>CM062804.1:293291325-294598066 GCA_031772625.1 Pinus tabuliformis
GTTTTGAGATTTTTAGTCCTGAAAGACTAAAAGATACTTTTGTGGTTTATATAGGTGGTATTAAAGACTTCCCATTTCACCCCCCGCCCCCCTCGCCGATAAACTTCAGACAGTAAATGAGGGCCAAAAGGGAGTGTGGGCCGTATGATTGGGGAGGAGTGTGCGGGATGAGAGGTGAGGTGTAGGGAGTTTAACGTGTGAGCGGGGAATGAACAGTGGGGTCGCAATATGATAGCCGGACACGACGGCTGCGGGTTTGGTTGTTTTAATGAATGACGTGATAGCATATGAATCGCAAATCGCACTTTCTTCCGCCCAATGGTTCATTCACTCATGAATGATGCGATGCGATATTGATCTTTAGGAAATAACCATTTCATCATCTCAAAATTTCACATTTCTACCTACCCTTCTATTCTTACATTTTTACTTATCCTTCTAAAGTGCAATTGAACTAGCAACCCAATATTTTCTTTTTATGAACAATCTATCTCTATACCTTATTTCTTCCATTGGCTCAGATTAAACTATTGAGCCAATTTATTTTCTACCTATGAGAATTAATTTAAAACAAATCCAATTATGATGCAACTGTATAATTGGATAAAATAACCTAGTGTGGCATCTAAACAAACTGAACACCACTATTATTTTTCAAACCGAATTTAGAACAAAGTAGTGGAATTCAGATTTGCAACACTTTCAGAGTTGATTTCTTTTTCTTTTCTGTCTAACCTAACATTTTATTTTTCCTTCATTTTTTAGGGCATCTACCCTAACATTTTCTTTGATATGGACATATTTATAAAAATATTTTCCTAACATTTTTTATTCAATATTATTTTTGTCCATATCCTATCTTAACATTTTGTAAATACATTTTCATTTTTTGTCTAATTTATTCTAACTTATCAAAACCAAAAAATGCTACAACAAAGGTGTTAATTCTAAAATGGTGGTATAAAAGCATGAAGAGTCTTCTATCAATAATTCAGCTCAAATTTCTGATACCCATTTACTCGATGTTGATATAGATTCTCTTTGTAATAGCCCTAGTGAAAATTCCATGTAATAAAAAGTTAATAAAGGTGTTATGAAACCAGCTCAAGAAAAAGATAGAAAAGATAGATCAATGCCTTAAAATTCAGCCTCTTCGAGGGGGCAACCTCCTTTACATTACATAAATGAACAATTCTTGGATGATTCAAATGACAAAACCTCTTTTATATATATAGGAGTCTAAGGAGTCACAATATAACCCAGCCGACCTAACAATAATAATATAAAGCCACAAAAATAACAATAGAGGGATTCTATGGGGCACAGTAATAACAATATGGGGACAATAGGGGCACAACAATATTAATAAGGGGTACAACTACAATAGTAATGGGGTAATAACTAGTATTATAGGGACCCAACATGCCCCTCTCCTTCAAAAAAGTGTTGTCCTCAATGCTTGAGTAGTTCTGGATGCTTTTGCATAAAATTCTCATCCGCCCATGTGGAATCTTCAGCAGATAAATTCTTCCACTTGATAAGATACTCTGAAATTGATCGATTTCGTAGCTATCGAGTTCTTGTTTTTGTGACTACTTCTGGTTCCAATATAATTTTTCCTTCCTCGTCAAGTTCTGGCAATATTGTTTGAACTGGGAGCTTATCGCCTATAGCCTTCTTTAAACATGAAACATGGAAAACTGGGTGCAATCGAGAAGCTGCAGGAAGCTCCAATTTGTATGCCATAGTACCAATCTTTTGCAACACCTTGTATAGACCATAATACTTTGGTGATAATTTATTATCCTTCTTAGCTTGCTTGAGGGACATTTTCTTATATGGTTGTAGCCGTAGGAATACCCAATCACCTACATCAAAACTTCTTTCGCTGCGATGTTGATCTGCCTGTTGTTTCATTCTATTCTGTGGCAACACGAGGTTATCCTTTAAGAGTTGGAGGACTTGTTGTTGATGTTCGATGTGATGTTCCACTACTTGAACCTTAGAATTTTCTCTTAAATATGATGTGATGGATGGTGGCTGATACCCATAAAGTGCCATAAATGGGGTCATTTTTGTTGCTGTATGGAAGGAAGTGTTATACCACCATTCAGCCAGAGGCAACCATTTGACCCATTGTGTCTGTTTATCAGATACAAAGCAACGAAGATATCCTTCCAAACATTTGTTTACTATCTCAGTTTGCCCATCAGATTGAGGATGATAAGATGAGCTATGAGCTAACTGAGTACTAAGACAAGAAAATAATTCTGTCCAAAAATTTCCAGTGAAAATGGGATCTCTGTCACTTACAATAATCTTTGGGTTTCCATGTAGCTTTTGAATTGTTTCCATAAATGCAGTAGAAACTGTACTGGCTTTAAATGGATGTGATAATGCACAAAAGTGTGCATACTTGGTAAGTTTGTCAACTACCACCATGATGACACTCTTTCCCTCAGACTTGGGTAAACCTGTGATAAAATCCATTGAAACCTCCTCCCAACGTTGGCTTGGAATGGATAAAGGTTGTAATAGACCCGGTGTCTTAATTGTTTCAACTTTATTTTGTTGGCAAACCAAACATTCCACCACAAACTGAATATCTGATTTAAGGCCATCCCAAAAAAATTCCTTCTTAACCCTGTGGTAAGTTTTTAAAAATCCTGAGTGCCCTCCTAAGGGAGAAGTGTGCAATTCCATAAGAATCTTTTGTTTTAGCTGGGAATTCTTACAGAGGTATAAGCGATCTTTGTACCATAACGAATCATTTTTCCAGCTAAATGTATCAGACGTACTGGAATCTTGTTGTAACTTTCGAATAAGTGCCCACACTTCTTCATCATTCTTCCATTCCTCCCTTGCTTCGTTTATCCAATCTGGTTGGATAATAGAAATGGCACACAACAATGCTTCCACATCCTCATCCTTTCTTGAGAGTGCATCTGCCACCACATTTTGCTTCCCTTTTTTGTAGATGATTTCAAAGTCATAACCCAACATCTTTGTGACCCACTTTTGTTGCTCTTCAGAGGATAATCTTTGTTCTGAAAAGTATTTAAGGCTATCATGATCCGTTTTTACCTTGAAGTGTCTTCCCATTAGGTAGGGTCACCATTTCTTAAGTGCATGGAGTATTGCCAACATTTCCTTCTCATAAATAGCTTTGTGTAAAAACTTTCCCTTGATTGGACGACTTTCAAAAGCAATGGGTCTTTCATCTTGCATTAAAACAACACCAATTCCATTTCCTGAAGCATCACATTCCACAATAAAGGTTTTTGTGAAGTCCGGTGTAGCTAAGACAGGTGCTTGACACATTGCCTCTTTAAGATGTTCGAAGGCCTTTGTTGCTTCTGGAGTCCATGAAAATGCATCTTTCTTCAATAATGTTGTTAGAGGTGCTGCTATTCTCCCATAATTCTTAACAAACTTGCGATAATACCCTGTCAACCCGAGAAATCCTTGCAGATGCTTTATGGATGTGGGATTTTCCATTCCTTAATGGCTTTAATTTTGCTAGGGTCTACCTTAACTCCTTCATGAGATACAATATGACCCAGATATTCCACCTCTTGGACTCCAAAGAAACATTTGGATCTTTTTGCATATAATTGTTTCTCCTCCAATAGTTGTAGCACCCTGTCAACATGTTCAACATGATCCTTCCAAGACTTGTTGTAGATTAGTATATCATCAAAAAATACTAACACAAATTTTCTAAGGAATGGTTTGAAAATTGAATTCATCAAACCTTGAAATGTTGAAGGTGCATTGGTAAGGCCAAAAGGCATGACCAAAAATTCATAATGACCCTCATGAGTTCTAAATGTTGTTTTCGGAATGTCTTCAATCTTCATTCTGATTTGATGATATCCTGAACGAAGATCCAACTTGGTGAAGTAAATTGATCCATGCAATTCATCCAGTAATTCATCAATGACAGGAATGGGAAACTTATCTTTAATAGTGAGCTTGTTGAGCTCCCTATAATCCAGACACATGCGCCATGATCCATCCTTCTTGTGCACCAATACTACTGGAGCAGAGAAAGAACTTTGACTTGGTTGAATTATACCAGCCTCTAGCATTTCTGCAACCATACGTTCAATTTCACTCTTTTGGAATAGGGATATCTGTACGGCCTGATGTTTGGAGGAACACTTCCTGGAATCAGATGAATAGCATGATCATGATCACACATAGGTGGGAGACCTTTGGGAGTCTCAAATACCTTGGAATGATTGTCCAGGACTTTTTGGAGATCTGGAGAAATAGATGATTCTGATGTGGAAACATCTAGTGAACATAATTGTGCAATTACACCTCCTTGTTCCTTTTTTAGAAGCTTTGTCATACCATTAGAGCTGATTATCTTTCCTGGTTTCCCTGCAATACCCTTTAATTCAACTTCCTTTCCTTCCGCAGAAAATTTGGTGAAAAGTTCTTGAAAATTAAAAGCTATTGTACCCAGGGATTGTAGCCATTGGACTCCTAGTACAACATCAGCACCTCCCATTGGAATGGAAAGCATTGGGCTAGTCAATACATATTCTCTCATGGATAGCTTGATATTATGGCACTTTCCAGAGCAATTTATTGTTCCTCCATTTGCAATCATCACTTGACACTCTGGTGCTGGATATAGGAAGCAATTCAATTCTTTTGCTACCTTACAATGAATAAAATTGTGGGTGCTTCCTGAATCAATCAACACTATTACCTTTTTCTTCTTGATTTGTCCTTCTATCTTGATGGTTTGAGGAGTGGTAATTCCAGCCAATGCATTACAAGATATGGTCGGATTCATTTCTTCTTTATCTAGGCTTTGTTCTTGGAGTATATCCTCTTCTTTTGACCTTTCTTGCTCCTTTTCTTCTTCCTCTTCACAATCTATGTAGAATAATTTCTTCTCAGCACACTTATGACCTTTAGTGTATTTTCTATCACAACTGTAACAAAGCCCTTTTGCTCTTTTTTCTTCCAATTGTTGTGGTGTCAACCTTATAGGTTGTGGAAGACTAGGGGCAACAACACTTCCGTCTTTATAGTTGTGAGTGGTATGCTTCCTGGTTGCCATAATTTTGCTTTCCATTTTTCTTGCTAACCTGAATGCCTTCTCTAATGAATCAGGTTCCCAAAGGCAAACATCATGTTGGATATTATCCTTTAAAGACCCTATGAACACATCAATCCTATGCTCCTCTGGAATATCTTTTACCCTTATGTTCAATTTTTGGAACTCCTCAATGTGCTCCATTATTGAACCCTTTTGTTTGAGACTTATCAATTGGCTAAAAAAGTGTTGCTTTTTGTATCCTCATAATGTGCTATCAATTCTTTCGTAAAAATTGCCCAAGTGATAAATTGTTTATGAGAGCAAAGCCATTGATACCATACAAACTGATTTGGTTCCAAATATAATGTTGCAATACGTACCTTTTGTGTGTTTTGCACATTATTGAGATCGAAAAATTGCTCCATCTGTAATATCCATGTTGCGGGATCCTTGCCATCAAACTTCCTCATATCGATTTTTGAATATGGTGGGTCTTCGATCCCACATTAGAGTCTATGATATCATGATTAACATTTCTTTTGTTCGCATCATGAGTTTCCTTTACTACCTTTTCACCATTAGTAAGTATTTCTTGTAGAAAATTTGTCAAATCTGTCTTCAAATCTGCCATGTCTGTCTTCAAATTTGTGTTCAAATCTATCTTCAAATTGTCCATATTAGCTTCCATGCCATTCGTCTTAGCTTCCACGCCATTTATCTTAGCTTCTGTTAACTTTTGTGAGTGTGACATTTGTTGCACTTGTTCTTGTAATTTTGATATATCATGTAGCATTTCTTCCTCTTCTTCATGAGTCATGCTAGAGCTTTCAGGTTCCTTACTAGGTGTTTGCATTTTCTTTCCTCGGGGCATTAGTTACTGATAATAATTCTCTACTAGCCCTTTGAATTCCTTCAAAATAAATTTTCAAACCAATCTTAAGAAAAAATTTAAAAGAATCTACACACCTTTTTTCACTTTGTAGGAGCTCGATATTGCCTCTGATGTATCTCTGTACTTTCAAAACATCCAGTTCTGAAATTGCAACCTGTGGTAGCCCTCTGTGTCCTCTTTCCAATGCCACCAGTTTGATCCAAATTGGATTCTCGAAGGAAGAGTTATGCGAAATCTCCCACAGTGACCTGATTATAGACTAGTTCAGTAGAGCAAACTTGTACGACATGCCACGAGTCACTGTTTCGACCTTTGGCTCTGAAAAATATATATAAGAAACTACAGTCCATCCTCTTTCTACACCTTCTACTAAATTTCAATCCAATGCTCAGAGAAAAAGTTATGATGATTTTCCCCAGGTCACCTGTTTGCAATGTAATTCAGAAGTCTGCAAAAATACCAACTTCCTCAGATCATATCTCTGCAAATATAGCGCAAAAAGCTCTGAAATTTGGACCCGAGATTTAGCGCGATGCATTCTCAAATGGGTTTGTTTTTCAACTTCTGAAACATCGCAGAAAAAAAGTTATAGTGAAAATGCCACGATGACCTGTTTGGAGCAACGAAACCTAGAATCCAAAGCTCTGATACCAAATGTTATGAAACCAACTCAAGAAAAAGATAGAAAAGATAGATCAACGCCTTAAAATTCAGCCTCTTCGAGGGGGCAACCTCCTTTACATTACATAAATGAACAATTCTTTGATGATTCAAATGACAAAACCTCCTTTCTATATATAGGAGTATAGGAGTCACAATATAACCCAGCCGACCTAACAATAATAATATAAAGCCACAAAAATAACAATAGAGGGATTCTATGGGGCACAATAATAACAATATGGGGACAATAGGGGCACAACAATATTAATAAGGGGTACAACTACAATAGTAATGGGGTAATAACTAGTATTATAGGGACCCAACAAAAGGTAAAATAATAATCAAGGTTGATGGGACACTTATTCCAAGCTGAATGTTGGGCAAAATCCTAGTGATGGGGATCACTTGTGATTGTTTAATGGCTAAGGAAATTGGAAAAGGCAATGGCTAAGTCTTTAGAAAGGAAAAATGGAATTTTGGCACATTTATTTATGAAAATAATGGAAATTAGGAGAAAAGGGAGGTGAAAGGTCATGGGTTGCATGTGAGGAGGAAAATGAAGGAAAATAATGGAAAATGGAGAAAATAAAGGCCTCATTCATAAAAAAAATTATGAGGATCAGTTGGTAAACTTTTGTCAGTTTAGTTTTGGAGCTCTCTCATTATTCTCTCTCTATCTCTCATACTCTTGGATACTTAGAGTTTTCTTGGAGCACTCTTGGAGGGTGTGGCATACTTAGATTTTTAAGCAAGAAGTCAAAGGAAGAGAAGGAAAATGCAAGATGGAATCAAGATCAATGGCTACAATGAGATTTTCTTATAGGTACCGAGTTGCATGTATGTTTTCCTCAATATTTTTGGCATGCATGGCATATGCATGTGGATTTTTGGTCATGATCTATCACTAACATGGAGGATTTCTTGGATTGGCAGTGGATTTCCAAGCCTTTCCGTTTCATGGATAACCATGGAGGTTGTGGGTTTATTTAATTTTTTTTTTGGTTGGTTCTCATGTTTCCATAGCTTGGGTTGAGTTATTTTTTCTTGGAAGCCTTGGTTGGAGAAATGCTTTAGAAGCCCTGTAATAGCTTCGGTTGAGTTACTAGTCTTGGAATCCTTGGTTGGAAAATTTCTTTAGAAGTCCTTGGTGGGTTGAGTTACTAGTCCTGGAAGCCTTGGTTGGAAAAACGTTTTGGAAGCTCGGTGGCAGTTGTGGGTTGAGTTACTAGTCCTGGAAGCCTTGGTTGGAACAAACGCTTTGGAAGCCCTGGAAGGCTTGGATGGAGACAAATATGATGATGGTTTTGTGATTTACAACCATGAGGTAGAATCACTATTTTATGGGTTGAGGTGGATGGCCTGAAGCCTTGGATGGTTTCGATTAATGTGTTATATGAGATCCCACATTCATGCTTGGAATATGGCACGAGAGTGAATGGCTAAAGAGAGAATTGGCTCAACAATTATATGGTAGGGTGGAATGCGGAAGTCCCATCCCAGGTTTGGATTTTGCATCATCAATATGAGTATTATATTGGCTTATATGTGATTTATATTGTTTTGATTTCATGAGTGTTTTAGTTTCTATTATGCTGGTTATTTATATGTTTTAGGATAATAGATGTGTATGCTTCTCATCATGTTTTTACTTTTAAATGAATGATTAATGTGTCTATGACCTAATGGATGAAATGGCAATTGATGTGTTGAGGCATCAATGTTTCTTAGTGATTTTTAGCTAAGTATGAGACCCATATGCTCATATCAGTTATTTACACCTGTAGATTACATATTCGTGATATTTTTGACGAAATTCCTGTCTTGGCTAGTAGGGGTCTAGTCAAGGTCTTATTCAAGTAATCACATTAGCATTGTTTTTTTCATGTTATCTTACTGTTCGGAAGGTATAATGCAATTCTGGACAGTGACCTGGGCTCTAGGCCTAAAAATGTGGCTTAATTCCTAGGGATACTAGCACATAACTCATAAAAAGAGTCCCTAGACACTGGCTTGTAGGTCTGTGAGAGTGTCCATAGATCCTTGGACACTGGAATGCCCATAGCATGAGAGCCTCCAGATGTCAAGTTGTCCAAGAGTTCAATGGGACCTAGGGGTTGGCTACCTGAAAGGTTGGATTGGTTCTTGAGGGTTCTAATGTTGATGTTGAATGTTTGTATGGTGTGTTTTTGTCAGTTCCACTTCCTTCACGTGACTTAAGAGGTCAAATCATATAATAGTGGCCTCTCATCACATGTTTACCCTGACTGGCCGATTGCCTGGGTAGATGTGGGAGGAGGGTGTTACACTCTTAGAGCTAAATTGGGAATGAATTTTCAACTTGATAGTATGGATTCCTACTTATTGAGTTATAGCCTACTCAAAGTCATTTTATTGTCAACCCAGTTTGGCCTTGACATCATCCTTCTCTTAGCTAACAATTATGGCTCATCTAGCATAAGTATTGTCTATCCTTCAAATGGACGTGTTTTTCTTCAGATATCTATGAGATTGTTAGGGTTACCTACTAGTGGGAAAAACATCATTTGGCAAAGAAATGCATGAATACTTTATAATATGATATGAATTTATGAAGGGAATTAAATGATATACAAATTTATAACCGAAGCATAGAGATACAATGAAACTTGACTTCTATTAATAAATGGAAAATGTTGAAATTGTATACATGCATAATAAAAACAAACTAGCTCAAACGACGGTAGCTCATATTTGAGTAGAGATGTGATGGCTATAGGCCTTTTTTGAACTATATTATAATGAGGCTTAGAGACATTTTTACCATAAATAAGAAATGAGAAATTTCCCTAAAAATCCAAAAACCTAACCCTAGGAGATGAAGCGCCAAAGGCTTATGGGCCTCGATGGGGTAAATTGGAATGTCAACTTCTCAGGGTCATAACTTTGGCATACAATCTCTTTCTGGAGTGCAAAATAGAGATTTGAAAGGTCCAAATAGGAAGTACATGTTTTGATCGCTAAAAGAAATTATGACCCATATTAGCTGGTTTCCCCAAAAAATGTTGATTAGGGCCTCAAAATTGCTCTGGAAGTTAAGGACCTAAAAACTATTGAAAAACAACTGTAAAAATAGAAAACGATGTTGTGATCCAATGAAGTAGGTGGGTGGGCATTGATATCCACCTGGATTAGTCCTCCCACCTTAGGAATCAATGGTTTCCATTGCATGGAGTGCCTCCATCAGATGGGGAAACTTCTGTTGAACATGGCCCTTAGTAAGCCACTTTCCTTGGTGTAAGAATTGTCATGTTTTGACAACCTAATATAGTTATAGCTTTTGTTGACAAGTTATCTTATATCCGATCAATTGCGGCATGTCCAATGCAGTCTTGGTTGATATTTTTCTGTATAAGTTTCTCATTGATTTATGATGTGTCCAATAATGGTGGAAAGTATGGTCAAAGGTCGTCCACACTAAATGTGACTGGGTGTAGGCCGAGGAAGGGGGGAACACTCATATCAAAAGCATTTTCACCCAGAACCTTGGTGATGGTGTAAGGTCCGTAGTGGAGTGGCCAAAGCTTCTAATGGGCCCCTAAAATGCATTCATTTTGCAGATGCAACCAAAACTTGTCTACCACTTGAAAATTGTGTGGCACCTGATGTTGATCATGGTTTTGTTCGTACTTAGTATTGACTTATTTCAAGATATCATGGACTTGTGGGTGGATATGTTAATTTCATTCAAAAAACTTGGTAGATTTTTCAGCTTCAAATTGAACATGTGCATGGTTTCATATGTAATTGCAAGGGATAGTGCGACATCAATGTGACCCAATGGTTGAAATCCTAGGTTCTTCTGAAAGGGGATGTGGCTAGTTGAGTTATGGAGAGCTCTATTATAGTTGTGGTAAACATAGGGGATACTCTCATCCCATGTTTGTGGATTCTTGGAGTTGTAGATGTGAAAAATGTGCACAATTATCTTACTGAAAACCTCTATATAGCCATTAGTCTGGGTGTGGAAGGCAGTTGATTTGGTGAGCTTGGTGTCCAAAAATGACCAGAGGCTCGACCAAAATGCACTTAGGAACCTTTTTCCCCAATCTACTATGATGGTCCATGGGATCCCAAAATGTACCCACACTCATTCGAAGAAGAGCTTGGAAGTGGATCCTATTGTGATACTCTTCTTACAAGCAGCCAAAATGGCCATCTTAGCAAATCTATCAATGCCCACAAACACACAATCATTAGAATGTTATCTAGAAGGAAGGACATGCATATAGTCCATGAATAGGGATTCCAAAGGTCAGTTATGATAAGAAGATGAGTGTACATGCCTTTCTTCTTAATGGTTGGTTTGGCAATGGCCTAGGTGGTGTAGGACGTGATATACATGTTAACATCCTATCAAATTTTTAACCAATAAAAATACTTATCCAATACTTCCAGTATCTTTTCCAAACCAAAGTTCCCTACTACCCAAATGTAATGTTACCCCCATATCGACATGGCACACTTGCTTAAAGTAACACAAAGGTGTCCCATGTAGCACAACAGTGCATCTTGGAGGTGGAAGTTTGGAACTTGCTCATCTGCCAACAATATTTGGTATGTGATAGGAAATTCTAAGTTAATGTGGTATAATTGTGGTCTTCCAAAGGTCTCACATCCATAAAAGTTGAGAGATGTGGCAAGTGCCACACCAAGGGATGACTAACGAAATCTGCGACATGATTGGTGCTACCCTCCTTGTATTTGATGTTTAAATGGAATTATTATAGGTTTGTGGACCATTTTTTATGGAATTTATTCTATAACTTCCTTTGTGTCTACATAAATTGAAGAGGCCTATGATCAGTGTGGATGATTGTCTCATTCCCTAAAGTATAATGTTTCCATATGTAAAGTTTGCACAATGGAATAAATATCCTTATAATAGGTGGGGTATCTCTGGAGAGTATCAGATAGTGTTTCACTATGATAGGCCACTGAATGTCCTTGTTGAATGAGGATTACACCAATAGCATAGTTGGATCTAGGCATTTGTCTCAATCTCAAATGGTTGTTTTAGGTGTGGTAAGGCGATGATTAGTGTGGAGTAAACGTGGTGTTTTAGTTCATCTAATTTCTTTTGTTTTGAATCAAGCCAAAAAATGGTGCCTTTACTCCACCCTTGATCACTTGACTTAATGTCCAAATAATATAAGAGAATCCCAACATGAATCTTTGGTAGAAGTTAGTAAAGCCCAAGAAGCTATGAAGATATGTTTAAAGTCATTTGGGCTATCCAATTCTGAATGACTTGGATATTGGTTGGATCCACATGCACACCTTTCTCATCAATAATGTATCCTAGTTATTGGACCTTATCCATAGTGAAGGATAATTTTTCCAAGTTAGCACATAGGTTGTGCTACTGTAAAGTATGAAGGACCTACTAAATATGTTGCAAGTGTTCTATCCAACTCTTTCTTAAGATGAGGATATCATCTGAATATACAATCATGAAAAAACTGTTGAAAGGCCACAAGATACCATCCATCATCCTCATGAAAATTGTTAGGGAATTTGTAAAACCAAAGGGCATGTCCAACCATTTAAAAATACCCTCCTTGGACTTGAAAGTAGTCTTCCACACATAAGTTGGATTTATTGGGACTTGGTGGTAGTCATACTTCAAATAAATCTTATCAAAGTACTTGCCACCTTGAGTTGGTCAAGGAGGTTGTCAATTCAAGGAACTGGTTATTGGTTCCTAATTGTGATTTTGTTCAGGGCTTGATAATCAATGCATTCACCAGGTCCCATCTTTCTTTTGCATGAGTACAATTGGGCTTCCATAGGGTGAATAATTTGGTTAGTTTTGCGTTTTTAGAGAACTTATTAGATATTTCACATAATTTCATCGTTTTCTATAAGTGAGTAGTGGTATATTATACCACTAAATAGAGGTGCACCGAGGGTCAAATTGATTGAATGCTTGACTTGACAATGCAGAGGTGCCCTAGTGGGTGAGGAGAAGATGTCTCTATATTATTCCATAACCTTATATACTTGCCTCTACTACATGGAGGAGCCTTGTGTGGAGGTCATGGATGTAGACACAATACTCTCTTTACTTTGAGAGTGAATTAGGAAGAAAACAAATTTCCTAGTATGGGAGATAACCTTACTACATTGCTTGGTAGATATCAAAGAAATGACGGTTGGTGAGACTACCTCTAGTATCATGCATAGTTGTCTAGCTAAAGTAATAATAACACTACGAGGTCTAGACTCATATATAACATGACACTTCAACAAGTATGGCTAGCCTAACAAAACATCACAAACCTCAAAGGGAGCAACATCACACATGAAGGAATTCATGATGTAGGGCATGCGACACTGTTGGCTGACGTGAAGATCTCACCCTTGGTGGAGCCACTTAATGGTGTATGGTTGTGGGTACAATGTTATTGGTAGACACAAACACTTAATGACCTATGCTAAGATTAGGCTCTTTTGACTCCCACTATCGATAATGAAACATAGTGGAGCACCCTTCACCCGCATTTGTGAGTTAAACAAGTGCTCCTCTTCTTTTGAATATTTGAGCTCACTTTGTTGGACCTTTTGTGGTGGCAATAGTTGCACTTGGTTATTCATAAATGATTTGTTTCCCCCTTGTATAGGTCTAGTTCAGATTTGAAGCTTGCATCTAACTTTGAGGCTTTTAGCTCAACCGCTAATGGTTTCCTTGTGTGACATTCGTTGGTGTTATAAAAGGGGCTCTCACGGAACTTGCACCACTTTCCCATGTCTTTCTTTATATTCCCATTACAATTCTTTGTTTTCGTCTTATATGGGTTGTCCTAGGGTGTTCCACCTTGGATCTATCCTTTGTTATATGATGTGGGGATGCCCTTTCCTTGATTATTATGTGAAGGATTTGAAGATCCAAAGTCTTGTTTCTTCTATTTAAATTTTTTCTTCATTTTGATAACATATTGAGATGTTTCACCAAGTGAGAAGATGTATAGGAACTCCATTTTTGTTTGGATGTATCTGTGTAGACAACTATGGTACTTGATCACCAGATGCTACTTAGAGTCTTTAATACTCAACTTGGTGTGAAATGTTTGAAATATATTCATGAACTCTGGTAGTGCTTGATCCCTTTCCTACCATAGTGTGGTCCATATCATGTACTAGTATTCAAAACTTCCAACAGGGTAATAGTGTTCCTTAATAACATCCCTAAAAGATTCCCAACTGGGTGCATCTAAAAATAGTGCAGACTCCTTTGTGTCCCTTTTCTCATGGTAAGTTTTCCACCAATCCTTGACATGGGGGGGAACCTTAAGGAGTGCAAAGGTAATCTACTAGAAAAATTATGGACTGAAAATTACCCATCTAGCATATTTAACCATTTTTCTAGAGCATCTGTATCTATCTAGCCTTCAAATATAGGAATATCAAAATTAACTTACACCTTAAATGGGGTGGTGCCTCTAAAGTGTCCACTTGATGAAGATGCATTTCTTATTGGCATCAATTGAAGAATGTAGTAAAAATTATCCATCATCTTCTTCCTTTGTCACTCGAGGGCTTCTTTGAGAAAAAAATTAAGAAGATCTCCTGCTCTCTCATATTTATTTTCTGCTTCCATGGGAGGTTGTCAGGGTCAGTGAGGACGATATTGCAATAGATCAAGTAGTTCAAGTGCAAACTCCTTATACCCTGACCTTGTTGGGGACATGCATAGAAGAAAAAATAAGTAACAGGATGATCTAATACCACTGACATGAATTTTTGAATGGAACAAAATAATTTATATATTTATAACCAAAACACAATGATAAATTGAAACTTGAATTCTATTAATTAATGGAAAATGTTGGTTGTATACATGCATAATGAAAATAAACTAGCATGAATAGTGGTAGCTTATTTATAAGAAGAGATGTGATGGCTACACGCCTTCAATGAACTATCTTAAAATAAGGTTTGGAGGCCTTTTTACATAAAGAAGCAATGGAAAAACCTAAACATCTAAAAACCTAACCCTAGGAGATGAAGCACCAGAGGCTTGTGGGTCCTAATGGGTAAGATGGAATGTGAACTTCCCAAGATTGTAACTTTGGCATATGATCTTTGTTTGGTGCACATGATAACCCATTGAAAAGGTCTATCCAAGAAGTAAATTTTCCAACTTTGGATAGAGTTTATGATGGTCATCAACATGTTTCCATAAAAAATTCCATTTAGGGTCTCCAAATGGATTTGAAAATTCAAGACCTAAAAAATGTAGAAAAAACTACCAGAATAGAAAATTATGTTCTGAGCAAGAGGAATGCATGGGTGGTCATTGATATCCACTTGGATTATAACATGGGTAGAGGAATAAAACTAAGATTTCTTAATAATTTAGTAAAAAACCATAAATAGATATCGAGAATTAAATTTCCACTGGATAACAAATTACTAAAGCCACAATTTCAAGTCATGGTATCCTTGCTCGCTATTATGTTTGGATATGTAGATGATTCAATAATGGATGAGATCACTTTTATGTGCTTAAAAGAAATTATGAAAAATCATCATGAGGTTAGAATAAATTTTCTTGCCTACTTAGCTTAAGACATGCACTTCCTTCTAAGTACTATACAATCATTTAGTTTATTTAGAGACACTACATATATTTTTCACCTAGTCCTTTTCTACTAACCGAAGTTATTTTAAGTAAGGGGTTACAATTACAAATTAAAAATGTTCATTAGAAAGAGAGGGAAGTAGATAAATGGATTGAGGTATTATATCCAAGAAGATTAGAAGGAAACTATACCCAATATGAAAATTTCTTCCTTTTCCATCTTCATGCGAAGTTGTTAAACAAAACCATAGATAGAATGACAGGTGAATTCAAAAGGATTTTGTAGCTAAGTAAAGAGACCAATATTGGGGATCAATACATTTTCTATAACCACAAATTCATAAAGATATATGGTTTCGAAGGCCAACTTTATTTTCTTCCTAAATTCATTACTCCCCATCTCTTTTCTTCGGAAGTAGCGAGACAAAGGTTATCAGTCGACGAGGTACACTTTATCTCAAAGAAAAAAAACAAAATTATTTTTATGCCTTATGAAATCCTATCTTTGATGATTAAAAAAGGGAATTCCTCAGCCCACGGTGGGTAGCTCAATTGGTGATCATCATGTTATGAAGTATTATTTAGACCATGATATTCAATGTTCAAATCCCCATGGGTCAAGCCAACAAAAATAAATAAAAAAGGAATGCCTATGAATTAATTGAAAAATAATTTATTTCCTATGGTTTGCTAATAACGTTTTCCTGACAATATGGCCCTTTCCATGTTATATCTAAATTGAGAAAGAAAGTAAGCTTATCTTCTTATGATCATCTTCTCAATCTTGAAATTGAAAAATATGCTAATATTGATATGCAGAGTGAAGACGATGGTAAACAAGGGAATACTAAGGATTTAGAGGAAATTGTAGTTGGTATTTCACAAATGGACATTGACCTTAGGATAGGAGAATCCACCAATAGCTCAATGTCAACTAGTCCAATATCTAGTGCTATAGGGAAAATGACAGATACCATGGTCAAAATTTGTTTCATAAATAGCAATTCCCTATAACCCCATCTTAAGAGGAAAGCAATAGAGATAGACTCCAGTGAGTTATTTTTGAAGAAACAAATAAGGAATTAACCAAACAAGTTCAAAGCTTGTTAAAAGAGACTTATCCAAAGGATCCCACTTGCCTTCTATGTATGTCACAATCAGCGTGACTACTAAAAAATCATCAAAGGGAAAGGGGAAAGAAATGGTAGCTTTGGAGAAAGAGGACGTGGATATAACCCCATCAACTTTAATTGTTATGCCCACTATCACACTTTCTTTTGAAGAAAGTTTAGGTCCTAGATTTTTATTTTCCACTGTTTTCTATTAAAACACATTTAACTTGACAATTGTTTAGCCAAAGCTTAAATTTGGAAGTGAACGTATTTTTTCAAGAAAAACTTTTATAAAAGTAGACTTAAGTCAACTACTGGTGATATGGTCAAGTGGCATAAACAAACTTCAGATATGGTAGCTAAGAGGAAAATTTAATCCACCTCTAGTGTTAGGAAATTATAGAGTCTTTTGGGTACAGTAGGAGCACAATTAAACAATGATAGAGTGGTAGTTATTGTAGCCAAAACTTCCCCCATGTTTTTTTCTAAACTTTTATGGGGACCCTATATATAAATTTTGGTCATATCACCCTTTTTATGCTTTGAATTTTTAATATTGTGGATTTTCTTTTATTTTTTTCATTTTGATAACTTCATTATGTGTGGTTTCTTGCCTATCTTCCAAACAACTCTAATTTTGTTGAGTTTGGACTTACAATTTGCAAATGACGTTTATTCAAAGTTTGATTAATTTTCGCTACATAAGCTTTAAAATGTACAAAATGTATATTACTTTTATCTTGTAAATCCACTTAATTTTAATATATAAATATTAATTTTTAATTAATTAATTTAATTAATATAGTTAGATTATTGTAATTCATTTGTAATATAATTAATTTTTAATTAATTAATTAATTTATTTAATTTTTTACTTTTAATTAATTATTAATTTTAGCTAATCTATAAAACCCACCAGATTCAAGAGTCTAATGTGCATTGTACATATTGTAATAGAAAAAATATTAGTAATAATAATAAATTAATAGTGCCCAGAACCCGAAAACAAATATTAATTGTATTTCTAAACTTTACAGGCTTTCGAGTCCTCTCTCATACATAACATGAGTTTGTTTAAGTGGTTGTAGCTTATTTTTGGTTTTAAATGAATAAACTATTGAAGGGAGGTTTCACCTCCACATGGGCCTCCCCTCCCTCCTCTCTCTTCTCTATCATGCCCGACTCCCTTTCTAATTTCTTTCCAGGATTCTCCAACCATCCGGACTTCTAGGCTTCTTTCCCCTTATTACTCCCTTGTCTCTCCATCCAGCTCCTCCTTATTCCACTAGACATCCACCCTGAGCCCATGGAAAATTTTAGGGGCTAATGTTTGCCTAGTGGGCTAATTTTCCATGATTTTTCCACATAAAAGATTCGCCAATTTCCAATTTTTATAAAAGATGATTCGCTCAAATTTTAGAATATAAAATTATTTTACCTTAAAAATCGTCAACATTATATAGAGACTATATATAAAATCAATATAAATTTGAATAATTTTACAAATATATCAATAAATATTTTATAGTTTGCATATTAGGGATTAGTGAGATTCACCAATATTTTTAAACTTGAAGAAAACCTTAAAATTTTCCTTGCCCCGACCCTCCTCTCCACTCCCTTCTTCCCTTATAAATCCCACTCCTTAATTCTTCCCTTATGCCTCCCACACCCATTTATGAGCCAAAGCCATTCTTGTCTTTTTTTAATATTTAACATAAATGCTTATTTAATTTAATCTTTATTTAATTTGTTATTTTATGAAATTTAATTAAATTTTATTTTTTTAATTTAATTAATTTATAATTTTGATTTTTTTAAATATTAATAAATTTTTAATGTAAATTATTTTGTTGCTAAATTATTTTATAATTAGAATTTTATCTTTTAATTAAAAAGACCAAATTTTATTGTAGGAAATATTTGGAAAGCTAGAATCGTGGAGAACAATTTGGAATCATCAAACTAACCAGATTTGGTCATTAATTATACCTAAAAATTAGCAGAAGATGGAGCTACGAAATTGTAACAAAAATTAATTTGGGAAATTTGTTTTGAAACAATTTCATCTACCAAAACTTTTGGTGTTGCAAATTGGTTTGACTACAACCCTCTTGAGCCATAGAAGTCTTGAAATTTATTAAAGGGAAGCATGCTTTTCTTTAAATTTATTTATTTAATTTGATTTTAATTTGGTAGTTGCTTTCCCAAATTTTGAAATTTTGATTTTGATGTGCAAATTAATTTATTTCATTTCATTTTTTATTGGTATTAGAAAGAGAATTGTTGCAAAGAGATCAATCCCAAAGGATTTGGAGTAATAGAATGAGACCAAAAAAGAAGAAAATGGAGGATTTGCAGCTCCAATCAAGGATCTAAAAAACCACCTTCAACAATTGTCTATTTTTAAATTTTCTTTGTAAATTATAAATAACGATTTGAAGAATTGGGAGAGGGGTCCTCTCCTCTGCAACTTAGGAGCTCTAAGCACTTTTCTAATGATATTTTGAGTTGTATATATGGAGCAAAACTCAGATTTGGTTATTGGGGGTTTTCTTTTCAAAATCTAGACTTTGTATTGAAGGTTGAGCCTGCACTTTTGAAATTATTTCCCTTTAGTGGCAGAGCTTATGATTTGGGAAAGATTGTTGGAGATCAAATCAAGGAACAAAGCAAAGAGACTAGGTTTCATCAATTTGTATTTAGATACTTTTATTTAAAATGCAAATTTCATCTTTTGATGGCAGACATGTGTACAAACTTTCATATTGTGCACTCTTGTTTGATATGAAGACACTTGTCTTTTGGATTAGCTATATAATTCATTAGTATCATGGATATGTTGTTAATTTTCACTTTTCTCATGTGCTTAAATCAAATTTCTGAGTAACTATTTACTCAGAAAATTTTCATTTAAATCGATTTAATTCTCATCATAATTGAGTGAACTGTTTCCTAGTTTTTATGGTTAATCATTCATGGTTTTAAATCTCTAAAAAACATGGTATGCACTCACAAAATCAGTTGTTAGAACTTTTTCTGCAGCCTAATATTCATCACAAAATGGGCATGTTAAATCTCCATTCATTTAATTACCTTGCTCTCGATTGGGATTATATCTACAACTTCCTAATCGAGATAGATTTATTCTTCTGTCACTTGCATCTTAGAGTAGCGTTGCATTCAGATTTAATCATTTCATTTTATAAGACCCCTTACACAAGGGGAAAACTATAGTGTGTCTTGGTTGAGCCCTCAATTCATCTTAAGGACTACTTTCTTGCATGCATGTAGCAAGAATGTAAGTTCGATTTCTCTCTTTGTTGATTATTAATTAGAAACACCACAAGTCAACAAGGAGAGGAAGGGGGTAACTGGACCCATTAGAACTAGTCAAATAAGGGCTTAGTTGGGAATCTGATCGGGTGGTCTCCCTTACATGTTGATGATGTCATTTTTGGCCATCAACATTTTTGGCACTAGAAGGAGGGAATTAAATTGATTATTTGTGTGGTTTTGTTTTAAAAGTTTTTAAACTAGCCATGGATCCTATCTACATTCCTACTTTGGGTCATGCTTTTAGCTCATGAAAACATACTAGGGGCATGCCCAAGAAGCAACTTGAATCCTTGTCTAATATGAAGTATGACGGTGAGAGTAAATTTTTTTCTTTAGATCATCTTTGTCGATTTGTGGATAGATGTGAATCTTTCGATATTACTAATGACAATGAAATTTATAGGTTTTTTACTCTCACATTTCGAGGATGGATTCACAAATGGTTCAAAACGCTTCCAGCTAAATCAATACATTCATGGAACCATTTTATGAAGGTATTTCTATCAACCCATCAAAATTATAATTATGAATATTTGTGTTTTGAAATTGAAAATATTTTCATGCATGAAGATGAGTCTCTAGAGGAATTTTACGCTAGATTTTGGTCACTTTGTTATAGATTCCATCTCAATGATTTACCTTCAAGAGAATATCTGATTGATTATTTTACTTCTCTTGTTCCTTCTAATTATGAACATACCAAATCAAATAATGAAGAACAAGATGCCTCAAATTCATTAGTTAATCTTGAATTTGAAATTGATTTTATTGAGCCTATAAATAAACTTGAAAATATATCACAACCATGGTCTTTAGAAAATTGTTTCACACACTTTCAGATTTCTGAAATGGATTGTACAAATATAAATATAAAATATGAAAATGTAGCTGAAGCATTTCCTAATGTTTGCAATGAAAAACAAGAAGGCCCAATAAAAATAAATCAAGAACAAGATCTAAATAATGAACATGTTAATATTTATTTTCTAGAGGTAAATTCAGAACTAATCTCTACTCCAAAACTAAAAGTTTTTCATTAAGCCAGAATTTGCGTTTTGTTAACGATGCTGCAAATCATGGTGATTAAAATTTTCAACTAGCATCTAATTCATTATATTCTAGCAATCATTACTTTTTGTACCCAGATCACTTTTAATTGTTTCAATCTTTCTGTTGAAATCTCTCCTTCAACTAGTTTTGATTTTGTTGTGAATTTGACTTGTTTGGATGGTGATTCTTTGGCCATTAATGATATTTCTCAACCTCCCTCTTATACTTTTAATGATGTTGTTAATTTAAATCAGCCATGTGATTTTCAGGAAAGGGAAGTTATATTTGATGACTATTCTAATTTTGATGGCATAGATTCTCATCCTTTACTAAGGGAATCATGTTAAAAAACAAAGCTTCCCCTCATTTTCATTTTCGGATCAATATTTTGGACCTTGGTTGTGGAAATTGTAGTGATGGGCTATGCATTGATAATATGTTTACCCTTATCATTCCCCTTGTAAGGTTCCTACTCAGAGTCAAAACATGCATCTAACTCTGAAGCTTTTAGCTCAGCCACCAGTCACTGCTTGGTGCAACACTCATTTGTTTTATGGGTGGGGCTCTTGTAGAAATCACACCATTTTACTGTGTCCTTTTTCGTATTTGTGGTGTTATTCTTTGCTTTTGGCTTCGATGGGTTGTCCTAGGTTACCCCACCTTGGCTCTGTCCTTTGTTCGACGATTTGGGGTGCATTTTCCCTTCTTTAGATTCACAGATCCAAAGTCTCGCTTCTCCTGTTTAAATTTATTCTTGATATTGACAGCATATCAGTATGTGGTGCCTATCAAGGAGATTTACAAGAAATCCATCTCTTCTTAGATGTATTTGTGTATAAAACTGCAATACTTGAGTACCAACTACCGCTCAGAATCCTTGATACCCAAATTCGTGTGAAGGATATGAAGAATATTTGTGAACTCTGACATGCCTTGTCCCTTCCTTGCCACAATGTAGTCCATTTTATGTACTTATATTCATATCTCCCAATAGAGTAATATTGTTCCTTCATAGTGTCTTAGAAAGAATTCCAAGTGGGTGTTACTAAAAATAGTGAGGGTTCCTTCTTGTCTCTCTACTCATAGTAGATTTCCCACAGTCCTTAATGTGGGGGGTGACTTTGAGGAGAACAAAAGTAATATTTTCCCTATTGGGAAAATTATGCATCGAAAAATTTCCTTCTAGAATATTTAACCATTTATCTACAACATTTTCATCTATCTTACCTTCAAATATAGGAATGTCAAAGTTCACTTGTACCTTAAATGGGGTGGCACCTCTAAGGCGGATACTAGATGAAGATGCTTCACCTGCTGATCCTTGTTGAAGGATCTGGGAAAATTTATCCATCTTCTCTTTTCTTTGTCGCTCGAGGGCTTCTTCAAGCAAAATTTTAAAAGGATCTCTTGCTCCCTCATCTTTCTTTTCTTCCATCATGGGAGGTTGTCAGGGTTGGCAAGGCCGATCTTGCAAGGGTTCAACCAGTTCAAGTCCTGACTCTTTATACACTGACCTCATTGGGGACATGCACAAAAAAAAAGAAATAGTAGGTCACTGTGATACTACTAATCCAAATTTATGAAAGAATGAAATGAAATACAAATTTAAATAGAAACATAGAGCTACAATGAAAATTGAACTTCAATTCATTAATAACAAATATTGAAAATTGTTTATGTCCAAAATGGAAAGAAACTAGCTTGATTGATGGTAGTTATCTCTAAGAAGAGATGTGATGGATACATGCCTTCCGAACTATGTTACAATGAGGCTCAGAGGCCTTTTTATCATAAAGAGGAAGTGTGAAATCTTTACCATAGGAGATGAAGCACCAACAATTTTGGGCCTCATTGGGTGAGTTGGATCGCCAAATTCTCGGGGTCGTAACTTTGGCATACAATCTCCATTTGGTTATCATAATACCTCATTTGAAATATATCCACGAGGAGGCAAAGGAAGAATTTATGAAATAGAATTTGGAACTATTTAGGACTCTTCATTTTCCTAGAAAATGTCTTTTAAGACCTCAAAATGGCTCTGGAAGGTTAGGACCCAAAAAAATGCCAAAAATAGAAACTTGTGCTAAAATTAAGGAAACTAAAAGGAAACAATGTTGGGGGTCCAAGTGGAATAGCTGATTGGACACTAATATCCACCTAGATAAATCCTCCCCCCTTAGGAAGCAATGCTCCCCATTGCATTCGGTGCCTCCATGAGATGGGGAAACTTCTGTTGAACTTGATCTCTAGTGATCCACTTGCCTTCGTGTAGGAGTTGGCCAGCTTTGACAACCCGATATAATTGGATCCTATGTCTGAAAGTGTGCTTGATCTGTGTTTCCATGATCTGACCAGTTATGGCCTATTCAATGCAGTCAAGGTTGAGGTTTGTTGGTGTTAGTTGCTCAGCAATGTTTGATGTGTCCAACAATGGTGGACAGTATAGCCAAACATGTCCCACCCTGAGCATTGGGTGCAGGCCAAGGAATGGGGGAATGTTGAGCATGGAAGCATTGTCACCCATAGCCTTGGTGATGGTGTAAGGCCCATATTGGAGTGGTCGAAACTTCCGATGGGATTTGGCAAGGAATTCTTCCTATAGATGTAGCCAAACTTTGTCACCCACCTCAAACTTTTGTGGCACTTGATGTTGATCATGTCATTGTTTATACTTGAAATTGGCTTTATCCAAGATGTCGTGATCCTATTGCGGATGTGCTAAATGCACTCAAAATGCCTAGTGAATTTATCAACTTCAGACTACACATGGGAAATTATTCCAGTGTAGTTGCAAAAGGTAGTGCAACATCAAGGCGACATAATGGTTGAAATACCAAGCCCACTTGAAAGGGGTTGTGGCCAATTGAGATATGGAGAGCTCTATTATAGTTGTGTTGAACATAAGGAAGACTCTCATCCCATGATCACAGATGATTATACTTGTACATGTGTAGTATGTGCATAATCATCCTATTGATGACCTTTGTCTAGTCATTAGTCTGGGGGTGGAATTCAGCTGACCTGGTGAGCTTAGTGTCCAATAATGACCAGAGGCTCGACCAAAATGTGCTTAAGAACCTACTATCCCGATCTGATACAATGGTTTGTGGGACACTGAAATATACCCAAACTCGTTCAAAGAAGAGTTTGGCAGTGGATTATGTTGTGATAATCTTCTTGCATGTAGCCAATATGGCAATCTTAGAAAATTTTTCGACAACCATAAATATATAGTCGTTACCATTCTTGGTAGAAGGAAGGCCAAACATATAGTCCATGGAGATGAATTCATAGGTTTGGCTAGGAGTAAGCAAAGGAGTATACAGGGCTTGCTTCTTAATAATTGGTTTGGATATGGCATAGAGAATGCAGGATCTGTTATATTTTCCAACATCATGTCAGAGACTTGGCCAACTGAATAACTTTCGCAATACTGCCACATTCTTCTCTACACCAAAATGTCCTGTGACCCGACAGTAGTGTGCCTCTCAAATAATTTTGGCATGCTTTCTTGAAGGAACACAAAGGTTTCCCAGGTGGCATATGTTGGACGATTGGCATTGTCTGGATGGCTAGTGGCTTAGTGAAGGCATCTGCAAGTGTGTTGGATTTGATGTCAACATTCATCCAAGGGATATGTGTTGGCTAGTTGGCATTGCGTAACTATTGGTAGGAGTGTTGGCATTGATGTCAACGAGACAATCTTGGATGCTTGTTGCAACAGATGTTGGTAGTGATGGCCTAAGAGGATTCCTATGATAGTTGTAAGCTTTAAGTAGAGAATTATCATAGCAATAGGCTTAGTAGAAAAACCATAAAATGATGAACTACTGTGTTTGTGAGGGTGGAAGTCCATGGTAGTTTTAGGCTTCATGCAAAGGATCACCATGATGGGTGTGATTTTAGTTGTCTAGAGAGTCAAGGAGAAAAAGAGTGGCAAAGATATTTGAGCTAAATTTGAGGTAGCATATGGGCTCAAATCATACATCGAATCCTCTCCATTTGAAATTTCTCTGCAAGAGCTTTCCAACGATATGCGAAAGTCCAAAAATGGACTCCTAGTTCAAAAGTTATGGCATGTTGAAGTTTAGGGTTTTGAAGCCTTAGGCAGGAAAGAATATCGCAAATCAGAGATCGACGATCTAGGCATATTAACAATCATAGATCAGAGTTCTAGCGATATCGGTGATTGCACATCAGTGACACATAACATATCGGCGATTGCAATCAGAGGTTGACATATTGGTGTATCGACACATCAGTGGTCAAAGGTCATTGATCCAGAATATCAGTGATTAAGGCATCGTCACATTGGTGTATTTTCTATTAGAGCTCGGAGGAGATCAGAACATTAATAATCATAATATCATGATTTTCCAAATCTTAACCTTTTATAAAGGTGCGATATTGGTAAAACATCGATAGCACTAAAAGTCGCTGAAAGGATTATAAAGAATTAACAAAGGATTTAGGTATAAAAATGAAGGTGTTCGGACCCCTTTCTCTCTCCTCCAACAGGACACGTGGCAGCATCAGAAGTCATGAAAATCATATCATCAGCGCATCGTATATCGGCAATTGAAACTTCTTCATGTGAACCATTTAAAAAGAGTTGCGACATGTGAAAATGTCGATTGCTTTAAAAGCTGTTGGGAGAGCCAAAAGAGAAATAACAAAGGAATTCATTTTAAAACTAGGGTAGGTGAGCCCTTTTTCTCTCTCCTCTAGGAAGACACATGGTAGCGTATGATTGGTCCTAATAAGGAAACATGGCAGTGTCTGGTGGGCTCCGATGAGGACACATGGTAGTGTCTATTTGGCCCCGATAAGGGATAAGTGGCAGCTGACGTCAACATGACATGGTGGTACAGAAGGACTCGTGGCAAGAAGTTTCAACCATATTGGGTGGCCTAATGGGCCATATTTGAGTGACACATGTCACCAATCAAGAAGTGTCATGTGGCATTGATGACGTCATATCAAAAGTCGTTGATTGGAGGATTAAGGCTGTCGACACTTAGTAACAATTGAAAAATGAGAGGGGCTCTGATATGTGTTAGTGCACGGTTAAGAGGAAACCAATAGAAAAAATCATATAACAATTAATAAAGGAAAAAGGCCCCTGATAGAGTGCTAAAGGACTTAGTGACTTAAGGCTAAGCCCTCAATCACCACCCAATCCTATGGTGAAAGATGTGATAAGGAGATAAACAAAAAAGGGCTAAAGACCAATAAGAATTGCTTGCATTTTTGTATGTCTTTTAAGTATAAAGTTTTGATAAGGAAAAGACTATGATATTACACTGTGGTGTAAAAATATCTGATATAGCAGCAGAGAGGCTTTAAAGATGTATGGGTTGGAAGTTGAAGAGTAAACGAAGCAAAGGCATTGGTCGCTGGAATGAATGGTGATTTTCAAAGATCTCTGAGACAAGGCAACAAGGACAATGCTCCATAAAAAGGCCATGCCTAAGTATAGAGAAGCCATGTTGAAGTACTGTCAAGATCTATGAGCCATGAATAGGCATGGAGAGTCTCAGTGATGGGAGAGTTGCAAACATAGAGGACTATGCCTAGTTTGAGTAAGCAGGTGGACTGAGAATTAATTCTTAGTATGGAGAAAATAGTCAGGTGCCCATTCTTTTGTTTATTGTAGTTTTTGGTGCATATAAGATGTCCTTTTAGAACTCCTAAATGCCTCACATTAATTATTGACCTAGGTAAGCCTTTTATTTCAAGAGTGTACACAGTATGTGTAGGTGATGGAAATCGTTGTATCTATAGAAAGTAATGCTTTAAGATAACTTATTGATTTCAATACAAGAGTAAATGAATCAAACCATAAACTGCCAAACTTGTAACTTCAAAGAATTTAAACTATTCAAGCATCAAAACTCAATCTTAATCAAAAAGCTCTAATTGCAATTACAGACCATAAGCACATCAACCGAGTGCACTGTAGCAGTAACAGAGCTCTTTCAGCTGAATAAAAACTTTTTCATAATAGTAATACACCTGATCTAGCCAATAATACTCTGGTTATCAATTAACAGGAAATAACTCTTATCTAATAATTGAATCAATCTACGACCTAAATAAATGAAACCAATTCAACAGTGATAAGAAATAATATGTGGAATGCACAAACTCAACACCGGTGATTTATATATCAAGTAGATCAATCATAAAACTATAAAACAAAGTAATTAGACTTGCAGTAAAAAGGTAAAAGTGTAACACAAGGAAAAGTAGTGAAATTGACCAGTGACTGGGTCCAAGCCGCCAGTGATTACTGCCTAGTTACTCAGAATATCGCGAGAAAACAGAATCACAAATTATATATTACTCATTAACTCCAAATGTAATTACAGTAACAATGTGTTATTCAGAATAACACTCTGTCTCCTAAAATTACAGCCGAGGTAAAAAGGCAGAAGTTGCTCTATTCTATTCGTTTTTCCCCTCTTATAGTCAAAGAGGAAAAGAGATAACTGTAATTCGTGACCAAATGCTATTATCAGAACAATCTTTCATCTTGCGTTGATCCTTTCGATTCACTTCTCAACTAACCACACAAGACACGCTCTTTTCTCCTTGTTTGGCTTTTGTTGTTCAATAGATTGAACAACAATTGTCCCATTCGTAAATCTTTGCATAAAAAGCAACGAAAGTTAGTTTTGACAACCAAATCATATCAAAAGCAGTTTCGTTCACTTTCTATCGAAATTCTATCAAAACCTTATTACATCATGGCACAAATGCATAAAAAGGAGGAAAAAGATAATGTAATCAAGGGTAAATTTATACCTGTTGCACAGCCCAACATACTCCCCTGCTTACCTTGTTTCATGTCCTCATGAAAATAAGTAGTTAATATGTAATTTAGTTAAAGAGTAGGTAGGAAAGACTTTGTCCTTATACAACCTAAAACCATGCTTTTGTATTAAATTTGCAAAGGCTATCCCTTCATGACCATCAAGCAGCTCGTAATCAGAACAGTATCCCTCAAGAGGGTACTAAATAACAGGGCTCCTAAATCGACATCCTAGCCAATGTGGTCCTTCCCTCAAGATAATATTACTGTATGTGACAAAACGGCCTGCGGCAACTTTAAAATTCCTGCAGCCAAATGGTTCTCTGTTCTTGACACTATTTGATCCGAATTGGATCCTTAAACATTTCCATGACTGTTTCAAATTATGTTAGGCTTCAAAATCTTATGAATAACGAGCTTATCAGAAATGACCTCTGGACAATGGCAATTTGTGGCCAGCATGGAACAACGAGGACCCTCGGTCAAAGCGTGCTGACCGTTGGCCCATGGAGACCGCGCATGGATGAAAATTGGCAATCGGAAGCCCAGATCTAGAAACAGAGGTAGTTTTTGATACGCGATTAATCGTGTATCACAGGGCAGAACTCTTAGTGAAGGAAAGCCCCGAGCGCTCGGTCACGAGGAAAACAGGAAATCATGCAGAAATTGTCAGAAGGCGGGTCCCGTGCCCAAAACCGGTAGGATATCACGTGCATTTCGAATGGAAAGCAGGTTTGGCCAAGTTCAGCGCGATGCCACACACTGGGGGACGTGTGTCCAGCGGATGAGAGAGAAAACCACTTACATCGCGTGAGTAACAGTCGAGCAACTTACCTGCACGATATAGACGAAGACCATATGATCTGGAAGCTCCAGATCAACATTGGAGAATTAACCCAATGGATGACTGGATTCGACGGGGAAATAGACTGAGGCACATAAAAATTTGAGATTTGGCATGACCGATGAGCTGGCAGAAGAATCAATTTCGCGGGCAAATCCTAGAGTAATGGAAATAATGACCATTTAAAGAAAACTGACACTGAGTTCATAAGACGACAAGTGGCCACCTCTATGTGCAGCACTACACAACGATGATGATGTAGAGCAGGGGAATTCTAGCAGACCGAGGTAGGCGATCCAGAGATCTAGGAAGAGGAAACGAATAGTCAGAGAGTAGATTGGCTTTAAGCCACGAACAAACAAAGAGTAGAGGGGATAGAAGTAGAAAAAAAGAAGTGAATTGTAGAGAACAGGGAAGCCGAGCTGACCTGTAGAGCAAAGGAAGCATCGAGCAGACAGAACAGAGAGAGTCTGAGAGCCTATGAACTCTAGAGAAGGCTTGAGAGGTTCAAGCAACTCCTCTATGTAGACCTATCAGGTATTGAGTACCAAATTGGACTCATACCATAGAGACTAGTCAAGGTCGAGCTTCAGTAAGGGGAGTTTGTGTACTCTAGAGACTTGGGGGATCCAAGCACAATCCTACTCATCATTCTTTGTTAAGTGAGACTCAAATTGAGCTCCTTATTGTAAAATCTCTGCTTTAAGACACAATAGGAAAAGCCACCACTAAAGGTTGGACCAGGAGACGTAGCCAGGAGGATTGGGTGAACTCCTTATTAAATTTGTTATGTTTTTTTGTAATTTCTTACTGTGTTTCTCTTACTGGTCCAAGTGTCTATGTATTTTGCAATCTTATCAATCCGTTGCTTAAAATAACATAGGCACACCCCAGCACATGGGTCTGTAATACCTTCATTAATTAATTGAGATCATTCATGAGTGATTTTCAGATCAAGTGGTATCAGAGCTCTAGGTTGTTTAAGGTTAGACAAGCTTGTGCTGGATTTTGTTGTTGAATGACTAGATCAAAGCTTAAATTAGGAGAAGGAGAGTTGGTTGAGACTAATCTAGAAATTGGAAGAGTCTATCCTCAGAAGAAAATGTCAGAGGAAAGTCCCCTGGGGCCAGACCCTGAATTCATAGATAGTTTCCTGGCCATGAGGTCCATGGTAGAGGAAATGTATAGGGCCTTTAGGAAACATAAAGATGAGGACTCATCAGGCTCCAAGAAAGATAAAGGAGAAGAACAGTCTCTCCTCCATGACCACTCAAAAGGCAAAGGGAAAGAAGAAAGCTTTCTCACACCTCCTAATAGCCCTGAACATAAAAAGAAGACATCCTTGACCAAATTAGATGTTAAATTTGATTTACCAATATATGATGAGAGTTGAATGCAGAGAAGCTAGATAATTAGATCAGACAAATTGATGTTTATTACAGAGTGCAGAATATCGACTCAGACAAGAGTAAGATTCAGCTGGCCAGCCTATGCCTCGGAGGCACTACCTTGGTATGGTGGGAAGGCAGGACACAAGTTGACATGAAGAAACATGGTAAGATTCTTTCTGTTCGGAGTGAATTTGTTTCTGCAATAGTAGTTCTATCCACTAGCTTACATGCAGCAAACCCTGATGAGCTGGAAAAATCTTCACCACTTGAAAGGGCAAAGTGTACAGGGTTACACCCAAGAATTTAGGAAGAGAGCTTTGATTCTAGGAATTTCATTAGACTCACCTGAGACTTTGTTGAAGTACATAGGTGGTTTATACAGCTACATGAGGCACACTATCCTCATGTTCAATCCCACTAGTATAGATGAGGTATCTGTCCAAGCTACACATCTAGAAGCTAGAGGAAAGAATGGGAATCCAAAAGTTGGAGGATCATCCAAGCCCATTGCAAGCAAGAATAAGGAGAAAAGAAAACAAAAATGGAAAGAGAGGAAGGCCAACACTGCACAGAAAAGAAAGTCTTCATGCACTCACTGTAAGAAGGATGGACATGATGATGAGCACTGTTGGATTTTGCATCCGGAGTTGAGACCTAAGAAGTTCGAGGGAAAGAAGAAGAAGATTGCTGTAGCTATTCAGAAAGATTTGGGGTTAGACTCAGGAGATGAAACAACCATTGCAGCCACAGGTACAAAAGGTAAAAATTCTAAAGCATCTACTAGTAATTCTGCACAATCTATTAATGATGAGGAAAATGAGAGAAAAAGACATGAGCTTTTCCATATTCGAGTTATTTCCAAGCATCAAAAGATTGATACTTTGTTTGATAGTGGCTCACAAGTAAATTTAATTTCTGAAGCAATTGTAAAGAATTTGGGATTACTAACTACACCTCACAAGAAACCATACCCATTAGGTTGGTTAAGTGATAAAGCACAACTACAAGTGACTAGACAATGTAAAATTAAGTTTTCTTTTGGGTCAACATTTGTAGATGAGGTTGAGTTAGATATAGTTCCTCTGGATATATGTGGAATTATTTTAGGAAGTCCTTACTTGTATGATAGAAAAGCTATTTTATATAGAGCTGAGAACAAGTATCTACTCGTTAAAGATGGAATCGAATACTTTGTAAGAGCTCATAAGCTCAAGAATAATTATACTCTCATAAACTCAGGGCAGATGAAACGAATTGTAAATTCATGCAAACAATTTTTACTGATGGTTGTAAGGGAAAAGAAACCTGATAAAACCAATGTCTTTGAGGGCTGTGATTCTAAACAACAAGCTGATTTAGAAAAAGTTGTTTCAGAATATGATATCTTGTTTCAAGAACTTAAAGTTTTGCCACCCAAAAAGGAAATAGTGCTTGATATTAATTTGCAGCAAGATGCTCCATTGCCTAACATCAGAATGTACAAGATGTCTGCTTTAGAGAATGTGAAATCAAGAAGTAGGTGCAGGAGTTGTTGGAGAAGGGATTCATCAGACCTAGCACATCACCATGTGGGTCTCCAATCGTTTTGGTCAGAAAGAAAGATGGCTCATGGAGAATGTGCATTGATTACCGAGCACTGAATAAGATAGCGATAAAAAATCATTACCCCCTTCCTCACATAGATGACCTATTAGATCAATTGAAAGAAGTTGTTTATTTTTCCAAGTTAGACTTGCATAGTGGATATCATTAGGTTAGAGTTGTAGAACAAGATGCATGGAAGACTGCTTTCAAAACAAAGCAGGGCTTGTATGAGTGGCTGGCTATGCCTTTTGGCTTAACTAATGCTCCTGCTACTTTCATGAGAATAATGAATGATGTACTTAGACCTTTTCTTAATGATTTTGTTATTGTATATCTGGATGACATTCTTATATTTAGCAAAACGTGGGAAGAAAATTTAAAGCATGTTAAGCAGACACTAGATGTTTTAAAAAGAGAAAAACTTTATGTTAAACTCTCAAAATGCGAATTTGGCAAAAAATCTTTGAATTATTTGGATCATATAGTAGGGGGTGGTGAATTGAAGAAATATCCCTCTAAGGTGGCAGTCATTGTAAACTAGCCTAAACCCAAATCTGCTACAGAAGTTAGAAGCTTCTTAGGAGCAACACAATATTGGAGACAGTTCATTTCTAACTTTTCCTTAATTGCATCTCCCTTACATTCTTTAACAGGATTGAACAAGGCGTTTAAGTGGGGAGGAAAACAGCAAAAAGCCTTCCACACCTTGAAAGAAAAGATTAGTACAGTGCCAGTACTAGCACTGCTTGATCTTCAAAGACCATTTGAGATCCAAACGGATGCGAGTGACTATGCCATGGGATCAGTGTTGATACAACATGGTAAACCCATATGTTATCATTCTGAGACATTTAATTCTGCAGTAGTTAACTATCCAACATATGATAAAGAATTGTATGCATTAGTACAGAGTGCGAAAAAGTGGAAACATTACTTAATGGGAAAAGAGACAGTCATACATACTGATCATCAACCACTTCAATATCTACACTCCCAAACTAAGTTGCAGCAATAAAGACACTATAGGTGGATGGGTTTTCTACAACAGTTTCATTTAGTCATCAGATATAAAAAGGGCATACACAATAAAGTTGCAGATATGTTGTCTAGACCTTTTATAAATGCATCTACTATACTTAAGCATAATTCAGTACTGCATGAGAGCTACATTGAACAATATGCTCAAGATATAGATTTCAAAGATGTATATGCAACTTTAAGTCAAGGCAACTAAGTAGAAGAATTGGATTATCACATTAAGGACCAACTCTTGTATCATTGTGGGAAGCTATGCATTCCGCAAACTGAAAGAGTAAAGATAATTCAAGAAGCACACACTTCTATAATATCAGGTCACTTTGGTGTAAGTAAAACGGTTGCACAGCTGCAAAGATTTTGTTATTGGCCAAAAATGAATGAGACCGTTTCTAGATATGTAAGAGGGTGTACCATGTGTGCTAAAAGAAAGCCCAGCAATAGAAAACTAGGCTTGTACACTCCACTGCCAGTTCCTTCTCATCCTTGGGAGAGTGTTTCCATGGACTTTGTTGGAGGATTGCCTAAATCTAGGAAAGGTCATCACTATTTATATGTTGTTGTGGATAGGTTCAGCAAAATGTGTATTTTGATACCTTGTAATAAACAGATTACAGCTGAACAAACTGCAAAGTTGTTCTTTTAGCATGTATGGGTTCATTTTGGATTACCCACTTCCATTGTATCTGATCGAGACACCCGATTTTTTGGGAATTTTTGGTCGAGTCTGTGGGAACTGATGGACACCAAACTGAAGAAAAGCACAACCTTTCATCCATAGATAGATGGCTAGATAGAAGTAGTCAATAGGACAGTGATCTAGTTGCTCAAAGGCTATTGCAGCAAGCATCCCAAACTTTGGGATGAACATTTCTGTTATGTGCAGCATGCTTACAATAGAGCAAAACATTCTTCTACACAGAGATATCCTTTTGAGACCTATTTTGGTTTCACACCAAGGTTTCCTTGGATTTTGTCTTTGGTAAAGACATAGCAGTTGATGGACACAGTGATGTGGACAAGGCAACCAAGTTCATTGAACAAATCCAAGAGATTCACCAGGCAGTACAGGAACAGCTGGAAAAGAGCCAAGCCAAATACAAGGCAAGACATGACAAGCATCTGATGGTGCATGGTTTCCAAGTTGGTGATCAAGTTTGGCTATATATCAGCAAAGACAGAATGCAAGGTGAAGGTAAAAAGCTAAAGCCAATAAGGTGTGGACCTTTCAAGATACTTGAGAAAATTGGTGAGAATGCTTTTCACCTTGATTTACTAGCTTACATGCACATCTGCGCAATCATTAATGCAGACAGGTTGAGACTATTTGAACCTTTGTTAATTTAAGATCCCAAAGAGCAGAGTCAATTACCTTCTATTAATGATCTGCTACGTGAATATCTCAATGAATTGCAGGAAGACACAGTTTTGGACAGGAAGCTGAGGACGATGCGCAGGGGAGATGTTGAGTACCTCAGGATTGGACTCAAGGGTTCAAAGCCAAGCAGTGAAAAATGGATAGAGATTGGACAAGTGAGACAACTATACCCTCACTTAGTCGATGCTTGAAAACCAACTTTTGGTGGTCCAAAAGCTTTTTCAGTGGGAAGGCCGTGATCTGAATTGGATCCTTAAACATTTCCATGACTGTTTCAAATTATGTCAGGCTTCAAAATCTTATGAATAACGAGCTTATTAGAAATGACCTCTGGATAATGGCAATTTGTGGCCAACACGGAACAACGAGGACCCTCGGTCAAAGCGCGTTGACCGTTGGCCCATGGAGACCATGCATGGACACAAATTGGCAATCAGAAGCCCTGATCCAAAAACAGAGGTGGTTTTTGATACGCGATTAGTGCATATCACAGGGAAAAACTCTCAGTGAAGGAAAGCCCTGAGTGCTTGGTCACGAGGAAAATAGGAAACCGTGTGAAAATCGTCAGAAGGTAGGTTCCATGCCCAAAACTGGCAGGATATCATGTGCACTTCGAGCAGAAAGCCGCTTTGGCCAAGTTCAGCACGATGCCACACATCGGGCGATGCATGTCCAGTGGATGAGAGAGAAAACCACTTACATCGCGTGAGTAATGGTTGAGCAACTTACCCGCGCAATATAGATGGAGACCGTAGGATCTGGAGGCTCTAGATCAACAACGAAGAATTAACCCGTTGGATGACCATATTCGATGGGGAAATAGACTGAGGCACATAAAAATTTGAGATCCGGCATGACCGATGAGCTGGCAGAAGAATCAGTTTCACGGGCAAATCTGGGAGTAACGGAAATAATGACCGTTTAAAGAAAACTGACACTCAGTTCATAAGGTGACAAGTGGCCACCTCTTTGTGCAGCATTACACAACGATGATAACGCAGAGCAGGGGAATTCCAGCAGATTGAGGCAGGCGATCTAGAGAGCCGAGAAGAGGAAACGAATAGTTAGAGAGTAGATTGGCTTTAAGCCACAAACAAACAAAGAGTAGAGGGGACAGAAGTAGAGAAAAAGAAGTGAATTGCAGAGAACAGGGAAGCCGAGCTGACCTGCAGAGAAAAGGCAGCATCGAGTAGATAGAACAGAGAGAGTCTGAGAGCCTGTGAACTTCAGAGAAGGCTTGAGAGGTTCAAGCAACTCCTTTGTGTAGACCTGTCAGGTATTGAGTACCAAATTGGACTCATACCATAGAGACCAGTCGAGGTCGAGCTTCAATAAGGGGAGTCTGTGTACTCTAGAGACTTGGGGGATCCAAGCACAATCCTACTGATCATTCTCTATTAAGTGAGACTCAAATTGAGCTTCTTATTGTAAAATCTCTGCTTTAAGACACAATAGGAAAGGCCACCACTGAAGGCTGGACCAAGAGACGTAGCCCAGGAGGATTGGGTGAACTCCTTATTAAATTTGTTGTGTTTTTTTGTATTTTCTTACTGTGTTTCTCTTACTGTTCCAAGTGCCTGTGTATTTCACAATCTTATTGACCCATTTCTTAAAATAACATAGGCACACCCCAACACATGGATCTGTAATAGCTTCATTAATTAACTAAGATCATTCACGAGTGATTTTTAGATCACTATTGGTGGAGACTATCCATCCCGCGTGCACCAAAATTTCCCTGGCTTTGTTAGAAATTCCCAAAACCTAGGATTCTCGGTGAACCAATTTTCCACCCATAATGCTTGAATTCTTTCAATATTTTCTCTACAAGTTTCAAAGATTAACACGGAAAAAATGCAGCAGAGAACAACAATTGCTTTGGTAAAATAGAACATCAAGTAAACATAACAACTAAATTCCATAATGTCAAGCGGAATTTCCATGATAATTAATGATATTGACTCTAAGACTACCATATTGCCACGTTCCATTTGATCATGGGATATCATAGCAATCAATCTAAAACATATCAAATCCAGTGAGCGGAATAAATACAGTGCATGCAAAGGTGTAATGGGAATTCTCCCCCTCCATAAAAGGAAAGGTCACCCACGACTGAGTAGATAGGGAAAGGGTTGTTCTGATGGCAAGGCAAGGGGAAGAACAATACAACATTAAATGAAACAGAGTACACATATAAATTATAGGATGGCAAGAGGTATGGTTATAATGAGAGCGGATTGTGTAAAGATAGTTATCAATAAAAGATAAGACACTTAGATTGATGATAAGTTATGTGAGAAAGAAAAGGACAACAATGTGCCAAAAAGATGCTCTATTGAGGTATTCTAGCCAAGAATGATGTGATTGATCGGAAAACAATATATCATGCATGAAGGTTCAAAATGGGGAAAAATTAAGGAAGTAACTTCTCCGATAAAAAGAAAGAATAAGAAGAGGGTAATATAGTAATAATTGACAATAAAATATAACTTCAATACCATAAGCAGAGCCTCTGCTGCCAGTAGGCATCCATAGCCTCGGCAAGGTTGCTTTTTAACCGATATGAGCCAGGACCCTCAATTTATAAATGGAGAGTTACAGTGTTGTTCTACAGAAGAGATCAGTGTGCTGGTGTGGTAACCAGATGACCACACAACCATTCAGTGGGATGTAGCAAAAGTGATCACGCCGGCTCGTGATGAGACCTCCTGTTCCAAGGATATTCCAGCTATCCAATGGATCATAACCCTAGTGTGGTGGCCATAGTGGGAATGTCACTTTGCTATAGCCTTCTGAACGTGGTAGGCTGGCTTGTAATGAGACCCCCTATCTGTTGGCATTATGACTAAAGTGTTGTCCTTGATGGCAACCCATTCAGGTGACAGGTCACTGTTCTTCAAGTCAGCAGCAGAAGTTGATGATCAGCTATCAAATATTGAAGGAAATAAGGAGGACGCAGGTATACCTTACAGAAAGTGCGTACCCGCAGGTACACCATGCAGAACCCGCGTCCAGAGACGCAGGCCAGCCATTCAGGAGGTGCGTCCACCCAGTGCACACATTTTAAGGCAGAGAAAAGCCACGTGGGGGTTTCTTGTGTTTTACTCTTGGTATCTAGCCGACGGTATTGTGTTATTATGGTGTCGGCTCGTGGTATTGTTCCATGATTTGAGGAGGAGCTTGCCTATATAAAGCAAAGGAGATCATTTGGTTTATGTATGTCTTTGGTTGAATATCTTATTAGGTGAGATCTGGTCTAGATCTAAAAGGCGCATCTACTGAAGGACTGAGATCCCTTTGGCGCAAGATCAGATCTGTAGATCTGACTGTTTGGGTTACTCTTAAAGTCTTGAAATCATTCATACCCGAAGGGACGCAGGTACAGTGAAAGGAAAGCGCGCCGGGACGCAGTGCAGAATCTGGAGATCTGCGTGGGGATGCAGGGCAGACGAAGTTCAGGTGCGTCTGGGACGCAGTTCAGTGACTGGAGATCTGCATGGGGACGCAGAGCGATCAAGGTTCAGGTGCGTCTCTGAAGCAGAAGGACGCGGCGCGATAGTGTTTTTGGGTGCGTCACTGTAGCAGAAAGACGCGGCGCGATAGTGTTTTTGGATGCGTACCTGAAGCAACAGAACGCAGAGCAGTCAAAGGAACAGTGCGTGGGCACGCAGCACAGTAGAAGGATATCTGCGTGTGGACGCAGGGGAGCAGAAGGTTAACTGCGTCTGGTCGCAGGCCACAGAAGGAAAAACTGCGTCTCTGTCTTAAGATATTCTGTTGATTGAATTTCTCTGTTGATAAGGTGTTCTGGGTTACTTCTGTTATTGCTGATCTGATATCTGTAGTAGACTGTAACTTTTATGTACTTGTTGATCATCTGATGCTTTATGAAAAGAAGTAGGGGTTGTAGCTCCCTTCCAGGAGTAGACTGGAAAACGAGAAAGAGAGAGAGTTGTAGCTCTCTGTAGGTTGCAGCCTGCGTACTGGTAAAGGACTGCACCAGTACAAAATCATTGTAAAAGAAGTTTCTAATTTGAAAGAAGATAGAGACATATTGCAGCAGGTGGTTTTCACCCACATTGGGTTTCCACCTTACATCTTGTGTTCTTTGGTGTGACTATCTGTTTTTCTTTGTTCATGCTCATTATTTTATGGTACTGACATGCAAAAATAATTCAAAGATCAAATAAGGAAGATTTATTTAATTGCTAGATAATACTGATTCACCCCTCCTCTCAGTATTATTTCCAACAATTGGTATCAGAGCGGGTCCTTCAGAGAAGCTTGATCGCTTGAAGGTAGATCGTTCATCATGAGCAACTACGAGAGAGAAGCATCAATCAGGCCACCGGTTTTTGATGGGACAAACTTCAATTATTGGAAGGTAAGAGTTACTGCATATCTTCAATCTCTTGGTACAGAAGTTTGGGACATTGTAGAAACAGGCTATGCTTTTCCTTCAGCTACTCCTACAGATCCAGCTGAGAAAAATAAGTATGAAACAAATGAAAAAGCAGTCAGTACTCTATTAGGAAGTATATCCCAAACGAAATTCATGAAGGTAATGCACTTCAAATCAGCAAAAGAGATATGGGACAAAATGGTCACGAGCTATGAAGGAGATGAACAGGTAAAGCGAGCTAAACTTCAAACTCTCAGGATTCAGTATGAGAGTCTCAAGATGTATAACGATGAAAGTGTGGCTAATTATTTTCTTCGGGCAGATGAGATTGTTAATTGTATGAAAAATTTGGGTGAAGAAATAAAAGAGGCTATAGTATCTGCAATAGAAGAAAAAGAAAATCTCCGAATTCTCACTATGTCTCAGCTACATGGAATTCTAACTGCTTATGAAATGAGAAAGGGAGGTCCATCAGACAGAAGGGAAGCTGCTTTCAAGGCATCAGGCAAAGAAGATTACTATGAAGCAAGCCATGTTCCAGAAGAAGAGGAAGAAGAATCAAATTTTGTCAGAAATCTTCAAAGGGGTTCGGGAAGGTTCAGAGGTAAGCTACCTTTCAAATGCTTTGCTTGTGGAAGAGTAGGTCATTATGATGCAAAATGTCCTTATAAGGATAAAGGAAAGGAACCTGCTAGATGGAACAAGAAACAAAGTGCAAATAAGAAAAGCTACTACACCCATGAAGATAGTGATGGTCTATCAAACAGTGATGAAGATGAACGAGGTAATGAATATAAGTTATTAATGGCATTTGAAGATGATGATTATATGGATGCTATAGATGTGGATAACCTTTATGATGAAATTACTAGACTCAAGAGATGTATAGAAGAAAAGAATGTGATCATTGATACTCTACAATTTCAAATTGATGAAAAGGAAAAACATCTTGAAAAACTAGAAGGAGAAATTGTTGGTCTTAGAAAAGAGATTGAGAAAACAAAAGCTATTAATCTTAAGTTTGTCAAAGGATCTGAAACTTTGGATAAGATTATCAATGTGCAGCGGTCTCCTCTAAACAAGACAGGTCTGGGCTACAATGGAGAAACCTCTCAAGCATCCACCTCAAAGAGTTATCTTGATGCAGCAAGAAGAAATGAGCAAAAGAACAATGAAGATCATCAGGTAAAGCAGGGACAAATTACAAACAGAAACTATCAAGGGCAATCCATCTTAAGGGTGAACCAACCACAGGTAAAATCTTCTCAATTTGGTCCAAGAATAGATGAAAATAGAAATTACAATCAGTTGGCTGGTAGATTCGATAACCGCAGAAGTTTCTTCAATGGACAATGCTTTTCTTGTCATAACTTTGGTCACAAAGCAGCTCAATGTGTTGCATATAAAACAATCATGACTAGGGAAGCTCAAAAACAAAGAAGTATGACAGGGATTACAAAAAGGACCTATAACAACTTTTCGGTTCTTGAAAATGAAGTCGAATGTTCTATTTGCAATAACTTTGGTCATGAAGAATCTGAATGCAGGAGCAGGTTTCAGCAGAAAAAGGAGCAAGCCTCAAGCACCAAAACATGGAGAATAAAGGAATCTCAAACAGAAAGATGTGGAATAGCATTTTATGCAGAGGGACAGGAAAATCTATGGTACATTGACAGTGGATGTTCGAAGCATATGACAGGTGATAAAGAAAAACTTGAATCTTATTCTGCTCTAGAAAAGGGAAAGAAAGTCTCTTTTGGAAATGATACTCCTGCAACTATAAAAGGAAAAGGAATTGCTCAGTTAAAAGAAAAGGTCAAAGCTGGAAATGTTTTGTATGTTGATGGATTGAAGCATAATCTTCTAAGTGTCAGCCAGATGTGTGATCAAAGAACCGAGGTTATTTTCAGATCGAATGGATGTCTTGTTCGTGATCTTGATACAGGTAAAACAATACTCAAAGGCAAAAGAACTCCAAATAATCTGTACATATTTGAAGAAGGACAACAACAATGCTATCTGAGCAAGGATGAAGAGAACTGGTTATGGCATCGAAGGTTGGGACATCTAAGCTTCTCACAAACAAGGAAAGCATGCAAATATAGGCAGTTCGCGATCTTCCAGATATCAAAATTCCTGACAACACCATATGCAGATCATGTCAGTTTGGAAAACAAACCAGAACTAACTTTCCAGAGAAAGAAGGATCAGCTAGCATGCCTCTTGAGCTAGTACATACAGATACATGTGGTCCATTCAGGAAAAGAACACCTAGAGGAGAGGAATACTTGATATTATTTATTGACGATTTCTCCAGGTTTGTCTGGTTAGGACTTATGAAGCACAAAGATGAAGCATTCGAAAAATTCAAATCCTTCAAAGCCTTGGTTGAAAATGAATCAGGTCACAAAATTAAGTGCCTCAGATCCGACAGAGGTGGGGAATTTACTTCAAATGAATTTTTCGATTTCTGTGATGAACATGGGATAAGGAGAGAATTCTCTACAGCTAGAACTCCTCAGCAAAATGGAGTTGTTGAAAGAATGAACAGAACAATCCAACAAATGGCTCGTGCTATGCTTGATGAATCAGGAACTCCCGCAACTTTCTGGGGTGAAGCTGCACATGCTGCAGTTGTTATTCTCAACAAAACAAATGTCCGGGTGAACAGCACTCAAACTCCTCATGAGCTTTGGAGTGGCAGGACTCCTTCCGTAAAGCACTTCAAAATCTTTGGGAGCAAATGCTATATCAAGAATACTGATGAGCAGCTTGGAAAACTTGAACCTAGAGCAGATGAAGGCATTCTTCTTGGCTACTCTCCATATAGCAAAGCATACAAGTGCTACAATAAAAGACTTGGCAGAATTGTTGACAACATTGATGTAGTGGTTGATGAGAAGGGATACATTCCTAGGCAAGTCCATCATGAAGACATCAAAGAAGATGAAGGCTACCCTCAAAGACAGAATGATGAAGAAGAAGAACCTCAAGAAGAACCTCAAGAAGAGCCAGAGGAGCAAACAAGAATAGAAGAAAAGACTCCATCCAGATATGTTCAGAAGAATCATCCAGAATCTCAGATTGTGGGGCAGAAAGAAGCAGGTGTACAAACAAGAAGAACAGTTGCAGAAGCCTCAAGCTATTTGGCATTACTCTCCTCTACTGAACCACAAAATGTGAAAGAAGCATGCAAAGATGAATGTTGGGTGAAAGCAATGGATGAAGAACTTGAGCAAATCGAAAAGAACAACACTTGGGAGCTGGTTCCTAGACCAAAGGATAAGAATGTTATCGGAACAAAATGGGTCTTCAAAAATAAATTGAATGAAAATGGAGAAGTAATTAGAAACAAAGCCAGACTTGTTTGTAAAGGGTATGCGCAGCAAGAAGGAATAGACTTTGAAGAAACTTTTGCTCCTGTTGCAAGACTTGAGGCCATCCGAATGTTCCTTGCTCTCTCAAGTTTTCAAAACTTCAAAGTATTTCAAATGGACGTGAAATCAGCCTTTCTGAATGGAGACTTGGAAGAAGAAGTATACATTGAACAGCCAGATGGGTTCATTCTTGGAAATGATCCAAATCTTGTATGCAGATTGAAAAAGGCTCTCTATGGTCTCAAACAAGCTCCAAGGGCTGGTACTACCGGTTGGACAAATATCTTCATCAACAAGGTTTTTCAAAAGGTTCAGCACATAGCAATCTGTATATAAAAGTTGAAAATGACAAATTGCTAATACTTGTTGTGTATGTAGATGACATTATTTTTGGCAGCAATGAAGAAGCTATGAGTCAAAGCTTTGCCTCGGTCATGCAGAAAGAATTTGAAATGTCCTTGCTAGGAGAACTAACATATTTCCTTGGTTTGAAAATCCAACAAAAAGAAGGAGGAATCTTTTTATCTCAAACCAAGTATCTCAAACAGATTTTGAAGAAATATGGCATGGAAGATGCAAAACCAGTATGTACACCCATGGTCACAGGATGTAGTCTCAGTGCAAATGATGAATCTGCAGCAGTACATCAACCAACCTACAGATCTATGATTGGAAGTTTACTATATTTGACAGGTACTCGATCGGACATCATGCATGCAGTTGGAATAGTTGGAAGATTTCAGGCAAATCCGAAGGAGACTCATCTTCAGGCAGTAAAGAGAATTTTCAAATATCTTCAAGGGACTCAAAATTATGGCTTATGGTATCCTAGAGATACAGATCTTACTCTTCATGCTTATACAGATGCAGATTGGGCCGGAAGCGTGGATGACAGGAAAAGCACAAGTGGTGGTGCGTTCTTTATGGGTTCCAGACTGGTATCTTGGTTCAGCAAGAAACAGAGTTCGATTGCCTTGTCTACAGCTGAAGCGGAATATGTTGCTGCTGCATCTTGTTGCACCCAACTTCTTTGGATGATGCAGACTTTGCAGGATTTTCAAATCACTTGTACTCCACCTATCCCCATCTTATGTGATAACACAAGTGCAATCAGCATTTCAAAGAATCCGGTTATGCATTCAAAAACCAAGCACATACCAATCAAGTATCATTTTCTCCGGGAACAAGTGCTTGAACAGAAGGTCAAGTTGGAGTATGTTCCTTCTAAGGAACAAGTTGCTGATATTCTCACCAAACCATTGCCCAGGGACACCTTTGAGTACCTCAGGCAAAAGCTGGGGGTTGTTGATGCATCATCTTGTTGTTGAATCTTTTCTGATTGATGGTACAGGTTCAGGGGGAGCATATAATGCATTGTTGGCATTATGGAGGATGGTCAGAAGGAGGTCTTGGAAATAGCTGCAATATGTCTCTATCTCTTTCATGGTGGATTATGGTTCTTTGTTGAAGATCTGGTTCATATTCAGGGGGAGCATACCCCTTTTGCCCTTGATGTCAAAGGGGGAGAATGAAGCTGAAGTTTGTGAGGTTGCCATCAAGTCCAAAGGGGGAGATTGTTGGCATTATGACTAAAGTGTTGTCCTTGATGGCAACCCATTCAGGTGACAGGTCACTGTTCCTCAAGTCAGCAGCAGAAGTTGATGATCAGCTATCAAATATTGAAGGAAATAAGGAGGACACAGGTATACCTTACAGAAAGTGCGTACCCGCAGGTACACCATGCAGAAGCCGCGTCCAGAGACGCAGGCCAGCCGTTCAGGAGGTGCGTCCACCCAGTGCACACATTTTAAGGCAGAGAAAAGCCACGTGGGGGTTTCTTGTGTTTTACTCTTGGTATCTAGCCGACGGTATTGTGTTATTATGGTGTCGGCTCGTGGTATTGTTCCATGATTTGAGGAGGAGCTTGCCTATATAAAGCAAAGGAGATCATTTGGTTTATGTATGTCTTTGGTTGAATATCTTATTGGGTGAGATCTGGTCTAGATCTAAAAGGTGAATCTACTGAAGGACTGAGATCCCTTTGGCGCAAGATCAGATCTGTAGATCTGACTGTTTGGGTTACTCTTAAAGTCTTGAAATCATTCATACCCGAAGGGACGCAGGTACAATGAAAGGAAAGCGCGCCGGGACGCAGTGCAGAATCTGGAGATCTGCGTGGGGACGCAGGGCAGACGAAGTTCAGGTGCGTCTGGGATGCAGTTCAGTGACTGGAGATCTGCGTGGGGACGCAGAGCGATCAAGGTTCAGGTGCGTCTCTGAAGCAGAAGGACGCGGCACGATAGTGTTTTTGGGTGCGTCACTGTAGCATAAAGACGCGGCGCGATAGTGTTTTTGGATGCGTCCCTGAAGCAACAGAACGCAGAGCAGTCAAAGGAACAGTGCGTGGGCACGCAGCGCAGTAGAAGGATATCTGCGTGTGGACGTAGGGGAGCAGAAGGTTAACTGCGTCTGGTCGCAGGCCACAGAAGGAAAAACTGCGTCTCTGTCTTAAGATATTCTGTTGATTGAATTTCTCTGTTGATAAGGTGTTCTGGGTTACTTCTGTTATTGCTGATCTGATATCTGTAGTAGACTGTAACTATTATGTACTTGTTGATCATCTGATGCTTTATGAAAAGAAGTAGGGGGTTGTAGCTCCCTTCCAGGAGTAGACTGGAAAACGAGAAAGAGAGAGAGTTGTAGCTCTCTGCAGGTTGCAGCCTGCGTACTGGTAAAGGACTGCACCAGTACAAAATCATTGTAAAAGAAGTTTCTAATTTGAAAGAAGATAGAGACATATTGCAGCAGGTGGTTTTCACCCACATTGGGTTTCCACCTTACATCTTGTGTTCTTTGGTGTGACTATCTGTTTTTCTTTGTTCATGCTCATTATTTTATGGTACTGACATGCAAAAATAATTCAAAGATCAAATAAGGAAGATTTATTTAATTGCTAGATAATACTGATTCACCCCCCCTCTCAGTATTATTTCCAACACTATCCTCCATCTGAAAACAAAATTTTTCTATTATTACACATTTTTATGATAAATATAGGGAGTCTCAACACTCCTTAAGAGCAGGGATGGTGGAAGAAGTTTAACATGTCAATAAAAAAAATATACCCAGTCTTATTTATTAAAGACAGAGAAGATTATAACTAGGAAGGGTGGAACCAACATGGTATTGAGATGACCAATTAGTATCAAATACAACAGAAAGCTATGCAACAAAGCAGTATATAAATAACTATGTCTCTTTCTTGGAAAGAATCTATCATCAAGAATATGTGTTGTTAAAGATCATAACATTAATGGTATTAACTCCCCTCAATAGAATCCATAAATTCTTGTCCTCATAAAAGTAGTGTACTTCATGCCATGAAAAGAAAACAAAATGAAAAACAAAAGAAAAATGGGGTTGAGCGTTTGAGTGACAGCAATTGTTCAGACAAGCGAACAACAATCACATAAAATAAAAATGTTGATGTTCAATTGGAATTGAACAACAGAGATATGCAAAAAGTGTTGTTCAATCATTTGAAAAATAATAACTGCAAAGAGAAAAAGTGTTGTTCAATTGGGATTGAATAGTAGCTATTCATTTGAATGAACGACAACTGTTCAATCAAAGGAACAGCAAAGCACACACAGGGGATGTAAAAGTGATGTTTAGTTGTTTGAACAACAGCTGTTCAATTGAATGAACAACAAAACACGCCAAAAAAAGGGTGTTGTTCAATTGATATGGAACAACCACTGTTCAATAGATTGAACAGTAGTTGTTCAATTAATTGAACAACAAAAACATGCCAAAAAGAAAGTGTTGTTCAATTGGATTGAACAGCGACTGTTCAATAGATTGAACAACAGTTGTTCAATTAATTGAATGGAAAAATCACGCCAAAAATAAAGTGTCGTTCAATTTGATTGAATAGCAGCTGTTCAATTGGATTGAACAACGACTGTTTAATAGATTGAACAACAGTTGTTCAATAGATTGAACAGCAGCTGCTCAATTAATTGAACAGCATCTATTCAACAAAATCACGCCAAAAAGAAAATGTTGTTCAATTGGATTGAATAGCAGTTGTTTAATAGATTGAACAACAACTGTTCAATTAATTGAACAAAAAAACAATGCCAAAAAGAAAGTGTTGTTCAATTGGATTGAATAACGGTTGTTTAATAGATTGAACAACAGTTGTTCAATTAACTGAACAACAAGAAAAGTAGAGAAAAAGAAAAAGAAAAGAAAATCAAATTAGCAATCATATTTACATATTTTACAAAGAAGAAATAAATTTTATAAAGATGAAGCTACCAAAGTATTGCCTTCTGCAGCTAAAACTTGCATGATGGGGTCCTCACGTATCTGCTGGTAGAAAGATTCTCTAGCAAGTGGTTTTTGGTAGAGGTGTACCCAATGCCCATTCACTTTAAAAGAAGAACCAGACCCATCAATGGTGTTCAACATAAGAGTGCCATTATCATGTACCTGCTTTATTTCATAGGGGCCTAACCACCTAGTCTGCAGTTTTCCAGGGAAGTCGTGAAACTTGGAATCATAAAGGAGTGCCCAGTCGCGCTCATGAAATGGGAGCATCATGCCATTTGGCTCTTTGCTGGTTAATAATTGTCGTACGTTGTAGAGCCAGTAGATGAGCTTCATCTAATTCATTCATCTGCTATAATCTATTAACCTGGGCTTCGGTTAAATCCAGTCCCACTTCCTGGGTTGTATCTGATGCATATGATGAAATCTGGAAAGGTATATCTCAATTCGGGCCTCGTAATATTGGTGTTGTCGATATTAACCGTTTCAGATCTGTGAAAGTAGTGTCACATTTACCAGTCCATATAAAATCAACATTTCCTGTCAAGGCATATAATGGTGCAACAATTTGTGAAAAGTTCTTTATAAATCTACGATAATATCTAACAAATCCCAAAAAACTACGTACCTCTGTTTGAGTGCAGGGAGTAGGTAATAAGAGGATTACTTATATCTTTGCTGGATCTACCTGAATTCTAGCTACTAAAATGTAATGACCCAGAATTAGGCCCTCTGTCATCATCATATGACACTTCTTATGACTTAAGCATAGCCTAGTAGCAATACACCGTTCTAGGACTTTCTCCAATGTTTGTAATGCCTGATCAAAGTCATCCCCATAGGGTGTGAAATCGTCCATGTACACCTCAAATCCTTCATTTATAAAGTCTGCAAAAATACTGAGTATGGCTCTTTGGAATGTAGGAGGTGCGTTGCACAATTTGAAAGGAAATACCTAGTAAGCGAATTTTCCCCAAGGGTAGGTGAAAGTAGTTTTATCCTGGTCTTTAGGGGCAATTTGAATTTGGTTGTAGCCATTGAAGCCATCTAGGAAAGAGAAGAATTTCTTTGCTGCCAGTGTATCAAGGAGCTGGTCGATAAATGGAAGGGGAAAATGGTCTTTTTGCGTCACTTTGTTGAGTTCTCTGTAGTCAACGCATATCCACTATTTTCCATTCTTTTTGGGGACAACTACTAATGGAGAAACCCATTTACTGTCAGATATAGGATAAATAAAATTTACATCTAATAGTTTTTGAAGCTCTTGTTTCACAATATCCTTTAGATGAGGATTTAATCTACGCTACGGTTGTCGAATGAGTCTTGCATCTTTTTTCAGTGTAGATGTGGTGCATGCATAACTAAGGGTCAATCCCTTTCATGTCTAGGTAGTCCCATGCAAAAGCCCCTTTATATTTCCTAAGGACTTGGATAGGTTTCTATTGCTCGTCATTACTTAGATTACTATTAATGTTCAAGATTTTCCCTTGCTCGATTTCAAAAGGCTTGCTATTATAGATGGTGGTTGTTGGTATCAGTTGGTCATTGATGTCTCTCAAGGAATCTTCTTCAATCTCATTGTCAAGGACTGCTTCAATCATGTGACATCTCAAATTAGATACTGCATCAGGGTGATTGATAAAGGTGTTAATGACATCATCTTCTGTTTGATTTTTGAATTCAATCACATCTTCCACAGTGAACTGTGAACGAATATTTTCTTTCAAATATGTTGCTGGTTGTTTCTGAGTTTTTACAATGGTCAGGCTTAGCTGAGCAAGAGGGTATAAAGCTAGATTCTTAATAGCATTTCCTCTGGTTATGATCATATTGCCTATTCAGTAGCCTATATAAGCATCAGCGGTTTCTAGCCAATGCCTTCCCAGTATTAAGCGATATCCATCTAGCCAATTTCTGGGGTTGATAATCAAAATATCTACCGGATATGCCCAAGAGTTCACAAAAACCATCACATCATGTAATGTTCCTTCTGGATTAATGACTGAACAGTCAGCAAGTTCCAGCAAGGTAGTGGTTGGTTCTAAGGTTGTGATGCCAAGCACTTCGCAAGTTTCTATTATAAGAATGTTAATGGCTACCCCTAAGTCAACTAAAGCATTGGCAAAAGAGCGGCCATTTATTTGGACTATGATGATGGGATTCCCTCAGTCTTCATATTTTACAGGTGTCCCTCTGCCTAGTAATAAATCAGACAAAGTTCTGACGACATGGACAGTTGGTGTTATTTTTGTTTTCCTCACAGACTTATTTGCACGCAACTCTTTAATGGTTTTAGCATATATCAGAATATCTTAAATTGCCTGGAGGAGGGGTATTTTTATACAGATATTTTTGAGTTCACCCAGAAGATCAAAGTCAAGATATTCAATTGGTCGAGGTATTATCAATCTTTCTGGGAACGAGGGAGAAGTAATTATGATTTGTTCAGGATCTTTCTGCCTAACTGTATCTTCTCCCTATTTTGTTTGCTAGTTATCTACAGTCGAAGGCTTATTCATATGCATTTTTTTAACTTTAGGTTGTAGATTTTTGTCCTTATTTGGAGAAATTATGCATCCAGATCTTAAATTAAGTTCATTACATTCTCTCGACTCAACTTCAGGATCTAGACTCTCAATAATTTGTACTAACTGGATCGGTCTATTGTTAGGATTCAGATTTGGTTGAGCTAGGAGTTGTGTTCGTATATTAGGTTGAGGATTTTGCTGCAACATGTAAGGTGCTAGTAAGGTTGGTTGAGGCAGAGGAACTGTTCCCATGGGCTTGTTTGCAGATCGTTGCCAATTTGGTTGCCAGTTCTGATTTTGTGAGGTAGAAGGAGACCATTGAGAGGAATTGTGGGGTCTTCTGCCATAATGGTGGAGGGTAAGAGGAAGTTGGCCAATTATTGTTTGGATTTGATTGGTTGGGCCATGGTGGCATAGAAAATGCTTGAGGTGGCTAAGTAGGGAAAGGTGGTTGGTTCTGACATGCTACCCCTGAATATTGCTGAGAATTAAATTGCAAAGAAGGAAAGAACGAAGATGGTTTTGTAGGCATACCTGTCGGACATGCTTACCATTGATGGCGCTGGTTCAGCAGATATACTGGTTCCACTTACTCTTATGCTTCCTTGAAAACTACTTTTAATCCAGGAAGTGATGGAAAACTTTCCATAGCATGATCCTTAGTGCAAATGGCGCATGTTTGTATCATATCTAACGCACATTCTCTATGATTGTGTTTCTTTTTGCAACGTGGATGGAAAATAGCTAGATTTTGTTATGTTTTGGCTTACTTTTGTTTGGCTTACATGATATCCAATTGTGTCATCAAGATACCCAAGATATCAGTCTTGAAATCTTCCAGCAGATTGCTGATTTCAACTCGTGTAATGCTTCCTCCTGAGGCTTTGCTGTCTCTAGTGATCGCATCATGTCCGATTGGTTTCAGCCTTGTACTGCCTCTGGAGCACCTGATGCACACTTGTATAATATCATCATAATCCTCTTGATAAATATCACCCTTCACCATTAAATTCAGTGTTTCTACCCATTGGTCTTTCATACCTTTGATCATTGTAGTTTTAAGAACTTCAGGAGGAAAAGTTGCATAAGGATATCTTCACAGATTATATTGAAAACATTATACATATTATTCAAGAGTCTCGTTAGTCTTAGATACCATTTGAAAGATTTCATCCTTTAGTTCTCTAGTTCAGCAATAATCTTGGTATTTTTTTAGAAAGGTTGTTTTCATTTGGTCCCAGTCAGTAATGATACCTCCACCAAGCCCCATAAACCAATGCAAAGTTGCTCCCTTCCTAGTAGAGGGGAACAGTTTCAGCTTCTGGGGGTCGGTAGTGTAATGATAACCCCTACATAAAACATCAAATTTGAAAAGAAATGCATCAGGATCCTCTAAACTTAGCCCATGAAAGGTAGGAATATTCTGTAATGGAATAGCTATCATGGAGCATTGACAACTGTATCAACAATAAGGTATTATAATGTAGAGGTCTAAGGCTATTTTTGATGTTGGAAATAATACTGAGAGGGGGGGTGAATCAGTATTATCAAGTTCTTTTAATAAATCTTCCTTATTTATTCTTTGAATTATTTTTGCATGTCAGTACCATAAAATAATGAGCATGAACAAAGAAAACAGATAGTCACACCAAAGAACACAAGATGTAAGGTGGAAACCCAATGTGGGTGAAAACCACCTGCTGCAATATGTCTCTATCTTCTTTCAAATTAGAAACTCCTTTTACAATGGTTTTGTACTGGTGCAGTCCTTTACCAGTACGCAGGCTGCAACCTGCAGAGAGCTACAACTCTCTCTCGATTTCCAGTCTCTCCTGGAAGGGAGCTACAACCCCCTACTTCTTTTCTTTCAAGGACCACTTTTCATAAATTTTCAAACTGGATCCAAGAACATCAAAAACCCATCAACTACACTTGCATCATCAATCTCTGATTTCACCAAAGCCAACCCGCATACAGATCTGCAAATATTTCCTTATAACTTTGCAGTTGTTACATCAGACATACCCAAATCATAACATGTGTAAAATAAAACATGCATTAATAATTCAGACCCAGATTATTAGATTTATAGATCAAGCATATGCCACATATCACAGATAAAAATCATATAGAGATACCACTATTCCAGCCTTAAGATTTTGACCCATCAATAGAACTTATCCTTCTCCTTACGCTCAGGTTCCTTCTTCATTTAGATCCAGATCTGCACCAAAACTCAATCACAATATTCCAGATCTAGCACTTTATCAGATATTCGATAATTCAGAAGATGCTTTGCCAAATGATCTCCTTCCTCTTTTATAGTCTTAGGCCTTTCACAATACCACGGGCCAAAACCATAGGATCAAAAAACTGTTGGACTAATACCATGAACCAACCATGAAAGTATGTGAGATCAACACTTTTGGATGCAATACCACGGGCCAAAACCATAGGATCAAAAACTGTCGGACTAATACCATGAACAAACCATGAAATTGCGTGAGATCAACACTTTTGACGAGGTACCATGGTCCAAAACCATAGGTTCAAATACCAAGGACTAACTACCATGGACCAAAGGTAAGTTCTCCAACATATACGCGCTTTTCCTTGCATGAAAGTGCGTACCATGGTCCAAAACCATAGGTTGAAATACCAAGGACTAACTACCATGGACCAAAGGTAAGTTCTCCAACATATACGCGCTTTTCCTCATAGGTTCAAATACCAAGGACTAACTACCATGGACCAAAGGTAAGTTCTCCAACATATACGTGCTTTTCCTCATAGGTTCAAATACCAAGGACTAACTACCATGGACCAAAGGTAAGTTCTCCAACATATACGCGCTTTTCGTTGCATGAAAGTGCGTGAACTTTTTCTCTACATGAAATAAACTTTTCTCTGCGTAAAAGTGCGTGAACTTTTCTCGACATGAAATAAACTTTTCTCTGCATAAAAGTGCGTGAACGTTTCTCTACATGAAATAAACTTTTCTCTGCATATAAGTGCGTGAACTTTTCTCTACACTATAATTTATTATCTGAGATGAGTGGGTTGCCATCAAGTACAACATATGTATCATAATGCCAACAATCTCCCCCTTTGGACTTGATGGCAACAACAACCAATCACTCTCCCCCTTTGACATCAAGGGTAAAGGGTTATGCTCCCCCTAAGAACATGCTCCCCCTGACTATAAACCAAATCTGCAAAGAAGAACCATAATCCATGACCATGAAAGAGATAGAGATGTATTGCAACAATATTCAGACCAGCATCCATGATCTCCTTCTGTACTTCCTCCATAATGCCAACAATGCATGATATGCTCCCCCTGAACCTGTGCCATTCGATCTTTGACCAATCCGCAACCCAGCACATATACGCATATACTTCAGATGAACCTTGCGTACAACCAACAATCAGAAGAGATTCAACAACAAGATGATGCATCAACAACCCCCAGCTTTTGCCTGAGGTATTCAAAGGTCTCCCTAGGCAATGGTTTGGTGAGTATATCAGCAACCTGTTCCTTAGAAGGAACATACTCCAACTTGACCTTTTGTTCAAGCACTTGTTCCCGGAGAAAGTGATACTTGATTGGTATGTGCTTGGTTTTTGAATGCATGACTGGGTTCTTTGAAATGTTGATTGCACTTGTATTATCACATAAGATGGAGATGGGTGGTGTACAAGTGATTTGAAAATCCTGCAAGGTCTGCATCATCCAAAGGAGTTGAGTGCAACAAGATGCAGCAGCAACATATTCTGCTTCAGCTGTAGACAAGGCAATCGAACTCTGTTTCTTGCTGAACCAAGATACTAATCTGGAACCCATAAAGAATGCACCACCACTTGTGCTTTTCCTGTCATCCACGCTTCCGGTCCAATCTGCATCTGTATAAGCATGAAGTGTGAGATCTGTATCTCTAGGATACCATAAGCCATAGTTTTGAGTCCCTTGAAGATATTTGAAGATTCTCTTTACTGCCTGAAGATGAGTTTCCTTTGGATTTGCCTGAAATCTTCCAACTATTCCCACTGCATGCATGATGTCTGGTCGGGTACCTATCAAATAAAGTAGACTTCCAATCATAGATCTATAAGTTGGTTGATGCACTGCTGCTGATTCATCATTTGCACTGAGGGTACATCCTGTGACCATGGGTGTACATACTGGTTTTGCTTCTTCCATACCATATTTCTTCAAAATCTGCTTGAGATACTTGGTTTGAGACAAGAAGATCCCTCCTTCATTTTGTTGGATTTGCAAACCAAGAAAATATGTCAGTTCTCCCAGCAAGGACATTTCGAATTCTTTCTGCATCACCAAGGCAAAGCTTTGACTCATAGCTTCTTCATTGCTGCCAAAGATAATGTCATCTACATACACAACAAGTATCAGCAATTTGTCATTTTCAACTTTTATATAAAGATTGCTGTCTGCTGATCCTTTTGAAAAACCTTGTTGATGAAGATATTTGTCCAAACGATAGTACCAAGCCCTTGGAGCTTGTTTGAGGCCATAGAGAGCCTTTTTCAATCTGCATACAAGATTTGGATCATTTCCAAGAATGAAACCATCTGGCTGCTCAATGTATACTTCTTCTTCCAAGTCTCCATTCAGAAAGGCTGATTTCACGTCCATTTGAAATACTTTGAAGTTTTGAAAGCTTGAGAGAGCAAGGAACATTCGGATGGCCTCAAGTCTTGCAACAGGAGCAAAAGTTTCTTCAAAATCTATTCCTTCTTGCTGCGCATACCCTTTACAAACAAGTCTGGCCTTGTTTCTAATTACTTCTCCATTTTCATTCAATTTATTTTTGAAGACCCATTTTGTTCCTATAACATTCTTATCCTTTGGTCTAGGAACCAACTCCTAAGTGTTGTTCTTTTCGATCTGCTCAAGTTCTTCATCCATTGCTTTGACCCAACATTCATCGTTGCATGCCTCTTTCACATTTTGTGGTTCAGTGAAAGAGAGTAATGCCAAATAGCTTGAAGCTTCTGCAATTGTTCTTCTTGTTTGTACACCTGCTTCTTTCTGTCCCAAAATCTGAGATTCTGGATGATTCTTCTGAACATATCTGGATGGAGTCTTCTCTTCTATCCTTATCTGCTCCTCTGGTTCTTCTTGAGGTTCTTCTTCTTCATCATTCTGTCTTTGAGAATGGCCTTCATCTTCTTCGATATCTTCATGATTTACTTGCCTAGGAATGTATCCCTTCTCATCAACCACTACATCAATGCTGTCAACAATTCTTCCAAGTCTTTTATTATAGCACTTGTATGCTTTGTTGTGTGGAGAATAACCAAGAAGGATGCCTTCATCTGCTCTAGGTTCAAGTTTGCCAAGTTGCTCATCAGTATTTTTAATATAGCATTTGCTCCCAAAGATTTTGAAGTGCTTTACCGAAGGAGTCTCACCATACCAGAGCTCATGAGGGGTTTGAGTGCTGTTCACTCGGACATTTGTTTTGTTGAGAATAATAACCGTAGCATGTGCTGCTTCACCCCAGAAAGTTGCGGGAGTTCCAGATTCATCAAGCATAGCACGAGCCATTTGTTGGACAGTTCTGTTCATTCTTTCCACCACTCCATTTTGCTGAGGAGTTCTAGCTGTAGAGAATTCTCTTCTTATCCCATGTTCTTCACAGAAATTGAAAAATTCATTTGAGGTAAACTCCCCACCTTTGTCGGATCTAAGACACTTAATTTTGTATCCTAATTCATTTTCAACCAAGGCTTTAAAGGATTTGAATTTTTCGAATGCTTCATCTTTGTGCTTCATAAGTCCTAACCAGACAAACCTGGAGAAATCGTCAATGAATAATATCAAGTATTCTTCTCCTCGAGGTGTCCTTTTCCTGAATGGACCACATGTATCTGTATGTATTAGCTCAAGAGGCATGCTAGCTGATCCTTCCTTTTCCGGAAAGGTAGTTCTGGTTTGCTTTCCAAACTGACATGATTTGCATATGGTGTTGTCTGGAACTTTGATATCTGGAAGACCACGAACTGCCTGATATTTGCATGCTTTCCTTATTTGTGAAAAGCTTAGATGCCCCAACCTTTGGTGCCATAACCAGTGCTCATCATCCTTGCTCAGATAGCATTGTTGTTGTCCTTCTTCAAATATGTATAGATTATTTGGAGTTCTTTTACCTTTGATCACTGTTTTACCTGTATCAAGATCACGAACAAGACATCCATTTGATCTGAATATCACCTCGGTTCTTTGATCACACATCTGGCTGACACTTAGAAGATTATGTTTCAATCCATCAACATACAAAACATTTCCAGCTTTGACCTTTTCTTTTAAGTGAGCAGTGCCTTTTCCTTTTATAGTTGCAGGAGTATCATTTCCAAAAGAAACTTTCTTTCCTTTTTCTAGAGCAGAATATGATTCAAGTTTTTCTTTATCACCTGTCATATGCTTCGAACATCCACTGTCAATGTACCATAAATTTTCCTGTCCCTCTGCATAAAATGCTATCCCACATCTTTCTGTTTGTGGTTCCTTTATTCTCCATGTTTTGGTGCTTGAGGCTTGTTCCTTTGTCTGCTGAAACCTACTCCTGCATTCAGAATCTTCATGACCAAAGTTATTGCAAATAGAACATTCAACTTCATTTTCAAGAACCGAAAAGTTGTTATAGGTCCTTTTTGTAATCCCGGTCATACTTCTTTGTTTTTGAGCTTCTCTAGTCATGATCGTTTAATATGCAACACATTGAGCTGCTTTGTGACCAAAGTTATGGCAAGAAAAGCATTGTCCATTGAAGAAATTTCTGCGGTTATCAAATCTTCCGGCCAAACGATTGTAATTTCTATTGTCATTCATTCTTGAATTGAGAGGATTTTACCTGTGGCTGGTTGTAGCTTTTGTTCATCCTTAAGACAGATTGCCCCTGATTTGCCTGATAGTCTTTTTTTGTAATTGGTCCCTACTTTACTTGGTGATGTCCATTGTGCTTTTGCTCATTCCTTCTTGCTGCATCAAGATAACTCTTTGAGGTGGATGCTTGAGAAGTTTCTCCATTATAGCCCAGACCTGTCTTGTTTAGAGGAGAGCGCTGTACATTGATGATCTCATCCAGAGTTTCAGATCCTTTGACAAACTTAAGATTAATAGCCTTTGTTTTCTCAATCTCTTTTCTAAGACCAACAATTTCGCCTTCTAACTTTTCAAGATATTTTTCTTTTTCATAAATTTGAAGTTGTAGAGTATCAATGATCCTATTCTTTTCTTCTATACATGTCTTGAGTATAGAAATTTCTTCACAAAAGCTATCCACATCTATAGCATCCATGTAATCATCATCTTCAAATGCCATTAAGAGTTTATAGTCATTACCTCGTTCATCTTCGTCACTATTTGATAGACCATCACTATCTTCATGAGTGTAGTAGCTTTTCTTATTTGCAATCTGTTTCTTGTTCCATCTAGCAGGTTCCTTTCCTTTATCCTTATGAGGACATTTTGCAGCATAATGACCTACTCTTCCACAAGCAAAGCATTTAAAAGGTAACTTACCTCTGAACCTTCCAGTTCCCCTTTGAAGATTTCTGACAAAATTTGATTCTTCTTCTTCTTCTTCTAGCACGTGACTTGCTTCATAATAGTCTCCTTTGTCTGAAGCCTTGAAAGCAGCTTCTCTTCTGTCTGATGGACCTCCCTTTCTCATTTCATAAGCAGTTAGAATTCCGTGTAGCTGAGACATAGTAAGAATTCGTAGATTTTTCTTTTCTTCTATTGCAGACACTTTAGATTCAAACTTGGGGGACAATGATCTTAGAACTTTTTCAACCACAATAGCCTCTTTTATTTCTTCACCCAAGTTTTTCATGCAATTAACAATCTCATCTACCCGAAGGAAATAGTTAGCCACACTTTCATCATTATACATTCTGAGATTCTCATACTGAATCCTGAGGGTTTGAAGTTTAGCATGCTTTACCTGTTCATCTCCTTCGTAGCTCAAGACAATCTTGTCCCATATTTCTTTTGCGGATTTATATTGCATAACCTTCACGAATTCTGTTTGAGATAAGCATCCCAGCAGAGTATTGACTGCTTTAGCATTTGTTTCATATTTCTTCTTTTCGGCCGTATCTGTAGGAGTAGCTGAAGGAAAAGTGTAGCCTGTATCTATGATATCCCAAACTTCTGTACCAAGAGATTGAAGATAGGCAGTAACTCTTACCTTCCAATAATTGAAGTTTGTCCCATCAAAAATTGGTGGCCTGATTGATGCTTCCCTCTCGTAGTTGCTCATGATGAATGATCTTCCTTCAAGCGATCAAGCTTCTCTGAAGGACCTGCTCTGATACCAATTGTTGGAAATAATACTGAGAGGGGGGGTGAATCGGTATTATCAAGTTCTTTTAATAAATCTTCCTTATTTATTCTTTGAATTATTTTTGCATGTCAGTACCATAAAATAATGAGCATGAACAAAGAAAACAGATAGTCACACCAAAGAACACAAGATGTAAGGTGGAAACCCAATGTGGGTGAAAACCACCTGCTGCAATATGTCTCTATCTTCTTTCAAATTAGAAACTCCTTTTACAATGGTTTTGTACTGGTGCAGTCCTTTACCAGTACGCAGGCTGCAACCTACAGAGAGCTACAACTCTCTCTCGATTTCTAGTCTCTCCTGGAAGGGAGCTACAACCCCCTACTTCTTTTCTTTCAAGGACCACTTTTCATAAATTTTCAAACTGGATCCAAGAACATCAAAAACCCATCAACTACACTTGCATCATCAATCTATGATTTCACCAAAGCCAACCCGCATACAGATCTACAAATATTTTCTTATAACTTTGCAGTTGTTACATCAGACATACCCAGATCATAACATGTGTAAAATAAAACATGCATCAATAATTCAGACCCAGATTATTAGATTTATAGATCAAGCGTATGCCACATATCACAGATCAAAATCATATAGAGATACCACTATTCTAGCCTTAAGATTTTGACCCATCAATAGAACTTATCCTTCTCCTTACGCTCAGGTTCCTTCTTCATTCAGATCCAGATCTGCACCCAAACCCAATCACAATATTCCAGATCTAGCACTTTATCAGATATTCGATAATTCAGAAGATGCTTTGCCAAATGATCTCCTTCCTCTTTTATAGTCTTAGGCCTTTCACAATACCACGGGCCAAAACCATAGGATCAAAAAACTGTTGGACTAATACCATGAACCAACCATGAAAGTACATGAGATCAACACTTTTGGATGCAATACCACGGGCCAAAACCATAGGATCAAAAACTGTCGGACTAATACCATGAACCAACCATGAAATTGCGTGAGATCAACACTTTTGACGAGGTACCATGGTCCAAAACCATAGGTTCAAATACCAAGGACTAACTACCATGGACCAAAGGTAAGTTCTCCAACATATACGCACTTTTCCTTGCATGAAAGTGCGTACCATGGTCCAAAACCATAGGTTGAAATACCAAGGACTAACTACCATGGACCAAAGGTAAGTTCTCCAACATATACGCGCTTTTCCTCATAGGTTAAAATACCAAGGACTAACTACCATGGACCAAAGGTAAGTTCTCCAACATATACGCGCTTTTCCTCATAGGTTCAAATACCAAGGACTAACTACCATGGACCAAAGGTAAGTTCTCCAACATATACGCGCTTTTCCTTGCATGAAAGTGCGTGAAATTTTTCTCTACATGAAATAAACTTTTCTCTGCATAAAAGTGCGTGAACTTTTCTCGACATGAAATAAACTTTTCTCTGCATAAAAGTGCGTGAACTTTTCTCTACATGAAATAAAATTTTCTCTGCATATAAGTGCGTGAACTTTTCTCTACACTATAATTTATTATCTGAGATGAGTGGGTTGCCATCAAGTACAACATATGTATCATAATGCCAACATCTGATTATGAGCCATTCTGTCAAAAAGGTGCTTATATCCTTGAGGGATTTCTGGAGCTGGAGATTTGTTCCTGGGGGGTTTAGAAGAGACTTTTAGAATGATTTTAATAGCACTACCTTGGTCCGGAATAGTGGGTGTCCTCTATTCAACCACTACTTTAGGAGATTTGGGTTTTGATGATTTAATCTTTTCAGCACTACCTGTTTCTCCTTCTCCTTCATGGAGATTGCAAGAATTCCCTTCTTATAAAGGGCCAGGCTATAAATTTTCAGTGTTCTGAAAACTCTGTTTAGACCCTTCAGTCTTGCTGTGAATCTCAGTGTCATCTATAGATAGTGATCCTGCGGCCTGAATGTTTATAGTAGGAATTATTATAGAAATGGTTTGGGGTCCTACTGATGACTGAGACTCAGCTTTTCTTATGATTTCATCAATGAAGGTTGATCGTCCAAGGGTCACTGAGCCCTTATATTTTTCAGATCTGGGCGGGCGAATTATATCTTTTTCTACTCTTTTCTTCTTAGTCATTCATACAAAAATACAAACATTTATTTCTACTTCAATTCCTACACAATTTTTCTAAAAAGCGAGCAAAGGAGCAAGCACTTTACTTGCTAGGACACAGGTTCTTACCTTCCATTTTTATTACCCAATTCTTTCACAGCAAACAAACATAAAACATTTATTTCTACTTCAATTCCTATGCAATTTTGCTGAAAAGCAGGCAAAGGAGCAAGCACTTTACTTGCTAGTACGTAGGTTCTTACCTTCCATTTTTAATACCCAATTCTTTCACAGCAAACAAACATCAAACATATATCACTTTCGTGAAATAGAAACACTCTCCCCGACAATGATGCCAAAATGTTGGTGCATATAAGATGTCCTTTTAGAACTCCTAAATGGCTCACATTAATTATCTACCTGGGTAAGTCTTTTGTTTCAATAGTGTACATAATATGTGTAGGTTAAGGAAATCGTTGTATCTACAGAAAGTAATGCTTTACGATAACTTATTGATTTCAATACAAGAGTAAATAGATCAAACCATAAACTACCAAACTTGTAACTTCAAATAATTTAAAATATTCAAGCATAAAAACTCAATCTTAATCAAAAAGCTCTAATTGCAATTACACACCATAAGCAGATCAACCGAGTGCACTGTAGCGGTAACACAGCTCTTTCAGCTGAATAAAAACTTCTGCATAACAGTAATACACTTGATCTAACCAATAATACTCTGGCTATCAACTAATAGGAAATAACTCTTATCTAATAATTGAATCAATCTACAACATAAATAAATGAAACCAATTCAACAGTAATAAGAAATAATATGCGGAATGCACAAACTCAACACCGGTGATTTATATATCAAGTAGATAAATCGTAAACTATAAAACAAAATAATTAGACTTGCAGTAAAAAGGTAAAAGTATAACACAGGGAAAAGCAGTGAAATCCATCGTGACCAGGCCCAAGCCGCCAGTGATTACTACCTAGTTACTTAGAATATCGTGAGCAAATAGAAACACAAATTATATATTACTCATTAACTCCAAATGTCATTACAGTAATGATGTGTTCTTCAGAATAACACTCTGTCTCTTAAAATTATAGCCGAAGTAAAAAGGCAAAAATTGCTCTATTCTATTCATTTTTCCCCTCTTATAGTCAAAGAGGAAAAGAGATAATTGTGATTCCTCAGGATCAGGAGATCCTGAGGAATTCGCAACCAAATGCTATTATCAGAACAATCTTTTGTCCTGCGTTGATCCTTCCAATTCACTTCTCAACTGACCGCACAAGACATGCTCTTTTCTCCTTGTTTAGCCTTTGTTGTTCAATAGATTGAACAACAATTGTCCCATTCGCAAATCTCTGCATAAAAAGCAATGAAAGTTAGTTTTGACAACCAAATCATATCAAAAGTGGTTTCATTCACTTTCTATCAAAATTCTATCAAAACCTCATTACATCATGGCACAAATGCATAAAAAGGAGGAAAAAGATAATGTAATGAAGGGTAAATTTATACTTGTTCCATGGCCTAACAATAGTGGTAGATGTAGAAGCAGAATCGAAGGTCCATGCCAAGGTATAGTGCACAGTATGAACATAGGTCAGAGGTGCAACATCAATTGGGGAGCAACATAGTAACAAAACCTAGGAGCTCAGATCAACAAAGGTGGGGGAATGCAGCATAGTTGCCAGAGAGCCTAGCAAAAAAGCTCTCAGTGTGTGCATTGATGTGTTGAGCTGAGTAAGAAGCCTATTCTACCAAGAGAGGCTGAGAGTGCCTATGTAGAGGTAAATAGACCCCGAGAGTAGTGCTATGTGTGTAAGGTTGAAGTTCCTATGTGTTGTGTCAAAGGCATAGTTCCTTGTGTTGTATGTGTAAGGCATAAGAGTTGTGCTACTGTGTAAGCAAGGTTGAAGTGCATGTGCGATGTGAGTAAAGATAGAAGTTACATGTGTTGCAAGAAAGGTCGAGTGGGTGTTGTGTAGTACAAAAGGTTGAAAGATGAGGGACTCCTGATGAAGAGCAGAGAACATAGCTACGTGGATGGTGGTGAGTAACTTTTGTTGAAGCAGATAAGTGGGTTGCTGCAGAGTACTGCAAATTGAGCAGAGATGAAAGTTGTTATCAAGTAGAGTGGCTGCCAAATTGTAGAGGACATTTAGTTCCTATTTGAATGTGGGTTGGTGCCTGCATACAAGAATTTGGTGCTTCCATTCTCTAGTGTGTGCTTGAGAAAGCTTTGGGGTTGGTGCCTACTGCATGTTGGTGCTTGCATAAATCCAAGGAGCGAAAATTTGGTGCTTGCAACAAATCAATGAGGCTTGTGCCTCACATGGTGCTTCTGGTAAGCTTGATAGATGTATGCAATCATAGGGAGTTGGTTCTTCCTGCTAGTTGATGCTAGCAAACAATCAAAGGGAGTTGGTGCTTCCTGTGAGTGGGTGCTCATTATTAGGGTGAAATAATTGGAATCAATGGTGTTGGCATATTACTATTGATTTTGGTTAGTTTAGACTATGAATCACTAGGTGTCATTGCCTAAAAGGTTTTCATGTTAAAAGGTCATTGACCAAACTAGTCTAAATTTTGGAAGGCTCTTTTCTTGTCAAGTGTTTGTAAAATGACTTTTCAAGTGAAATAAATATGAAGAGATATAAATCATATTTCCAATGAGCTAAAGATATCTTTAAATGGATTCAAGCATCAAAAGTTATGGCAAAATGGAAATTCCTCTTTAAAGGCTCGAGAACAAGGAGAAAAGGAATAAGTGTAAAATATTGGATCCCGCATATCAAAGATTTGGAGAGAGGAGTAGTGGAGCTCAGAGTAGTTTTGCGATCATAAATTGCCGATATTGCATATTAGTGATTGGTGGTTCCAAAGAACTTCGCAACGGTGATGCCATATTGGTTAACTGTGATCACTGATTAGGCACATCAACGAACATATATATCGATAGTCGGCGGGGTATGGTGCATATTGCATATCGTAATCGATAATCGATGAATTTCCAAAGTGGAGCAGGGTGAAAACTTTAAAAAGTTGTGATTTGCCAACACTAATCATGTTAAAGTTGGTATTGTGCCTTCGGTGTTGAAGCATCGGGAAAGGTTGAAAATGGATTAACAAAGGATTTTAGTGAAACGCCAGAGCAGGTTTGGTCCTTTTCTCTCTCCTCTAGATGGGCACATGGTGAAGAGTGATTGGTTTCAATATGCCACATGGCAACTGACGTGATCATGACGTGGTTGTACGGTGGACATGTGGCAAGTTGATTCGGCATTTTCAGGGTAATAAGAGGCCAAAAAGGGTGACATGTGGTAAAGGATGACATCAGATCAGAGATCGGTGTTCGTAGGTTGAGGCATGTTTTTGCATCAAAGTAAAACTTCCAATTCAAAAACTTTGATTGAGGGGCTCCTATGTGGGGGATGGCCCATGGTCATAAAGAATCAAGGGCGCGGGGCTGAGAACCAAGGGCGATCACAACAATATGATATCAGTGTTTTATAAAGGAGCATATCAGGGAAACACCTGATATCGTGGGCCCAAAGTGATGTGAACAGTGTTAGATAATTATATATTGCGGAGCAATGGAACACATAAAATATTGTAGAGATATAAACACAGAAAATGCATAAAACAAGAGAGACATAGATATAAGTGGTTCACCCAGTTTGGGCAACGTCCACCTCGAACAGCCAGTCCTTCCTTTCTATTATCTAGCAAAATGAAGAGACACAACCTACAGTAGATCCGTTGTAATATCCTCTGTTTTCTCTCACAGTCTCACCTCTCTGTTTCTCGCTCACAGAATACACATCGATTTCACAACCTCAAATACAATGCCCTCATACAAAGAGAGGGGTTGCCTTCCAGGGCAAAAAACCCTAAACTAAACATAAGTTCTACCGTCAGATCATCTACCTAATGAACGGCCCAGATTGACTAGAAATTACTATACTTTTACAAGGAAATTTTACATTTATTTTTGGCTTCGGGGGCACTGACCCCGAGCCCCCGCCAGGGGACCACTGGCCCTCAGACCCCCGCGGGGGGGACAAGTCCCCCCCACACCCCCCCACGTGGAGGGGTGTACAAAACTTCCTGGAGTATACATCCGGATGAAACAAAGACCTCTGAACAATCATGCTCCACACGCAACAATCTCCCACTTGGAGAATGATTGTAGCAACTCCACTGCTGCTTAATTTGCTAGACAATGACTCCTCTTTGGACCTGGCTATTTCTCATCTTCATCATCATCCTTGAAGACCAATTGAAACTGAGCATGTTCTCAATTTCTCCCTGGTTACAACTTTTGTTAGCATGTCTGCAGGATTTTGGCTAGTGTGTATCTTTTCTAGCTTCAACTCTCCATCTTCCAACACTGATCATATGAAATGGTACTTGAGCTGTATGTGTTTAGTCCTGGAATGAAATGTTGAGTTCTTTTCAAGATGAATGGCACTTTGGCTATCACTGTATAACATGCCCATATCATGCTCCTTACCCAATTCACCCATAAACCTTTGTAACCAAATCATTTCTTTACTAGCCTCTGTAGCAGCAACATACTCTGCTTCTGTTGTTGAAAGTGCAACAACACTTTGGATTTTTGAAACCCAACTGACAGCTGTCTGTTCCACCAACAGTAAATACATATCCTGTAATGCTTCTCCTGTTATCTCTGTCACCTGCCATATCTGCATCAACATATCCCTGTAGTGAAATGTTTGAACCACCAAAGCATAATGCTTGATTTGTGGTACCTTTCAAATATCTGAGAATCCATTTCACTGCCATCCAATGTTCCTTTCCTGGATTGTTCATGTACCTGCTTACAACTCGCACTGCATGTGCAATATCAGGCCTTGTGCAAACCATTGCATACATTAAGCTTCCAACTGCTGATGCATATGGAACTTTAGACATATAATCCATGTCTTCTTGGGTCTTTGGGCACATTTCCTTACTAAGTTTGAAATGGCTAGCAAAAGGTGTACTAACTGGTTTTGCATTATGCATATTAAATATTTTCAACACCTTTTTTATGTACTCATTCTGAGACAATGTTAATTTGCGATTTTTCCTGTCTCTAGTGACTCTCATACTAAGGATTTGTTTTGCAGCTCCCAAATCCTTCATTGCAAATGAATTTGCCAATTTTCTTTTGAGCACATTTATTTCCTGCATGTTAGACCCTGCAACAAGCATGTCATCTACATACAATAACAATATAATATAGCTGCTATCATTTTGCTTTTTCAGATAAACACAATGATCAGAGTGACATCTAGTATAACCTTGTTCAGACATAAACTTGTCAAATTTTAGATACCACTGCCTTGGAGCATGTTTTAAGCCATACAAGCTCTTCTTCAACCTGCACACTAGTTTCTCCTTCCCTTTCACCTCATATCCTTGTGGCTGCTGCATATATATCTCTTCCTCCAAATCCCCATGGAGAAAGGCTATCTTTACATCTAACTGCTCAAGATGCAAATCTTTAGCTGCTACTAGACTTAAAATAGTTCTGATTGAAGTCATTTTAACAACAGGAGAAAATATTTCATCAAAATCAATACCTTTCTTTTGTGCAAACCCCTTTACCACAAGTCTAGCTTTGTACCTCTGTTTTCCTCCATCTTCTTCCTTCAGCCTATAAACCCATTTATTCTGCAATGCTGTTTTACCTGCAGGCAACTTGACTAAGTCCCAAGTCTAGTTATGTGCTAGGAGTCCATCTCTTCTTTCATGGCTTGCTCCCACTTCTTCCTGGTTTCTACCTGCACTGCTTCTTCATAAAATTCGGGTTCACCAGAATCAGTCAACAATAAATAATATAATGAAGGAGAGTATTGTTCAGGGGGTCTACTTATCCTGGTAGATCTTCTAACACCACTTTCAGGTGTTTGGGGTGCCTGTTGCTATTGTGGTGGTTGCTGTTGTTGTGGTTGTTGATTATTATTATTTTCAGGCACCTTCACTTTTTCAGTGATTTCATCAAGAACTGCATATTCCTTGTTTTCTTTTTCTTGCTTCTTTTCCTGAAACTGATTTTTATACAAGACCTTTTCATTGAATATTACATCTCTGCTCCTAATGATTTTTTTATTTTCATAATCATATAAGCAATAACCAAAATCATTAACACCATATCCAATAAAGGTACATTTCTTTGACTTTGCCTCAACTTTGTTCTATTTTCTTTATCAATATGGACAAAGGCCTCATAACCAAAAGGCTTTAAAAAGGAGTAGTTTAACTTTTTACCTGTCCATGCTTCCTCTGGAACACCACCATCCAAGGAACTTGAAGGCCCTTTGTTTATTAGATAAACAGCAGTATCTATAGCATCTGCCCAAAACTGTAAAGGCAATCCTGCATGCAATCTCATGCACCTTGCACGCTCCATGATTGTTCTGTTCATCCTTTCTGACACACCATTTTCTTGTGGTGTTCTTGGAACTGTCTTCCCTCTATGAATTCCATGCTCTGAACAGTACCTATCAAACTCTTTGCTGCAATATTCACCTCCATTGTCTGATTTAAGACACTTCAATTTCTTTTCTGTCTCAATCTCAGCCAAAGCTTTCCATTTCTTGAAAGTATCAAATACATCAGATTTATTCTTAATACAATAAATACAAGTTTTTCTAGTTGCATCATCAATAAAAGTAACATAATAACGAGAGCCACCCAGAGATGATACCTGACAGGTCCCCATACATCTGTATGCACAAGCTCTAATTTTTCGCTCTTCTTTTCTTTCCCAACTCTGAGAAATATGACTCTCTTCTGTTTTCCATAAATGCAATTCTCATAGAAGTCCAAATCAACATTCTTCAAACCCGGCAACAAATTCCTTGAGTGAAGAATATTCATCCCCTTTTCACTCATGTGTCCGAGCCTATGATGCCATACTGCTGCATCTGCTCCTTTGGAAGTTAAAGCATTAATAGAGTTAGAAATACCATTGCATAAATACAATGTACCAACCTTTTCGCCTTTTGCTATTACTAGGGCTCCTTTGGTGACCTTCCAAGCTTTATCTGTGAAAGTTGTCACACAACCTTCACCACCTAACTGCCCTGTTGAAATCAAATTTTTCTTTAGATCTGGAACATGCCTTACCTCCTTTAGTAGCCATTGGTTTCCATTCTGTTGTTTTACAAGAACCTTACCCATTCCAACAATTTTACAGGGTTTATCATCACCCAAATGAACTTGTCCAAAATCTCCTTGAACATAGTCATGAAAGTATTTCTTATCAGGTGTGGCATGGAATGAGGACCCTGAATCTACCACCCAGGAATCACTAATGTTTTCGAAAGAAAGAATCAAAGCATCTTGTAACACCTCAGCTGTCACATTTGCTTCATGATTGTTTTCTTACTGTGCATCTCCTTCTTTTCCCTTCCGAGATCTACAATATTTCTTTAGGTGTCCTTTCTTTCCACATTTCCAGCACACTATCCCCGATCTGGACTTGGATCTGCCTTTCCTTGATTTACTGCGATATCTTGAGCTCTTTCCTCTTTCCATTTTTCTTCCCCCTAGACTCTGCACTCAAAGCATTAGCCGATGTTTCACTGGAGCTTTTCTGTCGCATTTCCTCACTAAGGATAGCACCGACAACATCATCAAACTTTAAAGTACTAGATCCAGACACAGAGTTACTAATGGCCATTACTAAAACATTCCAACTTTCTAGTAATAAGCATAAGAATAACATAGCTCTAACTTCATCTTCAAATTTTACCCCTACAGAACTTAACTGACTTGTAACTGTATTAAAATCATTTAAATGATCTGCAATAGATCCACCTTCCAACATCTTCATATTAAATAACCATTTCATAAGAAATACCTTGTTTGAGGCCGAGGGTTTTTCATATAGTTTCGACAATGCCTAAATCAAACCCTCTGTCATTGTTTCCTTCGAAATGTTGAAGGCGACTAATGCAGCAAGGCACAACTGTATTGTTCTGAGTGCCCTTCTATCGAGAAGGTTCCATTCTTCATCTGTCATAGCCGTCGGCTTCTTTGTTTTTCCACTCAATGGTAGGTACAGATCTTTCTGATACAGATAATCTTCCATCTGCATCTTCCATAGCGAGAAGTTTTGGCCGTTAAATTTCTCGACCCTAAACTTACCATATTCCGCCATTGCTCCCACTCGAACGAGGAACCCTTCTTTCCTACGAGTTTATCAGCCAAATAGACCTTCGGCTCTGATACCAGTTGTTAGATAATTATATATTATGGAGCAATGGAACACATAAAATATTGCAGAAATATAAACACAAAAAACACATAAAACAAGAGAGACACAGATATACGTGGTTCACCCAGTTTGGGCTACGCCCACCTCGAACAACCAGTCCTTCCTTTCTATTATCTAGCAAAATGAAGAGACACAACCTACAGCAAATCCGCTGTAATATCCTTTGTTTTCTCTCACAGTCTCACCTCTCTGTTTCTCGCTCACAGAATACACATCGATTTCGTAGCCTCAAATACAATGCCCTCATACAAAGAGAGGGGTTTCCTTCTAGGGAAAAAAACCCTAAACTAAACATAAGTTCTACCGTCAGATCATCCGCCTAATGAAAGGCCCAGATTGACTAGAAATTACTATACTTTTACAAGGAAATTTTACATTTATTTTTGGCTTTGGGGGCACTGCCCCCGAGCCCCCGGACCCCCACGAGGGGGACAAGTCCCCCCCCGCACCCCCCCGCGTGGAGGGGTGTACAAAACTTCCTGGGGTATACATCCGGCTGAAACAAAGACCTCTAAACAATCATGTTCCACACACAACAGACAGGTGGCGTAAGGCGGGTAGGTGGCATGAATTTATGTTTATTGTGTTTAAAATCAAAGATATGTGCGGAAAGTTAATAAAGGTTATTATAAGGCAGAAAAGGGTTAATAAAGGATTATATCGGCCAAAACCTTGCCACAGGCCCTCCCTATCCCCTTCCCATGTGGACCAAGCCTCATTACTCATCGGAGATCGCAAGTCTTGATAGGTGAAACTAAGTGTAATGTTATGAAATTGCCTATCTCTGAGTCTCAATATCTCAAAGGGCCCAGGTGCATGTGTGTTGTGGTCCCATGTATTACACATGAAGACCATTTATAATGTAGAAATATTTCAAAGAATGGGCCCCCATCCTAGCCAAAGGGTTTAGCCCATAAAAAGGCTTTGGCCCTGAGTCCCCAAGACCTGATCATGTGTTCTCGACTAAGCCCCAGGAACTAGGTATATCAGAAAATTTATATCCCACGCAGTACAAATATGGCATTCAATAGAATATTATGATATAACAGAGAGCTCTGATATTGCAATCCTAAAGTCTCGCAACTGGTTTTAGAGTTAATAAATGTAGGAATATATCAAAGCATGCCGAAAAGGACTATGACATAGTTGTAGTGCATCATAGAGGGGTTGTTTTTTCTTCTTTTTTCATCCCAAAGGAAGCAGAACCTGATAAGCTCAAGTGGAGAAACCTGATAAGCTTCAAGGAGGCCGATAAAGCAGAAGATGAATGAACCAAGGCATCCAAAAGATTTTTGGCCATTGTTAGCAATATTTTGGGCATGATGGAAGACAATTTGAGATTATCTAGAAGTTCTATTTTTATTGTTGTGTCTAATTTTTATGAAAAACATTAAATTCATGTTTATGTGGGTTTCCATTTATTCTAATTGGATAAATCATACATTGAATCTGGTCATAGGATATTTTATGATGTAAGTCTATTTAAGATCATGAAAGGCAATTTAAAGGGGTTGGTTGGTCTATGTCTGAAGCGAAAAGACTTGTACTTTGTATTTTTCAAGTATTTTCAATGAATAAAAGAAGGCCAAAGGGACTTGTTGCAGGAATTCTTGTGTTCGTCATTATGATGATGTGTTTTTGTATGTTGTAAGTTTTCTTGCTGAAACTATTAAACCATGATTACATATCTTCTAGTTTAGACAAACAAATTATCATCTCATAATTCGTTCGTGCTTTGTTTTAGTTTTCTAAAAAATAAATGCTTTTCCTCTTAAATGACATGCAAAATTCATCCTTTAGTTAGATTCTTTGAGTGTCATTTGTCCATTATTTTGTTGCTCACCCTCCTAGAACAAATCTGTTAAGAAACATTAGAAGGACTACCTATGTCGCTCATGTTACAAGAAAATTTCATTATTTTACCTATTCACTGAAACATTTACTGAAAGTGACCCCCACGTATAATGGAATTTCCTCACACCAGCCACCAAATCATCAAAAGAAATCCTTTTCTTTTCATTCTTAAAAACTAGCCTAAAATCTGAAATACTCAGCCAATTAATTGACTGAAAAATCATATAGAGAGATCCCTCTCTAAAGCTAGAAGGGCTAGATTCTAGCTTACAAGTGGTTTTTGGTTACCTTTGGGATTTCTCTCCTCAGCTTGGAGAAATTTACAGAGTGCTAACATAGTGGCGTCACTGCCAAGGAATGAAAGCCAAATTTTCCTTGGGAAGATACCTTATTGTGAGAGTTTCATCCTAGTTCTATAGGTTATAGTTTTCTAGGTATTCATAGGCTAAAACCTTGAAGATCATCCAAATTTGTGTTGAAATTGGCTACATGCAAACCTGTGCAAGAAAATCTAGCTTCTAAGAGGCATACTAGACAAAATCTTGATCCAAATCCTCCTGTGATTGTGAATGATCCTGAAAAACTACCCAGGAAGAAAAGAACATTTGTGGAGAGTCAATGAAGTAATATCCCTTTTGAGAGATATGTTTCTTTGCCAGAAATTTTGACCATAGTTGATAAATCAAATTTTTATTTTGAACCTCCTCTGTCCAAAACTAGATCCGAGTCTTGTATTTCTGAGGCTCTAGTGGATCAATCCATTATCAGTCCTCACATCCCACTTTCGGAACTAGAGTTTAATAGAAATATATTGCAAAATTTCAGTAAACACAAAGGTCTACTCAATAGAGTACAACAAACTTCTGAGAAAGAGGTTCTTTTTCAAAAAACAGTCCATTCACAAGCTGCACCTCCTGTTACATTCGCAACTCCTACCAACTTAATTTTCAGTGAAATTGTTACATCATCATTTATTCCTACATCACCTACCTCAGCATCCATCCACCAATCTATTCCATCATCCTCTGTTTCATTTACATCATCAGCAAGCTCCTCAACTACTTAAGTAGTAGTTATGGAAACAAGATATACCCCTCTGGTTCTACCTGCTCAGTTGCATGATCTACCTCAGAACTATGGCCAGAGACTTCCCCAATATGATGGTATAGGGGAGAATACTGCTCAACAACATGTGGATAAGGTGAATGATTTTTTGGACCTAGAGGAAGTAGATGATGAAGATGTTAAAATGAGATTATTTTCTCAAAGTTTCTCTGGTGAGGTTAAGAAGTGGTTCAGAGTTGTCTGTGCTAGAAATTTTGCCAGCTATCAAGAAATGGAGGATGCCTTCATTGCTAGATGGGGTGAGAAGAAGAATCTGTTACAAATCCTTGTTGAGTATGATCATTTGATAAGGCATATTGGTGAAAAATTCCATTATTTCTCAACGCATTTCAACAAGGTGTACAATTCCATACCTACAGACATAAAGCCTCCTCCCGGACTAGCTTTTCTCCATTATCCTAATGGTTTTGATCCTGAGATGGCATACCAACTCAGGGAGAGAAATCCAGTGACACTAGAAGACATGCAGAACAATGTAGTCAATGTAGAGGCCAATTTATTAGTGAAGAAGTCCAAAATGAAGTCAGAAAGAAAGGTAACTATAAAAGAAGATTCTACCACTTCCTTTGATGCAAAACTTGACACCTTGTTAAAAACAATGGAGAAGATGATTGAGTTTCTATTAGAGAGCCTCAAGCTGGCCCTCAGATCTAGAATCCTAATTTTCAAAGACAACCACAAATGAAAATCAAGAAAATGGAGCAGAAAGGTCTAGAGAAATCACAACAAGTAAGACCACCTTTTCAGAAGAACTATGCCCAAGAACAAGATGAATAAGTTGAGAAATCACCTCAGGAGAAAATTATTTTCTTTGGTGATGGGAGGAAAATTGTGTATTTGACTAAGGAGGATAAAAAACAAGAGTAGTTTGAAAATTTTATGAAAGAAGAGGAAGAATTTTTGATTGATCAGTCCAAAAATGACATGATGATGGTTGAATATGAAGAATATAGAAAAAGGGTATCAAAATTTCATCATGTAGGTCCAAAGACAATATAATCTGAGGAGCAAAAATGTGGGAAATAGTGTAGCAAAGAAATATGTGGTAGCTAGTGGTGTAGAGAAAGATGTGGTTACCAGTGGTGTAAAGAAAGATGTGGCAGCTAGTGTTGCAAAGAAAGATGTTCCAAGTATAAGTGGCCAAAAGAAAGAGCCTTTGATTACAATTTTGTTGAGGAAAGAGGATCCTTCAAAGGACACTGCAAATAAGAGAGATGTTGTCCCTAAAGAGGCAGAGAGAACACCAAATCCTTTTAGTTTTGAGACTGTTATTGCAAAGTTGAAAATCTCCATTCCCATTGGTGAATTACTAAGAAATGATCAATATAAAGGTCAAATTTTAAAGGAACTGAGAATTGACAAATCTTCAAATATTGTCAACATCGCTGATGACCATCCAACTATCATTTTTTGGCCAAATATTGATGACAAAGAGTAGGATGGGGATGTGTGTTATAGGTCCATCTGGGCACATCACTCCCACAATCAGATCAGTACAAATAGGGCTCATCAAACCCTAATTAAGTTGCTACATTCCCTAGAAATGCCACTTCATTAAGTGTTTTCATCCATAAAAGTTTCCTAGTTTGAAACCCTATTGAGATGCCTTCTTGGGACACTAATGCAGCCTTGGTCAGGGGAAACTACTCTGCATAGTAGGTAGGCCCATTCAAGACTATGTTGTAGAGCACTTAGGCCCACTTAAGCCTATGCTAGGCGAGGATGAGTGAAATTGTCATAGGATTCTAGGAATATTCCCTGATTCTAGAGCATTCTAGAAGGATGTTCAGCTCTTATCTCATCCTATGAGTTCGATTTTGGATGGGCTATGGATCATTCAACCCTCTATCCTCTCATCCCTTTCTCCATGTAAAATAACTATCCAATTATGGGAAACCATTCAATGCCCTATTTATGACAAAACCACTTGCATTTCCCTATAAATTGACCACTCATCATAGTGATCAAGGGGCTGGAACTTGGATATTATAGAGAAATACTATTGGTTTGAGACTTGAAATCATTGTCAAGTAATGTTATGTTGCTAGATTGATGTGCTATTGGTGTGATGAGGGTTTGGACTAAGCTGGATGAGTGACACGGGATCGAACCACATTGGGTGTAACTTCTCCTTCTATCAATCAATAAAGTTGTTTGTTCCTTTTCCCATAATTTTGTCTATATCTATGATGAATGAATGTTCAAATGTTGTCGATTCCATTTGTTTATAATAAATAGATCATATGATTTGATTGTTGTCGTCTTCTGTTTATGTTGGCAGGTACCAATTGAGCGAATTCAGTTTGAGCAGGAGTGACAGGAGCAACTCAAAGGAGATCAAAGGAAGCGAAGGATCACAAGTAGGTTCCTTTATCTTATTTGTTTATTGTAGGAAAAGGTTAAACATATTTACTTCAGTTGTTCTAAGTGTAACTACCCACTTAGGGAAGATATACTTATCCATAGGTATAAATTATGTATAACAAATTAGCGACTCCACTGGGGAACGACCATCGTTCCTGGTAGTTTATCCTTATCATATTACATCCTAGTAGACTTTACTTGAATTCATTGATCTCTTTTCAGTCATTTTGAAACTTTTTTGGTCAAAAAAGTGTACTTAAATGTCTGTTGATTGACTCTCTAGCAGCAGTGTAGTGTTTTTCTTGACATAGTGTGCTGCAGAGTAGCCTTAGCTTAGAGACATTGCTCTGCAACACACTGTCTCCCACTCAGGGCTGCACTGATCCTTGTCAAGCCAAAAACCTATATTTTGCTTGATTTGTTCCAAAGTTGCTTTTGATGTTGTTTGTTGAAGATCAATTTTTTTCTTTGTCTCTGAAATCAGTTTGCATTTCCTCTCTGGTTACAGGAGACTCTCCCTTATTCCTTCACTAGTTGATGAAGTGATTGACCCAAATCAACTGTTGGTCAAACCCACTCTCTCTGAATGTGAATCCCATGAGTCTATACCTGACCAATCACAAGTCGAGGAAACAGTTGACCCGATTTCACCTTCAGTTAATCGTACCTTTCCCATAGAGAGTGAGTATGATACCACTCATGTTCTTTTCGTTTCTTCAGATTCCAATGAGCTTGGAGGCAACCCTCCTATTCCATCAAGATAGGAGGAAAATCCTCTCGTTCTCGTAACTCAATGGGGTAATTCTCTCGTTCTTACGGTACCCCCTCCAAGTAGTCTGGTCACTTCCTTTGATTAGAATCGACTAGCAGGATGTCATCTTCCTTCTTATGTGCCTTTCCAAATCATAGTATAGGTTTATAATATGATTGTATCTGGCACTATTATAGATGAAGGTGCATCTGTGAGTATCCTTTCCTCCACTGCTTGGCAGGCGCTCGGTTCGCCGCCACTTGTGCCTGTTACCCAAAATCTATTGGCTTTTAACATAGGAACTAGTCAAACATTAGGGATCCCTCCTCAGTTGCCTATTACTTTGGGAGGAAAAATTGTTTATCTCAATGTGATGGTAGTCCCAGGCCCTTTGGATTACAATTTACTTCTTGGGCACAACTATTTTTATGACATGGGAGCTATTGTGTCAACACCCTTTTGAGTGATGTGTTTCCCGCTTGAAGGCAGAATTGTCACCATTGACCAACTTTCATTTCCCAGTCCAAATATGACTTCCATTCAACCATCTTCCCTAAATGGTCCTTTTGTCCCAATGGTATCTTCCCCGCCACAGGTCAATTATGTGGCAACCCATTCCATGCCTACATCAACTAACGATCAATTCCATGATGTTGTGCATTATGTACTGGGGGCATTGGAACCAGATCTCTCTAATGGATTCCTTGCTACGTATCCCTTCCAGAGCATTGTTCTCCCATCTAATGAGAACCTCTTGGAAGTCATGACCTCTTATGGGTCATGATCAAGGAATCATGAGCATAGTTCCTTGTCTTGTGTCAAGCTCGTTAAAAAATGAAACAAGGAATATGAGGATAGTTCTTTTATTGTGTCAACCTCATTAAAAAATGAAACAGGTCCCATGAGCATAGTTCCTTATCTTGTGTCAATCTCATTAAAAAATGAAATAAGGAATATGAAGATAGTTCTTTTACTCTATCAACCTCATTAAAAAATGAAATAGGTCCCATGAGCATAGTTCCTTGTCTTGTGTCAAGATCATTAAAAAGTGAAACAAGGAATATGAGGATAGTTATCTTACTCTGTCAACCTCATTAAAAAATGAAACATGTCCCATGAGCATAGTTTCTTGTCTTGTGTCAAGCTAGTTAAAAAATGAAACAAGGAATATGAGGATAGTTCTTTTACTGTGTCAACCTCATTAAAAAATGAAACAGGTCCCATGAGCATAGTTCCTTATCTTGTGTCAAGCTCGTTAAAAAATGAAACAAGGAATATGAGGATAGTTATTTTACTGTGTCAACCTCATTAAAAAATGAAACAGGTCATAGAGCATAGTTCCTTCTCTTGTGTTAAGCTCATTAAAAAATGAAATAAGGAATCAGAGCATAGTTCCTTGTCTTGTGTCAAGCTCGTTAAAAAATGAAACAAGGAAACTGAGTAGAGTTCCTTGTCTTGTGTCAAGCTCATTAAAAAATGAAACAAGGTCCCCTCGAGCAAAGTTCCAATTCGAGTCTTTGATTATATCTCGTCAAATCCCAGTTGATTCTTTCACTTGATCTTGTAAATGAACCTTCATTCCATCTACCTGATAGCCACGAGTAGTCTACTTAGGTGAATGTAATGAAGCTTAGGTGGCATGCACCTAGAATCGAGTCATCATGTTGGGGGCATATAAACCAATCTCAAGCATAGTTTTTCATTTTAAGCTTCTGTAAAAATGAAACTGAATCCAAGCATAGTTTTTCGTTTCAAGCTTGTGTAAAAAATGAAACTTAATCCAAGCATAGTTTTTCATTTCAAGCTTGTATAAACATGAAACTGAATCCAAGCATAGTTCCCTATGGTTCAAGCTTATGTAAAAATGAACACATCTTCATTTTAGCCCTCGTGATTTCCATTCTATCAACCTTTTCTGTTAGTTCTCATTCCATTGTCACTATCTGCTTGGCCGATCATACGCTTTCACTTGGTTGCTTTACCCTTTTTGAGGAACAATTGCAATGAGTGGTCTTATTAGCCAGCCTCTTCACATAAATCAACATGTTTTTAGAAGTTCCAACATCACCAAAACCAGTTGCTATCCTAGACACCACTTGTTCCTCTAAGTGGAGTCCTCTTTAAGCCCTTTTCTAACTCTTTAAACACAAAAATATTGTCAGGCACTTGTCCTTTTCCGGATTGAGATAGATTTGTTGGAAATAATACTAAGAGGAGGGGTGAATTAGTATTTACAAATCAATATGTTTTTCATTTCCATAATCAGATTTATATACGCTACTTCAGTGAAGGGAACTCGCGTGTGCATGCAACTGTTCTTAAGGCAACCAGTGTATATCTAGTGAACTTATGATTTAGTTAATTCATCATATGTTGATCTTTAATCTATGCATTAGTACTTTATTAAACATTAAACAGTAACCATGTGTAGTTAATAACAAAATGAACCATCACACATAAGCAACACACATGAACACCAAGATTTAAGGTGGAAACCCAATGTGGGTGAAAACCACCTGCTGTTGTCATCTATGTCTTCTTTTAATAATAAGAAAATCTTCTTACAACATTGTATTGGTGCAGACTCATACCAGTACACAGGCTTCTACCTGCATAAGGTTACAACCTTCTCTCGTTCTCCAGCTTTTACTGGAAGGAAGCTATAACCTCCTAGCTCCTGTACTAGCCAATAGGTTTACTAGTATGTAGGCACCGACCTACAGAAGGCTATGACCTTATTTCTTCCTCCGAGGACCACGTTTCATAAATTTTCAAACTAGATTCTCCTGGTACACAACAATACACATGAAGGCCTTGTTTCATCCAATTTTCATACTAGACCCATCAACAACATTGAAGCTTAAAATAGTTCATCATTGCAATACAACCATCAACTACGTATGCATCAACCAATCACTAAAACTCAATCATCACTCTCTGAATCAACCAAAATCAATCAATCATTGACAACCTCTGAACCTATGATGCAACTGAATCAACCATTCATTCATACTTAATCAACTTCAACAAATCAACTAGAAAAAAGAGATCATTGTAACCAGTACACAGATCTGAACCCAGAACACTGCATCATCATTTAGAACCAACTGTAACCTCAAAACCATGCATCAAAGTGTATACGCAACTTGGAAGAGTTGAACCAGCATGGATACGCAACTTCATCAAAGCGAACCAGTGTATAGATCTGCAAATACTTACAGATAACTTCGCTGCACTCCCCGACTTCAAACATACCTAGATCATCACATATAAAGGATAAAACATGTGTTAGCAATCATATTTAGCCCATCAGATCACATAATGATAAGTCATTATGATCCTTATCCATTATTAGATATCACCCATCATCATTGAAGCAAATCACAATCAATCAATCTGAACATTGTTACCAAAATGCAGTCACTAGAACAAAAAGCAAAACCTAGAACTTTGCATCAACAACCAGAACCAATTGTAACTTCAAACAATAGTTCATAAGGTATACTCTACTTCGATGTGTCGAACCAGCGTGTATACGCACTTTTACCAAAGTGAAACAGCGTACATATCTGCAAATACTAACTTAAAACTTCAAAGACATTCTAGACTTCAATCATACCCAAATCATATCATTTACAGAATAAAACATGCGTCAGTATTCAGATCTAGACTGTCCATGATCAAACCACATAATGATAATACATTTTAAGGCTTTATGATCCCGATCCATCAACCTTCATCAACCATATAGGTGACTTCTTAGATCAGATCAAGCAAACCATCAGAAGCTCATTAACCTACATATATGATCCAACACCTCATAAGATATTCAAAATACTTGCACACTTGGCCTAATGATCTTCTCCTCCTTATATAGTTTTAGGCCTTTCTCAATACCATGGACCAAAACTACTTAGGACCAATACCTTGGACCAAATACCTCGGACCAATTACCTTGGGTCAAATACCTTGGACCAAGAAATACCTTGGACCAAAAACTTTGTTTTTCCAAGATATACATGCTTTTCCTTCTGTGAAAGTGCTTGTGTAAGCATACTCTCCTTTTGTTCAGTAAACATGTGTGTATACACATCTTGGATAAGGTGAACCTGTGTATACCTCTCTTTCTTCATTCTTTGTAGTTTGATCTATAATTATTTGACTTGTTGCACTGTGAGCTTTCATCTAAGTGAGTTGCCATCAAGAACAACACTTGTATCATAATACCAACAATCTCCCCCTTTGGACTTGATGGCAGCAACAACACCAAGTCACTCTCCCCCTTTGACATCAAGGGCAAAGGGTGGACCAAGATATTTTCTCCCTTTGACGTACATTATGTTGTTCATGCTCCCCCTGAGTACATGCTAAATTCTTTGATTAAACTCCCCCTTTGTACATGTTGCGATGCAATATATCATCCATGATCCCCCTGAGCACATGCAGAGTCTGCAAATATTTTCCAAAAGAATAACATGACTCTATAACTCAACTATGTGAGTATGAACTTCCTATCACCAGTGACTTATACATATATCAATCTCCCAACCAAGTGGGGATATACCGAATTTGACTCATCCTCCCAACCAAGTGGGGAGTAAACCAATTTATACATGACTGAAATATAGCAATTATTACATCAACCTTCCTATGCATAGTGGGGGTACAAATTACATCATATGACCAAAAAGGACTCTTCAAAAGACAGAGATGAATTATTACATAATGGGTATTTATATGACCTTTACATTAAATGATATACATGACATTTATAATAGAGACCAAATATCTAAACAAGACCATGATAGTCATCAACAACTATCATACACCATGTATGATCTGCACCATAAGCATCTGTCTGTTGGAAATAATACTGAGAGGGGGGGGGGGGTGAATTAGTATTATCACATTAATAAAACTTTTTCATTTCCATATTCAGATTCATATATGCTACTTCCACAACTTCTTATGATTCAGTTAGTTGATCCTTAATGAGTGCATTAGAACATTATCAACCATATTAACAGTAAACTGGTGCAGTAAAATAGAATAGATCATCACACATAAGTCACACACATGAACACCATGATATAAGGTGGAAACCCAATGTGGGAGAAAACCACCTGCTGCAAGTCATCTCAATCTTCTTCTTAATAAGAAAATCCTTTTACAATATTAGTACTGGTGCAGTCTTATACCAGTACGGGAGCTACAACCCCCTTTGCTCTTGTACTAGCTTAGATACTAGTACGTAGGCGCCAACCTACGATCTTCTCTCCTCCAGGTACCATGTTTCATAAATTTTCAGACTGGATACTCCTGAAGCACAACACATAATCTGAAAGGCCACGTTTCATCCAATTTTCATACTGGACCCATTAATATCATTGAAGCACATAATCAATCAATCTTCTGAATCACCCAAACACCAGATCAATACATATACAAGGATAATATATGTGTTAGCACCCAGATCTAGTCCATCAGATCACATAAATATGAGTCATTATGATCCTGATCCAATATTAGTTCTCATCCATCAATACTGAAGCTAAACACAATCAACCAAACAGGATATGTAGAATACTGACACCTTTAAACTGTCATCATCAACAACCAGAACCACCTGTGACTTCAAATATCATAGCTCAAATTGTATACGCTACTACAATGAACCAAACCTGCATATATACGCACTTACACCAAAGCCAACCCACGTACAGATCTATAAATATTCAAACATGACTTGCAGTGATTTCAAACCCAGTTCAGATCATTTTTCAATGTACAGATCTAGAATAAGCATAATCAAATATATAGAGATAGTTCATTTCAAACCATTTGATCCCGATCTATCCTTAGATCTTGTTCTCCATCAACCAGTGAGATCCCTCTTTAGCTCAGATCCAGATCTGCACCATAACCCAATCACAGTATTCCAGATCTAGATATTCAATAATTCAGATGATCCTTTGTCAAATGATCTCCTTCCTCTTTTATAGCCTTAGTCCTTTCTCAATACCACGGTCCAAAACCATAGGATCAAAAAACTGTTGGACTAATACCATGAACCAACCATGAAAGTGCGTGAGATCAACACTTTTGGATGCAATACCACAGGCCAAAACCATAGGATCAAAAACTGTCGAACTAATACCATGAACCAACCATGAAAGTGCGTGAGATCAACACTTTTGGATGCAATACCACGGGCCAAAACCATAGGATCAAAAACTGCCGAACTAATACCATGAACCAATACTTGGGATCAACACTTCTGACGAGGTACCATGGTCCAAAACCATAGGTTCAAATACCAAGGACTAACTACCATGGACCAAAGGTAAGTTCTCCAACATATACACGCTTTTCCTTGTGTGAACGTTTTCTCTACATATAATAAACCAATACCACGAACCCAATACTTGGGATCAACACTTCTGACGAGGTACCATGGTCCAAAACCATAGGTTCAAATACCAAGGACTAACTACCATGGACCAAAGGTAAGTTCTCCAACATATACACGCTTTTCCTTGCATGAAAGTGCGTGAGATCAACACTTCTGATGAGGTACCATGGTCCAAAACCATAGGTTCAAATACCAAGGACTAACTACCATGGACCAAAGGTAAGTTCTCCAACATATACGCGCTTTTCCTTGCATGAAAGTGCGTGAACTTTTTCTCTACATGAAATAAACTTTTCTCTGCATAAAAGTGCGTGAACTTTTCTCTACATGAAATAAACTTTTTAACTACCATGGACCAAAGGTAAGTTCTCCAACATATACGCGCTTTTCCTTGCATGAAAGTGCGTGAACTTTTTCTCTACATGAAATAAACTTTTCTTTGCATAAAAGTGCGTGAACTTTTCTCTACATGGAATAAACTTTTCTCTGCATAAAAGTGCGTGAACTTTTCTCTACATGGAATAAACTTTTCTCTGCATAAAAGTGCGTGAACTTTTCTCTACATGAAGGAAACTTTGTTGCACTATAATTTATCAAATAAATTTGCTGCACTATAATTTATCATTTGTGTGATTTTCCATCAAGGACAACACTTGTCTCATAATGCCAACAATCTCCCCCTTTGGACTTGTCATACTGAGAATTGTCATCTGATATCTCTTCCGGAGATTCATCTAGATATATATAAGTGAGTTGATCTTCTATGAGTTGTTTGCCATCAAGTACAACACATGCATCATAATGCCAACACTGTCAACAGCATCCAGACCTGTATCCTATATATGTCCATCATCAGTTCCGAAGATATGACAAAGTAAGTATAATAAACCTGTGACTAAGTATTCCATATATAGATATAAACTCCTCCTCTTGATCTCATCAAGATCAAATTGCTTTGTTTCCTTAGTAGAAAGAGCCTTATCATAACCTTCCATGAATCAACTAAGCATATGTCATATCTCCAAGCAGTAACACAAAATCATTCACATCATATCATATGTGAAAACACCATAGTCATCATCTAATCATCATCATTAAGAACTACATGATCTTTGCACAAGAACCCTTAATATATCAACCATGTATCATCACTAGGGGACATCCCACATCTGATAAGCATTAGCATATGTGAATATCAAAGTAAGTAGTCATCATCATTATGTGAATAAGTAAGCCATGTCTCCGAATATCCATGTCTTCAAATGGCTATGCCTACAATAACATCATTCTCTTGGCCAACCAATAATATTTACCAATATGCAAGTAATCATCCATGTATCCAGCATACTATATATCCATCAAAGAGATAGCAATATGTATCTAGAAAACCATGAGCTCATGGTCATTTGTCGAGATTTCTTGATATCATCAACAACAACAACCTTCAACCATGTGAGAGCCAAGAACTATAGGAATCTTGCATCATAACTGCACCATACGAAATTTATGCATCTTTGAAGATATGATGATAGCAACATAAAAGAAATGAGTGGCTCATCATGAAGTTGTGTACTCAAGCTTTGTACTTCTCCTTGTCCTTATGAAGATCACTATTTAAGAAACATACATGTACTATATGCATCATCAAAAAGTCATCCACAATCATCCCTAAACCTGATCTGAATACCAACTATGTGACCCCAAGTAATACAAGTATCATCTGAGATTTCATCATGGGAAACTCATAACCGTAACATAGCATGATGTATCATTAAAACACTTTAGCCACATAAGTATCATCACCATTTATAGGAATATTGAGGTACCAAAGACTTCTAAACATAATGCCAATAATGCATTATTAGAAGCATATTCTCCCCCTGAACCTGTGCCACCTGTTCACTATCAGATCTGATCATTGCATATATCATTAAGAAATATCAAGGCATCATCATACATCAAGTCATCAACAACTTATGAGGATCAAAGTCACTTCTAAATAACATCCACATACTATAGGCATCAATCATCAAGACAAAAAAGATATTGATAATTTTTTAAACCATATCAAATCATTTTTCTGAGTCTGTCCCACTGCTTCTTCATCAAACCAACATATACACGATTGTGTAGCTTCGAACTCACATATATACGTGACTTGTCTTCATGGAACTTGCGTATGAGAGTTAGAACATTGAAGTTTCACACTTTCAGCTCCCCCTGAGTTTTTTATGTCTGTACACTATGCCATGCCACATTTTTCTGATTGTACTTCCCTCTTCTTCCATATCTTTGATGATGATGTTTTCTCCTTTTGGTATGGTGTCCGAAATTCTCTCCTGCATTCCTTTGCTATATGTCCAAACTTATTACATGCATAACATCTTACATGTTTCATATTTCTTCTATAACAATCAATGGCTTTGTGACCAAACATATTGCAACAAAAACAATATCCCTTAAAGTAGCTAGAAGCTGATGATCTTTCTGTGTGATGGTATTGAACCATCCTACTTCCGCATCTCACTGCAACATGTCCAAGATTATGACATACAAAACATTCAACATTATTCATTTGAGGAAATAACTGACTATCACTTCCGTAGTTAGGAGTAAAATATTTTCTTTGAAGAATTTCTTTCCTTGGTTGTTGATGGGGTTGACCTCTAATCTCCTTGTTGAGCATTTCAGATTTTGCATTAGAGTTCCTTGCCTTAGCTTGTGAGCTAGATTCACCTTCAACAGATTCATGAAAACCAAGACCAGATTTGATGGCAGGATACCTTTGACTACTAAGAATATCATCCAAAATCTTAGTACCCTCTTGAAATCGTAAAAGCTTATCCGTTTCTTCTAATTTACCTTTTAGTATATTTACCTCAACCTGATATTGCTCTTCCTTTTCAAGATACTGCTTCTTCATGATTTCTTCATCTTTTCTTCCTTCTTCCACTTGTTGCCTTAATTCGAGAACTTCGTTTTCTTGTTCTTCAAGAGCTTGGAGTAGTTCTTCATTCTGCTTATTTGATTTTTCAAGATCTTCTTTTAAAGAGAGGATCTTAGCTTCAAGATCTTCATAGTAACTAGATCTATCTTTAAGTTTCTTGATTGTTGTGCTCCTTTTATTTACTTCATTTCTTAATGATGTCACTTCATCCTGCAACTTTTGACATTGATCTTCCTTTTCCTTGTACTGCTTCCTTACTTTGTTTCCTTCCTCTAGTTGAGCTTTTAGTCTGGTAGCTTCTTCTTTGGAGGCACACTCCCTTTTGTCCAATAGATCTTGTTGATCTCTAATTTTGTCTGTGAGTTTTTTAAATTTTGCCTCTATTTGATATCTTTCTCTTTCACCCATAAGAGCAAATTCAGTTGTTTCGCTGTCACTTTCATCATCTTCAAATGGACAGAGAAATGTATCACCAGAGGATAACAAATTCATACTTGATAGTTCTTTTGCTTGTTCATCTTCATTCTGAGGTGATTCTGAATCTGAAGAGTTGCTTCCACATAATCCCCAATCGACTCTCCCACTGTCATAGTTCCTTTGAGATGCCTTCTTCTTTTGAGGTGCTTTCTTCTTTCCCATTGTTTCTATGGATCTCCTTCAAGCGATCAAGCTTCTGCCAAAGGACCTGCTCTGATACCAATTGTTGGAAATAATACTGAGAGGGGGGGTGAATCAGTATTTGCAAATCAATATGTTTTTCATTTCCATAATTAGATTTATATACGCTACTTCAGTGAAGGGAACTCATGTGTGCATGCAATTGTTCTTAAGGCAACCAATATATATCTAGTGAACTTATGATTCAGTTAATTCATCATATGTTGATCTTTAATCTGTGCATCAGTACTTTATTAAAATTTAAACAATAACCATGTGTATTTAATAACAGAATGAACCATCACACATAAGCAACACACATGAACACCAAGAGTTAAGGTGGAAACCCAATGTGGGTGAAAACCACCTGCTGCTGTCATCTCTGTCTTCTTTCAATAATAAGAAAATCTGCTTACAACATTGTACTGGTGCAGACTCATACTAGTACGCAGGCTTTTATCTGCAGAAGGTTACAACCTTCTCTTTTTCTCCAGCTTCTAATGGAAGGGAGCTACAACCCCATAGCTCTTGTACTCGCTGATATGTTTACTAGTACATAGGCATTGACGTACATAAGGCTATGATCTTATGTCTTCCTCTCGGGACCACGTTTCATAAATTTTCAGACTGGATGCTCCTGGTACACAAAAATACACATGAAGGCCTCGTTTCATCAAATTTTCATACTGGACCCATCAACAACATTGAAGTTCAGAATCAATCATCATTGCAATATAACCATCAACTACATCTGCATCAACTAATCACTAAAACTCAATCATCACTCTCTGAATCAACCAAACTCAATCAATCACTGAAAACCTCTGAACCTCTGACACAACCAAATCAACCATTCATTCATACTTAATCAACTTCAACAAATCAACTAGAACAGAGAGATCATTGTAACCAGTACACAGATCTGAACCCAGAACACTACATCATCATTCAGAACTAGTTGTAACCTCAAAACCATGCATTAGAGTGTATACACAACTTGGAAGAGCTGAACCAGTGTGTATACGCAACTTCATCAAAGCGAACCAGCGTATAGATATGAAAATACTTACTTATAACTTCGCTGCACTTCTCGACTTCAGACATACCCAGATCATCACATATAAAGGATAAAACATGTGTTACCAATTAGATCTAGCCCACCATATCACATAATGATAAGTTATTATGATCTTGATCCATTATTAGATCTTATCCATTATCACTGAAGCATATCACAATCAATCAATCTGAACAATGTTACCAGAATGCAGTCACCAGAACATAAAGCAAAACCCAAAACTTTGCATCAACAACCAGAACCAACTGTAACTTCAAACATCATAGTTCATAAGGTATTTGCTACTTCAATGTGTCAAACCAGCGTATATATGCGCTTTTACCAAAGCGAAACAACGTACATATCTGCAAATACTAACTTAAAAATTCACAGACGTTCTATACTTTAGTCATACCCAGATCATATCATTTACGGAATAAAACATGCATCAGTATTAAGATCTAGACTGTCCATGATCAAACCACATAATGATAATACATTTTAAGGCTTTATGATCCCGATCCATCAACCTTCATCAGCCATATAGGTGCCTCCTTAGATTAGATCAGGCAAACCATCAGAAGCTCATTAACCTGCATATATGATCCAACACCTCATAAGATATTCAAATACTTGCACACTTGGCCTAATGATCTTCTCCTCCTTATATAGTTTTAGGCCTTTCTCAATACCATGGACCAAAACTACTTAGGACCAATACCTTGGACCAAATACCTTGGACCAATTACCTTGGGTCAAATACCTTGGACCAAAAACTTTGTTTTTCCAAGATATACGCACTTTTTCTTCTGTGAAAGTGCGTGTGTATGTATACGCTCCTTTTGTTTAGTAAACATGCATGTATACGCAAATTAGACAAGGTGAACCTACGTATACCTCTCTTTCTTCATTCTTTGTAGTCTGATATGTAATTCTTTGACCTGTTGCACTGTGAGCTTTCATCTGAGTGAGTTGCCATCAAGGACAACACTTGTATCATAATGCCAACAAGATTACTTAAGAAAAAGGAATACGTTGATCGAACATGGTCAATAGGGTCTCTCTTGTATTATTTTACGCTTTTTTAGACTTGAGAGACAAATTTAAGAAAAACAACTTGTGGAGTTTTCTTTTTGTCCCTTTTCAAACTTCCTAAACATGAAAAGGACAAAGTTTTCATTGTCATTAAAATCATTAAAGCATCAAATAGCGACAAACTTGTCCATCATGACAAGACTGAGTTTCACCTTCGCTAGACTCATTAAAATATCACAGCGATGGATTCACCCGAAGGGTGGAATTATACATCAAGCATATGTTATCCTCCTCAGGCTTGTTAAAAAAATAAAGAGGTATTTGGTTAGCAATGACTGGGGAAAATGGGAAAAGGAATAAATCACTTTATGGTAGCCAGTTTCTCTTGAACATGACACTTTCACTTCATCTCTATGGCTATTTGGGTTGGGTTATCTGCTTGATGGTTATCATACCTATGGTCTATCACACCATCCATCACTTTGATTTTGGGTCAATGCTACCAATTCATTGAGTGTTGCTGAAATGCTCAAGAGAAGTCACTCAGTAAACTTCATCCTTTGCAATACTCATAAACATTCATTTTCATGACCTCCATTCCTGAACATTGTGTCATTAGTCACATTCTTCCTTCAAAACCATTACACTCATTTCATGTCGTTGATGGGGGATACATCAAGGCCCTCCTGCGATGAGTCACTTCTTGTCGACATCAACACATTATCCAGGAAGTTGACTTAGAAACACCCTTCCAGTACCTTGAGGCTTGCATACATCAATGGAAAGTTTCTCACTTCCGGCGATAGGTTGACATCATAGGCCTTTGACCGAAATACTTTTTATGGTGTTTGACATCAAAACATATATTCACACCATGCAGAATGTATTGTAGTACCTTGAGAATCATTATCATTATTGGTGATTTCTCTCGCGTCTGTTAATAGCTTACATCATTGGTTGGTAATCCGATGGTGTCTTCCCATGTTCGACTTCAGATCACATTTTCACATGGTTAGAATTGTACTTGAGGAAACAATTGGGTGAGATAGAAGACCCAAGGTCTAGTTTCATCCATCCGGGCTGCGATTTCAGGAGAGTAATAAATCATCTATATGATGGATTTACACATATGGTTATCCTATCATGGGTCTATATATGTAGACGACTATATGATTTATGTACATGTAATGAAAAGTTTATATGATGAGTATGGGTATGCCTTCCCTTAGCAATTCATGAAAAATTCAAAGATATCATGATATTATGTATTGTAATTGATGCAGGTCACCATCCACTTCAGATCCTCCTCATCACATCATAAAGCATATCACTCAACATTATCATTTTCAACTTCATGCTTTAGGGGGCAACTGTTATAGGTATATTTTGGCACATCACTCCTGACGATCAGATCAGTACAAATAGGGCTCATCAAACCCTAATTCAGTTGCTACATGCCCTAAACATGCCACTTCATTGAGTGCGTTCATACATAAAATTTTCCTAGTTTGAAACCCTATTGAAATGCCTCCTCGGGACACCTACGCAACCTTGGTCAGGGGAAACTGCTCTACATAGTAGGTAAGCCCATTCAAGACTGTGTTGCAAAGCACTTAGGCCCACTTAATCCTGCGCTAAGCGAGGATGAGTGAAATTGGCATAGGATTCTGGGAATATTCCTTGATTCTAGAGCATTCTAGAAGGATTCCCAGCTCTTATCTCATCCTATGAGCTTGATTTTGGATAGGCTATAGATCATTCAACCCCCTATCCTCTCATCTCCTTCTCCATGGAAACTAACTATCCAATTATGGGAAACCATTCAATGCCCTGTTTATGACAAAACCACTTTCATTTCCCTATAAATTGACCACTCATCATAGTGATCAGGGGGCTGGAACTTGGATATTATAGAGAAATATTGTTGGTTTGAGACTTGAAATCATTGTCAAGTAATGTTATGCTACTGGATTGATGTGATATTGGTGTGATGAGGGTTTGGACTAAGCTGGATGAGTGACATGGGATCGAACCACATTGGGTGTAACTTCTCCTTCTATCAATCAATAAAGTTGTTTGTTCCTTTTCCCATACTTTTATCTATATCTATGATGAATGAATGTTCAAATGTTCTCGATTCCATTTGTTTACAATGAATTGATCATATTCTTTGATTTTTGTCATCTTCTGTTTATGTTGGCAGGTACCAATTAGTGAATTTAGTTTGAGTGGGAGTGATGGGAGCAACTCAAAGGAGATAAAAGGAATCGAAGGATCACAAGTAGGTTCCTTTATCTTATTTTTTTATTGTAGGAAAAGGTTAAACATCTTTACTTCAGTTTTTCTAAGTGTAACTACCCACTTAGGGAAGATATACTTATACATAGGTATAAATTTCGTATAACAATGTGCCTCCTTTTTATGTTAGCTTGAATGTACATGATCAAATATTTCACAATGCTATGATGGATTCCCAGGCTTCACACAATTTTATTTCAAAGTTGATTATGAAGAGATTGGGGCTTGAAATCACCAGACCTTACAAGGACCTGTACTCTTTTGATTCTAGCAAAGTGAAGTGCTTGGGATTGATCAAGGATTTAGTAGTCTCATTAACTCAGATTCCTTCCAAAAGTATGGTGATGGACATTGTTGTAGTAGATATACCTCCTAAATTTGGCATGATTCTTTCCAGATCATGGATGGCAAAGCTACATGGTGCAATGCAAACTGATATGTCTTACATCATCGTCTTTGTCTTTGGTGGTAAGACAAGGAGGTTGTATAAAGAACCACTCATGCAAAATATGATCAATAACAAGGAGAAGCCTACAAATCATTTGATATATGTTGTTCATTCCTATTTAGAATATTTTGTTTTATTTAATTCTAGTTGTTTCAATGAAGAGGATAAAAGTACAATTTTTTTAATAGAAATAAAAGAGGAAGAAAATGTAGAACAGACCATCAAGAAAATTGAAGAATAGAGCAGCAAAATAGTTCATGAAGAAGCTGGAAATTTTAAGGTTAAATATGTGAAGAAGAATAACCAAAACAACACCTTTGGACCATGCATTTTGACAAGGAGGAAAGTGTTGAGCCTCAAAACTGCCCTTTCCTTAGCAATTCTTCTCCTCCATTTTCTTTGCTTTTCCATGAAGAAAATGCATCCCTATCATCAATAACCAGTATATATTTCCTTAAGGAGAGCATTTTAGTGATTTACGTGTTATGATTTTATGTTTTGATGTTTGAATAATTTTTTGTCTTTTAGCTACGGAATGCAGCCTATTCTGCAACTAATCGGCTGTTCCGCAACTACTTCCATGCTTTATTAGGTTCCAGGTGTCAAAAGGAGAAACTAATTACATGGGCAGCTTGGAAATCATCATGACATGGATCATGTCCTATTCACCTCCCCTAGGTTGACAAGGAAGATGGTACAAGACTCCGGTTAATGAAAAAGTCAAACTTAGAGACCAAAGGCAAACATGACTCTGTTTTGTACACGTTCACGGTGATGGGATCCAAAACAACTTCCTGAACCCACGGACTCCAACAGCCATCTGTGCAACCGAATCCAATAGCCATCATCTTAGATTTATATCTCCAGTAGCTGAGGAAGAGAATTCCATGTGCCTGTCTGCTACGTGTTTTTGGCTATAGCTTATTTTTCTCTAGAAACAGTTGTATAATTTTCTTATAAATACCTATGTAAAGAACACAAAACCAGTTCGAATTTTCGCATGTATTAAGCTTAGATTACTGCTCTGTAATTTTGAAAACTCATTTCCTCTATTTTTTTTTTAATATGAAGTGTTATAGACATTTTTGGGCCCTACAACCCCAAGCATGAAATGTCCATAAACCAAGGGCTCCTAAGTCCCTAAAAGTGTTGTTCTAACCCCTAAAGGAACAAGGTGAACAGATTACAGCTTCTCCCAGAAGTTCTCCATGAAAAACTGCTCAGAATTGGTCAAAACAGGATCATTTCAGCTGCTCCACTGGCTAAGTGCATTGCATCTCACCTAAATACACTGTGTGGGTGTGTTGCATTTCAAAAATCCCTTTTGTGGGGTGCGATGGGCGAGAAATGACAAATGGCAGTGTCATTCCGCGAGGTGGAGAGGCAATGGAAGCTTCCAGAATCTTCTCCTCTGACACTTGCCTCACTGAATTCGACCAAGGATGAGTAAGAGACCATCAGTCTCCAAGTGGAAGCAAGAACTATTAGAGGGAAGACACTAATCAAATCTTGAGCTGAATCATCTCCATTACAAACATCTATATATGGATCCTTCATCCCAGAGATCTAGAGGCTGGAATTTTGCATATTATAAGGAATTGCTATTGGTTTCTTGAGACAAACATCAGATTGTTGGGTGATCTAAGCTTTGTTTGAGGTGAAGAGGGGCTTCTTTGCTGGGAGGTTGATGCTGGGTCAGAACAACTGGTTGTAACTCCTCTTGGCTCTTTTCTTGTTTATCAATAAAAGCTATTCAAGTTTTCCTCCATGCTTTTGTGTCATTGATGCTTGCTACATTTGTATGGTCAATTTACATCTAATCCTAGATTGTTTATGATTATAGATCCATGTCTTTGTATAGTGCTATGCTTCTGTGATCTTACAGGTACTTTGTGAAGCTGGGCGTGTAAGGGACCAGGTAGCTGAAGACTATCAAAGAAGAGAGGGATCAAATCAGGAGATTAGCGCAAGACAGAGGTTGGTCTTTCTGTTCTTCTCTATCTATAATTCATAAAGGAGAAAAGAAAGTAGCTTTTCTCTGCTTGTTTCTAAGGCAACTGTCACACCTTAGTGGGATAGAGCAGTTCTATATAGACACTTTTCCCTGTAACAAAATGGCGACTCCACTAGGGAGCTAATTAGTTTGTTTTCTTATCATTCTTTGTTGTCTGTTTCATAAACTTACAAGTAGCATTCGAACTGCATTTGCCATAACAAATGCAAAGTAGATAACTGCTACTTCAATCCATCTACTGGATCTGTTTATGATTTAAACAACTGATTCACAAACTATCTGATTGCCCTTGTGATAGCTCTTAGATCCTCCTTAGATCTACCCCTGATTGTTGCATTACTGATTGCTTTTTGCTCGGCCAAAACCCAAGAACTGAACTACAAACTGTGACCCGGAACCCGAACAAAGTCTCGTTTCTGGCCCAGCGTAGGTACTGTTCAGAGAATCTGAATTTCAGCACACTTCTCGAGTGGACAAGCTGCGCTGCATTTCAAATTCTTTGTGTTACAGGTGCGCTGATCAGACTAGCTCTGTGCAGTTGTGGCTTCTGTGGTTCATTCTTTCCAGTTCTATTCCTGAATTTTGCTGCCTGTGACCAGTATATGCCTGTTTGGAACCCCTTTTCCTTGTTGTTATTCTGCCTCCTTTGTACAAAAGAACTGCAGATGTTATTGTGTGTTTGTTGAGTCATTTACAGTTCTCCTCTGTAAAAGTAGCATAATCGTACTGTCGTCCTTTGATTTGAAACTGTCGCAAGTGTCGATTTCAATCGTAGGAAAGAGTTTGATTACTGTTGATGGTCGATTATCCTGTTACTATTGCTTTTGGTCTGAATTTGTAATTTTCTAGTGTCAAGAACAAGTATTCAGTTCAAAATCGTAAAGTGTTGTGATCGTCTCCATTTTTTGATTTCGAAAAGAAACTTGCTGATATTTGTCGCTTGAAAAGAAATTCAGATTTGTGCATCAACTTTCTTTTTAGCATTCATATACTAAGAAAGTCGAAAACAAATACATGCATGTGCATTTGCATATAGACAGTCTGATTGGCTTGATTTAGGAAAGTGCATTTAGAGTGTGCTCTTTGCTCTTTGTGAAAAGATTCTGTCTTTCTTTTCCCTAGTAGCTAGGATTTTCATTGCACAAAGGAGATAAAAGTTTGTTTATCATCTTAGATTGCATTTTAGGAATTACATCTACATCTCGTGGTGAACCTGAAAGGCAAACTTCATAAACAAGATCAACTTAAAATAAATTCAATGAATCTAACAACGCTTTGGAACTTAACGCACAACATTTAGAAGTCTAGGCTAGAGACGTATTCCGGCGTCGTAAAGCCTGGTAACTATTGTTCTCATTGATGGTTGGGTGATTCCTCCACTTTGAGACGATAAGTGCCAGTACGGACTTGTGCTCCCACGTACCGTCGAGTATATTTTGGGAGACCCCAATAGGCTTAATCCTTTATCCATTGGAAGCCGTGTCTGCCGCCCTATCGATCGCAATGCACTGAACACAGCATTCGGGAAGATTAACTGCCGTACCGTAAAAAGTATTCTGCAGTTTTGCGATTGGTTTGGTAATCCCTCTCCCTAGATTTCTAGAGCAGTCCCTTTCGTTCCTTTTCAGACTCCTTAACAGAAAAGGTCCATCTGAGCACTTGTCACTTCAGGCTCATTAAAAATCGAAGGAGACTAGAGTCATCTTTTGTTTTTTCTCGACTCTTAAAAATTGAAAAAACAAGTTGTGTCAAAGCGTCTAAAATTTATTTTAAACGGAATATTAATTACCCTTTCCTACGTTGATCTTGGGTTAAGAAAATGGAATCCACCAACCAAGGAATTCCCCTTGGAGGAAATCCTAGTCCCTTCTCCTCATGGGGAGATGTTGGTGCGCCCCATATGGCCACAATGTCACTTCCAGGACTGACAATTGGTTTGCCTGTATGGCTCTTCTCAACCTCTGTCGTTCAGAACACCACAATTCCTGAAAAATTGAATCAGCAACTAGACGAGTCTAGAGTTACCCACCAACCTTCTACTTCCTCTAATTCTTCCTCTCCTCCTTCCTCTTCGCTTGACGGGGCTGGTAAAGCCAAAAGTCAAGTACCCAAGAAGAAGAAGGAAAAGAAGAAGAAAGAGAAGAAGAAGAAGGAGCCAAAAGCGAATGGGGGCAAACGAGTGTCGTCTAGCGAAAATCCACACACTACATCGACCAGGCCTAAATCGCCATGTGTCATTTGCAAAGGAGACCACTATCACAGAGATTGTCCTTGCGTCCCTCGGATCTTAAGTGACTGGTCTCCTCATTTGCACAACCCAGTGTTGTCAACCTCTGATGGTCATGTTGAAAGCACACTGTCAACTAGTGAAAGTGAAGTCCCAGGACAAAAAGGAAAATATAGATTTCCTTGTAAACTGTGCGAAGGCGATCATGCCGTCCACCGTTGTCCCTTCTTAGACGAAGCTAAAAGAGTTTTGGATGATCGTCTGGTTTCACCGTTACGACTTCCTACTGGATATAAAAAAATCTTGCCGAGTCCGTCACTGGTTGAAAATCCGGCTGGTCCACTCAAGTGGTCGGCTGAAGCATCTATCATTGGAGATAAACCATCTGAACCCATACCAGACGAAAGTCAAAAGGTCGAGGCGGCAGTGGACCCGGTCTTGCCTTCAGAGGTTCCATCTTCAGATGATACAGTCACTGAAGAGAACAAGGATGACACCGTCCAAATTCTTTTCATAAGCACAGACTCCAACGAACATGGGGGCAATTTACCTGTTCCTTTACCACAGGAAGGAAGTTCGTCAGAGTTGTACCCGGCCGTCTATTCGGTCCCACCTCCAAGCAACCTAGTTGTCTCCTTCGACTGGAATCAACTAGGTAGACCCCGTTTACCAGCTAGTGTACCATTCTGAATCATTGTTCAAATATATAGAATGGTTATGGCTGGTACCATCATAGATGAGGGGGCTTCTGTGAGTATCCTTTCCTCAACTGCTTGGAAAGCTCTTGGTTCACCATCGCTTTTGCCTGAGATGAGAAATCTAACAGGTTTTGATAAAGGAACCAGCCGACCGTTAGGGATCCTTCCCAATGTGCCCATAACATTGAGAGGGAAAACAGTTCACATGAACGTAATGGTAGTTCAAGGACCCCTGGATTACAATCTACTCCTTGGACAAGACTATATTTATTGCCTGGGAGCAATTGTCTCCTCACTCTTTAGAGTAATGTGTTTTCTGCACGAAGGAAGAGTGGTCAAGCTCGTAGACCAGCTTTCATTTCTCGGATCATACAGAGCAAATAGTCATATACCATCCCTAAATGGTCTTTTCACGCAAGAAATGTCTCAATCCCTAGTCCGTCCACCCGATGAGCATGAGTGATTTGGGGGGACATGACTGAAACCCAGGGGGCATGCACCCTGGTCTGCTTCAGCAGGAAAACTTCAGGTATAGGGTAGGTTTCCGCGAGAGAATATGACTAGTCTGTACTCCCATCCGTGATTGGAAGAGGGGGTTATTCTGGAACAAGATTCTCTTGTCAAAGTTACGTGAGTGGAGTAGCCTCCTTCACTCACCTTTGTCTATTTCGGTAAACATCGCCGAAGAAGTGTTTTGTTTGCGCTGTGAATAGAACAATCTTTGGGTGACCTGTAAGAGGTAGGCCTCTCCCGCTAAAACAAATGTTTTAACGGAATAAAGAAGGGGTAACCTTGAAACTCTGTTTTATACCTGGGGGCATGCAAACCTTTTGGAGTGCAAGCAAAGAGTGATCATTTATCTGTTTTTTTGGATTGGTCGTTTCCTAACTTGCATAAAGAAAGGATGTGGGGCAAAACTCTAAAAATTTCCGTTTTTATATATGAGACATTCTTATCACACGACTGGATTAATCGAGCAGTGTTACCGCAAGGTTCAAGCTCGTTAAAAAATAAACCCGCATCGAGCAGTTTTAGCACATAGTTCAAGCTCGTTAAAAAATAAACATATTAGCCATGAGCAAATTTTCCCCCCCACGTTTAAGCTCGTTAAAAATTGAACTATTCCCCCGGTAAATAACCATCGTGAATGTAGTACTTCAGCCATTAAAGCCTTGGTCGTGTTTGCACCGTCACCTCCACTTTTGCATTGGCCGATCATTCACCCCCATTTGATTGTTTACCCATTTTGAGGAACAGCTGTGAAGAGTGATTTCACTAGCCATCCTTGTAACACTGCCGTGATTGGAAAATTCCAAACCTTACTTGGAATCAGCTGCTACCCATTTTATCACTCGTTCCTCAAAAGACGAGTCTCCTTTAAGCTCTTTTCAACTGACTCGTAAAATATGAAAAGATTGCCGAGCCATTGGCCTCTCCAACTCGTTAAAGGGACAGGAAGTGCTATCCCTCCTCTAGATTTTAATCTTTTTGGACCTGAGGGATTATTACACAAAAAGATCGAGCACTTGTTTTGTTCGGCTCGTTAAAAGTATCGAAAATTCATCCCTTCTGTATTGTTTTATACTTTTTCGGACTTAAGGGATTAGATGACGAAAAAGGATTTTTGGAGTTACCTTTACGTTCCTTTTCAGACTCTCTAAAATTGAAAAGGACCAAGTTATCTTTGTCGTTAAACTCGTTAAAAGTGTAATAGCGACAAACTTGTCTATAGACGAGAACGAGTTTCACTATCGATAGGCTCGTTAAAACATAGCGATGGGTTTGCCCGAAGGGAAAATTATAGAACAAGCATATGTTATCCTCCTCAAGATTGACAAAAATAAAGAGGTACTGGTCAGCAATGACTGGGGAAAATTGGGAAGAAAATTTGAAGAAACTTTGTTGGTAGCAAGTCGCTCTTGAACATGACACTTCCACTCCGTGTCCGAGTCAGGTTGGGTTGTTTCATTCACCGGTCACATCACCATGGTCCCATCATACCATCCACATTTGGGGTTAATGCTACCAACCCATCACAACAGTGTCGCCGATATGTTCAAGAGAAGTCATTCAGAGAATTCACCTGTGTCTCACCCACTACCATACATTATACTCCATTCTTTCATGACCGCCACCCTGAACCTTATATCACCAGATCGTTTTCACCTCCATTAAAATCATTTGCTCCGTTCCGTGTCATTGATGTGGGATTCATTAAGGCCCTCCTGTGACGGATCACTTCTTGTCGACATCAGCTCATTATCCAAGAAGTTGATCTAGGAACACCCCATTCAGTAATTTGAAGCTTGCATGCCTCAATGGCAAGTTTCTCACTTCCGGGGACAGGTTTACATCAATGGCCTTCGACCGAAAGATTTTGCGTGGTGTTCGACGCCAAGTCCTTTATTTACACCACATAAATTGTACTGCAGTACCTTGAGGGTCATTATCATTATCGGTGATTCCTCTCGTGCTTGTTAACAGTTTACATCATTGGCTGGTAATCAAGCAATGTCTTTCCATGTTCGACTTCAGAACATTTCTCACATGGATCGACTTGTGCTCTGAGTGAAGATCGAACGAGATTGAAGACCCCGAATCTAGTTTCATCCATCCAGGCTACGATATATATTCAGGGAAAATAAAGACATCAAATGTACATCATTGCTGCACAGATAATCATCCAATCAAAAGGATGATGGCTCTATCAGAATCATCAGTCTACACTCAGATGATTGTCTGTCCTATGTACATGAAAATGAATTTATAAAGATGAGCATGGGAATGCCCGCCTCAGCTAAATCATGAAAATATTATGAAGATAATGTATTGTATTGTATCTTATTACAGGTCTCCTCCCAGCATTGAAAGAACTTCGGATCCTCATAATAAATCATTTCACCTGACATCAAAAGATTAACGACCTCATGCTTTAGGGGGCAACTGTTATAGACATTTTTGGGCCCTACAACCCCAAGCATGAAATGTCCATAAACCAAGGGCTCCTAAGTCCCTAAAAGTGTTGTTCTAACCCCTAAAGGAACAAGGTCAACAGATTACAGCTTCTCCCAGAAGTTCTCCATGAAAAACTGCTCAGAATTGGTCAAAACAGGATCATTTCAGCTGCTCCACTGGCTAAGTGCGTTGCATCTCACCTAAATACACTGTGTGGGTGCGTTGCATTTCAAAAATCCCTTTTGTGGGGTGCGATGGGCGAGAAATGACAAATGGCAGTGTCATTCCGCGAGGTGGAGAGGCAATGGAAGCTTCCAGAAACTTCTCCTGTGACACTTGCCTCACTGAATTCGACCAAGGATGAGTAAGAGACCATTAGCCTCCAAGTGGAAGCAAGAACTATCAGAGGGAAGACACTAATCAAATCTTGAGCTGAATCATCTCCATTACAAACATCTATATATGGATCCCTCATCCCAGAGATCTAGAGGCTGGAATTTTGCATATTGTAAGGAATTGATGTTGGCTTCTTGAGACAAACATCAGATTGTTGGGTGATCTAAGCTTTGTTTGAGGTGAAGAGGGGCTTCTTTGCTGGGAGGTTGATGCTGGGTCAGAACAACTGGTTGTAACTCCTCTTGGTTCTTTTCTTGTTTATCAATAAAAGCTATTCAAGTTTTCCTCCATGCTTTTGTGTCATTGATGCTTGCTACATTTGTATGGTCAATTTACATCTGATCCTAGATTTTTTATGAATATAGATCCATGTCTTTATATAGTGCTATGCTTCTGTGATCTTACAGGTACTTTGTGAAGCTGGGCGTGTAAGGGAGCAGGTAGCTGAAGACTATCAAAGAAGAGAGGGATCAAATCAGGAGAATAGCGCAAGACAGAGGTTGGTCTTTCTGTTCCTCTCTATCTATAATTCATAAAGGAAAAACGAAAGTAGCTTTTCTCTGTTTTTTTCTAAGGCAGCTGTCACACCTTAGTGGGATAGAGCAGTTCTATATAGACACTTTTCCCTGTAACATGAAGACCGTGTGTTTTATGGATATCTAAAAGCGTTTCTTGGAGATTGATTAAGCACACATAACCTGATCAGTTAGAGAGGGCCCCTGTGCTGACTAAGATTTCATTTCATTTTGTTTTGTCTTTTCTAGTTAACTGTAAATTCACCATTTCTTTCACAGTGTTCATAATCATTTCCATACTAACGTTGTTTATAATGCAATCCTTATCATTTTCTTACTAACGTAGAATATCTTCTTTCAGTGCAGAGTAGCTTCCTTTTTCTTAATTTCTTTCTAGTTTTCATCAGTAGTTACAAGTCGAAATGCAATAATGTAATGTAGTTGTTTTTACTAGTCTTAAGTTTTTCAATTAAACTGATTAGTACCATTACAACCCTTGCCATTTTGTTACTAGTTTATTGACTCATGGTGTAAATGAATGTTTCTAAATTGCCCTTCTGGTTGATAACTCATCTTAAACTAAGTGGTTGAATACTTCATTCATGCAATGAGTCTTTTATGCATTTTTGCATTTATCTTTTCTTAGAATAATGAAGTACATAATTCCTCAAAATGTCATCAGAAGGAGGTTTTTATCCCAAAATTGAGAGGCAGAGTAACTAAGCACTTGATTTAGTTTTGTTTCCACAATAGATTAGTTGCAATTTCATTTTCAGTCGTGGTATTTCATTTAGTTTTGATTCCATAATATATAGTTGCAATTTTACTTTCAGTTTTAGTATTTCATTTAGTTTTGTTACAGAATAGACAATAGTTGCAATTTCACTTTCAGTTTTCAGTATTCCATTTAGTCTTGTTTTTTTTGTAATTGAATAGATAGTAGTTGCAATTTTACTTTTTAGTTTGTAGCTCATGATTTGGAAATAATGATATGACTAGAAATAGAAACTCTGTTTTCATTTCTTGATTAAACTTTGCTTCCAAATCTTACTTAAGCTCTTTTTAGTTCTCATTTCTTTAGGTTCTTAGCAGTCTTTACAGAAGTTAGATTTAAGATTTTGTTAAGTACATTGTAAATCATTAGGGATTAAAGGATCAAAAACCCCCAAAACAACATAAAACTCAAAAAAAATGAAGTAAGAAGGGTCATCTAGCACATATAGTGCACTACACTTCATCAGTTTATGATACCTGGATTGATAATTTATGTAGAGCAATTTAGGACACTAAATTGACCAAACATTTTGGCATCGTTTCCGGGGAAGTGTAACTAGGTAGCCTTATCTCTTACATTCAAAGAAAAAAAAAACAAAACAAAACAATGACATGCATAGAGAAAGAGACTCTAGGGGTAGATTTATAGCTAGGGGCAGAAGTTCGATTCCTACAACACCACCTACTCCACCAAGAGTTAGAAAAGACACACCTCCATCCCAGACTCATACTCCCAGCCATAGGATTCCTGGAATTCAAGGGGCAGAAACTCAATCAGAAGATTCTCCTACTTCATCTACCAAAACAGTCCTAGGAGAGAAAATTTTTGAATCTCTAGTAGCAAAGATAACCTTTTTCACCTCCACAGGAGAGCCTATTGTAGTTGAAGAATTAGGAATACCTGTGTTATAGCTCCAAATCTCACTCTTGATGTTTTTGATGCTGCACTCATGACCTAGGACAACCCCTCCTTCCAGACCTGGTCCAAATACTTAAAAAACAGTGTTTTATTCCCTATATGTGATATTGCCCTGAGCTAAATGCGTGTGTACACGGGTCTGTGTATAACCAACCCACGTATATGTCTTAAAACACTTAAAAAAAATAAAATCTCCTTAATTTTGGGTGGAGATCATAGGTTTTACCTGTTGATTACCTATTAGTGCCCGTGGCCCAACTATTCCCAACGAATTCCCAACTAAAAAAATACTTTGGGAGAAGTATAAAAAGGCTTCAATGGGAAGGCCTAAGGGAGAGAGAGGAGGGAGAAAAATCACTCTACTGAGATTATCCCTAACCAGGTCTGAAGATCCATGTGCTTCCAGCACTTCCCCCATTACAGGAAACCTTGTTTCCTTGAGTTATGATGTCTTTCCATTAGTTGAGATAGCTTGGAGTGAGTCATGGAAGGAGTTTGTTGAAGGCTTGAGATTGGACGAATCTGGAGGATGTTCTGCTTGGAGCCTACGAAAGGAAGACTCAGGTGAAATCATTCCTTTCTATACTTTAGTTATCTATAATAAAAGAAACACTTGTCTTGTTCCTAATATTAATCTTCTTCATGCTTGTGATATCAATGTTATGATTTACATATGAATGGTTGTTTCAATTGTATAACTAACTACTTTTCAATATGATATGAAGTTGATTTCCTTATGATTCTTGGTCCATATACTGCTGTGCTTTCTTGAATTGATTGTTTTGTAGGTTGAAGGATTGAAAGGAACTCCAAGAGGGTTTGGACCTTGGTTGGATCTTCCCAAACGAAGGAACCCCAGGTGCAGCTCTCTTCATCTAGCCTGTTTATATTAGCATTATGATTGTGTGGAATGGTTGTTTTTCTTTGTAGATAACCCCTCAATCTGCTAGGGTGTCAACCCAAGACCCTAGGGGAATTTATCCCTAAACAGAATTGGCGACTCCACTGGGGACAACAGTATTGTTGTTCCTAGTTTGGGTTTATTCAAGCCAATCAAGGCTCAGCTGTTTATTTGCTTGTTGTGACTAAGTAGTCTGTTCATGTAAGAACGTGAATTGTAAGTTTTATCAGTTTCTTCAAACTTTTTTTTTTGTTTTTCTTGAGATCTGTTGTGTACGCTGTTTTTCTAGTTTATAGAGGCGTATGTACGCAAGTTTCCTCAAGTGAACCCGCGTATACGCAGATTTCCTTGGGCTGAATAGCATATACACATAGTTGTGCATTGACACAATCGCGTATACTCTAAAATTTTCAAGATTTTCAAATATTTTTGTCTATAAATATCTGTCTACTGGTCTGAGTCTGTCCTACACAGTTACTTTTCTGTGTCAACCTTTATTTTTACAGCAAGTTCATGATTTCAAACTCTCTCTGGTTGTGGAAAGTATTGGTCTTGTTTTGTTTTGTTGCAAGCATCATCATTTTTGTTTAAGCACACAAGATTTATTTTTAGGAATCTTGGTTGTTCTGGTCTTCCAGGGCAGAAAGATTGGTCTCAATCTTTGTGGCAAATCTTGTTTTGGTGATCTTTTTGTTTGCGTGTCAAAACTGCATCTTTGTGGCCATTTACTTTTCTTGCTTTTTGAAAGTTGTTGTGTGATGATTTTGAGAATTGTCTTTCTTGATCTCGTGATCATCATCACCAAGCTCTTTTTCGCTGCTTTTTGATTGTTAAGAGCATCTTGAAACACACTTTTTGTTGAGTTTTCACCCGTTTTGTGTTGTTAACTTGCAAAGTGTTTTGTTGCCTATTCTTCGATCATAAAGTTTCAGTCTTAGTTGGAGCACTTTTGAAAAGTCATTTTTGTTTTTGCTTTTGAAGAAAACTTATTGAAAACTTGGTTTTTGCTTTCTTTGGCCTTGTTTTGATTTAGTTTCCTTTTTGCGAGTGAAAGTGCATCTTTGTTTGTCTTGAAATTTTCTTTTAGTGTTTGGACGAAAATGAGCATTAGCAACTTATATTCTATCTAAACATCTTAAGTGGCTAATTAGAATTGATAAACAAGTTACTTTCATTCTTTGATTTAGAGTAGTCTTAAGTTTGCATCAGCATGTACTCATTGCATTAGGATAAATTTGTGCATCTTTTAGGGCATCCATAGTTTTGTTAATTTTTGTGAGTGTGAAGCTTGAGTAAAAGAAAAGAAAAGAAAAATTTGTTTCTTTCTTAGAAGTTCCTCAGAACCTAGTAGAAATTTCTTTCATCGAAGAACAAAACGAGTGCATTTGCATATAGTTTGGTTTTTATTAATTTCTTTTGCGTCAAAACACCATCAGTTTCATCTCTGCTTATCCCTTGACTTAAAGAATAACCCATTTAAAAACAAGCACTAATTAAAATACACTAGAACTTTTTCATAATTGTTAGTTTAGACACACCAACAAGTTTTAGGATATTTTAGGGCCTTGGATTAGGTGTGTGGAGAGAAGACTCTCCAAGGCCATTTAAACTATCAAACATAGGAGTCTGAATAGTGAGTGCAAATCCAATAGTGTTAGGAAGACCAGGAAAGCTTCGGATCTAGGAGTTAAGCACGAGGGTTTTTTAAGATAAGGAAGAGAGATACCCCCTCTCCTACTTGTCGGATCTTACCTCACGACTATTCCGCCTAGCTTTTGACTTGAGTTGGTAACCTTAGTTGCATCTCCTAGGGATCTACATAGGTGGCTACAGAGGGGAATCCCATGGCACCTGAAGTCGACATTGTATCACTCTCAACGGTACTACTGGAGGGCACCCTTGCAAAGCTCGGGGGCTTGCACCAGCGCAGGATGTTGTTAGGAGGTCAGCATAACTTTCTCTGTTACCTTCGCTGGTAGGACTGGATCGTCATTATCCCAGACTATCTTCGGAAGGCCCCTTACTTCACTTTCTTGTATTTTGGTGTCCGGTCCTCATCACCCGGAGCGGAAATACTCGAAATTTGTTTGACTAGCTGACATCTTTTAGGGAATTTTTAGTGTGTGCTCTGTGCTCTTAGTTGGCCTAACTTTCATTTTTCTTGAGTCTTTAATTAGATCTTAATAAAAATTCAAAGTGGCTGACCGATCGCCTAGACGGTCTCAAAGACTTCATGGTCTTTCACCACCAAGTTTAGAGCCTTCTCCTAGAAGGCGCAGAGGTAATACTGCCAGTGGGTTTCATCCCGTGGTAGCTGATGCATCAGGGATTGATCCTCCCCTCGGGGGCATTAGTGTTCAGGATAGGCCTGGTACTTCCACAGAACTAGAGAGGAACACTCCAGTTCTTTCTCGAGTTCTCTTTCAATCAGAAGATAACATAGAGGTAGAAGAACTCCCAGAGTCATTAGCGGCTCCGAATTCTCCTCTACCTTCTAACTATCCAGACATATTACAATACGTTGGGAATTTGATGCATATACCATCAAGTCCAGGTCATATTACGCACTTACCTTCGATGACCACCACTGGAAGCATGGCTTCTACTACAAGTGCTACAACCATGCAGACTCCAACATCAGTACAAGGGGGAGGAACTATTTCCATCCCCTCTGCATCTCTATTTGGGTCTTTTGTTAGCACATCCTTAGTTGGGTCTACCTCCATTCCTTCTACGAGTGGAAATTCCCAAGCCAATGCATTTAGTTCTGGATTCTTCCTATTTGGGACCCATTCACAGGGTATTCCATTAGTTCCATTTAGTGCCTCCACATCCATGATGGGTGGGTCGGCTTCATTTTAGGGTTTTCCTTTTGGAGGTGGTCATATACCACATTCCAACCTGACGATAGGATCTATTCCTTTTTCTTCTACAGGACAAGGCAACAATCCCTTTCAAGGTTGGACTAACCCTGCGGTTAGTGGCATAGGAACTAGGAATCCGTTTTTCGGCTAACAAGGGAATAGGCCGTACTCCACAGTTAGTTCATTTCGAAGTATTCCTCCCTTTAGAGGTTCTCCAATCATGTCTAGCTCAACAAAGTGCTTTACTTTCAGCGATAGGGGCAGTTGATCCAAATAACTCTTTAGTGCTCACTTTCGACATGCTTAATGTCAAAAAGTGACTCCCTCATCACATGGATTTTTGAATAAAGTCTACATACCAGAAAATTAATATTTTTTGTATTGTTACTGATGAAGGAGCATCCACGTGGGTCATGTCGATGTCATGCTGGAAGGCCATTGGATCGCCTTCGGCTGTTCCTTCACCTACCCTCCTGACTGCATTTGATGGGAATTCTCATAGACCGCATGGGATTATCCCGGCCCTTCCCATATGTGGTGGGGGGAAGGTCATCAATATCGAGGTAGAAGTCATTGACGCTAACCTAGATTACAATCTCCTCTTAGGAAGGAACTGGGTGTATGAAATGGATTCCGTTGTTTCGACTCTGTTTCATGTCATTTTCTTTCCTCATGAGGGGAAAATCGTCAAGGTTGATCAATTAGATTATTCTCCAGTTGATCCTCAAGCAACTTCAGATTCTATTGTTCCTTTAGTGGATAACCCTCGCCTGCCTACTGAGAATCTAGTAGTTGGGATGTATTCTTCAGTGATGGGTACATTTGATTTTCCCTCTCCTATCACTAGAATCAATGTCGTCTCATCATCCAAGGAATCTTCATGGGAAAAGTTCTTCCAAACTCATTATTTTTCAGACCCTTGGACCTTGCCTTCACCTACAACCACATTAGCTGAAGGACAAGTTGGTGGAATGGCATTCCCTATGTCTACAACAAAGCTTAGATATCAGTTTATCATCAACTCTACAGACAACCATTCTACTCCTTTCTCTGAGGAGGAATTAGACGGTGATGTGGCCCCTGCCTAGACCCTTGATTCTACCTCCACTATGGACTGCTTAGATACAGTTTTACCATCCGAAGAAGCAATCCTAGAAGTAATGATGGGTGTGGATCGACCTTGGGAATACTTACACCATCGTTCATATTTTCTTCCTCCATTGCAGGAAGTAGAATCTAGGTTCTCTGAGCTGTTTATTAGTGATGTTTGTATGGTATCAAATCCTTTGGCTCCAACACACTTTCGTGCCGAAGGTAATAAGTCGACGATTTCAAAAACGATATCTATAAACATCTCTAGGAAACCTAACATGATCGACAATCTCTTCATCGGAGCTGAATGTTCCCCTGAAGAAATTCAGACCTTTTTAAGGAATTTTGAGATGTATTTGCTTGGTCTTATGAAGAAATGCTTGGAATTAATCCATCCATAGTTCAACATGAGATCAAGACGTATGAAAATGCCAAGCCGATTCGTCAAAAGCTTCGGCTGGTTAATCCTAGGAAAGAAGCAGCCATTAAAGCTAAAGTAGAGAAGCTGGTCAAGGCAGGTTTCATATACCCTGTTCCTCTTACAGATTGGGTTTCTAATCCAGTTCTTGTAGATAAAAAGCAAGGAAAAATCCGAGTATGCATTGACTTTAGGGACCTAAACAAATCTTGTCCCAAAGATAATTACCCCACGCCATTTATTGATTAGATTATTGATGAGTGTGTAGGTAATGAGATTTTCTCCTTCATGGATGGTTTTTCCAGTTATAATCATATCTCTATCCATCCTGAAGATCAACATAAGACAACTTTTATATGTCCCTGGGGTACCTTTGCATACAGAAAGATGCCTTTTGGTCTCAAAAATGTTGGAGCTACCTTCCAGTGGGCCATGTCATACGCTTTCCATGACATTAAACATATCATCGAAGCATACTTGGACGATCTAGCTACTCATTCTCAAAAGAGAACTGATCATCCTAGTCACCTTCAATTGGTTTTTGAACGATGTCGATTTTACAAGATCCTGCTGAATCCCAATAAGTGCGTTTTCGCGGTTATATCTAGTCGGTTATTAGGGTTCATTGTGTCAAATGAAGGGATTCGAGTTGATCCCTTCAAGGTAGAGGCAATAATTCAATTGCCTCCCCCGTCCTCAATTCGGCAACTTCAAAGTCTTCAAGGGAAGGCTAATTTCTTAAGAAGGTTTATAGCAAATTATGTCGAGATCACTAAAGGGTTTATGCATTTTCTATGGAAAGGAGTTCCATATGTATGGGACAACTTTGTGCAACAGTCGTTCGATGCCTTGAAAAAGGCATTAGTCTCTGCCCCGCTTTTGAGTCCACCAGATTATGGTAGGGATTTCCTTTTATATCTCGCTGTAGTAGAATCAACCATAGGTATGGTTCTCATTCAGGAAGATGATGCTCTCATGGAGCATGTGATTTATTATTTGAGCCGAGGCTTGATAGGTCCTAAACTTCGCTATTCTCCTGTTGAGAAGTTGGCTTTGGCAGCTGTCCATGCTGTCCAGTAGCTCTGCCATTATATCTTGCTACGCAAAATTTTTGTCTTAGCAGCGATCAATCCATTCGAATTTGTCCTCAGTAGGCGAGTGATTGGGGGCAAATATAATCGATGGATAGTCATTTTACAAGAATTTGATCTCGAGTTCTTGTATGCCAAGTCTAAGAAATCTATTGCTTTTGCAGAGTTAATTTTTGAGCTGCCTTGTGGAGAGGATACTGTTTATGAGGAAAGTTTTCTTGACGAACATTTATTCCTCATCTCTTCGCTTGACCCCTGGTATGGAGATATCATTGTCTATCTCCAGACTTCGAAGTTTCCCTCTACTGTCTCTAAGGATTAACGCAGAAAATTATGTCACCTAGCTAAGAACTATGTTATCATTGGTGATACATTATATCGTCGAGGGGCTGATTCAATCCTTCAGCGTTGTTTAACCCTAAAGGAAGCAGAGTCAGTGCTCAATGATTGCCACAGTGGAGCTTGTGGTGGTCACCTTTTAGGGCTTGCTACAGCTCAACGTATCTTGCGTGCTGGCTATTTTTGGCCTTCGCTCTTCAAAGATTGTGTTGAACTAGTCAGACATTGTCACCCCTGCCAAGTTTTTACTTCGAAGATGTGTGCACATCCAACTCCTCTTTTTCCCGTTGTCACTGTCGATCCTTTTACTAAATGGGGTATTGATTTTACAACTTCTAATCCGCCTTCAGCAGCGAATCACAAGTACATTATCATGGTCATAGACTACTTCACGAAGTGGGCTGAGGCCATGCCCACTTATAAAAACGATAGTGAAACAACGACATTGTTCCTTTTTAATAAGATTATCTCAAGGTTCAGTATCCCGAGAGAGATTGTCACTGACCATGGTAGTCATTTCTAGAACCAACTAATGTCTGAATTGACTCTTAAATTGGGTTTCCGACAGGAGCACTTGTCTTCATATTATCCTCAAGCCAATGGACAAGTCGAGGCAGTGAACAAAACCGTTAAGACATTCCTGCAAAGGACGACCAACAAAAATTGGTCCAATTGGCATATTATGTTGTATCCGGCTCTTTGGGCATACCGAACCTCTGTAAAGACTACTACAGGTTTTACACCTTTTCAGTTAGTTTATGGGATGGAATCTATCTTTCCTATTGAATGTGAAATTCCATCTCTTAAGTTAGCTATTGAGCTCCTTCCAAAGACTTCTAGTCTCGGAGACTGCCTCCTTCATTTGGAACATCTCGATGAGTAGCGTCGAGATGCCGCCACAATTAATGAGTCTCATAAGAAAAGGGTCAAAACTCAGTACGATAAAGTTGTCCGTCCTCGAGTCTTTTCTAAAGGCGACCTTGTCTTGGTCTATGACCAAGATAAGGACGCCTTGGGGGCAGGCAAGTTCAAGCCTATGTGGTATGGTCCCTTTATAATTAAACGAGTTTTAGAAAAAGGGGCATATGAGTTAATCAATTTTGAAGGAAACAAGTTGGAAGAGCCCCGAAACGGGCTCTACCTCAAGAAGTACTTTGCTTAAGTAGCAACTAGGCAATGGCTTCTTTGTACATTTTGTATGTTTGTACATATCTCATCGGGATTTTTTTGATATCGACAATTTTTGGTCTGCTATGGCAGGTGTTGATGGATGACTTGGTCTATTTTGCATTCGCCGATGGTGCTAGTTAGCACACTCTGAACCTCGCTTTCGCAGCTTGGGTAATCTACCATCCAACTGGTCAGTTGATACTGTCAAGGGGAGTATGCATTGGTCCCGCTTCAAATAATATGGCTGAGTATACTGCAGTCATTAATTTACTATCCGAAGCAATTTCTTATGAAATCGATTCGTTGGTAGTCTATCTTGACTCACAATTGATAGTGTCACAATTGAATAACATTTATTGGGTAAGGGATCCATGTTTATATCGCCAGTATTTAAGGGTGAGGTTTTTGCAACGATCATTTGCTTACATTAATTATTTTCACATTCTAAGATCTCATAATTGGTTAGCTGATTCTATCGCTAATCAAGCATTAGACTGGCATATAATTCATTCATCACAATAAAATCAAGCATCAAAAAGTTGAAACTATATATATATATATATATATATCATAAAATATTTCGAGTGTACATAAGTGTGTCCAAAATAATATACAAAAATTAGGACTCAAATGCCCATAATCATGTCTAGTACATTTAATGCCCCGGCTCAGGATGAGCGGCTAAGTATGCAACTACTGCTTTGGCCACACACCTAAGAGTGCGAACCTAGTCTCATGGCATGCCAACCACATGACACTGCATGTCTATAGGGAGATCCTCTACAGCCTCCATCGGTACTCGGTGAGTTAGTCTCACCAAATGTCGCTGAACTGTGTGTAGAAGTCACTCTGTGTCCGCAGCCGCCTCTTTGGCTCCTCGGCCGTGACATCCATGCCGTGGGAACCCATCTGGTCGTACTAGCCCAATATCTGAAACATGATCATCATATTAGTCATTTGAATCCTATCAAAAATATTTTTCAAAACTCATTATTATTTGAAAAATCATAAAAATCATAATCAAAAACATTTGTTACCTATATCGCCCCATGCTGCGGTTGGTGGTAAAGCTAGATCGGGATCCCCTCGGAAGTCCAACCCAACATAGGGATAGTCGTCTATAGCGATGATCTGCTGCTCCCACCAGGAGAAGAAGTCATTGTCGAAAGTAGTCGATGGAATGTCCCCACCTCCTAGTCGTTTCATCAAGTCATCCCACTTGCCCATTCGTGGATCTCGTGGGGTGCCGATTGAAACTAATACACTAGGACGGAGTGCTAGGACCCTCTCAAAGAAGAAAGAGCACAAAATAGTTCCATACCCAAATTTTTTGGTGTGCCCCTTCTTAATAGAAGTAAGCTGGCTCTTCAAGTTGGAAAGAAGAGGAGTACACCAATAAAATACAGTGGTGAGACAGTCTACTATCAAGCTTATGTCTAGCCATGAAGCCTGGTGTAAGGAAGCTGATCCGTTCACTCTGGCTATAGTGAACAAGATGATCCTCAGTGATAAACTCTCCACATGCTTGATTGGAATTTGACTTCCAACCTTTTCTGGATGACCCGGGCAATATATATGCACGTAGTCCTCGATAGAGAGACTGCCTCATGATCTACCCATAGAATGCACTACCTCTTCCTGCCAGGAAAGGCCTGTGATGAAAGAAATATCTTCGATCTCTATCTTGAGTGGCATTTGATCAATCATAAATGATTCATCCTCAATGCTCCAGTAGTGAATGAGCATTTTGAGCAGGCAGGTGTTTGCTTTCATGTTTGGAATTTTAAAGAATTTTAGCAAACCACACCCTCTTAAGGCATCCAGGGAATAAGGATCGTTCATAACCTCATCATACACTAAGGAATGCTCTCTTTCTCTCTAGGTGACTGGTATCCTGAAGAAAAAAAAGTGGACCATTAGATTTTTGTTCTGAAGTTTTCGCGGCGTATACGCGGGTCCGTTTCATACACAGTCGTGTCTAGGGTCTACGTATACATGGGTTGCACATAGACAACCCACGTATATGCCGCTACAAAATTTTTGAAAATAATTCTACAGTGAAACTCGAATTAAAAATTCTAAAACCAATCACAATTGAATGCAAGACAAGTTTAAGGGTTACCTAGTGGTTTTTGGAAGATTTGAACGGTCGAATTTGGCGTATGGCAAATTTTTCTCCTTTTGCTCCACTCCTTTGCTCTCAAATCAAATGGTGATAATGGTGAGTCCAAACACTATTTTATAAGCTTTGAAAATGTCAAATTTTTTCAAAACTTGATTTTGTTTTGTCTCATGTAACTTTTAACTTGGGAACTTGGAATGTCAAGAATGGTTTGATTTTTAGGACATTTTGGATGCTTTTTTGAGAGTTTTGAGATGGTTTCATGACTGCTGGCCCGTCATGGCAGGTATCATTTTCTCACTGGCATATAGGTTAGGGAAGCCATTTTTCCATTGCATTATGCATACTAGCCTCCATTTGTCGATACACTTTCCATAGGGTCGATCCCATCGTGTTACGGTTCGTAAACCATCTTCATTCGCCGATTTTTTAAATCATGACATGATGGTAGAGCCATCCTTTTCATGGGCATCATAGTTAGCAACTCACTGCCATTTGTTTGCCCATGCCACTTCGATTTGAGTAGGCTCGGGAGTCCTCTATAGTCCCACCATGACTTATGCGATCAAGACTCATTCCTCTTTGCTTCTTTGCTTCGTTCTGGCCTTATACCCTAGAGATTCCTTTGTGTCGAGTTGTACTATTGCATTACATTTTGACCATTTGCACCTTTTTGCCTTGAGCTGGCTTCACTTGGACTCGTGTTTAAGCCAACTTTTGACCATGATGACTGCAAAATCAAACTTGCATTCCCTTGACTTCTGCAACTTGACACACCTTGACCCATGGAAGGAACACACCTTTGAGTGTCTTTAACCCGTTTTCACCTCCCTTCATTGAGCATAGGATTGTTCCAATCCCAGGAACTAGATGATCTGTTTCATCGACACTCATTCTTTCCATTGTACTATAGCATTCTTTTATTCTTTTTCCAGCTTAAAGAAAAAGACAAAATAATTATACATTCCAAAAAGAGCGGGAACGGGACAATATTTCCACTTATTGTTGGCTAGTTGTGTCACCTTTGAGCAAAGCACTCAAAACAAAGTCTCCTCTGTTTGGGCGGGATTTAGTTTGACTTAGGTACCCCTTAACCTTGTTATTGAGTCAGTTCTCCCCCGATTGGTTATCTCTTCCAATCATTTGGAGGGTTCGTTCGTGCCTCCTGCATGGCGAACTTATACAGAGTCATCATATGCTACCACATAGTCACATTGAGTTGTGATTTTGTTCAAGGGAAGTTAGCCTAAGTCAGCCTCTCTGCAGTGTCTCTTGACTCATTTTTCAGTCAGCCATCCTTGGTTATTAGTGTCTTGTCTATCATCACATCAGTTATATTGGTCTTTTACTCATGACGGTTTGAGAAGGTCTCCATTGACTTCTTGCTAGCGGGTTTTGTCCTTATCGACGACGACATCTTGCTCTGAGGACAGGCCTAGCGCCGCACCCTAGCCCTATTTTCATTATTGATAGGTCACCTTGTGCTCAGCATCGATCAATATCATGGGTCTTTGACTAAGTGGTTTCCCTTGTGTTTGACATCAGCTTACACTATCACACATTGGGATTCGTATAGTACCTTGGTTTCCATTTGACCCTATTGGTGGATACCTCACCTCTGTGTCAGCTTTCATTATTGGTTGGTTCAGACGGTTTTTGTGATGCGCTAGCCACATCTTGTGTACGCCGGAAACGTGCTTCGGTCAGGTTACTACATCTCTTTTCATCCAATTCCTTCCGCATTATTGGCCTATAGGTTACACTCATGCTAGATTGATGAAGGATGCCTTAATGCCTTCCTTCTAGTAGATCTTTCCCTATCGACTACGACTCATTGCTCTGGGGCAAAGATCTAGAGTCCATTTGGCAGTACCTTGGGGTTTGCAGTCATTAGTGGTAGATCCTTCACTATCGATAGTGGGAAACCATCATTGTCTCCTGATTGATAAATTATTACAGGTGTTCGACTCCAGCTCATCTATTCACACTTGTTAGATTGTACTAGGTACCTTGATGCTCATTATCATTATCGGTGAGTAGTCTTGTGTTTTTTAATGGTATACATCAATGACCAGTAATCAAATGATTTCTCACATGGTTGACTTCAGATCATTTATTCCCATGGTGTAGAAATGTACCACGGCGATCGGTGAAGACCTCAGTTGCATCAGCATTCATTGGTTCACTTGACAGTTGCTCTTGTTGCTGCTAGTTGGTACCACTTCCCCTTATATGTTGCAGTTATTCATGGCGACATTCTATATGCTGGCACTTGAGTTTGCAATGTAGTACCATCTTACTCCATCATGTTCATTTGGTAATTTTGGGATCAGTCTTTTATATCAGTGATCCGCTTCATCCTTCAGCATCATTGACATTCTTATATGTGATATTCAGACATGTACTTGTTCTATCATGATTAGATGATCCATTATGTATTTTCCAGTCTTTTATACTTATATACTTAGTGGATCCGCTTGTACTTGATATGCAGACATGCTTTACTTTCTCTGAGCATGGGTATACCCTCCTCAGACAGTGTTTCTTTCTGATCTCCTTTTGTGGCTTGGCGGGTTGAACTCTGGTGAAGTCCTTCTCAGTTTTTGACAGGTTTCCTTTGCATGCACTTACTTAATACATTTTGGCCATCATGTACCCCTTCTGACGTCATATATTAGGGGGCATCTGTTATAGCTCCAAATCTCACTCTTGATGTTTGTGATGCTGCACTCATGGCCTAGGGCAACCCCTCCTTCCAGACCTAGTCCAAATACTTAAAAAACAGTGTTTTAGTCCCTATATGTGATATTGCCTTGAGCTAAATGCGTGTGTACACAAGTCTATGTATACCCAACCTGCGTATATGTCTTAAAACACTTAAAAAAAATTAAAACTCCTTAATTTCAGGCGGAGATGATGGATTTTACCTGTTGATTACCTATTAGTGCCTGTGGCCCAACTGTTCCCAACAAATTCCCAACTAAAAAACTACTTTGGGAGAAGTATAAAAAGGCTTCAATGGGAAGGCCTAAGGGAGAGAGAGGAGAGAGAAAAATCACTCTGTTGAGATTATCCCTGACTAGGTCTGAAGATCCCTGTGCTTCCAACACTTCCCCCATTATAGGAAACCCTTGTTTCCTTGAGTTATGATGTCTTTCCATTAGTTGAGATATCTTGGAGTGAGTCATGGAAGGAGTTTGTTGAAGGCTTGAGATTGGATGAATCCGGAGGACGGTTTCGCTTGGAGCCTGCGAAAGGAAGACTTAGGTGAAATCATTCCTTTCTGTACTTTAGTTATCTATAATAAAAGAAACACTTGTCTTGTTCCTGATATTAATCTTCTTCATGCTTGTGATATCAATGTTATGATTTACATATGAATGGTTGTTTCAATTGTATAACTAACTACTTTTCAATATGCTATGAAGTTGATTTCCTTATGATGCTTGGTCCATATACTGCTATGCTTTCTTGAATTGATTGTTTTGCAGGTTGAAGGATCGAAAGGAACTCCAAGAGGGTTTGGACCCTGGCTGGATCTTCCCAAACGAAGGACCCCCAGGTGCACCTCTCTTTGTGTAGTCTTTTTATATTAGCATTATGACTACGTGGAATGCTTGTTTTTCTTTGTAGATGACCCCCCGATCTGCTAGGGTGTCAACCCAAGACCCTAGGGGAATTTATCCCTAAACAACCTGGTGAGGAAGAAAAAGTAGAAACTCTCTCCCATAGTCCATTAATAGAAGAACCAGAGGAGGAGGGAATAACCTTGCAGGTTGAGCCCTATACTGACTCTGAAGAAACTATAATGGCAGAAGAAGAACAAGATGGAGAATTCTCACTGTTTGGAGGAGGGGGTAGAGGGAGAGGTAGAGGAAATAATGGAGGAGGTAGAGGTAATAATGGAGGAGGCAGAGGAAATAGCGAAGTAAATAACTCTTTTGGATTCCCTATAGTGGATGAGGAAACACATACCACAATGAAAAATATCTCACCATCTATCTTCCCAAACTTCTATGGGTTGAGAAGTGAGGACCTTGAAACATTTTTGTTTGAGTTTGAAGTCTTGTGCAGAACTTATGACTATCTAGAAGACTCTTAAAAACTCAAATTGTTTCCTTCAATAGTAAAAGGGGCTGCTTTGAAATGGTTCATTGGGTTATTCATTCAATCCATTAGAACGTGGAATGACAAGAAACATGCATTTTTGGATAGATACTTGGATTTTGTATGCCTACCAATCATAAAGTTGAGGTGTTCAAAATGATGCAAAGAGAAGATGAAAACTTAGAAGATTTGATTGAGAGATTCAACTATAATTTGAAAAGAGCAAAGATGAACAATTTAGATGAAGAAACTTTGAAAGCTCTTTTGTTAAAGGCCATTAGAGATGAGTGGATAGATATCCTTAACATGATGGGGAAGGGAGATATCTCTCAACTTCCATTGAGTGACATAGGAGAACTATGTGTTCATCTCTCAAGAGGGAAATCTAAAATAGGGAAAGGGCTGAGAGATCCTTCTCTTGTTAGAGCAAACAAATCTGCAACTGGATCTGTAAGTAGGGCAGAAATTGGCAATATGCTTGATGAGTTTAAAACTAATATTTTAGGGAGCCTTAGTGAGCAACTAGACACCCTTAAAATTCAAAACAAACAGAAAATAGAGGCTGATGCTTTAGCCATTTTTTGTCCAAAATGCAGAAAGAAACATGCTCTAAGGGAATGTTCTTTAGATGCAAAAATTGTAGAAACTTGTATGATTTGTTCAGAAAGTCATGAGACCAAGGGTTGTCCCTCAATCCCAGGTCTTAAGGTTGTCTTTCAAGAGGAAATAGTCCCAAATTCTGTAGAACCTCTTTGTTTTGTTGCAAAAAGACCTTGGCAGGGGCCACAAAATCAGGGATTTAACAATCCAATGTATCTTCAGCCCCCACCAAACTAGAATCCTTGGCATCAACCTTGGCCTCAACCTCAATCTTAGTATTAATCTCAACTGTGGGCACAAGGGGTACAAAATCCTTATGGGAGATTTGCCCAATATTATCAATATCCTCCATCTTATCAGAGTTATCCTCCCCCACAAACTCAACAACAAAATCAGCGACCACAACTTCAAAATCAGAACCCTCAACTTTCATTGCCATTTCCACAACAACCTCCACAACAAAGTCAAAATCCTCAACTCTTACTGCCATTTCAGCAGAAACCAAATTAGTTACCTGCCCAACCATTACCAAACCCCAAAAATAAAAACCCTCAGAATGCTTACATGGTAGAAGGACAACAATTTCAAATTTACATGATTACTCCTCTAGATCTTAATGATGTTCAACTAAGATCTGGTAGGATATTAGAAAAGGAAAGACCTTTTGTAGTTATTCAAGAACAAGACACTTCTGAGGAAGATTCTCTAAAAGTTAATAAAAGTTTTGAGGAAACATCTCTCCAAAACCAAAACATTGAAAAAGAAAAACAAAAAGAACCAGTAAACACAACTCCTATCATTGAGCAACCAACATCTACTTCTACACCTCCTTTTCCTAAAAGACTACAAATTGATAGAGGGATAGAAAAACAGATCTTGTTGCCCAATTATGATTTTCTAGATGAATTGAAGAATATCTGTATCAAAATTCCTTTGCTACAAGCCATTAGAGAAATTCCCATTCTAGCTAAAACAATAAAGGAGTTGAGTAGCAAAAGACTAGGAAGAAAAGCAAATGAAACAAAAAGAATTCACCTAGTAGGAAAGATAGCAGAAATAATGATGGGAAAAATTGCCATACAAAAGTATGTGGATCCAGGGAGTCCAATTGTCAAGACACATATAAATGGAATTGAAATTCCAAATGCATTGATTGACTTAGGGGCAGCAATAAACATCATGAGTAGACAAACTATGGAGCAGCTTAAACTTCCCAATCTTCTTTACACACCTACCTCACTGCAACTTGCAGATAGATCAGTTATCAAACCAGATGGTGTGCTAGAGGATATCTCAGTCTCCTTAGATTCTTGGGAATATCCTATTGATTTCATGATCTTAACTCCCAAGAATAATCAAGGAGGACACCCACTCATATTAGGAAGACCTTGGATGGCCACAGCTGATGCTTTTATTAGTTGTAGATCTGGTGACATGTATATTTCTGATGGTAATTCAACAAAGAAATTTACTTTGTATCCTCCAGCAAAAGCAATCATAGAAATAGATGACAAGGAATGGATTTATGATGAAGATGATATTCAACCTCTCTTTACTATATCAGAAATTAGTGAAGATAGTCAAATTTTGAATACATTGGAAAATTTTGAAACATCTTCAGAATATGATCATGCACAATTTCAAGAAAAATCTAATGTTGAATACTTGTCATATAGGTAGATGTCTCTCTATTCTATGGAAGAGTTTGGTAGCTGTACAATTGAAATTTTTCCAGGTAGGACATTGAACATAAACAAAAACTTGGAGAAACTACAACAAGAAGAGCTAACTAAAAAAATACAAAAGTATTGTGTTGCATTTGCATGGGAGTACACCGACATGAAAGGCATTGATCCTAAGACTTGTATCCATCATATCTATATTGAGGAAACAGTAGACCAATCAAACAACCTTAGAGAAGAATGAATCCAAATCTTAGGGAAATTGTAAAAGAAGAGCTCCAAAAATTACTCAATGTAAACTTCATTTACACAATTTCAGATAGCCAATGGGTTTCTCCTTTGGTAATTGTGCCTAAAAAGAATGGTAAATGGAGGGTGTGCATTGATTACTGAGAATTGAATAAAGCAACTCTTAAAGATCACTTTCCTTTACCCTTTATAGATCAAGTGTTAGATACATTAGCAGATAAGAAGTATTTCTCATTCTTGGATGGTTTTAGTGGTTATAATCAAATTTAGGTAGCACCTAAGGATCAAGATAAAACCAAATTTACTTGTCCATGGGGAACTTTTGCCTACCGAGAACTTCCTTTCGGGTTATGTAATGCTCCTGCAACATTCCAAAGAGCAGTACTAGGAATTTTTTCTGATCTAATACATGATTTTGTAGAGGTATATATGGATTATTTTACAGTCTATGGAAACACATTTGAAGAAGCTTTGGAAAATTTGGAAAAAGTTCTTAAAATATGTAAAGAAACAAACCTTTCACTAAGCCATGAAAAATGTTTTATGATGTTTACAGAAGGTATTTTTTTAGGACATCACATTCTAGGAGATGGGATTAAAGTTGACAAATCTAAAGTTGAAGTCATCTCTAAGTTATCAATTCCAAATTTCCAAAAGGATGTTAGAATTTTTCTAGGATTTACAGGACACTATAGAAGGTTTATAGAAAACTTCACTAAAATAGCATCTCCACTCTTCAAATTGCTTACAAAAGATCGTAAATTTAGTTGGAATCTTGATTGCTAACTAGCATTTGAAACCTTGAAAGAAAATTTTTTTGAAGCACCTATTTTAAGAGGTCCAAATTGGAAACTTCCTTTCCATATTTCCATAGATGCTTCAGATATAGCTCTGGGAGTTGCATTGGGAAAAAAAGATTTGATTCCTTATGCCATTTACTAAGTAAGAGTTTGACTCCTACAGAGTTGAATTATACTGTGACTGAAAAGGAATTTTTAGCTGTTGTTCATGCAATTAATAAGTTCAAACACTATATAATAGGCTATGAAACCTTTGTTCATACAGATCACTCTGCAATTAGATATTTGATGAATAAACCTATTACTAATGGTAGAGTTACAAGATGGCTTTTACTTTTGCAAGAATTCAACATTATTGTGCTAGATAGACCTGGAAAACAAAACACAGTTGTTGATTTCTTGTCCAAGATTCAGAATATCAAAGAAGACTCTTCGGTTGAAGATAAGTTTCCTGATGAATATCTTTTTGCAGTAACTACTCAAACTCCTTGGTTTGCAGATGTTGCTAATTACTTGGTTACAGGGAAGTTACCTTCACATTTGTTTCCTAGAGAGAAAAGAAAGATTATTCAAGAAAGTGCAATATATTCATGGATCACTAACGAATTGTATAAAACAGGGCCAAATCTTATGATCAGAAGGTGTGTCAAGGAAGATTAAATACCTGATATTCTCAAAGCATGTCATGATGAGTCGTGTGGTGGACACTTTTCTGACAAGAGAACAACCTATAAAATCCTTTCTTTAGGATATTATTGGCCATCCATCTTCAAAGATGCTAAATAATATTTCAGGAGGTGTGGCAACTGCCAAAGGGTAGGGAAACCTGCTCCCTCAAATGAAATTCCATTACAAACTCAGGTGCTTATTGAACCATTTGAAAAGTGGGCTTTAGACTTTATTGGACCAATTAATCCTCCATCTAAGCAGAAAAAGTATATATTGGTATGTACTGATTATGTCACCAAATGGGTAGAAGCCAATGCATTACCTTTTGCTAACGAAAAATATAGAGTTAATTTTCTTTTTGAGGACATGTTCACTCATTTTGGTGTTCTAAGAGAAATTGTGACAGATGAGGGATTGCAATTCACATCCGACATGATGGAAAGGCTTATGGAGGAGTACAAGATCAAGCATAGGAAATCAACTCCCTATCATCCACAAGCAAATGGTCAAGTCGAGTCTACAAATAAAGTGATTGAAGGAATCCTCACCAAGACTGTGCATCTACATAGAAGAGATTGCGCAGAAAGGCTTCCTGAAGCCTTATGGGCCTATAGAACTACATGGAGGAACACAACAGGACATACACCATATGAACTTGTTTGTGGGAAACAAGTCCTGTTCCCTATAGAATTCCAAATTAGAACTTTCAAGATGGCAGTTCAGTTGGGGATGGATTTATCAGAGGCTCAAAAACATAGGCTGGAGAAATTAAATGAACTTGATGAAATTAGGCAAGAGGTAGTTCAAAGGACTGGTATAGTCCAACAATGAAGGGCTAAATGGCATGACAAATACATCAAGGACAAGATGTTTCAAAAGGGAGATTGGGCATTGTTATTTGATTCAAAGTTTAAAGATTTTCAAGGGAAATTTCAAAATCATTGGCTTGGGCCATATGAGATTGAAAAAGTCTTCAGTAATGGAGTAGTAAGGATTATAACAATAGATGAAAGTCAAACTCCTCTTCTTGTGAATGGTCATACATTGAAAATATATCAAAAACCAATCTCAAAGGAGGAGTTCATCAAGATGTTCCAAAAAAATTCTGAAATGAAGTTAGTGAAGAAGAATCCTTCTTCTCCACCAACTTAGTCTTTATTTTTCCTATCTGAAAAAAAAAAAAAAAAAAAAGAAGAAGAAGAAGAATAAGAAGAAGAAAGAAGAAGAAGAAGAAGAAGAAGAAAGAAAAAAAAGAAAGAAAGAAAGAAAGAGAGAAGAAGAAGAAGAAGAAAGAAAGAAAGAAAGAAGAAAAGAAAAAGAAAGAAGAAGAAAGAAGAAAGAAAATAAATAAATAAAAAATAAATGTATAAGGTTGAAAACCAATCATTGATTGGCATGCTTATACAGAAAATACAGGGTGAAAATCATAAGTTTCTGACACCCTATATTTTCCATTTCCTTTCTAAAAAAAGTGGTGACAAAAAGCCACAGTCACTCAACATTCTACACAATTCATTGTCTGATTTCATTTCACACTGTTTTACTTTTATAGCTTCACTTCTTTCCATTGCCATATTTCACCAATAAATTTTTCCTTTCCCAACATTTCTTTCATCTCCATTTTTCATTTATCATCATGTCTTATTTTCACTTACACAGCCAATTCCATTTCATTCATTCATAAGCCATATTTTATTCTCTATTTCACATTCTGCAGTTGTTTTCACGTTTTACAGTTGTTTCCACGTTCTGCAGCTGTTTCCACGTTCTGCAGCTGTTTCCATTTCGTAGTTGATTCTGTTCTGCAGCTAATTTGATTCTGCAACAACAATTTTATTATCAGTTCAAACACAAGTGGCCAGTTCATAATAAAATCTTGTATGCAGGTAACTGAAGAAAAATAAACTTTGAAGACCAATCATGCCTAAAGCACCTATGGAGCAAACATCAAAATATTAGCAAGTGGAAGGTAAAAGTTCCAATGGTAAAATACAAAAATGTATTTCAAAAAGCAATTCAAAAACATAAGCTTGTATAACATGTATGATCACATGTCTCCTTGATTAATCATCATGTGATTTGACCGCCACGATGTCTCCACCATATCTTCCGTCTTCAATGACAAATGGTCCAATGATTCCTTCATAACTGATCTCCATTTTAAACTCCATAACTTGTACTTAACCGGACTTCTATAGCTACACCTGTTAATGGTCAGATTAATGACATGACCTACCTATATACGACTCTTCAAACCCTGACTGTTTATTTATTACATGTCAACTCTTAAGTTTTTCTCTCATATTTACGCAACCACTTTGTGCATACAGTCACTTTGTTTCCATACATTTTGTGTATATAGTTACTTTGTTTCCATATATTCCATATATACAGTCATTTTGTTTCATATTCACTGTCATTCTGTTCCCGGTCATTCTATTCCCATATACCCTGTCATCTTGTTTCCATATCCATAATCATTCCGCTTTGGTATACATAGTCTTCTTATTACCATATGCACAGTCATTCCATTTCTCAGAGTGTGAGAGTAGTTTTGAAGGGTAACCGAGGACAGAGGATAGGGGCTTATTGTTAGAACTGAACCCATAGGGGTAAAATACATGGAGGGATATCTGCAGCTGAAGGGAATGTTACAGAAGGCTGATTAGTTATGTTTTATTGAAAAAAATCAACGGTTACCATAAGGAAATAACTAAATCCTTTTCCAGGTCATTTGGTGGAACGGAAGTGGAAATAGGTGACATCAAATTTATAGTTACCGAGTCCTTCATAGCAGAAGCAACAAAAATCCCAAGGCTAGGAGAAAGTTGGTTTAAGAACAAAGATTTTCATGATGAATCTTGGAAGGTGATTCTTAAAAACCCAGATATGGACATTTCAATTTTTATAAAAGGGATTCCAATTTCTGCACTCAAAAACAAATGGAGTAGCATGTTGTTAATACTGCAAAAATTCATTACCTGTGAAGGGAGGTTTGGGTCTATGTATGTTTATCACATATGATTGTTAATGAATTTTCTAGAGAATGGAACTCTCAATCTTCCCTTTTTCCTTTTGAATAGTCTGAGAAGAATGGAAACTAATGTTCAAAAGAAAGTTGAATCAATAGAAACCACTCTATATCATCATGGACTAGTGAATATTTTAGTTGACTTTCATTTGAGAAGTGTAGAGGATACATGGGAGGACTTCTTGGTAAGGAATTTCTTCCAAGTAGCTCCAGATTTATCTGAGGGAAGTCATGCTAAAAGGAGTAGAAGGAGAAATGTTAGCATTGGAAGCTCCTCACAAAAAGATGATGCAAAAATAACTCCTAAAACAGAGATCAGAAAGCAGACTAAGCAGAGGAGAAAAATGAAAGAAAGGGTTGAAGAAATCAACAGGGATATTCCTGAACCTCCATCACCTAAAGAGGATGAAAAACTACTTTCTGAAAGACTAACCAAGATCAAGGAACAAATCAAGAAAAATAAAAGAAAGGAAAGAGGAAAAAGGACACCAAAGAAGAAACCATAAGTTTCCAAAACTTGAGGAGGAGCTCTAGACTTTGAGGCAAGGTGAAGAAGATGAAATCAAAAGAGGCCCAGTTTATAAATTTAGAGGAAGAAACCCTAGATCAGTCCCCTGACAGTATTCCATATGAACAAAGTCCACAAAACTCTCCTCCACAAGATTTTTAGGGCAGCCCAAGTGGAGCTTCTCCTGGAATTGATCCAGTACAATAGCAAATCTATGACTACATAGAGTCATTAGAGAAAAAGGGTACCTCAGTAGACCCAGGGACTTTAGCTAATCCAGAGCAGCCTGTCACCTCACAAGAAACTCTAATTAGCTCTCTCAGACAAGAGATCTATGAGCTAGAAATTCTGAACAGGCACACCCAAAAAGACAATGAAACTTTAAGGGAACAAAATAAGCTGGAAAGAGCTATTCATGAAAACACAATGATACACTTGGGATTATGGTACAAAAATATCATGAAGCTGAAAAGGAAAAATAAGAAGCTGAACAGGACACTTATTAACCTCAAGTACAAATTTCTCATGAGGAAGCGAAGGATGGTAGTCAGTGCAAAGAAAAGCAAGAAGAGGAAGTTGGATGTGTTGGCTAAAGTATCAGAACAAATGCAATAGGAGGAGGAAGTTCACAATTTTAATTGCATGGGGACATGCAATGGTTTTGTAGTTGGGATATGTTGAGCCTCAAAACTGCCCTTTCCTTAGCAACTCTTCTCCTCCCTTTTCTTTGTTTTTCCATGAAGAAAATGCATCCCTTACATCAATAACCATTATATATTGCCTTAAGGAGAACATTTTAGTGATTTACATGTTATGCTTTTATGTTTTTCTATTTGAATAAGTTTTTATCTTTTGGCTATGGAATGCAGCCTATGCTGCAGCTAATCGGCTGTTCCGCAACTACTTCCATGCTTTAACAGGTTCCAGGTGTTAGAAGAAGAAACTAACTACATGGGCAGCTTGGAAATCATCATCACATGGATTGTGTCCTATTCACCTCGCCCAGGTCGATAAGGAAGATGGTACAAGACTCCGGTCAATGAAGAAGTCAAACATAGAGACCAAAGGCAAACATGACTCTATTTTGTATACATTTCGTAGTGATGGGATCTGAAACAACTTCCTCAACCCACGGACTCCAACAGCCATCTGTGCAACCAAATCCAATAGCCATCATCTTAGATTTATGTCTCCAGCAGCTGAGGAAGAGAATTCTGTGTGCCTGTCTGCTATGCGTTTTTGGCTGTAGCTTATTTTTCTCCACAAACAGTTGTATAATTTTCTTATAAATACCTGTGTAAAGAATGTTGGCATTATGATTCAAGTGTTGTCCTTGATGGCAACTCACTCAGAGGTTGGTACAGGTGTTCAGAGGTTGGTACAGGTGATGGCAACTTAATCAGAAGACAGATCTTAGTACAACATGCCAAGGAAGTTCATATACGCAGGTTCGTTAAGCCCAAGTCGCGTGTACACGCTAGTTGGATTCAGAAAAAGCGCGTGTATGTGGAAAAGTACCTTTTGGTCCATGGTGGTTAGTCCTTGGAAGTTGTGCCTATGATTTCGGACCATTGTGTCTCGACGGGCGTGTCGATCCCTAGTTTTGAAGTTGATGGTATTGTGTTACTATGGTTTTGGCTCTTGGTATTGAGCAAGGCCTAAGGCTATATAAGGAGAAGAAGATCATTAGGCAAACACATCTTTCGACAAGGCTTGAATATCTAAGAGAGAAAGAGATCTGATATGCAGGTGTTGGGTTGCTTGATCTAAGCCAAGGAGAGATCACATCGGTTGATGGAAGACTAGATCTAAGGATAGATCGGGATCTAATGGTTTGAAATGCACTATCATGATATGGGTGATTATGCGTATTTCTAGATCTGCATATTGTCGCAATGTTATGTTCTGGGTCTAACTGATGTCTGGTACAGCTGCAAATTGAGAAAATTTATTTTTAGATCTGTACGCAGGTTGGCTTCGGCAAAAGCGCGTGTATACGCGGGTTTTGCTCATTGAAGTAGCGTATATCTTTTGAAGCTTGATTTTGGACTGTTATTGCAGAGTTCTGTAGTCTGCTCTGTGTTCTGGTAACTGGTGATTGACAGGGTTCAGTGGTTCAGTGATTCAAAGTTTGGTTGTTTTATGCTTCAATGATCTGTTGTGAAAATTGAATGAATTGGGGTCTACAGATTGTAATGTTGTGCTTCAGGAATATCCAGTCTGAAAATGTATGAAAGGTGGTACCTGAAGGAAAGAAGATTGTAGGTCAGCACCTACGTACTAGTATCTTGGCTAGTACAAGAGCAAAGGGGGTTGGAGCTCCCTTCCAAGGAAGTTTGGAGAATGAGAGAAGGTTGTAGCCTTCTGCAGGTTGTAGCCTGCGTACTGGTATAAGGCTGCACCAGTACAAAAGATTGTAAACTGAAGTTTCATATTAAAGAAAGATAGAGACAACTTGCAGCAGGTGGTTTTCACCCACATTGGGTTTCCACCTTACATCTTGGTGTTCATGTGTGTGGCTTTTGATCTATTCTGTTATACTGCACCTGTTTACTATTAATGTGGTGAATAATGTCCTGATGAACTTAACTGAAGAATAAGCTAACTAAATTATGAGTTTTCTTCTTATACGCTGTTTTGTTTAGTCATAGTAGCATGTACACGCTGGTTCACCTAACTGAAGTAGCGTATATGTTTCTGAGCATTGAAAAAGTTTGATTGATCTGATAATACTGATTCACCCCCCCTCTCAGTATTATTTCCAACAATTGGTATCAGAGTAGGTCCTTCAGAGAAGCTTGATCGCTTGAAGGTAGATCATTCATCATGAGCAACTACGAGAAAGAAGCATCAATCAGGCCACCGATTTTTGATGGGACAAATTTCAATTATTGGAAGGTAAGAGTTACTGCATATCTTCAATCTCTTGGTACAGAAGTTTGGAATATTGTAGAAACAGGCTATGCTTTTCCTTCAGCTACTCCTACAGATCCAGCTGAGAAAAAGCAGTATGAAACAAATGCAAAAGCAGTCAGTACTCTATTAGGAAGTATATCCCAAACAGAATTCATGAAGGTCATGCACTTCAAATCAGCAAAAGAGATATGGGACAAAATGATCACTAGCTATGAAGGAGATGAACAGGTAAAGCAAGCTAAACTTCAAACTCTCAGGATTCAATATGAGACTCTCAAGATGTATAATGATGAAAGTGTGGCTAATTATTTTCTTCGGGTAGATGAGATTGTTAATTGCATGAAAAATTTGGGTGAAGAAATAAAAGAGACTATAGTAGTTCAAAAGATTCTAAGATCATTATCCCCCAAGTTTGAATCTAAAGTATCTGCAATAGAAGAAAAAGAAAATCTCCGTGTTCTCACTATGTCTCAGCTACATGGAATTCTAACTGCTTATGAAATGAGAAAGGGAGGTCCATCTGACAGAAGGGAAGCTGCTTTTAAGGCATCAGGAAAAGAAGATTACTATGAAGCAAGCCATGTTCCAGAAGAAGAGGAAGAAGAATCAAATTTTGTCAGAAATCTTCAAAGGGGTTCTGGAAGGTTCATAGGTAAGCTACCTTTCAAATGCTTTGCTTGTGGAAGAGTAGGTCATTATGCTGCAAAATGTCCTTATAAGGATAAAGGAAAAGAACCTGCTAGATGGAACAAGAAACAAAGTGCAAATAAGAAAAGCTACTACACCCATGAAGATAGTGATGGCTTATCAAACAGTGATGAAGATGAACAAGGTAATAAATATAAGCTGTTAATGGCATTTGAAGATGATGATTATGAGGATGCTGTAGATGTGGATAATCTCTATAATGAAATTACTAGACTCAAGAGATGCATAGAAGAAAAGAGTGTGATCATTGATACTTTGCAATTTCAAATTGATGAAAAGGAAAAACATCTTGAAAAACTAGAAGGTGAAATTGTTGGTCTCAGAAAAGAAATTGAGAAAACAAAAACTATTAATCTTAAGTTTGTCAAAGGATCTGAAACTTTGGATGAGATTATCAATGTGCAGCGGTCTCCTCTAAACAAGACAGGTTTGGGCTATAATGGAGAAACCTCTCAAGCATCCACCTCAAAAAGTTATCTTGATGCAGCAAGAAGAAATGAGCAGAAGAACAATGAAGATAATCAGGTAAAGCAGGGACGAATTACAAACAGAAACTATTTGGGACAATCCTTCTTAAGGGTGAACAAAAGCTACAACCAACCACAGGTAAAATCCTCTCAGTTTGGCTCAAGAATAGATGAAAATAGAAATTACAATCAGTTGGCTGGTAGATTCAATAACCGCAGAAGCTTCTTCAATGGACAATGCTTTTCTTGCCATAACTTTGGTCACAAAGCAGCTCAGTGTGTTGCATATAAAACAATCATGACTAGGGAAGCTCAAAAACAAAGAAGTATGACAGGGATTACAAAGAGGACCTATAACAACTTTTCGGTTCTTGAAAATGAAGTTGAATGTTCTATTTGCAATAATTTTGGTCATAAAGACTCTGAATGCAGGAGCAGGTTTCAGGAGAAAAAGGAACAAGCCACGAGCACCAAAAAATGGAGAATAAAGGAACCTCAGACAGAAAGATGTGGGATAGCTTTTTATGCAGAAGGACAGGAAAATCTATGGTACATTGACAGTGGATGTTCGAAACATATGACAGGTGATAAAGAAAAACTTGAATCTTATTCTACTTTAGAAAAGGGAAAGAAAGTGTCTTTTGGAAATGATACTCCTGCAACTATAAAAGGAAAAGGTATTGCTCCTTTGAAAGAAAAGGTCAAGGCTGGAAATGTTTTGTATGTTGATGGATTGAAGCATAATCTACTAAGTGTCAGCCAGATGTGTGATCAAAAAACCGAGGTTATTTTCAGATCGAATGGATGTCTTGTTCGTGATCTTGATACAGGTAAAACAGTTCTCAAAGGCAAAAGAACTCCAAATAATCTGTACATATTTGAAGAAGGACAACAACAATGCTATCTTAGCAAGGATGAAGAGCACTGGTTATGGCATCGAAGGTTGGGACATCTAAGCTTCTCACAAATAAGGAAAGCATGCAAATATCAGGCAGTTCGCGATCTTCCAGATATCAAAATTCCAGACAACACCATATGCAAATCTTGTCAGTTTGGAAAGCAAACCAGAACTAACTTTCCAGAGAAGGAAGGATCAGCTAGCTTGCCTCTTGAGCTAGTCCATACAGATGTATGTGGTCCATTTAGGAAAAGGACACCTCGAGGAGAAGAATATCTGATATTATTCATTGATGATTTCTCAAGGTTTGTTTGGTTAGGGCTTATGAAGCACAAAGATGAAGCATTCGAAAAATTCAAATCCTTCAAAGCATTGGCTGAAAATGAATCAGGACACAAAATTAAGTGCCTCAGATCTGACAGAGGTGGGGAGTTCACATCAAATGAATTTTTCGATTTCTGCGATGAACATGGGATAAGAAGAGAATTCTCTACAGCTAGAACTCCTCAGCAAAATGGGGTTGTGGAAAGAATGAACAGAACTATCCAACAAATGGCTCGTGCTATGCTCGATGAATCAGGTACTCCTGCAACCTTCTGGGGTGAAGCTACACATGCTGCTGTTATTATTCTTAACAAAACAAATGTCCGAGTAAACAGCACTCAAACACCTCATGAGCTTTGGAGTGGTAAAACTCCTTCCGTGAAGCATTTCAAAATCTTTGGGAGCAAATGTTATATTAAGAATACTGATGAGCAACTTGGCAAACTTGAACCTAGAGCAGATGAGGGCATTCTTCTTGGTTATTCTCCACATAGCAAAGCATACAAGTGCTACAATAAAAGACTTGGCAGAATTGTTGACAGTATTGATATAGTGGTTGATGAGAAGGGATATATTCCTAGGCAAGTTCATCATGAAGACATTGAAGAAGATGAAGGTTACTCTCAAAGGCGAAATGATGTAGAAGAAGAACCTCAAGAAGAAGAAGAATCTCAAGAAGAACCAGAGGAGCAGACAAGAATAGAAGAGAAGACTCCATCCAGATATGTCCAAAAGAATCATCCAGAAACTCAGATTGTGGGGCAAAAAGAAGCAGGAGTACAAACAAGAAGGACACTTGCAGAAGCTTCAAGCTACTTGGCACTACTCTCCTCCACTGAACCACAAAATGTGAAAGAGGCATGCAAAGATGAATGTTGGGTCAAAGCAATGGATGAAGAACTTGAGCAAATCGAAAAGAACAACACTTGGGAATTAGTTCCTAGACCAAAAGATAAGAATGTAATAGGAACAAAATGGGTCTTCAAGAATAAATTAAATGAAAATGGAGAAGTAATTAGAAACAAGGCCAGACTTGTTTGTAAAGGGTATGCACAGCAAGAAGGAATAGATTTTGAAGAGACCTTTGCTCCTGTGGCAAGACTAGAGGCCATCCGAATGTTCCTTGCTCTCTCAAGCTTTCAAAACTTCAAGGTATTTCAAATGGACGTGAAATCAGCCTTCCTGAATGGAGACTTAGAAGAAGAAGTATATATTGAGCAGCCAGATGGCTTCATTCTTGGGAATGATCCAAACCTTGTATGCAGATTGAAAAAGGCACTCTATGGACTCAAACAAGCTCCAAGGGCTTGGTATTATCGGTTGGACAAATATCTTCACCAACAAGGCTTTTCAAAAGGATCAACAGATAGCAATCTCTATATAAAAGTTGAAAATAACAAATTGCTAATTCTTGTTGTTTATGTAGATGATATTATTTTTGGCAGCAATGAAGAGACTATGAGTCAAAACTTTGCCTTGGTTATGCAGAAAGAATTCGAAATGTCACTTCTTGGAGAATTGACATATTTTCTTGGATTGCAAATCCAACAAAATGAAGGAGGTATCTTCTTGTCTCAAACCAAATACCTCAAACAGATCTTGAAGAAGTATGGCATGGAAGAGTCAAAGCCAGTTTGTACACCCATGGTTACAGGATGCAGCCTCAGTGCTAATGATGAATCAGCAGCAGTTCACCAACCCACTTATAGATCCATGATTGGGAGTTTGCTTTATTTGACAGGTACTCGACCAGATATTACACATGCTGTAGGAATGGTTGGAAGATTTCAAGCCAACCCAAAGGAAACTCATCTTCAGGCAGTCAAAAGAATCTTCAAATATCTTCAAGGGACCCAAAACTATGGCTTATGGTATCCTAGAAATACAGATCTCACTCTTCATGCTTACACAGATGCAGATTGGGCTGGAAGTGTGGATGATAGGAAAAGCACAAGTGGTGGTGCTTTCTTCATGGGTTCCAGATTAGTATCTTGGTTCAGCAAGAAACAGAGTTCGATTGCCTTATCTACAGCTGAAGCAGAATATGTGGCTGCGGCATCTTGTTGCACACAACTTCTTTGGATGATGCAGACCTTGCATGACTTTCAAATCACTTGCACTCCACCAGTTTCTATCTTATGTGATAATACTAGTGCAATCAGCATTTCAAAGAATCCAGTCATGCACTCAAAGACCAAGCACATACCAATCAAGTACCATTTTCTCCGGGAACAAGTGCTTGAGCAGAAGGTCAAGTTGGAGTATGTTCCTTCTAAGGAACAAGTTGCTGATATTCTCACAAAACCACTGCCCAGGGAAACTTTTGAACATCTCAGACAAAAGCTGGGAGTAGTTGATGCTTCATCCTGCTGTTGAAGCTTGTCTGTTCTACAGAAAAGTTGGTATACGCAAGTTACGTAAGGTATATACGCATATACACGCGGATTTATGCTGGGAAAGTCGCGTGTAAGGTGTACGCTTGTTGCAGGATTATATCCGCGTACATACGCTGTTTCATGCAGGAGAAATCGCGTATATGAAGTTCTGAACAGCAAGGGCAAACTCTGGAGTTCTGAACAGCAATGGGTATGTCAGAATTCTTCAGGCATGGTTTCAGGGGGTGCAGCAGGCACAGGTTCAGGGGGAGCAGCTTAAAAGTCTCATAAAGCATTGTTGGCATTCAGATGTTTTGGTTGTTGATTTCAGGAAAAGGAGCTCAGAAAGAAATCCCGGTTGCTGATCTAAAAAGATGTTTATCATATGCTGCTGGTGACTTTCATAAGTCTTGGTCTAGATCTGTTGTCTCTATGTCATGTATCTCTCTTGCGATGTCTCTTTTATGGTGTCAAGGTCATGTAACGGCCTATGTTGGTTTCCCCATTATGCCTGGGATGAATGCTGTAATATAATTGGTTGTTTCTGTTATGTCCCCTCTTGGTAGGGAGTCTGGATGTATGTATTGAGTCTTTTGGTGATAGGAAGGTCCCTTATGGTGTATAAGTCTTGGTTCTTGTTGAAGAACATCTTTTGCAGATCTGGCCTACTTTCAGGGGGAGCATGAGTCAGCCAAGCAGAGGTATCAGCATGTCCTCAGGGGGAGCACAGCCCTTTGCCCTTGATGTCAAAGGGGGAGAGTGACTTGGTGTGGTGGTTGCCATCAAGTCCAAAGGGGGAGATTGTTGGCATTATGATTCAAGTGTTGTCCTTGATGGCAACTCACTCAGAGGTTGGTACAGGTGTTCAGAGGTTGGTACAGGTGATGGCAACTTAATCAGAAGACAGATCTTAGTACAGCATGCCAAGGAAGTTCATATACGCAGGTTCGTTAAGCCCAAGTCGCGTGTACACGCTAGTTGGATTCAGAAAAAGCGCGTGTATGTGGAAAAGTACCTTTTGGTCCATGGTGGTTAGTCCTTGGAAGTTGTGCCTATGATTTCGGACCATTGTGTCTCGACGGGCGTGTCGATCCCTAGTTTTGAAGTTGATGGTATTGTGTTACTACGGTTTTGGCTCTTGGTATTGAGCAAGGCCTAAGGCTATATAAGGAGAAGAAGATCATTAGGCAAACACATCTTTCGACAAGGCTTGAATATCTAAGAGAGAAAGAGATCTGATATGCAGGTGTTGGGTTGCTTGATCTAAGCCAAGGAGAGATCACATCGGTTGATGGAAGACTAGATCTAAGGATAGATCGGGATCTAATGGTTTGAAATGCACTATCATGATATGGGTGATTATGCGTATTTCTAGATCTGCATATTGTCGCAATGTTATGTTCTGGGTCTAACTGATGTCTGGTACAGCTGCAAATTGAGAAAATTTATTTTTAGATCTGTACGCAGGTTGGCTTCGGCAAAAACGCGTGTATACGCGGGTTTTGCTCATTGAAGTAGCGTATATCTTTTGAAGCTTGATTTTGGACTGTTATTGCAGAGTTCTGTAGTCTGCTCTGTGTTCTGGTAACTGGTGATTGACAGGGTTCAGTGGTTCAGTGATTCAAAGTTTGGTTGTTTTATGCTTCAATGATCTGTTGTGAAAATTGAATGAATTGGGGTCTACAGATTGTAATGTTGTGCTTCAGGAATATCCAGTCTGAAAATGTATGAAAGGTGGTACCTGAAGGAAAGAAGATTGTAGGTCAGCACCTACGTACTAGTATCTTGGCTAGTACAAGAGCAAAGGGGGTTGGAGCTCCCTTCCAAGGAAGTTTGGAGAACGAGAGAAGGTTGTAGCCTTCTGCAGGTTGTAGCCTGCGTACTGGTATAAGGTTGCACCAGTACAAAAGATTGTAAACTGAAGTTTCATATTAAAGAAAGATAGAGACAACTTACAGCAGGTGGTTTTCACCCACATTGGGTTTCCACCTTACATCTTGGTGTTCATGTGTGTGGCTTTTGATCTATTCTGTTATACTGCACCTGTTTACTATTAATGTGGTGAATAATGTCCTGATGAACTTAACTGAAGAATAAGCTAACTAAATTATGAGTTTTCTTCTTATACGCTGTTTTGTTTAGTCATAGTAGCGTGTACACGCTGGTTCACCTAACTGAAGTAGCGTATATGTTTCTGAGCATTGAAAAAGTTTGATTGATCTGATAATACTGATTCACCCCCCCTCTCAGTATTATTTCCAACAAAGAATGCAGAACCAGTTCGAATTTTCACATGTATTAAGCTCAGACTACTGCTCTGTAATTTTGAAAACTCATTTCCTATGGTTTTTTTTTAATATGAAGACCGTGTGTTTTATGGATATCTGAAAGCATTTCTTGGAGATTGATTGAGCACACATAACCTGATCAGTTGGAGAGGGCCCCTGCGCTGACTAAGGTTTCATTTCATTTTGTTTTGTCTTTTCTAGTTAACTGTAAATTCACCATTTCTTTCACAGTGTTCATAATCATTTCCATACTAACCTTGTTTATAATGCAATCCTTATCATTTTCTTACTAACGTAGAATAACTTCTTTCAGTGCAGAATAGCTTCTTTTTGCTTAATTTCTTTCTAGTTTTTATTAGTAGTTAGAAGTCGAAATGCAGTAATGTAATGTAGTTGTTTTTACTAGTCTTAAGTTTTTCAATTAGATTGATCAGTACTATTACAGTTCTTGCCATTTTGTTACTAGTTTATTGACTCATGGTGTAAATGAATGTTTCTAAAGAGACCTTCTAGTTGATAACTCATCTTAAACTAAGTGGTTGAATACTTCATTCATGCAATGAGTCTTTTCTGCATTTTTGCATTTATCTTTTCTTAGAATAATGAAGTACAAATTCCTCAAAATGTCATCAGAAGGAGGTTTTTCTCCCAAAATTGAGAGGCAGAGTAACTAAGCACTTCATTTAGTTTTGTTTCCATAGTAGATTAGTTGCAATTTCATTTTCAGTCTTGGTATTTCATTTAGTTTTGTTTCCATAATAGATAGTTGCAATTTTACTTTCAGTTTTAGTATTTCATTTAGTTTTGTTACAGAATAGACAATAGTTGCAATTTCACTTTCAATTTTCAGTATTCCATTTAGTCTTGTTTTTTTGTAATTGAATAGACAGTAGTTGCAATTTTACTTTTTAGTTTGTAGCTCATGATTTGGAAATAATGATATGACTAGAAATAGAAACTCTGTTTTCATTTCTTGATTAAACTTTGCTTCCAAATTTTACTTAAGCTCTTTTTAGTTCTCATTTTTGTAAGTTCTTAGCAGTCTTTACAGAAGTTAGATTTAAGATTTTGTTGAGTACATTGTAAATCATTAGGGATTAAAGGATCAAAAACCCCCAAAACAACATAAAACTCAAAAACAATGAAGTAAGAAGGGTCATCTAGCACATAAAGTGCACTACACTTCATCAGTTTACGATACCCTAATTGATAATTTATGTAGAGCAATTTAGGACTCTAAATTGACCAAACAACAAGTAGAGAAGGTGTTGGTGCAGGTGTATGGATAGTCATCCCTGTAGTTGAAAATACCAAGCTTTGTTCGTACAAGTTGGTTTTTGATTGTACCAATAATGTGGCGGAGTATGAAGCACTCATTTTTGTTTTGCAAGTCTTGAATAAATCAGGAGCCAAAAGGATATTTTTCTATGGATATTTAGAGTTGGTAATCAAGAAAGTTAGAGGAGAGTACCAAACAAAACATCCCTCAATGTGTTCTTACCAAAATGTTGTTCTAGATTTCTTGCAAGAATTTTATGAGTATAGTTTTCAATTGTTCCTAGAAAAGAAAATGATGTTGCAGACACCTTAGCCACATCAGCCTCTGATTTTGAGATTTATAGTAGTGTTAGAGGAAAGTATAAGGTTGAAGTGAAACATAGGCCTATTGTCCCAGATAATTTGAAGTACTGGTAGGTTTTCGAGAATGATAAACAATTGGAAAATTTCCTACTGATGAAAGAGGAATTTGCCAAATTAAGGATTGAAAATGACTGCAAGATAGAGGAAGATGAAAAGCAGAGTTTCATAAATCAAATTAAGGAAGACTTGGACAGACAAGGGATAGAATTGAAGGTGTTACAACTGAAATACAATGTTATACCAAGAGGGTTGGTACTATTGGAGGAGTTTTTTTACCAGAATGATGTAGCCAAGAGGCCAAAATTAATGCCTACTGAAGCTGGAGTGGAGGAATGTAACATAGGCACAGCGGACCAGCCAAAGATGATCAAGTTGTCCAAGACTCTAAGTCTAAAAATGAAACAGAAGTATTTGGACCCGATGAAAGATTTTTATGATGTCTTTTCCCAGAGATATTAGGATTTGAAGGTATATGACAAGGACATCATCCAACACATAATATCAATCAAGGAAGATCAAAGGCCATTTAAATAGAAGTTGTGGAGGACAAATCCTATTCTGCTGCCCTTGATCGAAAAAGAGGTGAGGAAATTATTTTATGTTGGTATCATTGTACCTCTTAGATTTTCTAAATGGTTATCTAACTTAGTGCCAGTTAGGAAAAAGATAGGGGAAATCAGATTGTGTGTAGATTTTAGGAATTTGAACAAGGTATCTCTCAAAGGACAACTACCCATTGCCGAAGATGGATCATATCCTTCAGAAAGTGGTGGGTGCAAGGTGGATTTCATTGTTGGATGGTTTTTCAAGGTATAACCATATTTTGGTTCACCCGGAAGATCAAGATAAGACTGCATTCACTACACCTTGGGGAACCTTCAAATATGCTAAAATGCCTTTTGGTTTGATGAATGCAGGAGTGAATCTTCATCGAGCTATGGACTTATCTTTTGAAGATGAGAAGGACAAGATCCCAGTGATATATCTAGATGATATCATTGTTTATTCCTAGTTAGATGAGGAGAATTTGCAGCACCTGAGGGCAGTTTTTATAAAGTGCAGAAAATATGGCATATCACTCAACCCAAAAAATATTTGTTTGGGCTGGAAGAAGGGAAATTGTTAGGCCATATTATTTCCAAAGATGGTATTATAATTGATCCAAACATAATTGTAGCCATTCAGAAGATGGACATTCCCAGAAGTAAGAAAGAGATTCAGTCTTTTATGGGCAGAATAAATTTCTTGAGAAGGTTTATTCCTAATCTAGCTGAACTCTTGAGGAAAATCACAGACATGCTGAAAAAGGACAGTGAAGTAAAATGGGATGAGGAAAGTAGGAAATCCTTCGATGAAGTTAAATTTGCGTTGTCTCGTTCCCCTATTCTTGTTAGTCTGGACTACACCCGTGATTTTATTATCTTTTCTTTTGCCTCAGAGCATAGTATTGCAGTTGTTTTGATGTAGAAGAATCAACAGGGTGAGGAGCAACCCATAACATTTTTCAGTAGAACACTTAGGGATGCTTCTCTCAAATATAATATTATGGAAAAACAAGAATTTTCTCTAGTGAAGGCTCTGAAGGACTTCTAGGTGTATATTTTACATTCACATGTTGTTTCTTACGTGCCAAGTGTTGTTGTCAAAGACATTCTTACACAAAATGATCTAGAAGGTTGGCGTGGAAAGTGGATTGCTTCCATACTTGAGTATGATATTGAAATCAAGCCCACAAATTTGATCAAGGGACAAGGGCTGGAGAAAATGATGGCAGAATCAAATCTGCATGCCCTGGAGATAAATTCCTTGGCTTACCTGTTAGAAGAAGATGATTTGAGCCCAGTTTAGCAAGTTGAATAATTTTCTTTTATCTCTCCATGGTATGCAGACATCCTATATGTATTACAGCACTTACAAGCACCCCCAAGTTTTACCAAAACCAAAGCTAGATTTTTTAAGTTAAAAGCAATCAAGTTTTGTATTATGGATCAGTTTTTGTATTGGAAGGATCTTGGTGGCATGTTGTTAAATTGTTTGTTAGAAGATGAAGCTCAGAAGACTATGGAGGAATTTCATAAAGGGGACTGTGGTGGACATTTGTTCTAGAAAACCACTAGAAACAAGATCCTGAGGGCCGAGTTTTATTGGCCAACTTTGTTTGTTGATGTGTATAAAAGAGTTGCTACTTGTCAGGAATGCCAAATATTCGAAGGAAGGAATAAATTACTCTTGCTTCCCCTGAAACCCATAGAAGTTGAGTCACCATTTCAACAATGGGGACTTTATTTTATCAGAGAAATCCATCTTGCTTCTTTAGGACAACACAAGTGGATATTGACAGCAACTGACTACTTCACCAAATGGATCGAGGCAGTTCCAACCAGACAAGCTACAAACACAGTGATTATTCAATTTTTGGAAGCTAATATTTTTTCCAGGTTTGGTTTCCCACATAAAATCATTACAGACAATGCAGCTACTTTTAGATCAAAGAAGATGGTGATTTTTTTCATAATTACAATATTTTTCTTGGCCACTCAACAAATTATTATCCTTAGGGTAATGGCTTGGTTTAATCTTCCAATAAGAGCCTGGTTAATATTATCAAAAACTATTGCAAGAGAACAAAAGGAATTGGCACAAGAAACTGGTAAATGCATTGTGGGCTGATCGGGTGAGCACCAAAAAGTCAATAGGCATGTCTCCTTTTCAACTTGTTTATGGCACTAATGTAGTTTTTCCTTCTTCATTAGGAGTTCCTCTGATGAAATTGTTGCAAGAAGTGGAAGTGGAACCAAATGACATACAAAGGAGAATCAGTCAGATGATCCAGCTTCAGCAGTCAAGAGAAGAGGTATTTAGAAATACTCAGTTGATACAAGACTGAATCAAGAAAATTCATGAAAAAAGAACCAAAGTAGTTGATTTCCAGATTGAAGATTTGGTGTTGAAATGGGATGCCTGAAATGAGGAGAAAGGAAAACATGGGAAGTTTGACAACTTGTGGAAAGGTCCTTTTAAAGTTGTTTCATTTCATGGGAATAATGCTTATCTATTGAAAGACCTATCAAGAGAGATACTTGGAGGAGGGCCTATCAATGGTAGGTTGTTGAAGCATTTTCTTGTTTAAGTTACAACTGATCCAACATTCCATTGTATATACCATTTTATTTTTCAATATTGCAAGTGTGGGCGGTTGTCATTAGGATTTGAAGCCTGAAGTGAAGTCCCTAAGATCCCGATGATCTACTGCAATAAGTAAGTTTAGTCAGTCAACCACTTATATTTTATTTCAGTGAGTCAGTCAGTCATGCTTTTATTTTTTAATTTTTTGACTCCACTGCCTAATGCTCTAAATAGGTTACTAGTCTTCTTTATATTCTTGTCACCTCACTAGGAGGCAGTCATCCCCATTGGAGCCAATGTTAGGGTCCCATAATATGAATCAGTGGTTTTGACCTCTTAATATTCATTTTGTTCATTTTAGCCTATGAATCACTAGGTGTCATAGCCTAAAATGTTTTCATGTTAAAAGGTCATTTACCAAACTAGTCTAAAGTTGGGAAGGCTCCTTGCTTTTCAAGTGTTTGTAAAATGAATTTGTAGGTGAAATCAATATGAAGAGATTTGAATCATATTTCCAATGAGCTAAATATCTCTTCAAATGGATCTAGGCATCAAAAGTTATGGAGAAGTGAAAATTCCTCTTCAAAGGCTCAGGAACAAGGAGAAAAGGATTGAGTAAAATCCCATATCCCACATATCAGAGATTTGGAGAGAGCAGTAGTCAAGGTCGGAGTAGTTCTCTGATTAGCGATCATTGATATTGCATATCGACAATTGGAGGTTCAAAATCACTTTGCAACAGTGATGCAATATTGGTGAACTACGATCGCTGATCAGGCACATTGATGAATAGATATATCGACGGATTGACATTCAGTGGGGTCTAGTGTAGATCGCATAAGGCAATTGGCAATCAGAAAATTTCTGAAGCAGAGCAGGGTGAAAACTTTAAAAATTTGTGATCAACAAACGTCAATCATGTTAAAGCCGAGATTATACCTTCGGTATTAAAGAATCAGGAAAGGCCGAAGATGGATAAACAAAGGATTTTAGTGAAAAACCAGATCAAGTTCGGTCCTTTCCTCTCTCCTCTAGAGGGACACATGGTGAACAATGATTGGTTTTGATATGCCATGTGGCGGATGAAATCATCATGATGTGGTTGTATGGTGGATGCGTGGCAGGTTGATTCGGCATTTTCATGGTCATAAGAGGCCAAAAGGGTGACATGTGGCAAAGGATGATGTCATATCATAGATCAATGTTCGTAGGTTGAGGCATGTTTCTGCATGAAAGTAATAACTTTTGATTTAGAAACTCTAATTGAGGGGCTCCAATGTGGGGGCTAGCCCACGGTCACAAAGAAGCAAAGGCGCGGGGCTAGGAACTAAGGGCGATCATATGCTGGTGATCGCAACATTATGATATCAGCATTTTATAAAGGAGCATATCGGGGAAACACCCAATATCATGGGCCCAAAGCAATGTGGACAGGTGGCACAAGGCAAATGGGTGACATGAATTTATGTTTATTGTGTTTAAAATTAAAGGTTTGGGCGGAAATTTAATAAAGGTTTTTGTAAAGCAGAAAATGGTTAATAAAGGATTACATGCACCAAAACCTTGGTGCAGTCCCTCCCTATCCCCTCTCCATGTAGACTAGGCCGCATTACTCATCGGAGATCACAAGTATTAGAGGTGCAACTAAGTGCAATGTTATGAAATCATCCATCTCCGAGTCCGAATATCACAAAGGGCCCAGGTGCATATGTTTTGTTTTTCCATGTATTATACATGAGGATCGTTTATAATGCAACAATATTTCAAAGAATTATCCCTTGTCCCAGCCAAAGGGTTTATCCCCTAAAAAGGCTGTGGCCCTGAGTCCCCAAGCCCTGATCATGTGTTCCCAACTAAGCCCCATAGCTAAGTATATCGGAAAATTTATATCCCGTGCAGTTCAAATATGGAATTCAACAGAATATTATGATGTAACAGACAGCTCTGATATAGAAAGCCTATAGTCTTGCCCTGGTTTCAAAGTTAAGAAATGTAGGAATATATGAAAGCATGAAAAAAGGGAGTAGCACGCAGTTGCAGCACAGCACAGAGGGGTCATTGTTTCTTCTTTTTTCATCCCAAAGGTAGAGGAACCTGATAAGCTCAAGTAGAGAAACCCGATAAGCTTGAAGGGGGTCGATAAAGCAGAAGATGAATGAACCAAGGCATCCGGAGGATTTTTGGCCATTTTTAGCAGGATTTTGGGCATGATGTGGACAATTTGAGATTATCCAAAAGTTATCTTTTTATTGTTGTGTCTAATTTTTGATGAAAAACATTAAGTTTCTATTTTTGTGAGTTTCCATCTATTCTAAATGGATAACTCATACATTGAATCTGGTCATAGGATATTTTATGATGTAAGTCTATTTAAGATCATGAAAGGAAATGTAGAATCGGTTGGTTGGTATGTGGGTGAAGAAAAAAGACTTCTATTATGTATTTTTCAAGTATTTTCAGTGAATAAAATAAGGGCTAAGGGCCTTGTTGCAGGAATTCTTGTGTTAGTCTTATGATGATGTGTTTCTATATGTTGTAAGTTTTCCTGTTGAAACTATTATACCATGATTACATATCTTCTTCTTTATAAAAACAAAGTATCATCTCAGAATTTGTTATTACAGTGCTCTATTTTAGTTTTCTAAATAAAAAATGTTTTTCCTCTTAAATGACATGCAAAATTCATCCTTTATTTAGATGCTTTGAATGTCATTTTCCCACTATTTTGCTACTCACCCTCCTACAATGAATCTATTAAAAAAAAAATCAGAAGGACTACCTATCTCACTCTTGTTACAAGAACCTTTCATTATTTTACCTATTCACTAAAACATTTACTGAAAGTGGCCCCCATGTATAATGGAATTTCCTCACACAATCCACCAAATCATCTAAATAAATCCTTTTCTTTCTGTTCTTAAAAACTAGCCTAAAATCTGAAATGCTCAGCCAATTAATTGACTAAAAAATCCTATAGAGAGAGCCCTCACTAAAGCTAGAAGGGCTAGATTATAGCTTACAAGTGGTTTGTGGTTACCTCCAGGATTTCTCTCCTTGGCCTGGAGAAATTTACGGAGTGCTAACAATCACAAAATAAATTGATGTAATAGAGTAGGTGCTCTTATTTTACATCAATCACAACAACAAGCATTGTGGTTTTTTCCCAAAAGGGTTTCCATGTGAAAACCTTGTGTCTCATGTGTATGATGCTCATGGTGTGTGTGATTGTTTATTGATTTCATGTTGCTTCCATATTACATATTTTTGTTGAGTATATGGATGATTTCCAAGTTTAAATAAGAAAAGTAAATTGGCATAAAGAAGTTAAAATTAGCCTTAATATTGATTCTACACCCTCTCAGTATTATCATTTGTTTCCAACAATTGGTATCAGAGCCAAGTTCCTTCAGAAATAGCTTAATCGCTAGAAGGTAGATCAAAGGGAAAAAATGACTAATAAAATTTGGCTAACAGCAGAAGGAGTGCCATTCTTAAATGAATCAGACCATGGTTTCGAGTATGAAGTCTGGAAGGTTAGAAAAGCGGGTTATTTGGTACTCTAGGATGATGATATGTATATCTCTGTAGTGTATAGAGAAAAGAATGAGCATAATGAAAAATCCAAGGAGGTCATCATGAAAGGGCTAACTAAGCTAGATGATGATAAAGTGAGGCATTGTGTGTCAGCAACAGAAGTGTTGGACAGATTGCAATCTTTGTATGATGGAGACAGGCATGTGGCTCAAGAAGAGGCTAAGGAGCCCTACTACTCCAGCAATGAACCAAAACATGGAGAAGTTGTTTCTCATCACACTCTTGTTGATGATGAAGAAGTCTCAGAAGAGAGACCATGCTACTTAGAAGGTATGCTATTTCCTTGTGATAAATGTAAATAAATAGGTCATTCATTATCTAAATGTTCATGTGAATCACTTGAAGATAGAGATAACCATGCATCTAGTAGTTGTAATGAAGATAGACCCATTTTAGTAGCAATAGAAAATAAGGGATCCTATGAAGGAGAAGAGAGTATATCCCTTGGAGAGAATAGGGGTATCACTGAAAGTGATGAAGAAGGGATAACCCTTAGACCTGTGGAAGACTCCATGGACACAGAGATGGGCTTAGATCTCTGTGATAACTCAGCTAGCACCTCTGATAGTGAAGAAAATGATCTAAATGAAAGGATCTTTTCTATAAAGAAGTTGATCTCTGCTCTAAAGGAGATCAAGGACCTATCAGAGGAAAATCTCAAGCAAGAGGAGCAACTGGAAATTTATGAGCTTGAGAATGAGAAGTTGAGAAGAACAATGGTTGAACTAAATGCTCAATAAAAAGAGGCTAGTAGATTGACTGGGATGTTAACCAATCAGTTGAGTGAAAAGGAATCTTACTATGGGAGACTACAAAATGAGTTAGACTCATTGAGACATGACTTAGAAAAGTAAAAAATAGAGTTTTGTTAATATCAGAAGCTTGAGGGGAGCACAAAGGCCTTTAATGAGATTCTTATTAATAAATGATCCCCACTCATCAAGGTTGGTTTGGGTTTCAAAGAAAATCCAAGCTCCAAGATGGTGAAGGCCAAAGGGTCAACTTCCTAGGTAAAGGATTCCAAGGTTTTAACAACCATAGAGAAAGAAAGGTCGTTGAACATCAGGATCAACATGGAAAGAAGCAACAACAAGAGAGGAAAAGGTAGCAACAAAAGGCTAAGAAGCATCAGTCGATAGTGTAACAAAATTGGATGAGGCAGCTGCAAGGAAGAGTGCATGATAGAAATGCAAGCTAACATGGAAGGCACATGAAGAGCTAGCAGAGGTCCTTTCCTTCTTAAAGATAGGGACTTCAAATAAATGGTAATCTCTGTCAACAAAAGCCTTTCTATGGGTATTGTTTCTCTTGCAATAATTTTAGACATAAATCCATAGACTATAGATGGCATGTAAGGAAACAAGATGTACTGGGTAGTAGCAACCCAAGAATGCATAAAGAGGCTAACAGAAGGCATGATGACCGAGATAGGAGTTTTGAAAAAAACATTGTCAAAAAGAGTAACTCTACCCCATTCTTAAGCCATGTTGAATGCTACAACTATGGAAATCTTGGGCATAAGAGAGCTGGCTACAGAAATGAGAAGAAATGGAATTCTTCTCTGCATATGCATGCGAATGTAGCAAATCGAGTTTTGAAGACAAGCACAAACAATGGATTTGAAAAATACAGACTCGTCTTCAATGCTCTGTGGCAAAAGAGCAAGATGAAAAGAGGAGGAATAAATAATGATAATGGTCCTCTTACTTGTGTGATGGACCTCTCTGTAAGGTAGAAAGGCATCAAAAGGGTTTGGGTGAAGAAAGAGGAGGTAAAAGAGAAGGTTCCTCTACCCATGTGCAATCGAGAAGAAGCCCAAACAAGGGTAGAGAAGAAGTTGGAGAGCAATGATTTTGTCAGGACTTGACCATTGAAGTTCTGGAGGAAGGAGGAGGATGATCTGCTCAGGGGGAGCAGATCCTTTGTTTCTTTTTAGTGAAGGAAGAGAATGCCCTCAAGAGAGGTTGAATAAGTCACATGCAAGAAGCCAAAAAGAATGAACAAAAAGGTGCATCTGATTATGAAGGTACGATTGTGTTTTCTTGCTATTTACACGAACAAATTGACTTATTTTGAATGTATCAGCATTGAAAAGGAGAAATGCAGCCAATATGAAGACTACACAACGATCTCTTATGTTGTGGAAAGAAGATGGGCTGCAATGGAAGTGTGGAATGACAGGAAGCTCACAATCAAGTTGGGTCCATAGGATTAGTCCCCACATAGAGGCAAGAAAGCATTTGCAAGAGATCAAAGAGCATTAGCTCTAGGGGAGCTTCTTTGATAAGTAGTAGTAGGGAACAATGGGTAGCCTCATAAATGGTGATTGTTGTGAAAATGAAAGGTTTGCATCTTTGGTGAAATACTCTTATTTCATTTAAGTTGTAAGTTTGATTATGCATAGCAGTCTTGTGTTCACGAAACACAATTGGTGTAAGATTTTTCATGTCCCTTGATCCTCAATTGGTATTGCTATGTCAATTGATTGTGTTGGGCTCATGTTGGGTAACCCTTTGTGCAAATGGACAATTCTTTTTGAGAAAAGAAATATTAGATTTTTCCTAGTACATTGTTCCATTTCTATCATTTCCTTTGGTGCAATTTGTATTAGTTGTGAATAAATCATTATTGTATGAGAATGATATCAAGGGGAGAAGTGGAGATGCTAAAATAAAGTAAGCACAACCTCCGAAGTAGCAGCGGAAGTGAATTCCAAGAAGAAATGCATCATTGTTAATTGGTATTTGTAGAAGAAACAATATCATGAGCACTTTAATTGGTATTAATATTTAATTGATACAAAAGATGCAATAGTGGAGAGAGTGCTTAGCCAGCAGCCATAAGGTATCCAAAACTAGAGGCATTCAAATAAAAGGCATAGTACGTTGAGGGGGAGAATATCACAGATGCCTAGCTTATGGAGTAGTAGCAGCGATAACCCTGGTAGAGATGTCTGTGAAGTAGAATGCACATCTCAACAGCTAGACTCTAGTCTTCACAGCCAGGTGATTGCATGGGGAGAGAAAGGATGCTTGTGGCCCATTGCTAATGATGTCAAAGGGGGAGAGAATTGTGGAGAAGTTGTGATGGTCTGTGCAGAAAAAAATCAGACCATTGGTGTCTCATGCAATGAGATGTGTGGAAGCAGCATGAGGTTTAGCCATCACATGAAAAGAAGGATGAAGTGTTTCCAACAATGCAAAAGGGGGGGATTGTTGGACAATTGCCATTGTCTCGATGGCTAGTGGCCTAGTGAAGTCATTTGCAAGTGTGTTAGTATTGATGTCAACAGTCATCCTGGGGAAATGCGTTGAGCAGTTGGTATTGCCTAACTATTGGCAAGAGTGTTGGCATTGATTTCATCCAAACAAGCTCAGATGCTTGTTGCAACAGATGTTAGTAGTGATGACCCAGTAGGATTCCTATGATAGCTACAAGATTTAAGTAGAGAATCATCATAGTAGCAGGCTTAGTGGAAAAGCCATAAAATGATGAACTATTTTTTTGGTCAAGATGGAAGTCCATGGTAGCTGCAGGCTTCATGCAAAGGATCACCATGGTGTGTGTGATTTCAGCTATAAGGAGAGTTAAGGAGAAGAAGACGAGAAAAGAGATTGGAGCCATTTTTGAGGTAGTATATGGGCTTAAAGTCTACATCAAACCCTATCCATTAGAAAATTCTCTAGAAGAACTTTCCAATGATATGTGGAAGTCCAAAAATGGACTCCTGGTTCAAAAGTTAGGGCCTGCTGAAGTTCAGAGCTTTGAAGCCTTAGGCAGGCAAGTGTAGAAAATATTGTAGATTCACAAGCTCATGCAATGTACTAAAGCACATGACAAAAATATACTTCTACTTTCAACTAGAATAATCCAATAGATCGATGAAAATAATATGAACTAGAAGAAGATAAATCAATGCTAGATAACACAAGATGTATCTAGGGAAAGCCACTACTCAAAACCGTGCTATCTGTATTGCATATACTAGAAATATGAGTGAAAATACAAAGCTTGTTCTCACTAGAACAGTTTTTCACAAGTATTCTCAACTCTCTCAGCTCACAAGCTAGCTCTTGGCCAACGCTTATCCAATTCTGCAGCTCTCCAAGCCTCTAATCCCTTGCGTAATTCATAGGATGAATAGCTCGTATTTAAAGGGAATTCATGCTTCCAAAATTGTGCAATCCAAACATAGGATCAATCTCTAATGCATGCATGATATTTACACTCCAGTAAATAATACAACTGATAGTACACTGTCCCTGCACTCTAGTATCAAGTGGCTCTTTCTCATAATCAACATGCATCAGTTTCTGATGAGAGAATATTTAGTTAACTAGAGTGACACTTGTGGATGCACTAGTGCACCAACTGATTTTTAACTCTCTATTAGTTCCACAAATAGTTTGGAACTAATTTAACTAAATTTAACTCAGTAAACTGAGTGATCTAATTTCCAACTCAATTTAAACTCATACTAGACCCCTAAAATTTAGGGAGAACATATACATGACTACAGAAAGACTTCCAACTCGAAATTCCTAAGTTAATTAAGTTAATTAAACTTAATTAAATATTTACAAGTTGCTATGTGAATAGAATTCAATTTTAATTCTCAGTTTAATTCAAGGACAAAGTAAACTGGAATTTCTTGTTGCCATTTCTCAACATTCCCTCTGAACAAGAAATGGATTATGAGCTACCCCGGTCCTGTCTCTATGAAAGTCGAATTTACATGTTGAAAATGCCTTTTTTAAAATGTCATCATATTTCTCCTCCATGGAAATGTACTCTAAAAACATAATCCACCTCAATACAAAATCTCTAAGCTGATGATATCGGATATCAATATTCTTGGACCAATCATGAAAAATTAGATTTTCAGAGAGTTTGATAAACTCTGATTATCGTAGTAAATCACATTTGGATCCATCTGTTGACCAAAAAAATCTACCAGGATCTTCCTCATCGAAATGGCCTCACATGTTTCTTGACTCATAGCCATGTACTATGCCTTTGTTGAACCATGTGCAACTGATCTCTATTTCTTATTGTACCAAGAAACTGTCGCTGACCCAATATTCAAGATCCCTCCTAATGTGTTCTTCCTGTCGGTTGGACTCCTTGCCCAATCTACATCGGTGAAGACTTGAAGTTCACTCCCTCTGTCTGTCTGTACCATAATCCATACTGAGAAGTGCCCCTGAGGTATCTCAACACATGCTTTGTTGCCTTCCAATACAACATGGTAGGCCTAACCATCTCTTGACTAAGATGGCAACCTTCATAGCACATATCTGGTCATGTGTTCACCAAGTACATGAGTGAACCCACAAGCTATCTTCACACAATAACTTCCACTACTTCCCTTAAAGTAGCATCCTCCTTCCCCCAATTACCTGCTAGAGGATTCTCCATGGGTTTTCTGCTCTCCATGCAGAATCTCCTAAGTATCTCATTGGCATACTTGCCCTCAGACACAAAAAGCTCCCCATCTCCCTTCCATACCTCCATGCCAAGAAAGTAATGCATGAGCCTCATGTCCTTGATCTCAAACCCTCTTTCAAGTTCATCCTCGGAATACTCGATCAAATGATCATCATCTGTCAGTATGAGATCATCAACATAAAGTACAATGATCAAAATTTTGCCTTCCACCACTAAGTGGTATAAGTTCGCATCTACTTCACTCTTCGTGAAGCCCAACCCAATGAATTATTTATCTATCTTGTTTTACCAAGCATGGGGTGCTTTATTCAGCCCATACAATGCTCTCTTGAGCCAGCACACATGTGACTCATGCTCAAAGGTCTCAAAACCTTCAAGTTGATCTATGTATACCTCTTCCTCAATCATGCCATTAAGGAAGGTTGTCTTCACATCCATCTGATGTATCTTCCCATCTATGCTAATAGTGTCAATATAGATCTAATTGATGAGTACCTTGTAATAGGAGAAAAGGTCTCATCATAGTTAATCCCCTCTACTTGTGAAAATCCACAGGCCACAAATCTAGCCTTGTGCTTCTCAACACTACCATCAACATCTTGCTTTACCTTGTAAAGCTAACACGAGCTCACCATTGACTTATCCTCCGGTCTCGGGACCACATCCCAAACATTGTTAAAAACTATGGAGTCATACTCCTCCACCATGGCATCAACCCAAACCAGTTGTTGCACTGCTTCCTTAAAGGAAGATGGATCTATCACAACACATTCACCCATAAGAGCCATGTATCCAGTGTACCTCTCAAGTGACCTCCTTTGCCTGCACTGAGAAGTGGGTACTCCCACATTCTACCGTGCATCATCCAACAATTTTTTAACCTCTCTTTTGCGCTTTCTTCCCTCTCTATAAGACTCTACCTAAGTGGATTTCTCCACTCCCAGATCCTCTGCATGTGGTTGCTCCACATCAATCTGAGGCTCCTCAACCTTATGAGATAAAATTTCCTCATTCATGTATAGCTCAAGCTCCTTCTCAAGGGAAACTCGCATGTCATTCTCATCATTGAATCTAACATCCCTACGAACCACTGCCATCCTGATGGTCGAAAAGTACACCCAATAGTTGTGAGGTGTATCAGTGTACCCCAAAAATATCCCCAACTCTGTGGTAGGCTCATGCTTCTTGCGTGCATATTGGGTCACATGGAAATATATTGATGACCCAAAAATCCTGAAGTGACCAACATCTGACCTCTTATCATAATAAGACTCCTTTGGTGTCTTCATCTCAAGTATCTAATGTGGACTATGGTTATGAACGTAAACTGTTGTGTTTCATGCCTCAACCCATAAGTATAGTGGTAGGCCCTGATCATGTGACATCACCCTTGCTGCCCCTACTCTACTTCTTTTCTTCCTCTTGGCCACCCCATTCTGTTGAGGGTTATGGGGTGTCGTCAACTCCTTTTTAATCCCTTCTTCTACACAAAATTTCTTAAACTCATTTGATACATACTCACCATTGTTATCACTTCGTAGATCTTTAAACTTCTTGCTTGACCTTTTCTCCACCAATGCTTTAAACTCAAAAAACTTTGTGAAAGTTTGATCCTTTTTCTACGTGAAAAATATCCAACATTTACGAGAATAGTCATCAACAAATATAACATAATACCTGTGTTTGGTCGTCGATGCTTTTGATAATGGTCCACACACATCTGAATGGACTCACTCTAGAATAGCCTTTGCTTGACTATCTCTGTCGTGAAAGTAAGACTTGGTGTATTTTCCAAAAGTACACCCCTTGCATGTATCAACTTTCTCAAGCATACCTTGGGAAAGACCGGTAGAGATCTGTTGCAATATCATCAAAGCCCCATTATGCAAATGGCCCAATCGCCTATGCCACAACATTTACGAGAATAGTCATCAACAAATATAACATAATATCTATGTTTGGTCGTTGATGCTGTCGATAATGGTCCACACACATCTGAATGGACTCACTCTAGAATAGCCTTTGCTTGACTATCTCTGTCGTGAAAGTAAGACTTGGTGTATTTTCCAAAAGTACACCCCTTGCATGTATCAACTTGCTCAAGCATACCTTGGGAAAGATTGGTAGAGATCTATTGCAATATCATCAAAGCCCCATTATGCAAGTGGCCCAATTACCTATGCCACAACTCGCTAATCTCTCATCTCTGAACCATTTTCTCTTTTGTGCTCAAAGAAGAACAATCCTCTACCTCCAACTTATAGATATTCTTCACCCGAATCCCTATCTTCTTTACTTGACTCATGGCTATCTGTCGAAGGAACGTGTTTTCTTTCGAGAAGATCACATCATAGCCTTTATCCTCAAGAATGGCAATGGATACCAAGTTCTTCTTCAGCCTGGACACATACATAACATTCTTCAAGGTGAGTAGATCCCCATGCTCCCTCTGAAAAGTAATAATGCCCAATCCAGTAGCACTATACTTCTCATCGTCACCCATCTCGATATGCATCTAGAGATCTTTCTCCTCCAGGTCACTGAATAACTCTTTGTCTCTAGTCATGTGGAATGAAACTCGACTGTCTAATTACCATACACTTCCCATAATTGATGACACCATGCATGAAATGAGGGAAAAGTACAATTCAATTTGAGAGGCCAAAGCCTCACCCACCACACCTCCTAAGGAATTCTTCTTGGACTTCTTGAGTGGACAATTTGGAGCAAAATGGCCTAGATAATGACAATGAAAGCACTTAACTTTTATCATGTCTTTCTTCTTACCTCCATGATAAGAATCCGATTTGGAATGGGAAGCTTTCCCTTTCCCCTTCTTCACCTTAATTGCTAAGGCACAGTTCTCTTCATCATCAGTATTTGATGAAGAGCCATCCCTAGTGTTCCTCCTGATCTCCTCCTACATCAAATCTGACCACAGTCATTCCCAATCCGGCAACTTCTCCCAACCATTGATAGAGTCCTAATAACTATGCCAACTCTTTGGGAGTCCTAGAAGAGAAAGACTCACCATATCATTCTTGACAACTGTGATTCCAATACTTCCAAGTTCATCATGACACTGACTGAACTTGGTCAATTATTTTTGAATCATCTCACCTTTATTCATTTTGATTTTTCAAATTTTGTCCTTTAGCACCAATTTCCTTTGGTCACTACTGTTATGATACAATTCCATCAATTTTTTCCACATAGAATATGAAGTTTCCTTTCCATGGAGATTCGAGACAATGTGGTCTCTAACTTTCTCTAGGATTATCTGCCTCACCTTCACCACACACTTCTTCCATTCAGCGAAATTATGTGCATTCGTTGTCACTGGATTAGGAATTTCTTGATCAACAAATTCCTTCAAGCCATTATCATTTAGCACAACCTCCATTCTATCCCTCCAGGCTATAAAATTCGAGCTACCTTCCAAGACATACTCGAGTCGCAAACCATAGAATGCCATCTTCCAATCCTGAAGTATGTATTACAAATTCCAATTTCACATGTAACTCAAAACTCAAAACTTCGAAATATCCTCTAGTATATTTTTCTCAGCTCTGATACCATGTATAAAATCCTATACATTCACAAGCTCATGTAATGTACTAAAGCACAAGACAAGAATCTACTTCTACTTTCAAGCAACAAAAGCCAATAGATCTATGAAAAAATATGAATAAGAAGAAGGTAAATCAATGGCACATAACACAAGATGTATCTGGGGAAAGGCATTGCTTGAAATCTTGCTATGAGTATTGCATATATCAGAAATATGCGTGAAGATACAAAGATTTTTCTCACTAGAAAAATTCTGCACAAGTATGCTCAACTCTCTCAGCTCACAAGCTAGCTCTTGGCCAACACCTAGCCAATTATGTATCTCTCCATGCCCCTAATCTCTTGTGTAATTCCTAGGATTAATAGCCTGTATTTAAAGGTAATTCATGCTTCCAAAAATGCATTATCCAAACATAGGATCAATCTCTGATGAATGCATGATATTTACACTTTAGTAAATAATACAACTGATAGCATATTGTCCCTGCACTCTAGTCTCAACTGGGTCTTTCTTTGAATCAACATGCATTATTTTATGAGGGAATCTTCAGTTAACTATAGTGACACTTTTGGATTTGCTACTACATCAACTAACTGTTAACTCTATATTAGTTGCACAAACAGTTTGGAAATAATTTAACTGAACTTAACTTAGTAAACTGAGTGATCTAATTTCTAACTCAATTTAAACTCATACTAGACACCTAAAATTTATGGATAACATATACATGACTACAGAAAGACTTCCAACTTGAAATTCCTAAGTTAATTAAGTTAATTAAACTTAATTAACTATTTACAAGTTGCTATGAGAATAGAATTCGATTTTAATTCTCAGTTTAATTCAATGACAAATTAAACTGGAATTCCGTGTTGCCATTTCTCAACAGAAAGAATATTGCATATTGGATATCGGCGATCCAGGCATATCGGCAACTGTACATCGGAGGTCCAATGATATTAGTGATTGCACATCAGTGACACCAGACATATCAGTGATCGTAATCAGAGGTTGGCACATTGATGTATCGGTGCATCGGCGGTCGGAGGTCAACGATCCAAAATATCGGCAATCATGGCATCATCACATTGTTGTATTGGCTATGAGAGCTCAAAGGAGATCAAAACATCGACAATTGCAATATCAAGATTTTCCAAATGTGAACCCTTTATAAATTTGGGATACGGGTAAAAAGCTGATAGCATTAAAAGATGTTGAGAAGGCTGATAAGGAATTAACAAATATCTAAGTGTAAAACCAAAGGTGTGCGGACCCCTTTCTCTCTCCTTCAGTAGGATACATGGCAACATCGAAAGTAAGGTAAATTGGAGCATCAACACATCACATATTGGCAATCTAAACTTCTTCATGTGAACCATTTAAAAATAGTTATGACATGTGAAAATGTTGATTGCGTTAAAAGCTATTGGGAAAACCAAAAGAGAAATAACAAAGGAATTCATTGTAAAACCAGGGTAGGCAAGCCCTTTTTCTCTCTCATCTAGGAAGACACATGGTGGCATATGATTGGCCCTAATAAGAACACATGGCAGTGTCTAGTGGGCTCCGATGTGGACACATGGAAGTGGTTTTTTGCCTCCGATAATGGATAAGTGGCAGCTGACGTCAGCATGACATGGCGGTAGGACTCGTGGCAAGAAGTTTTGACCATATTGGGTGGCCTAATGGGCCATATCTGAGTGACACATATCACCATTCAAGAGTGTCATGTAGTAGTGATGACATCATATCGAAAGTCGTTGATTAGAGGATTAAAGCTATCAGCACTTGGTAACAATTGAAAAACGCCGACAAGAGGGGCTCTGATATGTGCTAGTGCACGGTTAAGAGGAAACCAATAGAAAAAAGCACGTAACTCTTAATAGAGGAAAAAGGCCCCTGATAGAGTGCTAAAGGACTTAGTGCCTTGGCTAAGCCCCCGATCACTGCACCCAATCCTATGGTGAAAGATGTGATAAGGAGCTAAACAAAAAAGGGCTAAAGGCCAATCAAAATTGCTTCGTTTTCGTATGTCTTTTAAGTATAAAGTTTCAATAAGGAAAAGACTATGATATTACACTGTGGTGTAAAAATATCTGACATAGCAGCAGAGATGCTTTAAAGACGTATGGGTCGGCAGCTGAAGAGTAAATGAGGCAAAGGAGTTGGTCGCTGGAATGAATGGTGATTGTCAAATATCTCTGAGACAAGGCAACAAGGAAAATGCTCCATAGAAAGGCCATGCCTGAGTACAGAGAAGCCATGTTGAAGTACTGTCAAGATCTATGACCTGTGAATAGACATGGAGATTTTTAGTGATGTGAGAGTTGCAGACAGAGAGGATTGTTCTTGGTTTGAGTAAGCAGGTGGACTTAGAATTAATTCTCAATATGGAGAAAACAATGAGGTCCCCATTCTTTTATTTATCTGAGTGGCATACGAAAAAGAAAAATCGAAGGTCCATGCAAGGTACAGTGCACATTATGGACACATGATAGAGGTGCAGCATAGATTGGGGAGTAGTAGAGGAACAAAACCCAGGATCTCAGATGAGTAAATTTGGGATAAAGAAACATATTTTCCAGAGAGCCTAGTGAAAATATTTGAGTGTGTGCATTTCTATGTTGGGCTAAGTAAGAAGCATGTTTTGCTGAGAGAGGTTGAGAGTGCCTATGCAAAGGTAAAGAGACCCCGAGAGAAGCGCTCTGTGTGTAAGGCTAAAGTGCCTGTGTAATGTGTGAAAGGCATAGTTTCTTGTGTTGTATGTGTAAGGTGAAAGAGCTTCTCTGTTGTGTAAGCAAGGCTAAAGTGCCTATTCATTGTGAGTAAAGGTGGAAGTTTCCTATGTTGCGTGAAAGGCTGAGTGTGTGTTGTGGAGTACAAAAGGCTGAAAGCTGAGGGACTGTTGATGAAGAGCAGAGAACAAAACACCATCAATGGTGATGAGTAACTGTTGTTGAAGCAGATAAATGGGCTTTTGCAGAGTGCTACAAAGTGGGCAAAGTGAGAAGAGTTCAAATTTGTTATCAAGAAGAGTGGCTACCAAATTACAGAGGACATTTAGTTCCTATTTGAATGTGGGTTGGTGCATGCATATATTAAGTTGGTACTTCCATTCTCTAGTAGGCCACTTTAGAAATCTTGGGGGTTGGTGCCTCGTACAAGTTAATGCTTGCATAGATCCAAGGAGTTGTAACTTGGTTCTTGCTACATATCCATGAGGTCGGTGCCTCACATGGTGCTTCTGGTGTTGGGATGGGGTCTCGAGGGGTAGAATTGAATGAAACTTAGTCATTTTTGTAAAGAATTCTATAAAAGGTGTAAAGTATTCGAAAAATGTGGAAACAGAACACGCAGATAGATGGAGTCAAAGGGGCCTTAGCCCCTTGTTTTTGGTCAGTTTTGAAGACTCGCCCATGATCCGGGGGCCATGGTATTGTATTAAGAAAGCTATAAATAGTTGAGTCTTAGAAATAAGTTTGGGGATAGAGAATTGGGTACATTAAAGAGTTTTGTTAGGTAAGAGCTATCCTATTAAGGCTTTGCTTCCTACACTTAGGTAGAGAAGGGAAGGCTCCTGCAGCTGAGTGCACAGGAGGCCTAGGTAGAGTCCGCAGCCAAGTGTGCAGACCGTTGTAGCTGTGTGCGTAAGGTAGTTTGAGTCTGTACTGAAGAATTATAGGTAATAAAGATCGATTTGAAGTGGAATACTTGCATTTATCTGTTATTTGATTATCTATTATTTGTTTATTGCGTTGATTACTGTTTCATGTGAATTAATGTCTTGTATCCATGCGAATTGGGTTAATTGAACATATTTGCACTTAATAATATGATCGCATAATATTTGTGAAGGTTTAGAGTTACTTTGACTTAGATTCAAATCAGAGACATAGGTCTGTGCGATGGCAGATCTAGATCCCAAAAACTCTAGAAGACTTGTTTATGTGCGTGAACTTAGCTGATCATTATCTTTTGGACCTTAATAATACAGTAAACCTGTTTCGTGAAGGATTGGAGGTGATTAGAGCTAGATTTAGGGCCTAGGCTCTAATGACAAATAGATCTGTGTGAAGGCAAATGTATGGTGCAGAAAGACATCACAATCATCTTTGGATGTGAAAACCTGGTTCTTGTATCCCCCCATACTGCTTCTGGTGAGACTGCAGCCTGCGCTACGTGGGTTGTTGCAGAAAGGGCTAGTAGTGTAGGCTTTTGTTGGTTGGTAAACTAACTTTGAACCTGGGTCAAGACCCACTAAGCCAACAAATGGTTACATTTCCGGGACCGGGATCTACTTAAAGAGATGTGTGATGTCGCTTCATTGGAATCCAACTAAGAAAGAGATTAAAAATTTGTTAAATCGGAAGATTCATGGATTCACAACTCAAGAAAATAGGAATCTGTGCCTGTCGAAGGAGGATTGGTTGAATAGATATCTGTATATAGAGGTACAAAAAATATTCTTCTGCACTTTCCCAATTGAACTGTATTAATTGTTAGCTAAATTAATAGACATTCAAGGAAGGTGGAAGCTCAATAGTCTTATAGTGTGGACTCCAGAATTGGTGTGACGACTAGAGGTCTCTAAAAACAAGATTGTGCGAGCTGTAGGTCATTGGCTTGATCGAATTCTAGGAGGATTTTTTACGGAATTTGAAGTTGACACCTCAGTCCGCTATAGCAAAGCCACTGGGATGGGGTCCCCTGGGTCAGTTTTGGGGCAAAAGCCCAATTTTTGATGAAAAAGGATGTAAAGTCTCCTCAAATTGTGAACGCGGAGCACAGATTTAGTTAAGAGTCAAAAAGGGTTTTTACCCTCATTCATGTAAACTTGAGTCTGTTTTTGAAGTTCTACCCATGGTCCATGGGATTGTATAAATAGGTGTGTCTTAGAGAGTCTAAGGTAGATAGAAAGAGATAGAAGTCTTTTGTTTATGGGTACGATGGAAGGAGTCTAGAGAGTTAGCACAGGAAAGAAAGTATTAGAGGGAGGAAAGGTTTTGTAGCTGGGTGCGCAAAGGCCTAGAGTAGTGTCCACCGCTGAGTGCATAGACCCCTACAGCTGAGTGTGCAGGGAAGTATTGAGTCTGTAAACTTACTGAAGATCAATAAAGAAGATTGTTGCAGAAATTCTTGTGTTTTATCTCCTTACTTCTGTTATGTATGATTGCAATATATGTTGTGATGAAATGATGTATTTATAAAATATTGATGTATTGATGTGCGAATTTACTTGATCCGTCTTATTATCTGAATGGAATTAATATTAAGTGATTACGTGAATAGCATAACACTTTATGTTAAGGTTATAGCACACTTAGGTAGATCTAAGTAAATACTGATCTAAGGATAACCTATGGTGCACGTAAGTAGTTAAATTGCTTGTTCATGGTCTGCAAAAGCCAATCGTAGATCTTCTCGGAGATCTAAAGGTTGATTGAGAGAAATTACAGCGCTAAGACTTAAGGGCTTAGAGATCTATACGAAGGAAAACCTAGATCATAAAAGGACATCACACTAATCTCTAGATGCGAAAACTTGGTTCCAGTATCCCCCCATACTGCTTCAGGTGAGACTCCAGTCCGCGCTACGTGGATTGATGCCGAAAGGGCCTGTTGTTGGAGAGGTAAATCCCCTCTACGGATAGAGGCGATCCCTACTAGCCCAGAATGGGTCTAGTAACAATCAGTCAATGCTACTATGCAAGTTCCTAATTGCAAACAAAAGGTAGGCAATGAACACCTACTTGGATTCCAACGCTATTGTTTGATGAAGAGATGCCACTCTCGCTCCTTCGCTTTGGCCGGTCACGATCCTCCACGATCCCTGTGAATGGATACCTGCACACACGAAGAGAAACACAAACACAGGCGTGAAATCTAATAAAAGAAATTATACATCAGTCAGAAAGGACATAACTCACATTAACCATTACAAAGACAAATGAGAGTGGAACCATAATAGTAGTCATCTATTATTAATCAATAACAGAGAAGAGTACAACCAAAGTTCTGACGTCGAATCCTTCTCAAGAGGGTCCAGCTAGCAAGTCTCTTAAGCATTCACCCTTAGAGGTAGATCTCCCAAGACAAGAACTCTCTCTCACACAAGCAACACTTCACAACCTTCCTTAAGCTATTTAGCAATCCCACACTTGTCACACCAACTACCTACTAGCAGCAGCACTCTAAGCACTATCAATTCCACACTATCCAAACTAGCTGCTCATGGCAATGGTAGAGGTTTAAATAGGAGAAGGAGTCTCCATGAAAGGTGGGAGGATGAGCTTATCTCCAAGGAAGGTGGGTCAAATGATGAACAGACATGCCATAGAAGGGAGGGCGATACTCACAAGGCCAACAACCAGGTCTGGAGTCATCTGGAAGGCTGGCTGTTAGAACAAACTCGCCCAAACTGGATCAGCGCAGGTGTATAACTGCACTGGGGCGCTGACATCGCACCTTAATAACGGAGAAAGTTGTGTCAGCGCGATTCAATACAAGCATAGGATGCGCTGGCTCATGAAATTCGACCAGCACAGAAAACCCATGTGCTTCCGCGCTGGCAGCGCATTCGTTGCACTATGAGGCACCGATCAGCGCGGTTATTTTAATAACAGTCGCGATGATGAAATAAACTTTGGTAAAGTGGGTCATTTGGCCTGATTGGAGAGCATGAGCATGATTAATTGGAATTCATGACATAGTAGAGAGACTGACAGGGAGATAGTGACAAATTACTGTGTAACACCTGTAGTGTAGGGATTTGTTTGGCGTAACTAACTCTGAACCTGGGTTAGGACCCATTAAGACAACAAATGGTTCTTTTACCAGGACCAGGATCTGCATAAAGAGATGTGTGATGTCACATCATTGGAATCTGACCAAGAAGGAAATCGAGGAGTGGTTGGATAGAAATATCCACGAATTCGCGACACAGGAAAACAGGAATCCGTGCCTGATAAAGGAACAGTGATTAGACAAATATTTGTACACAGAGATACACAAAATTTTCTTCTGCACCTTCCCGATTGAAATATATTATTGGATAGCTAAATTGGCAGACGACCAAGGAAGGTGGAGTCTTGACGGTCCAATAGTGTGGACTCTGGAGCTAGTGTGGAGAATGGAAGACTCTGAAGATAAGATTGTGCACGTTGTTGACCATTGGCTTGATTGGGTTATTGGAGGATTTGTTACAGAGTTCTCGGTTGACACCTTAGTCAGTTACAGTGAAGAAGATCGATGCTTCTTCAAGGGACCATGAGGTAAGTATTTGGGGTCTTTGAATACCCGGATTAAGATGCTCTTGTGTGAAAAACGAGTTATGCCATTGCCTTGATTTTTGGATCTACACAGAGTGGACGGAGCTTTAGAAACCAAGAAAAGAGAGGTCATGAATGTAACCAATTGATTGGACCTCCTTCAAGTGATGACAAAAGAGCGGTGCAGTCATCGTCGTGAAGCATTGTCCAGTTGATAAGGTAGGGTTTTCCGCGGATATATCATCTAGCCACACCACCTCCACCTTCACCTCCACAACCTACACCTTTTCCCACTCCACCACCACCACCACCACCGTTCGACATGTCGAATACCATCAAGTTGCTAGTTTTCAAGGGCTTAGGAAGTTTGGATCTGGATCTATTTTGGTTTCTTGCAAAGGCTGTATGGATAGAAGAACATATTACGAATGATAATATAAATAAGGCACAACTGGTTATTTCTCTATAGGATCACACACAGAAGTGGTACGTTAAGTACTACACCAATAATCCATTGGCATCATTAGCGGATACTTAGACCACTTTCAACATAGAATTCGGTAAGCCTAAGTCTAACTCGCAATCAATAATTGGATTTAAGGAAATGACAATGAGGGTCAGTGAAATTCCCTGGGAGTTAGATCAAAGACTAAAGTGCGTGATCCAAAGCTAATATGCATCTCACAGATAGTCAGCACCGTGAATGGTTTATAGCCTCGCTCCTGCCCCACCTAAGGATTGCTTTATCGTAGCAAAAGATAGGAACTCAAGTGGAAGCTCTAGAAATCATGATGAGATTGCATGAAACACCTATTCAGGACGCGTCTTTAGGAGTCCAAAAAATTCACTCACAGTTGCAGAACCTCTGTTTGGAATTACAAAGCTTGAAAAAAGAAAAGGAGGCCAGGATGGAGGTGCGCGAAGAATTCTAGTGCCTCAAGCGTAAGAGTCGGGGGCATGATAAAGCTCATTGCCCTGTCTTCATGAATTATATCATCGAGGGGGGCGCAATGCCCCTGAGGTAGGAAGCTCCAGTAGGAACATGTATGGGGCACGCGCTATGGTGTGCTATTTGTCAAGTGGTCAGAAAACATGTCATAGATAATTGTCATTTGCTACAAAGTTTGTACAGACACCACAACCATTGTTCTATGATTTCTATAAATCGATGGGCCACGATGAGCGCAACTGCCATAACTATGAACTAATGATGGAGAGGACGCCTATGTATCGAATGCAAGTAGAAACGCGGCCTTCAAATCAAGGCATAGGGAGAGTGCGTGGAGGATATCAGGGGCGCGAATGAGGCCGAGGAGGAGGAGGACCTAGTAGAGGTCGAGGATAGGTCATTTGCTATAATTATGGAACACAAAGGCACTATGCATGGGAGTGTATGAGTCAGACATGCCCGTCATGTCAATACTGCACTCAGTTTGACAACATAATAGAAGAATGCCCTTTATTGATATCCAAGATGCAGGAGAAGAAGGCGTAACCTTAGAATCCTACCCAGAACTTACAGATGATGAGGGCTGAGCCTTGCGAAGAAGATCCAAATTTGAATATCATGTTGAGAAGCGGAATAATGACTGGTGATGATAAAGAAAAACAACTTGAGGAAAGTGGATGGATCTGTAAGGCCCCGAAAAAGGATATTGGATTTGATCTGGAGTGTGCGAAGGAAACATTCATGGAAGCAAAGAAAAGATTTGCTAAGGCCTCTACCTCAGGAAGTCAGAACAAACTACTAGACACCGTGGGCCTACATAGGTTGACCCCTCTGTGCTTACCACCTTCTTGGGGACTTCTATGAAACTGTTGCATGATAGCAGGGTTGTGAAAGGGCTACAAGAATGGATAAACAAGTGTGTTGGTAAGGAAGATGCTCTGGAGGGACACTACATGGTCCGCAAGATTGGTAAACATAAGGCAAGAACAGGGCATGAGATGAGGCTCACACATAGATAGGAGACTATGAGATGGACCGAGTTATTCTGGATTTGGGGTCTGATGCAAACAATTTTCCTAAATAGACATGGGAGTGGATGGGGAGTCCTACACTGCAGTGGTCTAAGATTCAACTGAGGATGGAGAACCAGTAGAAGATTATCCCTATGGGACGATTACATGGAGTCACTGTAGATATAGAAGGTGAGAGTGCGCTAGCTGATTTTAAACTCAAAGAAATTGTTGATGAAAACAATCCATAACCCGTGCTCCTTGGAATTGATTGGGCTATTGATATGAATGAGGTAATCAATTTGAAGAAGTAGACAATGTCGTTCGAAAGGAAATCACTCTATGTTGTAGTACCATTGGACCCTGCAAAAGGATCACTCTATACTAAACCAGTCCGTGACTATGAAGAAAGTGATGATGATTTGGATCAAATCTACAAAATTATGGCGCGATACCAAGATTGGGTTAATCCAACAACTGATGGACGAATTGCATTGGACCACGAAAGCTCTTGTACCTCGGATTCAAATGAAGACTTGGAACATTGGAAAAAAAGGCCGCATGAAGTAACTACACTGCGCTGCAACATGATGACAAAATCATTGTGTTGTGTGTCATTGGAGGTAATAAATTTACCTTATTACAATGGTTTAACTGATGTAGATAAGTTTTTTGGATGCATTTGAAAGAGAAGTCCCGAAGGATCATCGATTTCAGGTGTTCGATTTGGCACTGCACGCTATGCCCGCTCGATGGTGGGGTAGGAGGATGATGAGGATGCGATTTGGTCATCCTAAAGTGTGGTTAACTGAGAAATATGATGGGAGGAATGATTTGTGCGACCATTTAGAAAAGTGGACTAAAGTCTATAGAACAGAGCCACAGCCAAAGTGGGTGAACTTATTCTGTCACACCTTGGATATAATCCATATGAATTAGTAGCTGGAAATAGAGCTCCACCATGGCACCGCAGAGTGGGATATATTAAGGGAAGGATTTTTGATGACCTTCAGTTTTGAAGACGGATTCAAAAGCATTGATGAAGCCCTGTAGGAGGTTAAGGCAGTGATCTTCAGAATTCCACAGGATCCTTTGGAATTCCTTCAACCAGATTAAAGTACCCAGCTGCAACATGCATTGGAATGCTATAGTATGAATACTGAAGGGGAGGATGAGGATCCATGAAATATAAATATCCCAGAAGCGAAGGGCCACCGTAAGGTCGAAGTTTTGTTGATAGAGAACCCAGATATCACCGCACCACTGAAGACTAGGTAGGTAAACATTGGTACTGAAGTACAGCCTAAATTTGCAAAGATCAGAGATTATTGGGATGATGCCATAGTGGATAAAGTTGTTGATTTACTTCACGAGCACCAGGATATTTTTCCTACAAAATTTTAGGACTTGAAAGGCATCATAGGTGATTTGGGTGTGATGAAAATAACTTTGAAACCGGACATGAAGCCCGTTAAGCAGAGTCTATATCGCCTTAATTCCAAATAGAAGGAAAAGGTGAAGGATTGTACATGGGCTAAATCAGCTAAATTCTTGTTTGAGTACGTGTTAACCAGGTTCAGTTTCCCAAAAGTGTTGATGAGTGATCGTGGTATGCACTTCCTCAATTAAATGATCAATGCACTGACCGAAGAGTTCCAGGTTTATCATCATAAGAGTACACCATATCATCCTTAGGCTAATGGAACAGTTGAGGCCTTCAATAAGATATTGAAGAATGTGCTGACAAAGATTTGCAATGTGCAACAGAATGATTGGGATGTGCATGTACCGGTAGTATTATGGGTGTATAGGACTACTTGCAAAAAACTAATAGGTCAGACACCTTTCCGATTGGTCTATGGTGTAGAAGCTATGATGCCTATGGAATATATCGTGCCTAGTCTACGCATAGTAGCTTTCACAGGGATGGCAGACCATGGAGCCTTGGAAGAATGGCTCGCACAATTGATGGAGCTCGAAGAGGACAAATTCTTGGCTGGATTTCATCAACAAGTACAGAAGGAACATGAAAAAGCATGGCACGATTGACACATCAAGCTGTGCAAATTCAAGGTAAATGATTTGGTATTATTATATGATAGTAAGTTTGATAAGTTTCCAGGAAAGTTTCAGATGCACTGGTTGGGGCCATATGTCATCAAAGAAATCACAGATGGGGGTGCGATTCAGCTTGCAAAGCTGAACGGAGAACCTTTCCCGGGAAGAGTGAATGGGAGCCAGTTGAAGCCATATGTAGGAGATCCATCTCAATAACTACATGACGACTGAATAGTCTTAGTACTCCAGGAATCTGTAAGGGAGCACAGGACTATAAACTACACTGCACGGTTTTGGGGACTACGCGACAGGGGTCACGCAAAACAGGGTGATGTCATAGTACAAGAAGCTACGCAAAGGGAGCTGCGCTATGGAGGGAGATATCATGCAACATATCTAGAAAATGACTATTAGAGTCACTGTTCATGATTTGACAGCTAGGAGATAGTTAAGAGGAGCGGGTGGGTGGCATTTAAGGCTGAAATCTTTATAGATTTGTCACCAAATCAGCATTAATGGATGGATTTTGGGGGTAATGGTCAAATTTCAATTCAAAATCTCCTATAAATTAAGTGTGCTAGTCCAACAGAGAACACTTTGCACCCTTAGAGTTTTGAGTTGTGTTCTCTGTCGCTTATGAATCATAAGTTTTTCGAAAATTTGGCCACAAGCTTTGTGTTTGATACTCTATTTGAGGAAACCCAACAATTGATTTGCAGCACTATGTTAGGAACAAGTCCCGTTGGGACTGCAAGCATCGAAGGAACTATTTCCTCTGAAGGAGTGGCTTGAGAAGTCGTGAGCATGGATGCTTCGGCTCCTGTGCCTACAGTGCCGAGCTCAAATAGGCCAAAGCCTATACCCATGAACGAGACCCACAAGACAAATAAAGACAAGCAGGAAAGGCAGGGGCAAGTGCACGAGTCGCCTAGAAAGCATTCTTCTACCTAAACACACAAGAAGGACAAGTAGCCTAAGAAGGTTGTAAACTTGGAGGCTGAAGAGGGCGCTGAAGATATAGATGTCGAGGGCGTGGAGCCCGTCTCCAAGTTGCCAGAGTATATCCCTCCACGTAAATGGAAGGAAAAGATGACCAAGGAACCAGACTCAGAAAAATTCGTCATCCACACGCCCTTGTTTCCAGAAAAGATAACCTTCGACGGTCTGTGCCTGGTGCAGGTTCCCCTCTTAAAGATGGAGGATTGGGACTTGGTTGACCATGAGAGGTTCTCCCACCTCACAATGGAGAATTACATGAAGCGAGTATATTACAAAGACTCTGGTGTCACTGCGTTGGAGTCAATTGAGTGGATCCACAGAGTAGAGAAATCTGGGTTATTGAACTGATCCCACTGATCTGAATTTAAACAGGAACATAATAAATTATAGAGATAACCATAAACATAGATATGCAGTGGAAATAATACTTCATTTCATTACTGGTAAATACTGAAATATGCTTACAAATAGAAATGGAAATAAACCAGCTAGGGCAATGGTAGCTTATCTCTGAGAAGAGATGTGGCGGCTACATGCCTCTAAACTGTGTTACAATGAGGCTCGAAGGCCTATTTATTGTTGAGAAACAATGGAAAACCATTCATATCCCAAAACCTAACCCTAGAAGATGAAACACCAAATTGTGGGCCCCATTTTGGGTAAGTTGGTACATCAACTTCCCGGGGTTGTAACTTTGGCACCGAATCTTCATTTGACGCTTACAATAGCTCGTTAGAAAGATCTATCTAAGCACTACAACTTTGGGAAGAGCAATGTTAGTCCATGGACCCGTGTTGCTCCCATATTTCCCAAAAAATGTCGTTTAGGGCCTTAAAGTGGCTCTGAAAGTTCAGGACCCGAAAAACTGCTAAAAATAGTAAATTGTGCTACAATTACGGAAACTGAAAAACTGAAAGAGACAGTTGTGGGGGTCCAAATGGGATAGGTGGGTGGCCACCAACATCCACCTGGATCATTCCTCCCCCCTTAGGAAGCAATGGTCCCCATTGTGTTGAGTTCCTCCATCTGTTGAACTTGGTCCCTGGTGAGCTGTTCTGCAATCTCTGATGTGTCTAGTAATGGTGGGAAGCATGGTTGAGGGCGTTCCACATTGAACACTCTGCGCAAATGAAGGAATGGAGGAATGTTGTGCTCCAAAGCATTATTTCCTACATCCTTGGCAATGGTGTAAGGACCATGTCGGCATGGTCGGAGCTTCTGATGGACTCTTGTAAGGCGTTCTTTCTGCAGATGCAACCAGACTTTGTTGCCCACCTGAAGCTTGTGTGGTACCCCTGTGGGTGAGGAGAAGTTGTTCCTATGTTCTGTCATGACCGTATCCCTTTACTACTACTGCTATGTGGAGGAACCCTTCACAGGGGTCATGGATGTGGCAACGATCTTCCCCTTACTATGGGAGTGAGCCAGACAGAAAATGAATTTCCTAGTCTGTGAGATGAGCTTGTTGCCTTTCTTAGCAGTGATTAAAGAGTTGGCGGTAGGTGGGGCTACCTCTAGTAACCGATATAATGAATTACCCAGAGAAATAATAACAGCGTGAGGCCTCGGCTCATACACAGAATGTCACCTCCATAAGTATGTTGGCATTATGACACAGGTTTGGCACTATGGCACAGGTGTTGTCCTTGATGGAAACTCACTCAAAGGGCAGATCACAATTCAGGCTCTCAAAATTAAAGAAAATGAGGTATACGCAGGTTCCTCTTAACAAAATTGCGTATACACGTAGGTGTACCGATCAAAAGGCGCATATACATATGCACACACTTTCATGCAAAGAAAAGCACGTACATATGGGAAAAATTATGCTTGGTCCATGGTATTTAGTCTGACATATTTGAACCTATGGTTTTGATCCTTGGTATTGCATCCAAAGTGTTGAACCCAGGTATTGAGTCCCTAGTATTAGATCTCTATGGTTTTGGACCATGGTTTGAGTAAGGCCAAGTCTATAAAAAGGGAAGGAGATCATTTGGCAAGGAATCAACTGAAGCATCGAATATCTTATGAAGAGCAATATATAGAATACTGTCATTGGGTTATGGTGCATAACTAGATTTGAATCAAGGAGGAACCTGAGCCCAAGGAAAAGGATAAGTTCTATTGATGGGTCAAGATCTTAAGGCGGTTTGAAGAGAAGTATCTTTGTGTAATTTTTGATCTGTTATATTTGGTGCATGACATGATCTATAAATAAGATAATCTGGGTATAACTAATGTTTGAACAAATGAAAAGGATAAATTATCTTTTATAGATCTGTACGCAGCTTCAGCGCAGCAGAGGAGTGTATAAACGTTGGTTCACTAACTTAAAACACCGTATACGCTGGATGGCTTTGATACAGAAGCATATGCACGTAGGTTCCACATATTGAAGTAGCGTACATCTCATGAAATATGTTTTAGCTGCTTCTGTTTATTGCTACAGCGTTCTGGGTTCAGAATTGGTGTTTGGTTACTGGTATTGTTTTCTGGTTACAACATTCTAAGAAGTTATTGGTTGATTCAGGATTTGTTTGTACAAAGGAGTTTGGTTAATGCAGATATTCTTGATGTTTGATTGATATTCATGGATCCAGTCTGAAAATTTATGAAACGTGGTCCCTGGAAGAAAAGAGAAGGTTGTAGCCTTCGGTAGGTCAGCACCTACGTACTAGTACCTTAGCTAGTACAAGAGCTAAGGGGGTTGTAGCTCCCTTCCAGGAGAAGCTGGAGAACGAAAGAAGGTTGTAGCCTTCTGCAGGTAGTAGCCTGCTTACTGGTATAAGACTGAACCAGTACATAATCATTGTAAAAGGAAGTTTCTAATTTAAAAGAAGATAGAGACAAATTGCAGCAGGTGGTTTTCACCCACATTGGGTTTCCACCTTATATCTTTGTGTCCATATGTGTGGTGATCTATTCTGTTTTTACTGCTCCTGCTTACTGTTATTATGATTAATGAATTACTGATGCACTGACTAAAGATCAAACAATTAATTAATCTTAAGTTTTCTGATATACGCTGGTTTCTTTAGACATAGTAGCGTATACAAATCTGAGTGTGAAAAGGAAAGTAATTGATTTGATAATACTGATTCACCCCCCCCCCCCCCCCCCCCCCCCCTTAGTATTATTTTCAACAATTGGTATCAGAGCATGTCCTTCAGAAGAATCTTGATCGCTTGAAGGAAGATCTATCATCATGAGCAACTACGAAAAGGAAGCATCAATCAGGCCACCAATTTTTGATGGGAGCAACTTCGTCTATTGGAAGGTAAGAATCACTGCCTATCTTCAATCTCTTGGTACAGAAGTTTGGGATATTGTGGAAATAGGATACACATTTCCATCAGCAACTCCTATAGATACAGCTGGTAAGAAGCAGTATGAAACTAATGCAAAGGCTATCAATACTCTATTAGGGAGCCTATCTCAATCAGAATTCATCAAGGTTATGCAGCTCAAAACCGCAAAAGAAATATGGGACAAGATTGTTCTAAGCTATGAAGGAGATGAACAGGTAAAACAAGAAAAAATACAAACTCTCAGAATTCAATATGAAAATCTCAAAATGCACAATGATGAAAGTGTGGGTAACTATTTCCTACGTATAGATGAGATTGTTAATTGTATGAAAAACTTGGGTGAAGAAATAAAAGAAGTTGTTTTGGTTGAAAAGGTTCTAAGATCTTTGTCTCCTAAGTTTGATTCAAAAGTTTCTGCCATAGAAGAAAAATAGAATCTACAGAGCATTACCATGTCACAGCTACACGGAATTCCAACTGCTTACGAAATGAGAAGAGGGGGACCATCAAACAGGAGAGAAGCTGCATTCAAAGCCTCAAGGAAAGGAAATTACAATGGGTCAGGACATATGTCAGAAGAAGAGGAAGAATCAAATTTTGTCAAGAACCTTCAACGGGGAACTGGAAGATTCAGAGGTAAGCTGCCTTTCAAATGCTTTGCTTGTGGAAGAGTTGGTCATTATGCTGCCAAGTGTCCTCATAAAGATAAACTTGACAAAGGTAAGGAACCAGTTAGATGGAATAGAAAACATAATGTATGTAAGAAGATCTATTATACACATGAAGACAGTGATGGATATTCAAATAGTGATGAAGATGAACAACGTAATGATTATAGACTTTTGATGGATTTTGAAGATGATGATTTATTGGATGCTATAGATGAAGAAGGTCTCTATGAAGAAATTTCTAAACTCAAAATTTGTTTAGAGGAAAAGAATATGATTATAGATACTCTGACATTCCAACTTGCTGAAAGAGAAAAACACAATGAAAAGTTAAAATGTGAAATTGTGGGACTTAGAAAAGATATTGAGAAATCAAAAGCTCTTAATCTTAGATTTTGCTAAGGGATCTGAAACTTTAGATGAGATTATCAAAGTGCAGCATTCTCCTCTAATCAAGACAGGTCTTGGATATACTGAAGAAGTGTCTCAAGCACAGAAGCAAGCACAAAAGCCATCCACCTCCAAAAGTTATCTTGACATAGCAAGAAAAAGTGAACAGGTTGACAATCGACAACAAAAGCATAATTAGGGACAATTTTCTTCAAGAATGAACAAACATTACCAAGTAAATCGATGGCAATCTACTTCAAAGATGAATAGAAGCTTCAACCAACCACAGGTAAATCATTCTCAATTTGCCTCAAGAATGGATGTCAACAGAAACTACAATCATTTGGTTGGTAAGTTTGATAATCGTAGAAATTTCTTCAATGGCCAATTGTTCTCTTGTCATAACTTTGGTCACAAAGCTGCTCAATGTGTTGCTTACAAGACCATCATGACTAGAGAAGCTCAAAAACAAAGGAGTATGATTGGGATCATGAAAAGGACCTACAATAACTTTTCTGCTCTTGAGATTGAAGTAGAATGTTCTATTTGTAACAACTTCGGTCATGAAGATTATGAATGCAGGAGTAGGTTTCGGCAAACAACTCAGAAGGAGCAAGTTTCATTGAATTCTAAAACATGGAGAAAGAAAGAATCGCAACTAGAAAGATGTGGGATAGCCTTATATGCGGAAGGATAGGAAAATTAGTGGTACATCGACAGTGGAAGCTCGAAACATATGATAGGTGATAAAGAAAAACTTCAGTCATATAGTGCCTTAAAAAAGGAAAATAAGGTCTCATTTGGAAATGACACCCCTGCACTCATAAAAGGTAAAGGTTCTATGTTTTTCAAAGAAAAGGTCAAGGTTGGAAATGTTATGTATGTTGATGGCTTAAATCATAATCTATTGAGTGTCATTCAAATGTGTGATCAAGGAAATGAAGTAATATTTCGATCAAATGGATGTGTTGTTCGTGAGCTTGATACAGGAGAAACAATTATCAAAGGCATAAGAACTCCAAATAATTTATACATACTGAAGGGAGGAAAATAGTAATGCTATCTTCGCAGGAATGATGAACACTAGCTGTGGCACAAAAGATTGGGGCATCTAAGCTTCTCTCAGATAAGGAAAGCATGTAAATATCAGGCGGTTCGTGATCTCCCTAACATCAGAATTCCAGACAATACAATATGCAAATCGTGTCAGTTTGGTAAGCAAACCAGAACTAATTTCCCTGAGAAGGAAGGATCAGCTAGCAGGCCACTTGAACTTATCCATACTGATGTATGTGGTCCATCTAGGAAAAGGTCACCTCGAGGAAAGGAATACTTTATATTGTTCATTGACAACTTTTCCAGGATGTGTTGGTTAGGACTGATGAAGCATAAAGACGAAGCTTTCGAAAAGTTCAAAGCATTCAAAGCCTTGGTTGAAAATGAATCAGATCGCAGAATCAAGTGCCTCAGGTCTGATAGAGGTGGGGAATTTATCTCGGATGATTTTTTCGATTTTTGTGAAGAACATGGAATAAGAAGGGAATTCTCTACTGCAATGACCCCTCAGCAAAATGTAGTAGTGGAAAGGATGAACAGAACAGTTCAACAAATGGCTCGTGCTATGCTTGATGAGTCTAGAACTCCCACAACCTTCTGGGGTGAAGCCGCATTTGCTGCAGTTACTATTCTAAAAAAGACAAACGTCCAGGTAAACAACACTCAGACTCCTCATGAACTTTGGTATGGTAAGACTCCCACAGTTAAATACTTCAAAATTTTTGGAAGCAAATGCTACATCAAAAAGACCGATGAAAACCTTGGCAAGTTTGAACCTAGAGAAGATGAAGGCATACTCCTTGGTTACTCTCCTCACAGCAAAGCATATAAGTGTTACAATAAAAGACTTGGAAAAATTGTTGAAAGTATTGATGTAGTGGTTGATGAAGAAGGGAACACTCCTAGGTAAGTAAAATCTGAAGATTTCGAAGATGATGAAGACTATCCTTCAACATCAAAAAAAATTCATGATGAAGAAGAAACTCATGAGGCACTAGAAGAACAGATAAGAATAGAAGAAAAGACTCCATCCAGGTACGTTCAAAAGAATCATCTAGAAACCCAAATTTTGGGGCAAAAGGAGGCGGGTGTACAAACAAGAAGAACCATTTCAAAAGCTTCAAGTTATCTAGCATTACTCGCCTCCACTGAACCAAAAAATTTAAGATAGGTATGCAAAGAATGCTAGGTAAAGGCCATGGAGGAAGAACTTGAGCAGATTGAAAAGAATAACACTTGGGAGTTGGTTCCTAGACCAAAATATAAGAATGTCATAGGAACAAAATGGATATTCAAAAATAAGTTGAATGAAAATGGAGATGTGATTAGAAACAAGGCCAGACTTGTTTGTAAAGGGTATGCTCAACAAGAAGGTATAGAATTTGATGAAACTTTTGCACTATTTGCTAGAATTGAGGCCATAAGAATGTTCCTTGCTCTTTCTAGCTTTCAGAAGTTCAAAGTATTTCAAATGGACGTGAAGTCTGCCTTCCTGAATGGAGACTTGGATGAAGAAGTCTATATTGAACAACCAGATGGGTTTATTCTTGGAAATGATCCAAAACTTGTATGCAGACTCAAAAAGGCTCTCTATGGCCTTAAACAGGCTCCAAGGGCTTGGTATTATTGGTTGGATAAGTACCTCCATCAACAAGGTTTTATAAAAGGATCAACAGATAGCAACCTATATATAAAAATTGACAATGATAAGTTGCTAATACTTGTTGTGTATGTTGATGATATCATCTTTGGTAGCAATGAAGAAGACATGAGTCAAAATTTTGCCTTGGTGATGCAGAAAGAGTTTGAAATGTCCATGCTTGGTGAGCTCACATATTTTCTTCGTTTACAAGTCCAACAAAACAAAGATGGTATTTTTCTATCACAAACCAAGTATCTCAAGCAGATCTTGAAAAAATATGGGATGGAGGATTCGAAACCAGTGCACCCCTATGGTAATAGGATGTAGCCTCAGTGCAAATGATGAATCAGCAGCAGTACATCAACCAACCTATAGATCCATGATTGGTAGTCTACTCTATCTAACAGGTACCCGACCAGACATTATTCATGCAGTGGGAATAGTTGGAAGATTTCAGGCAAATCCAAAGGAAACTCATCTTCATGCAGTCAAGAGAATTTTCAAGTATCTTCAAGGAACTCAAAACTATGGCTTATGGTATCCTAGAGATACAGATCTCACACTTCATGCATATACAGATGCAAATTGGGCATGAAGCGTGGATGATAGAAAAAGCACTAGTGGTGGTGGATTCTTTATGGGTCCTAGATTAGTATCTTGGTTCAGCAAGAAACAGAGTTCAATTGCATTATCTACAGCTGAAGCAGAATATGTAGCTGCTACATCTTGCTACACACATCTCCTTTGGATGATGCAAACATTGCAAGACCTACAAATCACTAGTACTCCACCTATCTCCATTTTTTGTGATAATACAAGTGTAATTAGTATTTCAAAGAATCCTGTCATGCATTCAAAGACTAAGCACATACCTATCAAGTATCATTTTCTCTGGGAACAAGTGCTTGAACAAAAGGTTAAATTGGAGTATGTTCCCTCTAAGGAACAAGTTGCTGACATACTCACCAAACCACTGCCCAGGGAGACATTTGAATACCTCAGACAGAAGCTGGGGGTAGTTGATGCATCATCTTGTTGTTGAATCTTGTCTATTTCAGAGAAAAGTGGTTGTACGCGAGTTTCATGAGGAGGATCCACGTACATATGCCGGTTTATGAAGATACAGTCGCGTATGTGTTGGTTTAAAGAAAAACAGTGGGCTAGCTTCAGGATGAAAAGAGTCTGATATAGGTCTCGCAGAGACCATCTGGCACAGGCTTAGGGGGAGCATATACTCTTCTAATAATGCATTTTTGGCATTATCTTAGAAGATCTTGGTTTACATTCACAGTTGTTTTAATTTCAGGTGGAACAGGTGCACGAGGAAGAGCATGGTTGCTGGTTTGAATGATGATTGATGGTTATGATGATTGATGATTGATAGATGCTAGTCTTGTTGTATATATTTCGTCTCTATGTCATGTATTTATTTTCTTATCAAGGCCATGTAATGGCCTATCTTGGTTTCCCCACTATGCTTGGGATGGATGAAGTAATGTTCTTATCATGTGTAAATTCTTGGTGTATCCCCACTTGGTTGGGTAGATGAGTCAGTCCCCACTCAGTTGGGAGATGGATGTATGTATGAGTCTTTGGTGATAGGAAGGTCATTTGTAATGTATAAAGTCATGTAAAACATCTTCTTGCAGACCTTGCCTATAGTCAAGGGGAGCTTGGACAGCATAGCAAAATAGAGATTTCAGTATGTATTCAGGGGGATCATAACCCTTTGCCCTTGATATCAAAGGGGGAGAATGTTTTTGAGTGACTTGGGGTTGCCATCGAGTCCAAAGGGGGAGATTGTTGGCATTATGACACAGGTTTGGCAAAATGGCACAGGTGTTGTCCTTGATGGCAACTCACTCAAAGGGCAGATCACAGTTCAGGCTCTCAAAATGAAATAAAATGAGGTATACGCAGGTTCCTCTTAACAAAATCGCGTATACATGCAGGTGTACCGATCAAAAGGCGCGTATATGTATGCACGCACTTTCATGCAAAGAAAAGCGCGTACATATGGGAAAACTTATGGTTGGTCCATGGTATTTAGTCTGACATATTTGACCCTATGGTTTTGATCCTTGGTATTGCATCCAAAGTGTTGAACCCAGGTATTGAGTCCCTAGTATTGGATCTCTATGGTTTTGGACCATGGTTTGAGTAAGGCCAATTCTATAAAAAGAGAAGGAGATCATTTGGCAAGGAATCAACTGAAGCATCGAATATCTTATGAAGAGCAAGATTTAGAATACTGTCATTGGGTTATGGTGCATAACTAGATCTGAATCAAGGAGGAACCTGAGCGTAAGGAGAAGGATAAGTTCTAATGATGGGTCAAGATCTTAAGGCGGTTTGAAGAGAAGTATCTTTGTGTAATTTTTTATTTTTTATATTTGGTGCATGACGTGATCTATAAATAAGATAATCTGGGTATAACTAATGTCTGAACAAGTGAAAAGGATAAATTATCTTTTATAGATCTGTACGCAGGTTCAGCGCAGCAGAGGAGTGTATACAGACTGGTTCACTAACTTAAAACACTGTATACGCTAGATGGCCTTGATACAGAAGCGTATGCACGCAAGTTCCACATATTGAAGTAGTGTATATCTCATGAAATATGTTTTAGCTGCTTCTGTTTATTGCTGCAGTGTTCTGGGTTCAAAATTGGTGTTTGGTTACTGGTATTGTTTTCTGGTTACAACATTCTGAGAAGTTATAGGTTGATTCAGGATTTGTTTGTACAAAGGAGTTTGGTTAATGCAGATATACTTAATGTTTGATTGATATTCATGGATCCAGTCTGAAAATTTATGAAACGTGGTCCCTGGAAGAAAAGAGAAGGTTGTAGCCTTCAGTAGGTTAGCACCTACGTACTAGTACCTCAGCTAGTACAAGAGCTAAGGGGGTTGTAGCTCCCTTCCAGGAGAAGTTGGAGAACGAGAGAAGGTTGTAGCCTTTTGCAGGTAGCAGCCTGCGTACTGGTATAATACTGCACCAGTATAGAATCATTGTAAAAGGAAGTTTCCAATTTGAAAGAAGATAGAGACAAATTGCAGGAGGTGGTTTTCACCCACATTGGGATTCCACCTTATATCTTTGTGTCCATATGTGTGGTGATCTGTTCTGTTTTTACTGCTCCTGCTTACTGTTCTTATGATTAATGAAGTACTGATGCACTGAGTAAAGATCAAACAATTAATGAATCTTAAGTTTTCTGATATACACTGGTTTCTTTAGACATAGTAGCGTTTATATGCAATTTCTCATAGCCGAAGTAGCGTATACAAAGCTAAGTGTGAAAAGGAAAGTAATTGATTTGATAATACTGATTCACCCCCCCCTCTCTCAGTATTATTTTCAACAAAGTATGGCTGGCCTATTAAAACATCACAAACATCTAGAGGTATAACATCACACAATACGTCATCTTTGAAGGGCTTGATGCTGTAGGGAAGGTGGCATTGTTTGCAAACTTGGAGATCTCATCCTTGGTGAAGCCACCCGATATTGTACGACTGCAGTGTGGTGTAGTGAGTAAGCCCAACCGCTTCATGACCTCTACTGAAATGAGGTTCTTTTGGCTCCCACTATCAACAATGAATTGCAGCGGTGAACCCTTCACCCACATCTGTGAGTGGAAAATACGCTCCCCCTCCTCTGGATCTTCGGGCTCATTCTTCTGGATCTTGGTGGTGGCAACAGTGACGTTGGGCTCCACATCAATGATCTGCTTCCCTTTGCCATTCCCCTTGTCAGGTTCTGACTCAGGGTCAGAACATGCATCTGATTCTGAAGCCTTCAACTTGGCCACCAATGACTGCTTGGTCTGACACTCACTTGTGTTGTGAGTGGGGCTCTTGTGGAACTCACACCACTTTCCTGTGTCCTTCTTCGACTTCGTGGTGTTGTTATTTTCTTGCAGCTTCGACAGGTTGTCTTGGGTCACCCCGCCTTGGCTTTTTCCTTTGGTCTTCGGATTCACAGATCCAAAGTCTCGCTTCTTCTATTTGAACTTTTGCTCGATTTTTACAGCATATTTGTATGCTGTGCTGAGTGAGGAGATGTTCAAGAACTCCATCTCTTCCTAGATGTATCTATGTTGGTAGCCGCGGTATTTGAGTACCAAATGCAGCTTAGAATATTTGATACCCAACTGTGTGCGAAGGGTATGAAAAATGTTTGGGAACTCTGGCACATCTTGGTCCCGTCCTTGCCGCAGCATGGTCCACTTTATGTATTTATCCTCATAGCTTTTGACAAGGTAGTACTGCTCCATGAGGGCATCCTGGAATGAATTCCAAGTGGGTGCAGCTGAAAATAGTGAGCCCGTACTTTCATCCTTCTGCTCGCAGTAGGTTTCCCACCAGTCCTTGACATTGGGGGCTGCTTTGAGAAGAGCGAAAACGATCTTTTCCCGACTCGAAAATTCATGAACAAAAAAATACCCTTCTAGCAGATTTAATAATTTATCTATAGCATATTCGTCTATCTAACCCTCGAATATGGGGATTTCAAAATTAACTTGTACCTTAAACAGTGTGGCATTTCCAGAGTAGCTGTTGGAAGTCGATGCATCACCTCTGGGTAGCCATTGAAGAATCTGGGCAAAGTTGTCCATCATCGTGTTCCTTTGTTGCTCAAGGGCTTCTTCAAGCAAGATTTTGATAGGATCTCCTACCCCCTCATCTTTCTTTTCATCCGCCATGGGAGGCCATCGGGATTTGCGAGGCTAGTCTTGTAAAGGTTCGACCAGTTCAAGCCCTAACTCCTTATATCTCGACCTCGTTGGGGACATGCAAAGAAAAACAGAGAAAAAGTAGACCGCTCTGGTACCATTGATCCCATTGATCCGGATTTAAACAGGAACACAATAAATTACAGAGATAACCATAAACATAGATATGCAGCGGAAATAATACTTCATTTCATTACTATAAAATACTGAAATATGCTTACAAATAGAAATGGAAATAAACCAGCTAGGGCGATGGTAGCTTATCTCTTAGAAGAGATGTGGCAGCTACATGCCTCTGAACTATCTTACAATGAGGCTCAAAGGCCTATTTATTGTTGAGAAACAATGGAAAATCCTTCACATCCCAAAACCTAACCCTAGAAGATGTAACGCCAAATTGTGGGCCCTGTTTTTGGTAAGTTGGTACATCAACTTCCCCGGGTTGTAACTTTGGCACCCGATCTTCATTTGACGCGTACAATACCTCGTTAGAAAGATCTATCTGAGCACTACAACTTTGGGAAGAGAAACATCGGTCCATGGATCCATGTTCCTCCCAAATTTCCCAAAAAAAGTCGTTTAGGGCCTCAAAATGGCTCCGGAAGTTTAGGACCTGAAAAACTGCTAAAAATAGTAAATTTTGCTACAATTACAGAAACTGAAAAATTGAAAGAGACAGTTGTGGGGGTCCAAATGGGATAGGTGGGTGGCCACTAACATCCGCCTAGATCATGAACCTACTGTGGGTGCCCCAATACCACCGCTCTAACATAAATACCACCTGTATACGACAACTACTAACTTTGGTACATGATGGGTACTTATGGCTTGACGTGCCTATCCCCATCACGGACATGCTTTTCCATAGGATCACGCTTCTGCCACATGAAGGCTTGAATCCAACCAAGGAGTTTGGCGAAAAGACAAGCGAGAGGGACTTGGCATAGACGACGAAGAAGAAATTTGAGCTTCTCACGAAGCCACACGGGTACTCCATAACATCCATCAACAACCTCGCGGTGAAAATTTCCACCCAGATACTAGACGGGAAGGTCATGAAGAAGTGTTGCGCGGACGAGGTTCTGGAACACGTGATCTCGTTAGCTGCACAATGCGCAGAGGGCATGCAGTTTAACTAGTCCTGCTATTTATGTAGCAAGTTCCTTGCGAATTTTCATGAGGCTCAAGATGAGAGCAAGACCTTCCACTACGCGTGGTTGCTACTCTCAATTATGCTAGTTGCTTGGGATCTGTCAAAGGACAACCAGTTTCTTCCATTTGAGGCAGGTTTACCGGAGGCTGCACAATTTACCTCCCTTTAGGCCACGAAGGACCCTGCACAGGTCACAGAAATGAATGTTTTATGGGTTTTGATGGAAGTGAGTATCCGCATGGCCATCAACCAGCGCCCACAGCTATCCCCAACCATGTATGAATAGTTGTATGAATATGTTGAACTCAAGGCAGACTTCCACTGCATTTATATCCTGGTGCGGAAGGATCCGCAACAAAAGTGGTTTGATCTTCCATATCTCGCCAAGGATGATGTGATTCAGGAATTAATTAAGCATTGGCCAGCAGATTCGCACTCTGCGTCTGACTTGGCCGTAGGTACCAGCAAAGCCACAAGGAGCTCAGTGGAGAAGAAGCAAAAGGATTCAACAAAACAGGCGGCACGAAAGTTGGCCACACAGTGAAAGAAGGAGGTCGAGGAGAAGGCCCAACTGGAAAAGGAGTGCACTACAAAACAATAGGCTGAATAAGAGGAGCGTGACTCTAAGCAAAGTGGTAAATTCCCTTCACCCAAAACTGATGAGGAAGAGCAGTCGGTGTGGGGCGGTGGAGGCGATGAGGCATAGAGCACTCCATTCTGGGTAAAATGGTACAAGGGATAGTAGTAGGAGGGGTCCTGGAAGAAGACAAGTTGACCAAGCGACTGCTGGATCCCATTACGTTGACGGAGGGTGGTCTTGACAAGATCAGGGACAAAGTATGTGACACCACCGCTAAACTGCTGCAGAAATTTGAGCAACAACACATGCAGCCATTAGGTAATATTCAGAAGGATCTGCGTGAACTACAGATCCATACCAGCAGGATACAGGGGGGTGCAGGTCATACGAGCCTGGCACCAGGAACAAGTCAGACTGGAAAGCTGGTAAGGACAGTGGATCTCAGGATAGTCGCACTACCAGAAAGGTCCCTGAGCATAGATTCGGTCAATGATAAGATCATCGTTAGCACCTAAAATAACATTGGCCTCAATATTGCAGCGCTCCCTAATGAGTATCTTCATGCGTTGCAGATAAACATAACAACGGAATTGAGAGTGCGGGAGCAGCGCACTCTCAAATTAATAAGTGAATATTGGGTGAACAATGAGCAAATGTTCACCAAGAAGATAGTCCCTGAAGGCAAGGGAAACAATCTAGGAGTAGAGTGCCCAGCTGGCAGCCATGATTGCAGAGGCATGCAGGACAGTGCCAGAGTTACACATACCTGAGGAGGCACTACTGGAGGCTAAGATCCGGAAGCTAGCTGTGGGCATCCACAAGGTGAAGGCAAAGGTGGCAAGATTTCAATTTGAAATCAACATGAAAATCAGGGAACAGGAGCTTAAGTCATAGTGTTCAACTCCGCCCAAAGTTAGGGAACAATGCAAAGTTGTCATCAAGGAAGGGATAGCTACTGTGGATGCCACGATCGTTAATTGCACATCTTTATTTGAACAGACCATGGAAGTGGTGAAGGCCCTGCAGGAAGATCCCACCATGCAGATATTAAATACAAAGATCTGTGAACTCTAGTATCAGTATGACGAGGTTAGGGAGACGTCGCGCTTCATTGCTACAGTGCAACGCCTCACCAAGTTGTAGGAGGAAAAGAAGCTCCTTGCACAAGTGGAAGCAGTGTAGAAAAAAGAGGCAATGCTTAAGGCACAGTTGGGTCCTTGGTTGGACGAAGCCTACCAAGTCTCAGCCAACATCCAGGAAAAGTTGATGAACTTGTAGCTCACGCATCAAAAGATCAAGCGAGCCAGCGAAGGACCAGCTACAGAGTAGCTGGTCAAACAAGTGAAGCAGGTAGCCACGCAGAGCGTGGCTGAAGTAGCAGTTGTGCAGGTGGAGCTAGGGGATCTTCACATCAAGATCACCATGCCAACCAAGTGACTTGACAGCAAGTCATGACCTTTGTGTTGGGGGCCTATTGGGATGGGGTCCCCTGGGTTAGTTTTGGGGCAAAAAGCTCAAGTTTTGATGAAAACAAGATGTAAAGTCTCTGAAAGTTGTGGACATGGAACGCGGAGTTAGTTAAGAGTCAAAAAGGGTTTTTACCCTCATTCATGTAAGCTTGAGTCAGTTTTTGAAGATCTACCCATGATCCACAGATTATGGGATTGTATAAATAGGTGTGTCTTAGAGATTCTAAGGCAGATAGAAAGAGATAGAATTCTTTTGTTTATGGGTACGATGGAAGGAGTCTAGAGAGTTAGCGTAGGAAAGAAAGTCTTAGAGGGAGGAAAGGCTCTATAGATGAGTATGTAGAGGCCTAGAGTAGTGTCTGCAGCTAAGTGCGCAGACCCCTGCAGCTGAGTGCGTAGGGAAGTATTGAGTTTGTAAACTTTCCAAAGATCAATAATGAAGATTGTTGCGGAAATTATTGTGTTTTATCTCTTTACTTCTGTTATGTGTGATTGTGATATATGATGTGATGAAATGATGTATTTATAAAATATTGATGCATTGATGTGCAAATTTACTTGACCCATCTTATTATCTGAACATAATTAATATTAAGTGATTATGCAAGGATAATAACACTTTCTGTTAAGGTTATAGCACACTTAGGTAGATCTGAGTAAATATTGATTTAAGGATAACCTATGGTGCATGTAAGTAGCTAAATTTCTTTTTCAGGGTCCGCAAAAGCCAATCGTAGATCTTCGCGGAGGTCTAGAGACCGATTGAGGGAAATTACAATGCTCGGCCTCAAGGGCTTAGAGATCTTCATGAAGGTAGACTTAGATCATAAAAGGACATCACACTGATCTCTGGATGCAGAAACTTGGTTCTAGCATCCCTCCATACTGCTTCAGGTGAGACTCCAGTTTGTGCTACATGTATTGATGCCAAAAGGGCCAGTAGTGTAGGGATTTGTTTTGCACAACTAACTCTAAATTTGGGTCATGATCCACTAACCCAATAGAAGCGAAGTGAATATTCTTCAAATTATCGTGAGGTAAGTATTTAAGGTCATTGAATACTTGGATTAAAATGCTATTATGTGAAAAGAGGGTAATGACATTACCTTGATGTTCGAAGCTACATGAAGTGGAAGATTCTTTAGAAATTGTGAAGAGTTAGGACTAGAGTATAGCCCATTGATTGTATCTCATTCAAGTGATGACGAAGGGGCAGTGTATACTACACCGTGGAGAGTTGTTCAGCTAATAATTTAGGGTTTTCCTAGAACACATCATCCATCCACTCCACCTCCACCTCCACCTCCATCACATACACCTTCACCCACACCTCCACATCCACCACCACCATTCAACATGGTGAACGCAATGAAGATGCCGATCTTCAAGGGAATAGGAAGTGAAGATCCATAGAAGTTATGGTTTGTTGTGAACGATGTATCAACAATGCAACAAGTCATTGATGATAATATAAGGAAGGCACAGTTGGTTATCGCTTTGCAGGATCGCACGCTAACCTGGTACATTAATTATTGTGCTGACAATCCTCATGCATCATTAGGAGAAACTCAGACAAATTTGAACAAAGAGTTTAGTAAGCCTAAATATGAGGCACAGTCGATAATTGAATTTAAAGATATCATGATGAAGATTGAGGAGACACCATGCAAATCTAAAATAGCCAGCATTGCGACTGGTTCATCGCATCACTTTTGCCCCATTTGAGAATTGCTCTGTCACAGCAGAAGATAGAAACATAGGAAGAAGCCTTGGAGATCACGATGAGGTTGCACGCATCACCTATTCAGGATACGAACCTAGGGGTACAACAGATCCACTCACAGTTAGCAAGCCTACACCTAGAATTATAGAGTTTGAATAAATAAAAGGAGACTAAGCTAGAAGTGCACACAGAGATTTGGTGTTTGAAGTGCAAGGGCCACAGGCACAATAAAGATCATTGTCCTATGTACGTGAATTATATTACGTGGGGGGGAATTCCCCTGAAGCCAGAAGCCCGAGTAGGGTTGATCACGGGAGTTGCGCTATGGTGTGCCATTTGTCAAGTTACTGGGAAACATGCGATGGATAACTGCCACTTGCTTCAGAAGTTCGTTCAGACACCTCAGTAGCTATTATGTAATTTCTGTAAATCTGTGGGCCACGATGAGTGCCACTGTCGAAGCTATGAGTTGATGATGGAAAGAACCCCTATTTACCATATGCAAGCAGAAACTCAACCTCTAGATCAAGGCACTGGAGGAGCCTACAAGGGTTTCCAAGGCTGAGGATGAGGTTGAGGAGGAGGTCTTGGTAGAGGTCACAGTTAGATTATCTGCTACAAATGTGGACAGTCAGGGGACTTTGAGCAATATTTCATTAATCCTACACACCCTTTGTGTCAATATTATAGATAGTTTGGCCATGCCATAGAATAATGTTCGATGTTAATAGCTAAAATGCAAGAGAAGAAAACACAGCCTCAACAACCTACGCAGAATTTACAAATGATGAGGGTTGAGCCTCGCAAGGAGGATCAGAGCATTAATATTGCACTAAGAAGCGGTATGACGTCTGGCGTCAATAAGGGTAAGCAACCTGAAGACGAGGGATGGGTCCATAAAGCTCTGGAGAAAGAAGTTGTCTTTGACCTTAATCATGCTAAGGAAACATTCATGGAAGAAAAGAAGAGCTTCGTTGAGGCCTCCACCTTAGGATGCTAGGAAAAGATGCAAGAAACTAGTGCGAAACAAGAGGTTGATCCTTCTGTACTCACTACCTTTTGGAGACCTGCATAAAATTATTACGCCACAGGAAGGTTGTGGAAGGATTGAAGGACCTAATAGACAAGTGCTCTAATAAGGAAAAGACTCCTTTGGAGCAGCATGCGATTGGAAAAATCGGTAAGCATAAGGCGTGAACAAGATGAGAGATGTGGTTAACAGTGCAGATAGGTGAGTATGAGATGGACCAGGTCATTTTGGATTTAGGGACCGATGCGAATTTCCTACTGAAACAGACATGGGAAAGGATGGGGAGACCTGCACTGTAGTGGTCTCTGATTCAACTCAGGATGGTGAATCAACAGAAAATCATCCCCATGGGATGCTTATATGGAGTAACAGTTGATATTGATGGTGCGAGTGCAATAGAAGACTTTGAAGTTATAGAAATTGTCAATGACAGTAATCCCTAACCTGCGTTACTGGGAATAAACTAGGTTATTGATATGAATGGGGTCATTAATCTGAAGAAGAGGACAATTTCATTTGAAAGAAAGTCACTTAGGGTTATAGTGCCACTGGATCCTATAGAAGGGGCGTGTTATACTAAACCAGTTCATGATTATGTGGAAAGTGATGATGAGTTGGATCAAATATACAAGATAACAACGCAAGATCATGATTAGATCAATCCAACGGTAGCTGGACGGATCACATGGGACTGGGAGAGTTCCTTCACTTCTAATTCAAATGAGGAATTAGAACATTGGCGAAACCACTTACACGAAGTGTTTATATTATGATGCAATATAATGACGAAGTCACTGTGCTGTGTCATCGGAGGTAAGAAAGTTACCTTATTATGATGGTTTGACTGATGTAGATATGGTTTTATATGAATTTGAGCATGAAATCGCTGAGGAACACCACTTTCAAGAATTGGAGTTTGTGCTCCACACTATGCCCGCACGATGGTGGGGTACTCATAAGGATAGTTTTGCTAGGTGGTCAGAATACAGGAGAATGATGAAGCTATGATTTGGGCATGCTAATACCAGAATGACTGAGAAGTAGAATGGAAGGGATGATCCGTGCGAGCACCTTGCAAGGTGGACTAAGGCATGGGGGGACAGAACCATAGCCAGAATGGTACATATATTTTGTCATACCTTGGATACAATCCCCATGAGATGGTACCTTAAAACAGAGCTCCTCCACGGCACTGTGGTATGGGATGTATTGAAGGAAGGTTTCTTATTGACTTTCAGCTTTGAAGATGGATTTGCAAGAATCGATGACGTGCTTCAAGAGATTAAAGCAGTTTTCTTCAGAACACTGAAGGAACCTATGGAATGGACCCAACCAGATTGGAGCACGTATCTGCACCATGCATTGGAATTCTATAATGTGACCGTTGAAGAGGAGGAAGAAGACCTGAGGAATATCAATATTCTAGAGACAGAAGGGAATCACGAAGTCGAAATCCCACAAGTGGAGAACCCAGACATCTCTGTAGCTTTGAAAACAAGGCAAGTAAACATTGACACTGAAGAAGAACCAAAATTCGCAAAGATTGGAGGCTATTAGGACGATTCTACAGCAGAAAAAGTTGTTGAATTACTTCTCAAATATCAGGATCTCTTCCCCACTAAGTTTTCATATTTAAAGGGCATACTTGGTGATTTGGGCGTTATGAAGATCACATTGAAGCCAGACGTGAAGCCTATTAAGCAGGGGCCTTATTGTCTTAATCCTAAGTATAAGGAAAAGGTTCGCCAAGAACTGGATAAAATGTTGGAGGCAGGAATTATAGAACCTGTTGAAGAGTTCGATTGGGTGAGCCTGATGGTGGTCCAAGAGAAGAATCAAAAGGGCGAAAGAAGGAGTTTTGTAGATCTACAGAAGCTTAATGATGCCTGCGTCCATGATCCATTTCCAACGTCATTTACAGACAAAGTGTTAGATAATGTCAGAGGGCATGAAGCCTATTCCTTTACTGATGGGCTTTTTGAGTATCATTAGATTAAGATTTCCCTAGAGGATAGAAGCAAAACCACCTTCACAACATAGTGGGGTTGCTTTCAGTACACTATTATGCCATTTGGATTGAAGAATGCACCTACAATATTTTCTCGTGTAGTCATAGTGACATTTAAAGAATTCATTCATAAGTTCCTGGAAGTGTATTGTGATGACTGGATGGTGTTTGGCTTGGTGAAGCACCATGTGGCAAGTCTATGCCTTATGTTGGATACATGTCGAAGATACCAGATAGCGTTGAATTTGAAAAAAATTATATTCTGTGTTCCTTTTGGGATCTTGCTGGGTCATGTTTTGTGCAAGCAAAGATTGATGGTGGACCCTACAAAGATTGTGGTGATTTTGAACTTGGAGGCCCCTAGGAACATCAAGCAGTTGCACGCAACACTAGGACATGTTAGAAAATTTTATATTACAAAGCAATGGAACACATAAAATATATTGCAGAGATATAAACACAAAAAAAACATAAAATAAGAGAAACACAGATATACGTGGTTCACCCAATTTGGGCTACATCCACGAGAAACAACCAGTCCTTCCTTTTATATTATCCAATAAACTGAAGAGATACAACCTACAACAGATCCGCTATAATTCCCTCTTCACTCTCACATAATATCCTCTCTCTTTCTCACTTAGAATACAGATCTACATAGACTCAATACAATTCCATTATAGATAGCAAGGGGTTTCCTTCTAGGGAAAAAAACCCTAAATTAAACATAACTTCTACCGTCAGATCTCTGCCTAATGAATGGCCCGGATTGACTATGAAATTACAACATTTTACAAGGCAATTTTACATCAATTTTTTGCTTCGGGGGTGCTACCCCCGATCCCCCACAGGGGGGGATCCCAAAGATTGCAGCCTCCCTTGGATCCCCCTTGCAATGTAAATATTATGGGTAGTGTTGCTGCCACATTACAAACTGGGGTCCAATGTGGTGATACCTCTCAATAAAGAAGATAATCAGGCTCCACACCCAATAGTCTCCCACTTGGAGACTGATTATAGCAACTCCACAGCTGCTTCATTTGCTGGACAATGCCTCCACTTGGACCTGGCTATTTCTCATCGTCTTCATCATACTTGAAGACCAATTGAAATTGAGCAGAATCTCAGTTTCTCCCTGGTTACAACTTTTGTTAACATATCTGCATGATTCTAGCTAGTGTGTATATTTTCCAACTTCAACTATCCATCTTCCAACACTGACCGTATGAAATGGTACTTGAGTTATATATTTTTGGTCTTGGAATGAAATGCAGATTTCTTTGCAAGATATATGGCACTCTGGCTGTCACTGTATAACCTGCCCAACTCCTGCTTCTTACCCAGTTCATCCAGAAACCTTTGTAACCAAATCATTTCTTTACTAGCCTCTGTAGCAACAACATACTCTGCTTCCATTGTTGAGCGTGCAACAACACTTTGCAATTTTGCAACCCAACTAACAATTGTTCCACCTACAGTAAACACATACCCTGTTGTGCTCCTCCTGTTATATCTATCACCTGCCATATCTGCATCAAAATATCCCTATAGATCAATGTTTGAACCACCAAAGCATAATCGTTGATTTGTGGTACCTCTTAAATCCCTAAGAATCCACTTCACCACCATCCAATATTCTTTTCCTGGAATTCTCATGTACCTGCTTACAACTCCCATTGCATGTGCAATATCAGGCCTTGTGCAGACCATTGCATACATTAAGCTTCCAACTACTGATGCATATGGAAATTTAGACATATAAACCAATGCTTCCTGAGTCTTGGGACACACCTCCTTACTTAGATTGAAATCGATAACCAAAGGTATATTAATTGGTTTTGAATTTTCCATATTAAATCTTTTCAACACCTTTTCTATGTATTCACTCTGAGACAATGTTAATTTTCAATTCTTCCTGTCTCTAGTTATTCTCATACCAAGGATTTGTTTTGCAGCACCCAAATCCTTCATTGCAAATGAGTTCACCAATTTTATTTTGAGCACATTTATTTCCTGCATGTTAGAACCTGCAACAAGCATGTAATCTACATACAATAATGATATAATATCGCTGCCATCATTTTGCCTTTTGAGATAAACATAATGATCAACGTGACATCTTGTATAACATTGTTCAAACATAAACCTATCAAATTTTAGATACCAATACCTTGGAGCCTGTTTTAAGCCATACAAGCTCTTCTTCAACCTGCACACTAGTTTCTCCTTCCCTTTTACCTCATATCCTTGTGTCTGCTGCATATATATCTCTTCCTCCAAATCCCCATGGAGAAAGGTTGTCTTTACATCTAACTTCTCAAGATGCAAATCTTTAGCTGCTACTAGACTTCAAATAGTTCTGATTGAAGTCATTTTAACAATAGGAGAAAATATCTCATCAAAGTATATACCCTTTTTCTGTGTAAACCCCTTCACCACAAGTCTAACTTTATACCTTTTTCTACCTCCATCTTCTTCCTTCAACCTATAAACCCATTTATTCTGCAATGATGTTTTACTTATAGGCAACCTGACTAAGTCCCAAGTCTGGTTATGTGCTAAGGAGTCCATCTCTTCTCTCATGGCTTACTCTCACTTCTTCGTGGTTTCTACCTACACTGCTTCTTCATAACATTCCGGTTCACTAGAATCAGTCAACAATACATAATATAATGAAAGAGAGTATCGTTCAGGGGGTCTACTTATCCTTGTAGATATTCTAACACCGCTTTCAAGTGTTTGAGGTGATTGTTGTTGTTGTTCTAGTTGTTGATCATTATGATTTTCAAGCACCATCACTTTTTCTGTGATCTCATCAAGCACTATGTATTCTTTGTTTTCTTTTTCCTATTTCTTTTCCTACAGCTGATCCTTATACAAAAACTTTTCATTGAATATGACATCTCTACTTCTAATGATTTTGTTTTTTCATAATCATAAAAGCGATAACCAAAATCATTAACACCATATCCAATAAAGGTACATTTCTTTGATTTTGCCTCAAGCTCTGTTCTATTTTCTTTATTAATGTGGGCAAAGGCTTCACAACCAAAAGTCTTTAAAAATGAGTAGTTTACCTTTTTACCTGTCCATGCCTCCTCTGGAATACCACCATCCAAGGAACTTGAAGGCCCTATATTTATTAGATAAACAATAGTATCTACAACATCTGCCCAAAATTGTAAAGGCAATCCTGCATGCAATCTCATGCACCTTGCACGCTCCATGATTGTCTTGTTCATACTTTCTGACACACCATTTTCTTGTGGTGTTCCTGGAACTTTCTTCTATCTTCGAATTCCATTCTCTGAACAGTACCTATCAAATGTAGAAATTCCCACCTGTAGATCACCTGATAATGCAATATACTAAAGCAAAATACTTGATCTACTTCTACAAACAATTATGCGGAAGCTTAATCGAATATGAGCAATATCAATTGAACATATATAATTGATAAGAAGAAATCAATCACACATAACACAGAAGAAATAAATAAGGGAAAGCACTAGCCTAAAACCCCAACTCTGTATTATCATACAATGGAAATCTTGTCCAAGTTACAAAAAGAATCAACTCAAAAGCTTTCCTGCTCTCTCTGTAATCAAACAATGAAGCTCATAGACTCAATAGACAAGTATATATCCTCCTTAAGTCCTCCAAGCCCTTATTTATTTGTGTAATTTTTCTTGGGGTCCAATGAAGACACGTGTGAATTGGCCTCATCACACTCACTCAATAAGAAGAAGTAACAACGCAATTCTCTTGGAAAGAAATCCTTCTACATGCAAGGAATATTCACCAAGTGTTATAGACATATCTGGGCACATCAACCCCAAACTTATATGTCGATAAAATAGGGCTCATAAACCCCTAAAAGAGTTGTTTAATTCCCTAAAGGAACATAGTCATCTGAATACATCATTCCCCAAAATTTCCACCTAAGAAACCATCTAGAAATGGCCAAAATTAAACCATACTGACTGCTCCACTAGCAGGGTGCGAAGCATACTGAGTGGTACACTACCAGAGTGTGATGCATATTGATTAGGCCATCTATAGGGTGCGATGGGTGAGGATGGACAAATGTCCGAGACAATTTTCTAGGTGGTTGCCCATGGAATCTTCTAGAAACTTCTCCTGTGCCACCTGCCTCTCTGAATTCGCCCTAGGATGAATAAGGGATCTGAGAAATATTCAAGTGGAACCAATTGTAACAAGTGGAATGACACTAATCAAACCCCATGGATGACTCACACCCTTGCACACATCTATAAATGGATCTCCAATTCAAGAGATCTAGAGGCTGGAATATTGTGAATTGCAAGGAAGTGCTGATAGTTTGTAATTGAGGAAAGAGCATTGTATTGTTGGAGTGATCTTGCTATTTCATGAGGTGAAGAAGGATTGAAGCTGGGAGGATGATGCTAGATCAGACAACTGGGTTGTAATTCTCCCTTCTATTAATAAATTTCTTCAAGTTTTCTTCCATATGATTGTACAATTGTGAATGCTATCATTTGTGAATGTGTTGTGGCCAGCAACAACCCCCCTTCTTATTTAGTGTTATTCCTAATGCGAAATAAGTGGGGACCCTTAGTTAAAAAAATTAAAAAATCAAAGTAGTGGTTAAATTTCCTTTTCAAATAAAACTTACCATCATAAGCTTAGGAAACCTCCCTTTGAAAACCTAAAAAATCTAAGTTTTATGATAAGGTAAGATAAAATCTTTCCTTAGGAAAATCGCATCGCAAAAAGATAGCGGGATGCCTCCTTACAAGCTGAAGTTCCAATATAGCGAGATCACGATACGCGATAGTATCGCATCGCACCCAGCAAATACAACTTACATGAAACACTTTAAAATTTGCCGATATGCGATATCGCTGATCGCAAGATCGCATTTCGCAGAAAATAGGTTAACAAAGATTGTCATACATAACATTCCTGCGATCTGCGATATTTCGATTTCACGATACAACGATACAATGATAAAGCGATAATGCGACGTCATGAGCGATCAACGTTGCGATGTTATGATTTTGCGATTTTGTGATGTTGCGATGTTGCGATGTTGCGATCTGCGATGTTGCGAAGCAAATCACAAAATCGCTTCATCGCATATCTTTCGGGTGCGTTATTCAAGAGAAGTATTTTCCATAAGCTGACACATGGTTATGCGCTTTAATGCTAATAAATGAGTTAGTTGCCAGTTATAATGGAATATGGGTGCGTGCTTATCGAAAGAATAATTTCACGTAAGGTGATATACTTGATGTGTCTATGGCATTTAAAACTTTCCCATCACCCTTCTTTGTCATTCATTTTTACTTCACATGTGAATTGCAAGAATGGAGTACAGAGGCCAATAAAAAGCAATACGCAGGTTGAAATGGGAAAGAAAAGCAAAGCTCCGAGCTCTGAGGAAAAAGAAATGGCGCCCTTGTATACAGACACGGCCTGTAACAGAGACGCGAGAATTGCTACGTGGGAAGGCATGTATAATCTGCTCGAAGAGGAGAATCCCAGAGTAATGGAAGTTACTGCTACCGCGGGCTCAAATGGTTCTTCTGAAGCATCCCTTACAGAGCTAGCTTCCTCATTCTTACATCAGATAGTAGCAAGGCCTAAAATTCTCCCATACACAGACATGGTGAAGTGGATATTGGACAACGTTGAGATCAGAAACAGACAGTTTAAAACTCAGGGTCAAGGACTTATTGGCTCATTCGCTGCACAGGATTTAAAGCTCATGTATCATTTTCCGGAGCCACAGGCAACTTATAACAAGCAGTTTATGGAGAAATTTGTGAAAGAAAATCAAGACCTGGCAGAAACCACCAAGGATTGGTTGAGGAGGGACGAACCGCTGAAGAAAGATAAACACGGTATGTACAGTACTGGTTCTCTCACCTCCCCATATTGCTTTACTGCTGCCATGCTCTGTAGATTGTTTGGAATGCCAAATATCAACAAATTTTCATCAGAATGGCTACCATTATTAGATGCCGCCACAAATGCCACTATTGTAGATTGGGCTAAAATACTATCTGATAACCTAGTCATGGCCATTGTAAGTTACAGATCTAAAAGAATTGTCTCTCAAAGAATCTATCCTCCTTTTTACCTATCTGCATATGTAATGGATGCTATATGTTGTGTTTCTAAGTTTCCTGTTATGGGTTGGAAGTGGACAATTTAAGACCCCTTGCCCATCCATGTCTATCATAAAGAGTTGTGGGACTCTCAGTTCACTCCATACTTCTACCAAATTTGTCATGGAATTATGCTGCCCTTGTACAGAATGTTGTATGATAAAGATCCTTCGAGATGCTCGCCTGAATCAGAGGTAGACATCCTCCCTGTCGCGAGATGGTTCGGGGAGGAATTGTTTACTTATGTTAGGGTATTTGGAAGTTCTGCTCCCCCTCATGTCCTACCTTTGTATATCCCTGATAAACTCTTGGCTCGAGTGATTGCCTATCAAACCTGTGGGGAAGGTGGTCTAAATAAAGATTTAAAGGACAAAAAGAAGGCTATATTGCCACAGTTTCCTGTAGCCTGTGGGGCCTTTTCGCTATTTGATGTCGGCCACGCATTCACAAAAGTAAATAATATGACATGTTTACAGTTATTCAAATTTTCAAGAAGACCATTTGACCCTAATGAGTTTGCCCAGAATTTCACCACTACAGTCAAGATAAAGGTGTTCTCTGGAGAAAAGGATTTATTCGATGATATATTCCAACAGAAAAGCACACTTGACGAAATTCTGCATGCAGCCCAATTGCAATTCTCTCTAGAAAAATTTCAAAAGTTCAAAATATACAGGGAAAGAAGGTTAGCCAGTATTCCTTTAGAGAAACTACGCCTAAAACCCACAAGGGAACCAACTCCAAGTGTTAGTCTTAGTGGGAGTTCAAGCACTAACGGTTCTAAATCTAAGTCTGGAAAAGAAACATCCGAACATTCTAAAAGATCCGGAAATGAACAAGATAAGAGCGAAGGGTCAGTAAAGGATACTGCCCAGTCAATGGAACTTCTACACCAACAAGTTATTGCCTCCCCGCAAAGAGATCCTCCCCCTCTCGTCATTCAAGCACCGTCAGTCATAACCAAACTAGACAAAGAATGGGAAACCTTAAATGACTTGATCAATCTTGAAGGACAAACCATAAAAACACTTGTGAGAAACGCACAGGTAGCAAAAGAAATAGTCACAAGTACAGTCAGCGATGTCTCAGAAATGGAGCATATTCCTATTGCCCCATCCTCTGATCTTATGCTCAAAATAGAAGAAATTCCTCCTCTGGATATATTTTATAGCCCATAGCACAAAGCAGTAGTAAGAAGACAGAGGAAGAAAAGGAAATTGGAGAACATGATCTCTCAAGACGCAGAACAATTAGATGTCCTGTGGCAAGATCCCACTAGCAATCCTACTGAGAATCTCACCAAACTATCTCAGATCATAGGAGCATATGCCTCTGCGACTATTGATAAAGCATCTGAGGTACAACAATTACTGAAAGAAAGGGAAGACCAGATACAAGTATTGCAACAACAGTTGCAACAAGCTAACGCCAACAATGAAGCATAGAAACAGCTTGAGAGGTTGCAGCAGGACTTCCAGCAAATGCAGATAGGATATCAGAAAAGTTTGGATGAGAAAGGAAAGCAGTTACAGGATTTACAGGAGATGCACAAGGACAATCCTAAACTTACAGAATTTATCACGGAGTCCATTTCCTTGAATGAACAATTACTACAACAGCAAGAAGCGTTGGGCCAAAAGATATCACAATGGAGCTATTATTGTGAAATTAGTGATAAGACCACTATTCAAGTGGTAGATTTACGAAGTGGCTATGATCTAATTGATAAACGGGTGACTGAATATTTGGCTTGGCAAGAAAAAGATGATGGAAAAAGAGCAGGTGCACCAAGGATCAATGAAAACCACAAAGAAATGCTCTTTAACAAATGGGACGAGCAAATCAGGGAGGCAGAACAAGCAGCAGAAGGAGTAGCCACGACAGCAAGCAGTATTATTGATTGTGTAAATGAAAATTTGCACAGGGAAAATTTGATTGTAGAGACCACTCCAGGATATTTACCTAACGCACAACAACTACAGGCAGATTGGAAACAGAGAGCTCAAGAAAAGGCAAAAGCAATCCAAGGGTTAACCAAGTTGAACTAGGATTATTACTAGGCATACTTGGTAAAGCCACATAGCCAGTGGATGAATGTTAAGTGTATCATCAATTCGGCTGAAAAAACGGAGCCAGCTCTTGTCGATTTTGTTTTCTCAGCTCAACTAAAAGCGGAAGTCAACCAGCCGACTCTTCTCAAACAGATGCTGCATGCGTGCGATTTCAAGGACCAAATACAGAAGTAGTTTAATTTTAGATTCAATTTTAGCTTTAATTTTGTTTTATTTTCCTAAAAAGAGGACGATCATTTAAACTGCATCCTACATTTTTGTAATAATTTATTTTTAGAATTAGTTAGTAGTATTTAAACCTTCTCATGCATTTAGAGAAGGGTCCTGAAATTTATCAAAAACTTATCCCCAGAACATGCACTTCTGTACCTTCTGAGGAGGTTTTGATGAATGAATGGAACAAGATTTATTGATGTTTGCATTTGATATCTGCTACTGATGTTGCACTTTTGTACTCTTAGTGGATATTTGATCAAGAAGAGATAGATCGTTATCACTTGAAGCTCATGAGTAGGACTAGTTATAAATGGTATTTTTATCTCTTAACTATTTCTGCCTTATGTTAGAGTGATTTTTAGTTCAGTTATTTATATATTAATGTATGAATGCCTGAGTTATCATTTGGCACTTTTGTACGGTGATAGCTATTTATTTATGCTTAGTGTATGAATAGCTCATTATGTGATATGTTTTGCACAATTGTTTCGTCTAACTTTTTATACAAAGTGGTTCATCTTTATTGAATTCTTTTCTCATGGCAACTGAATGATCTTTATTACCAGTTGTTGTCTGAAATCATTTTAGATCGCATTGAAGAAATATTACACCCTCGGTTAGTGTAGATTTACATATTTCTATCATTAGAATGTAATTTCCTTATTATTAGATTAGAATTAGAGTAGAAGTATTCCATTTAGAAACTGTTAAAAACAGAAATATTCATCTTTCTCACACACACACACTGAAATTGGGAAACTGGTCCCATATCCCCAGTCGGACCCGCTATACCAAATGGAAAAGGAGCTGCCAACCAAGGTCCGGACCAGGCGGGTATCCCCCTTGTTGTAGACCCGATTTTCGGGGCTTCAACATATTTGGCGCTAGAAGGAGGGCTCCGAACTGTGAATGGCAAGAAAATCTAAATCTAAATACCATTCTGAGAGTAAATCGCCCTCACCATCTCCTCCGACTTCTCCATTGCATTCAGAAACCTTAAATCCAGAGTTAGAAGTCGCTGGATCAACAGCCGCTGCTACAAACCCTGACATTTTAGAACAATCTACTATTGAACCTCCTGAAGTTGAATCTTTGATTCACAAACTTCAGCGATTTTCTATATCTCCTCAGAAATCTGATAAATCTCAAGGTAGCGTGACTTCGCAATATAATCCTGCTCATCCTCTCACTAGGTTAAAGAGCGAAAAGTTTGGTGTTCAGCCAACTGAATTACCTCTACCTACTAGGAAGAGAGCAAGGAAGTCTCCTAAAGGATCTGATAGTGAGACTCTTTCATCATCATCATCCATCTCAACCTCTTCACCGCGAAGTCAACCATCCACTCCTCCACTTCAGATCATCATCCATCAGCCTATTGCAACTTCCTCAACTCCTTCTCAAACATCTGGAGTCATAATATCCTCATCTTCTCAACCGTAGGGATCATCTTCTGCACTTTCCTCTATTAGTAGTTCAGCAATGGCCCAATCTCCATGGAATAACCCAGGGGCAGTCTTAATGCCTGCACCCTTGAGTCAGATACCGGCCCATCCTGAAAAATGGCTGCCTAAGTTTAATCCTGAGGCAAGCATGCTAGCGGAAGAACATATAAATAACTTTATGCTGTCCATAAATCTCAATGGAGTTATTAATGAAGATGCTGTTGTTCGCCTTTTTCCTTATACTCTGCAAGGAACAGCCAGATCATGGTATTTCTCGTTACCATCTGGATCTATTACTAGTTGGGACATCTTCCAAGAACAATTTCTGACCAAGTTTGGTGATGACAGATCTACAACGACACTGATCAACGACTTGTCTAACCTTAGGGCCGAGTCAAGAGAACCCATCAAAGATTTCAATTTACGTTTCAATAAAATCTTAAACAAAATACCTATTGCTTCTCAGCCTAGTGAAGAAGTGCAAAGTGAATGGTACATTACTACTTTACCATTAAACTTAGCAATCTTTGTTGATAGGGCTAACAAAACAACCTTAGTTGAAAACATGAAGGAAGCAATAGCAGTAGAGAAACGTATTACGGCCTTAGAAAAGAAAAACGCGATGGAAGAATGAAAATCTAAGAAGGTTTCTTTCAAAGAAGATCCCAAGAAAAAACAACCGAAAGATCCATTTGATTTAGAAGGATTACAAAAAGTTTTGAAGACCATGTCTAACGAAATGGTCGACATCAAGAAACAGGTAGCAGAAACTTCTTCTAAAAAGCCATACAGGCCTTTTAAAAGAAATCCTTCAACCGATTCCAAACCCCCTAACACTATTTCAAATGCTGAATCAGAAGAAGAAGAAGAGGAAAACACTACTGAAGAACATACAGATGAAGAAGAAGTTGTAGAGTTACAGGGTATGTGGGATTTCATCCTCCCAAATGAAGAGGATCACGAGGCATTCCCGGTTAGTACACGTACCAGAAATCAGCTTGATCCTCCTCAACCTACACCTAAGCCAAAGAGCGCAAGCTCAATGACTAAGGATAAAGTCGCAGCCAAGAAAACATCACCTAAAGCGACTCAAACCAGCCCAGTCCAAACAACACATCTACTCAATCTAAAACGCTAATCGTTTCGGATGAAATGGAGTATAATATCATAGAAGACATGAAAAAGACTAGGGCCAATTTTACTCTTTTTGAATTGAGCAAGTTAAAACACCAGCAGAAAGTACTTTTGAAAGAATTACATTTTGTGCCAGTTGCACCTTTACCAACTGCTGTAATCTCTCAATCTTCCCATGATATGGGAAGACCTCCAACTAGTGCGATTAATAAAGTTGATCCAAACTATATCGCATTAATTGGAGGGAGATCGAGATCGCATACTCCCCCATTTCTCCTTATGAAATTTTCAATAAAAATGTGCATAATTTCTTAGTCGATTCTGGAGCTTCATCGAATATTTTACCAAGATCAATTTGCGCAAAATTGAACGTTCAACCACAGAAATCCATTGTACGCATAGTTCAGCTTGATGGATCGCAAGTCGAAGTGATTGGCAAGTTAAATCAAGTTACCATAAGGCTGTCATCCAACCCAAAGGTATGTCAAGTTATAGACATTTTAGTTGCTGATATTCCTGAATTCTATGGCTTAATTCTTAGAAGATACTAGTCAGAAAAACTTCATGGATACTTTGCAACTGATTGGTCCCACATGTGGCTGCCTTATAATGGTAAACCAAATCAAATAAAAGTTGAACGCGAGCGACATTAGAAATACATAGTAACAGAACTCGAAGGAGAAAACGAACCAGTAGCATACAATTCTAACATTATTGGCAACTATTTAGTAGATTCTTTCTTAGGAAATTTTAATGCTCACACTTCACCTTACTTAGAACATTCTGTTTTATCTCAAGTAGAAAATTTCTCTCGAACAGATAGTTCTAAATGCATTAATTTTATAGATAGTCTTGTAAATAAATCTTTTTTTTGGAAACTATTTTTTGATGGTTCTAAGTCTAACGAAGGAGCAGGAGCAGGATGCGTATTAGTAAGCCCAGAGGGAGATAAAACCATGCTAACTTGCAGACTTGAATTCGAGTGCACCAACAATACTGCAGAATACGAAGCTCTAGTCCAAGGGTTGTACAAGGCAATCGGATTAGACGTCAAATACCTGCAAGTTTTCGGAGACTCCGAAATTGTAATCAGACAGGTACGTAATACTATACACTGTTTATCAGGTCATTTAAAGCATTATCAATCTTTAGTTCAAGATCTGACTGAACATTTTATAGCATTTAATATTTCCTCAATTCCCAAACTCCAGAATGCTAGCATAGACCTCTTAGCCAACGTAGCTTCCAAGCTCATTCCTTCAGAAGATTTTAGCCCTGACCGATTTTCAATTGAGCTAATTTTTAGACCATCTATCCCTGATAACATTACCAATTGGAGGATTTTCAACGACGATCCTGATATCGTGAGTTTTCTCACATCTGAAGGATCCTACACCAATCAAATAATTGACGAAGACCAACATGACCAACAATTGCAACAGGATAGTACTAACAATGCTATACCTAAATCAGTAGTCAAATTAGAAGACCTTTATGATTTGAAGGATCGATTCAAAAGATCTACCAATTCAAAACTCCAAAGTTCAACTTTGAATTATGAATTATTAAATCTAGGAACTGATGCCAAACCACAGAATATCAACCTAACCCTTGGCCTAGCCCCTGAAGAGAAATTAGCATATATCCGTCTCTTGAAACAATACAAAAGTGTTTTTGCTTGGAATTATGATGAACTCAAAACATACGACACCTCCATCATCCAACATACTATCCCAATGATCGATAATGAAAGACCTGTCCAACAAAAATTGAGAAAAATCCATCCAAATTTAGAAAATCAGATTAAAACTGAGCTCAATAAGTTATTGAAAGCCAAAATAATCTTTCCCGTTAGACATTCTAAATGGGTTTCCAATATGGTACATGTTAGAAAGAAAAACGGAGATATCAGAATCTGCATTGACTTTCGAAACCTTAACAAGGCCTGCCAAAAGGATAATTTTCCTTTACCTCCCATGGAACAAATACTGCAGGCAGTTGCGGGCTCAGAATTAATGTCATTCTTGGATGGATTCTCAGGATACAACCAAGTGCTGGTACATCCCGACGACCAATTAAAAACGACATTCAGAACTAAGTGGGGCACATACGCATATCAAAAGATGCCATTTGGTTTGATTAACGTGGGTGCCACATTCCAGAGAGCCATGGACATTGCATTCAAAGGGTTAGTTAATAAGTCAGTGGTAATCTATTTGGATGATATTACTGTTTATTCCAAGAAACGAAACAACCATCTCAGGGATTTAAAACAAATCTTCCAACGTTGTTTAAGGTATGGGATTTCGCTTAACCCGAAAAAATCCTTTTTCGCATTAAGTGAAGGAAAGCTTCTAGGATTCATAGTGTCAAAATCTGGAATTCACATTGATCCTGACAGAATCAAAGAAATTTCCGCAGTCCCCCTACCTCACAACAAGAAAGCCATGCAATCTTTCCTTGGCCAGATTAACTTTGTAAAGAGATTCGTTCCAGAGTTTTCCAGAATCGTGTCTCCTTTACAAGCCATGATTAAAAATAACGCAAACTTTAAATGGGGCCAAGATGAACATGAGGCAGTCAATCTGATCAAACAAGCCATTATTAACGCTCCATCGTTAGCAACTCCAAATTTTTTGATCCTTTTATTTTGTACACTTTTGCCTCAAATAGATCATATGCTGCGATACTCACTCAAGCAAATCAAGAAAAGGCGGAAGCCCCAATTGCTTTTTTCAGTTCCAATTTACAAGGTGCTGAACTGAATTATTCAGATGTAGAAAAACAAGCTTATGTTGTTTTTAAAGAGATTAAATACTTCAGACCTTTCTTACTCAAAACACATACCAAGATCATAGTACCATATCCAGTGGTAAGAAATCTTCTAGTACAGAAGGATGTGGGTGAGAAAAGGGCTAATTGGGTTACTGCCTTACAAGAATATGATGTTGAAATCAAACTAGAAAGTATTGTAAAAGGTCAAGGCTTTTGCAAAATGCTGGCAGGAGCATCGCTAATACTTGAAAATCCATCTGAAGAGGTACAAGTGTACGAGGTAGGCCTAAACGATGCTGAATCATTATACGTTGATATTATTTATTATTTAAAGAATGGATATGCTCCTCCAAATCTTGATCACACCAAGAAAAGAGCCCTGAGGTTAAAAGCCAAACAATATCAGCTTGTAAATGACGTTCTTTTCAGAATAAATTATGATTCTATTCTACTTAGATGTCTTGAGAAAGCTAAAGCTAAAAAAGTCTTGCAGGAACTCCACGATGGGCCAGCAGGTGGACACTATGCTGGAGATGCAACTGCTCACAAAATTTTACACGCAGGCTATTACTGGCCCACATTATTCAAAGATGCACATAACTACGTAAGGAAATGTCAAGTCTGTCAAACTGCTGCTGGGAGACAAAAGAAACCATCCTTGCCACTGCAACCAGTTACCATTGAACAACCTTTCGATCAGTGGGGATTGGACATAATAGGTGAGATCGTTCCTCACTCTTCTAAACAGCATAGATACATTCTTATAGCAACAGATTACTTTACCAAATGGGTAGAAGCAGCTCCACTCAAGACAGCTAATGCTGAAAATATCATTGAATTTATAGATCAGTTCATAATCACCAGGTTTGGATTGCCTTCCGCTTTAATGTTTGATAATGCATCATACTTTTCTGGAAATGCAATGACTGAATTCACACTCAAAAGAGGTTTCAAACTTAAATATTCTGCCAATTATTATCCACAAGGGAAAGGGTTAGCTGAAGCAACAAATAAGAACTTAATTAGAATCATCAAACGAACCATTGACCAAAATCATAAAAATTGGCATAAGTCTTTAATATATGCTTTATGGGTAGATAGAATAACGCAGAAAGCCTCTATCAGCACTTCTCCCTTTAATTTGGTTTATGGGAAAGTAGTAGTTCTTCTAACACATCTGGCAATTCCCTCTTTAGCCTTGGTTCAGTACATTGATGAAGTACCAACTTCTTCTTTAGAACTTAGGCAGCTGGAATTAATTAAATTAGAAGAACAACAAGAAAGGGCTAAGATTACTCACGCTCATCATCAAGCATTGGTGAAAGCCTCTTTTGATTCCAATATGGTATCCAAAAAAGATTTTCAACTAGGGGATCTAGTTTTAAAATGGGACAAGGCTCATGAAGAAAAGGGAAAACATACAAAATTTCAAAGAATGTGGCTTGGTCCTTTTCAAATTGTAGAAGTCGTAGGTCTGTCTACCTTCATGTTACAAGATTTAATAGGGAGAAGAGATTCTCTACCTATTAATGGTCAGATTCTTAAGAAATATTTTCCATAGAAGAATATTCTTCTATTTTTTTAGGGTAGTTGTTTTTCTTTTCATAATAAAACCAGTTGTGAATGGTTACAATAGGCATTTACGAAAAAGACACCAATTCTCTTTCAAATTTTGATCTTTCGCTTGTATAAATAGCAAATCTTTTGGAAAATTGATCTTTATTATTGAAAGATATAGTTAAAAACTCTAGCCTAGACATGATACTGGTTTCAACTTCATAAAATTTGATGAAAACAACCTTTAGTGAGAAATTGTTTTATATCAGTACAATGAAAAGTATCAATAACAAAATAAAGATTCTCTGTAGAACAACTATTTCCAAAAAACTCTACTATTGTCGTCCAGAGCTATCTTAAGGAAACAATGACTTCCTCCCTACTAAGGAAATCACAACTTTCAGAGGAACAATCCAAGGATACACTTTATCTTAAAGAGTAAGAGGTCTCATCACGAGCCAGATTATCATAATCACATATATTATAACTTGTTGACTTTGCCAATACTGCATACCACAATAGGGCAAAGACTCAAGATTATTGCAATCAAAAGACAAGGGGTCTCATCACGAGCCAGCTTGTTCAACAAAGTTATAAATCAGTGAATGACTGTGTCATGAATTGGCTACCAAACCAAGACATTGCTCTTTAAGAATAAAAAGAAAATTAAAACAAGGAGTGTGGATGTGGATTTTTCTTTGAGAATTGTAGGTTTCTTTAAGTAGGATACAGGATCATTGCTGGGTAACAGGTAACCCTGTCGAGGCTATAAACGCCTGCTGGCAGCAGAGGCTCTACCTACAACAAATGAGCATATTTAAAACTGGTTTACAGAGAAGACTTTATTTTATCTTTACAAACCAAGTAATGACTGATGTAAATACAAGGACTAGCTTGAGGCAGCAAATAATCAAAGTTGAAAATAGTTGAAACAAAATGTCATTGACAGGTTAGAATATAATGTACTTTATCTTTCTATAATAAAGTTTAACTTTCTGGAAAATTTTCTGTTTTGGAAGTTTTGAAAATTCAAAAAAGTAGCAGAGATAACTGGTTCTTCCAAGTGAATCACCAATTGTTGTGGCCAGCAACAACCCCCCTTCTTATTTAGTGTTATTCCTAATGCGAAATAAGTGGGGACCCTTAGTTAAAAAAATTAAAAAATCAAAGTAGTGGTTAAATTTCCTTTTCAAATAAAACTTACCATCATAAGCTTAGGAAACCTCCCTTTGAAAACCTAAAAAATCTAAGTTTTATGATAAGGTAAGATAAAATCTTTCCTTAGGAAAATCGCATCGCAAAAAGATAGCGGGATGCCTCCTTACAAGCCGAAGTTCCAATATAGCGAGATCGCGATACGTGATAGTATCGCATTGCACCCAGCAAATACAACTTACATGAAACACTTTAAAATTTGCCGATATGCGATATTGCCAATCGCAAGATCGCATTTCGCAGAAAATAGGTTAACAAAGATTGTTATACATAACATTCCTATGATCTGCGATATTGCGATTTCGCGATACAGTGATACAGCGATAAATCGATAATGCGATCTCATGAGCGATCAACGTTGTGATGTTATGATTTTGCGATTTTGCGATGTTGCGAAGCAAATCGCAAAATCGCTTCATCGCATATCTTTCGGGTGCGTTATTCAAGAGAAGTATTTTCCATAAGCTAACACATGGTTATGCGCTTTAATGCTAATAAATGAGGTAGTTGCCAGTTATAATGGAATATGGGTGCGTGCTTATCGAGAGAATCATTTCACGTAAGGTGATATACTTGATGTGTTTGTGGCATTTAAAACTTTCCCATCACCCTTCTTTGTCATTCATTTTTACTTCACTTGTGAATTGCAGGAATGGAGTACAGAGGCCAATACAAAGCAATATGCAGGTTGAAATGGGAAAGAAAAGCAAAGCTCCGAGCTCTGAGGAAAAGGAAATGGCACCCTTGTATACAAACACGACCTGTAACAGAGACGTGGGAATTGCTACGTGGGAAGGCATGTATAATCTGCTTGAAGAGGAGAATCCCAGAGTAATGGAAGTTACTGCTACCGCGGGCTCAAATGGTTCTTCTGAAGCATCCCTTATAGAGCTAGCTTGCTCATTCTTGCACCGGATAGCAACAAGGCCTAAAATTCTCCCATACACAGACATGGTGAAGTGGATACTGGACAACGTTGAGATCAGAAATAGACAGTTTAAAACTCAGGTTCAAGGACTTATTGGCTCATTCACTGCACATGATTTAAAGCTCATGTATCATTTGCCGGAGCCATAGGCAACTTATAACAAGCAGTTTATGGAGAAATTTGCAAAAGAAAATCAAGACCTGGCAGAAACCACCAAGGATTGGTCGAGGAGGGACGAACCGCTGAAGAAAGATAAACACGGTATGTATAGTACTGGTTCTCTCACCTCCCCATATTGCTTTGCTGCTGCCATGCTCTGTAGATTGTTTGGAATGCCAGATATCAACAAATTTTCATCAAAATGGCTACCATTATTAGATGCCGCCACAAATGCCACTATTGTAGATTGGGCTAAAATACTGTCTGATAACCTAGTCACGGCCATCGTAAGTTACAGATCTAAAAGAACTGTCTCTCAAAGAATCTATCCTCCTTTTTACCTATCTGCATATGTAATGGATGCGATATGTTATGTTTCTAAGTTTCCTGTTATGGGTTGGAAGTGGACAACTCAAGACCCCTTGCCCATCCATGTCTATCATAAAGAGTTGTGGGACTCTTGTTATAGACATTTTTGTGCCTTACAGCATTGAGCATGAAATGTCCATAATCCAAGGGATCCAAAGTCCCTAAAAGTGTTGTTCCTGCCCCTAAAGGAACAAGGTCAACCAATGACAGCTTCTCCCAGAAGTTCTCCACCAAAAACTGCTCAAAACTAGTCAAATCAGGATCAATTCAGAGACTCCACTAGTTGCCTGCATTGCAAAGCACCCAAATACACTGGCTAGGTGCGTTGCAATGCAGGTGAATGCACTACCAGGGTGCGTTGAGCGGGAAATGACAAATGGCAAGCTCATTCAACGAGGTGGAAAGACAATGGAAGCTTCCAGAATCTTCTCCAATGACACTTGCCTCACTGAATTTGACTAATGATGAGTAAGAGGCTCTCAGTCTCCAAGTGGAAGCAAGAACTGACAGAGAGAAGCCACAAGTCAAAACATAAGCTGACTCATCCTCTCTGCTTACATCTATATATGGATCCCTCATCCCAGAGATCTAGAGGCTGGAATTTTGTACTTTGCAGAGAATTGCTGTTGGTTTGAGATTGAGATTAGTGCATTGGGTGATTTATGCTTTGTTGGAGGAGAGGAAGGGATTCCTTTGCTGGGAGGTAGATGCTGGATCGGGACTCACTTGGTTGTATCTCCTCTTGGACTTTCTTATCATATCAATAAAACTATTTGAGTTTCTCCTATATGCTTGTATATCAATGATGTTTTGTTATATTTGCATGTTTAGCTTAATCTGATCCTAAGCTTTTTATGAATGTAAATCTATGTCTTTTGTGTAGTTTCCCTTTCTGTGATCTTGCAGGAACTTGGTGAAGCTGGACCAGTGAGGAAGCAGGCAGCGGGAAGCGAACAAAGAGGAGAGCGATTGGATCAACAAACTAGCGAAAGACACAGGTTAGTTACATCCTTCCTCTTCGTTTACATTTCATAAAGAAGAATACGAAAATAGTTTTCCTTGTTTGTTGCTAAGGCACTATCACACCTTAGAGTGGGATAGGGGCGTTCCGAATGGATACTTTTCACAAAAACAACTCTCATTTCACTCCATACTTCTACCAAATTTGTCATGGAATTATGCTGCCCTTGTACAGAATGTTGTATGATAAAGATCCTCCGAGATGCTCGCCTGAAGCAGAGGTAGACATCCTCCTTGTTGCGAGATGGTTCGGGGAAGAATTTTTTACTTATGTCAGGGTATTTGGAAGTTCTGCTCCCCCTCATGTCCTAACTTTGTATATCCCTGATAAACTCTTGGCTCGAGAGATTGCCTATCAAACCTGTGGGGAAGGTGGTCTAACTAAAGATTTAAAGGAAAAAAAATAAGGCTATATGGCCATAGTTTCCTGTAGCCTGTGGGGCCTTTTCGCTATTTGATGTAGGCCACGCATTCACAGAAGTAAATAATATGACATGTTTACAGTTATTCAAATTTTCAAGAAGACCATTTGACCCTAATGAGGTTGCCCAGAATTTCACCACTGCAGTCAAGATAAAGGTGTTTTCTGGAGAAAAGGATTTATTCGATGATATATTCCAATAGAAAAGCACACTTGATGAAATTCTGCATGCAGCCCAATTGCAATTCTCTCTAGAAAAATTTCAAAAAGTTCAAAATATATAGGGAATGAAGGTTAGCCAGTATTCCTTTAGAGAAACTACGCCTAAAACCTGCAAGGGAACCAACTCCAAGCGTTAGTCTTAGTGGGAGTTCAAGCACTAATGGATCTAAATCTAAGTCTGGAAAAGAAACATCTGAACATTCTAAAAGATTCGGAAATGAACAGGATAAGAGCGAAGGGTCAGTAAAGGATACTGCCCAGTCAATGGAACTTCTACACCAACAGGTTATTGCCTCCCTGCAAAGAGATCCTCCCCCTCTTGTCATTCAAGCACCGCTAGTCATAATCGAACTAGACAAAGAATGGGAAACCTTCAACAACTTGATCAATCTTGAATGACAAACCATAAAAACACCTGTGAGCAACGCACAGGTAGCAAAAGAAATAGTCACAAGAAAAGTCAGCGATGTCTCATATATGGAGCATATTCCTATTGCCCCATCCTCTGAGATTATGCTCAAAATAGAATAAATTCCTCCTCTGGATATATTTTATAGCCCACAGCACAAAGCAGTAGTAAGAAGACATAGGAAAAAAAGGAAATTGTAGAATGTGCTCTCTCAAGACGCAGAACAATTAGATGTCCTGTGGCAAGATCCCACTAGCAATCCTATTGAGAATCTCACCAAAATATCTCAGATTGCAGGAGCATATGCCTCTGCGACTATTGATAAAGCATCTGAGATACAACAATTACTAAAAGAAAGGGAAGACCATATACAAGTATTGCAACAATAGTTGCAACAAGCTAACGCCAACAATGAAGCATAGAAACAGCTTGAGAGGTTGCAGCAGGACTTCCAGCAAATGCAGATAGGATATCAGAAAAGTTTGGATGAGAAAGGAAAGCAGTTACAGGATTTACAGGAGATGCACAAGGACAATCCTAAACTTATAGAATTTATCACAGAGTCCATTTCCTTGAATGAACAATTACTACAGCAGCAAGAAGCGTTGGGCCAAAAGATATCACAGTGGAGCTATTATTGTGAAATTAGTGATAAGACCACTAATCAAGTGGTAGATTTACGAAGTGACTATGATCTAATTGATAAACTGGTGACTAAATATTTGGCTTGGCAAGAAAAAGATGAGGGAAAAAGAGCAGGTGCACCAAGGATCAATGAAAACCACAAAGAAATGCTCTTTAACAAATGGGACGAGCAAATCAGGGAGGCAGAACAAGCAGCAGAAGGAGCAGCCACGACAGCAAGCAGTATTATTGATTGTGTAAATGAAAATTTTCACAGGGCAAATTTGATCACAGAGACCATTCCGGGATATTTACCTAACACACAGCAACTACAGGCAGATTGGAAACAGAGAGCTCAAGAAAAGGAAAAAGCAATCCAAGGGTTAACGAAGTTGAATTGGGATTATTACTGGGCATACTTGGTAAAGCCACATAGCCAGTGGATGACTGTTAAGTGTATCATCAATTTGGCCGAAAAAATGGTGCCAGCTCTTATCGATTCTGTTTTCTCAGCTCAGCTAAAAGCAGAAGTCAGCCAGCCGACTCTTCTCAAACAGATGCTGCATGCGTGCAATTTCAAGGACCAAATACAGAAGTAGTTTAATTTTAGATTCAATTTTAGCTTTAATTTTGTTTTATTTTCCTTAAAAGAGGATGGTCATTTAAACCGCATCCTACATTTTTGTAATAATTTATTTTTAGAATTAGTTAGTAGTATTTAAACACTTATCATGCATTTAGAGAAGGGTCCTGAAATTTATAAAAAACTTATCCCCAGAACATGCACTTTTGTACCCTCTAAGGAGGTTTTGATGAATGAGTGGAATAGGATTTATTGATGTTTGCATTTGATATCTGCTACTAATGTTGCACTTTTGTACTCTTAGTGGATATTTGGTCAAGAAGAGATAAATCGTTATCACTTGAAGCTCATGAGTAGGACTAGTTATAAATTGTATTTTTATCTCTTAACTTTTTCTGCCTTGTGTTAGAGTGATTTTCAGTTCAGTTATTTATATATTAATGTATGAATGTCTGAGTTATCATTTGGCACTTTTGTACGGTGATAGCTATTTATTTATGCTTAGTGTATGAATAGCTCATTATGCGATATGTTTTGCACAACTGTTTCATCTAACATTTTATACGAAGTGGTTCATCTTTATTGAATTCTTTTCTCATGGCAGCTAAATGATCTTTATTACCAGTTGTTGTCTAAAATCATTTTAGATCGTAGTGAAGAAAGATTACACCCCGGGTTAGTGTATATTTACATATTTATGTCATTAGAATATAATTTCCTTATTATTAGATTAGAATTAGAGTAGAAGTATTCCATTTAGAAACTGTTAAAAACAGAAATATTCATCTTTCTCACACACACACAATGAAATTGGGAAACTGGTCCCATATCCCCAGTCGGACCCGTTATACCAAATGGAAAAGGAGCTGCCAACCAAGGTCCAGACCAGGCGGGTATCCCCCTTGTTGTAGACCCGATTTTTGGGGCTTCAACAGAATGCTATCATTTGTTCATTATATATCTGATTCTGTATTATTTATGTTGTAATAGATCACGATGCTTTGACAGTTCTTTGTTGCTGTACTTGTGCAGGTACTCTCCAAGTGTGTTAAGTATGGGTAGGAGTTACAGGATCTGTCAAAGGGGAGAGAGAGCAAGAAAGGGATTAAGTGGAAGTTCCAGGTTGGTTCCATTATCTTTCTCTTATCTGTTACACATAGAAGAAATCGTTGAATTGCTTTAAACTGTTGTTTCTAGGGTAGCTGCCAAACCTAGAGGGCTAGCATTCTATAGGAATACTATTTTTCCCATAAAAAAATTGGCGACTCAGCTGGGGAAGAGCATATGTTTGTTTGTTGTTATTTTTTGTTTTATAAACTATAGACAGAGCCTAAAGTCATCCAGGTAGCCTTCGAACTTCTCTTTCTCTGCAATTGCATAGTAGATGAATGCTGCTTCAGTCAATCTCTAGTTTAGTTTGTGAATTAAACATTTGACTTACAAGCATTCTAGATGCCATTTTGGTAGCTCAGTAACCTCTCAAGACATTCCTTCATACCTTGCTCTTTACTGTTCATTAAAGCTCAGCTTAACTCACTGAAAACAGCTGCACATCTGAGCCAAAACCCATTTCAGTTGCACTCCCTGGACCATCGCACTGTCTTCCACTGTAACCTAGTATGCATCGCACCTCCCGAGTGTGGTAAGTGTGATGCATCCCTGTTTCTGTGAAGCCTAGGTGTGATGACTGACTGAACTCTTTTTCCATTCTAGAAATTGGGGGTTTTTGACCTTGTTTTCAGTTTTGTTTAGTTGTTTTGCTGCATATGAATAGTGCCTCCTTACTGAAGCCTACTTGCATCACATAAATCAGCCTCAATTAGAATAGGATTAGTGAATGTTTTTGTGTATTTTTTCATCATTTACAATCCTTTGTTGAAAAGTTGTTTAAATTGATTTGTCGCTTTGATGCAAAAAGTGTTGTAATTGTCGTTTTGTGTCGAAAAGAGAAGTGTCATGGATTCTTCCTTCCCTTGATAGTCGATTGAACTTTTCTTCATGTATTTGGTTTGATTTGTTTATATTCAAAGTTTTGAAAGCATTTTTTTATTCAAAATTGAAAAGTGTCGTGGAGTCTTCCTTTCTCTTTTGAAGAAGAAATTGTCGAAAATGTCATTTTGAATGAAATATTTCAGATCTTTGTTGCATTTAGTTTTCCTTTTTGGAATTTTTCACATTAAGGAGAATGAAAACAAATACATGCATTTGCATTTAGCATTTGTAGATTTGTGTGTGAAAAGATGATTTAGGAAAATGCACTAGTGTGTGCTCTTTTCTCTTTGCTCTTTGCACTGTAATTTTCTTTCCCTAGTAGCTAGGATTTTCATTGCTCAAAATAAACAAAGATTGTTTATCATTGTAGATTGCATTTTAGGAATTTCAAATCATCATCATGCAGTGAACCATTGAAAGGCACTCTAAACAAGATCAACTTTAAAATAAATTTCAATGAACCTAACAATGCTTTGGAACTTAACACAACATATCTAGAGGTCTAGGCTAGAGACGTGTTCCGGCGTCATTAAAACTAGTGGCTATCGTTTTCATTGAAGGTTGGGTGATTCCTCCTCCTTGATATGACAAGTGCTAGCACGAACTTGTGCTCCCCGTACTGTCGTGTATATATTGGGAGACCACAATAGGCTTATATCCTTTATCCATAGGAAGCTAAGTCTGCCGCCTTATTGATCACAATGCACTGAACACAGCATTCAGGAAGATTGACTGCCGTACACAAGTCCCTGGTAATTTCTCTTTAATTTATCACCAAGGTGTGTATTGTAGTTTTACGATTGGTTTGGTAATCCCTCTGTCTATATTTTCCAGGGTAGTCACTTTTGTTCCTTTTCGACTCTTTAAAAGAAAAGGTCCATCTGAGCACTTGCCCTTTCAGGCTCATTAAAAATCGAAGGAGACTAGAGTCATCTTTAGCTTTTTCTCGACTCTTAAAAACTTAAAAAGAAAAGTTGTGTCCAAGTGTCATTAAGATTAATTGAATTCGGAATAACATATTTTTCCCCTTAATTTTGATTTGATCAAGTAATCCACAATCATGGAAGAAAGTCAATCAAAACCCCATCGTTCACGGAGACTAGCGAGTCAACCATCTTTGACTCCGGAAGCAAAGCCAATCCGGACAAAACAGTCTCATTTAACTGAGTCCAATTCATCTGATTTATTTGGAACTTTTGTTTCAACATCATCAGAGACTCTAGTTACTCCGATTATTTCTGGTACATCAGCCTTTAGAGAAGAAGTTCCGCAGTTACAAGAGGACATTAGAACTGATCCTAGTGTAATGGTAGACACTTCTGTACCTAAAACAACTCCATCTAGAGTTGATCCAAAACCCATCTCAGTTCAAACCAAGGCTACATTTGAACCAGTAGTTGTTCAAGAACCTCCCTTTGAGACTAAATTTCATTTACCTGAACATCTGGAAGTCGAGTTTCAACATTCAGAAGCTATCACCCCTCCAGTATCTGTCACTACAGAAGCTATACCTTCTTCGGCTCCAGAAATATTTTACGGACCTAATGGTCTACCTCTTCCACCTAGTCTGATTGCTATAGAGGAGATAGTAGAGGATCCTCCATCTAGTACCCCGTTACATTTTGGAACTGGGATTCATTTGTGTCCTTCTACTCCTAAGTTTGGCTCTTTTGATCCTCTTTCATTGCAAGTTCGTATCGAATCGCTTGGAAATCTTTTGGATAGACTAAACATGTCTGAGAAACCATCAACATCTAGGAATATGTCATCTGATGCAACTACAATAGAACTTCCTACTGCTATTCCTACAATGTTTGCTGGTATACCATATCTTCTAGCTGGTTATCAATCACTAGTGGGAGTCCACTTAGGGGCTGCTTCGGCACCATGGCCTGCTCCTATTTATTGATCCGGAGTCCCATCTAGTATTTCTTATGTAGAAACTCAGCAATTTGATCTTGCATGCTAGTATCAATTTGGGCAAACCAGTCTTCAAAGACCGATATATCCTTTAAACACTAGACTGCCGCCATATGGAGGGCAGTATGCTTTTTCACTGTTTCCTCCTAGGGAACAACCATATGAGAGTTTCCAAAAAAATTCAGGTCAAACTGGAATTACATCTAGTGGTTGGATACCAATACTGCTAGAACAACCAAGGGTTGTATATCCAATGCAACCGATCTAACCTGTGTCGAATATTCCCACTACACCTGCTATTATGACTGTGTCGCAAGCACAAGCACAACCTATTGTGTCTCAACCTCAAGTCTCTCAGGGTGTGATACAACAACCACTTGTCTCTACGGCTCAATCGCAACCTCAGGTTAGTGCTCCTTTATATGGAACAACTCAGGCACAAACGGGTATTATTAATCTGCAACTTGGTCAATCCTGCAGCATTAGGCAATAGCAAATGGCCCAACAACCATGGTGGCCACGATACCAACAACCACAATTCCAGTAAACCCAACCTCAGTTTGGGCTTAGTTTACAAGCTCATAATGTATTTGGTTAATATCAAGCCTACCGAGGACCTGAGCAACAAGGCTTTACAAGTTATGGACAGCCGCATTTTCAAAATGGTTATCAACAACCACACTATACTCATTATGTTCAACAACCTTATCAAAGCTACCAGCATCGGATACATTATGCTGGTATGCAAAGACCTGCTGCTCAGGCAATTCCATCTTATCCTGGGTATGCTCCACCTAACCTGAATCAGTAGTTGCTTTTTGTAGCAACTCTGGAATTACTAGATTTGAACCAGTTGACGAATGATCCAATTGTATATGCCCCTTGGTGGCCAGCGATTCCTCATAAACCTCCCTCTGATATTCCTAAGTTCAATGGAAATCCAGGTGAAGATCCATCGAATCACGTAATGAATTTTCATTTGTGGTGCTCATCTAACACCATGAATGATGATTCGATTAGGCTTCACCTTTTTCAGAGAATGCTCACTGGTCCAACAGTGAAAAGGCATATTGAATTGCCTAGAGCTTCGTTTGATAACTTCAGCATCCTTGCCACTACTTTTCTGTTATCGAGAAATCTAGTGTCTATGCAGAGCTGCTAGTCCCACTAAGACTGGTAGCTATCTTAGAAACAAACAAACTAAAACTACTTTCGTTTTCCTTTACGAGAAGTAGATAAGAGGGGAACAAAGGAGACCAACCTCTGTCTTGCACTTGGTTCCTTGCTTGATTCCTCTCCCTTCTGATAGATCTTTGCCACTCGCTTCCTCATATACCCAGCTTCAAAGAGCACCTGTGGAATCAAAGCAGCATAACACTATCCAAGAACAGAGATCTACTATCACAAACAATATAGGACCAGATATATATTGACCACACAAATGCATATATCATCAATCGTACAAGAATGTGCAGGAAAACTTGAATATCTTTATTAATATCAAGAATAGCAAAGAGGATTACAACCAATTGTTCTGACCCAACGTCATCCTCTCAGCAAGAAAGCCCTTCTTCACCTCATGAAAAGCTTAGATTACCCAACACTATGATGTTACACCAGGAAACCAGCAGCACTTCCTTACAAGATACAAAATTCCAGCCTCTGGATCTCTGGGATGAGGGATCCATATATAGATGATTGTAGGGAGGTGAGTCAGCTTCTGAGATTTGATTAGTGTCCTCTCTCTGATAGTTCTTGATTCCACTTTGATATTGATGATCTCTTACTCATCCCTGGGCGAATTCAGAGAGGCATCACAAGAGAAGCTTCTGGAAGATTCCATGATCATCCACCTCACAAATTGACTCTGTCATTTGTCCACTCTCACCCATCGCACCCCATAGAAGGGCTTTTCCGTATGCATCACACCTCCCGTTGTTATATACATTTTTGTGCCTTGCAGCATGAAGCATGAAATGTCCATAATCTAAGGGATCCAAAGTCCCTAAACATGTTGTTCCTACCCCTAGAAGAACAAGGTCAGCAAACCACAGCACTGAAAATCAGTTCTCCACCTGAAAGCACTCAAAAACAAGCAATTTCTGGATCATGTCAACTGCTCCACTGAGCATCTGCGCTGAATGTCAACTGCCCCTCTCTGTACCTACGTTGAATGTCAAATCCAACAAAGGCTACCTGCGCTGAGCGATATTGGACAAGTGGCACAGTCATTCCTTAAGGTGTCAATGCCCAGGAAGCTTCCAAAATGACACTTGGATCAAGGAATTCGCCTAGTGATGAGTAAGAGGTTCTTAAACTCCAAGTGGAAGCAAGGATCTCCAAGTGGACTCAAGAACTGAAGTATAGCTGAAGTGAGAGAGGACACTAGTCAGCTTGAAGCCAGCCTCAAGCTGACTCATCCTTTCTCCAAAACTCCTATATATAGAGCTCTCTCATGAGGTCTAGGGAGGCTGGAATTTTGTGAATGTAAGGAAGTGCTGTTGGTTTGAGTTTAGAGCTATTGGATGATTGCTTTGAAGGAGGTGAAGAGGAGATTTTTTTCTGCTGGGAGGTGTTGCTGGATTGGGCCTCTTATGGTTGTAACACTCCTTGAACTTTACTTCCTCCATTAATAAAGCATTTGAGGTTCTTCTATATGCATGTGTCTCAATGGTGTATTGCTATACTTGTGTATTTGATTTATTCTAATCCTTGTATCAATTATGAATGTATGCTTCTTGTAGTTTCCCTCTCTTGCCTTTTTGCAGGATCTTTTTGTAGCTGGACTAGTGAAAGAGCAAGGAGCTGGGAGCAATCAGCAAGGAGAGAAGATCGGATCAATCATTAGCGAAAGACACCGGTTAGTGGATCCCTTTCTCCCCTGTTTTACTTTCATAAAGAAGAAATCTTAGATAGCTTTGCTTCGGTTGTTGCTGAGGTACTATCACCCTTAGAGTGGGATAGGGTCATTCCGTATTGGATACTTTTCCCTACAACAAATTGGCGACTCCACTGGGGATCGTATCTTGTTGGTTGTTTGTGTTTTTGCTATTCATTTCATAAACACAGGGAGTACCGAATCGAACTGCATTTGGATCTTTCAAATGCAAAGTAGAGGGCAGCTACTCTAGCTCAGTTTCTGGGCATGTTTATGATTTGAAGAGCTGATCCACAAGGACTCTGAACAGCTCTTAGTGATAGCTTTTCATCCTCCTAATTACCCTTTAGTGTGTACTTGATTGATAGCTTCTGATTTGGCCAAAAACTGTGAATTTTTGAGCAATCTGTGACCCAGAAACCAAGAGAAACGAAAGTTTCGTTCTTCAGTGCAGGCACTGTGAAGGCAGTCTGCATTTCAGCGCAGTTCCCGAAGGGGCTACCTGTGCTGAATGTCAAACTGACAGTGTACTACCTACGCTGAACCAGTCTTGCCTTGTGCTACTGGGGTTCCCTGCTGTTTCTTGCCCTGTTTTCACCCTTGTTTTTGTAGCCTGTTACCAATCAATATACCTATCTGAAACCAACTTTCCTTGCCACTATTCCGCCTCGGTTGTATAAAGAAACTGTGTTTGTTCTTTGTGTATTTCTTACATCATTTACAGTTTCCCATAACGAAAAGCGAACTAGTCTTGTTGTGGCCTCTTAGATCCAGAACTGTGATAAGTGTCGTAGTGATCTTAAGAGTTAGTTTGTTTGCTGTTCATAGCTGATTGAGCTTTTGCTTTCGTCATATGGTTTGAATTTATATATTTCTAGTGTCGAAACAAGTAAATCTTAAGGTGTCTTTTGATTTTGGACAAGCTTGTTTGCTTTCACTTGAAATTGAATTCAAAATTATACAACAACTTTCTTATTGTAATACATCAACATTAAGAAAGAGAAAAGAAATACCTGCATTTTGCATTTGCATTTTTTATAAGATTGCATGTTGATCTAGGAGAAAGTGCATTAGTGTGTGCTTTATGATCTGTGTGAAAAGATGATGTCTTTCTTTTCCCTCAGTAGTTAGGATTTTCAAAGTTAAAAGATTATAAAGCTTGCTTATCATCTTAAACTGCATTTAGGAATTTGTACCAACACATCTCGTGGTGATCCTGAAAGACAAACTTTAAAAAGATCAACTTAAAATATATTGAATGAACCTAACAACGCTTTGCAACATAACGCTCACAGTAGAGGTCTAGGTAGAGACGTGTTCCGGCGTCGTTAAACATAGTGACTGTCGATCTCTACGAAGGTGGGTGATTCCTCTTGAGGGACGATAGCACTAATACAGACTTGTGCTCCCACGTACCGTCGCGTATATATTGGGAGACCCCTATAGGCATTTATCCTTTATCCTTAGGAAGCCGTGTCGGCCGCCCTACTTATCGCGATGCAGTGAACACAGCATTCACGAAGATCGACCACCCGTACCGTAAAACGTATTCTGTGGTTTCGCGAAAGGTTTGGCACACCCTCTGCCTAGATCTCCAGAGCAGTTTCTTTTGGCTTTTTTCAAACTCTATAACTGAAAAAGTCCAACCAAGCATTTGTCACTTCGAGCTCGTTAAAACATCGAAGGAGACTAGAGTCATCTTTAGCTTTTTCTCGACTCTTTAAAACTGAAAAAGCAAGTTGTGTCTAAAAGCATCTAATAAAATTCATTCAATTCGGAAACATAATTCCCCTTTTGTATTTTAGTTGATCGAGTAATCCACAACCGTGGAAGAAAGTCAATTGAAACCCCGTCGTTCGCGGAGGCTTGCGAGTCAACCGTCTTTGTCTCCGGAATCAAAAGTAGTACGGACAAAGCGAACTCGCTTGACCGGGTCAAAATCTCCCATCAAAGTTAGAACAATAGTTCTAACATCATCTGAGATCCCGGTCACTCCAAGCATTTCTGGAATCCCTGTCTCTATTGAAGAAGTTCAACAACCACAGAGGGACAGTAACACTGATCCTGGTCTGAGAACAAGTACTTGTATTACTGAACCAGTTCCATTTGTAACCGGTCCAGAGAGTCTTGTTGCTCAAACAACTGTCGCTGTCGAAACAACCCCTTCTTTGGCACCAGAAATCTTTTACGGACCTGACGGTCTTCCTCTTCCACCTGGTTTGATTGCAATAGAGGAAATCGTAGAGGACCCGCAAGCAAATACTCCAACTCATTTTGGAGTAGGAGTCACTCTTTTTCCTTCTGCATCAGAAGTTTGTCCATCACCAGTGGAAGTGCCTGTAGAATCGCTAGGCAGTTTATTGGATAGACTTAAAATGTCTGAGCAACCGTCGACATCTAGGACTGTGTCAAATGACACAGCGACGGCAGAAGCCCCTGCTGTCACTCCAACGATGTTTGCCGGCGTACCAGCTGTCCCAACTAGCTCTCAACAGCTAGAAGGAGTCCACCCAGGGACTATTTCGACAGTGTGGTCTGTTCCAGTTTGTTCTTCCGGTATAATACCCGGTAATTCTTATGTTGAAACTAGACAAATTGATCCCTATGGAGGTCAATTTGGGCCATCCAGTCCTCAAAGGCAATCCATACCCTTGAGCTCCGGATCGCTACCGTATGGGGGGCAATATGCCCTTTCATTACCCCCTCCGGGAGGATACCCATACGGCAGTTCTCAACAATATTCAGGTTTGACTGAAGTTACGACAAGTGGTTGGGTACCTATGTTACCCCAACAGCCAAGAGTGGTGTATTCTATGCAACAATGTGTACCTATGTCTAGCATCCCGACGACGCCAGCTATTGTAACCGTGTCGCAAGTTCAAACGATGCCTGTTGTATGTCAACCCCAGGTTGTAATGCAACAGCCCCTTGACCCTGCAACACAACCACAATCGCCAACTGCCGGGACGACACAGGTCCAAACGGGTATGATTACCCCGCATCTTGGTCCGTCGGTTAGTATAGCACAGCAAAACATGGCTTCGCAGCCATGGATGGTGCAGTACCAACAACCACAGTTCCAACAGGTGTACCAAGGATCTGAGCAACAGATCTTTGCGAATAGTGGACAACCCTATATTCAAAACGGGTTAAATCAACCACTTTACAGTGGTCAAGTCCACCAGCCGTATCAGTCATACCAGCATCAATTGCATTATGCTGGTATGCAAAGGCCTACTGCTCAGGCGATTCCATCGTATCCTGGGTACGCCTCGCCAAACCTGAGTCAACAGTTACCGTTCGTGGCAACTTTAGAATTACCAGATTTACATCGATTGATGAACGATCCAATTGCCTATGCCCATTGGTGGCCAGCAATTCCTCACAAACTTCCTTCGCACATTCCTAAATTCAATGGAAATCCTGGCGAAGACCCATCAAATCATGTGATGACTTTTCATCTGTGGTGTTCGTCGAACACCTTGAATGATGATTCGATAAGGCTTCGCCTTTTTCAGAGGACATTGACAGGTCCGACGGCTAAATGGTATATTGAGTTACCTAGAGCCTCTTTCGACAATTTCAGTTCCCTAGCCACGACTTTCTTAACCCACTTTCAGTTACCTATAAGGTACGAAACTGGAACAGAGATCTTGACCAATTTCAAGCAGACGACGGCCACACATATATCCGATCATATACATGAGTGGCGTCGTCGTCGCAGAATGGTAAAAACTTATGTTCCAGATCAGCTATTAGCTGAGTGGTTTATAAAGTCGCTTCTTCCTGCTATAACGGAAGATGTGGCCAAGGGAGGGGTCGTAACAGAGGAGAAAGTTATTGCTCGTGCCCAGTATTTAGACTTAGTATATACTCAGTCTGGAACACTCTATGATAAGATACCTGATGCCCCTAGACCGTAATTTTCAATTCCTCCTCCTCCTGGATCAAATAGTGACTCTCATGCCGGCGACGGTGTGATTGGCACTGCAAACGCAAAGTCGACAAGGGATTCGAATAAGAAAGCCCGTAAGACTTCAAATCAAAAAGCAAATCAAGAAATTCTTGCTTCGGAAATAAATGCCATATCTGCAGATAAAGGCAAAAATTCCAATCAACCAGGAAGCAAGAAGAAGCAAAACAAAGGGAAGAAGAAGAAACAGGGTGAGTCATCCCCTCAAAAGACTTCTTCAAACCCTCCTGGGCAAGGGAAACAAATTTATCCATGTCAAATATGTGATGAAGAGGATCATTTCACAAAGAATTGCCCATTCAAAGCTGAGTTAAAGAGGTTCTTTAAAAGTTCCCAAACCTCAGCTGTGTTAACTGATCCATTTCCCAACCCAGGTCAAAATATGGTTGATAGTGGAAATGCTTCCCCGTCGCAAGTGCTAATGTTATCGATCTCTAAGCAAAATGATGCTTTGATTTTGACAAGGAGTAAAGATTACGGGAATCCACAGGTGTCGAACGACAAAGGTAAAGATCAACCTAGTAGTTCGACAACAACTTCGGCAGAAGTTGTACCCCCCATCACGCATGAGTTAACAATAAAACCGCCGAAGGGAGTAGTACACAAGTCGACGTTTAATCCTCGCGCCAGGGTGGCGCAGCATTATAACATAGTGGAAGATTTGGCCCAATCGCCATCCGCTATGTCGACTCTTGAGGTACTGCAAAATTGCCCATCCCAAAGGCAGGCGTTGTTATCAGCAATAGGTGGAGTGGATCCTAAGGATTCCAATCTTGTATCCTTTGATCACAAAGGATATGATCCTCAGTTACCAGCTCAACTAGCTTTCCTTATTCAAGTGAAGGCACTCAACAAAACTGTTCACAGAACAATTATTGATGAGGGGGCATCGACATGTATCATGTCGATGAGTTGCTGGAAAACTCTCGGAGCTCCAACCTTGTTGCGATCTTCGACGACATTAAAAGCATTCGACGGAAGGACGTACACCCCGTACGGCATCCTAAATAACTTGAAGGTTGAACTAGGAGGAAAAACAGTGGAAATTGATGTTGAAGTCATCGATGGCAATCTTGACTATAACATCCTACTGGGAAGACCATGGATATATGCCATGGCAGCTGTAGTGTCGACTTATTTTAGGAAGATCGCATTCCCATTTGAAGGAGGGATTACGGTCGTCGACCAACAGAACTTCCTCCCTAATGGTTCACAAGTTATAGGAAGCATTCCCATGATCCATGGGAGCGACCATTCAATTCAAGATATCGGAGTAGGCCTATTGAAAGACCCCACAATGATGGGAGCTTTTGTGTTGCCGCCTCCTATCCATATAGGAAATATCTCGTTTGTAGCAACATGCAACATGATATCTTCCTTGAAGGTCGCAGAAGACAAAGTCGTCATGGATCATTCGATGGTTTTGCCACCAAGCCCTATAGAAATATTGTAGCAATCAATGTTTCGGGCATGGGAGGCGAACCCAAGTCAACGCTCGTCAAGCGTTTGGGTAGATAGGTCTGGAGAATATGGTACCCCATTAGATCCTTGGTCAAAAGTGCATGGGATTGACGAAGGAATCTTACAATCAATGTTGACTGAGGGGGCACCATGGAATGATCACCACCATCGTTCCCTTCTTCCGGAATGTGAAGAAGATACTCAACATGACCTTTACCACCCTTCAGTTTTTGAATTCCTAACAAATACTGTAAATACGGTGGATTCCGAGCGAAACCTATCCAATATTGAAGAGACTATAGCCATAAATATCTCGACAAAACCTGATGTTGTAGAGAATATTCATGTCGGCAAAAGTTGTTCCCCTTCAGACCTGGAAATATATGGTGCTCTTTTTCGCGAATTTAGAGATGTCTTTGCGTGGTCATATGATGAAATGCCAGGCATTGACTCGAGTATTGTTGAACATGAAATTAAAATGTATCCTGATGTCAAACCAGTAAGACAACGGCTTCGACAGGTACACCCTAAGAAAGCCGCTGCCATTAAGGCAGAAGTTGAAAAACTTCTCCATGCTGGATTCATCTACCCGGTTCCTCTAACCGATTGGGTATCGAATATTGTCCCTGTTATGAAAAAACAAGGGATGATAAGAGTGTGTGTCGACTATAGGGATGTAAACCAAGCTTGTCCAAAGGACAACTACCCTACACCCTTCATCGACCAGATAATTGATGAATGCGCCGGATGTGAGATCTTTTCCTTTATGGATGGATTTTCCGAGTATAATCAAATAAATATCCGCCCACAGGACCAGTCAAAGACTGCATTTATCTGTCCGTGGGGCACATTTGCTTATCGAAAATTACCCTTTGGTTTGAAGAACGCAGGGGCGACGTTTCAGAGGGCAATGAATTATGCCTTCCATGACATCAAAAACATCGTTCAACCATATCTCGACGACCTTCCGGCTCATTCGCGAAAGCGCACTGATCATCCGCAGCATTTGAGAGCGATATTTCTACGTTGCCGACACTACAAGATAAGACTCAATCCGCACAAGTGTGTGTTTTGCGTCGGTTCTGGTCGTTTACTTGGCTTTGTAGTCTCTAAGGATGGGATTCGTCTCGACCCCTGTAAGGTTCAGGCAATCATTAATTTGCCTCCACCTTCAAATGTGCTTCAGATTCAGAAACTCCAAGGGAAAGCAAACTTTCTGAGGAGGTTCATTCCAAATTACGCAGAACTTGCTAAAGGTTACACTCGTCTTTTGAAAAAGGATGTACCTTTTGTCTGGGACCAGGTCGCGCAAGCTTCCTTTGATGCTCTGAAAGATTCTCTAGTAAGAGCGTCATTAATGTACGCCCCAGACTATCAAAGGGATTTTAACCTGTATCTAGTTGCAGCGGATACGACCATTGCGATGGTTTTAGTGCAAGAAGTCGATGGAATTGAACATCCTATTTATTATTTAAGTAAAAACTTAAACGATACAGAAAGCAAATATTCCTATGTTGAAAAACTAGCGCTTGCAGCTATTCAAGCGATTCAAAGGTTTCGACATTATGTCCTCTTTCGGAAAACTACCATTTTATCAGATTGCAACCCCATGACGTATATACTGTCACGACAGTTGCTGGGGGGAAAATATTCAAAATGGATATCAATCCTTCAAGAGTTTGACCTGGAATTTGTAAAATCCAAGTCAAAGAAAGCTCTAGTTTTCGCGGAATTATTGTGCGATCTCCCATCGTCATCCAACGATGAAACATCGGAAGAGTCAATCGTGGATGAAAATTTGTTTCTGATATCTACAAGCGATGAGTGGTATGGAGATATCATAGTTTATCTCCAAACCCAAAAATTCAGGCCTAACACCTCTCACTCTGAACAAAAACGTATATGATACCAATCCAAAGACTACATGATCGTCGGTGATACGCTTTACCGTCGTGGTATCGATACAGTTCTGAGGAGGTGCCTTACCCATGAGGAGGCCGAGAAAGCCCTGAATGATTGTCATTCAGGCGCGTGTGGGGGGCATCAATCTGGATATGCAACAGCACAAAGAATCTTATGAGCAGGATACTTCTGGCCAACCATGTTCAAAGATTGCATAATCGCAGTCAGAAGTTGCCATGCATGTCAGATTTTCGATAGCAAAACCAGAAGACCACCCGCACCTTTACAGCCAATAGTTGCTGTTGGGCCTTTCACCAAATGGGGCATCGATTTCATGCAATGTAACCCCACCTCGACCGGGGGGCATGGGTATATTATAGTCGCCGTTGACTATTTTACCAAATGGGCCGAGGCGATGCCTACATTGGATAACACTGGTGAAACAGCTGCCCTCTTCTTTTTCAATCATGTAGTCGCCAGGTTCGGCGTACCGCAGGCTATAGTTACAGATCATGGATTGCATTTTCGCAATCACATGATGGTTGAATTAGCTGTCAAGCTAGGGCTATCTCATGACAGCTCTACCCCATATTATCCGCAAGCCAACGGACAAGTTGAGGCAATCAACAAGGTCCTGAAGCGTATGTTGCAGAGGATGATCGGGGTTCACAAAAGAAGGTGGCACCTAATCCTGTACTCAGCCTTGTGGGCTTACCGAACATCGGTAAAAAATGCCACTGGGTTCACACCGTTTCAACTGGTGTATGGCCTGGAGGCAGTCTTACCAATCCAGTGTGAAATTTCGTCTCTTAAACTCGCGATTGACCTCCTCCCCGGAACTTCAGAAGAAGAGGCCCGTTTCTTGGAATTAATCCAGTTGGATGAAACCCGTCGTGACGCCGCTCTGGCTAACGAAGCCCATAAGAAACGAGTCAAGGCGCAGTTCGACAAGAATGTCAAACCTCGTGTCTTCTCTGAAGGTGACTTGGTCTTGCTTTACGACCAAGAATCCGACAAATTGGGAGCAGGAAAATTCAATTCTTTATGGATGGGTCCCTACATTGTTAAACGAGTGTTGGCAAAAGGAGCCTACGAGTTAATGGATTATGACGGAATACCACTGGCGCAACCCCGCAACGGGTTGTACCTCAAGCGTTACTATGCCTAAGTAGTAACCTGAGTGCTTTTGTTGTATTTTGTTTTCACTGAAGTGTTTGTTTCGGTTGAGTAATCCGCCTTTTTCATTTGTTGCAGATGTCAAACTTTTCTGAGACATATGTGGGATATGCCGACGGAGCGAGTCGTAGTTCGCGGAATTTATCCTCCGCAGCCTGGGCCATTTTTGATCCAAGCGGCGAGTTAGTGAGTTTCAGAGGTGTGTGTATTGGGCAATCAACGAATAACATCGCTGAATATAGCGCGTTGATAGAACTCCTCTCTGATACCATCGCCCATGGTATACGCCGACTAATTGTCAGGCTAGACTCACAACTTGTGATACTACAACTCAATGGTATATATTCAGTCCGCAATCCAGCTATTTATCGAATGTTTCTAAGAGTTAAGATTTTGGAAAGACAGTTTGATTCAATTCAATACCAGCATATTTCCAGGAACTTAAACACATTAACCAATTCATTAGCAAACTATGTGTTAGATAGACATTTACGACATTTATAAAAAGAAATGCATCAGTGCTATGCAAGTGGATCACATGAATCAACCAGAATAAACCTCGAAAATCAAAATATATAAAGTTGTTTATAGTTTGTACATAATGTTCTGTAACCAAGACAAAAATTGGTCATATGACCCAAAAAACTCAAAAGTGCTAGGGGGCACCCTAGCCTAATGGTGCTCATGATAGCATGTCACGGCCTGTGCAATCATGCGCAAGAGACGAGTCCATCGTCTAGGTACGCCAGTAGTATGCCGCTGCAACTGTAAAGGTAACTCATCGATCCATACATCCAGAATACCGAGAGTAAGGCTCTCCACCTGCTCCTGCACAGCTGTAAGGGTCTCAGTGTCATCAAGATCGTGAAGAATAACTCTCCTAGCAGGCTCCGCTATTGGGGCAGCAATGGGCGATCGCGGACGAACTGCTGGACGAACAGGACCAACATCTGCATGCACCCAAGAGTGATTAAAAGTCTTGATAGAATAAAGCACAGCAACATTATGAATAAAAACAGTAAACAGTGATATGGTCAGAGATTTTACCAATAGCGCCCCACTGTTCGCCATCCGGTAACACCAAGTCCGGTTCACCTCGGAAATCCATACCCACATATGGATACTCGGAGAAGACCATCTCCTGGCGCTCGAACCACCTAAAGAAGGCATCAGTAAAAGTAATCTGAGGTTGACCAGCATGCCTAGACATGTGATTAACCCACCTCTGCATGCGTGGCTCGATCGGAGAAGGCAAGTCAAGTATGATATACTGAGGCTGCATCAGTGGGATTTTCTCCAAGGCGAAGGCAGTCAGAATAGAACCAAATCCAAAGTTCTTCAGCTTCCCGTCCTTCACCTTGGTCAACTGACTTTTCATCTAAACAAGTACTGCATCACACCAGTTGAATACTTTCGGTTGGAGACACTCCAAGGTGTGCTGCACATAAGACCTGTTGGCAACATGTAGAGATGCGCTGCCGACCATCCTACCAATGGTATACAGAATGGGCCTGAGAGCCCTATCAGTAATCTCACGGATAACAACCTTGCCGTCTCTGCTCGGCTGGGAACCTTCCCTACAGTACTGACGAACATAGTCTCTCACGGAGTCATTCCCCCGGGCTGAACCTGACAAAGAAATGGGGGCACCCCGCCTTGACAACCCAGTCAAGAAGTAAATGTCTACTATGGTCAAGGGGATGATTTTTCCCCTAATCTGGAACACTTGGTTAATAGGATCCCAAGCATCAAGCATGTACTGCAGCAAAGTGATCTATGCTCTCATGCTAGAGATACGAAAAAACTTCAGCAGGCCACAGTTCCGCAGCGCGTTCACCGTGACTGGGTCATGGAGAGCAATCATATCTTCTTCTTCATGTTCTCATTCTCGCCATGTAAGGGACATTTTCTCAAAGGTTCTTGCAAAAAAACCAAGAGAATGAGTAAGATCCTGAATTTGATGAGTAACTGGCGAAAATTCATCAAAAAATATGCCAAAAACTCAGTTTTTGAGATCAACGCAGGCAGAGAGTCTCCTACCTGCGTTGAAGGTCAGGCTGCCTTAAGGCAGCTTGACATTCAACGCAGGTTTCGAATGAGGAACCTGCGCTGAAGCTAGGGCGCCCTGGCAAAACCACTGAGGCTCAGAAGAATGGGAAAACAGGCACAAAACAGGAAAAGGAAACCATGAAAAGAAAGAGCTAGTGTTTAGCTCCTACCTGGTCCAGACAGCGCCGAGAATCGTCCATAGAATCTCCCAAAATCAGCTGGTGAAAATCAAGGGGAAAGAGGCACCTCCAGAGCTCCAACAAACAAAATGCAAATGAAATGGTAAAATGAGAGGTAAAAACTCTTTTTAATGACTTTCTACGTAGTTCAAAGCAAAATATTAGGGTTTTCATCTCATGTTTATGTATTTCTATTTAAGTTTGTTGCAGCAATTGAAAATGCAGTACTATCTTTGAAAAGAGAGAAGCTAGTAATGGTAAAAAATCAAAATTTGAACATATAATCGAGCAGTTTTAGCATAAAGTTCATGCTCGTTAAAAAATAAATGCAAGATCCGAGCAGTTTTAACGCGGTCTTCATGCTCGTTAAAAAATAAATAAAAGCAGTGAGCAATGTTTCCCCCAGAGTTTAAGCTCATTTTTAAATAAAAAATGAACCTATTTCCGATAAATAACCATTGTGATCGTAAATTCATCAGCCATAAAAAGCCTTGGTCGTGTTTGCACCTGTCACCTCCACCGTCATTTGGCCGATCGTTCACCTCCATATGATTGTTTACCCATTTTGAGGAACATCTGTGAAGAGTGATTTCACCTAGCCATCCTTGTGACACTGCCGTGATTGGAAAATTCCAACCTGTACCTGGAATCTGCTGCTATCCCTGTTTATCACTCGTTCCTCAAAAGACGAGTCTTCTTTGAGCTCTTTTCATCTGACTCGTAAAATATGAAAAGTTTGCCGAGTTTTGGCCTTCCAGCTCGTTAAACGACCGAAAGAGCTATCCCTCCCCTAGATTTTAATCTTTTTTGGACCTGAGGGATTATTGCACAAAAAGATCGAGAGCTTGTTTTGTTCAGCTCGTTAAAAGTACCGAAAACTCATCCCTTCTGTATTGTTTTATACTTTTTCGGACTTAAGGGATTAGATGACGAAAAAGGAATTTTGGAGTTAACTTTTTGTACCTTTTCAGACTCTCTAAAAGTGAAAAGGACCGAGTTTTCCTTGTCGTTAGACTCGTTAAAATGATTAAATAGCGACAAACTTGTCTTTAGACGAGAACGAGTTTCCCTATCGCTAGGCTCGTTAAAATATAGCGATGGGCTTGCCCGAAGGGCAGGTTATAGAAAAAGCATATGTTATCCTCCTCAAGCTTGACAAAAATAAAGAGGTACTGGTCAGAAATGACTAGGGAAAAATTGGGAGAACCTCGAAGCTTTAATGGTAGCAAGTCGCTCTTGAACATGACACTTTTCCTCCGTACCACATCGGGTTGGGTTGTTTCATTCACCAGTCTCATCACCATGGTCTTCGCCAAACCATCCACATTTGGGGTAATGCTACCGATCCATCACATCAGTGTCGTTATATGTTCAAGAGATGTTGTTCAGAAAGAGTCAACCGTGTCCCATCCACTACCATACATTATCCTTCATCCATTCATGATCGCCACCCTGAATCATATGTCACAGATTGTATTCACCTCCACTAAAATCATTAGCTCCGTTCCGTGTCACTGATGTGGGATTCATTAAGGCCCTCCTTTGACGGATCGCTTCTTGTCGACTTCAGCTCATTATCCAAGAAGTAGATCTAGGAACAACCCCCTCAGTACTTTGAAGCTTGCATGCCTCAATGGCAAGTTTCTCACTTCCGGCGACAGGTATACATCAATGACCTTCGACCAGAAGATTTTGCATGGTGTTCGACACCAAGTCATTTATTCACACCACGTGAATTGTACTACAGTACCTTGAGGATCATTATCATTATCGGTGATTCCTCTTGCGCTTGTTAACGGTTTACATCATTGACCGGTAATCAAGCGATGTCTTTCCATGTTCGACTTCAGCGCAATTCTCACATGGATCGACTTGTACTTAGAGTGAAGATCGAACGAGTTTGAAGACCCCGGATCTAGTTTCATCCATCCGGGTTGCGATATATATTCAGGAAATATAAAGACATTTGTCATGTACATCATTGCAACAGATGTTCATCCTACTCAAAGGATGATAATTTCAGCAGAGAATTATCAGTCTACCATCAGACGATCGTCTGTTCTATGTACCAAAATGAATTTATAAAGCTGAGCATGGGAATGCCCGCCTCAGCTAGATCATGAAAGCAGAATGAAAAATAATGTATTGTATTGTATCTTATTACAGGTCACCTCTCAGCGATTGAATGAACTTCGGATCCTCCTGATAAAGCATTTCACCCGATAAACGACCTCATGCTTTAGGGGGCAACTGTTATAGACATTTTTGTGCCTTGCAGCATGAAGCATGAAATGTCCATAATCTAAGGGATCCAAAGTCCCTAAACATGTTGTTCCTACCCCTAGAAGAACAAGGTCAGCAAACCACAGCACTGAAAATCAGTTCTCCACCTGAAAGCACTCAAAAACAAGAAATTTCTGGATCATGTCAACTGCTCCACTGAGCATCTGCGCTGAATGTCAACTGCCCCTCTCTGTACCTACGTTGAATGTCAAATCCAACAAAGGCTACCTGCGCTGAGCGAGATTGGACAAGTGGCACAGTCATTCCTCAAGGTGTCAATGCCCAGGAAGCTTCCAAAATGACACTTGGATCAGGGAATTCGCCTAGTGATGAGTAAGAGGTTCTTAAACTCCAAGTGGAAGCAAGGATCTCCAAGTGGACTCAAGAACTGAAGTATAGCTGAAGTAAGAGAGGACACTAGTCAGCTTGAAGCCAGCCTCAAGCTGACTCATCCTTTCTCCAAAACTCCTATATATAGAGCTCTCTCATGAGGTCTAGGGAGGCTGGAATTTTGTGAATGTAAGGAAGTGCTGTTGGTTTGAGTTTAGAGCTATTGGATGATTGCTTTGAAGGAGGTGAAGAGGAGATTTCTTTCTGCTGGGAGGTGTTGCTGGATTGGGCCTCTTATGGTTGTAACACTCCTTGAACTTTACTTCTTCCATTAATAAAGCATTTGAGGTTCTTCTATATGCATGTGTCTCAATGGTGTATTGTTATACTTGTGTATTTGATTTATTCTAATCCTTGTATCAATTATGAATGTATGCTTCTTGTAGTTTCCCTCTCTTGCCTTTTTGCAGGATCTTTTTGTAGCTGGACCAGTGAAAGAGCAAGGAGCTGGGAGAAAGCAGCAAGGAGAGAAGATCGGATCAATCATTAGCGAAAGACACTGGTTAGTGGATCCCTTTCTCCCCTGTTTTACTTTCATAAAGAAGAAATCTTAGATAGCTTTGCTTCGGTTGTTGCTGAGGTACTATCACCCTTAGAGTGGGATAGGGTCATTCTGTATTGGATACTTTTCCCTACAACACCCGTGTGCATTTAGGTGGGATACATCGCACTTTGACCATGGAGCAGGTGAGATGGTCCAACTTTGACCAGTTCTGAGTATTTTTTCATGGAGAACTTCTAGGAGATGATGTAATCAGCTGACCTTGTTCTTTTAGGGGATGGAACAACACTTTTAGGGACTTAGGAGTCCTTGGTTTATGGACATATATGATTGGGGTCGCAGTGCCCAAAAATGTCTATAACAGTGGCCCCCTAAAGCATGAGGTCGTTAATCTTTTGATGTCGGGTGAAATGCTTTATCATGAGGATCCAAAGTTTTTTCGAGCTGAAAGGCGACCTGTAATAAGATACAATACAATACATTATCTTCATAACATTTTCATGATCTAGCTAAGGCGGGCATTCCCATGCTCAGCTTTATAAATTCATTTTCATGTACATAAGACAGACAATCGTTTGTGTGCAGACTGATGATTCTGGTAGAGCCATCATCCATTAGATTGGATGATTATCTGTGCAGCAATGATGTACATTTGATGTCTTTATTTTCCTGAATATATATCGCAGCCCGGATGGATGAAACCAGATCTAGGGTCTTCAATCTCGTTCGATCTTCACTCAAAGTACAACTCGATCCATGTGAGAGATGTTCTGGAGTCGAACATGGAAAGACATCGCCTGATTACGAGCCAGTGATATAAGCTGTTAACAGGGGCGAGAGGAATCACTGATAACGATGATGACCCTCAAGGTACGACAGTAAAATTCACGTGGTGTGAAAAAGGGACTTGGTGTCGAACACCATGCAAAATCTTTCGTTCGAAGGCCATTGATGTAAACCTGTCGCCGGAAGTGAGAAACTTGCCATTGAGGCATGCAAGCTTCAAAGTACTGAAAGGGTTGTTCCTAGATCGACTTCCTGGATAATGAGCTCATGTCGACAATAAGCGATCCATCATAGGAGGGCCTTAATGAATCCCACATCTACGACAAGGAATGGAGCAAAAGATTTAAATGGAGGTGAAAACGATCTGATGATATAAGGTTCAGGGTGGCGGTCATGAAAGAATGGAGCGTAAATGTATTGCAGTGGATGAGACACAGGTGAATTCTCTGAGCGACTTCTCTTGAACATATCGGCGACACTGACATGATGGATTGGTAGCGTTAACCCCAAATTTGGATGGTGTGATGGACCAATGGTGATATGACCAGTGAAAGGAACAACCCAACCCGACTTGGATGCGGAACAAAAGTGTCATGTTTAAGAGCGACTTGCTACCAATAAAGTTCTTCAAGTTTTCTTCCCAATTTTTCCCCAGTCATTGCTGACCAGTACCTCTCTATTTTTGTCAAGCTTGAGGAGGATAACATATGCTTGTTCTATAATTTTCCCTTCGGGCAAACCCATCGCTATGTTTTAATGAGCCTAGCGATAGTGAAACTTGTTCTTGTCTGTATGGATAAGCTTGTCGCTATTCGGTTTTAACGAGTTTAACGACAAAGATAACTCGGTCCTTTTCAATTTTAGAGAGTCTGAAAGGGACGTAAAGAAAACTCCAACAATCCTTTTTCGTCATATAATCCCTTAAGTCCGAAAAAGTATAAAATAATACAAAAGGGATGAATTTTCGGTAATTTTAACGAGCCAAACAAAACAAGCGCTCGATCTTTTTGTGTAATAATCCCTCAGGTCCAAAAAGATTAAAATCTAAAGGAGGGATAGCACTTCCGGTCACTTTAACGAGCTGGAGAGGCCAATTACTTGGCAATATTTTCATATTTTACGAGTCAGATGAAAAGAGCTTAAAGGAGACTCGTTTTTTGAGGAACGAGTGATAAATTCGGATAGTAGCTAATTCAAGGTAAGGTTTGGAATTTTCCAATCACGGCAGTGTCACAAGGATGGCTAACAGGATCACTCTTCGGAGCTGTTCCTCAAAAAGGGTAAAAAATCAAATGGAGGTGAATGATCAGCGAAAACAGAGTGGAGGTGATGATGAGTACATGACCAAGGCTCAAAGGCTGATGATAATGCATTCATGATGGTTATTTACCGGAAATTGGTTCATTTTTTAATGAATGAGCTTAAAATCTGGGGGAAACATTTGCTCACTACTTATGTTTAATTTTTAATGAGCTTGAACTCCACATAAAAACTGCTCGATCGAGTCGTATAATAAGGATGTCTCATCTAAGATACCATTTTTTATGGAGATTGCACCTTACACAGCTTTGCCCCGCATCCTTTCTTTATGCAAGTTAGGAAATGACCAATCCTACGAATTTAAAGGGTTAGAGGACCTACAAATTTAAAAAATAAATGGTCGCTCTTTGCTTGCAGGCCAAAAGGTTTGCATGCCCCCAGGTATAGTGAAGTAGAGTTTCCCAGGTTACCCCTCAATTTGCAGACAAAACATTTGTTTTATCGGGAAAGGCCTACCTTCTCCAGGTTACCCTTCAATTTGCAGACAAAACATTTGTTCTATCGGGAAAGGCCTACCTTCTAATAGAGGTATCTTATTCCGGTATAATCTCATAAACCAGTCATATATCCTTCACGGAAACCTACCCTATACCCAAGGTTTTCCTATCGAAATAGACCAGGGTGCATGCCCCCTGGGTTTCAGTCATGTCCTCCCGAATCACTCACACTCATCAGGTGGATGGACTGGGGATTGATGAGACATTCCTTGCGTGAAAAGACCATTCAGGGATGGTATTTGACTATTTGCTATGTGTGAGCCGGGGAATGAAAGCTGGTCTACGAGCTTGACCACTCTTCCTTCATGCGGAAAACACATTACTCTAAAGAGCGAGGAGACAATGGCTCCCATGCAATAAATATAGTCGCGTCCCAGGAGTAAATTATAATCTAGGGGTCCTTGGACTACCATTACGTTCATGTGAACGGTTTTCCTTCTCAATGTTATCGGCACATTGGGAAGGATCCCTAACGGTCGACTGGTTCCTTTGTCAAAGCCTGTTAGATTTCTCATCTCAGGCAAAAGTGATGGTGAACCAAGCGCTTTCCAAGCAGTTGAGGAAAGGATATTGACAGAAGCCCCTTCATCTATGATGGTACCGGCCATTACCATTCTGTATATTTATGCAATGATTCGAAATGGTACACTAGCCGGTAAATGGGGTCTACCTAGTAGATTCCAATCGAAGGAAACAACTAGGTTGCTTGGAGGTGGGACCGAATAGACGGCCGGATATGACTCTAACGAACTTCCTTCCTCCGGTAAAGGAACGGGTAGACTGCTCCCATGTTCATCATAGTCTGTGTTTACGAAGAGAATTTGAACGGTGTCGTTCTTGTTCTCTCTGATGACTGTATCATCTGAAGATGGACCTTCTGAAGGCAAGACTGGGTCAACTGTTGCCTCGACCTTTTGAATTTCATCTGGTGTGAAGTCAGATGTTTTATCTTCAATGATAGACGCTTCAACCGACCACAATCGCGTGTTAGTCGAATTTTCAACTAGTGATGGACTTGGCAAGAGTTTCTTATATCCAGGAGGGAGCCGTAACGGTGAAACTGGACGGTCGTCCAAAACTCTTTTAGCCTCATCTAGGAAGTGACAATGGTGGATGGCATGATCGCCTTCACACAGTTTACAAGGGAATTTACTTTTCCTTTTCTGTCCTGACATTTCTCTTTCACTAGTTGACGGTGTACTTTCAACATGATCATCAGAGGTTGCTGACACCGGATTGTGCAAACAAGGAGACCAGTCCCTTAAGATCCAAGGGATTCAAGGACAATCTCGATGATAGTGATCTCCTTTGCAAATGACACATGGAGATTTAGGCTTTGACAGTGCAATGTGTGGATTTTCACCAGATGGTGCCTGGTTGCCCCTTTTCGCCTTTGGCTCCTTCTTCTTCTTCTCTTTCTTCTCCTTCTTCTTCTTCTCCTTCTTAGTTACTTGATTTTTGGCTTTACCAGCTTCATCAAGCGAAGAGGAAGGAGGAGAGGGAGAATCATACAAAGTAGAAGGTTGGGGGTAGCTTTGGTATCATCTAGTTTCTTACTTGATTTCTCAGGAATCATGGTGTTCTGAACGACATAGGTCGAGAAGAGCCATACGGGCAGGCCGATTGTCAATCCTGGAAGCGACAATGTGGCCATATGGGGTGCACCAACACCTCCCCAAGAGGAGAAAGGACTAGGATTTCCTCCAAGGGGAAATCCTTGGTTGGTGGACTCCATTTTTCTCAACCTAAGACCAACGTAGGAAAGGTAACGTTTATTCCGATTAAAATAAATTTTAGACACTTTGACACAACTTGTTTTTTCAAATTTTAAGAGTCGAGAAAAAACAAAAGATGACTCTAGTCACCTTCGATTTTTAATGAGCTTGAAGTGACAAGTGCTCAGATGGACCTTTTCCTTTAAGGAGTCTGAAAAGGAATGAAAGAGACTACTCTGGAAGTCTAGACAGAGGGATTACCAAACCAATCGCAAAACTGCAGAATACTTTTTACGGTACGACAGTGAATCTTCCCGAATGTTGTGTTCAGTGCATTGCGATCGATAGGGCGGCAGACACGGCTTCATATGGATAAAGGATATAGCCTATTGTGGTCTCCCAATATATACTCGATGGTACGTGGGAGCACAAGTCCATACTGGCACTTGTCATCTCAAAGTGGAGGAATCACCCAACCAGCAATGAAAACAACAGTTACCAGGCTTTACGACGCCGGAATACATCTCTAGCCTAGACTTCTAAATGTTGTGCGTTAGGTTCCAAAGCATTTTTAGATTCATTAAATTTATTTTGTAGTTGATCTTGTTTAAGAAATTTTCCTTTCAGGTTCACCGCGTGATGTAGATATACAATTCCTAAAATTCAATCTAAGATGATAAACAATCGTTTAATCTTCTTTTTGCAATGAAAATCCTAGCTACCAAAGAAAAAGAGATGATATTCTTTCAACATAGAGCAGAGAGAACACACTATATGCACTGTCCTAAATCAAACCAACAAACAGTCTAAATGCAAATTCACATGCATGTATTTTTTTCAGCCTTCTTAATGTGTGAATGATAAAAAGAAAGCTAAGCGCAAATCTGAATTATTTTTCAAAGTGACATTACTAACAAGCTTCTTTTCAAGACAAAATGAAGACAATGACGACACTTTGCGATTTGAAATTGAAAACTTGCTTTCGACACTTGAAAAACTACTAATTCAAATCAAATACAAGAGTAATAGTGTAATCGACTATCAAGAATAATCGGATTCTCCTCTATGACTGAAAACGACACTTGTGACACTTCCAAATCAAGAAATGACAGTTCAATTACGCTACTTCTTTGTAAAAGAGAACTGAAAATGGCTCACAATACATAAAAAAATTTACAGTTCTTTGCACAATGGAGGCGGAATAATGGAAAGGAAGGGGGTTTCCACGGAGGTATACTGACTACAGACAGCAAAACTCCTGAATAGATTTGAAAAGAGTGAAGAAAAACCAAAGTCTGGAGGCAAAATTAGCCTTCTCTGACCATCACACCTGTTACACAGGGATTCCAGTATGCATCCCACCTACAGCACACGGGAAGTGCGATGCATACTGATATCCTTGAAGAGAGGGTGCAATGGTACAGTGCAAGACTTTTGATCTAGTTCTTGATCACAATTTGCAGCACAGTTCAGGGATTTAGGCCGAGCAAGTGATAATCAGTAAATAAATCACAGGGGTAGATCTAAGGAGGTTACTAGAGCCACCACAAGGGCAATTAGGATGTTTACAAATCAATTGTTCAGTTTATAAACAAAACCCAGAGATAGACTGAAGCAGCATTGATCTACTTTGCACTTGCATAGCAAATGCAGTTCGAAGGCTAGCTGGCTTGACTTCAGGCTCCATCTGTAAGTTTATAAAACAAACAAGTATAGAAAAGCAAACAAGCTATTTGCTCCCCAGTGGAGTCGCCATTTTGTTATCGGGAAATCTAGTGTCTATGCAGAGCTGCTAGTCCCACTAAGACTGGTAGCTATCTTAGAAACAAACAAACTAAAACTACTTTCGTTTTCCTTTATGAGAAGTAGATAAGAGGGGAACAAAGGAGACCAACCTCTGTCTTGCGCTTGGTTCCTTGCTTGATTCCTCTCCCTTCTGATAGATCTTTGCCACTCGCTTCCTCATCTACCCAGCTTCAAAGAGAACCTGTGGAATCAAATCAGCATAACACTATCCAAGAACAGAGATCTACTATCACAAACAATATAGGACCAGATATGTATTGACCACACAAATGCATATATCATCAATCGTACAAGAATGTGGAGGAAAACTTGAATAGCTTTATTAATATCAAGAATAGCAAAGAGGATTACAACCAATTGTTCTGACCCAACGTCATCCTCTCAGCAAGAAAGCCCTTCTTCACCTCATGAAAATCTTAGATCACCCAACACTATGATGTTACACCAGGAAACCAGCAGCACTTCCTTACAAGATACAAAATTCCAGCCTCTAGATCTCTGGGATGAGGGATCCATATATAGATGATTGCAGGGAGGTGAGTCAGCTTCTGAGATTTGATTAGTGTCCTCTCTCTGATAGTTCTTGATTCCACTTGGAGATTGATGATCTCTTACTCATCCCTGGGTGAATTCAGAGAGGCAAGTGTCACAGGAGAAGTTTCTGGAAGATTCCATGATCATCCACCTCGCAAATTGACTCTACCATTTGTCCACTCTTGCCCATCACACCCCATAGAAGGGATTTTCAGTATGCATCACACCTCCCGTGTGCATTTAGGTGGGATGCATCGCACTTTGACCATGGAGCAGGTGAGATGGTCCAACTTTGACCAGTTCTGAGTAGTTTTTCATGGAGAACTTCTGGGAGATGATGTAATCAGCTGACCTTGTTCTTTTGGGGGATGGAACAACACTTTTAGGGACTTAGGAGTCCTTGGTTTATGGACATATATGATTGGGGTTGCAGTGCCCAAAAATGTCTATAACATTTTCTAACCCACTTTCAGTTACCCATTAGGTATGAAACGGGAACAAAACTCCTTACCAACTTTAAACAGACAACGTCCACTCACATATCTGATCATATTCATGAGTGGTGGCGTTGTCGTCAAATGGTAAAGACATATGTTCCTGATCAGATTTTAGCTAAATGGTTTATTAAGTCATTATTGGCATCTATCACTAAGGACGTGGTGAAAGGAGGAGTTGTCACTGAAGAGCAAGTCATTGCTCATGCCCAATATTTAGACTTGATCTATACTCAGTTTGGCACACTCTACAACAAAATTCTTGATGCTCCTAGACCAGCTTTTTCCATTCCACCTCCTCCTAAATCGAATAGGGACTCTCATGCTGGTGATGGTGTGATCAGTGCCTCAAGCACGCAAACCACAAGAGATCCATCTGGTCAAGCTCATGTTGTTTCTATTCAGAATGAAAATGACAAACCTCTTGCCTCGGAGATTAACTCTGTGTCTTCTGACAAAGGCAAGAATCCAAAGCAACCAGGGGGCAAGAAGAAAGGGAAAAATAGCAAGAAGAAACAGGAGAATTCCACTCCTGAAAAATCATCTGAGAACCCTACTAGGACAAAGAAACCTCCTCGTTTTCCATGTTTAATATGTAACGAGGAGCATTATACGAGAGATTGTCCACATCAATTTGAGGTTTCAAAACTTTTGAAGGCTTCGAATACCTCAGCGGTGTTGACTGATCTGTTTCCAAACCTAGAAACTAATCTGGTTGCTATCGATAATGCTTCCACATCCCAAGTGCTAATGTTATCCATCTCAAAAAATCAAAATGATGCTTTGGTATCAACAAGGAGTAAAGATTATGGGAATCCATCATCATTGGACAACCAAGCTACTAATCAACCTAGTAGTTTGACAATGACTTCGCTAGAAGTTGTTCCACCCATTATTCCTGAATTAACTATAAAGCCACCAAAGGGAGTCATACATAAATTGACATTTAATCCTCGTGCTCGAGCTGCTCAGAATTATAATATAGTGGAGGATCTGGCTCAATCACCATCCACTATGTTGACACTTGAGGTATTTCAAAATTGTCCCTCCCAAAAGCAGGCTTTATTATCAGCAATAGGTGGGATCGATCCAACGAATTCTAATCTCGTGGCCTTTAATCATAAAGGATATACACCTCAATTACTGGCCCAGCTCCCTTTCCTTATACAGGTAAAAGCCCTCAATAAAAATGTTCATCGAACCATCATTGAAGAGGGGGCATCCACCTGTATTATGTCAATGAGTTGCTGGAAAACTCTTGGTTCACAACCCTTGTCGCAATCACCAACAACATTAAAAGCGTTCGATGGAAGAATGTACACTCCATATGGGATCTTAAGTAACCTTCAAGTTGAACTAGGGGGAAAGACAGTGGAAATTGAAGTTGAGGTCATTGATGGAAACTTTGATCACAATATTTTACTTGGAAGGCCCAAGATTTATGCTATGGCTTCTGTTGTGTCTACATATTTTAGAAAGATTGCATTTCCCTTCCAAGGTGGAATCACAATCGTTGACCAACTAGCCTTTTTTGCTAATAGTTCACAAGCTACTAGAAGCATTCCATTGATCCATGGAAGTTCACAATCGCTTCAAAATGTTGGAGTAGGTCTCCTAAAAGACCCTTCCTTAATGGGTACTTTTTCCCTCCCGCCTCCATCTGGTTTCACGGAAGTGGCCACAGTGGAAACATGTCAAACGATCTCTTCTACATCATCTGAGTTTAAGAAGAGTTCTGACTATTTTGATAATGAGGATCATTGTGAGGTGTTACCACCAAGCCCCATCAAATCTTTGTAGCAATTAGTTTTTTGGGCTTGGGCGGCAAACCCAAATCAACACTCGATGAGTTTTTGGGTAAATAGGTCTTTAGAATATGGTACCTCTTTTGATCCTTGGTCTCGTATACATTCTATAGATGAAGGGATCATCCAATCAATGATGATAGAAGAGACGCCGTGGGAAGATTACCACCATCGTTCCCACCTTCGAGATGACAATGAAGATTATTCGAACAACCTCAATCATCTTCCAATTTTTTATTTTTTAATTAAATTTTGTAAATACAGTAGATTCCGAGTGAAATCTATCCAACATTGAAGAAACTATCACCATTAATATTTCGACCAAACCTAATATTGTAGAGAATATTCATGTTGGCAAATCCTGTTCTCCATCAGAACTAGAGATTTATTGTGCTCTTTTTCGCAAATTCAGGGATGTCTTTTCATGGTCATATGAAGAAATGCCAGGCATTGACTCGAGAATTGTTGAACATGAAATCAAGATGTATCTAGATGTCAAACTAGTACGAGAATGACTTCAACCTGTCCATCCGAAGAAAGTCGCTGCCATTAAAATAGAGGTTGAAAAAAATTTTCATGCTGGCTTCATTTTCCCTATTACTCTCACTGATTGGGTATCGAATATTGTTCTTGTGATGAAAAAACATGGAACAATTAGAGTGTGCGTCGATTATAGGGATGTAAATCAAGCATGTCCAAAGGACAACTATCCTACACCATTTATCGACCAGATTATTGATGAATGTGCCAGATGTGAAATCTTTTCATTCATGGATATATTTTCCGAATACAATCAAATCAATATTCACCCACAGGACCAGTCAAAATTTGCATTTATATGTCCGTGGGGCACATTCGCATATTGTAAATTACCATTCGGTTTGAAGAACATAGGGGAAACTTTTCATAGGGCAATGAATTACGCCTTCCATGACATCAAGCACTTTGTTCAACCATATCTCGATGATCTACCTACCCATTCGCAAAAACGGACTGATCATCCGCAGCATTTGAGAGCCATTGATCTAAATTTGAAACTACTTGTAATTTGTTTGCAAGGTATTCAATTCAGAATTATACATGTTTAAAAGATTTCCATGTCTTGCAGAAAGAAAACAAATGAAATTTTCAGCTGTTCATGACCCATTTAAGAATAGCAGATTTATTTCCTTTTACTGTTTAACACACTAAAACGAATTTGTTCTGCAAAATAAATCAACCACAGATGCAAAAGAAGTTGATAAAGCAGTTCACCCCTCCTGGGCTACGTCTGCTGGGTCCAAAGCTCCCAAATGGGCTTGTCCTTGTTTTCATTAAATGGTCAAATTGAAAATACAGCTGAATAGAAGCATCTACAGATGAAATAGATGGTAAAAATGGATTCAGAACACTTGAATCTTTCAGGATTGACTATTGGATCACCTCTAATGGATACCTGCAACCCTATACAGTCTTCACAAAACTGGGCCCTGGTGGCTCCTAGAACTTTCACGGCTCAAAAACCTCTGCAAATGACCTCAGATGGCTGTAAGACTTGCACCAATGGCTTCATAAGGTCGAAAATACCCAAAATCAAAAAAAAATTCGTCCAAAACCGCCTTTCCTAGCCAAAGTTATGGCCATTTAATGATCCCCTCCAGTTTAGCCTAAATGAACTCCAGCTAACTTTAGTTAATGTCCATTTAGGCCCGCAAAATATGGCGGGCCTACCAATTTTGGTGCTCCTGCCAGAATTTCCGCCAAAAGACTGCAATTACATTTATTGCTGTGGTTTATCTCGGAGTTCGTGCTGGCGGTTTGGGTTGGCGGTTGGGGCTTAAGCCCTTGGTTCTGGGCCCGCGATCATATGAAAGGGGGGCTGGCCCCCTTTGGTTTCCGCCCCACTGAAGTTTAGACTTCATATTAAATTCTTTTCACTCTTCTAACAAGAAGCAATACCGTGGGCTGACGGTAAGGCACTTGAGTGTTATGCCATAGGTTGTGGGTTCAAAACTTTGAACTCCCAAAAAATTTTGATTATATCCGCCCATGAGCTTGCTGATGTCATCTGGGGGCCACGTGGCGGCCTCCGGGCCTGCCACATGGCAGCCTGTGATTGGTTGCTGAAAAGGAAATATTCCCTAGAATATTCCAAGGAATATTCTGTGGAATATTCCTTTTTATTTTTTTTTTCAAAAATTAAAATTTCCAATGTTATTGACAAATTCTTCTTTTTGCCATAACTTCCTCATACGGTGACCGTTTTTCGAACCGTTTGTGACGCGAGAATCGGGAAGATGAGAACTTTTCAATCATTCAACTTTGAACCAGTTCTAAGCACTTTAAATTTTGAGCATTTTACGACACTTAGGACATGAGCACCTGATCACGCCTCCCCATTAGGAAGCTTTTGGACCCCAAAGGCCTTCAACTACCTGTTAAAGAGGTGAGGGTACAGCTCCCTCACTCTGTCCACCTCCATCCACTTGGCCTTGTTCGGTTTTCTACCTTTGAAACCAACCCGAACATAATCTACACTGCCCCTTCTTGAAGTGCATGTCCTTCTATCAAGGATTGTATCTTCTTTCAACTCATCTAAGAATTCTGGCAAGAAATCTTCTATACATGGCAGCTGAATAGCATTTTCATGATCAGCAATCAAAGGAGGTTCATACAAACGTAAGTTCTCCACATTGACAACAGAACACATTTGCATGTAGGAAGGCAAATCTAATTGAAAAGCATTATTTCCAACCTTCTTGAGGATTTTGAATGGACCATAACGAATAGGCTTCAGCTTTTTACCTTCTCCTTGCATCCTTTCCTTACTAATGTACAGCCATACCTCATCCCCTTCTTGAAACTTGTGATCGACTCTATGCTTGTCGTGTCTTTCCTTGTACTTGCCTTGACTCTTCTCAAGCTGTTCTTGAATTTGCTGATGTATTTGCTGAATTATTTCAATGAATGAACGAGCTTTGTCAATATCACTATGTCCCTCAATGGCAACATCTTTCTCAAGAATGAAATCAAGAGGTGATTTTGGCAAGTAACCAAAACAAGCTTCAAATGGTGAGGTGTTTGTGGAAGAGTGCTTGGCACGATTGTAAGCATGCTGTATGTAGTGCAAATGTTCATCCCAAAGCTTGGGATGCTTGCTGCAATAACCTCTCAAGAGGTGCACAATGGTTCTGTTCACAACTTCGGTTTATCCATCTGTTTGCGGATGGAAAGCAGTACTTTTCTTCAACTTTGTGTCCATCATCTCCCATAGGTTGGACCAAAAATTCCCCACAAATCTGGAATCCCTGTCACTAATAATGGAAGTAGGCAAACCAAAGTGAATCCATACATGATGAAAAAATAATTCAGCAGTTTGTTCAGCAGTTATAGTTTTCTTACAAGGCATAAGTATACACATTTTGCTGAAACGATCAACTACTACATATAAATAATCATGCTGCTTTCTAGATTTTGGCAAACCTCCAACAAAATCCATAGAGATGCTCTCCCATGGTCTAGAAGGTACCGGCAAAGGAGTATACAAACCAAGCTTACTATTGCTAGGCTTGCTTGTAGCACATAATGAACATCCTCTTATGAACCTTGAAACAGAATCTACCATGCGAGGCCAATAGCAATACCTCTGTAGATGTGCAACTGTTTTTCTCACACCAAAATGGCCAGCAATAAGAGAAGAATGAGCTTCTCTTATGACATTTATCCTCTCCCCCTGTGGTATAAACAACTTGCCCAAATGAAACAACAAATTGTTATGCATGTGATAGTCATTTTCCTCTACATGATTCCCTTTACTCAAGTTAGCATACACATCTTTAAAGTCATCATCAGATGCATATTGTTCTATGTAACTATCATGTACAATGGAATCATTCTTAAGTAAAGTAACATCACCAATAATAGGCCTTGAAAGCATATCAGCAACCTTATTCAAAGTACCTTTCTTGTACCTTATTACCAAATAGAACTGTTGCAAGAAGCCCATCCATCTGAAGTGTCGTGCTGTTGTAATTTGCTTTGTGATTGCAAGTACTGTAAGGGCTGATGGTCGGTATGTATAACAGTTTCTTTGCCCATCAAATAGTGTTTCCACTTTTTGACGCTTTGTACCAACGCATACAACTCCTTATCATATGTAGGATAATTTACAACAGCACCATTAAAAGTTTCAGAATGAAAAGCAATAGGCTTACCATGCTGTAGAAGAACTGCACCCATAGCATAATCACTAGCATCAGTTTGTATCTCAAATGGCTGTCTCAAATCCGATAATGCAAGGACTGGAGCTGAACTAATCTTCTCTTTCAAAGATTCGAAAGCTTTTTGCTGCTTGCCTCCCTATTGGAAATCATGCTTCACACTTGTCACTGCATGCATAGGAGCTGCTATAGAAGAGAAGTTAGAGATAAACTTCCTCCAATATTGAGCTGCACCCAAAAAACTTCTTACCTCTGTTATGGATTTGGGAGTAGGCCACTTCACAATAGCCTCAATCTTAGCAGGATCAATTCTCAAAGAACCTCCTCCTACTATGTGTCCCAAATAAACCAAAGAAGTCTTTCCAAATTCACACTTTGACATTTTAGGAAATAACTGATTCTTCTTCAAAACATCAAGTACTTTCCTAACATGCATGACATGATCTTCTCTAGACTTGCTGAAAATTAAGATGTCATCTAAGTAGACAATAATGAAATCATCAAGAAAAGGACGCAAGACATCATCCATTACCCGCATGAAAGTTGCAGGTGCATTGCACAAACCAAACGGCATCACAAGCCACTCAAAGAGTCCTTGTTTGGTTTTAAAGGTTGTCTTCCAAATGTCACTTTCTTCAATTCTTACTTGATGATATCCACTGCGCAAGTCTAGCTTAGTGAAATATCGAGCATCTTTTAGCTGGTCTAGCAAATCATCTATCCTTGGGAGTGGGTAACGATTCTTTACCATTATCTTGTTCAAGGCCCTGAAATCAACACACATACGCCAAGTGCCATCTTTCTTTGGAATCAATACAATCGGTGACCCACATGGCGAAGTACTTGGCCTTATGAAACCCTTGTCCAGCAAGTCCTTGATTTGCTTCTTTATTTCAACATTCTCCATAATAGACATGCGGTACATGCCTATATTTGGAAGAGGACAATCTGGATGCAAATGGATTTCATGTTGAATCTCCCTCTTAGGAGGCAAACCTGTTGGCTCCTGAAACATCTCATGATATGCATCAACTACATCATATAGATCTGATTTAAGTTTTGGATCACAATTGTCAAATGACTCATGATTCACATCAACCTTGGGCTTAATCATAAGAAGAACAAAATTCTTACTTGAATTGACCAGCCTTTTTACCTGTCATGCATTCACCATCGCTATATTTGTCTTCTTGCGATGAGCTCTAACAATGAACTCCTTGCCATCTTTGAAAAGATGATATTTGTTTTCATGGCAGTGAAAGATAGCTTTCCTGTCAAACAAGTAAGGACTTCCCAAAACAATTCCTGCTATATCAAAAGGTACCACATCAAGTTCAACTGTGTCAATAAAATGTGCAGTAATTGCAAAGCGCAATGTGCACTTTCTTGAAACTTGTAAATTTGCATCCTTGCAAATCCATCCAAGTGGATATGGCTTCGGATGTGGAACGGTCTCAAGTTTAAGCTGCTTGACCAAGTCCTCTGATATAAGGTTTGCTTGTGACCCACTATCAAAAAGTGTGTCAATTTTATTATGTTTTGAAATCACCCTCACATGAAACAGTTCAATTCTTTCTTCCTCGTTAGGAGCTTGTACATGGCAGTTTGAGGTACTAGTGCTGGCTTGAGTTTCAATTTCTTTTCCCTTCAAGTTTTTTAAACCCATGGCTGCAATTTTGGTTTCATCACCTGAATCTTCCCCTAAATCCTGTGGTGTAGATGTAGTAGCAGTAGTTTTCTGTTTCCCTTTGGATTTGTTAGATTGAGGTCTTTTTTCAGGATGTAATTTCCAACAGTTTTTCTCCTCATGGCCTGGTTTAGAACAGTGTTTACAGATCACTTTCTCACTCTCCTGTTTGACAGATGCATTCTTTTTACCCTTTCCCTTGGAGGTTTTCTCTTTGTTTTTCCCCTTGGGGGGCTTGTTTCTACCCTCTTCAAATGTGCTTTTTCCCCTTGCCTCTAAATGGGTGGCTTGGACACAAACCTCGTCCAGGCTAGTAGGTTTAAACATCAAGATGGTGTGTCTAAGGTAGTTATGCAAGCCACCAATGTATTTCAGCAAGTTTTCCTAGGTCTATAAATCTACCCCTAACAAGAGAGCTCTTCTCCTGAATTCTTGGGTGTAGTCTTGAACACTCTGTCCCTTAAGTTGTCTAAAATTTTGCCAATTCATAATGGCTTTCTGCATGTGAGCAAGAGGATAAAACTGTTTTTTAATGGCTAACAGAAATTTAGGCCATGTTAAGGTAACCTTACCAAATTTCTTGATCTCCTCTTTAGTCTTGGCCTCCCACCAGACCAATGCTGCTCCATCCATTCTCAAAGAAGCCAACTGAATCTTTGTGGCATCATCATGCATATTTTGGATCCTCAAGTAAACTTCCAACTGCCTAATCCAGTTGTCAAGCTTTTCTGCATTCACTTCACCATTAAACATAGGTAATTCGAATTTTACATCAAGCTTCAAAAAAGGACTTTTTCCAGAGGGTCTATGCTTATGCACAGAAGAAGAAGACGAGGATGAAGAGGAAGAAGGTGAAGATGGGGGTGGTGGATCACCATTTCCTCCATGTCCTTTCTTGGAATGATCATCATCCTTCTTACCTCCTGAAGAGCCCTCTCCTTCATGTGGATGTTTGGACCCTTCTCCAGCCAATTTCTCATTTCTTTCTTGGTACAATATCCTCACCATTTTATTGAGGTCTAAGAAAGCCTTTTTGAAGACTCTTTCTTCTTCTCTTGGATCTGTCTCTGTAGGAATTTCTCCTTCATGTTTAGACATCCTTGAAGCTTCTGCTAAGACTCTTGAGGGTGAAATTGAAGGTGGAGGTGATGGCTCTCTGGCCTTCCTTGACTGAGGATTCTCTCGTTCTCTAGTCAAATGTCCTTCCCCTCTTTTAAGTTTCAACCTGGTAAGCATCAATACTTGTAAGACAGTTAGAAGATCTTTGCACAAAACCCTGAGCTCTGATACCAACTTGATCTAAATTTGAAACTACTTGTAATTTGTGTGCAAGGTATTCAATTCAGAATTATACATGTTTAAAAGATTTCCATGTCTTGCAGAAAGAAAACAAATGAAATTTTCAGCTGTTCATGACCCATTTAAGCATAGCAGATTTATTTCCTTTTATTGTTTAACACACTAAAATGAATTTTTTCTGCAAAATAAATCAGCCACAGATGCAAAAGAAGTTGATAAAGCAGTTCACCCCTCCTGGGCTATGTCTGCTGGGTCCAAAGCTCCCAAATGGGCTTGTCCTTGTTTTCATTAAATGCTCAAATTGAAAATACCTCTGAATAGAAGCATCTACAGGTGAAATAGATGGTAAAAATGGATTCTGAACACTTGAATCCTTTAGGATTGACTATTGGATCACCTCCAATGGATACCTGCAACCCTATACAGTCTTCACAAAACTGGGCCCTGGTGGCTCCTAGAACTTTCACGGCTCCAAAACCTCTGCAAATGACCTCAGATGGCTATAAGACCTGCACCAATGGCTTCATAAGGTCGAAAATACCCAAAATCAAAAAAAAAATCGTCCAAAACCGCCTTTCCTAGCCAAAGTTATGGCCATTTAATGATCCCCTCCAGTTTAGCCTAAAAGAACTCCAGCTAACTTTAGTTAATGTCCAGTTAGGCCCGCCAAATATGGCGGGCCCGCCAATTTTGGCGCTCCTGCCAGAATTTCCGCCAAAAGACTGCAGTTACATTTATTGTTGTGGTTTATCTCGGAGTTCGTGCTGGCGGTTTGGGCTGGCGGTTGGGGCTTAAGCCCTTGGTTCTGGGCCCGCGGTCATATGAAAGGGGGGCTGGCCCTTAGGGGCTGGCCCCCTTTGGTTTCCGCCCCACTGAAGTTTAGACTTCATATTAAATTCTTTTCGCCCTTCTAACAAGAACCAATACTGTGGGATAATGGTAAGGCGCTTGAGTGTTATGCCATAGGTTGTGGGTTCAAAACTTTGAACTCCCAAAAATTTTTGATTATATCCGCCCATGAGCTTGCTGATGTCATCTGGGGGTCACGTGGCGGCCTCCGGGCCTGCCACGTGGCAGCTTGTGATTGGTTGCTGAAAAGGGAATATTCTGCGAAATATTCTTTTTTTAATTTTTTTTTCAAAAATTAAAATTTCCAATGTTATTGACAAATTCTTCTTTTTGCCATAACTTCCTCATATGGCGACCGTTTTTCGAACTGTTTGTGGCGCCAGAATTAGGAAGATGAGCAATTTCCAGTTGTTCAACTTTGAACCAGTTCTAAGCACTTTAAATTTTGAGCATTTTACGACACTTAGGACATGAGCACCTGATCAGCCATATTTTTATGTTGCCGACAATACAAGATACGACTCAATCCGCACAAATGTGTGTTTTGTGTTGGTTCTGGTCGATTGCTTGGTTTTTTAGTTTCTAAGGACGAAATTTGACTCGACCCATTTAAGGTTCAAGCAATCCTTGACATGTCTCCACCTTCAAATTTGCTTCAGATTCAGAGACTCTAAGGGAAAGCTAACTTTCTGAGGAGGTTCATTCTACATTATGCTAAGCTCGCTAAAGGCTATACATGTCTTTTGAAAAAGGAGTACCCTTCCACTGGGATCAGGTTGCACAAGCTTCCTTTGATGCTTTAAAAGATTCCCTAATAAAAGCATCATTAATCTATGCTCCTGACTATCAAAAAGACTTCAACCTATATCTCACCACTGTAGATACAACCATCGCTATGGTTTTAGTGCAAGAAGATAACAGAATTGAAAATCCTATATATTATTTAAGTTGTAATCTTAAAAATACAGAAAGCAAGTACTCTTATGTTGAAAAGTTGGCTTTAGCAACCGTTCAAGCAGTACAGATATTTCGACACTGTGTACTCTTTTGCAAAACTACCATCGTGTCAAATTGCAACCCTATGACCTACATTTTGTTGCGTCAATTACTGGGGGGCAAATATTCCAAATGGATAGAAATTTTGTAGGAGTTTGATCTGGAATTCACCAAATCCAAATCAAAGAAATCTCTCATCTTTGCAGAGTTACTTTGTGACCTTCCCTCGTCATCCAACGTTTTAACATCCCAAGCATCAATCATGGATGAGACTCTGTTTCTGATATCGTCAAGTGATCCATGGTACAGAGATATACTGGTCTATCTCCAAACCCAAACTATTAGGCCTAACACCTATCGCTATGAACAGTGATGTATTTGATACCAAGGCAAAGACTATTTGATCATTAGTGATACACTTTACCATCATGGTGTCGATACGGTTCTATGAAGGTGCCTCACGCATGAGGAGGCCAAAAAAGTTTTGAATGATTGTCATTCAGGTGCTTGTGGGGGGCATCTATCTGGTTATGCTATTGTACACAAAATCTTACGAGCAGGTTACTTCTAGCCCACAATATTCAAATATTGCATAGTTGGAGTTAGAAGTTTCCCTGCTTGTTAGATTTTTTATTGCAAAACTAGATTACCACCTGCACCACTACATCTAGTCGTTGTTGTTGGGCCATTCGCTAAATGGGGCATTGATTTCATGACATGTAACCCCACCTCGGCTAAGGGGCATGGGTATATTCTAGTCGTTGTCGACTATTTTACAAAATGGGCCGAGGCGATGCCTACATTGAACAACAACGGCGAAATGGCTGCTCTTTTCTTTTTTAATCATGTAGTTTCTAGATTTGGTGTACCACAGGCTATAGTCACAGATCATGGGTCACATTTTCGTAATCACATGATGATCGAATTAACTGCCAAATTAGGACTATCCCATGATAGTTCTACTCCATATTATTCGTAGGCTAACGGACAAGTTGAGGCAATCGACAAAGTCCTTAAGCGCATGCTGCAAAGAATGATTAGAGTCCATAAATGGAATTGGCATTTAATTATATAATCAGCTTTGTGGGCATATAGGACTTCGGTGAGAAATGCGACTGGATTTATGCCCTTTCAGTTGGTGTATGGTCTGGAAGTAGTCTTACCAATTCAGTGCAAAATCTCATCCCTCAAGCTTGAAATCGATCTGCTTCCCTAAACTTCTAAAGAAGAGGCTTGTTTCTTGGAATTAATCCATTTGGATGAAACCCGTCGTGACGCCACATTGGCTAACGAAGCACATAAGAAATGCGTTAAGGCGCAATATGACAAAAATGTCAAGCCTCGTGTTTTCTCAGAAGCTGACCTGGTCTTACTTTACGATTAGGATTCTGACAAATTAGGAGCAGGTAAATTCGAACCATTATGGATGGGCCCTTACATTGTTAAACATGTATTGACAAAAGGTGCCTATGAGGTAGTTGACTATCAGGGGATTCCACTGTCGCAGCCCCAAAATGGGTTGTATCTTAAACATTACTATGCTTGATTAAGTATAGTAAACTCATTGTAAATATGCTTTTATTGCATTTTTGAGTGTTTTCTTTTAGAGTTGTCATTTTGGTTAGGTAATCCACTTTACATTTGTTGCAGATGTCAGACTTTTTGGAACCGTTTGTTGGGTATGCCGACAGAGCTAGTCGTAGTACGCAGAACCTATCTTCTGTGGCCTGGGCCATTTTCACTCCGAGCGGCGAGTTAGTGAGTTTTAGGGGGATATGTATTGGTCGATCGATGAAAAACATCGCTGAGTATAGTGCATTGATTGAACTTTTCTCTGATGCCATTTCACATGGCATACGCCGACTCATTGTCAGGCTAGATTTGCAACTCGTCATTCTACAACTTACTAGCATTTATTTCATTCGGAACCCAACTATTTATCGCATGTTCCTAAGAGTTAGGATTTTGGAAAGGCATTTTGATTCCATTCAATATCAACACATTTCCATAAACTTAAACACATTGACTGATTCATTAGCAAACTATGTGTTAAATAGACATTTGCAGCATGTGTAAAGAAAGCATTTCACATCAACATTTGCATTAGGATTTCATCACTTAGCCAAAATAAAACTCCAAAAATCAAAAGTATATAGATGTTTGTAGTTTTTACAAAACAATTTTGTGTCCAAGGAAAAATCAGTCATCTGACCAAGAAACTCAAAATGAATGCAGAAAAATAGCCTAGACTAGCGATGCTGGTGATAACATGTAACCGCTTGTGCTATCATGCGCAGGAGCCTAGTCCAACGACTCGGCACACCAATTGTATGGCGCTGTAACCTCAAAGGTAACTCATCAGTCCTAACATCCTGAATACCAAGAGTGAGGCCCTCAATTTGATCCTGCAACACTGCCAGGGTCTTTGATATGTCCAGATCCTGAAGGACGGACCTCCCTATAGCCTCTCTTGTTGGAGCGTCATCTGTCACTCGTGGGTGTACCACTGGTCGCACTGGTCCAATATCTACACACACGTATGAGTTTATTTAGCCTTGGTAACATCTAAAACACGTAAACATTATAAAACTAAAAAAACAGGGATATGGTCGAATCATTTTACCTATAGCACTCCACTACTCACCAGCTGGTAAAGCCAAGTCCGGATCGCCTCGAAAATCCATCGCGACATATGGATACTCCGCAAAGACCATCTCCTAGTGGTTGAACCACTCGAAAAAGGCATCAGAGAAGGAGATCTGTGACTGGCCGGCATGTCTAGCCATAAGATCCACCCATCTCTGCATCCATGGTTCCCTCGGTGCAGGCAATCCTAGTGAAATGTTTTGAGGTTGCATCAGTGGAATTCTCTCCAAAGAAAAAGCAGTCAATATGGATCCATAACCAAAGTTCTTGGTTCTTCCATTCTTTACTTTGGACAGTTGTTCTTTTATCACAGGAAGTATCACCTCACACCAGTTAAACACCTTTGGTTCCAGGCACTCCAGGGCACACACTACATGTAAGATCTATTCGCCAAATGTAAGGTCACACTGCCAGCCAATCTAGCAAAGGTAAATAAAATTGTCCTCAAAAGTCGATCTGTAACATCCTGGATATTAATCTTACCATCTCTACTGGGCTAAGACCCATCCCTGCAGAACTGACGAATGTAATCTTTCACAGATTCGCCCCCACGAGCAAATCCTGATAGTGAAAGAGGGGCACCACACCTCGACAATCCCATCAGAAAATAAATATCCTCGATCGTCAAAGGAATAGATTTACCCCTGATCTGGAATACCTGGTCAATAGGATCCCAAGCATCGAGAAAATACTGCAACAAACTGATCTGTTGTCTCATGCTAGATATGCGGAAGAACTTCAATAAGCCACAGTTTCTTAATGCATCCACTATGCCCTGGTCATGTAAAGAAATCATATACGCCTCTTCATGCTCTCGTTCATGCCATGTGACAACCATCTTGATCCAACAAATATCTGAAATGCAAACAATAGATGAGTTAGGATCCAATTTTGAGCAAAAACAGGTAAAATTTTGATGAAAAAACACTGTGTAAAGTTGTCGTTCTGCACCCATTGCACCATGCCTTTGAGCAAGGTGAGATGCATACTTACTGGCCTGTTGACAGGTCAATATGCATCACACCTTTCAATACTGACTAGGTGCGATGATTGGAGAACGAAATCTTTAAACCCCAAGGGCCCAGAAATGTGGAAAAACTAGCTCAGAATCAAGAAAAGATGGAATGAAAATGAAGAGCTCAAGGATAGCTCCTACATGGTCTTGATGGCATGGAGAATGGTCCACAGGATCTCCCGAAATCTACTGGTGAAATTTGAGAGCGAAATCTGCTCCAGAGCTCCAAAATCCAAAATTTGAAAAGAAATGATGAAAGTGAAAGGTAAAACTACTTTTTATGTTTACTATTCATGTACTTCAAGTAAAATGCTAGTTTTAGTTCATATATATGTATTTCTAATCAATTTGATGGAGTTTTGAATAGATTGAACAAATGATGAAAGAATCTGATATGCTAAACAATGAATTGAACATCTTTGACCACCATTCAAGCATAGTTTTTTGTTTCGAGCTTGTGTAAACATGAAACTGAATCCAAGCATAGTTCCCCATGGTAAAAATGAACCCATTCTCAATATTTGAACCTTTTTGATTGCCATTCTATCAGCCTTTTGAGCCTTGGTCGTGTACATCCCACCAACACCATCCCTTTAGCCGATCATACACTTTCACTTGGTTGCTTTACCCTTTTTGAGGAACATTTGCAATGAGTGGTCTTATTAGCCACCCTCTTCACAGAAATCAACATGTTTTGAAAAGTTCCAAAATCACCAAAACTAGTTTCTACCCTAGACACCACTCATTCCTCAAAATCGAGTCCTCTTTAAACCCTTTTCAGACTCATTAAATATGAAAATATTGTCGAGTGCTTGTCGTTTTCAGCTCGTTAAAGTGATTGGAAATGTCTTCCCTCCTATATTATTTTATCCATCTTCGGACCTGAGGGATTAGTTTATGAAAAAGAACTGGTGGAGTTTTCTTTTCGTCCCTTTTCAAACTCTATAAACATGAAAAGGACCAAGTTATCCTTGTCATTAAACTCATTAAAACAATAGCGACAAACTTGTCCATCTAGACGAGACCGAGTTTCACTGTCGCTAGACTCGTTAAAACATTAAATAGTGACAGGTTTGCCTAAAGGGCAAATTATAGAACAAGCATATGTTATCCTCCTCAAGCTTGACAAAAATAAAGAGGTACTGGTCAGCAATGACTGGGGAAAAGGGGAAGAAAACTTGAAGAATTTATGGTAGCAAGTCGCTCTTGAACATGACACTTTCATTTCATCACCATTATTGAGTCAGGTTGGGTTATTCCGTTCACCAGTCATCTCACCATTGGTCTTTCATACCATCCATCTTTTTGGGTTAACGCTACCAATTCATCTCAGTGTCACCGACATGTTCAAAAGAAGTCATTCAGTTGAGAAACCACCATCCAGTTAATGTCTCATCCACTACAATACCTCCAACCTTCATTTTTTTCATTACTGCCATTCTTGAACCTTGTGTTGTCAGTTTATTTTCACCTCCAGAAATCATTTGCTTCATTTAGTGTCATAGATGTGGGATACATCAAGGCCCTCCTATGACGACTCACTTCTTTTCGACATCAGCTCATTATCCAAGAAGTTGACTTAGAAACAACCCTTTTAGTGCTTTGAGGCTTGCATACATCAATGGCAAGTTTCTCACTTCCGGTGACAAGTTGACATCAATGGCCTTCGACCGGAAGATTTTGCATGGTGTTCGACGTCGAATCATATATTCACACCACGTGAACTATACTGTAGTACCTTGAGGGTCATTATCATTATCGGTGATTCCTCTCATGTCTGTTAATAGCTTACATCATTGGCTGGTAATCAGGCAATGTCTTTCCATGTTCGACTTCAGAACATCTCTTCACATGGATTGACTTGTACATCGAGTGAAGATTGAACGAGTTTGAAGACCCCGGATCTAGTTTCATCCATCCAAGCTGTGATATATTCAGGGACATAAAAACATCAAATGTACAAAGGCTCTACACAGATGGTCCTCCTAACCATGGATGATGGCTCTATATCTGAAGAATCACCAGTCTGCATCTGCAGACGACTATCTCATCTATGTACATGAAATGAATTTATAAAGTTGAGCATGGGAATGCCTCCCTTAGCTAGATCATGAAAATTATATTATGATGATGTATTGTATTGTAACTTATGCAGGTCACCTTCCAGTTCGAAACTTCGGATCCTCATGATAAAGCATTTCACCCAACATCAATATTTACGACTTCATGCTTTAGGGGGCAACTGTTATAGACATATTTGGGCACATCAACCCCAAAATTATATGTCGATAAACTAGGGCTCATCAACCCCTAAAAGAGTTGTTTCATGCCCTAAAGGAACATAGTCATCTGAATACATCATTCCCCAAAAGTTCCACCTGAGAAACCATCCAGAAATGGCCTAAATTAAACCATACTGACTGCTCCACTGGCAGGGTGCGATGCATACTGAGTGGTACACTGCCAGGGTGCGATGCATACTGATTAGGCCTTCTATAGGGTGCAATGGGTGAGGATGGACAAATGTCCGAGACAGTTTGCTAGGTGGTTGCTCATGGAATCTTCTAGAAACTTCTCCTGTGCCACTTGCCTCTCTGAATTTGCCCTAGGATGAATAAGGGATCTGAGAAATATCCAAGTGGAATGACACTAATCAAACCCCATGGATGACTCACACCCTTGCACACATCTATAAATGGATTTGCAATTCAAGAGATCCAGAGGCTGGAATATTGTGAATTGCAAGGAAGTGTTGATAGTTTGTAATTGAGGAAAGAGCATTGTATTTTTGGAGTGATCTTGCTATTTCATGAGGTGAAGAAGGATTGAAGCTGGGAGGATGATGTTGGATCAAACAACTAGGTTGTAATTCTCCCTTCTATTAATAAAGTTCTTCAAGTTTTCTTCCATATGATTATGCAATTGTGAATGTTATCATTTGTGAATGCTATCATTTGTTCATTATATATCTGATTTTGTAATGTTTATGTTGTAATAGATCACGATGCTTTGATGGTTCTTTGTTGTTGTACTTGTGCAGGTACTCTCCAAGCGTGTTAAGTATGGGGAGGAGTTGCAGGATCTGTCAAAGGGGAGAGAGAGAAAGCAAGGGATTACTAGGAAGTTCCAGGTTGGTTCCATTATCTTTCTCTTATCTGTTACACATAGAAGAAATCGTTGAATTGCTTTAAACTGTTGTTTCTAGGGTAGCTGCCAAACCTAGAGGGCTATCATTCTATAGGAATACTAGTTTTCCCAGAAACACCAAGGAATATCCTAACAACTGATATTACATTGTCCCTCCATCTGATCTCAACTGGGTCTATGTCTGAATTGACATGCATGAGTTATGTATGAAAGAATATTCAGTTATCTGAAGAGCAGCAGTTATATGCAAGGATGCATTAACTAACTGAACTTAATTTAAACAAACTGTTTAAATCAATCTAACTGGACTTGACTTAGTTAAGTGAGCCAACTAATTACTACTCAAATTAAAACTCATCCTTATCTCTTTAACTGATGGGTAAATTCCTCAATTAATGGAGAAATTGTTGCATGTCCTCACATAGACTTCAAGTTTGATTTTCCTTAACTAATTAACTCAAGATGAATTAATTAATTAATTTGCAAACTGCTGTTAATATCAAATTTGAATTTTACTTCCTATTATAGTTTAGGGACTGACTAAAATAGGAAGGGATCCCAAAATGCTATTCATAGAAAATTTATTTTTAGTACTTTCACTTTTCATCCATTGTTGCTAAGTTCAACACTGGCTGAACTGCTATTTATAGCAGTGCTATTTTTAGCATTTCTTGTTGCTATCTTCAACACTCCCTCTCAACAAGAAAGGGATTATCAGTAACCCCAATCCTATCTCTGTGGAACTCAAACTTTCATTTTGATAATGCCTTTGTCAAAATATCTGCATCCTGTTCCTCGGTCGAAACATACAACAACAACATGATCCTCTTGACCACACAGTCTCGAAGATGGTGATACCGAATATCAATGTGCTTGGACTTGTCATGAAAAACTAGATTCTCAGAGAGTTTGATGCAACTCTAATTATCACAGTAGATCACTGTAGGATCCATCCTTTGACCAAACAATCCCACTAGAATATTCTGCATCCAAATGGCCTCACATGCAGCCTAACTAATAGCCATGTATTTAGCCTCTGCTAAGCTAAGTGCAACTGTTCTTTGTTTCCTAATGTACCAAGAAACTACAGCTGAACCAAGGTTGAATATTCCTCCAAAAGTGCTCTTCCTGTCTGATGGACTCCCTTCCCAATCTGCATCTGTGAAGCCCTGAAGCTTCACTCCCTATATCCCTTTATACCACAATCCAAACTAAGATGTGCCTCTAAGGTATCTCAGCACATGCTTCGCTGCCTTCCAAATAGCTTGGTAGGCTAAACCATAGCTTGACTCAGCTGGTTCACCACAAAGCATAAGTCGGGTCGTGTGTTCACCAGATACATAAGTGAACCCACTAGCTGTCGATAAACAATAGCAACTACTACCTCACCTGAAGTAGCATCCTCCTTCCTCCAGTTCCCAGCTAGAGGAGTCTGCATGGGCTTGCACTTCTCCATGTAAAAGTGCCTAAGTATCTCATCAACATACTTGCCTTAAGACACAAATACTTCACCATATTTTTGCCACACCTCCATGCCTAGAAAGTAGTGCATAAGGCCCATGTCCTTCATCTCGAACTCTCTTGCAAGGTCCTCTTTGCAAGACTGTATCAGCTGATCATCACCTGTCAAAATCAGATCATCGACATAAAGTAGAATGATCAATGGCTTACCTTCTACCATGATGTGGTAAAGGTTCGCATTTGTTTCACTCTTGGTGAAGCCCAACCCGGTGAAATAACTGTTGATCCTGGTGTACCAAGCACGGGGTGCTTGCTTCAACCCATAGAGAGCCCTCTTGAGTCTGCACACGTGCAACTCAGTATCCAAGGTTTTGAAACCTTCTGGCTGCTCAATGTACACCTCCTCCTCAATCGTCCCATTGGGGAATGTTGTCTTCACATCCATCTGGTGGATCTTCCACCCCATCTGAGCTGATAGCGCTAATATCAATATAATCGATGAGTACCTTGCTACAGGAGAAAATGTCTCATTGTAGTCGATCCCCTCGACCTATGAGAAACCTAGGGCAACAAATCTTGCCTTGTGTTTCTCAACACTGCCATCAGCTCCCTGCTTTACATTGTAAAGCCATCTAGAACTCACCATTGACTTGTCCTGAGGTCTTGGGACAACATCCCAAATGTAGTTCCACATGATGGAGTCATAGTCCTCCACCATTGCATCAACCCACACTGGTTGTTGCACTACCTCCTCGAATGAAGAAGGCTTGGAATCTACACACTCCCCAACCAGGGCCATGTAACCAGTGTATCACTCTGGCGACCTCCTCTGTTTGCGCTGAGAAGATGGATGTCCCACATTCTCCCGTGCATCCAACATCAACCTATCAGCTTCCCTTGAGCACTTCCACCCATCTCTAGAAGTCTCAACATGATTGGATGTCTCCACTCCCAGAGCCTCTACACGCGGCTGCTCCGGATCAATCTGAGGCTCCTCCTCCTTAGGAACTAAAAGCTCCTCATCTACATGCAACTCAAGCTCCCTCTCAAGTGATAAGCACATGGATTTCTGCTAGTCAAACTTCAGATCCTTACGCACCACAGTCCTCTGAGTGGAAGGAAGGTACACTCAATAATTGTGGGGTGTATCCGTGTACCCCACAAGTATTGCCAACTCAGTTGTTGGGTCTAGCTTCTTCCTGGCATCTTTGGTCACATGATAATAAACTGATGATCCAAAGATTCAAAAGTTACTTACATCAGGTCGCTTCCCAGAATAGGCCTCCATAGGTGTTTTCATCCCCAGTATACAGTGCAGGCTTCTATTCTGCAAGTATATTGTTGTATTGCATGCCTCGGCCACAAATGCTGTGGTAGGATTTGGTCATCCAACATCACTCGAGCTGCTCCCACAATCAATTTATTCTTCCTTTCAGCCACCCCATTTTGTTGTGGGTTATGGGGTGCCGTCAATTCCCATTTAATTCCTTCTGTAGCACAGAAGTCCTTAAACTCCTGGGAGACATACTCCCCACCATTGTCGCTACGCAAGGCTTTTATTTTCTTTCCTGATTCTTTCTCTGCCAAGGCTTTAACTCACAAAACCTCAAGAAGGTCCGATCCTTCTTTTTCATAAAGTAGATCCATCATCTATGAGAAAAAGCATCAATAAAAATAACATAGTACCTTTGTTTAGTGGTGGAGGCTATAGAGAAAGGTCCACAAACATCTAAGTGAACTCGCTCCAGTATCTCTCTAGCTCTATTGTCTCAATCTGAAAAGGAATATTTCGCATACTTACCCAAGGTACAGCCTTCGCATGTACTCGTCTGCACAAGTTTTCCCTTGGGTAATCCGGTAGAAATCTACTGCATGACCTTCAGGGCTCCATGGTGTAAGTGGTCCAGTCTTCTATGCCATAGCTCGCCAACATCTTGGCTCTGCACCATCTCTGCTTTGCAACTCAAAGCAACATAGTCATCTACCTCTAGCTTGTAGAGATTCTTGACTCGAATCCCTATTCTCTTTGTCTGTCTAGTGCCAATATGCCTTAGGAATACCTTTCCTTTGCTAAAGACTACATCATAGCCTTTATCTTCTAGCATAGCAATGGACACAAGATTATTCTTTAGACCTGGTACATACTTTACATCAATCAGGGTTAGGGGAGCTCCATGCTCCCTTTGAAACACAACCGTACCTTCACCTAAGACACAGTACTTTCCATCATCGCCCATCTCAATCCGCATCTGGAGATCCTTCTCCTCCAGGGTACTGAAGAGATTCTTGTCACCTAACATGTGGAAAGAGGCTCCACTGTCCAGGTACCAAACACATCCCACCATGGATGAAACCATGCATGTGATAAGAGAGAAATCTAGCTCAAACTGTGAGGCTAGTGCATCACCATCAAATCCCTTTGAGGAACCCTTCTTGGATTTTTTCTGTGGACAATTAGTAGCTTAATGGCCCACTTCATGAAAATGAAAGCATCGCACTTTCAATTTGTCAAACTTCTTCCCACCATGGGAAGAACCAGATTTGGATTGGGATGCCTTCCCTTTCCCTTTCCTTGCCTTACTCGCTAAGGCTAGATTTTCCTCATCATCTTGCTTCGATGAGGATCCATCTCTGGTGCTTCTTCTTATCTCCTCCTGCATCAGATCCGACCAAAGTTGTTCCTAATCTGGCAGTTTCTCTCTTCCATTAACCGAGTCTTGGTAGCTATGCCAGCTCTTAGGAAGACTAAGGAGTGCAATACTCATCATGTCATCATTCATTATCATGATCCCTACACTTCCAAGCTCATCCATACAGGTGGTGAGCTTGTTCAGATATGTAGAGATCGTATCGTCCTTTTCACACTTGATCTTATGAAGCTTGTCTTTCAGTGCTAGCTTCCTCTGATCACTGCTATTTTGATATAGATCTTTCAATGTTTTCCACATTGAAAATGGTGTCTCCTTCCCATGGAGACTCAAGACTATGTGGTCTCGAACTCCCTCTAGAAGGATTCTCCTTGCTCTAGCCACACACTTTTTCCATTCCGCCAATTGAGTAGCATTAGTCGACTTGGGGACTTCTTGATCAATGAAGTTCTTTAGACCGTTATCCTCTAATACTACTTCCATGCGATCCTTCCAGGCTATATAATTTGAGCTGCCATCAAGGGCATACTCGAGTCTTAAACCACTGAACGCCATAGGTGAAATAGAGATGTGGTAAAAACTCGATTTTTATATTCAGGAATCACAAAATTCTCCCTTCTCCCTTCTTATATATTGTTCTTCCTTGATCACCTTTGCTCTTGTACCATGTAAAAATTCCCACCTATAGATCACCTGATAATGCAATATACTAAAGAAAAATACTTGATCTACTTCTACAAACAATTATGCAAAAGCTTAATCAAATATGAGCAAGATCAATTGAACACATATAACTGATAAGAAGAATTCAATCACACATAACACAGAAGAAATAACTAGGTGTTTCTAGGAAAACTAGTGTCTTTTTGAACGACTAGCCCTCTAGGTTTGGTAGCTACCCTAGAAACAACAGTTTAAAGAAATTCACGATTTCTTCTATGTATAACAGATAAGAGAAAGACAAAGGGACCAACTTGGAACTTCTGCTTATTCCCTTGCTTGATCTCTCTCCCCCTTGACAGAGCTTGCAACTCCTCCCCGTACTTATCCCACTTGGAGAGTACCTGTAGAGACACAGTAACAAAGAACCATCAAAGCATCTTGATCTATTATATCATAAGCATTATAGAATCAAATGTATAATGAACATATAATAGCATTCACAAATAAGAACATTCACAATTGCACAATTATATGGAAGAAAACTTGAAGAACTTTATTAAATAGAAGGGAGAATTACAACCCAGTTGTCTGATCCAGCATCATCCTCCCAGCATCAATCCCTCTTCACCTCATGAAATACCAAGATCACACCAACAATACAATGCTCCTTCCTCAAATACAAACTATCAGCACTTCCTTGCAATTCACAAAATTCCAGCCTCTAGATCTCCTAAATGAGGGATCCATTTATAGATGTGTGCAAGGGTGCGAGTCATCTCTGGGTTTTTGATTAGTGTCATTCTACTTGTTACAATTGATTCCACTTGTTACAATTGGTTCCACTTGGAGATTTCTTAGATCTCTTACTCATCCCTGGGCGAATTTAGAGAGGCAAGTGTCATAGGAGAAGTTTCTAGAAGATTCCATGAGCAACCACCTAGCAAACTGTCTTGGACATTTGTCCATCCTCGCCCATCACACCCTATAGAAGTCCCAAATGGTATGCATCACACCTGGCTAGTGTAATACTCAGTATGCATCGCACCTTGCCATTGGAGCAGTCAGTCTGGTTCAGTTTAGGCCATTTCTGGGTGTTTTCTCAGGTGGAACTTTTGGGGAATGATGTAATAAGATGACCATGTTCATTTAGGGTATAGAACAACTCTTTTAGGGGTTGATGAGCCCTGGTTTATCGACATATAAGATCGGGGTTAAAGTGCCCAAATATGTCTATAACACCAGGGGAAAGCACCAGCCTAAAACCCCAACTCTGTATTATCATACAAGTGGAAATCTTGTCCAAGATACAAAAATAATCAGCTCAAAAGCTTTCCTGCTCTCTCTATAATCAAGCAATGAAGCTCATAGACTCAATAGACAAGTATATATCCTCCTCAAGTCCTCCAAGCACCTATTTCTTTGCATAATTTTTCTTGGGGTCCAATGAAGCCACATGTGTGAATTGGTCTCATCACACTCACTCAACAAGAATAAGTAACAACACAATTCTCTTGGAAAGAAATCCTTCTGCATGCAAGGAATATTCACCAAGGAATATCCTAGCAACTGATAGTACATTTTCCCTCCATCTGATCTCAACTAGGTCTCTGTCTGAACTGACATGCATGAGTTATGTATGAGAGAATATTCAATTATCTAAAGAGCAGCAATTATATGCAAGCATGCATTAACTAACTGAACTTAATTTAAACAAATTGTTTAAATCAATCTAACTAGACTTGACTCAGTGAACCGAGCCAACTAATTACTACTCAAATTAGAACTCATCCTTATCTCTTTAACTGATGGATAAATTCCTCAATTAATGGAGAAACTGTTGCATGTCCTCACATAGACTTCAAGTTTGATTTTCCTTAACTAATTAAATCAATATGAATTAATTAATTAATTTGCAAATTGTTGTTAATATCAACTCGAATTTTACTTCCTATTATAGTTTAGGGACTGACTAAAATAGCAAGGGATCCTAAAATGCTATTTATAGAAAAACTATTTTTAGCACTTTCACTTTTCATCCATTGTTGCTAAGTTCAACACTGGCTGAATTGCTATTTATAGCAGTGCTATTTTTAGTATTTTCTATTTTTAGCATTTCTTGTTGCTATCTTCAACATCAAACTCTTTGCTGCAGTATTCACCTACATTGTTTGATCTGAGACACTTCAACCCTTTTCCTGTCTCATTTTCAACAAAAGCATTCCATTTCTTGAAAGCATCAAATACATCAGATTTATTTCGTATATAATAACTCCATGTTTTTCTGGTTGCATCATAAATAAAAGTAACATAATAACGAGAGCCACCGAGAGATGATACCTGAGCAGGTCCCCATACATCTGTATGCACAAGCTCTAATTTTTCGCTCTTCTTTCCTTTCCCAACTCTGAGGAACCTAACTCTCTTCTATTTCCCATAAACAAAATTCTCACATAATTTTAAATCAACATGCTTCAAACCTGGCAACAAATTTCTTAAGTGAATAATATGCATCCCCTTCTCACTCATGTGCCCAAGCCTATGATGCCACAATGTCATATATTCTCCTATATAGGTTAAAGCATTAACAGAATTAGAAATACCATTACATAAATAAAATGTACCAACATTTTCTCCTTTTGCTATTACCATGGATCCCTTAGTGACCTTCCAGGTTTTATCTGTAAAAGTAGCCACACAGCCTTCACCTCCCAACTGCCCTATTGAAATTAGATTTTTCTTCAGATCTGTAACGTGTTTTACCTCCTTCAATAGCCATTGATTTCCATTCCATTGTTTTATGAAAATTGTACCCATTCCAATGATTTTAAGGGTTTATCATCACCCAATCGAACCTGTCCAAAATCTCCTTGAACATAAACATGAAAATGTTTCCTATTAGGTGTGGCATGGAATGAGGCCCCTGAATCTACCACCCAGGAATCAATAATATTTTCTAATGAAAGAATCAAAGCATCTTGCAACACATCACCTTTCACATTCACTTCATGATTGTTTTCTTGATGCGCGTCTCCTTCTTTTCCCTCCCGAGACTTGCAGTCTTTCTTCAGGTGTCCTTTCTTCCTGCATTTCCAGCACACTATCCCTGATCTAGACTTAGATCTTCCTTTCCTTGACTTATTGCAATATCCTAGGCTCTTTCCTCTTTCCATTTTTCTTCCCCTAGTCTCTGCAGTGAAAGCATTACCTGATCTCTCACTGAAGCTTTTCCATCGCATTTCCTCGCTAAGGATTGCACCAACAACATCATCGAAATTTAAAGTACTAGATCCAAAGAAAGAGTTACTAATGGCCATAACTAAACCATTCCAACTTTCTGGCAATGAGCACAGAAATAACAGAGCCCTAACTTCATCATCAAAAGTTACCCCTACAGAACTTAACTGACTAGTAACTGTATTAAATTCATTTAAATGATCAACAACAGATCCACCTTTTGACATCTTCATATTAAATAAATGCTTCATAAGAAATACCTTATTTGAGGCCGAGGGTTTTTCATATAGTTTGGCCAATGCCAACATTAAACCCTCTGTTGTTGTTTCCTTTTAAATATTAAAGGCTACCGACGCTGCTAGGCACAACCGTATTGTTCCAAGTGCCTTTCTGTCGAGAATATCCCATTCTGTGTCTGTCATACTCATCGGCTTCTTTGCATTTCTGCTCAATGGTTGGTACAGATCTTTCTGGTACAAATAATCTTCCATCTGCATCTTCCATAGCTGGTAGTTTTGGCCGTTAAATTTTTTGAACTTAAACCTACCATCTTCTGCCATTGCTCCTACTTGAAGCAGGAACCCTTCTCTCCTACGAGTTTATCAGCCAAATAGACCTTAAGTTCTGATACAAGTTGTTAGGAAATTATATATTACAGAGAAATGGAACACATAAAATATATTGCAGGAATATAAACATAGAAAACACATAAAACAAGAGAGACACAGATATACGTGGTTCACCCAATTTGGGCTACGTCCATGGGAAACAGCCAGTCCTTCCTTTTATATCATCCAGCAAGCTGAGGAGATAGAACCTACAACAGATCCGTTGTAATTCCCTCTTTGCTCTCACACAATCTCCTCTCTCTTTCTCACTCAGAATACAGATCTACATAGACACAATACAATTCGCTCATATATGGTGAGGGATTTCCTTCTAGGGAAAAAAACCCTAAATTAAACATGACTTCTACCGTCAGATCTCTGCCTAATGAACGACCTAGATTAACTATGAAATTACATCATTTTACAAGACAATTTTACATAAATTTTTAACTTCTAGGGGACTGCCCTGGATCCCCCGCCAGGGGGCACTCCTAAAGATCGTTGTCGCCCCCCTGGGCCCCCCCTTGCAGTGCAAATATTACGGGCAGTGTTGCCACCACATTACAAACTGGGGTCTAATGCGGTGATACCTTTGAATAAAGAAGATAATCAAGCTCCACACCCAACAGGACACACGGGATACTATAGAAAATTCATCAAATATTATGCTCAAATTACCGCGCCCATGGAGAAATTGCTAAAGAAGGATGCGACATTCTGCTGGGATGAAAAATGTCAACGTAGCTTAGATGTGTTGTGTTATCACTCAGAAATTTCTCTAGAAGTTATTAGAAGAAAGAAAATAACCAAGGTAACCACGAACCAACTTTGGAGAACAGGCTCTAGCCAACCTAGGCTCATAGAGGTCTCTCTCTATATGATTTAGCTTTGTTTACTGGGATTTTAGGCTAGTGATGAATGTTCTTGTGGTTTTTGATTTGTATTCAAGATTGGGTGGTGGGATCCTTGAAACATATGGATAGAATGATGTCTTTAGACCATTGGGCTATGGAGTCAATAGAAGGGTAGCAGAACTGGATCAACTCACTAAAGGGAATGTTCAAAGGGCAAGCTAAAATAGTAAAGGGCAGGTCTTTGGGACAGTGGGGTGGACCGGTTTTAATCAGGGTGAGAGAGCAATTAAGGGTTCTCAAACTGAAATATAAATGAGGAATAGAGGGTAATCGAAAGCAAAGGGAAATTGAGAATCCTTTGATCTAGATTATCAACAAACAACCTAAAATAAGGAGCAATTAAGAATTCCTTAACTTATATATCAGTTGACAACATTGATATGCATAACTGTTAAAACAGAGTGTAATTAAACAAATTCTGAGATATTGTTCCAGTTATAGCATTCAGATTCAAAAATACATTAAGAATTGTGAAAAAGCTTTAAGAAAGATAATGATAACATAAGAAAATAATTGTCTGCACTTCGCTCAACACATGAATCCTGTGAAATATCTTGTCTTTATTCATCAATCCAGCTTGCTAGCTCAGTCAATGATACAATAGCTTTACAGTCTTTTGATCAAAATTCTATAGAAATGTCTAAGAATCCACCCTACATACTTCGAATTGTGAAGTATTTATACAAAAATTATTACAAAATATCTCAAACTAACTTGAGATTTAATCTAGGAAATAAAAATATCTTCTTGCAAGAAGATAGAGACAACTATTGAACTGCTTTCATGCTGTCCCATTTATTTTGGTACTGCTAGCCTTTATGGTTTGATTTTATCACTTTTTGCTGCCTTGCTATTTGATCTTTCATGCTGGAATATTCATTTACTTTTGGCTTTCATCTGATACACTTTGACAATAATACTCTTTGACTCTGCTGATCTATCTTTGTCTTTTCACCTGGTTGTTTTATTTTCACATTTTTACTACATATTCCTCACAGTAATGTTGGCATTATGATGTATGTGTTGTACTTGATGGCAACCCACTTGTAGCAGAACAACTCACTTGAATCTACAAAAGAGATATCAAATGTGACAGAATGCATGACAGTAGTGTTTATAGATGTGATGAAATGCAGGGTAGCTTCAAGGAATCAGTTCAGAAGGCAACTCACTCAGATGAAAGATCACAATATAGCAGGTAAATAGTAAAGAATGACAGATCAATCTTCACAGAATGAAGAAAGAGAGGTATACGCAGGTTCACCATTGACCAAGTTGCGTATACATGCAGGTTCACTGTATACAAGTCGCGTATACGTACAGACGCACTTTCACAGAAGGAAAAGCACGTATACCTTGGAAAAATTAATTTTTGGTCCCAAGTATTTGATCCATGGTATTTTGATCCATGGTATTGGTCCAAGGTATCTGGTCCGAGGTATTGACCCTAGGTATTTGGTCCAAGGTATTGGTCCTAAGTGGTTTTGGTCCATGGTATTGAGAAAGGCCTAAAACTATAAAAGGAGGAGAAGATCATTAGGCCAAGGTGTGAAAGTATCGAATATCTGATGAAGTGTGAGATCTAATATGCAGGTTATTAGCTTATGGTGCTCTGCTTGATCTCAACCAAAGATGAACCTTAGTGTTTGATGAAGGATAAGACCTAATGATGTATTAGGATCTTAAGGCTTGAAGTGAATTATCTTTATATGGTTCGATCATGTATTTGAATAACTGGCACATGTTGTAGTCTGTAAATATGATGATCTAGGTATGACTGAAGTCTAGAATAGTTGTAATGTTTAAATCATCATTTACAGATCTGTATGTAGGTTCACTTACATGTTGGCTCTGCATATCAAAGCAGCGTATACATCATAAATTTGATTTGCAGATCTGTACGCTAGTTCAATTTGAGGAAAGTGCTTATACATGTAGGTTCGAAACATGGAAGTAGTGTATACCTTATAAAATATGTTTTAGTTGCTTCTGTTTGCTGTTGCAGTGTTCTGGGTTCTGGTTACTGTATTCTGGTGACAGCATTCTGAATGATCAGATTGATGGGTTGTCAAAGTGATTGATTGATTCAGTTGTGGTTGGTTCAAAAGGAGATTGGTTGATGCAGATATATTTGATGATTGAATGATGTTGTTGATGGATCCAGTCTGAAAATTTATGAAACGTGGTCCCTGGTAGAAAAGAGAAGGTTGTAGCCTTCTGTAGGCCGGCACCTATGTACTAGTAAACATATCAGCTAGTACAAGAGCTAGGGGGTTGTAGCTCCCTTCCAGTAGAAGTTGGAGAACGAGAGAAGGTTGTAGCCTTCTGTAGGTAGAAGCCTGCATACTGGTATAAGACTGCACCAGTACAAAAATTGTAAACAGAATTTTCTTATTATTAAAAGAAGACGAAGATGACAACAACAGGTGGTTTTTACTCACATTGGGTTTCCACCTTATATCTTGGTGTTCTTGTGTGTTTCTTATGTGTGATGCTTTATTCTGCTTTTACTGCATTGTCTAATGAATTCCTAATATACTGATTAAAGTTCAATACATGATAATTTGGGTAAATCTAAAGATCTCTGCATATACACTGGTTGCATTAAGTACAGTTGTGTATACATGCTAGTTCACTGAGATGAAGTAGCGTATACAAATCAGTTTTTGAAAATTAAATTATTGATCTGATAATACTGATTCACTCCCCCCCCCCCCCCTCTTAGTATTATTTCCAACAATTGGTATCAGAGCAAGTCCTTCAAAAGAAGCTTGATCACTTGAAGGAAGATCCATCATCATGAGTAATCAAGAAAGTGGGGGATCCATCAGACCGCCAATCTTTGATGGGAGAAACTTTGTTTATTGGAAGGTAAGAACCACAACCTATCTTCAATCACTTGGAACAGATGTCTAGGAAATCGTGGAAGGAGGATATACATTTCCATCAGTAATTCCTACAAATACGACATGTAAAAATCAATATGAAACCAATGCCAAGGTTGTCAATACATTATTCGGAAGTCTGTCACAATCAGAGTTTGTCAAAGTTATGCAGCTCAAATCAACTAAAGAAATATGGGACAAAATCGTTCTAAACTACGAAGCCAACTCTTAGGTAAAATGTGCTAAACTGCAAACTCTCAGAATTCAATATGAAACTCTCAAGATGCACAATGATGAAAGTATAGCTAGTTACTTCTTATGTGTAGATGAGGTTGTTAATTGCATGAAGAATCTGGGTGAAGAGATAAAGGAAGTTACCTTAGTTGAAAAAAGTTTTAAGATCCTTATCTGCTAGATTTGAATCAAAAGTATCTGCCATAGAAGAAAAGTAGGATCTACACACTATTACTATGACACAACTTCACAGAATCTTAACTGGCTTTGAGATGAGAAAAGGAGGTCCATCAGATATGAGAGAAGCCGCATTTAAAGCTTCATCAAAAGGAAAAGAAGAACTCAATGAATCAGGGCATATTTCAGAAGAAGAAGAGGAAGTAAAATTTGTCAAGAAGCTTCAATGGGGTTCTGGAAGATTCAAAGGTAAACTACCTTTCAAATGTTTTGCCTGTGGTAGAGTCGGTCATTATGCTGCCAAATGTCCTCATAAAGATAAAAATGATAAAGGAAAGGAATCTGCAAAATGGAATCGAAAACAAAGTGTAAGTAAAAAGAGCTACTATACTCATGAAGATAGCGATGGTTTATCAAATAGTGATGAAGATTAAAACAGTAATGACTATATACTTCTAATGGCTTATGAAGATGATGATTTCTTGGGTTCTTTAGATGAAGATGACCTTTATGAAGAAATTTCTAAACTCAAAATCTATTTAGAAGAAAAGAATATGATTATAGATACCTTAACATACCAACTTGTTGAAAGATAAAAACACAATGAAAAACTAGAATGTGAAATTGTGGGTCTAAGAAAGGATCTTGAGAAAACAAAATCTCTCAATCGTAGATTTGCTAAAGGATCAGAAACCTTAAATGAAATTTTCAAAGTGCAACGTTCTCCTTTGATAAAGACAGGTCTTGGATATACTGAACAAGCATCTCAATCATAGAAGCCATCAACCTCCACTAAAAGCTAGCTTGATGCAACAAAGAGCAGTGGACAGTTTGACAATCGTTAGCAAAGACATAAAGCAGATCACTAGGTAAATCGGGCTCAATTTACTTCAAGGATGAATAGAAGCCAAAATCAACCTCAAGTAATTCGTACTGAATTTGCTTCAAAGATAAATATCAATAGCAACTACAATCACCAGGTGAGTAGATTCGATAATCATAGGAACTTCTTTAATGGTCAATGTTTCTCATGTCATAATTTTGGACACAAAGCTTCTCAATGTGTTGCTTACAAAACCATCATGACTAGAGAAGCACGAAATCAAAGGAATGTGATAGGGATCAAGAAAAGTTCCTATAATAACTTTTCTCTTCTTGAAAATGAAATAGAATGCTCAATCTATAACAACTTTGGCCATGAAGAATCTGAATGCAGGAGTAAATTTCAGCAAATATCTCAAAAGGAGAAAACTCCATTAAATCCCAAAATATGGAGAAAGAAAGAACCGCAAACAGAAAGATGTGGTATAGCCTTGTATGTAGAAGGACAAGAAAACCAGTGGTACATCGACAGTGGATGCTCAAAACACATGACAGGTGACAAAGAAAAACTACACTCATATAATGCCTTAGAAAAGGAAAAGAGTGTCTCATTTGGAGACGACACTCCTGCTGTCATAAAAGGTAAAGGCTCTATTTTATTAAAAGAAAGTTAAAGCTGGGAATGTTATGTATGTTGATGGCTTAAAGCATAACCTCTTGAGTGTGAGTCAAATGTGTGATCAAGGAAATGAAGTAGTGTTTCGATCAAATGGATGTGTTGTTCATGAGCTTGATATAGGAGAAACCGTGATCAAAGGTACAATAACTCCAAACAACCTATATATACTCAAGGGAGGACAACAACAGTGCTATCTAAGAAAAAATGATGAAAATTGGCTATGGCACAAAAGATTGGGACATCTAAGCTTTTCTCAAATAAGAAAAGCATGCAAACTCCAGGCTGTTCGTGATCTTCCAGATATCAACATTCCTGAAAATACTATATGAAAATCATGTCAATTCGATAAGGAAACTATATCTCACTTCATCAAAAAGGAAGGATCAGCTAGTAAGCCTCTTGAACTTGTTCATACTGATTTATGTGGACCATCAAGGAAAAAGTCACCTCGTGGAGAAGAATACTTTATATTGTTCATTGATGATTTTTCCAGAATGTGTTGGATAGGTCTTCTAAAGCATAAAGATGAAGCATTTGAAAAGTTAAAATCCTTCAAAGCATCGTTTGAAAATGAATCAAATCGCAAAATAAAATGCCTCAATTCTGATTGAGGATGGGAATTTACCTTGGATGAATTCTTTGACTTTTGTGAACAACATGGAATAAAAAGGCAATTGTCCACTGCAAGGACTCCTAAGCAAAATGGAGTGGTAGAAAGGATGAACAGAACTATTCAACAAATGGCTCGTGCTATGCTAGATGAATCTGGAACTCCTGCAACCTTCTGGGGTGAAGATGCATTCACTGCCATCATTATTATCAACCATGCAAATGTTGGGGTAAACAGCACTAAAACTTCACATGAACTTTGGTATGGTAAGACTCCTACTATAAAATACTTCAAAGTCTTTGGAAGCAAATGTTACATCAAAAGGACTGATGAAAAACTTGGTAAGTTTGAACCCAGAGCAGATGAAGGTTTTCTTCTTGGCTACTCTTCCCAAAGTAAAGGATATAAATGTTATAATAAAAGACTTGGGAAAATTATTGAAAGTATTGATGTTGTGGTTGATAAAACATGCAAAAATACAAAACAGATAAAAACCGAAGATTATGACAATGAAGAAGATAAGGATCAATTTCCCTCATCAAATCACACTGATTCTAAAGAAGAAACCAATGAAGTACCAGAAGAAGAGATAACGGTAGAAGAAAAGACTCTGTCCAGGTATGTTCAGAAAAATCATCCAGAAACTCAAATTTTAGGGAAAAAGGGGCAGGTGTGCATACAAGAAGAACTATTATAGAAGCCTCAAGCTATCTAGCATTATTATCTTCGACCGAACCTCAAAATATAAATGAAGCATGCAAAGATGAATGTTGGGTCAAGGCCATGAATGAATAACTTTAGCAAATTGAAAAGAATAATACTTGGGAATTAGTTCCTAGACCTCATGATAAGAATATGATAATAACCAAATGGATATTCAAAAAAAAGCTGAACAAAAATGGAGAAGTTTTCAGAAACAAAACTAGACTCGTTTGCAAAGGATATGCTCAACAAGAAGGTATAGATTTTAAAGAAACCTTTGCACCTGTTGCTAGACTTGAAGCCATAAGAATGTTTCTTTCTCTTTCTAGTTTTCTGAAATTCAAAGTATACCAAATGGATGTAAAATCTGCCTTTCTTAATGGAGACTTAGAAGAAGAATTCTATATTGAACAACCAGAAGGATTCATTCTTGGAAATGATGCAAAACTTGTATGCAAACTCAGAAAATCTCTCTATGGTTTAAAACAGGCTCCAAGGGCATGGTATTACCATCTTGACAAATATCTCCACCAACAGGGTTTTTCAAAGGGGTCAACAGATAGCAATCTATATACAAAGATGGACACTGATAAATTGCTAATAATTGTTTTGTATGTTGATGGTATCATTTTTGGTAGCAACGAAGAATCCATGAGTCATAATTTTGCCTCAGTAATGCAGCAAGAATTTGAAATGTCCTTGCTTGGTGAGCCTACCTATTTTTTTTGTTTACAGGTTCAACAAAATAAAGATGGTATTTTTCTCTCATAAACTAAATATCTCAAACAGATCCTGAAAAAGTACAGCATGGAAGATTCTAAACCAGTATGTACCCCAATGGTAACACGATGCGGTCTTAGCTCAAATGATGAATCAGCAGAAGTACATCAACCAACTTACAGATACATGATTGGCAGTCTGCTTTATCTAATAGGTACTCGACTAGACATCATGCATGCAGTGGGAATAGTTGGAAGATTCCAAGAAAATCATAAGGAAACACACCTTCAGGCAGTCAAAAGGATTTTCAAATATCTTCAAGGAACACAGAACTTTGGTTTATGGTATTCTAGAGATACAGATCTTACACTTCATGCATATACAGATGCAGAATGGGTAGGAAGTGTTGATGACAGAAAAAGCACTAGTGGTGGTGCATTCTATATGGGTTCCAAGTTAGTGTCTTGGTTCAACAACAAACAAAGTTCAATTGCATTATTTACAACTGAAGCAGAATACATGGCTGCTACATCTTGCTGCACACAACTACTTTGGATGATGCAAACCCTGCAAGGCATTCAGATCACATGTACTCCACCCATCTCCATTCTATGTGATAATACAGGTGCCATCAGTATTTCAAAGAATCTAGTCATGCACTCCAAGACCAAGCACATACCCATCAAATATCATTTTCTACATGACCAAGTGCTTGAACAAAGGGTCAAACTGGAGTATGTTCCCTCCAAAGAACAGGTTGTTGATATATTTACTAAAACACTGCCCAGAGAGACATTTGAATATCTCATATAAAAGTTGGGAGTAGTTGTTGCATCATCCTGTTGTTAAATCCTATTTTCTTCAAAGAAAGGTGGTTATACGCAAGTTTCATAAAGTGTAGTCATGTACATACATGGGTTTCTATGGGAACAGTCATGTATATGTTGGTTTGAAGGAAAGCAGTGGTCCAGACTCAAAAAAAAAGGGTCTAATATGGTTCTATCAATTATTTGCTCTGTTTGATGATGGTTTCACTTTGCTGATAACATGTGGAAATATATTGGTTCTCATAAATTTTTTGATAACTTGATGTTTATCTGATTGATGATGATGCTTTGATATCTCTTACTGACATATGCAATGATTAGATCTGGCAGTGAACAGGTGGAACAGGTTTAGGGGGAGAACATGGTTGATGATAGTTTGGGAACTAATGATGGACATACAAGTTGTTGGTCTGGATGTTTGTTAGGTCCCTATAATACTAGTGATGCCCCCATAAATATTGTAGTTGTATCCATTATTAATATTGTTGTGCCCCATAGAATCCCTCTATTGTTATTTTTGTGCCTTTGTATTATCATTGTTAGGTCGGCTTGGTTATATTGTGACCCCTTAGACTCCTATATATAGAAATGAGGTTTTGTCATTTGAATCATCTAAGAATTGTTCATTTATGTAATGTAAAGGAGGTTGCCCCCTCGAAGAGGCTGAATTATAAGGCGTTGATCTATCTTTTCTATCTTTTTGTGAGTTGGTTTCATAACATTTGGTATCAGAGCGTTGGATTCTAGGGTTTCACTGCTCCAAATAGGTCATCATGGAATTTTCGCTATAACTTTTTTTTGCGAGGTTTCAGAAGCAAAAAAAAAAAACCCATTTGAGACAAAATTGCACTGAACCTCAGGTCTGAATTTCAGAGATTTTGGCGCTATATTTGCGGAGATATGATCTGAGGAAGTTGGTATTTTTGTAGACTCCTGAATTACATTCCAAACAGGTGACTTGGGGAAAATTGTCATAACTTTCCCTGTGAGCATCGAATTGAAATTTTGTAAGAAGGTACAGAAAGAGGATGGACTTTAGTTTCTTGTATATATTTTTTAGAGTCAAAGGTCTAAACAGTGAAACGTGGCACTTCATACAAGTTCACTCTTCTGGAAAGGTCTATAATCAAGTCGTCTTGGGAGATCGTGCATAACTCTTCCTTGGAGAATCCAATTTGGATCAAACTAGTGGCATTGGAAAGAGGACACAGAGGGCTCCTACAGATTGTAATTTCAGAACTGGATGATCCGAAATTATAGAGATACATCAGATTCAATATCAAGCTCCTACAAAGTGAAAAAAGGTGTGTAGTTTTTTTAAATTTTTGCATAATCTTGGTTTGAAAAATTAGTTTGAAGGAATTCAAAGGGCATAGTAAAGCATTATTATCAGTAATTGATGCCCTAAAGAAAGAAAATGCAAACACCTAGTAAGCAACCTGAAAGCTCTAGCATGACTCACGAAGAAGAGGAAGAAATGCAACATGATATATCAAAATTACAAGACCAAGTGCAACAAGTGTCACTTGCACAAAAAGTAACAGAATCTAAGATGGATGGTTTAAAGAAAGATGTAGAAGCTAAGATGGATGGTTTAAAGAAAGGTGTAGAAGCTAAGATGGATTGTTTAAAGAAAGGCATAGAAGTTAAGATGGATGGCATGGAAGCTAAGATGAATGGCATGGACGCTAAGATAGATGGCATGGATGATAAGATGGAAGAATTGAAGATAAATATGAATAAGTTGCTACAAGAAATGGTCACTAATGGTGAAAGGGTAGTAAAGGAAACTCATGATGAGAACAAAAGAAATGTTAATCATGATTCCATAGACTCTAATGTTGGATCAAAGACCCACCATATTCCAAAAATTGATATGAGGAAGTTTGATGGCAAGGATCCCGCAACATGGCTATTACAGATGGAGCAATTTTTTGATCTCAATAATGTACAAAACACACAAAAGATACATATTGCAACTTTATATTTGGAACCAAATCAGTTTGTATGGTATCAATGGCTTTGCTCTCATGAACAAATTTTCACTTGGGCAATTTTTAAGGAAGAATTGACAGCACATTATGAGGATACAAAAAGCAACACTTTTTTTAGCCAATTGATAAGTCTCAAACAAAAGGGTTCAATAATGGAGCACATTGAGGAGTTCCAAAAATTGAACATAAGGGTAAAAAATATTCTAGAGGAGCATAGGATTGATGTGTTCATAGGGACATTAAAGGATAATATCCAACATGATGTTCGCCTTTGGGAACCTGATTCATTAGAGAAGGCATTCAGGTTAGCAAGAAAAATGGAAAGCGAAATTATGGCAACCAGGAAGCATACCATTCACAACTATAAAGATGGAAGTGTTGTTGCCCCTAGCCTTCCATAACCTATAAGGTTGACACCACAACAATTGGAAGAAAAAAGATCAAAAGGGATTTGTTATATTTGTGATAGCAAATACACTAAAGGTCATAAGTGTGCTGAGAAGAAATTATTCTACATAGATTGCGAAGAGGAAGAAGAAAAGGAGCAAGAAAGGTCAAAAGAAGAGGATATACTCCAGGAACAAAGCCTAGATAAAGAAGAAATGAATCCGACCATATATTGTAATGCATTAGCAGGAATTACTACTCCTCAAACCATCAAGATAGAAGGACAAATCAAGAAGAAAAAGGTAATAGTGTTGATTGATTCAGGAAGTACCCACAATTTTATTCATTGTAAGATAGCAAAAGAATTGAATTTCTTCCTATATCTAGCACCAGAGTGTCAAGTGATGGTTGAAAATGGAGGAACACTAAATTGCTCTGGAAAGTGCCATAATATCAAGCTATCCATGGGAGAATATTTATTGAAAATCCCAATGCTTTCCATTCCAATGGGAGGTGCTAATGTTGTACTAGGAGTCCAATGGCTACAATCCTTGGGTACAATAGCTTTTAACTTTCAAGAATTTTTCATGAAATTTGATGTGGAAGGAAAGGAAATTGAATTAAGGGATATTGCAGGGAAATCAGGAAAGATAATAAGCTCTAATAGTATGACAAAGCTTCTAAAAAAAGAACAATGAGGTGTAATTGCACATTTATGTTTGCTAGATGTTTCCACATCGAAATCATCTATTTCTCTAGATCTCCAAAAAGTCTTGGACAATCATTCCAAGGTATTTGAGACTCCCAAAGGTCTCCCACCTATTCGTGATCATGATCATGTTATTCATTTGATTCCAGGAAGTGTTTCTCCAAACATCAGGCCGTACAGATATCCATATGCCAAAAAGAGTGAAATTGAATGTATGGTTGTAGAAATTCTTAAGGCTGGTATAATTCAACCTAGCCAAAGTTCTTTCTCTGCTCTAGTAGTATTGGTGCACAAGAAGGATGGATCATGGCGCATGTGTTCGGATTATAGGGAGCTCAACAAGCTCACTATTAAAGATAAGTTTCCCATTCCTGTCATTGATGAATTATTGGATGAATTGCATGGATCAATTTACTTCACCAAATTAGATCTTCGTTCAGGATATCATCAAATCAGAATAAAGACTCAAGACATTTTGAAAACAACATTTAGAACTCATGAGGGTCACTATGAGTTTTTGGTCATTCCTTTTGGCCTTACCAATGCACCTTCTACATTTCAAGGTTTGATGAATTCCATTTTCAAACCCTTCCTTAGAAAATTAGTGTTAGTATTTTTTGATGATATACTAATCTACATCAAGTCTTGGAAGGATCATGTTGAACACGTTGACAAGGTGCTACAACTATTGGAGGAGAAACAATTATATGCAAAAGGATCCAAATGTTTCTTTGGAGTACAAGAGGTGGAATATCTGGGTCATATTGTATCTTGTGAAGGAGTTAAGGTAGACTCTAGCAAAATTAAAGCCATTACGGAATGGGAAATCCCCACATCCATAAATCATTTGCGAGGATTTCTCGGGTTGACAGGGTATTATCGCAAGTTTGTTAAGAATTATGGGAAAATAGCAGCACCTCTAACAACATTGTTGAAGAAAGATGCATTTTCATGGACTCCAGAAGCAACAAAGGCCTTCGAATATCTTAAAGAGGCAATGTGCCAAGCACTGGTCTTAGCTACACCAGAATTCACAAAAACCTTTATTGTGGAATGTGATGCTTCTGGAAATGGAATTGGTGCTATTTTAATGCAAGATGAAAGACCCATTGCTTTCGAAAGTCGTCCAATCAAGGGAAAGTATTTACACAAAGCTATTTATGAGAAGGAAATGTTGGCAATACTACATGCACTTAAGAAATGGAGACCCTACCTAATGGGAAGACACTTCAAGGTAAAAACGGATCATGATAGCCTTAAATACTTTTTAGAACAAAGATTATCCTCTTGAGAACGACAAAAATGGGTCACAAAGATGTTGGGTTATGACTTTGAAATCATATACAAAAAATGGAAGCAAAATGTTGTGGCATATGCACTCTCAAGAAAGGATGAGGATGTGGAAGCATTGTTGTGCACCATTTCTATTATCCAACCAGATTGGATAAATGAAGCAAGGGAGGAATGGAAGAATGACGAAGAAGTGTGGGAACTTATTCAAAAGTTACAACAAGATTCCAGTACATCTAATACATTTAGCTCAAAAAATGATTCATTATGGTAAAAAGATTGCTTATACCTCTGTAAGAATTCCCAACTCAAACAAAAGATTCTTCTGAATTGCACGCTTCTCCCTTAGGAGGGCACTAAGGATTTTTAAAAACTTACCACAGGGTTAAGAAGGAATTTTTTTTGGATGGCCTTAAATTGGATATTCAAAAGTTTGTGGCAGAATGTTTGGTATGCCAACAAAATAAAGCTGAAACAATTAAGACACCAGGTCTATTACAACCTTTATCCATCCCAAGCCAACGTTGGGAGGAGGTTTCAATGAATTTTATCACAAGTTTACCCAAGCCAGAGGGAAAGAGTGTCATCATGGTGGTAGTTGATAGACTTACCAAGTATGCACACTTTTGTGCATTATCACATCCATTAAATCTAGTACAGTTTCTACGGAATTTATGGAAACAATTCAAAAGCTACATGGAAACCCAAAGATTATTGTAAGTGATAGAGATCCCATTTTTATAGGAAATTTTTGGACAGAATTATTTTCTTGTCTTGGTACTCAGTTAGCTCATAGCTCATCTTATCATCCTCAATCTAATGGGAAAACGAAGATAGTAAACAAATGTTTGGAAGGATATCTTCGTTGCTTTGTATCTAATAAACAGACATAATGGGTCAAATGGTTGCCTCTGGTTGAATGGTGGTATAACACTTCCTTCCATACTGCAACAAAAATGACCACATTTATGGCACTTTATGGATATCAGCCACCATCCATCACATCATATTTAAGAGAAACTTCTAAGGTTCAAGTAGTGGAACATCACATCGAACGTCAACAACAAGTTCTCCAACTCTTAAAGGATAACCTCGTGTTGGCACAGAATAGAATGAAACAACAGGCAAATCAACATTGCACTGAAAGAAGTTTTGATGTAGGTGATTGGGTATTCCTATGGCTACAACCATATAAACAAATGTCCCTCAAGCAAGCTAAGAAGGATAAAAAATTGTCACCAAAGTATTATGGTCCATACAAGGTGTTGCAAAATATTGGTACTATGGCATACAAATTGGAGCTTCCTGTAGCTTCTCGAGTGCACCGAGTTTTCCATGTTTCATGTTTAAAAAAGGTTATAGGCGACAAGCTCCCAGTTCAAATAATATTGCCAGAACTTGATGAGGAAGGGAAAATTATATTGGAACCGGAAGCAGTCATAGAAACGAGAACTCGACAACTATGAAATCAATCCATTTCAGAGTATCTCATAAGTGGAAGAACTTATCTACGGAAGATTCCACATGGGAGGAAGAGAATTTTATATAGAAGCATCAAGAACTACTCAAGCGTTGAGGACAACACTTTTTTGAAGGAGAGGGGCATGTTAAGTCCCTATAATACTAGTGATGCCCCCATTGATATTGTAGTTGTATCCATTATTAATATTGTTGTGCCCCTATTGTCCCCATATTGTTATTACTGTGCCCCATAGAATCCCTCTATTGTTATTTTTGTGCCTTTATATTATTATTGTTAGGTTGGCTTGGTTATAGTGTGACCCCTTATACTCCTATATATAGAAAGGAGGTTTTGTCATTTCAATCATCCAAGAATTTTTCATTTATGTAATGTAAAGAAGGTTACCCCCTCGAAGAGGCTAAATTCTAAGGCATTGATCTATCTTTTCTATCTTTTTGTGAGATGGTTTCATAACAATGTTGATTGAAAGATGTTGTTGATGGTGCAGATCATATGATAGTTGCTGATGACTATCATGGTCTTATTTAAGATATTTGGTCTCTATTATATATGTCATGTACATCTTTTAATGTAAACGTCATGAACAGACCTAATTTGTAACCCCATTGTGCATGGGATGGATGATGTAATGTTTTTTTTTTACATGTATAAACAATTGGTATATCCCCACTTGGTTGGGTGGATGAGTCAAATTTGGTATATCCCCACTTGGTTCGGAGATGGATGTATGTATGAGTAATTGGTGATGGGAAGGTCATTTGTGATGTATGTATAGAGTCATGTTCTTCTTTGAGAACATCTTTTTGGAGAATTTGCATATGCTCAAGGGGAGCATGGACTCGATCATGGGAGCTCAATCAGCACACTTCATCATATCAGAGAATTCAACATGCACTCAGGGGGAGCATGACTTTTTGCCCTTGATGTCAAAGGGGGAGAGTGACTTGGTGTGGTTGTTGTTGCCATCAAGTCCAAAGGGGGAGATTGTTGGCATTATGATGTATGTGTTGTACTTGATGGCAACCCACTTGTAGCAGAACAACTCACTTGAATCTACAGAAGAGATATCAGATGTGATAGAATGCATGATAGTAGTGTTTACAGATGTGATGAAATGCAGGGCAGCTTCAAGGAATCAGTTCAGAAGGCAACTCACTCAAATGAAAGATCACAATATAGTAGGTAAATAGCAAATAATGACAAATCAGTCTTCATAGAATGAAGAAAGAGAGGTATACGCAGGTTCACCATTGACCAAGCTATGTATACACGCAGGTTCATTGTATACAAGTCACATATACATACACATGCACTTTCACATAAGGAAAAGCGTGTATACCTTGGAAAACTTAATTTTTGGTCTGAAGTATTTGGTCCATGGTATTGGTCCAAGGTATCTAGTCCGAGGTATTGACCCTAGGTATTTGGTCCAAGGTATTGGTCCTTAGTGGTTTTGGTCCATGGTATTGAGAAAGGCTTAAAACAATAAAAGGAGGAGGAGATGATTAGGCCAAGGTGTGAAAGTATCGAATATCTAATGAAGTATGAGATCTAATATGCAGGTTATTGGCTTATCGTGTTGTGCTTGATTTGAACCAAGGATGAACCTTAGTGTTTGATGAAGGATAAGATCTAATGATGTATCAGGATCTTAAGGCTTGAAGTGAATTATCTTTATGTGGTTTGATCATGTATCTGAATAACTGACGCATGTTGTAGTCTGTAAATATGATGATCTCGGTATGACTAAAGTCTGGAATAGTTGTACTGTTTAAATCATCATTTACATATCTGTACGCATGTTCACTTTAGAGAAGGAGCGTATACACGTTGGCTCTACATATCAAAGCAACCTATACATCATAAATTTGATTTGTAGATCTGTACGCTGGTTCGATTTGAGGAAAGTGCGTATGCATGCAGGTTCGACACATGGAAGTAGTGTATACCTTATAAAATATGTTTTAGTTTCTTCTGTTTGCTGTTGCAGTGTTTTGGGTTCTGGCTTGGGTTCTCGTTACTGTATTCTGGTTATAGCATTTTGAATGATTAGATTGATGGGTTGTCAAAGTGATTGATTGATTTAGTTGTGGTTGGTTCTAAAGGAGATTGGTTGATGCAGATAAATTTGATGATTTAATGATGTTGTTGATGGATCTAGTCTGAAAATTTATGAAACGTGGTCCCTGGTAGAAAAGAGAAGGTTGTAGCCTTCTATAGGCCGACACCTACGTACTAGTAAACATATCAGCTAGTACAAGAGCTAGGGGGTTGTAGCTCCCTTCTAGTAGAAGCTAGAGAATGAGAGAAGGTTGTAGCCTTCTACAGGTAGAAGCCTGCATACTGGTATAATACTGCACCAGTACAAAAATTGTAAACAGAATTTTCTTATTATTAAAATAAGACAGAGACGACAACAGCAGGTGGTTTTTACCCACATTGGGTTTCCACCTTATATCTTGGTGTTCTTGTGTGTTGCTTATGTGTGATGCTTTATTCTGCTTTTACTACACTGTCTAATGAATTCCTGATATGCTGATTAAAGTTCAATACATGATAATTTTGGTAAATCTAAATATCTCTGCATATATGTTGGTTGCATTAAGTATAGTTGCATATACACGCTAGTTCACTGAGCTGAAGTAGCATATACAAATCAGTTTTTGAAAATTAAATTATTGATCTGATAACACTGATTCACCCCCCCCCCCCCCTCTTAGTATTATTTCCAACAAGTAAATCAGTCATTTTTTCCCACATTTCAGCATCAGGTAATTGGAACTTTAGCATCCTTCTGTATATTCCATCTGCCTCAGTGTACTTAGAAAAAACAGGCTTATTAACAAAAAAGTGTTTTACCTCATGCTCAAGGTAAAACAAGTTTTCAAATGTCTGGTATAAACTTTGCCTATTGGCAATGCCTTCATTGAAGCTGCATTAGCCTGTTCTTTTGCTAGCTCCCTGAGTCTGTTGTTGTAATCCTGTTGTGTCATGAGCTTTTCATTTATGACTAAGGGACTAGGTAACCCTTTCTCTCTCAAAATTTGAAACTTAGCCATAAATCTATCAATGGCTACCTGCATATTTTGACATTTGTCCTCCAAGTTTAACATCAAGTTTCTCTTGGAAAGGACCTTCCTTACCTCCAAAATTGTTTCTGTTCTATCCTCTATATCCAATTCCTAAAGCTCATACTTGTTTTCACTGTTAAGGAATTAAATGATTCTAGTGACATCTTTGGGCATCTCTCCTAATTCTTCTTTTACCTTTTGGATGGCTTCTGTAGCCATATTTATTAGATCTATCTGCTCAAAAATTACCTGAATAGATGGCCAAATATCATTGACAGAGTCAATGATATTGGCCCATAACAGTTCCTTAGCTTGTCCAAGAGGTTCTTTGAGTGTTAGGTCCTTTTCCATGGCTTTTATTCTCTCATTCATTCTGGCAGCTTTCTGCACTTCTTCCTTGTGCATGATTTTGGAAAGCTTGCAATCAGTTTCCAAGCTTGTCACCTTTTCTTTTAGCTTATTCATTTCTATAGCCTATATGGACATTTCCTCCATAGCTCTAACCAATTTTGTTGCTTCTTCTCCTGATGTACCTACTGTTGATGTAGACTGTGTTGAAACCTGTTCTGCTGTGGCCATAGGAGCTGTGGGAGCCAATGAGATTGCCAATGTGGAAGGAACAATTGTTGAGACTATTGGGATGGCATTTACCGATGTAGTGGCAACATCACTTTTCTTTAATTGAATTAAAGTGTCCAATTCCTTCTCTGTTTCCTTTAATTGGTCATTTAGTTTGAGGACTAAGTCCACCAACTCTTCATGCCTGGTTTGCTTTTCCAAAACTTCCTATGTCTGGGGATGTTGTAGCTGAGGTATTTTCAATTGCTTTTAAAGTGCTGCAACGTCATCGTTATTCTTCTTAATCAATTTCTCAGTGGCTTTGATGTCTTTGGGATCATGTCCCAATTCAATCACTAAGTCTTCCAGTGACTTGATTCTGGTATCCTTGGCCTGTGAGGAGGCCTTCTCCAACTGATATTGGGCTGAGATATTGGTCAATAAATTTCCAATTGATGGGAATCTATGGCTTTACCTGTAAGGGTGGAGTAAATCATCTCTCCAGCCTATTTGTGAAATTCAATTTGGTCTATGGGATGAATATCCCTTGCCAATACCTCAAAATCAATCTTTTTATAATCTGCTAATGTCCTTGGTGGTTGCATAGTTGGCTTTATGAAATACATTTGCATCTTTTCCTCTTTGATGTCAAAAGATGACATCAACCTGGTTTGGTTGATAGGTGTAATATTAAGATATTGTGCATAAGACTGTGCTTTCAGTTTTTCATTTCTCATCTTGATTTCTTTAAATCTATCTTTTATGTCCTCGTCTTTGTCAGCAGGCCTACTAAAGGATGAAACTTCTACACTAAGCTATCTTTCCAACATCTGAGTATGAGATGTGGATGGCTCCAGTGTTTGCTCAAATGGATCAGTACCTTTACTTTTGTCCAGCTCAGTATCAGTTACTTGTGCTGAGCCTTCTGTGTCTTCCTGTTCTGAAACAGGATTGAGCCTTGCTTTCTTGCTCTGACTGGCTTCATACTGCATATTTGAAGTGTCCATACATGAGCTGGAGGCTTCCTCTCTGCCCATTTTAGGATTATTTTCCTCATTCTGAGGAGTTTGCATAATAGGAGGGGTGCTCATGGTTATTTCTTGTTATTCAGGTACCTACAGAAACAAGCTTTCATCAAGCTGTCTTTCTAAATCAATCAAGGCATTCTCAACATATACCTTTGTGCTATCCCTGTCAACAAGAATGTTTTCCAACCACTCAGATTGATTTGCATATCTTTCTATCTCTGGTATGGGATGATGAATGTAAGGCCCTAATTTGACCTTTTGTCTAAGTCTAGTCATAAACCCTTGAGGGTCATATCTCCACATGAAATTATTTGGAAACTTCATCTGTTGCAGAATCAGAACTACCTCCTGCCTTGCTTCTTTAGAGTTGCAAATGAAAGGGTCTAACTGGTTTTTGACTCTGAACTGAGTTCTATTCTTGGCCGATACAAAATTGACTTCATCAGAGTTGTTTATTTACCTATAATACTCTAGGGAAAATAACCTCATGGGGAGGTATTTAGGGAGTTTGTATGGGGCAAGTTGGCACCCATAGATTCTTATTTCTATGTGGTTTTGGTAAAGGTACCAATCTCCCACTTTACTTTGCTTGGACAACTAGAGGACTCTTTTGATATCTTGACTTATTCTAGGTGGAGGAATTCCTGTCAGCATGGTCATGACTGGATGGAAAAAAGAATCAATGAAATCTGTATAAGTGTATGGTGATGAATATTTGTGGAAAAGTGGTGTCCAAAATATGACAGACCTGGGCTGGCCTCTAGTATCAAGCTTCTGGAGGGTGAAAGGGAATCTGTTTGATTGATAATACAAAAACATATGGTAAAGTAGAGATGAGTACTTGAACACTCTTTCAGTATGCATTCTAGTAAATTGTTCATGATTTCTCTCAGATATGAACTGGGCATAATTGTATATAGTGGCAGGAGGCTTTCCTGGGGTGAAAATGGACATGAAGGCCAGGATAAGCTCAACAACAAATTCATCAGTGTGTAGCCCAAAATACATGATATCATAGTCACTATGTGCTTTCCCTTTTCAGAGAAAAGGGAAGAAACATATGGAGGGGCATCTTTAGGTATGTGGTTGTCTTCAACAATGAAATTTTGAAACAATTGGGCCAATTTTGATGGACTCAACTTGGTGTACTGGTCTAAAAAATCTCCAATTGCGAGTGGGGTTTGGTTTGGGCCTGGTTGGAGCTGTAACATCTCATTGATTGATTCAGTTGTGATGGTAGACATGATTTTCTGGTTAGGGGACATTATTGCTCTCTGGCTAGGAATGTAACAAGCATGGCACATATGGACAATTTTAGGAAAAACATGTACTTGGGGAAATTGGTATTTGGGAAAATTATTTTCCAAAAGACCAATGTCATCAGAATGGTTCAGATATTTGTCCCTACTCAAACAATGAAGTTTGAGCAGGACCTCATATGCACTTGTATCTCTGATTTGGAAATCCCTGTCCACCAGGGGAAGGTGGTCTAGGTCCAGATGGGGAGTGGTGATAGGTCTGACATCCATGGTGACAGGGGTAGCCATAATTCAATTCTTGTGGATTTGAATTTGACTATGTAGGGTTGTATCAGAGGTTTTGACAGAAACTGGTAGTTTTGAGAAGGGTTTGGGTATGTGGTTTGAATTTAAAGTAATTCCAATTAATTTTACTTAATTAAAATACCTTTAAATACAAAACATTTTCAAATTCGAAGGGTGGCTGGTAATTCATTCACAAATACCTAGAGTTTAGGTGAATTGACTTCAAACTAGTGTTTTGGACTACGATGGAACGTTGAAAGGGCTCTAAGAGATTTGAAGGTGGTCTCCGCAACTTCTTTAAGGACTGAAATGGGGTTAACTGGTAGTTTTCAAGTTTGCAGGTGTCGCACTAGTTCACAGAGGTTCACAGAGGTTCACAAATAAAACGAGTGAAAAAGGTGAAAAAGGGCTTCTTAGCCATTTTATGAAGCAACGATCATTTTTTGGTAGGCAATTTTACGAATGATCAGTGGGTGGTTTATTGGGTTGAGCGGGGAGGGGGTTTCCCAAGCCATCACACCACTTTTGTGGAGGAGGCGGTATCGAGGAGGGGTCACTCGATCTACCTCAACGCTTGACACATAGCATTTGGGGGGCTAGGGAAAACCACCTTATCGGGCAGGTAAAGGTCGGCCATCAGGTGCAACTGATATGGCTATGGACCGTTGAATGAGGGGGATGGTGATTGTACGGTAGTCGAGCGAGGGAGGTGCACGGGTGATAAGAGTATGGGTTTTAAGGGGGGCCAGTGCTTTAAACTTTGGTGGTTTGGGGTTAATTAAGGATTAATCATGGATTTAACCGATCGGGCGGGGTTTAATGATGGGATTTATCTATTCATCAGGATATGGGGTAAATGGTATAGTTTATAATTAAATTAAGGATTGGGATTTTTATTATAGGGGATTTAATTAATATACAGGAAAAGGTATATCGGGGATTTATATAATAAAGTTAAAAATTAATAGGAAATGAGCGGAATGAGCATACCCTCAGCATAAAAATTTGCGCATTTTATTCACATATATTTCATACTTAGGTTAAAACACCTTTTGTGGGTTTTTCGAATGAAAAGGGATTTACATGGGGGTTTTTACTTTTCTTGGGCAAATGAAGTTTATCCTTAGGAAAAGGGGTTTTATTAGGGTAATGAGGGGAAATGAATTTCATGAAGGGGATTCTAACACTTGATGTCCATAATTCATTAAGTCGAGGGTCCGGTCCCACCAAAAGTCAGAGAAATGCTCTGAGCCTCTTTGACTTGAAGGATTTAAAGTACTAGAACATACTTATGGATAGGAAATTAGTAAGGGGAAAAATGAATGAGGGGGAGTTAATCATATTAACTTGCAAACCTTTGTTTTTGCTTCCATAATTGATCATACATATAGAAATATGTGTCTAAGCATGATGCATGTGTTTTGATCCAACCAACTTTATACTTCAGCAACCTTTCTTCTACTTACCCATTACTTACCCTACCATTTTTTCTTCATTATATTTGGGTGCATTTAGACTAGAAAACCATTATCATCCAATTTCTTTTGAAAAGTAATCTATCTAATTCTAACCTTATATCATCCAAGGGCTCAGATTACACTGATGAGCTCCTTTATTTTTTCTACCTATCTAATGATCTGCCAAGATTAAACTGTTTGGTCAGATTTTATTCTCTAACTATAAACATAAAATTCAAAGCATAATATAATCAAGATTAAACAGTTTGATTACCATGGATTGTGGCATGAATAACAAGTTACACACAATCATTTATTATGCATAAAAGTAAATAGTAGTGGCATTTAGACTTGCACGCTTTCATGGTCTCTTTTTTTTGGGGGGGTTCATATATTTTCATTTTTTTACCTTCTCTTATTCTTTTTGTCCTTTGATATTTCTTTTAGGACACACCCTCTTTACATTTTTTTATTTTTTTAATATGGAAAACATTTGTAGAAAGCAAAGGTATGTACAATATTCTTAGTCATTCAAAATTATGTCTCCTATTGGTATAGGAACCTAACATGTTGAAAGAAAAAATGGTAACAACACCAATCTTGGTATTTCCTGATTGGAAAAATGAGTTTCATGTATATGTGGATGCTTCTTCCATTGTGATGGGTGCAGTACACACACATGCAGGCAAAGGAGAACTATACCACCCCATAGACTTCACAAGTAGGAAGTTATTCAAGGTTGAGAAAAATTATTCAGCAACAGAGCACAAAGGGTTGGCCATGGTCTACGTGCTGCAAAAATACAGGCATTATCTGTTGGGAGGGCATTTCAAGATGTATACAGATCATTATGCCTTAAAATACCTGGTCAACAAGCCTGTGTTGGGGGCAAGATTTTCAGATGGTTGTTATTATTTCAGGAGTTAGATTTTGAAGTAATTGTGAGGACAGGGAGGTTTAATGTTGGACCTGACCATCTTTCGCGAATTGAAACAGGTGAAGAACCCAGTAATTTGGAGGAAGGGTTGCCTAATGCACAACTCTTTGTGGTACGTGTAGCTGATAATCATTTTTCTGATATTATTCACTTCTTAACTACAGGGATGGCGCCTAAAGGATATACAAATCAGCAGAAGAAATAATTAGTAGTATGCGCAACTGATTTTTCAGTCATTGCGGGACATTTGTACAAAATGGGTGCAGATGAAATATTGCGGAGATATGTGTCAGACTTTGAGCATGATAGTATCCTCACTGAGGCTCATGGAGGAGCTACAGGAGGCCATTATGCAAGAAAATAAACTACGCTGAATGTTTTGCGCACAGGTTTATGGTGGCCAACATTGCACAAGGATTCCAAATCATATTGTAAGGTGTGTGATACATGTCAAAGGACTAGAAGACTATCGTGAAGGGATGAGCTACCACTACATCCTCAGGTATATTTACAGGCATTTGAGAAGTGGGAAATTGATTTTATCAAACCAATTCAGCAACCTGAAAAGAAAATGGGTGCGCGCTACATTATCACTGTGATAGAGTATTTAACCAAATGGGTGTAAGCACTGCCGGTAAAAGATTATATAGGGGCTATGGCAGAAAAATTCTTATTTGAACATGTCTTAAAAAGGTTTGGATGCCCGAAAGTTTTGATGAGAGATAGGGGTACGCAATTTCTGAATGAAATGATTAGCGCGTTGACAAATGAATTCCAGGGCTATCATTAGAGGAGTACACTGTATCACCTGTAGGAAAATGGGATAGTCGAAGCTTTTAACAAAATTTTTGAGAATGCACTGACAAAGATCTGTAATTCACAGTGGAATGATTAGGATGTGCGCGTACCTACAGTGCTATGGACCTATAGGACAACCTATAAGAAACCGACATGACAAACATCATTCAGATTGGTCTATGGCATCGAAGCAGTGATGCCGATGGAATGCATTGTACCTAGCCTGCAAATAGCAGCCTTGACAGATATGGTGGATCATGGGACCTTGGAAGAACGGCTCATGCAACTCATGGAGCTAGAGGAGGATCAATTTTTGGCATGATTCCACCAACAAGTACAGAAGGAAAATGAAAAATAATGGCATGATCACCATATCAAGCTTTGCACATTCAAGGTAAATGATCTTGTGTTCTTATATGATAGTAATTTCACTAAATTTCTAGGTAAATTCCATATGCATTGGCTAGACCATATATTTTCAAGGAAATTACAAACGGTGGTGCATTTTAGCTCACGAAGCTAAATGGAGATCCATTCCCAGGAAAAGTGAATGGGACTAGGTTGAGGCTATATACTTGGGATCCTATGCAATGACTATATGGAAGCAGGGCAGTCTTAGTGCTCCAGGCAGTTGCAAGGGAGTGCAGGATTATAAACTACACTGCCTAGTTTGGAGGACAAGGCAATGACCTGAGTGCGTGACGAGTGACAAGGATGCACTAGATGAAGCTGCACTCTAGACGTTGCACCATGAGGGAAGGTACCATGCAGCTAAGCAGGAAAATGACTGTTGGAGTTACTATTCATGATTGGATGACCAAAAAGTGGTTAAGAGGAGCGGGGAGGTGGAAATTAAGGAAACAATATTTGAATATTTTCCACCAAAGAAGCATTTATTATAAGAATTTAGGGGGAATGGTTGGGTTTGAATTCAAATCCCCCTATAAATTACACATCTTGGTCCTGCATAGAACACTTTGCATTCTAAGAATTGTTGGAGCCTTTTACTATCTAACGCATATGAGTCGAGCATTCTGGGAAGAATTTGTGTCACACCCCTCATTTGTGAACTATTCAGAAGCAGCCTAAGAGCTATTCATTGAAAGAATGACTGGCACTAACCCCACCGAAGCTATGAGTTCAGGTGTTGTTGTTTCTGACATGCCAGGACCAGAAGTTACAAGTATGGAAGCTCCAGCCTCTATGCCTATGGCACCAAGATCACCCCAGTTGAAGCCCACCACTACAAACAGAAAAAACCTACTACAAAGGCAAAGCACTCCGCAAAGGAAAAACAGAAGAAGCCAGTGTTGGTGCGAATGTTGCTGAGAAAGAATCTAGAGGTGTGGCAGAAGGAGAAAAAGGATAAACAACCGAAGCAAGTGGTGGATCTAGAAGAGGGATAATTCCAGGGTATCGAGGATGTCGATGCTGAGGGGGTAGAGCCTATGATGAGGCTACCTGAGTATATTCCTCCATGGAAGGGAAAAAATAAAGTAACGAAGGATCCTGATTCAAAGAAATTTGTAATTTAGACACCTTTATTACTTGAGCAAGTCGCGTTTGAAGGTCCTCGACTAGCGCACATTCTATTTGTTAAGATGGAGGATTTGGACCTCGCGGAGCATGTGTAGTTTCCACACTTGTTGACTCACAGGTATATGAAAAAAATTTACTATTCTAACACGGGGGTTACAATGTTGGAGCCCATGAAGTGGGTTCGCGGTGTTGAGTAGTCAGGGTTTCTCAACCTATTGTTAGTGTCACATTATCACCACTCCAACATCAACATGATATGTGTGTGCCAGATCCTCACATTGGTGCACGATAGGTACCTATGGCTAGGTGAGCCTATCCCCATCATAGACATGTTGATCCACAGAATAACAAGGTTTCTGTACAAAGGGGTGAACCCTGCCAAAGAGTTTGGAGGAAAAAGCAGAGAAAAAGAGTTAGTAGATAGGATGAAGAAATAATTTGGTATGATCAAAACATTGCGAGGATACTCTATCACATCCATCTGAGACCCGATAATATAGTTGGCTGCCCAGATTCTATCTAGCAAGTTAATGAAAAATTTAGTGCATATGAAGTTCTGGTGTCGTTCATATCGCTTGCAGCTCAGTGCATGAAGGGTGTACAATACAACTGGGCCAAGTATCTCTGTCAAGAGTTCCTCGCAAACTGCTGAGAGGCCTAAAAGGAGATCAAGATGATTCATTATGCCTTGTTGTTGTTGTTGATCATTCTGGTTGCTTGGAAGTTACTAGAGGATAGTTAGTTTACTCTACAAAAAGAAGAATTGCCCGAGGCAGCGCGGTTTGCCTCGTTGTGGGCCACAAAATATCTAGAGTGTATTAAGAAAACAAATATCTTTTGGGTTTGATGGGTATGGACCTTCACATGGTGGTTAATCAGTAACCACGGTTGTCTCCCACCTTGTTCACATACCTATCGTCCTATGTAGAATTCAAAGCCAATTTCTATAAGGTCTCGATTAAAGCACACAGAGACCCTAAGCAGAAATGGCACCAGTTGCCTTATATGGTGACAGACACATATATACATGAAGTTGTGAGGCTTTGGACTCTAAAATAGTGTGCACCTACTGTCACAGATCCATTTGGGCACATCAATCCCATCATTCAAATTAGTGTTTCAGGGCTCATCAAACCCTAATGTCAGTTGCTACATGCCCTAAACAAGTCACCCCTTTGAATGCCTCCTTCCTAGACAGTTTCATGACTTAAAGACATCCAGAAATAGACTCTAGAGTGACCAGCGTAGTTAAGCCCTTGTAAGGGTGCGCTACACAGCAGTTGAATCCATTGCCAGGGTGCTCAGCAGAGCACTTAGGCTTCCTTTCACTTGTGTTGGGCGAGATTGAGTGAAATTCACATAGGTTTTGGGAATATTCTTATCTTTTGGAGTCATCTAGAAGGTTCCCTCACTTATAAACTCCTATGAGCTCAAAAATGGATGAGGAATGAGTTAAGGTGAATCCTATCCTCTCATCCCTTCCTCCATGGAACCAATTCTAAGTATGGAAGGCCATTCAATGCCAAAATTTATGACAAAACCTCCTTCATCTTCCTATAAATTGACCACTCATCTAAGTGATCAGGGGTTGGATTATGTTGAATTGTAAGGAGATATTGTTGCTATGAGATTCGGCTTTGAAGAAAGTATTGTAATGCCACAAGTTTGTCATGCTTTTGATGTGATGTGGATGGGATCCAAGCTGGAGGAATGGCTTTGAATCAGACACCAATGGTTGTAATTCCTTCTTTATTTAATAAAGTGTTTGAACCTTTCTCCCATATGTCTGTATTGTTTCATAATCCTTATATGTGTGAATTGTATCTGATTCCTTTCACTTATATTCAATAGATCGTGTGCTTTGATCGATTATTTGTTTTCTATTGTGTTTATAGGTACTTCTTAAGCGTACTAAGTACGGGAAGGAGCGACAGGATTGATACAAGGGAGATGAGAGGAAAGTGGAACTACAAGTAGATCTTCTCATCTTCTCATCTTATCTATTGCTTATAGGAAAAGACTAAAACAATTTAAACTGTTGTTTTAGATACAACTACTTATCTAGGGAATTAGTATTTATCTGTAGATACCAAATTCTTCAAAACAAATTGTGTACCTGGCCGACAAACCTGTCTAATATAATCTCTCACTGATTCACCTCCACGGGAAAATCCAGAAAGTGTGATGGGGGCACCTCACCTCGACAGTCTGATAAGAAAGTAAATATCATCTATGGTAATAGGGACCATCTTGTCCCTAATGTGAAAAGTCTGATGTGTCAGATACCATGCATGAACAAGGAACTGCGGTAGTTCTATTTGTTGCCTCATTCCGAACAACTTGAAGTATTTGAGTAACGTGTAGTTTTTTAGGGCCTCAACTGTACCCGGATTGTTTAGGGCAACCATATCTTGTTCTTCATGCTCTCTTTCTCACCATGTAATCGATGTTCTGATCCGATGAATGCCTGAAACACAATCATAAGCTTAATTAGGATCCTTTCCATGCAAAAAATAGGACAAATTTTGGAGCAAACAACTAAATCAAACTTAGGAAACTCGCCCAACATAGCCCAAAGATAGAGTCAGTGTGCTGCAAAGCATGCAATCTTCTATCTGGGTGCTCTTCAGCATAGTTTTTGATGTGAAAGCCTACGATGATCCAATGTGAAAAAATGAAACCCTAGGGGCCCCAAAAAACCCTAAAACTTGCATGAAATGACAAAAGAATGACCTGAAAAGAAAGAATAGAGGTTTAGTTACTACCTAGTCTGGATGTCTCAAGAAATGGTCTGTATAATCTCTCGCAATCAGCTGATGAAAATCGAGGTAGAAAACTAGCTTAGAGCACAAAACTGAATGGTAAGTTCCAAATGGTAAAAATGCCATCGTAAAAACTTGTTTTATGTTTATTTCATGTACATTAATCGAGTAAAAATTAGTATTTACCTAATTTTGATGATGAAACAGGTATTTTTAATCCATTTGGTGGTGTTTTGAGTAGGTTTTGCAACTAACTTATAGAATTCAACCTACTCGATTGTAAATTGTACCTTTGACCACAAAGCACACTTTTATCTCTTTATCAAGCTCTGTTAAAAACGAAAAAGGAACCCCCTTGGAGTCCTTTTTAAGCTCCTTTCAGACTCCCTAAACATGAAAAAATTGCCGAGCGCTTGTCTTTTTTAGCTCGTTAACATATTGGAAACGACTTCTCTCTTGTATTATTTTACACTTTTTTCAAACTTAAGAGATTAATTTACAAAAAAGAACTTGTGGAGTTTTCTTTTTGTCCGTTTTCAAACTCTCTAAACATCAAAAGGATCGAGTTATATTTTTCGTTAAAACATCAAATAGCAACAAACTTGTCCATCTAGAAAAGACCGAGTTTCACCTTCGCTAGACTCGTTAAAACATCAAATAGCGATGGATTCGCCTGAAGGGTGAAATTATACAACAAGCATATGTTATCCTCCTCAAGATTGATAAAATTAAAGAGGTACTAGTCAACAATGACTGGGGAAATGGGAAAAAGGGGAAAACCACTTTATGGTAGCAGGTCTCTCTTGAACATGACACTTTCACTTCATCACTGTGACTACTTGGGTTGGGTTATCTGCTTGACGGTTATCATACCTATGGTCTATCACACCATCCATCACTTTTGGTTTTGGGTCAATGCTACCAATTCATTCAAACTATTTGGGTTGGGTTATCTTCTTGATGGTTATGATACCTATGGTCTATCACACCATCCATTGCTTTGGTTTTGGGTCAATGTTTCCAATTCATTCAGTGTCGCTGATATGTTCAAGAGAAGTCATTCAATGAAAATTCATCCTTTACAATACCATGAACCTTCATTTTCATGACCTCCATTCCTAAACCTTGTGTCATAAATCAAATTCCATCTCCAAAATCACTACACTCATTTCATGTTGTTGATGTGGGATACATCAAGGCCCTCCTGCGACCAGTTGCTTCTTGTCAACATCAGCGCATTATACAAGAAGTTGACCTAGAAACACCCTTCCAATACCTTGAAGCTTGCATGCATCAATGGTAGGTTTCTCGCTTCCGACGATACATTGACATCAATGGCCTTCACCCGAAAGACTTTGTATGGTGTTCGACATCAAATCATCCATTCACACCGTGCAGAATGTACTGCAGTACCTTGAGGATCATTATCATTAACAGTGATTTCTCTCACATCTATTAACAACTTACATCATTGGCTAGTGATCAGAAGGTGTCTTCCCATGTTCGACTTCAGATCACATATTCACATGGTTAGACTCATACTTGAGCGAACGATTGAATGATATAGAAGACCCCAAATCTAGTTTCATCCATCCAGGCTACTATTTCAGGAGTACTAAATCATATGTACAATGGCTTTACATTAACGGTCATTCCAATCATGGGTCTATATATGTAGATGACTGTTTATGTACATGTAATGAAATTTTATAAGTTGAGCATGGGTATGCCTTCCCTTAGCAATTCATGTAAAATCAAATATCATGATATATGTATTGTAATTGATGCAGGTCACCTTCCACTTTGATACCTCCTCATCACATTGTAAAGCATTCCATTCGACATTGGAATTTTTCCAGATCCATTTGGGCACATCAATCCCATCATTCAGATCAGTGTTTTAGGGCTCATCATACCTATATTCAGTTGCTACATGCCCTAAACAAGTCACCCCTTTGAATGCCTCCTTCCCAGACAGTTTCATGACTTGAAGACATCCAAAAATAGCCTCTAGAGGGACTAGCGCAGGTAAGCCCTTGTAAGGGTGCACTACAGAGCAGTTGAATCCATTGCCAGGGTGCTTTGCAGAGCACTTAGGCTTCCTTTCACCTACGTTGGGTGAGATTGAGTGAAATTCACATAGGATTTGGGAAATATTCTTATCTTTTGGAGTCATCTAGAAGGTTCCCTCACTTATAAACTCCTATGAGCTCGAAAATGGATGAGGAATGAGTTAAGGTGCATCCCATCCTCTCATCCCTTCCTCCATGGAACCAATTCTAAGTATAGAAGGCCATTCAATGCCATTATTTATGACAAAACCTCCTTCATCTTCCTATAAATTGACCATTCATCTAAGTGATCAGGGGCTGGATTATGTTGAATTGTAAGGAGATAATGTTGGTATGAGATTTGGCTTTGAAGAAAGTATTGTACTGCTACAAGTTTTTCATGCTTTTGATGTGATGTGGATGGGATCCAAGCTGGAGGAATGGCTTTGAATTAGACACCAATGTTTGTAATTCCTTCTTCTATTTAATAAAGTGTTTGAACCTTTATCCCATATGTTTGTATTGTTTCATAATGCTTATGTGTGTGAATTGTATTTGATTCCTTTCACTTTTATTCAATAGATCGTGTGCTTTGATTGATTCTTTGTTTTTTGTTGTGTTTATAAGTACTTCTCAAGCATATTAAGTACGGGAAGGAGTGACAGGATCAATACAAGGGAGATGAGAGGAAAGTGGAACTACAAGTGGGTCTTCTCATCTTCTCATCTTATCTATTACTTATAGGAAAAGACTAAAACACTTTAAACTGTTTTTCTAGATACAACTACTTATCTAAGGAATTAGTATTTATCCGTAGATACCAAATTCTTCAAAATAAATTGGCGACTCCACTCGGGAATCAGATACAAATTGTGTACATGAACGACAAAACTGTCTAATATAATCTCTCACTGATTCACCTCCATTGGGAAAATCCAAAAAGTGAGATGGGGGCACCTCGCCTCGACAATTCGGTAAGAAAGTAAATATCATCTATGGTAATAGGGATCATCTTATCCCTAATGTGAAAAGTCTGATTTTTCGGATCCCATGCATGAACAAGGAACTGCAGTAGTTCTATTTGTTTCCTCATTCTGGACAACTTGAAGTATTTGAGTAGCCCGCAGTTTTTGAGGGCCTCAACTATACCCTGATTGTTTAGGGCAACCATGTCTTGTTCCTCATGCTCTCTTTCTCACCATGTAATCGACATTCTGATCCGATGAAAGCCTAAAACACAATCATAAGCTTAATTAGGATCTTATCCATGCAAAAAGTAGGACAAAATTTGGAGCAAACAGCTAAATCAAACTTCAGAAACTCACCTAGTGCAGCCTAGGCACAGAGTCAGTGCGCTGCAGAGCATGCAGGCTTCTATCTAGGTGCTCTTCTGTGTAGTTTTTGATGTGAAAGCCTGTGTTGATCCCAGAGCGAAAAAATGAAACCCCAAGGGCCCCAAAAAAACCCTAAAACTTGCATGAAATGACAAAAGAATGACCCGAAAAGAAAGAAGAGAGGTTTAGCTCCTACATGGTCTAGATGGCTCGAGAAACAGTCCACAGAATCTCTCACAATCAGCTGATAAAAATCAAGGTAAAAAACTAGCTCAGAGCACAAAATTGAATGGTAAGTTCCAAATGGTAAAAATGTCATCGTAAAAACTTGTTTAATGTTTATTTCATGTTCATTAATCGAGTAATCATTAGTATTTACCTATTTTTGCTTATGAAACAGGTATTTTTAATCCATTTGGTGGTGTTTTAAGCAGGTTTTGCAATTGACTTACAGAATTCAACGTGCTCGATTGTAAATTGTACCTTTGACCACAGAGCACACTTTTATCTCTTTTTCAAGCTCTATTAAAAATGAAAAAGGAACCCCCTTGGAGTCCTCTTTAAGCTCTTTTCAGACTCCCTAAACATGAAAATATTGTCGAGTGCTTGTCTTTTTCAGCTCGTTAACATATTGGAAACGACAACTCTCTTGTATTATTTTACACTTTTTTCGGGCTTAAGAAATTAATTTACGGAAAAGAACTTGTGGAGTCTTATTTTTGTCCCTTTTCAAACTCTCTAAACATGAAAAGGGCTGAGTTATATTTGTCGTTAAACTCGTTAAAACATCAATAAAAACAAACTTGTCCATCTAGAAAAGACCGAATTTCACCTTTGCTAGACTTGTTAAAAAATCAAATAGCGATGGATTCACCTGAAGGGTGAAATTATACAACAAGCATATGTTATCATCCTCAAGCTTGATAAAAATAAAGAGGTATTGGTCAGCAATGACTGGTGAAAATGCGAAAAATGGGAAAACCAATTTATGGTAGCAGGTTGCTCTTGAACATGACACTTTCACTTCATCACCGTGACTACTTGGGTTGGGTTATCTGCTTGACGATTATCATACCTATGGTCTATCACACTTTTGGTTTTGGGTCAATGCTGCCAATTCATTTAGACTATTTGGGTTGGGTTATCTTCTTGATGGTTATCATACATATGGTCTATCACACCATCCATTGCTTTGGTTTTGGGTCAATGCTGCCAATTCATTCAGTGTCACCGATATGTTCAAGAGAAGTCATTCAGTTAAAATTCATCCTTTGCAATACCATAAACCTTCATTTTCATGATCACCATTCCTGAACCTTGTGTTGTCAGTCAAATTCCATCTCCAAAATCACTACACTCGTTTCGTATCGTTGATGTGGGATACATCAAGGCCCTCCTGCCACGAGTCACTTCTTGTCGACATCAACACATTATCCAAGAAGTTGACTTAGAAACACCCTTCTAGTACCTTGAAGCTTGCATGCATCAATGGTAGGTTTCTCACTTCCGGTGATAGGTTGACATTAATGGCCTTCAACCGAAAGACTTTGTATGGTGTTTGACATCAAATCATCCATTCACACTGTGCAGAATGTACTGTAGTACCTTGAGGATCATTATCATTATCAGTGATTTCTCTCACATCTGTTAACAGCTTACATCATTGGCTGGTAATCAGATGGTGTCTTCCCATGTTTAACTTCAGATCACATATTCACATGGTTAGACTTGTACTTGAGCGAACGATTGAACAATATAGAAGACCCCGGATCTAGTTTTATCCATCTGTGTTGCGATTTTAGGAGTACTAAATCATATGTACAATGGCTTTACATTAATGGTCATTCCAATCATGGGTCTATATCTGTAGACAACTGTTTATGTACATGTAATGAAATTTTATAAGCTAAGCATGGGTATGCCTTCCCTCAAAAATTCATGTAAAATCAAATATCATGATATATGTATTGTAATTGATGCAGGTCACCTTCCACTTCAATACCTCCTCTTCACGTTGTAAAGCATTTCATTTGACATTGGCATTTTTCCGACTTCATGCTTTAGGGGGAAGTTGTTATAGATCCATTTGGGCACATCAATCCCATCATTCAGATCAGTGTCTTAGGGCTCATCAAACCCTAATGTCAGTTGCTACATGCCCTAAACAAGTCACCCCTTTGAATGTCTCCTTCCCAGATAGTTTCATGACTTGAAGACATCCATAAATAGCCTCTAGAGGGACTAGTGCAGGTAAACCCTTATAAGGGTGCACTGCAGAGTAGTTGAATCCATTTTCAAGGTGCTCTGCAGAGAACTTAGGCTTCCTTTCACCTGCGCTCAGCGAGATTGAGCAAAATTCACATAGGGTTTGGGGAATATTCTTATCTTTTGGATTCATCTAGAAGGTTCCCTCACTTATCAACTCCTATGAGCTCAGAAATGGATGAGGAATGAGTTAAGGTGCATCCTATCCTCTCATCCCTTCCTCCATGGAACCAATTTTAAGTATAGAAAGCCATTTAATGCCACCATTTATGACAAAACCTCCTTCATCTTCCTATAAATTGACCACTCATATAAGTGATCATGGGTTGGATTATGTTGAATTGTAAGGAGATAATGTTGCTATGAGATTTGGCTTTGAAGCCTGTAAAATAGTTCCCGAACTACATGTCCTTGAAGATGCATAGACCGAGGCAGAAATTCAGAAGCTAGCCGCTGGAGTGCGCGATGCTAAAGCTGAGGTTGGAAGGGTGACTTTCGATTTCAATATGAAAATAGTTGAGCTGCAGTTGAAGTTGTAGCTGACCACACCACCGAAAGTTTTGGAACAAAGAGGTGTGGCGATAAAATAATCCATGGCTCAACTACATGTCACAGTTCAAGGTTGTGACCAACTCTTGACTTAGGCATTGCAGGAGGATCCTACGCTGCAAAAACTGAACACACAAATCAGCGAAGCACAGCAACAGTATGATGAGCTCAGTACGATGGTGCGGATGTTGGCACCTGCCCAGTTCTTTGTGCACTTGTAGGAAGGCAAGGAAAAATTGATGCAAATCCAGGAGTTGCAGAAAAAGAAGTCCTTGCTCAGAGCTCGACTTGAGCCTTAGACAGAGGAAGCCTGCCAGTTTTCACAGAACATCCTTGAGAAGTTGAAGACCATGCAGTAGACACATAGGACTACACAACTTGTAGTAGAAGGGCCAACCACAGAGAAACTGGTCCAGGAAGTACAGTAAGCAGCAGCACAGAGTACTGTGGAGCTTCAGGCATTGACCAAGGCATTTAGTGAACTCCACCAGAAAGTGGAACAGCCAGCTCAATGACTTGAGGGCGAATCACGATATTTGTGTTGGGGGCCTGTTGGGGGCCTGTTGGGATGGGGTCCCAAGGGTAGAATTGAATTAAACTTAGTCATTTTTGTAAAGAATTTTGTAAAATATGTAAAGTCTCTGAAAAATGTGGATGCAGAGCACGTAGATAGAAAGATTCAAAGGGGCCTTATCCCCTTGTTTTTGTTAGTTTTGAAGACATGTCCATGAGACAGGGGCCATGGTATTGTATTAGGAAAGCTATAAATAGTTGATGCTTAGCGAGTCTTAGAAGTAAGTTTTCGAATAGAGAATTGGGTACATTAAAGAGTTTTGTTAGGTAAGAGCTAAGGTAGGAAGTCTCTTGTTCCTACGCTTAGCTAGAGAAGGGAAGGCTCCTGCAGCTAAGTGTGTAGGAGGCCTGGGTAGAGTTCGCAGCTGAGTGAGCAGACCCCTGCAACTGTGTGCATAGGGTAGTTTGAGTCTGTACTGAAGAATTATATGTAATAAAGATCGATTTGAAGTGGAATACTTGTATTTATCTATTATCTGATTATCTATTATTTGTTTATTGTGTTGATTACTGTTTCATATGAATTAATGTCTTGTATCCACGCAAATTGGGTTAATTAAACATATTTGCACTTAATAATATGATTGCATAAGATTCATGAAGGTTTAGAGTTACTTTGACTTAGATTCTGATCAGAGACATAGGTCTGCATGATGGCAGATCTAGATCCCAAAAACTCTAGAAGACCTGTTTATGTGTGCGAAATTAGTTGATCGTTATCTTTTGGACCTTAATAATATAGTAACCCTATTTCACAAAGGATTGTAGGTGATTAGAGCTAGCTTTAAGGCACAGGCTCTAACGACGGATAGATCTGCACGAAGGTAGGTCTAGGGTGTAGAACAACATCACAATTATCTTTGGATGCGGAAACCTGGTTCTTGCATCCCCCATACTACTTCAGGTGAGACTGCAGCCTATGCTACGAGGGTTGTTACCGAAAGGGCTAGTAGTCTAGGGTTTTGTTGGTTGGCGCAACTAAATCTGAACCTGGTTCAGGACCCACTAAGCCAACATCTAGTAAGCTAGCAGGGGTCTACAAACAAAGGGAGTCGATGCTTCCTGCTAGTCAGTGCTAGCAAACAATCAAAGAGAGTTGGTGCTTCTTGTGAGTGGGTTCTCACAAAACAGATTGATGTAATAGAGTAGGTTATCTTATTTTACATCAATAACAACAACAAGCTTTGTGGTTTTTTCCGAAAAAGGTTTCCACGTGAAAACCTTGTGTATATAGTTGAAAGTGCCACTACAAACTGTCTCTTACTCATCCAATTGACTGCACCTCCAAATAGGTTAAACACATACCCACTTGTAAATATTCTCTAATCCAGATCTCTAGCCCAGTCTGCATCAACAAATCCACAAATTTCCAAAACTTCGTCCAATCCTGATCTTCCTTGGTAGCACAAACCATAATCACTAATGCCATGTAAATACCTAAAAACCCGCTTCATTGTTGTCAAATGCTCCTTCCTTGGCTTTTACATAAACCTGCTCAATTCTCCCACTACATGTGCAATGTCTGGTCTAGTACATACCATTGCATACATCAGGCTACTGACTGCACTTTCATATGGAAGACAAAACATTTCCTTTTCCTCTTTTTGTGTCTTGGGACACTATTCAGCAGATAACTTTACACCAACAGGAATAGGAACCTTCACTAGTTTACTATCTTGCATATTAAACATCTATAGTATTGTCTCGACATACTTCCTCTGGTTTAACCAGAGCTTCCTCTTTGTCCAATCTCATTTGATTTCCATGTCCAAAATATAGTTTGCAGCACCAAGATATTTCATGTCGAATTTGGAGGACAATTGGGTCTTCAAGTCCTGGATAATTTATTTGTCATTTCCAACCAGCAACATATCATCCACATACAAGACTAGATAAATAACATGGTCAATAATTAATTTAAAATACACACAGTGATATGCTTTTCTTCTAATGAAGCAAAGTCCCCGTATAAATGTATCAAATTTCCGATACCACATCCTTGGTGACTGTTTTAACCCATAAAGAGACTTTTTTAACTTGCATACTAGTTCTTTCTTTCCCTTCAGCGAAAAGCCTTCAGGTTGCTTCATCCAGATCTCTTATTCCAAATCCCCGTGAAGAAATTTTGTCTTCACATCCATATTTTCTACCTCAAAATCAAAAGCAGCAACAACATATAAAAGTAATCTAATAGAAGCTACCTTGGAAATAGGAGAAAAAAATATCACCAAAATCAATTCTCGACACCTGGGAATAACCTTTTGCTACCAAGTGAGCTTTGTATTTCTCCACCTTGCCTTCTGCATTCATATTCTTCTTAAACACCCATTTTCTACCAAATGGGTTTTCTTCCAGCCGGAAACTCCACCAAATCCCACGCCTCATTTTTATGCAAAGATACCATTTCATCAACCATGGCATCTTTCCAGAGTTTGCCATCCTCTGAATCTATTGCTTCCCTCATAGTTCCAGGATCATGATCAGTAATAGATAAAGAAAAATTTGAATAGAAAAAATATGGACTATACCTTTCTGGATGTCTTATTTCCCGAACTGATCTTCTCACAACTAGAGTTTGTGGCTTTTCATCTTCTAATTCCTTTTCTGTTGTAGAGTCTGATTCTTCCTCCTTTAGTTCAAACTCTATCTTCTCAAGTTCCTTTGGTAGGACTTCATGTTTAATAACATATTTCACCTCTCTAAACACCACATCTTGGTTGTACACAACCTTCCTTGTTTCTGGGTTCCAAAGCTTATAACCTTTTAAACCATCCTTATACCCAATAAAGATGCATCTTTCATATTTACTATCCAACTTTGTTCTTTTCTCCTTTGGAACATGTACATATGCATCACATCCAAATACCCTCAGATGTGAAAGAGAAGGTTTCTTACCAATCCATACCTCTTGTGGAGTCTTATCCTCCAATGTTGATGAAGGTGATCTGTTGACCAGGTAACATGCAGTCTCCACCACCTCTGCCCAAAATTTCTATCCTAACCTGACACCACTGAGCATGCTTCTTGCCTTTTCCATCAACGTCCTGTTCATTCTTTCTACAACTCCATTTTTTTGAGGTGTGTATGGAGTAGTCTTCTTCCATGCTATACCACACTTCTTACATAACTCTTCAAATTCCTTCTTGCAAAACTCTCCACTATTATCTGTCCTCAACACCTTTATCTTCTTCTCTATCTAGTTTTCCACCAGAGCCTTAAATTCTTTAAACCTGTCAAAGACTTCAGATTTCTTTTTGAGGAAATATATCCATGTATTCCTTGAGAAGTCATCTATAAATGATACATAGTACATAGACTTACCCAATTATGGAACCGAAATAGGTCCAAACACATCACTGTGCAAAAGCTCTAATATTTGTTTCACCTTTTTAGCACTAGAGGGGAAACTCACCCAATTTTTCTTCCCATATACACAATTTTCACAGAAATCAAAATCCAGAGAGAAATTAGGCATACCTTCTACCATACCATTACAATGAATTATTTGAAGTCCCTTCTCTCCAATATGTCAAAGCCTTTGATTCCATAGCATGGTCTTTTCTCCAGAGACCACTAGATTTTTTGCTCCACTTTTAGGAACCGCAAAACTATTGCACCCATCAATAATAGTGCTACCCTAAAGCTTGTACAAAGTTCCAATTCGAACTCCCCACATCAATACTAATGTTCCCTAAACCATCTTGTAGGTATCTTTCTCAAACACATTTTTTGCACCTACATCGTCTAGATTGCTTACAAAAATTAGATTTCTGGCCAATGCACGAATATGCAAAACACCCAAAAGTGTTCTAATCCTTCCACCTTGCAACTTCAACTTGAATTTTATGTGACAAATGATTATAGCCTTCCTATAAACCCATAAGAAGACATCACCACCATCGTATTTATCATACTTGTAGAATCATTCTCTATGGGGAGTGAAGTGAAAGGATGCACCTGAATCAATCAACCATTCCTCATGTTCTACATGTGTACTTTAAGAAGAAGACAAGTACACATCCCCACCTTCATCTGAGGTGGTTTTTTCCTCTGTAAAAGGAGCATCATCAAATCCCTTTCCTTTCTCAGAAGCTTTATATTTACATTCCATTTTTAAGCACCCTTCCTTTCCGCATTTCCATCATACCTTTACAGGTTTTCTTGGAGATTTAGATCTCCCACTTGAGGACTTGTTTTTATTTTTGTTCTGGGACCATCCTCATACAAACAAGGCATCACCATTCTGGCCCTTCATATTTTTCCATCTCATCTCCTCCGATAGCAAGGATGAGACTATTTCATCAAATTGTAAGGTAGTTTCATTGTTACCTATTGCAACAACCATACTATCCCATGAATCTAGTAGATAACACAACAAACTGACGCACTTATATTCATCTAAAATTTTAATATCAATATATAATAACTGGCTTACTACAGTATTAAAGGCATTTAAATTCTCTGACACCGAGTATCCATCTTTCATCCTTAGGTTATACATCTTTTTTCGTAGGAACAGTTTATTCACCAGAGACTTAGATTGGTACAAAGTTCCTAACTTGTCCCACAAAGCCTTCGCCAAAGCTTCCCCTAATACATTTAGTAATACTCAATCTGAGACACAAAATCATATTGTACTCTTTGCCTTCTAATCCAACTTCGCTCAGTCTTCAACTGACATTCTTTCTGGTTTAGTACCCGGATCTACCCCAATCCATTGATCTTTATCCACCAGCATATCCTCCATCTTGATTTTGTACAACTAAAAACTTTGACCATTAAATTTCTCGATCTCTATATTTCCACTTCTTGCCATCTTCTTTCATCACAAGAATTGATCTCATAGATCTCCCACTGAATAGGCTCTACCACAGGCCTGAGAAAAACCCCTCAGCAACAAAGGTGTCCCCTTGAAGACAAAACAGCTTTGATACCAAATGTAGGTTTTAACCCCGTATAGAAATTACCTTCATACAAATTCTAAAAACAAAAAATAAACAATGGCAAGAGCATAAAACATAAAACAGATATACACAAATATTTTCCCCTAGATCCCAAAACTGAGACTACTAGATTGATTTTTCATTATATTCCTTTCAATGTTACAATACATATATATACATGTTGAAGCATCCATAAACCCCAATCCATTAACCCTGGATTAGAACATAACCGTAGTTCCCCAGACCGGATCTACAAAATACCATGGACAAAAAACCATCTTGCCCAAAACCATGTGCGAAATCCATGCACAAAACCATAGTTAGTTCCGCCCACCTAATATGTTCATGACTTAACAATGCTCTTGGTAAACACAAGGAGAACTTATGGGCGCAAGGGAACACTATGAAAGGGTGAAGGTTTGAAGCTTCAAGGCTTCGGTATGTGCTCATGCACTTAAGAGGAGAGAGAGAAAACTCAAGGGAGGGTGCAGGGTGCAAGTTTGAAGGAAGAAGGAGGAGCATTCGAGCTTCCCAAGTGAGTGTTTCACTCAAGGGAGACAAGGAGGGGGTAGAGTCGAAGGACGAAGGATGAGGCTTCAAGGCTACAGGGTGCACTCATGCACTCAAGAGGGCCAAGGAGGCCACATGGTACATTACTGAAGGTTGAGGGGGTCAGGATTGTGGGATTTTGAGTGCACTCACATGCACAAGGAGGGCGCAACTCTTCGAGTTGAAGGAGTACACTCAAAGAAAGACTTGATTATTTAGGGTGCAATTCAGAACAAGGAAGGGGAATGATGCTTAGGAGTGTGATATGCACTCTTGGAGGGTAATATCACTTTTGAACAATGATGGATTCCTATTCAAGGCTTAAGAGTTCAATTTTTTGCTCCTAACCTTAATGGGTTCACTTGTACAACCAAATTTTGTCTAAGACTGGAAGATAGGAGAAGGAGTGAACATAATGAGTTTAGACATGAAATCAGGTGTGACACATTCTAACTCATCAACAAAACATATACAGACTTTAAAAATGGTAAATAGACATCAAAACGCCAGTTTACATTCACTCCCCAAGTACAATAGATAAAGTTTGTGCGGCAACGACCAATATTGTTGTTTTCTAACAAACAAATGTGTTATGAACATGAAATGTACTAGAGATGATCTAATCAATGAAACGACACTTAAGAATGATCAAGAACATTAAAAACATATGGAATGACTTAAAGCAACACTTAATGACCAAGGAGACACTTTATGTGACAGTGAGGTAGGCTCCAAAATTTGAATGCAATGAAATTTTGGAGGGTGTTGTAGCAACAACAACACTTGGCAATACATTGGGTGAACTTCATCTTCTATGCTTAGGAATAGATTTACAGTTAAATGGTCAACCCTTCAGGAAGTATTGATTCACGAATTAGATTTCCTTAAATTCCCCCTTTTGACCTGGTTGTATACATAGAACCTCACTTCCTTTCACTTGGTTCAAACACATAAAATATATTCCATATTATACTTGTTTCAATGTAGGAAAGGGTAATATGTGCAGCAAGTTTAAGATATTCAAAGTATGAGTTTCATGTTTGGTGTTGCTCTTCTTCTAGAAGGCCTAGATAGCACCCTGACAAAGTCACTATAGGAGCACAAATTTTGCTTTGCTATCAGTAGGCCTGGATAGTACTTAGACGAAATCGCTTGCTCCACCTCCCTATGCAGGAATCCTTTCTCTTCTTTCACCCTTTATTTATTTATTTAGTAAGAATATGCTTCGGCAATTATTGAGATCAGAGGAGGTTTCCCCTGCTGAGAAGTATTTATATAACCTTTGATATTGGTTTGCTCACCTTAGATTTTCCCCTTGTCCTTTCTCTACTAAATTTGATAAGTATGTAACACACCAAGTAGATTTACACCAAGTTGAGGAGTTTGGATATTAGAATAGGTGTGGACATAATAGGTTCCCTCAAGGTTTCCTTTTCAGATGTATCATATTTCCCATCTAGGCTTAGATCAACCTATGGAATCTTCCCAAATAAAGAAGGAGAGCAAACAGATAGCCAAGTGTTGTGGTTTTCACATTTTCTCTTTATTCCACAACAAAGCTCTTTTCAACCATGCACTTTTCACACAAGGCCTTATCTATGTACAATGACCAAGACACAAAACAAGACAAGACCCACCTTGACATGACACACAGATGATTGACACAGACAACAAAGAAGAGAAACAAGAGAAAATATTATACGGGAAACACAATTTAGAGCTGTTATTGGAACTAGTGCTTCAAATATCAGCCATTTGTGGGAAGAGGGCCAGTCCACCCGTCTAAGGATTTCAGCTTGAAAGTATTATGACCAAGATTTTCTTCGATGGTGAAAGGGCTAGTCCAAATAGGTTGGAACTTCGTGTTCTTGTGTTTCTCTTCATGGCATTTGTCCCAATTAAATACTAAGTCGCCCACATCGAAACACTTAGTCCCTATGGATTTCTTGTCGAACCAATGCTGAATATGGTTTTGATGGATGGAAAATCATTCTTTGGATTTGAGACTTTCTTCCTCAAGTTTAAGCAGGGTATCTATCCTGCTTTTAACTAGAAGGAAAAGTCTACCTTGGGACTCTTGGGAGAGTTGCAAGGTTGGGAATACAAGTTCAGAGGCAAGGTAACTTCATTACCATAAACCAGAAAGTAGGGTGAGGTTTTGAGGGAAGGCTTAGGAGTTACATAGTCAGCTCATAATGGATTTGTCAAACCATTGTGCTAAGTCCTTTGCTCAAAGAAAACAGTTTTCTTAATTATGTAGATAATATTTTTGTTTATTGATTCAGCTAAACCATTTCCTTGTAGGTAATATTTAGATGCACGATTCAATACAATACCATTTGTAGGGAATAAAAATGAGTCGCATTATCGAAGACAAGATATGTTGGAACACCAAACCTGGTTATAATGTTCTACTTCAGGAAGTGGATGACTTCTTGATCATTAACTTTTCTTAAAAGAACTACTTTTGTCCACCAACTAAAATAATTTTTTGCTATTAAAATGTATTGGTGTTGCTTTAACGAATGTGGAAATATTTATCCAATGACGTCTAGTCCCCACTGTTGGAATGGTTCCTCAATTTCTACTCATAGTAGTGGGGCAGTTGACTTCTAATCTCAACTGATGCATCTATACCAATTTGGTCACTTGCAAGCATAAGAATAAGAATATTTGAATAAGGTTGGCCAAAAATAACTAGAACTCATTACTTTATGTGTCATTGTATCACCCTCATAGTGACCACCTAATGGTCCATCATGCAAGTCTCTTAATACGTTCTCCATATATTGAGGCTAAAGGCATCTTAGCAAGACACCATTGTGGTGCTTTCAAAAATCACTCCATGAATGAGTTGATAAGATAGATCTTAAAGGAAGATTTCCATTTTTTGTTTGTTAGATAAATGTGTGGCCAATGTTCCATGCTCTAAGAATTGTCATATGTCTGGATACCATGGCATTGTTGAGCTTGTATGGGGAACTTGTTCAACATTATAAATTTATATTTCCTGTTCCCATCCTGAAATGTCTTGCTTGGGAGCATCTCTCACTTCAGTTGCAAGTTGACTGAGGCCATGGACCTTAATGGTATGAACTAGTTTAAACTCCATATCATATTCTTGTAAATATGTCATCCAATTTTCTCTCTTCTCACCCAACCCCTACTTCACAAAGTGTCATGACCGCTAGATGAGACACATATACAATCATGTGAGATTTAAGGAGATAGGGTATGAAGTAATTTACTTCCTTATATATAACATAGGCTTGTTTATCGATGGTGGATTAATTCAGCTCTTACCCCTATAAGTTAGCACTCATGAAAGAAATAGGTCATTATTTTCCTTCACGTCCTTCTGAGTTAGTATAGCAGCAATAGATGAATCTTAAGCAAATGAGTAAAGCAAGAAATATTTACCATAATCTAGACTTAATAATGTAGGTGCATCAACAATATCTTGTCTGATTTGAGCCAAAGAATTTTTTTCCCTTTTGTCCCATTTATAAGTTTCATCTTTCTTACTCATCTCCTATATAGGTTTAACTATTTGAGCATAATCAGAGATGAAATTTAGCAGGAAATTAATCTTCCCTATGAAAGATTGCATAGCCTTCTTATTCATATGGCATGCTATCTGAGTTATAGTTTTGATTCTTTTGGGATCAACTTTAATTCCACTCTTTGCAATGATGTGTCCTAAGAGGGTGTCTTTTGACATAATGAAGATGATTTTCTTAGGATTGAGAGAAATCCCATATTTATGACACGACTCGAGTGTTTTATTCAGACGACATACATGATATGATCTTATTTTGGAGAACACAATTGCATGATCCAAATAAACAACTACTCTATGGCCAATCAGGCCATAGAAAGTGATGTACATTGCTCTTTGAATGTAGCACCAACATTGATAATCCTGAATGGCATATTCCTAAAGGCGAATGTTCCCCACTTGGTCTTGAAGGTGGTTTTCAGACGATCTATTTCTACCACTAGTACTTGATTATAGCCAGAAAACCCATCTAGTAGCAAGGACATCTCATAACTGGATATTGTTTGGAGGATCTGTTCCATGGATGGCACCGAATATTTGTCTTTATCTGATGCCCAATTAAGATTGTGAAAATCGACACATAACCTTATTTCACTAGACTTCTTACTTACTGGGACCAAATTCGAAACCCAATTGGAATGTCTAACCTTGAAAATGATCTGAGCATCCAACAACTTTCTCAATTCCTTTTGGATCAAGGGTTCCAACATTGGATGAACTTTCCTTAGCTTCTACTAAAAAGGTTTCACCCCTTCCTTAATGGGAATGAAATCCTAGATAATAAAAGTATCATGTGTCTTCAAATCATCGTAGGTCCATGCAAACACATCTCAGTACTGTTTGAACATGTGAATGAATGTTTTTTGTTCTTATGGAGAACAACATCTACCAAGGTTTACATATTTTGGATCTTCTTGAGTTCCCAAGTTGACTTGTTCAAATAAAAACTTTGAGCTCTGATTCTTTGCATTAATTAGTCCTCTGAACTAATCTTGTAGGTCATATAATTTTTCTAGGGACACTATGCCTTTAGGCATAGTATTACCTTTCACTGCATTAGATGTCTCCTTCAAAGCCTTGTCGTGCTCATCCACTTTAATGGTATCATCTTTAAATACATTTGCATTAACCAAAAAATATAGTATCTATTGGTTGTCATTGAAAACACAAATATTAGTGATGTAATCAGGCACGGACAGTTTATAAATTATCTCTATAGAAAAACCATTTTTCAAAGGCGACATTCTAGCAGTTGCATTAGCTAATGCATTTTCTGCAACATTTTTAAGCCTAAGAACATAAATGATATTAAAATATTTAAAATTACTAATCATTTGCCATATCTTTTGTTTGTAGTTTTTAATATTTGGTGAAACACAGTGGATAGTGTCTCGTACCTGATGAGTGACCACTTCTAAGTACCAGTTACCTTGAGAAACTCTAATTTCATATCGATGGATTTCTTTAACCTAAGAACGAGTGCTTCATATTCGACGGTATTATTTTTACACTCGATCTCCAAACAACATGATAGGATGTACTTCTTATTGTATGGATCTATGAGTATGCAACCAACTCCAAAGACATCCTACATTCTTGAACCATCAAAGTATAAAGTCCAAATATTATTAGCTACTAAACTTGTTCATGTACTAATATTACTATTATGTACATCTATATTACATGATTCATTAGCACTAGTTGGAGTGAAAAAAGGAGCTCCAACTATGTATCGGGTGGGAAGGGTGATGGTTGTGCTTCATAACACCCGTTATCGGTTTCCGAAAAATAATTTCCAAATATTAAATCAGAGAATACAACAAGCTCATTATGACCCTCAAGTGTTGTCACATTATATTTCATGTATGGTTCACTCTCCACTCGAATCTAGTTGCTTTTTCCCTTATATGGAAGCCATAAGTGTGACCAATATATAGAAAAATATCCTTGTAATATACTAGACCAATATCTACTGAAGAGTATGTCATAGGCTTTAGGAATTTCCAAAATTACAATGTTTATACATTGGTGTACTCGGTGATCAAATGATAATCAGATAATAACATTCTTGAGTTCACCAATAACTTGGACAAGGGATCTATCCAGCTGAATGATTTGTGCAACCATTTTATCCAATTTAGTATTAAGTTTCTTAGCAACAGATAATGGAATTATGTTTACAGATGCACCTGAATCAACCAAACAATTATGTATATTATTATTAAAAATTTTGAAAGTTAGCAAAAATTGGGGGCAGATATTATTAGCATCTAAAGTTACAACATTAACTTTTGGTTTGAGGTTTCCAGAAGACTGGACACCCTTTGAGAAGAAGAAGTTTTTTCACCCGATGAAGGATGTGAAAAGGCTTGGACAAGTAGTTCACGTTGGCCTTCTAGATTCATGACCTCAAAGATCGAAATGTTGGCGCGAGCTCTCTTCAAATCTTCAATGATATTATAATCAATTGTTTCACTTCTAACAGGCAATGTTGAAGTGACTGGAGGAGTAGCTTTGCCTGACACTTCTAGAGTGATGGAATTGATTTTTTTGCTACTGGAAGTGTTCTTAGAAGCAACAATATTTCCAAACTTACTTTTTGTATTCTGAGAAAGATTAGCTAGTGGTGAGATCCTTCTTAACAATTTCTCCTTCATTTTTTTCTTGTCACCTCCTATTAAAAATTAGGCCCTTTCATCCTCAAACTTTAACGACCATTCTGTTTCTGAGGAGGGGCTTCACTTTGCAATGGTGCTTCAACACTCTTCTTGTTAGTATTGAGAATAAAATCAAAAACTTTAATTGCATGTCCAATACTTGTACTTTCTTCATCCTTCATAGGTTCACTTGCTTCTTCCATTTTCTTAGACTTCTCATCTACTAGTAAAGTATCAATAATGTGTCCGGCTAGATAATTCATGTTGCAGTTCCACTATGGGCATGTTTTTTTCTAAATGTCATTCCTGATGGAAGGAACAATATTTATCCATGCATATACTTTCAATATTCAACACAAGATTCGAACTCTCGCAAAATTTAGCCAGCTGGTTGTTATTGTTGTTATTCCTTCTAAATGGAAATGAATTGGGGGGATTACTACAGGTAGAAGGCTTACTTGACCTTCTCTTTAATTCTAAAAATGTGTTAGTGAGTTCCTTTAAATATTTGGTCAAGATTTCAATATCAATGGAATCCTTTTCTTTAGCTTTACTTGAACAAGGCTGACACTTCTTACCCATCTCCTTGGAGTCTTTAGATTTGTCATCATTAGTAATAGCTCCAATGGCACACAAGTATTTCTCCACGATGATCACTTTTTCAAATTTTAGAGCCAATGTCTCCTTTTCAGTTCATTTAACAAAAGCAGAAATGTTTGTAGGCAAGTCAGTTGTATAATAATCAATAGTAATTGAATCGTGAGGCTGTGTATCTAGGGGAAATTTGTTCAATATGTGGTTGAACTTCTAATTGAAATCCTTGACTTTCTCCTTTCCCCCAATCTTAATATTTCCAAGATCATGGCGTGAGTCTTTTCATCAAATAATTTCTCCAAAAAAAATTTCTTAAACTCCCTCCATCCATGGATTGAATTAGCAGGTAGACTATGGTACCATGTTGTTGTTATACCTTCTAAAGTTAAAGTAATAATTCTACAAGCAACATCATTGTATCGTACCTCTAAGATCTGTTGATTCATATAGAAATCATTGATATGATCTTCTACTTTGGTCTTCTTGTCTAGGTCAAACTTAGATAACAACTTCTCCGTATGTTTGGGCATTCTATGAAGGTTGTTTGGAATAGTGAGTGGCCCTTGGGCCATCCAATCCAAATCCTAATCATCATTTCTTCATCTCTTTTTTCCCCTTCCTTTCTGAGTCTGATGAGCCTTCTCCTTCACCGTTGAAACCGTTGTTAAATTCTAACTCAATTATCAACTGCGCTCCATAAAAAATAACAATATCTTTCTCGTACTGTTCGTGAATGGGTGGAAGTGGCTCTTGTTGAACTATGTCTTTTGAATACTCTGCTAACTCCTCAAGAGTGGTGAAAACCAAATCTTCCACCAATGAAACTAAGTCACAAGTACGAGTTGTTTCTTTCTTCTTAGGATGATGAGAGATATTATGAATAACATGGAGTAAACCGATAGCTTTCGCAATCTGATGATTAATAGGCATATGTGCCCAGAGTTGTTCGTAGGTAAATTCATAGGCCAACTCTAGACCAGGTTGAGAAGAACCTCCTGCTTTGGGGATATGAGTTGGGATAATGATCAAGATATTATTGCATTGTCTAGAAGATGAATGATTGGGATGTGTAGAGGTATCAACCATAAAAAAATGGTTTCCCTCCTTTTAGCGCCAGAATGTTGATGGTGTTGGATACCACCAATATATAGGGGATATCCCTTACATGAGGTTCCAACTAGACCTCTCACTGTTTGGTGTAGGAGTCCCATCTAGAAATACGGCCCGACTATCATTTTATTTAAATATTTGCCTTGGCTTAAGCAGTTCGCACGAGAGAGAAGTGCACATGTGCTTTTGAATGAGAAAGAGAGTGTACCTTGTGAAGTGTTTGAATGTTGATGTATCAAGGTTATTTCACTATAGGGGAGAGAAAGTGAGCCTCTAAAAGATAATTAATAGTACTAATCTACTGGAGACACATGCACATAAAAGAGAAATAATTGTTAAACATTAAGCGAAGTAGTTCACATAGTTGCAATGATCGTTAAATCATCACAAAACATTCCCAGCAAGGTGAGCACCAAAGTCACCGAAATAGTTCAATTACTTTAGCACATATGAAAGCCAAAATAAACTACAAAGATTAGAAGAATATTCTCAAAACATCTATGATTCATGCATGAAAATATGTTGTCCAAAAAACTTCAATTATTAAACAAAAGTTCCAAGATACATAAGTACAATGAACCTCACTAATTCCAATAGTGGAGCATTAGAGCCACTACTGGCTCCCTAAAATTACTCTCTCTATATCTCTAATGCCTTATGGAAGAAGCCAAGGTTGAAATTCCTTTTCTTGAGTAATGAGGATCCTTTTATAACTTGAGGAGTGACCTTTCATATCCTCATGACTCTTGACTTTCTAGCTTCTAATGACCTTTGGACTCCTAAAACCCTTGGAATTACATATGAATTTTAGAATTACATGTATTTTGGACTTATATACGTGGTTTTTTTGTCCATACATGACTCTTGGACTTCCACGTCTTTGTCTTTACAATAATTACATGATTACATCATAACTTCCACATCATCATTTGATGAGGATGTGACAAGTCACTATTATTGATGACTTGGACTAGTAGTGACTAATGGCATCGACTTTCTTCAATAGGTGACATGGCTGCCACTTGTGTCTTATATCTTGCATATAGCTTCTGTGTCATTCATGTATTCACCCTCCAATGGGCTTCTGATCACATGGATTTTTTAGGTTACTTCAATTGTCAAGATTCCAATGTGTTCTTTATTCTCAAATGCTTCCTTTGACTACCCTCTTTGCCCATTATTCTTCATGCATCCTTGCTATTTTTTTCTTGAAATACTAGTAACTACAATCATCCATGGAAAGCAAACATCAGTCTAAAAATTATCCTATCCTAACGTGTTTCATACAAATTTTTTGTTCATTACTTAATAGTGCACTTGGGAAAAGCAAGGAGAACCTTTGGGCATGAGGGTGCACTGTGAAAGGCTGAAGGGTTGAAACTTCGAGGCTTTGGGATGCGCTCATGTGTTCAAGAGGATAGAGATAAAACTAAAGAGAGGGTGCACGATGTAGGTCCAAATGATGAAGGGGGAGAATTCAAGCTTCCCAAGTGTGTTGTGCACTCAAGGGAGACAAGGAGGGAGTAGGGCGCGGTGTCAAAGGACAAAGGATGAGGCATCAAGGCTTCGGGGTGCACTCATGTGCTCAACAGATCCAAGGAGGGTGCAAGGTGCATTGTTTAAGGTTGAAGGGATCAGGCTTTGGGGCTTCAGAGTGCACTCATGTGCTCAATGAGGGCACAACTCTTTGAGTTGAAGGAGTGCACTTAAAGGAAGACATTAGAGAAATTTTGAGGTCTAAAATGGGCCTCAAAACAAAAATGTACAACAAAAATAAACTTTATAAGAACCAATAGGATTAAAGATGATGATGTCAACCATGCAAATTGATTCACCATTTTTGGATTAAAAAAGCAAAAAAAAAAAAAAAAACTACTTTTTCAACTTGTATTTTCAACTTATCTCCCTATGGTTTTGCTCAAATTTTGAGTGGGAGCATATAGAAAATCCTATAGATTCACAAGATCATGCAATGTACTAAAGCACAGGACAAGAATCTACTTCTACTTTCAACCAACGGAAGCCAATAGATCAATGAAAACAATATGAACAAGAAGAATATGAATCAATGACACATAACACAAGATGTATTTAGGGAATACCACTGCTCAAAACCCTGCTATTTGTATTGCATATGTCAAAAATATGATTGAATATACAAAGCTTATTCCAACTAGAACAATTATGCACAAGTATGTTCAACTCTCTCAACTCACAAGCTAGCTCTTGGCCAACACTTAGCCAATTTTGCAGCTCTCCAAGCCTCTAATATCTTGCGTAATTCATAGGATGAATAGCCCGTATTTAAAGGGAATTCATGCTTCCAAAACTGTGCAATACAAACATAGGATCAATCTCTGATTCATGCATGATATTTACACTCAAATAAATAATGCCACTGATAGTACACTATACCTGCACTCTAGTCTCAACTGGATCTTTCTATGAACTGACATGCATGAGTTTTTGATGAGGGAATATTAAGTTAACTGGAGTAACACTTGTGGATGCACTAGTGCACAAACTGAATATCAACTCTCTATTAGTTCCTAAAATAGTTTGGAACTAATTTAACTGAACTTAACTCAGTAAACTTAGTGATCTAATTTCCAACTCAATTTAAACTGATGTTGGACACCTAAAACTTAGGAAGAACAAATACATAACTACAAAAATACTTCCAACTCGAAATTCCCAAGCTAATTAAGTTAATTAAACTTAATTAACTATTTACAAGTTGCTATGAGAATAGAATTCAATTTTAATTCTTACTTTAATTATGTTAGCGCTTGAAGTTTCACCTCAGGCTGAGAAAGGCAAACTCCAAGGCAACATCAAACCACTTAGCCTCGTAGCTAGCCCTACGGGGCAGGAGAGGGCTCTCTCCGGTATATCTCGGCAAAGATCTTCAAAGGGCGGAGATAACCAATAAAGAACACTGATTTTAGGCTAGTAAACTGATAAAAGGTTTGATTTGAGATTTTTAGGATTTAGGTGGAAAATCGGGGAAAGGCAATTTTGGGTGCGGCGATTGGACACAGTTTTCGTAGGGGGCTCTTTGGGGCAAGATAGGAGACTGTATTGATGCCTTTGAAAGAGTTGGATGAATGAGAATGACTGGTGAGGAGCTAAGGAGAGCAAGCAATCACCTTGAATTCCCCTTAAACAGATGAAAACATTGATATTAAGCAAACTTAAAAGCAGAGCATGGCAATCATGAATTCTACTTTAACACTTCATTTGCCTAATTTGCAGAAGGAAAAGTAAGAAGATGATTCACATAACAAACTTACAAGTACAAAGAGAAACACACCATCAATACATGTAACCACAGGAATCCCAAAAAGGACTGCAAAACCCTGGTCTTTCTTCCTTTGCCAAAATTGCAGAGATACAATGAGCAATACAATAGAAGCTTTCTCCCTCAAGAGTCCAACCATGAAAATGACCAAGAAAGTACATAATATAGGCAATCTAACATCTTTCCTTGCCTCTAGGAGTCGAGCACACTATCCTAGGAGCTGTTTCAACCAATTCCAAACTGAGCACTAGAATCTAGGCAGTCAAAACAACTTGCCTCTATAAGCTAGGAAACCAATTCATTCATTAAATTTTTGCCTATTTCATGAATGAATCTTCTAGAAGAGATAAATAAGTGTCAAAGTATCATAAAATTACATCATTTACATCAAGGAGGATCAAAACCCACTCCAAAAATTCAAACCTAATCAAAACTGCGTTTTGTTGAGCTGTAGGTGCATTTCTGTGAAAATAGCCTGATGCGTAGCGCCCTGAATCTCAACGCGTAGTGCGCCTTTGGTCCTGCTTTTGAGGCACTTCCCGGAATCAAAATGAGGCAAAAGTGGGCTTGTTGGAAAGTTCTGGAAGTCTACTTTCCAACCCAAGTGGAATTTCTGAGTTTGGTGACCATTTTCCCCTCCAAAATTGCAATCTCCCAAGACTGCTTCCTGTGTGTCAAAAAAGTGGCAGAAAGTCATTTTTTGCATGTTTTTTGACCTTCTGGAGGCTCAAAACTTGGTGAAATTTCTTGGCAATTGCTGAGAAAATGTGTTTTTACATGAAAAATCAAAAAATGGTGAGTTTTTGAGAAATGGACTTGCCCATCTTCAGGGTAGCGCGCGGCGCGCTACGCGTTCAGAGCAAAAACCTATGTGTGGCACAAAAAATTCACAATTGACAAAATTTTCTTCAAATTTCTTGAAATTTGGGTTGGGATTCCCCAATCAAGTACCATGCTCAGTCAAAGAGGCTTTGGCCAAAATTTGGAGTGGATCGGGCCTTTTCTGTCGTTTTAGTGCCTTGGCCAACCTCCTTGGATCTAGCGATTGTAATTTTGACATTTCTCTAAAACCATGACACCTGTGAAAAAAGTGAAGGAGGTTTTTCTTCTTTGGCATGTTTTGGACAAAAACCTCTCTCAGTTTTCCAAAATTCATCTTTTACTTTTCTAAAACATCTTTTGAGTGAAACTTATCCGGATGTGTGAAACAAGGAATTTTGTCGAAATGAAGCGAAATGAAGGGGATAAGGGGCTTCTAAATTCTTGGGGAAATTTTTGGAAGTAGGGAGGGATGTTAGGAAGTAGGGGAAAGTGGAATCTTAGAGATTGAGTGAGGGGAAGGGGTCCAAAAGGGCAAAACACAGGCCCAACCTAGAAAATTGCCAGGTTGTAGCTAGAAACTAGGGTTTGTGGGAAAATGAGGAATTTGGGGAATCTCAGTGATGGGAAGTGTTTAATAAGGTACATGAAGGATAGGGGAAGGTGTATGAACATCTGGATACAAGTTTTGCCGATGATTTGTCCATCCAAGAGAAATTGCCTTCAAAACCCTAGGAGAGGAAAATGAACCTTGCCTAGGCACAACTGAAGCATGGACAAGGTGTAAAATGACTCATTAGACACTGAGATGATAATGAAAACCCTATGAATGATGATAGACTCAGCTGAATAGTGAAATAGATTGGCATTTGGGCAACTTTGAAAAGAGTGAGAGCAAACCCTAGACCTAATGCCTAGTGACCAAATTTTGCTTGAAGACTCACTGAAATGACAAAATTTGACCTTGACACTCTGAGACCACTTTGTAAGAGCATATTTGATCACTGGAGGAAGGCTGGAAAGACTGACACTAACAAATTCAAGGACAAATTAAATTGGGATTTCTTGTTGCCATTTCTCAACACTCCCTCTTAACAAGAAAGGTATTATCAGCTACCCCGATCATGTCTCTCTGAAACTCGAATTTACATCTTCATGATGCCTTTGTCAAAATGTTAGTATCTTTCTCCTCCGTGGGAATGTACTCTAGCAACATAATCCACCCTCAATACATAATCTCTAAGACGATGATATTGGATATGAATATGCTTGGACCGATCATGAAAAACGGGATTTTCAAAGAGTTTGATACAACTCTTATTATCACAGTAAATCACAGTTGGATCCATCTACTGACCAAACATACCAACTAGGATCTTCCTCATCCAGATGGCCTCACTTGTTGCTTGACTCACAGCCATGTACTCTGCCTCTTCCGAATTGAGTGCAACCAGTCTTTGTTTCCTGTTGTACCAAGAAACTATCAATGACCCAATAATGAATATCCCTCCTGATGTGATTTTTTGGTCAGATGGACTCCCTACCCAATCTACATTTCCCCCTTTTTGTATGTACCATAATCCATACTAAGAAGTGCCCCTAAGGTATCTCAACACATGCTTTGTCACCTTCCAATATAGCTTGGTATGCCTAACCATCGCTTGACTAAGTTGGTTAACTACATAGAACATATATGGTCATGTGTTCACCAAGTAAATGAGTGAAGCCACAATATGCCTATAAACAGTAGCTTCCACTACTTCCCCTGAAGTAGCATCTTCCTTCCTCTAGTTACCTACTAGAGGAGTCTCCATGGGTTTATTGCTCTCCATGCAGAATCTCTTGAGTATCTCATTGCCATACTTGCCCTGAGATACAAACAACTCCCCATCTCCCTACCATACCTCCATGCCAAGAAAGTAATGCATGATCCCCATGCCCTTCATCTCAAACTCTCTTGCAAGGTCCTCCTTGCAAGACTTGATCATCTAATCATCACCTGTCAGTATGAGATCATCAACATAAAGTACAATGATCAATAGTTTACCTTCAACCACTATGTGGTATAGGTTCACATCTGCTTCACTCTATGTGAAGCCAAACCTAGTGAAGTAGCTATCTATCATTGTATACCAAGCATTAGGTGATTGTTTCATCCCATACAATTCTCTCTTGAGTCGGCACACATGGGACTCATGGTAAAAGGTCTAAAAACTTTCAGGCTACTCTATGTACACCAATTCCTCAATCATGTCATTAAGTAAGGTTGTCTTCACATCCATCTAATGTATCTTCCAATCCATATATGTTGATAGTTCCAATTTATATCTGATTGACGAGTACCTTGCAACAAGAGAAAATGTCTCATCATAGTCAATCCCCTCTACCTATGAAAATCCATGGGCCTCAAATCTAGCCTTATGCTTCTCCACACTACCATCTGCAGCTTGCTTTACCTTATAAAGCCAATCAGATCTCAACACTGACTTGTTCTTTGGTCTCGGGACCACATCCCAAACATTGTTATGAACTATGGAGTCATACTCCTCCACCATGGCATCAACCCAAACCGGATGCTACACTGCTTCCTTAAAGGAAGATGGCTCTATCACAACACATTCACCCATAATATCCATGTATCTAGTGTACCTCTTAGGTGACTTCCTCTACTTGCACTGAGAAGTGGGTGCTCCCACATTCTCTAGTGCATCATCCAATAATATGTCAGCCTCTTTGGTATGGTTTCTTCCCTCTCTAGAAGACTTTGCCTGAGTGGATATCTCCACTCACAAATCCTCTCCATGTGGCTGCTCCACATCAATCTGAGGCTCCTCAACCTTAGGAGCTAAAAGTTCCTCACCCACATGTAGCTTAAGATCCCTCTCAAGGGAAACTCGCATGGCCTTCTCCTCATCGAATCTAAGATCCCTATGAACCATTATCATCCTGCTAGTTAGCAAGTACACCTGATAGTTGTGAGGTGTATCAGTGTACCCCACAAATATTCCCAACTTTGTTGTAGGCTGAAGTTTCTTCCATGCATATTTGGTCACAAGGAAATATATCGATGACCCAAAAATCCTGAAGTGACCAACATCTGGCCTCTTACCAAAATAAGCCTCCTCTAGTGTCTTCATCTCAAATATCCAATGTGGGCTATGGTTCTGAACATAAACTGATGTTTTGCATGGCTCAACCCACAAGTATAGTGGTAGGCCCTCATCATGCAACATCACCCTCGCTACCCCTGCTATGCTTTTTTTCTTCCTCTCAACCACCCCATTATGCTGAGGATTATGGGGTGTCATCAACTCCCATTTAATCCCTTCTGCTGCACAGAAGTTCTTAAACTTATTTGAGTCATACTCACCACCATTATCACTCAGTAGAGATTTAACCTTCTTGCCCGACTCTTTATCCACCAATGCTTTAAATTCACAAAACTTTGTGAAGGTTTGATCCTTTTTCTGCATGAAAGATATCCAGCATTTACGAGAAAATTCATCAACAAATATCACATAATACCTGTGTTTGGCCATGGAATTTTTCAGGAATGGTCCACACACATCCGAATGGACTCGCTCTAGAATAGCCTTTATTCAACTGTCTCTATTGTGAAAGTAAGAGTTAGTGTATTTTCTCAAAGTACACCCCTTGCATGTATCAACTTGCTCAAGCATACCTTTGGGAAGACCGATGGAGATATGTTGCAATATCTTCAAAGCCCCATGATGCAATTGGCCCAATTTCCTATGCCACAACTCGCCAATGTCTCGGCTCTACACCCTATCTTCTTTTGTGCTCAAAGAAGCACACTCCTCTACCTCTAGCTTATAGAGATTCTTCACCCAAATTCCTATCTTCTTTAATTGTCCTGTGGCTATGTGTCGAAGGAATGCCTTTCCTTTCAACAAGATCACATCATAGTCTATATCCTCAACCATGGCAACAAATACCAAGTTCTTCTTCCACTTGGGCACATAAATAACATTCTTCAAGGTGAGTGGAGCCCCATGCTCCCTCTAAAAAGTAATCGTGCCCAATCCAATAACAATATACTTCCCGTCATCACCCATCTCGATATGCATCTGTAGATATTTCTCCTCCAGGTCACTGAATAACTCTTTGTCTCCAATCATGTGGAATGAAGCTCCACTGCCTAAGTACCATACACTTCCCATCGTTGATGACACCATGCATGCAATGATGGAAAATTCCAATTCTAATTTAGAGGCCAAAGCCTCACCTGCCGCTCCTCCTGAGGACTTCTTGAGTGGAAAATTTATAGCAAAATGGCCTAGCTCATGAAAATGAAAGCACTTGACTTTCGTCATGTATTTCTTCTTACCTCCATGATAAGAATTAGATTCAGAATGGGAAGCTTTCCCTTTCCCCTTCTTCACCTTAATTGCTAAGGCACAGTTCTCTTCATCATCAGTATTTGATAAAGAGTCATCCCTGGTGTTCCTCCTCATCTCCTCCTACATCAAATATGACCACAGTCATTCCCAATCCGATAGCTTCTCGCAACCATTGACAGAGTCTTGATAATTATGCCAACTCTTTGGGAGTCCTAGAAGATAAAGACTCACCATATCATCCTCAGAAACCATGATTCCAACACTTCCAAGTTCATCACGACATTGAGTGAACTTGGTTAAGTATTTTGGAATTGTCTCGCCTTTCTCCATTTTTATTTTTCAAAGTTTACCCTTTAGTGCCAATTTCCTTTGGTCATTGTTGTTGTGATACAAGTTCAACAATTCTTTCCACATAGAATATGGAGTTTCCTTGCCATGGAGACTTGAAAAACTGTGGTCTCGAACTCCCTCAAGGATTATCTGCCTCACCTTTGCCACACACTTCTTCCATTCGACCAAATTATATACATCCGATGTTGTTGGATTAGGAATTTCTTGATCATCGAATTCCTTCAAGCCATTATCCTCTAGCACAGCCTCCATTCTGTCCCTCTAGGATATAAAATTGGATATTCCTTCCAAGGCATACTCGAGCCGCAAACTGCAGAACACCATCTGTCGATCCTGAAGTATGTATTGCAAATTCATATTTCACCTGTAACCCAAAACTCAAAACTTTGAAATATTCTGTAGTATATTATTCTCAGCTTTGATACCATGTAGAAAATCCTGTATATTCACAAGCTCATGCAATGTACTAAAGCACAAGACAAGAATCCACTTCTACTTTCAACTAGCGGAAGCCAATAGATCGATGAAAACAATAAGAACAAGAAGAAGACAAATCAATGAAACATAACACAAGATGTATCTGGGGAATCCACTGCTCAAAACCCTGCTATCTGTATTACATATATCAAAAATACGAGTGAAGATACAAAGCTTGTTCTCACTAGAACAATTCCGCACAAGTATGCTCAACTCTCTCAACTCACTAACTAGCTCTTGGCCAACACTTAGCAGATTCTGCAACTCTCCAAGCCTCTAATCTCTTGTGTAATTCCTAGGATGAATATCCTGTATTTAATGGGAATTCATGCTTCCAAAACTACGCAATCAAAACATAGGATCAATCTCTGATGCATGCGCGATATTTACACTCTAGTAAACAATACGACTAATAGTATGTTGTCCCTGCACTGTAGTTTCAACTGGGTCTTTCTCTAAGCTGATATGCATGACTTTCTGATGAGGGAATCTTAAGTTAAATGGAGTAACACTTGTGGATGCACCAGTGCACCAACTTACTGTTAACTCTCTATTAGTTCCTCAAATAGTTTGGAACTAATTTAACTGAACTTAACTCAGTAAATTGACTGATCTAATTTCCAACTCAATTTAAACTCATATTGGACCCCTAAAACTTAGGGAGAACATATACATGACTACAACAATACTTCCAAATCGAAATTCCTAAGCTAATTAAGTTAATTAAACTTAATTAACTATTTACAAGTTTCTATGAGAATATAATTCGATTTTAATTCTCAGCTTAATTCAAGGACAAATTAAATTGGAATTTCTTGTTGTCATTTCTCAACAAAGCACTCATTGGATGTGGACTTTAATTCCTCACCCAAGAAGTAGCCATGTTGCATACTTTTGATTGACCCTTCTACATGAAAAATGAGAAAAACATGAGAAATTTAATTGCAATCACAAGTTTTTCATGTATTTCTCATTTTTCTTGTAGCGGGTTCCATCAAAAGTATGCAACATGGGTACTCCTTAGATGAGGAATTAAACTCCAAATCCAACGAGTGATCTCACGCAAACTTTGAGTAATACTATAGGGAGATAAGTTGAAAATATGAGTTGAAGAAGTCTTTTTTTCATTTTTCCCTCTAAAATTTAATGATGTAACCTAATCTTATTTTATTATTTCCACTATTATTTTCCTTAGGAGGCCCATTTTATACCTCAAAATTTCTCTAATGGTTGATTCTTTAGGGCACAGTTCATAATAGGGAAGGGGAATGATGCTTAGAAGTGTGTTATGCACTCTTGAAGAGCATAGGGTGCACTTCTAAACAATGAAGGATTCCCGTTCAAGGCTTACGAGTGTGCTTTTGTGATCCTAGCCTTAATGGGTTCAGGTCCTTACTCCTTCCAATAGATTTTATATTTAAAAATTATGGACCGAAAAATTTCCTTCCAGTAGATTTAACCATGTATCTATGACATTTGTATCTATCTGGCCTTCAAATATAGGAATGTCAAAGTTCAATCATCCTTAAAGGGGGTGGTGCCTCTGAGGTGGTTACCAGATGAATATGCTTCGCCCGTTGATACCTGTCAAATGATCTGGGAAAATTTATCCATTATCACATTCCTTTGTCGCTTGAGGGCTTCTTCAAGCAACATTTTGAAAGGATCTCTTGCTCCATCGTCTTTATTTTCTTCCACCATGGGAGTTCATCAGGATTATCGAGGTCAATCTTACAAGGGTTTAACGAGTTCAAGTCCTAACTCCTTATACCCCGACCTCTTTGGGGACATGCACAGAAAAATAAAGAAAGAACGGATTTTTATGATACCACTGATCCATATTTACGCAAGAATAGAATGAAATACATATTTAAATAGAAACACAGAAATATAGTGAAAATTGAACTTCAATTCATTAATAACAAATACTAAAATTTGTTTACATGAAAAATGAAAAGAAACTAGCTCGAACAATGGTAGATATCTCTGATAAGAGATGTGATGGTTACATGCTTTATGAAATGTGTTATAATGAGTCTTGGAGGCATTTTTATCATAAAGAAGAAGTGTGAAACCTTAACCCTAGGAGATGAAGCACCGATAGTTTTGGGCCCTATTGGGTGAGTTGAACCACCAACTTCTCGAGGTTGTAATTTTGCATAGGATCTTCGTTTAACTATCACAATACCTTGTTTTGAAGATCTCCATGAGGAGTTAAAATGATAATCCATGAAACATTTTTCTGGCACTTTTTCAGTCCCTCCATTTTCCCAGAAAACATCTTTTAGGACCTCAAAACAACTCCAAAAGTTTAGGACCCAAAAATTTTCCAAAAATAGAAATTTGTGTTAGAATTAAGCAAGATAAAAGTGTTATAACCCTATTTTCCACTCCATTATAGTGAGAGAAACCCAATATCAACTTACCTCAATTGTTGGCTAGAATGCATCCCCTTTCACATTTTATTTTACTTACGTGAGATTTATTACATGTTAAAAGGGTGAAATTACATAATTAAGCAATTTATCATAATGATTATCTCATAACTATTATATTTTAGGAAAATAATTATCAGAAATAGCTCAATTATGTTATTTCACCCTTTTAACATAAGATAAACCTCACATAAGTAAAAGAAAACATGAAAGGGGATGCATTCTAGCTGGCAATTGAGGTAAGTGGATATTGGGTTTCTCTCACTATAATGTAGTGGAAAATAGGGTTATAACATAAAGGAAACAATGTTGAGGGTCCAAGTGCCATAGGCAAGTGACCACCAATATCCACCTGGATTAGCAGGACTAGGAGATGTAGTGCAGGAAGCCACTATGTTTGGAGTGTTACAATGCCAAGCAGGCAAGGACGAATGCAAGCAGATCTTGGTGGTTAGGATTTTGGGATAGTTGGCGAACGTGATTTAAGTATCCATAGTGAAGGGATCATAAGATATTTGCAAGAGGAGATAGGTCAGTGAAATGGGGAGATAATTTTTGGTAGATATATCAACCCAACACCATTCGATGGTAGAACCACATGGGATAGCTAGAGAAAGGGTTGTCTAAACATATATAGACTATTAGTTGACATGGAAACCAAATAAACTGGACAAGAATCAAGATGACGGTCACAATGGAGCTATTCTAGAATGATAAGAAGACCTAACTTTCATATCATGGTCATTGGCCAGCAATGTGAATAGTTATCAATGCTATGTTCTTTTGTTAAGCAATTTCTAGTCAATTTTCCATAGTTGTTTTAGTTGTTCTATCTGTCTGTAGCAGATATCCAACATTTTTGTAGATGAAATATCCATGTTAATACAGGTCAAAGGGATATGGTTTTTGTAGAGACGCATGTGTTTTGTAGTGCATAAGCTAATATAATTTTTTATCTTTCTCTATGATAAGGTTGGTGAGCTATATTTAAACTAAGTTTGTTGTAGCATGTTACGCGTGTTTCTTTATTATGAAATAATGAAAGACTGATCAATTTCCACTATATATGTTTATGAATGGATGAGTTGCCTTATTGTAGTTGTTTTTATGGTTCTATTGCTACTATTTGCATGTTTTAATAATGTTATTATTGGAAACTAGGTCATTAATGAGAGGGGGTTTGTTAATCAATAGTGATGGCCTTTATATCAGTTTTAAATCATTTTTCCATATTATCAATTTGCAACACACATCCACAATATTATCTTATCAAAACATGGAAGCGAAAGTAACTAATAATATCATCAACACAAGAATGCACACATGAAGACACAATTATTTCTAGTGGAAACCCTTTCAAGAGAAAAACCACTCTATTGTTGTTCTGCTTCTCAATTCTTCTATTAATCTGCTAAAAAAAATTAACATGGATTAGCTTACAACCATAAGCCAAAAGAAATGGTTTCTTTCATAGTATTTTGGCACCTATCGGTTAGGAAATATGTTTCTCTCGCGGATCTATGAAAATCTATCGTTGGAAGCCCCCATGACAAACGTCCTTGCCCAACTCCAATTGGACTATCCAACCCCTAGTAGATGGATAAAGATGTTACTATGATTGAATCTACCTAATCACTTTCTACTATGAAGCCTCCACACCTTCACTTCCTCCATGTGAACCATGTTTCATAATATTTCACACTGGGTTCTCAATCTCCTCAACATGAGCAACCCAACAACACCATCATTTTGTAACATAAAATCTAAAGCAAAAACTCTGACTTGAAGGAGGGAAATTATTCTCTTCATCTCACACCAAAACTATACTCTCTAGCATACTCTAAGTTGTCAATTCTTCTCCTCTTTAAACATTGCCACCTGTAACACAAAAACTCAGAATTTTCTACTCAAATTTATCTTTGATTTCTGCATACAATACTCTGATAAAACTCTACAAAACTATCTGAGTAGATGCTACAACCTCTATTCACTCTCATAGCCCTCTCAATGGCATTCTCTCACATTCTCATATAGACCAACCAAATCAACTCGGGACCCTTCCTCCATTTAACATTTTCTGAGATAGTTAACTGAGTAAATGCTATAGGTTTTGAGTCCTCAACAATTCTTTTCACACTTTTCAATTTTCTCGGATCTAGCTCTTTGACTAGATCAAACCACTCTCTCCACTACCTTATGGTTATTATCAAGTTTAACCAACTTCTAGAAGCTCATTAAACTTTTTCCTACCTTTACATGATAAGTCTCGAACAAGACAAGCCAAAAAAAACAAAGAAACACCTGATGTGCATGAGGAATGTGGGGAAAACTCACTTTAGGCCTCAGCTGCACCCACAAAACTACCAGATTTTGGTTGTAGCCACACTCACAAGCTCAAAAAAAATTAGTTGGAGCCTTCCAACCACATGCATGAGCCTATCTCCCAGTGGTTGGGGCAAAGGATGGTGAGACTCAAACTTCTCTGACTCATAACTTTTCCAAACCTATTCTATTTCTTGACAAGGCTCTGTAGGACCTTTGGAATCCATTGGAACCTCTGCAACACTTCAATAAGTCACTGCCACATCATCATCACAAGTCAAACTAGGTTTAATTAGATGCCAACCAACAAATACAGTAACACCTGGGCCATCAAACTGCTCCACAACATCTCTTCCATCAGTATGCAGCTCCAAAACATGTTGGACATCCTCCAACACTTTTACAACCTTTTCCAACTCCTATGCATCATCTCATCAATTATGTAGACCTAATTATTAACGTGGAGACCTAATCAAAAAATATCCTCAACTTTAACTCCTATAGCAGCAACCAACACCTTCTTGATTAGTCAACAAGAGCATCAAGAAGATCATCACCTCCAAGACAACTCCTCCTACATAACAGAGCATCAAGTGAGGACCTCCAAACCAATGCAACACACCACCATCCAAATATATGAAATAATCATGATAATAACAACATGATCATGAGGAACATGACATCCTCTCCACACACTTTGTATGTAGCACCTGCAAATCACATCTCCATGTTTGTAGACATGCCAAAACCAATACAACACATCAACCATGTACAAGCCGCCTATAACCAAACATACAAGTGCTAACCAACTCTCTTGCAACCCATGCTACCAAGTTGAAATCAATGTCTTGTAGCATCTACAACCACCCTCCAAAATTTTCCCGTATCTTCATTTTGGAGCCTCCCTACTGACCACCCTCAGCAACATGTCTTGCACTGTCAAGCACATCATCTTTAGTTGTTTCATAGAGTCTTGTCAGCATGTGCATGCAAGTTTGTTCCACCCCCTTCACAGGTTGATTTCTAGAATTAGTGTCAATTTCTAGTTGAGCAAATCCCTCTAGGAATTGCACAATTCTGGAGGGGAACCAGCCTTCCCTCCATAAATTGTGCAAACCTAGCTGGACACCTAGCTGGGCTCCAGAATTGCGCAATTCTTCCTAATAGTCTTCCTCTAAAAAATTGCTCAATTCATACCAGGACAACTGCTCAGCCTATAAATTGTGCAATCCTGAGTAGCAGTCACCTAATGCTCCTAGAAATTGTGCAATCCCTCTGGGACAGCTAGCCCATTAGCTAGCAGAAATTGCACAAATCCAGCCATGCAGCTTGTTCCTCTTAGAAATTGCGCAATGCAGTCAGACAAGCTTCCTTGAGAAAATTGTGAGGTCTGACCCAGGATAGTTGCTCAACCCAGAAATTGCACAATCCTAGGAGACAGTCACCTATTCCTCCCAGAAATTGTGCAATCCCTCTAGGACAACCATCTTTGCTCAACCTAGAAACTGCGCAGATTTTCATCCTAGGCTCGCAGACCGATGCATGTGCCTTCAGGTTGACCAGTTCCCTCTAGGACCGAGAAAAACTGATTTGCATGCATGGACTACTTCTCCCAAGGCAACATGCAAAGGCATCCCTTGATTCAAGGATCTATTTTTAGCAGCTGAAAGTTACATGCAAGGATAATTTTAGAAACCTCTTGCCAAGTGTCGCTTTTCTTAGATTTGTGGCATGTGCATCACAACCTCGATTTCATCAAAACTCATCAACCAGATGATGTAGAGCTCATTCCTCACATCAACCTTGCAGCTCTGACATCCCACATTACACCTAGGAATTGTTAGCACATTCAACTCAGATGTTTCGAGGTAAGCCCGTTTTTCATGTCTCACACTGCATTTCTATCGCTTTTTGTGTTTTTCTTCATGTGAGTGTTGTCTTCTTGACTTCAGTGAGTGCTTACTATCATTTTGATGTATGTTAGCTTGTATAAGCACTGTTTCAGTTTTCATTTGCATCTCACTGATGTCACATGCATGACATTGTTTTTGCACGAACGATCGTTGTTGCGACAACTCACTTCACACACATGCATGCTTGCCCGTCTTCTGAATCTTGCACTTGTTGTTTGCATGTATGATCATTCACTCTTGTTTGCATTCATCTCACCATGCATTCATACTTCTCATGTTTTCAGTTGCCCGTCGGCTGGACTAGGCTGCCTTGGCCCAGATCGTACCTTGCCCAGCTAGCACTGCGCATTTCCAGAAGTGAAGGCTCTGCCTTCCCTCCAGAAATTGTGCAACTCTTGCCCATCACTGACCTCTATGATTTCATTGCATAATTCCTGGAGGCAGTGTCCTGCTGACCCCAGAAACTGCACAATGCAATTTGCTGGTTGCATGTCATTGCTGACTGTAATTGCACATTGTGCAGTTTCAGTCCTCAGCAAGCAGGGATGGATTGTGCATTGCATAGTTCCAGCATTTAGTCAGCCTCCTAACAGCCCGAACTATTCCTTGCACAGTTTGGAAGTCAGTCTCCTAACCTCTTGGTGGAAATTGCGCAACCTTCATGATCAGTCACACAGGTATGTTGCAAGTCAGTTTTCAATTTCATTTTGGTCTTTGACTGATAGATTTCTTGCCATAACTGTTGCTATTTCTCTAGGTATCACAGGTGTATGTTTGCATCTCATCATCATAGGTACAATGGCTTCCAGGAGAGTAGAGTCAAAGACACCATTCAAAGAACAACGAGGTTTGTAGCCAAGTAAGTGTCTATGATCTTACCTACCTATGAAGACATCAAGCTGTTCGTAGACAAGGACATCAAGATAAGATGGCAGCAACATCACAACGAGAAGCACCATCAACAACAGCAGAAGGCAGCACACTTGCATGCCGCAAGTGCAAGAGGAAGGTTGTTGATAGCATAGAGGTGGAGCAAAGCTGCAAGTTCAAAGCAGATCCACTCATGATGAAAGTAGCTTTGGAGGTTGAGGCTATGAGGTGACGGCGTGACATGAATATTGCACGAAGGGAGGGAAAGGAACAGAGAAGGAGTTACATGTGTTGAAGCAGCAACTCAAGGAATAACAAGAGCTACACAGATGAGATAATGAGTTGTAGCAAGAACAAGTACAGCAGGGGCGCAACATGCACAGATGGATGAAATTATGCCCATACAAGTTATAGATCTATCCTAGTAGCTGGCACAAAGCAGACAAGGTGAGAACTGTCATTGATCGCATGCAAGGGAATTCAGCAACATGCATGTCATTATGCACACACATGCAATCCCACCCATTTGGCACACTCACTGAGGCGAAGAAAAGAGGCAAGTCCAACAGGAGCTGAACATGTATTTTGACAATTTGATGTGCATGGTCACCAGCACGCACTTGGAGATCAGCATAGACACTATGCATCAATATGTTGTTGGTCCAGCCACACTTAAGACGATGATGCGCATGCTATCAGATGAGTTGGACGGAGGAGCCATAACAGTGTACCCGGATGCAACGGAGGCAAGATTTCGCTTCAGCAAGATTTCACTATTGAGCACATAGGCACCATCATGGACGACCAAGATTAGCATCAACTCACCACCTTTGACCATCACAAGGATGTCAAAGAGTTGGTCTCACCACAATGGTCCGAGTGTCAGTGATGTCTTGGATGGCTTGCTCGAGCCATTTTGTCTCACATGGGCACATGTGCATTGTAATGTAACATCTTGTCAAGTGGAAGTTCAAGTGTCGATAGTTGAATGTAAAAGTCATATAGTAGTTCAAGAGTCATGACGATAGATGAACAGTCACAAAGGGGAATTTCAAGGGTCACCCCACCCTTTTCTATAAATAGTCCCTCATAACTCATTGTAAAGGCTTTTGGTCAACCAAGCTTCTGATAGGAGTAACTTAGAGAAAGCTTGAACAGTATTGTAACGAGCCTTGGCTTCTCCACTACGCATAACTAGTATATCTCTTTGGAGGAGTAGGTCGTTGTGGTTATAATGTTCCACTATCGGAACTAGTGGTTGGACATGGATGTATTATATGACTGGAACTTACACTTCTTAATATAACAGAGCCAACACATTTCATGCATATGTTGTATTGTATTTCAGCTATCTTGAGTACTCTAAATGATATATGTATTTGTTTGCTTACGCATGCATGTGTAGCTATTTCTATATATGTATGTATGAATCTTTCTAAAATGTGTTGTTGGTTTAACCATCACTTTGGATTGCTAGCTAACTTGCCTTCCATGTTGTGATGCATCTTTGCTCGTGTGTTCCCTTCTTAACTCCGTGCTATCACAGGTTTCCAAGGGGCGCACTCACCTCACCCTCCATGTGTTAGAACCTCTCATGCACCTTCCTTGACTTACTGCATATGTCACACCCTTGCTACCAACAGGGACATCTTACTTGCCTCTGTGTGAAACTGCGGTCAAGGCATTACCGTACGACCCACTACTAGGACTCCTACACCAAATGGTCTGAGGTCTAATTGGGACTTCTTACCAAGGAGATCCCCTGACATGTTGGCAGGTCTAGCACCGTCAACACAATGCTAACCAACAACACATCTGCAACACTGCAACACATATCAATTCCAATAGTTATTATAATATTCTATGATGACCTATGACATAGGAGAAGTCATTGCGAATGTAGTTCTTATACCATGATGATATTGTGAATGGTGTATATTTAGTTGAACAATTAGAATAATGTTATGAGAGGTCAAGCATAATATATAAATTCAAAATGGCTATCATAGGTCTTTATGTTATATGTCTTGAATTCTACATGGTAAGGTAAGCTGATAGTGTCACGGAAACCCAACAGTCTCATCCAACTACAGAAACTTGGTTTCAACAATTCCCCATGGCACCTTGGGTGAGATGTCATCCACTCTATGGGTGATGCCAAAATGGTCAGTTTTGAGTGGGTTTGTCAGCTGACATTGTGCACCAAACCCAGGTCTGTCTGAACCCCATGCCAACAAGTGGGAATATGTGATGTGGTTCTTACTACACCACATGGTCTAGTGGAGGTGGTAGGTGATTGTGGTATTGAAGTTATACCTCTAGTGAATCTACATCTTGAATATATTTCTCTATACATGCACTCTTACTTATGTAGTCCAAAATGGATGCAACTAAAATGAGTGTAGATAAAATAGATGCAATTAAAATGGATGCAACTAAAAAAGAATGTAGTTCAATAACTAAGGTTAGGAGATACCTCACAATGTGATGCACAAGTTCTTACCTCTCGTCTTACCATTTCTCCTTTCGAAAGTTGCGTAATTTAAAATGAAATCTAAATTAAAAGCTAAATCTTATGTACACTTTCATGGAAATAGCACAAAAAAGGTCAGTCAGTTCATCTGTACTAGAATTTTGAAACATTTGATATTATCAATCCAATTTTTCGAACTTATGAAGTGTAAAGAAAAATATATGCAAGGATTCAACTTCTAATTCTAATAAAAGTAAATTGGGATGAAAGGAAATTATATTCTATGACAGTTAGTAAATATTGTTTAACTCAATATGATCATGATTCTGAAACATTTATAGACCCTCTATCCATGAAAAAATTCAATTGATTTTCAGCAACAAACTCTTTATTATTATTTTTTTAATATAATAGGTTTAATATTTTTAAAGGATTGACCCCTGTTCAATTGTGTAGAAAATCCTGTAGATTCACAAGCTCATGCAATTTACTAAAGCACAGGACAAGAATCTACTTCTACTTTCAACCAACGGAAGCCAATAGATCGATGAAAACAATAAAAACAAGAAGAAGATAAATCAATCACACATAACGCAATATGTATCTGGGGAAATCGACTACTCAAAACCCCGCTATCCTTATTGCATATATCATAAATATGAGTGAAGATAAAAAGCTTGTTCTCACTAGAACAATTCCGCACAAGTATGTTCAACTCTCTCAGCTCACAAGCTAGCTCTTAGCCAACACTTAGCCAATTCTACAACTCTCCAAGCCCCTATTTCCTTCCGCAATTCCTATGGTTGAATAACCCATATTAATGGGAATCCAGTGCATCCAAAACTGCACAATCCAAACTAGGTCCAGTTCCTGATTGCATGCATGATCTATACAACTCAATAAATCATACAACTGATAGTACACTATCCCTGCACTCTAGTCTCAACTGGGTCTTTCTCTAAACTAACATGCATGAGTTTCTCATGAGGAAATATTCAGTTAACTGGAGTAGCACTAGTGGATGCATTAGTGCACCAACTGACTATTAGTCCTCTATTAGTTCCAAAAAAAATTTAGAACTAATTTAACTGAACTTAACTCAGTAAACTGAGTGATCTAATTTCCAACTCAATTTAAACTCATACTAGACCCTTAAAACTTATGGAGAACATATACATGACTACAAAAAGACTTCCAACTCAAAATTCCTAAGCTAATTCAGTTAATTAAACTTAATTAACTATTTATGAGTTGCTATGACAATAGAATTCGATTTTAATTCTCAGTTTAATTCAAGGACAAATTAAACTGCAATTTCTTGTTTCCATTTCTCAACAAATCGAAAGTTTTGTATGATCGGCCTACATCACATTGACACACTAAAATCAATTATGTTCACACAGCTTAAAATGAAAATGAACACTACAAAACTAAACCAAAGTGATCATTGATCTAATTATAACTTATTTTTGAGGTGTTTTTCAAGCACTTGATTGACAAAAATAAAACAAAGCACTAGTTAAAACAAGGCATATGAATCAAGGCTATATTAAATAGAGCATATGAGTTAATGCTTGTGAAAAAAAATGCAAATGAATTAATGTTATAAGAAACTGAGAAAATGGAAATATACAACAAAATAAACTCTATTATAAAACATCGTCATATGTCCTACACAAGGTACCCTCATAGTGGTTGAATGAGCTTTGAAAAACCTCAAGAGCTAACTTTTAAATGAACTCAAGAAAGCATATACATGCAATGTAAGATAACTTAGTTGTATGTAACTATATTATTGACAAATATTTCATAATTTAAATCAAAACTCAAGGTTATTTCCCCCCCGGCTCTGTTAAGCAAGATCAAGATATAAAGTCTATGAATAAACAATCTTCAGTGTTTAATTGCTACAAATCATAATCAAAAGTGATGACTAAGTGTTCTATCATTATAACCTAGATTAAGAGCTTATGACTTAGCTCATGCATGAGTGTGTATTAATCTAGGTATTCATAGGTAGTTATCAAAACTTGATTCTTCAATTATTTTAACACTCAATCCTAACAAAATATAAAGATATTTTGATGCTCTGTCATGGTGCCATGTTACAATCATCCAATAATTTGTCTTTTCATTATGCCACGCAATTATTTGTTCCATTGACCGGTACTTTGAATCTGCAACAACAATGATACATTTTCTTGTTTGGTGTGCCTAGCATGTAAATAACCATCCCAATACCTTTTTCCATCTATCCATCTGCTTAGTTTGGCTAAGCTACTCTTGGATATGTGGCAATCAAAAAATCTACTACAAGTCTATAAAGAAGCCATAGATTTTGTTACTTTATGCAACTACCATATATCAGCTTGTTTTTATGAAGAAAATATATAAAACTATAAAATAGTGGACAAATTACCTTTGAAAGTATTTTGTGTAAATTTTGTAGCTCTGATGGAATATATGCATATGGATGGAGACAAAGATATGTATAAATGATAATTATGGATGTATCTAATAGATAGAAATGGTTAAAATTGTGATAGCAAGTTGATAAAAGGAATCTAATTTCTTGACCCATTAGTAATCATTCTCAACAATTTCCCATATATAAGTACCCAAGGACATGATATTAGTTTCCATTCTTAACTTCTAGAATCATAGTTTGATCTATCAAACTGAGGAGGCTTTCCTAAATATCTAAAAGAGGTCATCTTCCATGTGATCAACCTTCTAGTGATTAACTATTCCTGAAGGAAACTACTCAAATACCAATTATTAGACTAATAATTACACTAAGAGGGGGTTTGAATTAGTGTAATGGCAAATTTCATCAAGTTAAAACAATTTTGAAATCAATCAAAACTATAAAAATAATCATGCATCAATAAATATCATTATCACACCAACACATGAAAACACCATTTTTATGTGGAAACCCTTGTAGGAAAAAACCACAAATATATTTATCTTCCTTAGTTTTTCATTACATTAATTTGGACGCACCAACCCCCAAAAGTAAATTTGTAGGAACCAAGCCCAAAAATAGATTTGTAGGCACCCACCCCCTAAATATATTTGTGAGCACCAACCCCCAAAATATATTTTCAGAAACCAACCTATTGTACGTTATAACCCGATTGAGGTACCAACCTTAAGAATATGAAAACACTGACTTGCAATAGGCTCCAACCTATAATGGACCACTTTTCACAATATTTCACACTGGATCCACAAGCTTAATAAAATATACCTCTTCCAAATCATATCATCCTAACTTTAACTAATTTTTCAAACATCAACAATAACCAATTCTTCACTTCTTGTATTGACACAAAACCTACTCAACAATAATGAAAGAAATATTGCTTCTTATTCTCAACAACCTATCCTCGTGAATTTTCATGTCCCCCACATAGATCACAAGAAAATTCAAGCCATATCCCCCATTTTAAAAATCAAATTGACCTCAAATTAGCCCACAAAACATTATAAAAATTGATTGTTCTACAAATTGTACCTTTTTGGTATTTTGTCTATAAAATGCACCTTTCAGGCAAATGTTCTACAAAATGCACTCCTTCTGTGATATCCTCTACCTTGATGTTTTTATGTAATTAATTGTGCATATGTGTGTTCCTTTATGAAATGTTTCAAGACTGAAACACATTTGAAGAATTTAATTATCAATAATTTATTACCGATAATGATTGATTGTCAATTTGTAATTATGATATTTTGTTTTTATAAATAAAGAAATGTGGAAAATTAGTTTTTGAGTATAGATGGTTGAAAGAGATGAGAATGCAAAAATTATTGGTGAATATTTATTACACATCAATAAGTCCTAGGCATCTAATCTAGATGATTAGATTTATTGAGAAATTATGGAATTGACCAATTAATTGTTTCCCTAAAAGACAGTAGGTTTTCATTAAGAGTGGGAAATAGAAGCTCATTAATGAGATATAACTACCTGCCATGTATTGGTGAGGTGGAGGTAGTTACTAACCACCAAAAGAGTGGTAGATGGGTAATTCATAGAAATCTTCTTGTCTGCTTGTTTTTTCTCATTTCAAGAAAAAGAGGAGAGACTGAAGAGAAGCAAGTGTGAAGAATACAAGAAGGAATTGCAAACCAATTATGCTTAGGGTGATACTGGTGTTGTGGGGAAAAATGCCTATGCAAGACAAGCCTATCCACCTAAGGTGTGATAGTGCCTTAGCAACAAACAGAGACAGCTATTTTGGTTTCTTCCTTTATGAAATGTGAAAGAAGAGAGATCAATAGACTTACTGGTGTCTTCCGTTTGTCCCTCAATCCAGATCCTCTTCTCTTTGGGTGTTCACAGCTACTTGCCTCCTCGCTCGCCCAGCTTCAACAGATTCCTGTGAGATCACAAGAGAACAGCTACTTGCGACAAGAGAATAGCTACTTGCGACAAGAGAAGAACACAACACAAAGACAGATATTCATATTCATAAATGATTCAGGATTAGAAATAAATCAAAAACACTAATGCAATCATACATCAAAGATACATCAGTATATAGGAGAGAACCAAGATAGCTTTATTGATAAATAACAAGGTTCAGGAAGAGATACAACCCAGAGGGCTCCAATCCAGCATCTCCTTCCCAGCAGAATGGAATTCCTATCTTCACCTCCCTTCAAAGCATTAAGCACCCAATGATTCCAGTCTCAAACCAACAGCAATTCTTTGCAATAACAAAATTCCAGCCTCTGGATCTCATGGAGGAGAGATCCATATATAGATGTTTGGAGAGAGGATGAGTCAGCTTGAGATCTGACTAGTGTCCTCTCCCTCTATCAGTTCTTGATTCCACTTGGAGGTTCTTGCTTCCACTTGGAGATTTGGAACCTCTTACTCATCACCAGTCGAATTCCTTGAGGCAAGTGTCATTTTGGAAGCTTCCTGGGTTTTGACACCTTGAGGAATGAGCCTGCCACATGTCCAATCTCGCTCAGCGCAGGTAGCCAGTGTTGGAGTTGACATTCAGTGCAGGTAGCCAGTGTATCCATTGACATTCAGCGCAGATGGTCAGTGGAGCAGTTGACATGATCCTGAATTGACTTGTTTTTGAGCAGTTTCAGGTGGAGAACTTTTGTGAATTGCTGTGGTTTGTTAGCCTTGTTCCTCTAGGGGTAGGAACAACATGTTTAGGGACTTTGGATCCCTAAGATTATGGACATTTCATGCTCAATGCTGTAAGGCACAAAAATGTCTATAACAGTTGCCCCCTAAAGTATGAGGCCGTTTATCGGGTGAAATGCTTTATCCAGGAGGGTCCGAAGTTCATCCAATTGCTGGGAGGAGACCTGTAATAAGATACAGTACAATACATTATTTTTCATACTGCTTTCATGATCTAGCTGAGGCGGGCATTCCCATGCTCAGCTTTATAAATTCATTTTCTGTACATAGAACAGACAATCGTCTGATGGTAGACTGATAATTTTGATGAAATTATCATCCTTTGAGTAGGATGATCGTCTGCTGCAACGATGTACATGTCAAATGTCTTTATCTTTCCCGAATATATATCGCAGCCCGGATGGATGAAACTAGATCCGGGGTCTTCAAACTCGTTCGATCTTCACTCTAAGTACAAGTCGATCCATGTGAGAATTGTTCTGAAGTCGAACATGGAAAGACATCGCTTGATTACCGGTCAATGAGGTAAACCGTTAACAAGCGCGAGAGGAATCACCGATAATGATAATGAGCCTCAAGGTACTGCAGTACAATTCACGTGGTGTGAATAAAGGACTTTGCATCGAACACCATGTAAAATCTTTCGGTCGAAGGTCATTGATGTATACCTGTCGCCGGAAGTGAGAAACTTGCCATTGAGGCATGCAAGTTTCAAAGTACTAAAGGGGTTGTTCCTAGATCAACTTCTTGGATAATGAGCTGATGTCGACAAGAAGCGATCCGTCAAAGGAGGGCCTTAATGAATCCCACATCAGTGACACGGAACGGAGCTAATGATTTTGATGGAGGTGAAAACGATCTGTGACATATGATTCAGGGTGGCAGTCATGAATGGATGAAGGATAATGTATGGCAGTGGATGGGACCCGGTTGACTCTTTCTGAACGACTTCTCTTGAACATATGGCGACACTGATGCGATTGATCGGTAGCATTACCCCAATTATGGATGGTATGGCGAGACCATGGTGATGTGACCGGTGAATGAAACAACCCAACCTGATTGTGGTACGGATGAAAAGTGTCATGTTCAAGAGCGACCTGCTACCATCAAAGTTTTCTTTAGTTTCTCCCAATTTTTCCCCAGTCATTGTTGACCAGTACCTCTTTATTTTTGTCAATCTTGAGGAGGATAACATATGCTTGTTCTATAACCTGCCCTTCGGGCAAGCCCATCGCTATGTTTTAACGAGCCTAGCGATAGTGAAACTCATTCTCGTCTAAAGACAAGTTTGTCGTTATTTAATGATTTTAACGAGTCTAACGACAAAGATAACTCGGTCCTTTTCATTTTTAGAGAGTCTGAAAAGGTACATAAAGTTAACTCCAAAATTCCTTTTTCGTCATCTAATCCCTTAAGTCCGAAAAAGTATAAAACAATACAGAAGGGATGAGTTTTCGATCGTTTTAACGAGCCGAACAAAACAAGCGCTCGATCTTTTTGTGCAATAATCCCTCAAGTCCAAAAAGATTAAAATCTAGAGGAGGGATAGCACTTCCGGTCGCTTTAACGAGCTGGAAGGCCAAAACTCGGCAATCTTTTCATATTTTACGAGTCAGTTGAAAAGAGCTTAAAGAAGACTCGTCTTTTGAGGAACGAGTGATAAACAGGGTTAGCAGCTGATTCCAGGTCCAGGTTGGAATTTTCTAATCACGGCAGTGTCACAAGGATGGCTAGGTGAAATCACTCTTCGCAGTTGTTCCTCAAAATGGGTAAACAATCATATGGAGGTGAACGATCGGCCAAATGAAAAGTGGAGGTGACGGTGCAAACACGACCAAGGATTTAATGGCTGATAAGGTTACATTCATAGTGGTTATTTACCAGGTGGCGCTTATGTTTATTTTTTAACGAGCATGAATTCCGCGTTAAAACTGCTCGGACCTTGCGTTTATTTTTTTTAATGAGCATGAACTTTATGCTAAAACTGCTCGTTTTATGGTCAAACTTTGATTTTTTACCACAACTAGTTTTGCTCTTTTCAAAGATAGTACTGCATTCTCAATTGCTGCACCAAACTTAGTTAGAAATGAATAACATTTATTTGAAAATGAGATTAAAACCCTAATATTTCGCTTTGAACTACGTAAAAAGCAATTAAAAGGTGTTTTTACCTCTCATTTTACCATTTCATTTGAACTTGGTTTGTTGGAGCTTTGGAGGTGCCTCTTCCCCCTTGATTTTCATCAGCTGATTCCGGGAGATTCTGCGGACGATTTTCGGCGCCGTCTAGACCAGGTAGGAGCTAAACCCTAGCTCTTTCTTTTCATGGTTTCATTTTTCCATTCTGTGCCTGTTTTCCTGTTCTCCTGAGCCCCTGGGGTTTTGTTAGGGCGCTCTGTCATCAACACAGGCAGTCCATTCGAAACCTGCGTTGAATGTCAAGCTGCATGAAGGCAGTTTGACCTTCAACGCAGGTGGGGCACTAGCCAGTTGCGTTGAGCATAGAAAAACAGTTCTGTTGCACAGTTTTTGATGAAAATTTTGCCAGTTTCTCATCAAATCCAGGATCTTACTCTTTCTCTTGTTTGTTTTGCAGGGACTTTTGAGCAAAATGACCCTCACATGGCGAGAACGAGAACATGAAGAAGAGGACATGATTGCCCTCCATGACCCTGTCACGGTGAACGCGTTGCGGAACTGTGGCCTGCTGAAGTTCTTCCGTATCTCTAATATGAGAGCACAGATCTCCTTACTGCAGTATATGCTTGATGCTTGGGATCCTATCAACCAAGTATTCCAGATTAGGGGCAAATCCATCCCCTTGACCATCGTAGACATTTACTTCTTGACTGGGTTGTCAAGGCGGGGTGCCCCCATTTCTTTGTCAGGTTCGGCCCGAGGGAATGACTCCGTGAGAGATTATGTCCGCCAGTATTGCAGGGAAGGTTCCCAGCCGAGCAGAGACGGCAAGGTTGTTATCTGTGAGATTACTGACAGGTCTCTCAGGTCCATTCTGTATACTATTGGTAGGATGGCCGGTAGTGCATCTCTTCATGTTGCCAACAGATCTTATGTACAGCACGCCTTGGAGTGTCTCCAACCGAAAATATTCAACTGGTGTGATGCAGTACTTCTTCAGATGAAAAGTCAGTTGAACAAGGTAAAGGACGGGAAGCTGAAGAACTTTGGATTTGGTTCTATTCTGACTGCCTTTGCCTTGGAGAAAATACCACTGATGCAACCTCAGTATATCGCACTCAACTTGCCTTCTCCTACCGAGCCACTCATGCAGAGATGGGTTGATCACATGTCTAGGCATGCTGGTCAATCTCAGATTTCTTTCACTGATACCTTCTTCAGGTGGTTCGAGCGTCAGGAGATGGTCTATTCCGAGTATCCATACGTTGGTATGGATTTCCGAGGTGATCCAGACTTGGTACTGCCGGATGGCGAATAGTGGGGTGCTATTGGTAAAATCTTCGACCATATTACTGTTTATTGTTCTTATTTATAATGTCCTTGTGCTTTATTCTATCAAGACTTTAATCAAACTCATGTGTGCATGCAGATGTTGGTCCTGTTCGTCCAGCAATTCGCCTGAGAGCGCCAGTCGCTGCCCCAGCAGGGGAGACTGCTGGGAGGGTTATTCTCCGTGATATTGACGTGACCGAGACACTTACAGCTATGCAGGAGCAGGTTGAGAGCCTTACTCTCGGCATTCCCGATGTGAGGATTGATGAGTTACCTTTACAGTTGCAACGGCATACTACTGGTGTGCCTAGACGATGGACTCGTCTCTTGCGCATGATTGCACAGGCCGTGACGTGCTATCATGAGCATCACTAGGCTAGGGTGCCCCCTAGCATTTTTGAGTTTTTGGGTCATGCGACCGATTTTTGTCTTGGTTACAGAACATTATGTATGAACGATAAACAACTTTTATATATATATTTTGATTTTCGGGGTTTATTCTGGTTGAGTTATATGATCCACTTGTACAACACTGATGATGCATTTTTTTTTTTTATAAATGTCGCAAATGTCTATCTAACACATAGTTTGCCAATGAGTCGGTTAATGTGTTTAAGTTCCTGGAAATATGTTGGTATTGAATTAAATCAAACTGTCTTTCCAAAATCTTAACCCTTAGAAACATGCGATAAATAGCTGGATTGCGGACAGAATATATACCATTGAGTTGTAGTATCACGAGTTGTGAGTCTAGCCTGACGATTAGTCAGCGTATACCATGGGTGATGGCATCAGAGAGGAGTTCTATCAACGCGCTATACTCAGCGATATTATTCGTTGATTGCCCAATACACACACCTCTGAAACTCACTAACTCGCCGCTTGGATCAAAAATGGCCCAGGCTGCGGAGGACAGGTTCTGCGAACTACGACTCGCTCCGTCGGCATATCCCACACACGTCTCAGAAAGGTTCAACATCTGCAATAAATGTAAAAAGGTGGATTACTCGACCAAAACAAACACTTTAGCGAAAACAAAATACAACAAAAGCACACAGGTTACTATTTAAGCATAGTAACGCTTGAGGTACAACCCATTGCGGGGTTGCGCCAGTGGAATTCCGTCATAATCCATTAACTCGTAGGCTCCTTTTGCTAACACTCGTTTAACAATATAGGGACCCATCCATAAAGAATTAAATTTACCTGCTCCCAATTTATCGGATTCTTGGTCATAAAGCAAGACCAAGTCACCTTCCGAGAAGACACGGGGTTTGACATTTTTGTCGAACTGCGCCTTGACTCGTTTCTTATGGGCTTCGTTAGCCAAAGCGGTGTCACGACGGGTTTCATCCAATTGGATTAATTCCAAGAAACGGGCCTCTTCTTTTGAAGTTCCAGGGAGGAGGTCGATTGCGAGTTTAAGGGACGAAATTTCGCATTGGACTGGTAAGACTGCCTCCAGGCCATACACTAGTTGGAAAGGTGTGAACCCAGTCGCATTCTTTACCGATGTTCGGTAAGCCCACAAGGCTGAGTATAGGATTAGGTGCCACCTTCTTTTGTGAACTCCGATCATCCTTTGCAACATACGCTTCAGGACCTTGTTGATCGCTTCAACTTGTCCATTGGCTTGCGGATAATACGGGGTAGAGCTGTCGTGAGATAGCCCTAGCTTGGCAGCTAATTCAACCATCATGTGATTGCGAAAATGCGATCCATGATCTGTAACTATAGCCTGTGGTATGCCGAACCTGGCGACTACATGATTGAAAAAGAAAAGGGCAGCTGTTTCACCAGTGCTATCCAATGTAGGCATCGCCTCGGCCCATTTGGTAAAATAGTCTACGGCGACTATAATATACCCATGCCCCCCGGTCGAGGTGGGGTTACATTGCATGAAATCGATGCCCCATTTGGCGAAAGGCCCAACAGCAACTATTGGCTGTAAAGGTGCGGGTGGTCTTCTGGTTTTGCTATCAAAAATTTGACAAGCATGGCAACTTCTAACTGCGATTATGCAATCTTTGAACATGGTTGGCCAGAAGTATCCTGCTCGTAAGATTTTTTGTGTTGTTGCATATCTAGATTGATGCCCCCCACACGCGCCTGAATGACACTCATTCAGGGCTTTTTCGGCCTCCTCATGGGTAAGGCACCTTCTCAGAACTGTATCGATACCACGATGGTAAAGCGTATCACCGACGATCATGTAGTCTTTAGCTTGGTATCGTATACGTTTCTGTTCAGAGTGAGAGGTGTTAGGCCTGAACTTTTGGGTTTGGAGATAAATTATGATATCTCCATACCACTCATTGCTTGCAGATATCAGAAACAAACTCTCGTCCACGATTGATTCTTCGGATGTTTCATCGTTGGACGACGATGGGAGATCGCACAATAATTCTGCGAAAACTAGAGCTTTCTTTGATTTGGATTTTACAAATTCCAGATCAAACTCTTGAAGGATCGCTATCCATTTTGAATATTTGCCCCCCAGCAACTGTCACGACAGTATATAAGTCATGGGGTTGCAATCTGATAAAATGGTAGTTTTCCGAAAGAGGACATAATGTCGAAATCTTTGAATCGCTTGAACAGCTGCAAGCGCTAGTTTTTCAACATAAGAATATTTGCTTTCTGTATCATTTAAGTTCTTACTTAAATAATATATAGGGTGTTCAATTCCATCGACTTCTTGAACTAAAACCATCACAATGGTTGTATCTGCTACAGCCAGATACAGGTTAAAATCTCTTTGATAGTTTGGGGCATACATTAATGATGCTTTTACTAGAGAATCTTTCAGAGCATCAAAGGAAGTTTGCGCTACCTGATCCCAGACAAAAGGTACATCCTTTTTCAAAAGACGAGTATAACCTTTAGCAAGTTCCGCGTAATTTGGAATGAACCTCCTCAGAAAGTTTGCTTTCCCTTGGAGTTTCTGAATCTGAATCAAATTTGAAGGTGGAGGCAAATTAATGATTCCCTGAACCTTGCAAGGGTCGAGACGAATCCCATCCTTGGAGACTACAAAGCCAAGTAAACGACTAGAACTGACGCAAAGCACACATTTATGTGGATTGAGTCTTATCTTGTAGTGTCGGCAACGTAGAAATATCGCCCTTAAATGCTGCGGATGATCAGTCCGCTTTCGCGAATGAGCCGGAAGGTCATCGAGATATGGTTGAACGATGTTCTTGATGTCATGGAAGGCATAATTCATTGCCCTCTGAAACGTTGCCCCTGCGTTCTCTATACCAAAGGGTAATTTTCGATAAGCGAACGTGCCCCACATACAAATGAATGCAGTCTTTGACTGGTCCTGTGGGCGGATGTTTATTTGATTATACCCGGAAAATCCATCCATGAATGAAAATATTTCACATCCGGCGCATTCATCAATTATCTGGTCGATGAAGGGTGTAGGGTAGTTGTCCTTCGGACAAGCTTGGTTTACATCCCTATAGTCGACACACACTCTAATTGTCCCTTGTTTCTTCATAACAGGGACAATATTCGATACCCAATCGGTTAGAGGAACCGGGTAGATAAAACTAGCATGGAGAAGCTTTTCAACTTCTGCTTTAATGGCAGCGGCTTTCTTGGGGTGCACCTGCCGAAGCCGTTATCTTACTAGTTTGACATCAGGATACATTTTAATTTCGTGTTCAACGATACTCGAGTCAATGCCTGGCATTTCATTATATGACCAAGCAAAGACATCTCTGAACTCGCGAAAAAGAGCGTTGTATATTTCCAGTTCTGAAGGGGAACAACCTTTGCCGACATAAATATTCTCTACAACATTTGTTTTAGTCGAGATATTTATGGCTATAGTCTCTTCAATATTGGATAAGTTTCGCTCGGAATCCACCGTGTTTACAGTATTTGATAGGAATTCAAAAACTGAAGGGTGATAAAGGTCATGTTGAGTATCTTCTTCATATTCTGGAAGAAGGGAATGATGGTGGTGATCATTCCATGGTGCCCCCTCAATCAACATTGATTGTAGGATTCCTTCGTCAGTTCCATGCACTTTCGACCAAGGATCTAACGGGGTACCATATTCCCTAGACCTATCTACCCAAACGCTTGACGAGCGTTGATTCGGGTTCGCCTCCCATGCCTGGAACATTGATTGCTACAATATTTCTATAGGGCTTGGGGGCAAAACCATTGCATGATCCATGTCTTCATTTTCTGCGACCTTCGTGGAAGATATCATGTTGCAGGTTGCTACTAACGCTATATTTCCTATATAGATGGGAGGCGGAAGCGCGAAAGTTCCCATCAATGTGGGGTCTTTCAGTAGGCCTACTCCGATATCTTGAAGCGAATGGTTGCTCTCATGGATCATGGGAATGCTTCCTGTAACTTGTGAACAATTAGGGAGGAAGTTCTGTTGGTCGACGACCGTAATCCCTCCTTGAAAAGGGAATGCAATCTTCCTAAAATAAGTTGACACTACAGCCGCCATGGCATATATCCATGGTCTTCCCAGTAGGATGTTATAGTCAAGATTCCCATCGATGACTTCAACATCTATTTCCACTATTTTTCCTCCTAGTTCAATCTTCAAGTTATTTAGGATGCCGTATGGGGTGTACGTCCTTCCGTCGAATGCTTTTAGTGTTGTCGAAGATCGCGACAAGGTTGGAGATCCTAGAGTTTTCCAGCAACTCATTGACATGATACATGTAGATGCCCCCTCATCAATAATCGTTCAGTGAACAGTTTTGTTGAGGGCTTTCACTTGAATAAGGAAAGCTAGTTGAGCTGGTAACTGAGGATCGTATCCTTTGTGGTCGAAGGATACAAGATTGGAATCCTTGGGATCAACCCCACCAATAGCCGATAACAAAGCCTGCCTTTGGGATGGACAATTTTGTAGTACTTCAAGAGTCGACATAGCGGATGGCGATTGGGCCAAATCTTCCACTATGTTATAATGCTGCACCGCTCTGGCGCGAGGATTAAATGTCGACTTGTGTACTACTCCCTTTGGCGGTTTTATTGTTAATTCAGGAATGATGGGTGGTACAACTTCTGTCGAAGTTGTTGTCGAACTACTCGGTTGATCTTTACCTTTGTCGTTCGACAGCTGCGGATTCTCGTAATCTTTGTTCCTTGTCGAAATCAAAGCATCATTCTGCTGTTTTGAAACCGACAACATAAGCACTTGCGACGGGGAAGCATTTCCACTATCAACCATATTTTGACCTGGATTGGGCAACGGATCAGTTAACACAGCTGAAGTTTTCGGACTCTTAAAGAATCTTTTAATCTCAGCTTTGTACGGACATTCTCTTGTCCGATGATCCTCATCACATATTTGACATGGATAATTTGGTTTCCCATTCGCAGGAGGGTTTGAAGAAGTTTTTTGAGGGGATGACTCACCCTGTTTCTTCTGCTTCCCTTTGTTTTGCTTCTTCTTGCTTCCTGGTTGATTGGTTTCTTTGCCTTTATCTGCTGATACGGCATTTACTTCCAAAGCAAGAATTTCTTGATTTGCATTTTGATCCGAATTCTTACGGGCTTTCTTAGACGAAGCCTTTGTCGATTTCGCGTTTGCGGTGCCAATCACACCATCGCCGGCATGAGAGTCACTATTTTATTTAGGAGGAGGAGGAATTGAGAATTCCGGTCTAGGGGCGTCAGGTATTTTGTCGTAGAGCGTGCCAGACTGAGTGTATACTAAGTCTAGATACTGTGCACGAGCAATAACTTGCTCCTCTGTTACAACTCCCCCCTTGGCCACATCTTCTGTTATGGCAGGAAGTAATGACTTTATAAACCATTCAGCTAATAGCTGATCGGGAACATAAGTCTTCACCATTCTGCGACGACGACGCCACTCATGTATATGATCGGATATATGTGTGGCCGTCATCTGCTTGAAGTTGGTTAATATTTCCGTTCCCGTTTCATACCTTATCGGTAATTGAAAATGGGTTAAGAAAGTCGTGGCTAGGGAACTGAAATTGTCGAAAGAGGCTCTAGGTAATTCAATATACCATTTAGCCGCTGGACCTGTCAATGTCCTCTGAAAAAGGCGAAGCCTTATCGAATCATCGTTTAGGGTGTTCGACGAACACCACAGATGAACTTCGACAATAGAGAGATCAATAGACTTACCGGTGTCTTCCGTTTGTCCCTCGATCCAGATCCTCTTCTCTTTGGGTGTTCACAGCTACTTGCCTCCTCGCTCGCCCAGCTTCAACAGATTCCTGCGAGATCACAAGAGAACAGCTACTTGCGACAAGAGAAGAACACAACACAAAGACAAATATTCATATTCATAAATGATTCAGGATTAGAAATAAATCAAATACACTAATGCAATCATACATCAAAGATACATCAGTATATAGGAGAGAACCAAGATAGCTTTATTGATAAATAACAAGGTTCAGGAAGAGATACAACCCAGAGGGCTCCAATCCAGCATCTCCTTCCCAGCAGAATGGAATTCCTATCTTCACCTCCCTTCAAAGCATTACGCACCCAATGATTCCAGTCTCAAACCAATAGCAATTCTTTGCAATAACAAAATTCCAGCCTCTGGATCTCATGGAGGAGAGATCCATATATAGATGTTTGGAGAGAGGATGAGTCAGCTTGAGATCTGACTAGTGTCCTCTCCCTCTATCAGTTCTTGATTCCACTTGGAGGTTCTTGCTTCCACTTGGAGATTTGGAACCTCTTACTCATCACCAGTCGAATTCCTTGAGGCAAGTGTCATTTTGGAAGCTTCCTGGGTTTTGACACCTTGAGGAATGAGCCTGCCACATGTCCAATCTCGCTCAGCGCAGGTAGCCAGTGTTGGAGTTGACATTCAGCGCAGGTAGCCAGTGTATCCATTGACATTCAGCGCAGATGGTCAGTGGAGCAGTTGACATGATCCTGAATTGACTTGTTTTTGAGCAGTTTCAGGTGGAGAACTTCTGTGAATTGCTGTGGTTTGTTAGCCTTGTTCCTCTAGGGGTAGGAACAACATGTTTAGGGACTTTGGATCCCTAAGATTATGGACATTTCATGCTCAATGCTGTAAGGCACAAAAATGTCTATAACAACTGGTTGGTTGTTGTATCAAGGTTGGGAGGATACAAGTAATCAACTACTTATTTTTAGACATATTGTTCAAGCCAGTACATTGGACCTTTATTTGTGTGTTAATCTAATGAATTTGGAAGAACTATTTATGTTCTTTTGATTATAAATTTAGAAAGGAAAATTAAATTATGAATGCTCGAGAGTTTTTCAATATTGATAGAAGTAAAGGTTATATATTTCATGTTTATAATTATAGTAGGATGCATAAGAATTAGCTACATGTAGTATGAAAGTAGCTAAATTGTATCTATTCTTATATGTATATCTTATGTTAAACTTTTAAGAAACAACACAGAATATGTTTTCATAGATCAATGAAATATATGTGACTACTTGTCCACAAATCTACAAACATAAATACAAATGCTTAATTTGGAGTAACTATAAACCATAAATGTTGAACATGAAACTCTACAAAAATATGTTGACATTGTGGACTTAAAATGAAAAGAGTGTATTATATATTTATATTTACAAACTCATATATATAAAGTAAAAACACAATAAATATAAAAATCAAAATTCTGTGTAAGTCAGGGAAGAGTTTCTTTTCGAAAAAAATTAATTTGATATATATAATAAACAAAGAGACGATCTTCTTATAAAAAAACCAAAAATTATAGAAGTATCCAATACTAGTCACATTGTAAGAAAGAAAAAATCAATACTCAAGAGTTTCTTTGAATTAAAGACATTGAGAATGTGTTTATATCATATTCTTAATTATTAAATATACTTCAGAATTGTACAAAGATAATGATTCAGAGTTTTCATAATAATAGTATAATGAAGAGTTGTAAACAACTCTTAGACAATGTATAAACAAACAAAAAACTTGATAGTACGTATAGGACAAAGTTGTTCCAAATTACTGGAAAGGTAAGATGGAAGTAATATTAGAAATTATGGATATCTCCATGAGAGTATATGAATATCTAATATAGAATATCTTTGGAGGTCTCATGACTTATAGAAATGTTGAGGAATAAAGAATGAAGATTATCAATGTCCATCAAACCAAAATAAGAATATTTATAAGGGTTAAATCGTAATGGGATTCAAATCCAAAATAATAGTAGAGGATTGGAAATCAAAATACAAATACAAGAAAATATTACATATGAAAGAGATGTTACAATCATGGTGAACACTTCATCAGAAAGAAGACTTTTAATAAATATATATATATATATATATATATATATATATATATATATATATATATATATATATATATATATATATATATATATATAGATATATAGATATATATATATATATAATTATTATGAAAAGGTATATTACAAGTGGTATCAAAGATGTAGGCTACAACATTGGGGCTTGTATGGGTCCTCAAAAACTAAAACAATTATTTTATTTGTGTCATGTTCACAATTTTAAAGGACAGTTAGAAAACGCTTGAAGTATGGTTGAGGAATATAACGAGAAGGCTTCCATAGGATCACCTAGAGGTGGTGAAGAACCTGACACTAAATTAGGAATGATGGGTGGAGGAACTAGTAATGTAGAAAGTTAAGAATCTAAGTTATTGCAAGTAGTGTGTAGCTTGAAGGAAGACATAGAGAACATAAACGAGAAACAAGAAAGGTTGTCCAAAGTTAAAGAATATGAGGAAACTAATGGTTATATGTTAAGGAAATTAGAAGAATGCAAAGTTAATAAGAAGAAAACATAAACTTATAAAAACACAACTAGGAGTGAGACAACAAACACAATGAATTATATAACTTCTAGTGGAAGTGAATCTCATGAGTTTGATAAGGAAGAAGAACATAAGTCTGAGAGTAGTACTTCCACATCTAGGAAGAAAAGGACTACATCTCAACTACAAGGGGAGTTTAAAAATATTAGGGCTCCTAATTTTGATGGTGAATATGAAGAATGAGCATAGGCATGGCTCCTAAATATGTCCAAATAATTTGAAGTCTACAACTATCTGACTAATTTGAAGGAAAGACTGGAAACTTACAAGTTGATTGATAAGGAAGCCTTATGGTGGGAGGAGAATGAAGTTGTTAAAAGAATCAAAAGTACAATTTTGACTTGGAAATTGCTTAGGAAATAATTTAAAAAGAAATATCTAACTAAAAGGTATTTTGATGAAAAATATAGAGAGTTTCATTAGTTAAGATTGGGATAGTCTACCATGGATTAGTTTCTCAACAAGTTTATGAGTTTGTTGAGGTATTTGACGTACTTAAAGGAGGAAAAGGTCAAAATACAAATATTTGTTAGTTGTTTACCTTTCTCATGAAGAGAAAGAATTGAGTTTGATAACCCAAAAACCATGGATGAAACCATAAAAAAGGTGAAATTGTGTTTTGTTCAAATTTAGAAGAAAGGTGACAACTCAAAAAGTTGAATGGACAAAAAGCATGAGAATTTCAGCACTAAAAAAAGGTGTTCAAGAAACCAAATTTTCCAAATACTTCCAAAATTAACCAAGGGAATTATAGCAGAAGTATGAATCAACCATGAAATTCTGGAAAAACAAAAGTGGACAAGGAGTTGGGATAGGGAAAAAAATATTGCAGAAGTAACTAGACCACCGATTAGATGTTGGGTTGCAGTGAAAATCACTTGTGGACAGACTGTCCACAAAATCCCACAAACAAAAGGGGTATGGTGAATAATGTTAGGTCCCTATACTACTATTCTAGCCCCTTATTGTTATTAGTGCAACCCCCTTATTGTATTGTTGTTCCCATGTAGTCCCTATGTTGTTATTATTGTGCCCCATAGAAGCCCACTATTTCTATTGTTGTGCCCCTACAATATTATTGTTATGTAGGCTCTAATTATATTGGGACCACTTAGACTCCTATATATAGAAAGGAGGTATTGTCATTTGTATCATCCAAGAATTGTTCATTTGTGTAACGTAAATGAGTTTGCCCCCTCGAAGAGGCTGATTTTTAAGTCGTGGATCTATCTTTTCTATCTTTTTGTGAGTTGGTTTCATAACATTTGGTATCAGAGCTTTGGATTCTAGGGTTTCTCTACTCCAAAGAGCTCATCATGGAATTGTCGCTATAATTGTTTCCTTACGAAGTTTCAGAAGCTAAAAAAACCCATTTGAGTTGAATTTGTTCTAACCTTGGTTCTGAATTTTAGGTCTTTTTTCACTATATTTTCAAAGATATGATCTGAGGAAGTTAGGGTTTTTCCAAGCTCTAGAATTCCATCTCAAACATGTCATCACTGAATTTTCACTATAATTGTTTTTCTATGAAGGTTTAGACTCGGAAATTAAAACCCATTTGAGAAGAACTCTTGATGAAGCTCAGGCCTGAATTTTAGACATTGGTTCGCTATATTTTCGAATATATGGTCCAAGACATTTAGGGTTTTTGCAGGCTGCTGAATTACATCCCAAACACGTGACCTTGGGAAAATCGTCATAACTTTCTCTTTGAACATCAAATTGAAATTTCAGGTATGAACGTCGAAACCGTGACACGTGGCACTTCGTACAAGTTTGCTCTACTGAAAAAGTATATAATCAAGTCATCTTGGGAGATTGGGCATAACCCTTTATTGGAGAATCCAATTTCAATTAGATGGGTGGCATTGGAAAGAGGACGCAGAGGGCTACAACGGATCGCAATTTCAAACCTTGGAGATCCGAAATTTTAGAGATACAACATATTCAAGATCAAGCTCCTAAAAGCAAGAAAAATAATGACTCGAATCAAGACAATAAAAACACCTAGTAAGCAAAATTGGATGGCTGATTTTAATAATGTGATCGAAGCTAGGATAAATAGTTTTATATGTGCCAAGGAAGCTAATATCAATGGTATGAAAGCAGATTTGAAGAAAGGCATGGAAGATTTGAAGAAAGACATGGAAGGTTTGAAGGAAGGTGAGACAAAGCTGCTACAAGAAAGGCCTCCTAATGACAAAAAGGTAGTAGAGGAAACTCATGATGAGAAACAAATAAATGTTAATCATGATTTCATAGAATCTAACATTGGATTGAAGATGTACCATATTCCAAAGATCGATATGAGGAATTTTGATGGCAAGGATCCCATAACATGGATACTACAAATGGAGAAATATTTTGATCTACATGATGTGCAACTATTACAAAAGGTACGTATTGCATTTTTATATTTAGAACCAAATCAATTTTTATGGTATAAAGGGCTTTGTTCTCATAAACCACTTGTCACCTGGTCAATTTTCACAAAGGAAATGATAACACATTATGAGGATACAAAGAACAACACCTTCTTTAGCCAATTGATAAATCACAAACAAAAGGGTTCAATGGAAGAGCACATTGAGGACTTCCAAAAATTGAACATAAGGGTAAATGATATTCCAGAGAAGCAGAGGATTGATGTCTTCATAGGGACTTTAAAGGATAATATTCAGCATGAGGTTCATCTTTGGGAACCTGATTCATTGGAGAAGGGATTTAGGTTGGCAAGAAAAATTGAAAGCAAAATTATGGCAACAAGAAATCCTACCACTCACAATTATACAGATGGAAGTGTTGTTGCTCCTAGCCTTTCATAACCAACATGGTTGACACCACAACAATTGGAAGAAATAGGATAAAATGACCTTTTTTATAGTTGTGATAGAAAATATAGTAAAGGTCATAAGTGTGCTGAGAAGAAACTATTTTACATTGATTGTGAAGTGGAGGAAGAAAAGGATCAAGAAATGTCAAAAGAAGAGGATATACACAAAGAACCAACCCCAGAGAAAGAAGAAATGAACTCGACCATGTCTTGTAATACATTGGCATGAATTACCACTCCTCAAACTCTCAAGATAGAAGGACATATCAAGAAGAAAAAGGATAACCTCACTTTCACGCAGAATCGAATGAAACAACAGGCAGATCAGCATCACAGAAAAAGAAGTTTTGACATAGGCGACTGGTTATTTTTACGAATACAACCATACAAACAAATGTCCCTCAAGCAAGCTAAGAAGGATACTAAATTATCACCAAAGTACTATGGTCCTTACAAAGTGTTGCAAAATATTGGTACTATGGCATACAAATTGGAGCTTCCTGCATCTTTGTTATACAGGAAAAGGACCTCCTCATTAGTTCAGAGGGCAAAGACATGATGATTGAAGCAATGACCAAGTTCACAAGCCTTGTTTCCAAGCTAACACTCTCTATACACTCGCGACATGCTTTATAAAGCTTCTCAACAAGCCTAAGGGAGCATTAGTGACCCAAGTAACTCTACTTGTTACCTCAAGAGCAGCATTAGTGAACCCTAATGAGGATCTAAGGGTCAAAGGAGAGGATTGACTAAGAAATATCCCTATATTCTCTCCTAAATCAACACAGAAAAGAAAGGAAACATCCAAGTTCAACCTATTTGGGGGATTACTAATCCTCATGGAGTATACAAATGGGAAAGAGCTCAAAATAATGGCAACATCATTGCTTTTACCTAAAGAAACTCATGAAGAAACTTGGCAACCCTAACCTCACATGCTACATAAGCAAAGCTAGGGCTATTGTGAAAGAGGTCAGATAATTTGAAAGGATGGATTACTTGATTATCAAGCAGAGTCTCAAACTTAAGCAAAAGAAGTTGGTAAGAATGGGGAAAGAGAGAGGAGCTGGAGGGGTAAGGGAATGCTGATGCAATTAATGGTTGTAATCACTCTTTCGACATTAATATAGAACTATAGTTGTATTATCTACTCCATGGTGTTGGTACTATAATCATTTATATGTTTATTCAATGTCTTTTAGCTTGAGTAGCTTAGTTATGTGCAACTAGATGTCTTTTATATATTCATGCATTGATTATCAAGGTTTTATGTTGTGATTACGCTTGTCTTTTCTATGTGCAGGATTTGATCTGGAGCTGACTCAAGGGAATTCCGCCTAGCTGCATTGCACTCTCTAGCAACTCTACACGAAGACTCAAGGTAATGAATCAGTCTTGCTTTGATAGTTAGTTATTGAATATGGACATGCATGTATCTTTGTGACAGCTGCGGATAATCTTACAGTTTGCCAATGGTCCCGGGAAGACCCTTGAGGGTTCATTCTCAATACACCATGTATTAATCCCTATAGTAGAATTGGTGACTCCGTTAGGGACTACACTTTAGTTCCCGATTTTCTCATAAAATTCCTAGATCTCTCCTTCTTCTAGACCTTCTTGTACTTCTTCATTCCTTTTCTGACCACTCAGGACCTTACAACACTCTTCTTTCATTACTCAGCCTTGGATTTGATCCCCACAGCCCTGTTTTGAAGTGTTTTCCCTCACTAACGCAGGTTACCAATGTAAACAGAGTTGTATAAGCACTGTAGCTTCACAAACAGGGCATTAGTGCCACCAGTAACTCTGTGTGGCCTCTAGCACAAAGTGTTAGTCACCTATTTTTTGATAAACAACAATGTCTGTGACCTCAAACGGTTGGAAAACTTGCTTCTAGACTGATAAGGGATCTGTAGTTGTTTTTTGTTTGACTAATCTATGTCCTGAACAAATTCTTTTCTTAAGAAAATAGATTTCCTTCTTAAATTTTTTATTTTCATAAAAGAAAAAATTAAAATTTTGTATTGTTTTCTGCTTAGTTTATTAGTTCTACATTATTTGGTTTCAGTAGTTGTTAGTGAGGATTGAAAAGTTATGACGATTATGCGAGTGTTTTATTGAGTAGGATGCATGGAATGAATATTGATGTATGAATGACTCTCCCTTTGTACAAGCAACTTATTCATCGAAATTGAAAATTTACACACATTATTTTTGCATGATTTGAGTCAAAGTCCCATAAAATCTCATACCTCAACACCCCTACCGAAGACTCTAACAAAGTACACTTAAAATCTACCTAGTAAAATCAATCAGCAACTCTTTCTAGAGTAAACATACATTAGTTTAGGCTAGGATCTTGGGTTAGGTAGTGTGAGTAAACTACCCAAGGTCATACACCAAAACTAGTGTCATTAAAGAGAGAAATCCTTCTGCACTCATACTTCCGGGACCAATCCAGTAAAAACAGAGATAAATACGAGACAACATCAGACTGTAAGTGAAGGTAGCCCACTTTTTCTTACATCTCCTTTGGGTATTCTGTGTATCGGGGATCCCTTCAGGGATATCGGAGCTAAGTCAGGGACTCAGGTATCCTACCCACACAGCGTATTGTCTATGACTATGTCCCCCCTAGTAGTGTCTGTGATCTGAGGTATCCTTAGTGGCCATACTTTTAAGGACTAACACAAGGTGACTGGGGTGGGCTACCCTGGTACTTAACACAGACAGACCTACTTTGTCTTCAATTTTTGGGAGGGTGCTCGTCTTCACGAGAGTACTTGGCCCATCAATCTGAGGTTCAAGCAAAGCTCTAGAGTAACCGTAACTTTACATTTGGCTAGCTCTTTCTGTTATTCATTGTGATATTGGGTTTCATCTCCAGTGATCAGTGCTTATCAGAAAAGGTCATTTCCCTCTGCTTGTTGATTGATTTACTTAGTGTATTTTTTATCTTTTAGGTGCCAGAGTGTTATCATTGAGACTTTAATAAACATCACTGTAAAATTTACTGATAAAAATTATCGGCCACCATGGCTACATCTGACCCTTGTCGTCAATCTGGACGATTGTTAGGAATTCCCCCACTCACTATGGAGGATCCACCGAGCTCCAGTGAACCTTATTCCCCATCTTTAGGAAATCAGTCTCTGAGATCTCATACAGAATCAGTTTGGACATCTAATGATTCAAGCTTACCAGAGGATTTCTTTATTGAAGGATTTATTCCTCCATACAACCCTCTGATCACGAATCTGTTGGGCCCACTCTTGGTTATTGTTGCATTTGTACCTCCTTTGTCTTCAGTTAGAACATTTCCACCCATCTCGTTAATGACTAACGGGTCGTGGGACTTTTTGGACACTTTTGGTCCCCCACCACTTCCCCAGTCGAAAATCAATACCACACCTTTGATGGTGAACCCTTCTATCCCATTTGTCATAGGTTCAACCCCCATCATGATACCCTCCACGAGTGGAACCTAGTCAATTTTTGGTTCCACCCCTTCAGTGTCAAACCCTGTACCTTCAATAAGTGCTACATATAGCACTCCTTATAACGCTCAATATAGCATAGTTAGTGTGGGTCCCTTCAACCAACAATATGGTTGACATCCATTGTATAGTTCTAACCCCCATATCCAAGTATCTGGGGGCACTCCCAATATGCATATACCGGCCAGGAACATAACAGTTCCCCCTCCATTTTCAGGCATGCATGGTCAGTCACTGATTGAAATGAACACACCTTATGTTAGTCAAGGACTTATGGTTAGTTCTGTGGCAAGTGGGAATCATCAAGGAGGTCCCAATCAGTCCATAGGAGCACCCTACTCACAACCTCAAATGAGTCAAGGGGGCATAGCTTATCCTGGGGCCACTTTTATCCCCCAACATAACAATCGCTATGGAAATCCACATTACAATACCATACCCCAAGGCACCTACTATACCATGCAACCTGTGTATAATATTGGGAACAACACAATGGGAGGACCGCGAGGATCCTCAAGTCATATGTCATTGCCTTGGTCCAATTCAGGGGCATCACACACTCTGCCTTTCTTGGCAATGCTTTATATCCCCAACTTGTACAAACTTACAAATGACCTGATCTATCATAACTTACTTTGGTCACCAATCCCGCATAAAATACCAACAGACATCCCTAAGTTTGAAGGGAAACAAGGGGAGGATCTAGGTACACACATCACCACCTATCACCTATGGAGTGTTTCTAACTCCATGGTGGATGATAGTATCCAGTTACGTCTTTTTCCCTACACCCTTACTTGCAAGGTAGCCAAGTGGTACATTGAGTTACCACGTGCGTCCATCAATACCTTTGACGCTCTATTGATGGAATTCTTAAAGCACTTCCAACTACCCATCCACTATGAAACTGGGACAGATTTCCTCACTTCATTACGTCAGGATACCTCCACCCACATCTCCAATCATATACATGAATGGAGACGTAGGCAGAGGTTGGTCAAAGCTCCCCTCCTAGACTATCTCTTAGTGGATGGGTTCTGCAAGTCTCTACTCCCCCATATCACTAAGGATGTTGCCTTAGGTGGTGCAGTCACAGAAGACCAATCCATACATCATGCCCAGCACTTAGATCTGATATATTCGCAGTCTAGAACTCTATACGACGTAATTCTCAATGCCCCTGGCAACTACAATGCTCCTGCTACTCAGCAACCCGGAGCGCATGCCAATGGGATTATCGGCGCAACCTCCAGGGTTGCTATAAAACAACTCAGCAGTCAGATTGCCCAGTTGTTAGTGGACCCTTCTACCAAATCGACTACTCTTCCTACCATCGTGATCAACTTTGTGCAGTCTACACAAAAACCCAGTGATAAGAACAAGAAGAATAAGAAAAATAATGCTCCTTCTAAAGAGTAGTCAATAAAGCAGTCTAACTCCAAGCAGAAGGCAGTTGTGCCCTCTAACGATGGAAAGGATAAACCAGCCAAATTCCCTTGCAAAATCTGTGCCAAAGACCACATGACCTATTGTTGCCTGCATCTTCAAGGGTGCATACATTTCATTGCTAAAAATGATACTGACAAGACCCATGCTGTCCTAAATAATCCTTTCCCCACTCAGTAGTAGCAACACCTTATTGCAAACCAACCCCAACCCCCACAAGGGGGCAATGGTGGTTTGCAACATCCTTTAGCTAGTGAAGGACCCTCTACAATTTACACCTTTGAAATGGTAGATCTACAAACAAGAACCAAATCTTATGGAGCCCCTGTCGCTCATGCAAAGTAACCCTCCTCAAGTCAAAACCAACTGCCACCTAACTATCTTCATATCGAAAGGTCGGTTGCTGACCTTGTGATTCGCCCCTCCTAAAGGGGCACTTCGACGTACAACACACAATACATCTGCACGTGCCGCACAAAACCACAGCATTGTAGAATACTTGGCGCAAGCACCGTCGGCTATGTCAGAACTTGAAGTATTACAAACACGTCCAACACAAAGGAAAGCTCTGCTTTCGGTCATTGGTGGTATCGACCCATAGGATTCCATGCTTGCAATTTTCGACATGGAAAAGTGTAATCCTCCCCTTTCTCACCAACTTGCATTTCAGGTGCAACTCTTTTCGAAAGGTAAAGGTATACATAGAAATGTCATTGACGAAGGTGCTTCTACCTACGTAATGTCAGCTTCATGTTGGCTTGCTTTGGGTTCTCCAACCCTATCCCCTCCATTGAATTCCCTTAAAGCTTTCAACAACCACACTTTCATCCCAAAAGGTTACCTAGCTAGCTAACCCATCACATTGTATGGGAAAACGGTAATGGTGGACATCGAAGTCGTAGACAGAAAGCTTGACTATAATCTCTTGTTGGGTCGCAAGTGGACTTATGCCATGACGGCCATTGTGTCTACTATCTTTCGCATCATCCTATTTCCATTGGATGGAAAGGTAGTCACAGTGGACTAGCTATCATTTTGCACCCTTGATTATTCCCCGTTAACAAGTGGCTCTATACCCTTAGTGGGTGGTGTACTCGACTCTTACGTCAGTATCGGTATCGATCTACTGAAGGGCTCTTCCCTGATGGGCTGTTTCCCTATTCTGCTACTAGTGGTTCCATAGATGGTCAATATAGTTTCATCCATTCCTCACGAACCTACCAATCCTTGGATCCTACCAGCCCCTTCACACATTGACACTTATGGAGAACAAATGTTGTTGTCACTAGATGAATTGGCCTATGAGGCCATTCAATCTGCATCTGAGTCTCTGGTCACTTTGGTTACGGCCAACAGTACCACTGCCCCTCCCATAACTGCTCCTTCTTTCGATCCCCTCAATCAGGTCCTACCTACGGACAAAACTATTAGAGAGATCATGAGTTTAGAAGAGTGACCTTGGGAGGACTCACAACATCGTGTTTCGATATCTAATTCAGACATGATGCCTCTTCAAATCCTATCACCTGACGCACCTGAAATAATTTTCTCACCCTTATGACTATCCAAACTTTGGACTCAGAACGAAACATGGGCAATATTTCAAAGACGTTGCTCATCGATATTTCTATCATGACAGGCATCATAGAAAACATCCAGGTTGGAGAAGATTGCAATCCTGAGAAAATTGCAAGCTTCACCAACCTTTTTAAGGAATTCCATGATGTATTCCCTTGGTCTTATGAGGAAATGCATGGCATAAACCCTTCTATTGTCAATCATGAGATCAAGAAGTATCGAACATTCTTTTTATGGTATTTCTCTTTCTTGTTAATCCAAAAAATCCTCCAGTCTCCTTCTTCGGGCTTGCTAAACTACCACGAAGAACATCGAGCATTCTTTTTATGGTATTTTTCTTGCTCGCTAATCTGAAAAACCTCGAGTCTCCTTCTTTGGGCTTATTAAACTACTACAAAGAAGATATGAGTGTGTTATTTTATGGGATGTTTTCTCGCTCTAAAACCAAAAATTCCCTAATTTTTTCATCACTGGGCTCATTAAACACATACGACGATGGTCCAAGAAACTCTTTTTCACTCTTTTTCTAGCTCATTATCTTGAAAAATATCATTTGAGCATTATTTTTAGGCGCTTTTTTCTCACTCAGAAAACTGAAAAAATCTCGAGTTTTTTCTTCAGGCTTGTTAAAATCTTATGAAGATGACCCGAGCATTCTTTTAGGTACTCTTCTTGCTCATTAAACTGAAAAATCCTAAGTTTTTGTCACTGTGCTCGTTAAAAATCTACGACAACAACAAGAGCACATGCTTTTTTGGGACCATTTCTCGCTCTTAAATCGAAAAATCCCCGAGTTTTTCCCTTCTTCAAGCTCGTTAAATCTACAAAGAAGGAATGAGTAGTTATTTTACCTCTTTTTCCTTGCTCACTAAACTGAAAAAATAATTTGAGTTTTCTTCATTTGACTCATTAAAATTCAATGAAGGTATTGAGTTTGTTGTCGCGTGACTCATTAAAAATTCACGACAAATATCGAGTTTAGTCTGTCTCCTCATACTCATAACAAAATGAGGTCAACATCTATTGAGCATAGGTTTCTCTTTATCCAGACTCAATAAATTAACTCATGGAAAAGTAATCGATCTGGGTATACTATTAAACCTTTGTCGCACCCCAGTTAACAACTATGACAAAGGGACCACCCCGGAGTCATTCTTTACAATCTTTTCAGGCTCTCTAATTATGAAAATACCACCGAGTTGTCTCATCTAGACTCATTAAAATACACAGACAAGGTGTAGAGTCACTCTTTTTACGATCCCTTTTAGACTCTTAAAACATGAAAAGATTGACGAATTTACCTGTCTGGACTCATTAAACTAATCAGATAGAGCATAGAGTCACTCTTTTTGCAGTCCTTTTCAAACTCTTAAAACATGAAAAGATCGATGAGTTTGCCTATCTGGACTCATTAAAACTAATCAGATAGGGCATAGAGTCACTCTTTTTGCGGTCATTTTCAGACTCTTAAAATATGAAAAGATCGATAAGTTTACCAGTCTAGACTCACTAAACTAATCAGATGGGGAAAGTGGATAACACAACTGTGTTCAGTATTTGAAAGTGTGTTTTGGCAGCAGTCATTCCCTTGAACATGACACTCCCTCAGATAAAACTTCCTTGTGACGACCTCTCAATATGAATCTTACCATCCTATGAGTTTAGCCTATATACTCTGATGTTCTTGCATTTCTGTATCCTAACACACTTTGGTGTTCATGAGTCTAGTGCTGCATGGTTGAAACCATTGTCGTGCCTTCTATTGTTCAAGGGAAAACCTTTTTTCTTCTATTTCCTCCATCAAACCATCATGTAAATTCTTTCATCATGCCCTCTGTCGTTTTGACCCAATGCTCAAAGATTCCTCAAAAAAAAAATCATTCTTGTCCCATTTCGTGACGATTGATGTAGGACACATTATTGCCTACCTTTCGACAGGTCTCTTCCTATCAACTTCAACACTCTATCTAGGAAAAATACCCAGAAACACTTCAGTGCCTTGGTACTTGCAGACATCAGTGGCAGGTCACCTTGTGTTTGATCAAGGGTTCTCATTATTGGCTCCTGGTTAAACAATTCTATGGGTGTTTGACAACAAAAACATTTTTCACACTCGCTAGATTGTACTGTGCATCTTGGAGACCATCACCATTATTGGTGGCCTTCCTCGCGTCTGTTAACGATCTCCATTATTGACTGGTAATCAGACAATTTTGTGCATGTTCGACTTGAACGCATATATTCACATGTATGAATCTATGTTGTTCAGTGAAGCGGAATTCAAGACCTTAGGTAGAGGCTTGCATCACCCAGTCTTGTTTCCTCTCCTAAGTTGCGTATATTGTTTTTTGGAGACAGCTCATCAGAATGATCCTATTATGACATCGGTTCCGCATTGTGCTTATCGGCGGCCAACATCATCATATCTCTTTTATGAGAAAATCACTCTGACATAGCTACTGAGCGTGGGAATGCCCGACTCAGGACATGATTTTAGTTGTTTTATATATGTGTGTTATATCAGGTTTCTCGTACCACCCGAAGCTATAATCCTCTCTCTCGTTCTGTCAAGAAGGAACAGAACAGTTAAGTATAAATTGTTTCGGCCATCATCACAGCCTCTCATCTCACACTTTAGGGGGCATCTGTTATACAGGAAAATGAACTCCTCATTAGTTCAGAGGGCAAAGACATGATGATTGAAGGAATGACCAAGTTTACAAGCCTTGTTTCCAAGCTAATGTTGTCTATACACTAGCAACATGCTTTGTAAAGCTTCTCGGCCCTAAGGTAGCGTTAGTGACCCAAGTAACTCTACTTGTTACCTCGGCAATAGTGTTAGTGAACCCTAATGAGGATCTAAGGGTCAAAAGAGTGGATTGACTAAGAAATATCCCTATATTCTCTCCTAAATCAACTCAGAAAAGCAAGGAAACATCCAAGTTCAACCTATTTGGGGGATTACTAATCCTAATGGAGTATGCAAATGGGAAAGAGCTCAAAATAATGGCAACATCATTGCTTTTACCTAAAGAAACTCATGGAGAAACTTGGCAACCCTAACCTCACATGCTACATAAGTAGAGCTAGGGCTATTGTGAAAAGGGTCAGATCATTTGAAAGGATAGCTTACTTGATTGTCGAGCAGAGTCTTAGACTTAAGCAAACGAAGTTGTTAAGAAGGGAGAGAGAGAGAGAGGAGTTGGAGGGGTAAGGGAAGGCTGATGCAATCGATGGTTGTAATCACTCTTTCGACATTAATATAGAACTGCAGTTGTACTATCTACTCCATGGTGTTGGTACTATAATTCATTTATATGTTTACTCAATGTCTTTTAGCATGAGTAGCTTAGTTATGTGCAACTAGATGTCTTTTATATATTCATGCATTGATTATCAAGGTTTTGTGTTGTGATTACGCTTGTCTTTTCTATGTGCAGGATTTGATCTGGAGCCGGCTCAGGGGACTTTCACTTAGCTGCATTGCACTCTCCAGAAACTCTACATGAAGACTCGAGGTAATGAATCTGTCTTGCTTTGATAGCTAGTTATTGAATATGGACATGCATGTATCTTTGTGACAGTTGCAGATAATCTTACAGTCTATGAAGGGTCCCAGGAAGACCCTTGAGGGTTCCTTCATTCTCCATACACCGTGCATTAATCCTTATAACAATCTTCCCAATTGCCCCCAGTTTTCCATGTCTCATGCTTAAAGAAGGTTATAAGTGACAAGCTCCCAGTTCAAACAATATTGTCAGAACTTGATGAGGAAGGAAAAATCATATTGGAACCTAAAGCAGTCATGGAAACAAGAACCTGACATCTATGAAATCGATCAATTTCAGAGTATCTCATCAAGTGGAAGAACTTACCCGCTGAATATTCCACATGGGAGGACGAGAATTTTATACAGAAGCATCCAGAACTACTCAAGCGTTGAGGAAAACACTTTTTGAAGGAGAGGGGCATGTTAGGTCCCTACAAAGAACCAACCCCAGAGAAAGAAGAAATGAACTCGACCATGTCTTGTAATACATTGGCATGAATTACCACTCCTCAAACTCTCAAGATAGAAGGACATATCAAGAAGAAAAAGGATAACCTCACTTTCACGCAGAATCGAATGAAACAACAGGCAGATCAGCATCACAGAAAAAGAAGTTTTGACATAGGCGACTGGTTATTTTTACGAATACAACCATACAAACAAATGTCCCTCAAGCAAGCTAAGAAGGATACTAAATTATCACCAAAGTACTATGGTCCTTACAAAGTGTTGCAAAATATTGGTACTATGGCATACAAATTGGAGCTTCCTGCATCTTTGTTATACAGGAAAAGGACCTCCTCATTAGTTCAGAGGGCAAAGACATGATGATTGAAGCAATGACCAAGTTCACAAGCCTTGTTTCCAAGCTAACACTCTCTATACACTCGCGACATGCTTTATAAAGCTTCTCAACAAGCCTAAGGGAGCATTAGTGACCCAAGTAACTCTACTTGTTACCTCAAGAGCAGCATTAGTGAACCCTAATGAGGATCTAAGGGTCAAAGGAGAGGATTGACTAAGAAATATCCCTATATTCTCTCCTAAATCAACACAGAAAAGAAAGGAAACATCCAAGTTCAACCTATTTGGGGGATTACTAATCCTCATGGAGTATACAAATGGGAAAGAGCTCAAAATAATGGCAACATCATTGCTTTTACCTAAAGAAACTCATGAAGAAACTTGGCAACCCTAACCTCACATGCTACATAAGCAAAGCTAGGGCTATTGTGAAAGAGGTCAGATAATTTGAAAGGATGGATTACTTGATTATCAAGCAGAGTCTCAAACTTAAGCAAAAGAAGTTGGTAAGAATGGGGAAAGAGAGAGGAGCTGGAGGGGTAAGGGAATGCTGATGCAATTAATGGTTGTAATCACTCTTTCGACATTAATATAGAACTACAGTTGTATTATCTACTCCATGGTGTTGGTACTATAATCATTTATATGTTTATTCAATGTCTTTTAGCTTGAGTAGCTTAGTTATGTGCAACTAGATGTCTTTTATATATTCATGCATTGATTATCAAGGTTTTATGTTGTGATTACGCTTGTCTTTTCTATGTGCAGGATTTGATCTGGAGCTGACTCAAGGGAATTCCGCCTAGCTGCATTGCACTCTCTAGCAACTCTACACGAAGACTCAAGGTAATGAATCAGTCTTGCTTTGATAGTTAGTTATTGAATATGGACATGCATGTATCTTTGTGACAGCTGCGGATAATCTTACAGTTTGCCAATGGTCCCGGGAAGACCCTTGAGGGTTCATTCTCAATACACCATGTATTAATCCCTATAGTAGAATTGGTGACTCCGTTAGGGACTACACTTTAGTTCCCGATTTTCTCATAAAATTCCTAGATCTCTCCTTCTTCTAGACCTTCTTGTACTTCTTCATTCCTTTTCTGACCACTCAGGACCTTACAACACTCTTCTTTCATTACTCAGCCTTGGATTTGATCCCCACAGCCCTGTTTTGAAGTGTTTTCCCTCACTAACGCAGGTTACCAATGTAAACAGAGTTGTATAAGCACTGTAGCTTCACAAACAGGGCATTAGTGCCACCAGTAACTCTGTGTGGCCTCTAGCACAAAGTGTTAGTCACCTATTTTTTGATAAACAACAATGTCTGTGACCTCAAACGGTTGGAAAACTTGCTTCTAGACTGATAAGGGATCTGTAGTTGTTTTTTGTTTGACTAATCTATGTCCTGAACAAATTCTTTTCTTAAGAAAATAGATTTCCTTCTTAAATTTTTTATTTTCATAAAAGAAAAAATTAAAATTTTGTATTGTTTTCTGCTTAGTTTATTAGTTCTACATTATTTGGTTTCAGTAGTTGTTAGTGAGGATTGAAAAGTTATGACGATTATGCGAGTGTTTTATTGAGTAGGATGCATGGAATGAATATTGATGTATGAATGACTCTCCCTTTGTACAAGCAACTTATTCATCGAAATTGAAAATTTACACACATTATTTTTGCATGATTTGAGTCAAAGTCCCATAAAATCTCATACATCAACACCCCTACCGAAGACTCTAACAAAGTACACTTAAAATCTACCTAATAAAATCAATCAGCAACTCTTTCTAGAGTAAACATACATTAGTTTAGGCTAGGATCTTGGGTTAGGTAGTGTGAGTAAACTACCCAAGATCATACACCAAAACTAGTGTCATTAAAGAGAGAAATCCTTCTGCACTCATACTACCGGGACCAATCCAGTAAAAGCAGAGCTAAATACGAGACAACATCAGACTGTAAGTGAAGGTAGCCCACCTTTTCTTACATCTCCTTTGGGTATTCTGTGTATCGGGGATCCCTTCAGGGATATCGGAGCTAAGTCAGGGACTCAGGTATCCTACCCACACAGCGTATTGTCTATGACTATGTCCCCCCTAGTAGTGTCTGTGATCTGAGGTATCCTTAGTGGCCATACTTTTAGGGACTAACACAAGGTGACTGGGGTGGGCTACCCTGGTACCTAACACAGACAGACCTACTTTGTCTTCAATTTTTGGGAGGGTGCTCGTCTTCACGAGAGTACTTGGCCCCTCAATCTGAGGTTCAAGCAAAGCTCTAGAGTAACCGTAACTATACATTTGGCTAGCTCTCTCTGTTATTCATTGTGATATTGGGTTTCATCTCCAGTGATCAGTGCTTATCAGACAAGGTCATTTCCCTCTGCTTGTTGATTGATTTACTTAGTGTATTTTTTATTTTTTAGGTGCCAGAGTGTTATCATTGAGACTTTAATAAACATCACTGTAAAATTTACTGATAAAAATTATCGGCCACCATGGCTACATCTGACCCTTGTCGTCAATCTAGACGATTGTTAGGACTTCCCCCACTCACTATGGAGGATCCACCGAGCTCCAGTGAACCAGATTCCCCATCTTTAGGAAATCAGTCTCTGAGATCTCACACAGAATCAGTTTGGACATCTAATGATTCAAGCTTACCAGAGGATTTCTTTACTGAAGGATTTCTTCCTCCATACAACCCTCTGATCACGAATCTGTTGGGCCCACTCTTGGTTCTTGTTGCATTTGTACCTCCTTTGTCTTCAGTTAGAACATTTCCACCCATCTCGTTAATGACTAACGGGTCGTGGGACTTTTTGGACACTTTTGGTCCCCCACCACTTCCCCAGTCGAAAATCAATACCACACCTTTGATGGTGAACCCTTCTATCCCATTTGTCATAGGTTCAACCCCCATCATGATACCCTCCACGAGTGGAACCTAGTCAATTTTTGGTTCCACCCCTTCAGTGTCAAACCCTGTACCTTCAATAAGTGCTACATATAGCACTCCTTATAACGCTCAATATAGCATAGTTAGTGTGGGTCCCTTCAACCAACAATATGGTTGACATCCATTGTATAGTTCTAACCCCCATATCCAAGTATCTGGGGGCACTCCCAATATGCATATACCGGCCAGGAACATAACAGTTCCCCCTCCATTTTCAGGCATGCATGGTCAGTCACTGATTGAAATGAACACACCTTATGTTAGTCAAGGACTTATGGTTAGTTCTGTGGCAAGTGGGAATCATCAAGGAGGTCCCAATCAGTCCATAGGAGCACCCTACTCACAACCTCAAATGAGTCAAGGGGGCATAGCTTATCCTGGGGCCACTTTTATCCCCCAACATAACAATCGCTATGGAAATCCACATTACAATACCATACCCCAAGGCACCTACTATACCATGCAACCTGTGTATAATATTGGGAACAACACAATGGGAGGACCGCGAGGATCCTCAAGTCATATGTCATTGCCTTGGTCCAATTCAGGGGCATCACACACTCTGCCTTTCTTGGCAATGCTTTATATCCCCAACTTGTACAAACTTACAAATGACCTGATCTATCATAACTTACTTTGGTCACCAATCCCGCATAAAATACCAACAGACATCCCTAAGTTTGAAGGGAAACAAGGGGAGGATCTAGGTACACACATCACCACCTATCACCTATGGAGTGTTTCTAACTCCATGGTGGATGATAGTATCCAGTTACGTCTTTTTCCCTACACCCTTACTTGCAAGGTAGCCAAGTGGTACATTGAGTTACCACGTGCGTCCATCAATACCTTTGACGCTCTATTGATGGAATTCTTAAAGCACTTCCAACTACCCATCCACTATGAAACTGGGACAGATTTCCTCACTTCATTACGTCAGGATACCTCCACCCACATCTCCAATCATATACATGAATGGAGATGTAGGCAGAGGTTGGTCAAAGCTCCCCTCCTAGGCTATCTCTTAGTGGATGGGTTCTGCAAGTCTCTACTCCCCCATATCACTAAGGATGTTGCCTTAGGTGGTGCAGTCACAGAAGACCAATCCATACATCATGCCCAGCACTTAGATCTGATATATTCGCAGTCTAGAACTCTATACGACGTAATTCTCAATGCCCCTGGCAACTACAATGCTCCTGCTACTCAGCAACCCGGAGCGCATGCCAATGGGATTATCGGCGCAACCTCCAGGGTTGCTATAAAACAACTCAGCAGTCAGATTGCCCAGTTGTTAGTGGACCCTTCTACCAAATCGACTACTCTTCCTACCATCGTGATCAACTTTGTGCAGTCTACACAAAAACCCAGTGATAAGAACAAGAAGAATAAGAAAAATAATGCTCCTTCTAAAGAGTAGTCAATAAAGCAGTCTAACTCCAAGCAGAAGGCAGTTGTGCCCTCTAACGATGGAAAGGATAAACCAACCAAATTCCCTTGCAAAATCTGTGCCAAAGACCACATGACCTATTGTTGCCTGCATCTTCAAGGGTGCATACATTTCATTGCTAAAAATGATACTGACAAGACCCATGCTGTCCTAAATAATCCTTTCCCCACTCAGTAGTAGCAACACCTTATTGCAAACCAACCCCAACCCCCACAAGGGGGCAATGGTGGTTTGCAACATCCTTTAGCTAGTGAAGGACCCTCTACAATTTACACCTTTGAAATGGTAGATCTACAAACAAGAACCAAATCTTATGGAGCCCCTGTCGCTCATGCAAAGTAACCCTCCTCAAGTCAAAACCAACTGCCACCTAACTATCTTCATATCGAAAGGTCGGTTGCTGACCTTGTGATTCGCCCCTCCTAAAGGGGCACTTCGACGTACAACACACAATACATCTGCACGTGCCGCACAAAACCACAGCATTGTAGAATACTTGGCGCAAGCACCGTCGGCTATGTCAGAACTTGAAGTATTACAAACACGTCCAACACAAAGGAAAGCTCTGCTTTCGGTCATTGGTGGTATCGACCCATAGGATTCCATGCTTGCAATTTTCGACATGGAAAAGTGTAATCCTCCCCTTTCTCACCAACTTGCATTTCAGGTGCAACTCTTTTCGAAAGGTAAAGGTATACATAGAAATGTCATTGACGAAGGTGCTTCTACCTACGTAATGTCAGCTTCATGTTGGCTTGCTTTGGGTTCTCCAACCCTATCCCCTCCATTGAATTCCCTTAAAGCTTTCAACAACCACACTTTCATCCCAAAAGGTTACCTAGCTAGCTACCCCATCACCTTGTATGGGAAAACGGTAATGGTGGACATCGAAGTCGTAGATAGAAAGCTTGACTATAATCTCTTGTTGGGTCGCAGTTGGACTTATGCCATGACGGCCATTGTGTCTACTATCTTTCGCATCATCCTATTTCCATTGGATGGAAAGGTAGTCACAGTGGACTAGCTATCCTTTTGCACCCTTGATTATTCCCCGTTACCAAGTGGCTCTATACCCTTAGTGGGTGGTGTACTTGACTCTTACGTCAGTATCGGTATCGATCTACTGAAGGGCTCTTCCCTGATGGGTTGTTTCCCTCTTCTGCTACTAGTGGTTCCATAGATGGTCAATATGGTTTCATCCATTCCTCACGAACCAACCAATCCTTGGATCCTACCAGCCCCTTCAGACATTGACACTTATGGAGAACAAATGTTGTTGTCACTAGCTGAATTGGCCTATGAGGCCATTCAATCTGCATCTGAGTCTCTGGTCACTTTGGTCACGGCCAACAGTACCACTGCCCCTCCCATAACTGCTCCTTCTTTCGATCCCCTCAATCAGGTCCTACCTACGGACAAAGCTATTAGAGAGATCATGAGTTTAGAAGAGTGACCTTGGGAGGACTCACACCATCGTGTTTCGATATCTAATTCAGACATGATGCCTCTTCAAATCCTATCACCTGACGCACCTGAAATAATTTTCTCACCCTTATGACTATCCAAACTTTGGACTCAGAAGGAAACATGGGCAATATTTCAAAGACATTGCTCATCGATATTTCTATCATGACAGGCATCATAGAAAACATCCAGGTTGGAGAAGATTGCAATCCTGAGAAAATTGCAAGCTTCACCTACCTTTTTAAGGAATTCCATGATGTATTCCCTTGGTCTTATGAGGAAATGCATGGCATAAACCCTTCTATTGTCAATCATGAGATCAAGAAGTATCGAACATTCTTTTTATGGTATTTCTCTTTCTTGTTAATCCAAAAAATCCTCCAGTCTCCTTCTTCGGGCTTGCTAAACTACCACGAAGAACATCGAGCATTCTTTTTATGGTATTTTTCTTGCTCGCTAATCTGAAAAACCTCGAGTCTCCTTCTTTGGGCTCATTAAACTACTACAAAGAAGATATGAGTGTGTTATTTTATGGGATGTTTTCTCGCTCTAAAACCAAAAATTCCCTAATTTTTTCATCACTGGGCTCGTTAAACACATACGACGATGGTCCAAGAAACTCTTTTTCACTCTTTTTCTAGCTCATTATCTTGAAAAATATCATTTGAGCATTATTTTTAGGCGCTTTTTTCTCACTCAGAAAACTGAAAAAATCTCGAGTTTTTTCTTCAGGCTTGTTAAAATCTTATGAAGATGACCCGAGCATTCTTTTAGGTACTCTTCTTGCTCATTAAACTGAAAAATCCTAAGTTTTTGTCACTGTGCTCGTTAAAAATCTACGACAACAACAAGAGCACATGCTTTTTTGGGACCATTTCTCGCTCTTAAATCGAAAAATCCCCGAGTTTTTCTCTTCTTCAAGCTCGTTAAATCTACAAAGAAGGAATGAGTAGTTATTTTACCTCTTTTTCCTTGCTCACTAAACTGAAAAAATAATTTGAGTTTTCTTCATTTGACTCATTAAAATTCAATGAAGGTATTGAGTTTGTTGTCGCGTGACTCATTACAAATTCACGACAAATATCGAGTTTAGTCTGTCTCCTCATACTCATAACAAAATGAGGTCAACATCTATTGAGCATAGGTTTCTCTTTATCCAGACTCAATAAATTAACTCATGGAAAAGTAATCGATCTGGGTATACTATTAAACCTTTGTCGCACCCCAGTTAACAACTATGACAAAGGGACCACCCCAGAGTCATTCTTTACAATCTTTTCAGGCTCTCTAATTATGAAAATACCACCGAGTTGTCTCATCTAGACTCATTAAAATACACAGACAAGGTGTAGAGTCACTCTTTTTACGATCCCTTTTAGACTCTTAAAACATGAAAAGATTGACGAATTTACCTGTCTGGACTCATTAAACTAATCAGATAGAGCATAGAGTCACTCTTTTTGCAGTCCTTTTCAAACTCTTAAAACATGAAAAGATCGATGAGTTTGCCTATCTGGACTCATTAAAACTAATCAGATAGGGCATAGAGTCACTCTTTTTGCGGTCATTTTCAGACTCTTAAAATATGAAAAGATCGATAAGTTTACCAGTCTAGACTCACTAAACTAATCAGATGGGGAAAGTGGATAACACAACTGTGTTCAGTATTTGAAAGTGTGTTTTGGCAGCAGTCATTCCCTTGAACATGACACTCCCTCAGATAAAACTTCCTTGTGACGACCTCTCAATATGAATCTTACCATCCTATGAGTTTAGCCTATATACTCTGATGTTCTTGCATTTCTGTATCCTAACACACTTTGGTGTTCATGAGTCTAGTGCTGCATGGTTGAAACCATTGTCGTGCCTTCTATTGTTCAAGGGAAAACCTTTTTTCTTCTATTTCCTCCATCAAACCATCATGTAAATTCTTTCATCATGCCCTCTGTCGTTTTGACCCAATGCTCAAAGATTCCTCAAAAAAAAAATCATTCTTGTCCCATTTCGTGACGATTGATGTAGGACACATTATTGCCTACCTTTCGACAGGTCTCTTCCTATCAACTTCAACACTCTATCTAGGAAAAATACCCAGAAACACTTCAGTGCCTTGGTACTTGCAGACATCAGTGGCAGGTCACCTTGTGTTTGATCAAGGGTTCTCATTATTGGCTCCTGGTTAAACAATTCTATGGGTGTTTGACAACAAAAACATTTTTCACACTCGCTAGATTGTACTGTGCATCTTGGAGACCATCACCATTATTGGTGGCCTTCCTCGCGTCTGTTAACGATCTCCATTATTGACTGGTAATCAGACAATTTTGTGCATGTTCGACTTGAACGCATATATTCACATGTATGAATCTATGTTGTTCAGTGAAGCGGAATTCAAGACCTTAGGTAGAGGCTTGCATCACCCAGTCTTGTTTCCTCTCCTAAGTTGCGTATATTGTTTTTTGGAGACAGCTCATCAGAATGATCCTATTATGACATCGGTTCCGCATTGTGCTTATCGGCGGCCAACATCATCATATCTCTTTTATGAGAAAATCACTCTGACATAGCTACTGAGCGTGGGAATGCCCGACTCAGGACATGATTTTAGTTGTTTTATATATGTGTGTTATATCAGGTTTCTCGTACCACCCGAAGCTATAATCCTCTCTCTCGTTCTGTCAAGAAGGAACAGAACAGTTAAGTATAAATTGTTTCGGCCATCATCACAGCCTCTCATCTCACACTTTAGGGGGCATCTGTTATACAGGAAAATGAACTCCTCATTAGTTCAGAGGGCAAAGACATGATGATTGAAGGAATGACCAAGTTTACAAGCCTTGTTTCCAAGCTAATGTTGTCTATACACTAGCAACATGCTTTGTAAAGCTTCTCGGCCCTAAGGTAGCGTTAGTGACCCAAGTAACTCTACTTGTTACCTCGGGAATAGTGTTAGTGAACCCTAATGAGGATCTAAGGGTCAAAGGAGTGGATTGACTAAGAAATATCCCTATATTCTCTCCTAAATCAACTCAGAAAAGCAAGGAAACATCCAAGTTCAACCTATTTGGGGGATTACTAATCCTAATGGAGTATGCAAATGGGAAAGAGCTCAAAATAATGGCAACATCATTGCTTTTACCTAAAGAAACTCATGGAGAAACTTGGCAACCCTAACCTCACATGCTACATAAGTAGAGCTAGGGCTATTGTGAAAAGGGTCAGATCATTTGAAAGGATAGCTTACTTGATTGTCGAGCAGAGTCTTAGACTTAAGCATAAGAAGTTGGTAAGAAGGGAGAGAGAGAGAGAGGAGCTGGAGGGGTAAGGGAAGGCTGATGCAATCGATGGTTGTAATCACTCTTTCGACATTAATATAGAACTGCAGTTGTACTATCTACTCCATGGTGTTGGTACTATAATTCATTTATATGTTTATTCAATGTCTTTTAGCATGAGTAGCTTAGTTATGTGCAACTAGATGTCTTTTATATATTCATGCATTGATTATCAAGGTTTTATGTTGTGATTACGCTTGTCTTTTCTATGTGCAGGATTTGATCTGGAGCCGGCTCAGGGGACTTTCACCTAGCTGCATTGCGCTCTCCAGCAACTCTACATGAAGACTCGAGGTAATGAATCTGTCTTGCTTTGATAGTTAGTTATTGAATATGGACATGCATGTATCTTTGTGACAGTTGCAGATAATCTTACAGTCTACCAAGGGTCCCAGGAAGACCCTTGAGGGTTCCTTCATTCTCCATACACCGTGCATTAATCCTTATAACAATCTTCCCAATTGCCCCCAGTTTTCCATGTCTCATGCTTAAAGAAGGTTATAGGTGACAAGCTCCCAGTTCAAACAATATTGTCAGAACTTGATGAGGAAGGAAAAATCATATTGGAACCTAAAGCAGTCATGGAAACAAGAACCTGACATCTATGAAATCGATCAATTTCAGAGTATCTCATCAAGTGGAAGAACTTACCCGCTGAATATTCCACATGGGAGGACGAGAATTTTATACAGAAGCATCCAGAACTACTCAAGCGTTGAGGAAAACACTTTTTGAAGGAGAGGGGCATGTTAGGTCCCTACACTAGTAGTGTAGCCCCTTATTGTTATTAGTGCAACCCCCTTATTGTATTGTTGTGCCCATGTAGTCCCCATGTTGTTATTATTGTGCCCCATAGAAGCCCACTATTGTTATTGTTGTTCCCCTACAATATTATTGTTATGTAGGCTCTAATTATATTGGGACCACTTAGACTTCTATATATAGAAATGAGGTATTTTCATTTGCATCATCCAAGAATGGTTCATTTGTGTAATGTAAAGGAGGTTTCCCCCTCGAAAAGGCTGATTTTCAAGTCGTGGATCTATCTTTTATATATTTTTGTGAATAACCTGACACTACATTAGAAATGATGGGTGGAGGAACTAGTAATATGGAAAGTTAAGAATCTAAGTTATTGCAAGTAGTGTGTAGCTTGAAGGAAGACCTAGAGAACATAAACGAGAAACAAGAAAGGTTGTCCAAAGTTAAATAAGAATATGAGGAAACTAATGGTTATATGTTAAGGAAATTAGAATAATGCAGAGTTAATAACAAAAAAACATAAACTTATAAAAACACAACTAGGAGTGAGACAACAAACACAATGAATTATATAACTTCTAGTGGAAGTGAATCTCATGAGTTTGATAAGGAAGAAGAACATAATTCTGAGAGTAGTAATTCCACATCTAGGAAGAAAAGGACTACATTCCAGCTACAAGGGAAGTTTAAAAATATTAGGGCTCCTAATTTTGATGGTGAATCTGAAGAATGAGCAAAGGCATGGCTCCTCAATATGTCCAAATAATTTGAAGTCTACAACTATCTGAGTAATTTGAAGGAAAGATTGGAAACTTACAATTTGATTGATAAGGAATCCTTATGGTGGGAGGAGAATGAAGTTGTTAAAAGAATCAAAAGTACAATTTTGACTTGGAAATTGCTTAGGAAAGAATTTGAAAAGAAGTATATAACTGAAAGGTATTTTGATGAAAAATCTAGAGAGTTTCATTAGTTAAGACTGGGATAGTCTACCATGGATGAGTTTCTCAACAAGTTTATGAGTTTGTTGAGGTATGTGACGTACTTAAAGGAGGAAAAGGTCAAAATACAAATATTTTTTAGTTGTTTACCTTTATCATGCAGAGAAAGAATTGAGTTTGATAACCCAAAAACCATGGATGAAACCATAAAAAAGGCGAAAGTTTGTTTTGTTCAAAATTAGAAGAAAGGTGACAACTCAAAAAGTTGGATGGCCAAAAAGCATGAGAATTTCAGCACTAAGAAAAAGGGGTTCAAGAAACCAAATTTTCCAAATACTTCCAAAAGTAACCAAGGGAATTATAGTAGAAGTGTGAATCAAACATGAAATTCTAGATAAAAAGGTGGACAAGTAGTTGGGATAGGGGAAAAAATATTGCAGAAACAATTAGGCCACCGATTAGATGTTGGGTTGCAGTGAAAATCACTTGTGGATAGACTTTCCACAAAATCCCGCAAACAAAAGGGGTATGGTGAATAAATTGAAGGAAGATTCAACAGTTAATGACATTTCTTGCAATATTCCAAGGATCGGTGCAACATTAGATGGAAGATAGGAAGACCACTAGTCTACAATGGTGGAAATCTAAGGTAAAATTTTTGAACAAAATGTTTCAATATTAATAGACCTTAGATCTACCTTGAGTTAAATTTTCCATGCTTCAATTGAAAAGTGTGAACTTAGGAAGGAAAAAAAAAACTTGGTTAGTACAATTAACCATAGGAACAAAAAGGAAAATAATTGAAATCAACAAAAAATGTTTATTGAATTTGAATGGATGGACACTAAAATGAGTCTAAATTTTTTCCCTCTAGGGTCATACGATGTGATAATTGGAATGGATTGGTTAGAATATCATAAAGTAAATTTGAATTTCTTAGAGAAATACTTCACTTGTGTTAATGATAATGGAGAGGATTGTATAGTTAAGGGGGTGTCGAGAGTTGTTTCATTAAAATAGATTTATTCCTTTTAATGGAAGAAATATACTCACAACATTTGTAAGTTGTTCATGTCGAGGATTTAGTTGAAAAAAAACAAAAACCATCTTCAAAATATTACCCCATTTTACAACAATAAAAATATGTCTTTCCTGAGGAGATACCAAGACTACCTCCAAGGAGAGATATAGATTTTACTATTGATCCCATCCATGGAATTGTTCTAGTATCCAAAGCTCTATATAGGATGAGAATCCTTGAGTTAATGGAACTAAAGATTCAATTATAAGAGTTGTTAGATAAAAATTACATTATGTCGAGTGTGTCTCTGTCAGGTGCACTAGTTTTATTCATCAAAAAGAAAGATGGGACAATGAGGCTTTGTATTGACTATAGGAAGATCAAAAAAATGAACATTAAAAAACTACCCTTTACCCTGAATTGATGACTTGTTTGATCAAGTTCAAGGAGCATCAATTTTTTCAAATATTGATCTAAGGTCAGGATATCATCAAATAAGAATCAAGGATAGAGATATACATAAGATAACATTCAGAACAAGATATGAACACTATGAATTTGTAGTGTTGCCATTTGGAATCACTAATGCATTAAAAACCTTCATGTGTTTAATGAATAGTGTGTTGAGTCTTTTTCTTGACAAAATTTTCATAGTATTTATAGATGATATTTTGGTTTACTCTAAGAGTAAGGAAGAACATGATCAACGCTTGCATATTGTTCTTCAAACACTTAGAGAAAATGAGCTATATGCTACGTTTAGAAAGTGTTCATTTTATAAACAACAAATTCAATATTTGGGGTATCCAGTGTCTAACGAGGGGATCATTGTGGACCCAAAAAAAATTAAATCTATTGTTTAATGGCCAATGCCTAAAGATGTAGTTGATGTCAAGTCATTTATGGTGATTATAGGTTACTACAGAAGATTTATAGAGGGATTTTCTATATTTTCCTATCCTATTACTTCTTTGCAAAAAAAGGGGACATAATTTGAATGGAGTTAAAAGTGTTAAGACAGTCTTGAGAAGTTGAAACAGCCATTAACCACTACCCCCATCTTGAAACTAATTGACCCTAATAAATAGTTTTTTTGTATTCATAGATTCCTGTAAAGAAGTATTGGGAGGGGTTTTAATGCAAGAGAGTCATGTAATCAGTGATGAGTCTAGAAAGCTAAAGGAACATGAATAGAATTATGTTACATAACATTTGGAATTGACAGTCATAATGCATGCCTTAAAAATGTGGATACATCACCTAATTGGGAGGAAATTTAAGCTAAGGACCGACAATGTTAGCCTTAAATTTATTTTCTACTAGTCAAACCTAAATGCTAGGTAGTGAAATGATTAGCTTTTCTTAGTGAGTATGATTTTGATATTGTACATATTAAAGGAAAGGAGAATAAAATTGATGATGCTTTGAGCAGAAAACTACATTAAATATATACACAATTTTAGCAACAAATTGGTAGACATATTTGATTAAAAGAATAAAAAAGAGCAACAAAATATGATGAAGAATACTTGCAGACCTAAATGAACTTGCAAAAAACCAAAGAATTAAGTGAAGATAAAACTGATTTTTCAATTAAAATAGTGAAAATTTGTTGTTGTTCAGAGGCAAAATTTACTTCCTAATGACCCCGAATTGAAAACCTTTGTCTCAGATGAGTTACATAAGAAACCAATAATTCGTCATCCTAGGTATCAAAGATTGATAATTGTGTTAAGGAAAGATCATTATTGGCCTAATGTGAAATCTAAAACAACATAATATGTGGGTAAGTGTTTGGAATGCCAACAAGTGAAGGCTTCCAATCAACGTTCAGCAGGATTGTTGCAACATTTTCCAATTCCAAAATGGAAATGGGAAACCATATCATGGAATTCATTACTGGAATTCCAAGGACTAAGAGGCACCATGATTCAATAATGATGGTGGTAGATAAGCTTAGAAAATTTCCACACTTTATCCCTATTAAATGTACTTTTAAATCTATCAACATAGAAAAAACTTTCATAAAGGAAATATTTAGGCTTCACAATATGCCCAAAACTATAATTTTAGACCATGATGTCAAATTCACTTCAAAATTTTGTAAGGGATTATTCAAAGAATGGGTAAAATTAAATTTTTGTATAGCCTATCACCCTCAAACAGATCAGAAAACAAAAAGAAATAACCAAATCTTAGAGGTTATGTTAAGGAATGTATGTTATGGACAAACCAAATAAGTGGGAAGATTACCTTCACGTAGTTGAGTTTGCTTATAATAATAGGTACCAAACTTCTTTGAAGATGAATCCTTTTGAAGTACCTTATGGCCACAAATGCAAAGTACCTCTAAGTTGGGACTATCATGAAGATCGATTAGTATTTGGGCCATATACGTTAAAGGAAATGGAAGAAGTGGTTAAACATTTCAAACAAAATTTAAAAACAACACAAAACCGCCAAAAGAGTTATGTAGATTTAAAAGGGCTTTGAAAGGAATTCAATGTGGGAGATCATGTGTATTTGAAAGTGAAACCCAAGAAAATCACACTTAGACTTGGAAGTTGTGCTAGGTTATCACCTAGATACTGTAAACCTTTTGAAGTCATAAGTATAATTAGACCAGTTGCTTACGAACTTGCCCATCCAGTAAACATAAAGGTTCATAATGTCTTTCATGTGTCTTTATTAAAGAAGTATGTGCATGATCTAACTCATATAATTGATTGGAATGTTGTACAGGTGGAACCAGAGGGAGAGTTCCTAGCAGAACCACTATGTATTCTAGACTGGAGGGTAGTCACTATCTGGAATATAGACATAACACAGTTGAAGATTCAGTGGAAACATTTCAGTCAAGAAGAAGCAACTTGGGAGTTGGAGGATTCTTTTAAAGAAGCATATCCTTCCCTATTTTAACAATATGGGAAGTATTTCAGAAAAACTTTGATCAAACACTGGGATGGCATCAAGTTCAAGGGGGGGAGGATGTGATATCCCCTGGCTTGATGTTTTTATGTAATTAATTGTGCATATGTATGTTTCCCTTTTGGAAATTTTTACACTGAAACACATTTGAAGAACTTAATTATTAGTAATTTATTATAGATAATGATTTTTATAGCCCAATTTTCCACTCCATTATAGTGAGAGAAACCCAATATAAATTTATCTCAGTTGCTGACTAGAATGCATCTCATTTCACCTTTTCTTTTACTTATGTGAGATTTATACCATGTTAAAAGGGTGAAATTACATAATTGAACAATTTATCATAATTATTCTGCCAAAATATTATAATTATGAGATAATAATTATTTCATAATTGGGATAATTGAAAAAAATCTCATAATTGAGAAAAATATTTATAGAGGCTTATTTTCCCAAGGAGATCAACTTGTCCCACTTGTGTATGAGTTGGCTAGGGGTCTATTATTGGAGAATGAATGTATATCCCTAGGGTGAAGAGAAGTTAGGAAGCTTCTCCAATAATAGACCCCTAGCCAACTCATACACAAGTGGATCAACTTGATCCCCTTGGGAAAGTAAGCCTCTAGAAATCTTTTTCTTAATTATGAGTTTTTTCTCAATTATCTCGGTTATGAAAAATTATTATCTCATAACTATAATATTTTGGGAAAATATTATGAGAAATTGTTCAATTATGTAATTTCACTCTTTTAACATGGGATAAATCCCACATAAGTAAAAGAAAAGGTGAAAGGGGATGCATTCTAGCCAACAACTAAAGTAAGTTGATATTGGGTTTCTCTCAATAATGGAGTGGAAAATAGGGTTATAACATGATTGATTGTAAATTTGTAATTATGATGTTTTGTTTATAAATAAAGAAATATGTAAAAATAATATCTGAGTACATATGGCTAAAAGAGATGAGGCTGCAAAAATTATTAGTGAATATTTATTACCCAAAAATAAATTCTAGGCATCTAATTTAGATTATTAGATTTATTGAGAAATTATGGAATTGGCCAATTAATTGTTTCTCTAAAAGATGGGAGGTTCTCTTTAGGAGTGGGAAATGAAGCTCATTAATGAACTAATAATTACCTGCCACCTGTTGGTGAGGTGGAGTTAATTACTAACCACCAAAAGAGTGGTAGATGGTAATTCATAAAAATATTTTGATATGTTTGCTTTATCTCATTCTAAGAAAAAGGGAAGAGATTGAAGAGAAGCAAGTGTGAAGAATAAAAGAATGAATTACAAACCTGTTATGCTCGGGGGGTGTTGAAGGCTTGAAATTATCTGCCTACAACATTATGAGGGAGACCACCGGGTCTAGACCTTAAAGCAGCTCCTTCTTTGTTGAGATGGTGGTTTTGACTAGTTTAACTAGGTCCAGTTACCTTTTCTCTATCTTCAAATGGTTTAAACTATAACTTTCATCTACCAATAGAGAAGAGACATCAAATCATCCCTCTTGTTAATCAGGCAAGAAAGCTAATATGGGGCTTAGCCAAGCCACAACTAAAGTTTTCCTCTTTTGGAAGAGGAATTCTATAAATATAGAATTAAATCTAAATGCAAAATTATCCTAAAATAAAAGCAAAAGGAAATAAATCCTAAGCCTATATCGATTAGGAAGATGTGTATTTAACCCAACCGAAAGAAAGATATTTAAATGATTGGGATTTAAATATGTATGGCTTATAATGAATATCAAGCTAACGAAGTAGTTCAATTAACTAACATTATGAATACCAAAACAAATTATGTTCAGAGACCTCTTAACTGAGATAATCAATCAAAAACATTTATAAAGTAGTTAACAAAATGATATTGATTGTTTAATCCGTAATTCGAATAATTAAACAATAATATGAGGAAATAATTCACATAATATTAAATTTTGTTAAATTAGTATTAAAAGATATATTTCTAAGCAAATAGTTACTCATAAATCATAATTCAACTCACAAGAGTAGAGATAAATAACAACATATTATTGAGGCAAATTACTTAAATTGACAATAGTGCACAAATATGAATAAAATGGCATTTTTTTGTCATCATAAAATGAACCACTATTTAAAAAAATAGTATTCTAAATACCAATTTATTGAAACCATTTCTCTGGCTCTGATCTCCAACAACCCTTTACAATGCTTGAACTTTTGTTGTTAAAACTAGAGTTGCAATAGTGCAAGCTCTATTTTCCATACATAATTCAGAATGCAAAAGAAAAATCATCATTAATCCCCAAATCTGAGATTTTCCCTCCTCTCACATACAACTCTAAATCCTCATTACAATAATGTTTTTAAGAATTCCAGAATTGTAGAGAAAATAAGTCCTTAATACATTCTACAATCTATTATTTATAATATTTACAAAAAGAATTCTCAATCAGAAGGTTGTTGAAGAATAGTTTTGCTCAATCAATTTTTATTGGCCCAAAATATTATTCTTCTATTTTTGTAGCATTCTCATTGATTGAGATCTTCTTCTCATCTCTTCAACTCTTTGTGATCAGATATTGATCCAGGACTTTAGTGATAGCTCAAAATTCAAAGTGTTCAAAAGTGTGTCGAACTTGAACGACCAAATAGATCTCATCTTCCTGATTCCGGCAACGTGAACGGTTCAAAAAACTGACACCGTATGGAGGAGTTATCGCATTTTAAAAATGTCCAGTAAACTGCAATTTTTTGAATTTAAGCATTGGAGTGGGAGGTTCTTGTAAGCATGCCAAGATGTTCAAACCCTCATTTCAGATCAGATGGTATCATAGCAAGTTGCTTGATTGACAGAGAAATCTATTTTCTTGTTTGACTTGAATGGTGTTTAAACAATACAAAGGATTTCACTGTTTGATTATATTTGTAAACTGACTATTGTTTGAGTTTGCAAAGGTGAAGTGAAAGCTATTGTTTGCTCAATCCAGGAGAGGACAAGAAGGAAGAAGGACTGAAGGAATTCTCCTTAACCCAAGGACCTCAAGACAATCCTTGAAGCACAAGAGGTTTGATGCAAAACAGGTTGTTTAAATAAGGGATTATCTGTGCAATCATTTGATTTAGGAATTTGTTAATAGATTCTGAATTTTGTTGAAGTTCTTTTGTTCATTTTTATAATGAAAACTTCCACAAGTGTGTTTTCAAAATCATCCTCCTTCACAAGATTCTTTGATGAAGGCTTGAAGCAAGAATTTTTCATCATGATGAATATGGTGAAAGAAATGTATGAGGATGAAAGGAAGAGTACTAGACTTCGAGAGCAGTTGAATTCCATGAGGGAAGAAAAACAGTTGCTTTCTGACCAATTGCATGAAATAGAAAGCCAACTTCATATTGCAAATATGAACCTTGAAAGGATGCATGAGTTGGAGACACAGCTCCTTGTTGCCAAAGAAGCCTTAGCCAAGTATCAGCTTGAAGAAGAGGTAAACAATTCCAGTTTGTATCCAAATTCTTCTAAGAATGTTTATGTTGGTTCTTTTGAGAAAAATACAAGAGGCATAGGGTCCAAGTTAATGTCCAAAATGGGATATGAAGGAAAAGGATTGGGCAAACATGCACAAGGTAGTGTTGAGCCAATAATGATTGAGGAAAGGCCTAAGTATTTTGGTCTTGGCTATGGACGATCTTATGGAGAAAGTTCCAAAGCAGCCATGAAGGAAACTAAAACAGTTCCTAAAAGGAGTTTCATTTCAAGTGCCCTACCTCAAGTTGGTAAAGATTGTATTCTTGGGGAATGCAATAGTTTGAAACATACTTTGCAGGAAAAAGGTGTTCATAAGCATGCACTTGAACAAGACAGTTCTGAAAGCTCTAAAACCATAGAAGGGATTGATCGTGTTCCAAAGGGATCTTCTTCTTCATTCAAATCACCTCCTCATGAGGGTAATAAAGGTGAAAGGGAAAGGTATAAATCTTATTTCCATCACACTTCTTTTGATCATGTAAAGCATGGAAAATTTCCACATAAGCATTGGAAAATAATTGCATGCTCTTTTTGTGGTTTGGTTAACCATAGTGTTTCTAAATGTTGGAAAAGAATGGCCACATACAGGAAACTTTTGAAGGAAAGAAGGCAAGGAGACAAAGTTCCATTGAACAATGCCAATCATGCTGTCAAGAAGATGCACATGTGTTGTAGTTATTTCCATAAGCAAGGACATATTGCTGAAAGGTGTTGGACTTTGAATCCAACAATGCTTCCACGAAATTTGCAGAAAGTGGAGAAAGAGTATGACAAGAATGGGAAGGAAGTTTCCATCATTGATATGTGTCAGGATGATCCACATGTTGATGTCGATGTGCAGTTAAAGGAAGCGCCTTTGAAATGGATTGGTAAGAAGTGGTTAGAATTCTTATCCAATTAAAGTTGCATGTCTTTTGATTATATGCATTTCTTTGCTAATGGAATGCAAGTTGCAGGATGGAAAAGTTGAGTATGAGACTCACTTTATTGCAGCGAAAGTTATATTCATTTCAGCTTTGAAAGTACATGTACATGTGATCGAGGATCTTGTACTTATGGTTGTACTTAAGAGAAAGTTGAAGGTTGAAATGCATGCATGAGAATGATATGCATGAGCACAGGGATGATGATTTCCTAGTATTTTGAACATGTATGTGTGATTAACTTGAAGGGTTGATTAATTTGTTTTAAACATGCATGTAATGTAATATTGACTGGGAAAAAGTTAATTTGATCTCCAAGATTGTAAAGGGGAGAAATGATGAAGTGTTTCATCTTTGTAAAAGCATTGTTTTAATACTTTTTGTACATGCTTGACTTGAAGAGTCAATTGTTTGAAAGGCATGATTTTGTCAACTTGTGATTTAGTTGATTATTTGTAAACATGGTTTAGAGACCTGATGATGATTCACAGGATGTGAAAGTGCTTTCTTTTGTTGAAACAAGAGTTTATTTCATCAAGTTCTTTTCTTCTTTCGACATCATATACAGAAGAAGATTTGCAGCAGCAAAAAGCACCATGGTTACATTTGTGACTTTTTCATGGAAGTGGCTTGGAAATGATGTTCAACTACCTTATGTAAATTCTGAATGAGTTCAAGGAAAACAGTTCTTGATGGGAGGACAAGCGCATCCAGGAAGGGAAGTGTTGACTACCTTCGAGTTTTTGTTGAAAGGCGCTAGCTATGCAAGCAAGTGTATGGAGGCTGAAAGAAGAGGATGTTGTACTCTCATCTACTGTTCAAATCAATATATCAGTCTTTTGGGGTCCAAAAGATTCCTAATGGGGAGGAGTGATCAGATATTGATCCAGGACTTCAATTATAGCTCAAAATTTAAAGTGTTCGAAAGTGTGTTGAAACTAAACGACTGGATATATCTCGTCTTCTTGATTCTGGCACCATGAACGGTTCAAAAAACTGACACCGTATGGAGGAGTTATCGCATTTTAAAAATTACCAATAAACTGCAATTTTTTGAATTTTGGAAATATTTAAAAAAGAAAGAATATTTCGAGGAATATTCCTTGGAATATTCTTTTGAATATTTGCTAGAATATTCCTTTTTGTGGTCCAATCAAGAGCCAACCCATGCCAAGCCCGGAGGCTGCCACATGGCCCTAGATTAGAGTGATAAAATTTTGGGGTCAAGCAGGATTGAACCCGTGACCTCCTGCGGGCAAACTCAACGCTCTGACAAACTCCGCTACGTGTTGTTTCTTAACAATCTATGGTTGCGGTTTTATTTAAACTATTACAAGTAGCAGTTTGGGGGTAACCACCAGTGGTCTACTCGCTAGAGGTTCCGAAACCTGGCTATATGCCAGCAATTACACCGACAATTCCGTTAACCACACCACCAGCATTAACCCCTAACCACCGCTCGATATATGCGGTCACATGCGCGGAGTATACGGCAGTCACGGTCAGTTAGCCCAACAGTTTCGCTAGAGGACCTCCAAAATTGGTGGGTTTTACCAAATTTAACTCTAGTTAAGTGGAGTTAGCTGCGGTATTCTAGATTTTGTGGAGGAAAACTACGAGAAATGGAGTAAATTCACTGAAGGTGCATTTTTCGACCTAGGAGAGTGGAGGAAGAGTCTACCTAGACTAATTTGGGCCTTCTAAAGCCATTGGAATAGTCCAGAGAAGTTGAAGAAGCCATCTTCAAGGAGATTTTCATCTAGGGAGATTTTGGAGCTCAGGGCCACCACGAGTTGGAGGCTGTTGCAGGAGCTACCAGTATCCATTCTCAGCAAAAAAAATAGTCGTTCCTGACTGCAATGAACCTTATGAATCCAATGAAAGTGTTTTCAGAAGCATTTGGAGACTTATAAAGGCCGAGATGCTAAAGGGAAGTTTCAAGCAGCCCAGTGCCATCTGTGGAGGAAGGCTTAGATCGGGGATGCAATGCTCGTTTTGAGAAAATGAACAGTCATTTGTTAATTTCAGATATGTGTTGGAGACAGTAACAGAGGTTTCAGAGACATTTGAAGCATTTTGAAGGAGTTTGTGCCATTAAGAAGCTCAGGGAAGCTCATTGCACCTACTGAAGGAATCAAGTCCAAGGGAGCCTAGATTTGCTTACACAAAGAGGACAGCCATGACAAGGATGTATATGGTTTTTCTAAGCCTGTAGGTTCAGTCAGTAACCTTCTGAAGTTGAGTGTGGAACTTGTAAAACAAATTCAAACCATAATCCCAAAGAGCCAAGTCAAGTTGACAAGAGCTCACAAAGATGTAGCCCACGAGATCGAGGTGAACTCCTTATTAAATTTGTTATTATGTGTGATGTTTATTTGTTGCATTATATGTCTAATATATATGTTTAATATCAGCTGAAACAAATCAAGTTAAAGAAATTAAACAGATGAAAACAAACAAACACATACACCTGTTTCAAGTACATAATTCCGCAATTGTCAACATAAGCTAGATCATGTTTGTTTAAGCTTTGGAGTGGGAGGTTCTTGTAAGCATGACAAGATGTTCAAACCCTCATTTCAGATCAGATGGTATCGAAGCAAGTTGCTTGATTGACAGAGAAATATATTTGCTTGTTTTACTTGAAAGGTGTTTAAACAGTACAAAGGATTTCACTATTTGATTATTTGTAAACTGACTATTGTTTGAGTTTGCAAAGGTAAAGTGAAAGCTATTGTTAGCTCAGTCCAGGAGAGGACAAGAAGGAAGAAGGGTTGAAGGCATTCTTCTTACCCCAAGGACCTCAAGACAATCCATAAGAGGTTTGATGCAAAACAGGTTGTTTGAATATGGGATTGTCTGTGCAAGCATTTGATTCAGGAATTTGTTAATAGATTCTAAATTTTTTTGAAGTTATTTTGTTCATTTTTATAATGACAACTTCCATAAGTGTGTTTTCAAAATCATCCTCCTTCACAAGATTCTTTGATGAAGGCTTGAAGAAAGAATTTTTCATCATGATGAATATGGTGAAAGAAATGTATGAGGATGAAAGGAAGAGCACTAGACTTCAAGAGCAGTTGAATTCCATGAAGGAAGAGAAATAGTTGATTTCTGACCAATTGCAGGAAATGGAAAGCCAACTTCATATTACAAATATGAACCTTGAAAGGATGCATGAGTTGGAGACACAGCTCCTTGTTGCCAAAGAAGCCTTAGCCAAGTATCAGCTTGAAGAAGAGGTAAACAATTCTAGTTTGTCTCCAAATACTTCTAAGAACGTTTATGTTGGTTCTTTTGAGAAAAATACAAGAGGCATAGGGTCCAAGTTAATGTCCAAAATGGGATATGAAGGAAAAGGATTGGGCAAACATGCACAAGGTATTGTTGAGCCAATAATGATTGAGGAAAGGCCTAAGTATTTGGGTCTTGGCTATGGACAATCTTATGGAGAAAGTTCCAAAGCAGCCATGAAGGAAATTGAAACAGTTCCTAAAAGGAGTTTCATTTCAAGTGCCCTACCTCAAGTTGGTAAAGATTGTATTCTTGGGGAATGAAATAGTTTGAAACATACTTTGCAGGAAGAAGGTGTTCATAAACATGCACTTCAACAAGACAGTTCTGAAAGCTCTAAAACCATTGAAGGGATTGATGGTGTTCCAAAGGGAGCTTCTTCTTCATTCAAATCACCTCCTCGTGAGGGTAATAAAGGTGAAAGGGAAAGGTATAAATCTGATTTCCATCACACTTCTTTTGATCATGTAAAGCATGGAAAATTTCCACATAAGCATTGGAAAAGAATTGCATGCTCTTTTTGTGGTTTGGTTAACTATAGCATTTCTAGATGTTGGAAAAGAATGGCCACATACAGGAAACTTTTGAAGGAAAGAAGGCAAGAAGACAAAGTTCCATTGAACAATGCCAATCATGTTGTCAAGAAGATGCACATGTGTTGTAGTTATTGCCATAAGCAAGGACATATTGCTGAAAGGTGTTGGACTTTGAATCCAACAACGCTTCCACAAAATTTGTAGAAAGTGGAGAAAGAGTATGACAAGAATTGGAAGGAAGTTTCCATCATTGATATGTGTCAGGATGACCCACATGTTGATGTCGATGTGCAGTTAAAGGAAGCGCCTTTGAAATGGATTGCTAAGAAGTGGTTAGAATTCTTATCCAATTAAAGTTGCATGTCTTTTGATTATATGCATTTCTTTGCTAAATGGAATGCAAGTTGTAGGATGGAAAATTAGAGTATGAGACTCACTTTATTGCAGCGAAAGTTATATTCATTTTAGCTTTGAAAGTACATGTACATGTGATTGAGGATCTTGTACTTATGGTTTTACTTAAGAGAAAGTTGAAGGATGAAATGCATGCATGAGAATGATATGCATGAGCACGGGGATGATGATTTCCTAGTATTTTGAACATGAATGTGTGAATAACTTGAAGGATTGATTACTTTGTTTTAAACATGCATGTAATGTAATATTGACTGGGAAAAAGTTAATTTTATCTCCAAGATTGTAAAGGGGAGAAATGATGGAGTGTTTCATCTTTGTAAAAGCATTGTTTTAATACTTTTTGTACATGCTTGACTTGAAGAGTCAATTGTTTGAAAGGCATGATTTTGTCAACTTGTGATTTAGTCGATTATTTGTAAACATGATGTAAAGACCTGATGATGATTCACAGGATGTGAAAGTGGTTTCTTTTGTTGAAACAAGAGTTTATTTCATCAAGTTCTTTTCTTCTTTCGACATTGTCTACAGAAGAATATTTGCAACAGAAAAAATCTCCATGGTTACATTTGTGACTTTTTCATGGAAGTGTCTTGGAAACGATGTTCAGCTACCTTTTGTAAATTCTGAATGAGTTCAAGGAAAACAGTTCTTGACAGGAGGACAAGCGCATCCAGGAAGGGAAGTGTCGACTACCTTCAACTTTTTGTTGAAAGGCACTAGCTATGTAGGCAAGTGTATAGAGGCTGAAAGAAGAGGGTTTTGTACTCTCATCTATTGTTCAGATTGGTATATCAGTCTTTTGGGGTCCAAAAGGTTCCTAACGGGGTGGAGTGATCAGATATTGATCCAGGACTTCAGTGATAGCTCACAATTAGTGTTTGAAAGTGTGTCGAACCAGAACAACCGAATAGATCTCGTCTTTCTGATTCTGGTGCTGTGAACGGTTCGAAAAACTGACATCGTGTGGAGGAGTTATCGCATTTTTAAAATGCCAAGTAAACTGCAATTTTTTTAATTTTGGAAAATATATATATATATATATATATATATATATATATATATATATATTGAGGAATATTCCTTAAAATATTCCCTAGAATATTCTTTTTAATATTCGCTAGAATATTTCTTTTTGTGATCCAGTCAAGAGCCGACATGTGGCAAGCCGGAGGCCGCCACGTGGCCTTGGATTCGAGTGATAAAATTTTGGGGTCAAGCGGGATTGAACCTGTGACCTCCTGCGGGAAAAATCAACACTTTGACCAACTCCGCTACATGTTATTTCTTAACAATCTATGGTTATAGGTTTTATTTAAACCATTACAGTTAGCATTTTGGGGTTAACCACCAGCGGTTCTGAAGCCTGGTTATATGAAAGCAGTTACGCCGGTAGTTCCATCAATGACACTGCCAGCATTAACCCCTAACTGCCGCCCGATATATGCGGTCACATGCACGGAGTATACGATGGTCACGGTCAGTTAGCCTGGCGGTTTCGCTAGCGGACCTCCAAAATTGGTGGTTTTTACCAAATTTAACCCCAGTTAAGTGGAGTTAGCTGCGCTTTTCTAGATTTGGTGGAGGAAAACTACGACAAATGGAGTAAATGCACTAAAGATGCAATTTTCTACCTAGGAGGGTGGAGGAAGAGTCTACCTAGGCTAATTTGGACCTTCTGAAGCTGTTGGTGCAATCCAGAGAAGCTGAAGAATCCATCTTCAAGGAGATTTTCATCCAGGGAGATTTTGGAGCTCAAGGCCATTAGGGGTTGGAGGTTGTTGCAGAAGCTACCAGTATCCATTCTCAGCAAACAAACAGTAATTCCTGACTATAATGAACCTTCAGAATCCAATTAAGGTGTTCTTAGAAGCATTTGGAGACTTCTAAAGTTCGAGATGCTAAAGGGAAGTTTCAGGTAGCCTAGTGCCATCCATGGAGGAAGGCCTAGATCGGGGATGTAGTGCTCATTTTGAGCGAATGAACAGTCATTTGTTGATTTCAGATATGTGTTAGAGACAATAACAGAGTTTTTAGATACATTTGAAGCATTCTGAAGGAGTTTGTGCCATTAAGAAGCTCAGGGAAGCTCAGTGCACCTACTGAAGGAATCAAGTCCAAGGGAGCCTAGATCTACTTGCACAAAGAGGACAGCCATGACAGGGATGTATATGGTTTTTCTAAGCCCATAGGTTCAGTTAGTAACCTTCTGGAGTTGAGTGTGGAACTTGTAAAAGAAATTCAAACCATAATCCCAAAGAGCCAAGTCAAGTTGACAAGAGCTCACAGAGACATAGCCCACGAGATCAGGGTGAAATCCTTATTAATTTGTTGTTATGTGTGATGTTTATTTGCTGCATTATATGTCTAATATATATGTTTAATATTAGCTGAAACAAATCAAGTTAAAGCACTTAAATAGATGAAAACAAACAAACACATACACCTGTTTCAAGTACATAATTCCATAATTTTCAACATAAGCTAGATCATGTTTGTTTAAGCTTTGGAGTGGGAGGTTCTTGTAAGCATGACAAGATGTTCAAACCCTCATTTCAGATCAGTTTTCCTACAAAAACAAATCAAAACTAAATTAAAATGCAAAAATAAAATCAAAATATCAAATCTGGAATTAAACATATCCAATCAAAACTTAATTAAATAATTAAATGAAAAGGAAATATGAGTTTTATATCAATGTCTGTGATGATCTAATTGATCAAGGAAAAAATATATGAATGGATCTGCACTCAAAAGAAGTTGTGAGAAAACGAGAATGCAGAAAATAAAACTGAGAAAAATTGATTTTGTTTAAAAATGCATAGCTTGATCTTCTTCTAAATTTAAGACTCATTAAATGATTAAATCTGGTTTTACAACCACTTCATAAATAATCTTCATGATGTTATCTATCCAAAGAGCTATCATGGGCCTCATTTGGCCAAATAAAACTCAACTTATGAACTTCCAAAGTTAATAGGTCAAAACTGCCAAAATTCTAGAAATTCTATTGCGACTAAAAATAGAATTTTTAAATTAAATTCTAATGCTAAATTAAATTACAATTATCTATTAATTAATGTCAATTATTTGTAATTACAAACTTAAACTAATTAATAATAAATTAATTAAAAAATAATAATAATTTAATTACAATATTATTACATTATATTAATATTATAATTTAAATTATATTAAAATATAATTATTATTATATTAACGTAACATTTTGATAAAGAAAAATAAAAATAAAAAACAAAGTTATAAATAATTTTAATATCATATGTTTAATTCATATGATTGTGGTAATGGAGGTGAGGAGAGGTGAATTATGGAAGGATAAGGAGGGTGAGTGGAGAATGAGGTGGAGGGTGAGGTGAGGTGAGGTGAGGTGAGGATGGTGTGAGCACGAGGATGGAGCCAGAGTTATAACGAGGTAAATTGAAAACTATATATTAAATCAAAAAAACCCCATGGTATAATTTCAAATTTGTTTTGGAGTTTTTTGTTATATCACAAAAGATATGCTTATAGCCAAAATACCAATACACCAATATGCTATCAGAGTGAATTTTTTTTAAAATGGGAAATTTTAAATCAGTGATTTTGAAAGGAAGGAGGTGATGTGGAGTAGGCCTAGGTGGAATTAAATATTCTACAAATTGGACTACAGTTACTTTGCAATTTTGAGATTTCAAATTTGGCTATTTGTTTTAAAGTAATAAATTGGAGTAAATTACGGAGATCCTCAAACAAGTTTTTCAATTGTTCAATTGTTCATTTTGTAGGACTACTAGTGAAAAATGAAAAAAGTAGTAAAAAATAACTAAGAGTTAATATTTACAATGAATGACTATTTTAATGGCAAAAATTGAAATATCATACATTTTATACATTTTTTTAACCCTAGCCACAAGAATGATCACACTTCAAATGAGTGTCATTTACAAACCACTTAACCAAATGAAGCAAAACAAGTATAGATGGAAAGCTAGTGAAAAGTAGAATTTAATGAAACAATCAAAATATCAATTTGATAATATATATATATATATATATATATATATATAAAATAATTGTAAGACAATTAACTTAAATTAAAATCATAAAAGGGTTTTGTCAAAAATTAGTAGAAAGGATCACATTATTTGAAGTAAATAAGTCAAAAATGGTGATGGTGGGCTTTCCCTACAACAAGGGGATACTATAGTATCAAAGGTTGGGAGGAGTCAAGTACTCAACTACTAATTTTCTAGACATTGTTCAAATTAGTACCCTTGACCTTTATCTATGTGTAAATCTAATGAAGTTGGAAAAAATGTTTTGATTTCTGTTCTTTTGATTATAAATGCATAAAGGAAAATTAAATTATAATACCTTAGGGTTTTGCAAAATTGATAGAAGCAGATATTATTTTTGTTATGCTTATTTTTATAATAGGGTGCATAAGGATTAGCTACTAGTATGAAAGTCACTAAATTGTATCTATCCTTATATATATAGCTTATGTTAAACTTTGAAGCAAAAATGTAGAATATGTTTTCATAGATGAATAAAATATATGTGACTAGTTGTCCACCCATGTACAAATATAGGTACAGATATTTAATTTGGAGTAACTATAAACCAAAAATGTTGAACATACAAATCTACACAAGCATATTGATATTGGGGACTTAAAATGAAAAGAGTATATTTATATATTTATATTTACATACTCATATATAAAGTAAAAACATAGCAAATATAACAATCAGAATTTTGTGTAAGTGAGAGAATAAATTCTTTTTGGACAACATTAATTTGAGATATATAATAAATAAAGAGATCATTTTCTTTTAAAATACTAGAAAAGTCTAGAAGTATCCAATATTAGTCACATTGTAAAAACAAAAATCAATACTTAATAGTTTCTTCCAATTGAAGACATTTAGAATGTGTTTATATCATATTTTTAATTATTAAATCTACTTCAGAATTATACATAGATAATGATTTAAAGTTTGCATAACAATATTATAATGAAGAGTCGTAATGAATTTTTATAGAATGCATAAACAAGAATAAAACTTAATATATGAATGAGACATTTAGAATGTGTTTATATCATATTTTTAATTATTAAATCTATTTCAGAATTGTACATAGATAATGATTTAAAATTTGCATAACAATATTATAATGAAGAGTTGTAACTAATTTTTATACAATGCATAAACCAACGTAAAACTTAATATACTAATGGAACAAAGTTGTTCCATAAGAAAATGAAAAACTCTTACTAGAGAAGAGGCTAAAAGCCTTCAAATCTCTTTCAAATCAAAAAGAGTATTTAATTAAGAAAATGAAAAACTCTTACTAGAGAAGAGACTGAAAGCCTTCAAATCTCTTTCAAATCAAGAAGAGTATTTAATTTGAGAAATATGGAGTAAAAATTTTAATCACTAAACATTCAAAGACTATGAATATATAAATTTTGACTTCCAGCACAGCAGCCACTCTAAGTAGAACGAGAAACCAAGGCTGGGAACCTCCTACCCAAGGAAAAGCAATTGAACCTTTAGTAGATTGTTGTAGGAAGCCATATAATTATACACAAAGAAAACACAAATACTCAAAGATGGCTAAACTCTTCGTTAAAGAAAAGAGAGTTGATATTAAAAAAAGGGAATATAACATAATTTTATCCTTTCATGGGCATGAATAAGTGAATGAATCAAACTACGTCGTAAAAGAAAATACCAAATATAATTTTTACATAAAAGATTACTCCGCGAAAAGAATAAACAAACCCAGGTGCTTAAACTCATCAAAGAATTATCACTATAGACACATTTGTATGCGTGAAAGAACATGAAAAATGGTATGATTAAACCATTTAATAAAACAGAGTATAATTTCTTATTTTGAAATGTAATAAACATAGTATTAACAAACAGAACCGCACCTCATGAACAATTATACAAGTATCTCTGGGAAATAATACCCACGTAATATTTTCATTGGAAATCCACTTCTTAAAAAAAAACCTCGCCAACGTCTTCTTGAGAAGATAGGGCTTATGTTAAAAATTACATAAGAGAATGGCCTAGATAGAAATGTCAGGTAGGATTTAATTACAAACTGAGGACCTAAAATACAAATTATGTCATTAGAACTAACTTTACGTTATATAGAACAGAGCCGAAATTTGTTTGTGACCGTAATAAGTTCAAGAATAAAGGAAAGGTCCTAAGTCCAACAAAATAAAAATAGAAACCTTAGTGGATTCACGTAATTATTATAAAGAAACTGTAAAATATCAATTATGACAGAAAAGATAACTTGAAATTAAAATGGGTAAAACTCTAGGAAATGACTTCGGGTGTCTGCTAAACCAGAGAATTGTGATACAAATCCCTCGAAATATAAAAAGAAATGAGTATATAAGAAAGAGAAAACTGCAAGTTTACCTAAAAGAATAAAACCCTTGAACTTTGATGGCCTTCGTAATTAGAGGAAACCTGGAAAAGAGGGACTGCAAGTTCACCAAAACATAAGCAATTAGGAATGGAGCTAATAGTAAGAGAAACTTCGAAAGAAAACTAACAATAAGTAAAAGTTGTTTCAAAAAATTACCGATGGATGTGGTATTTCTGATCAAACGAGTAAGGTAAAATGAACAAGTACAGACTCCAAATAGGATTCAAATGTTAATGTACAGAAACTTGGTAACAAACCCTTGACCACGGATCACCATAAAATATTAGTGCGCACTTGTTAAAAGATAAATAAAAAAAAAAAAAAAAAAAAACGGTAATGACTTTAAAGAAGAGCCTTTTCAGTAAAAATCACTCAGGAGAAAAAAAATGAATCACTAAGGAAAAAAAATGAATCATGTAGGAAAAAAAAAAAAAAAATCACGTAAGGAAAAAAATATCTTATGTAATTTCTACCGAGAAAACTCTTCTTAATGTAATATATAATATGGATCACAAAAACTTAAATTCTTAATATAATATGGATCACAAAAGCCTAAATTCAAAGACTATAAAAAAATTATATAAATCTTAAACCTAATAAAAATAACGCACCAATAAATACGGGATACCTTTGTTACCACCCTTACATAGTACAATGCCATGTTGCCTATCGACAAACCATCAAACTAACGGAGAGAGGCAACGAAATCCTAAATGCATTCATTGTATTGATTTGAGGAAGAACTTCTATAGGATTTAGTTACAGAGGAAGGGATTTTGAAATTACAGAGAGGAAATAAATGAGCCAAAAAGGATTGTTGATGATGTCATTAGACTGTAATAAAACCCTAAACATGTTTATCATCATTGATTTTCCAAAATGCATCTCAATCGTTGAATCGTTAGGTGGAAAGGACAAAGCGTGGAAACCCATAGAGTTGACATGTAATCGGTATGGAAGAGACTAGAAGATATTTGTGGAAGAACCCATAGGCTATAAAGTTTTTCAGATATTGAACTATGAAATCAATAATACCACATGGAAACTATAAATGCAAAGTTTAAACTTTAATAAATGTGAATAGAACTGATGCATGCCAAACATATGAGTCTAGTGTATTATTGATATGGTTACGACAAGATATATTTTAGTCAAGGGCTAAGACATGAATGATTTGTCTAGATAAGATGTATAATGTTGATGGTATTTTAATATTATAATATTGAGTATAAGAAAAATCAAGGAAATAATGTGATATAAAATATGAATGTGTTATCCAATGAAATCACCTAATTTGTTCTAAGGAAAAGCAATATTTTATGTATATAGAGTACATTGCCAAAAGGCCATAAAGATAAGATGGAAGTAATATTAGAAATTATGCATCACTATCCATGAGAGTATATGAATAATTAATATAAAATATCTTTGGAGGTCCAGTGACTTATAGAAATGTTAAGGAATACATAATGTCATCAAACCAAAATAAGAGTAAAAGATTATAAATCGAAATAAAAATAAAATCATAGTGACCACTTCATCATAAAGAAGACTTTTACTAGGTTTACATATATATATATATAGTTTGTTAAGAAGAGGTATATTACAAGTCGTAAAATAGTTGTAGGTTAGCAACATTAGGCTTTGTATGGATCTTTGAAAAATAAAATAGTTATTTTATTTTTTTATTTGTGTCATGTTCAAAATTTTAACGGATTGTTAGAAAATGTTTGAAGTATGACTGAGGAATATAACGGGCAGACTTTTGTAGGATCACCTAGAGGGGGTGAAGAACCTAACACTGAATTAGGAAAGATGGGTCGAGGAACCAGTAATGCAAAAAATCAGTAATCTGAGTTATTACAAGTAGTGTGTAGCTTGATGTTAAGTTATGGTATGTTCTATGCTTAGAGCAGTTTACTTCTTTTCATTATTATTATCCACAGATTAGCAATCACATGTACATTAAGTAAAGTGCAGATAGAACATTAAGCAATCGACAAAAAACAAGCCAAGACAAGAGACACAAGATGTGGTGGCTAGCCAGGGACAAACCCCAATATGGGGAAACCCTTTGATCAAATCTTCTTTTATCTCCAATAATTCATCAGAGAGAAATAGTACAAAAATCTGATTTGCATTAGCAACACCAAACCCTATATCAGCCCTAAACTAGGGCACACAATATCTTGCAAACTGACCGTCGAATTGCCTTGATTCCTTCACCAAAATGTACAGCCTTCTGAGAAGAGTCAGTTCCACCTACAACGCAGTTCTGAGAGAGAGTTTGATGGTCAACGCTGGTCAAACTTCTGATCTGTAGTTGCAGCCCTAAATTCTGCATCCTTCCTTCCACACGTGTGAGAGAAGAGTCCCTTTCTGCACAGTAGGAGAAGAGCCTCTTTTCTGCGTAGGAGAGAGAGAGAGATGTGATGAGAGTGAGTGTCCAAATGAGGAAAAGACCTCCTGTATTTATATACAAATGTTGATGATGAATAGATGTGTCTGTTGGGCTTCTAAGCCTACATGAGTTGCTGGTCGGCTTGATAATTATTCCATAATCAAAATAAATTCATATCTCCATAAATACTTATCAGAATCGGATGATATTTAGATCAATCCTACACCTCTCGACAAGAGGAATCTAGGAAAAATATTATCAGCCATGAATAAGGTGACCCACATGGAGTTTGGCCCTAGTTGCCAATTTTAACTCTCCCTCTCAACTACAAAGAACTTCATCAGCTAGTCATCTGTCTATCGCTATTATTCATCCATCAAATGCACTGCCCTATACATCTTGACCCCTGCTCTGCTTTGCTCTGTTCTGCCTTGTGTTGATATACTTTGCTCGAATTATGAATAAGAAGAAGTGATCGAGGATGTATCATACCATCCTCCACTTACTCAAATTCAGTCTCAGAGTGTGTACCACTAGTCCCAGACTAGTCCTCAACCGACCTGAAGTCAGTGTCATAGTGGGTACAACTCCTACCACTAGTCCCAGACCAATATCATTGATCCCAGATCAATGAAGGTCATCCTAGCATATGGAGTACGGTAGATACAGCGATGCGTCCATCAGTACTACTATGGTCCCTATCCTCATTTCCCTGCTCATTGATCAGATGAGAGGTACTTCCCATGAGTCCCAGACTACATGGGTAGATGCCTCGACAGGAGAACTAATCAATCCTATCCACAAGAGAGCGAATCATCCTGTCCCACAAGAGAGAAAATCATCTTGTCCCAAAAGAGAGCGAATCATCTTGTCCAGAGGAGAGTGAATCATCATGTCCATAGGAGAGCGAATCATCATGTCCACAGGGGAGCGAATCATCCTGTCCACAGGAGAGGGAATCATCCTGTCCCACAAGAGAGTGAATCATCTTGTCCACAATCGCGTTATGGAGAACACATCATCCAAGCCCACAGGAGAACTAATCATCATGTTCCACAGTGGCCACGGGGTGTCATAGGGAAAGTTTGATCCTTTTACCCTGTAGAAGGTGCACCACCAGGGGATGTTGAGTCACCCTGTGGTCATATGTTGCTCCAAGAAGTACCCCACGCCCCCCCGGAGCTCCCAGAGCTCAATACATCATACAAGACCCTCATTAGAGGGTCTTTGAACGACACCAAGTCGTTCTCGGAAAGTCAGGAATTTGACCTTCCCTAGGGGCTTTGTCAGAATGTTAGCGACCTATTCATTTGTACTGATATGTTGGAGCCTTATTACTCCTCACTGCACCATATCTCGAATATAGTGGTACCTGATATCGATATGCTTGGAGTGATCATGAAATACGGGATTCTTTGACAAATGAATCCCACTCTGGTTGTCACATAGGATCATGGTGGTATCCAATGTAAATCTAAACATCTCACTGAAGAGATTTCGCAACCAGACTACCTCACAGGAGGCCATGCTAGCAGCAATATACTCTGCCTCGATGGTGCTCAAAGCCACTGACTTATACTTCCTGCTCATCCAAGATATCGAAGCAGATCCCAAGGAGAAACATCACCCAAAAAGTGATCTTACGATCCACCAAACTGCCTGCCCAATCAGCATCAGTGTATCCAAGTAGTCTCACATCTCCGACAGTGTATCTTAACCCATAAGTAATTGTGCCATGAAGATATCTCAACAGATTCTTGGCACCAATCTAATGTATGTGGTGAGGTTCAACCATATGTTGACTCAATGTGTTAACTACGAAGCATATATCTAGATGGGAGTTCACTAAGAACATTAATGCTCCGACGAGTTGACGATACTCAGTGGCATTTCGTAAAACGGGTCTAGCAGCGCTACCGCTTAACTTCTTAAAGTCAAGCTCCATCGGGGTAGTAATAGGCCTGCAGTCCACCATACTGAATCTTTCCAATATCTTCACCACATATTTTCCTTGAGATAGGAAAATTTCCCTTGGCTTCTGCCAGACTTCAAGTCCTAGGAAATAGTACATGAGTCCTAGGTCCTTCATTTCAAATTCAGAAGCCAACAACCTCTTACATTTGTGAATGAGAGGGTCTGCACTTTTTAAAAAGAGGTCATCCACATATAGCACCAGTATGAGAGGTTTGTCATCTTAAACCTTAAAGTAAAGGTTAGGATCAGCTTGACTCCTAGTGATTCCCAGCTTCATCAAGTAGCTATCGATCCTATCATACCATCCTCGGGGTGCTTGCTTCAGCCCATAGACAGCCTTCTTCAACCTGCATACATGAGATTTTCGATCATAAATCTCAAATCCCTCAGGTTGCTCCACATAGACCTCTTCTTTGATCGAACCATGCAAGAATGCGATCTTGACATCCATCTGATGTAGGTTCCTTCCTTGTGAAGCTGCAAGGGCTATGATCGAGCAGATGGTGGTATATCTGGCAACAAGTGCAAATATCTTGTCATAGTCCATACCTTCCTTCTAGGAGAAGCCACGAGTGACAAAACGAGCCTTATACTTTTCTGTACTTCCATCTACTGCATGCTTTATCTTGTAAATCCATTTGGAAGTGACAACTATCTTGTCCTGGGGTCTGGGAACTACTTCCCGAACATCATTCTTCATAATAGACTCATATTCTTCGGTCATAGCATCCTCCCATACTTGATGCTTGACGGCATCTTATAATGATGAAGGCTCATTCTGTATGATCGTGCTCATGATGGTCAGGTATCCCTGATACCTGTTAGGTTTCTTACTTTCATGGAAGGCTCCTCGGGGTGTAGTGTGTCCTTCAGCATCATTGAGTAGCCCCCTAAGCCAAGAGGGCCTCTTCCTAGAAGAGGAAGGCTCAGGTGGATCAATAGGATCCATGGGTTCATCCACATCAGGCATTGTTACATCATATTTTTCTTTTGGTTCCCTGGTGTCGGCTTCTTGAGAGCTCCTTAAAGTAGGAAGATTATTCACCTTGCTCAGAGCCATATCTTCGTCAAAAGTGACAACATGACTAATCATGACTTCCCTTTCACCGGCTACATAGATTCTATAGCCCCTAGTATTTTCACCATAGCCCACAAAGATTCCTTTCTTTCCAAATGCACCCAATTTATTCTTTTTATCTTTCGGCACATGAAAATATACAGGGCTTCCAAAAATTCTAAAATGAGATATGTCAGGTTTCTTACTGGTGAACATTTCTTCAGGAGTCTTGGAACCCAATGCTTGATGAGGGCATCAATTTTGTACATATACATCGGTGCTTGCAACTTCGGCCCATAGAAACTTCGAAAGTATTTAATCATGGAGCATGGCATGGACAACTTCCACAATCTTACGGTTCTTCCTTTCCTCCACACCATTCTGTTCAAGAGTATATGGTGTATTAGTCTCCCTCTTAATGCCAGCTTCTTTACAAAAGTCATGAAACTCGTTAGATTCATATTCGGTCCCATTATCAGTCCTTAAGATCTTGATATTCTTTTTGGTTTGATTCTCGATCAAGGCTTTGAAATGTCGAAACCAAGAGAACACTTCATCCTTCTTTTGCAAGAAGTATATCCAAGTCTTTCGAGAATAGTCATATGTAAAAGTAAGATAATATGAATATCCTCCCAAGGAGTTCACAGGCATCATACCAGATATCTCTGAGTGAACCAACTGTAATATATCGAAGGTCTTGCTTTGGCTTGAGGGGAATGGTCCCCTTTTGAGCTTTCCTTTCGCACAACCTGAACATACACCTTCTTTCTCTACTTGGAATTCAAGCATACCTATCACCATTTGTCTTACATCGAGTAGAGCTTTATAATGAAGGTCAGCAAACCTCCAATGCCAAAGTTCGGACTGAAGAGATGTGTCACAAGACATGACACCTAGCAGACATCCACCGACCTGATATAATGAATCAACTTGAAACCCAAGAGTGAAGGCATCTTTAACATTGTTTTCCATACACGTACCTTGCCATCGCTGAAGGTCACCTTGTAGCCTTTGTCTTCCATTGCCGAGATGGACACCATGTTGTGGGGAAAAGTATCCGATGCGGATGACCCTATCCCTACTCTAAAGGTGACAGTCTTTAGCAACAACTGAAAGTAAAGCTTTGATGATTTCCTTTATGAAAGTACAGAGAGAATGAAAAGAAGGCCAACCAACCTGGTGTCTTTCGCTTAGTCGATCCTTGTCCTCTCTCCTTGTCTCTTGTTCCCAGCTCCTTGCTCTCTTTGCCGGTCCAGCTACACACAGATCCTGCACAAAACAAGAGAGGAAACTACAAGATACATGTACTCATAACTCAAGCATGGATTAGGGTGAATCAAATATACATGTAAATACAATACATCAATGCAATACAAGTATATAGGAGAACATGCAAAACTTTATTGATAGAAGTAACAGGGTTCTGAGAAGGTTACAACCAATGATGGCTCCAATCCAGCAGCACCTCCCCAGCAGCAAGAACTCTCCTCTTCACCTCTAGTAAAACAATCACCCAATAGCTCTAACTGTAAACCAACAGCACCTCCTTGCTTTACACAAAATTCCAGCCTCCTTAGACCTCATAGAAGAGCTCTATATATAGGAGAGAAGAAGAGAGGATGAGTCAGCTTGAGACTGACATGAAGCTGCCTTGTGTCCTCTCCCTCTTCAGTTAAACTTCAGTCCTTGAGTCCACTTGGAGATCCTTGCTTACACATGGTGATCAAGTACCTCTTACTCATCACAGGGCGAATCTCATGAACCAAGTGTCAGTTTGGAAGCTTCCTGGGCAGTTGACACCTTGCAGGATGACTGTGCCACTTGGCCAATCTCGCCCAGCGCAGGTAGCCTTCATTAAAATTGACTTCCAGCGCACGTACAAGGAGGGACAGTTGCATTCCAGCGCAGATGCTCAGTGGAGCAGCTGACATGATCCAAAATTAGCCTGTTTTGAAGTGTTTTCAGGTGGAGAACTGATTGGAAGTGCTGTTGTTTGATGACCTTGTTCTTTTAGGGGTAAGAACAACATGTTTAGGGACTGAGGATCCCTGTAATTATTGACATTTCATGCTCCATGCTGCGAGGCACAAAAATGTCTATAACAGTTGCCCCCTAAAGTATGAGGCCGTTTATCGGGTGAAATGCTTTATCTAGAGGATCCGAAGTTCATTCCAGTGCTGAGGAGTGCCCTGTAATACAATACAATACAATACATTATTTTTCATTCTGTTTTCATGATCTAGCTGAGGCGGGCATTCCCATGCTCAGCTTTATAAATACATTTTGGTACATAGAACAGACGATCGTCTGATGGTAGACAGATAATTTTCTGCTGAAATTATCATCCTTTGAGTAGGATGATCATCTGTTGCAATGATGTACATGACAAATGCTTTTATATTTCCTGAATATGTATCGCAGCTCGGATGGATGAAACTAGATCCGGGGTCTTCAAACTCGTTCGATCTTCACTCTAAGTACAAGTCGATCCATGTGAGAATTTCGCTGAAGTCGAACATGGAAAGACATCGCTTGATTACCGGTCAATAATGAAAACCGTTAACAAGCGCGAGAGGAATCACCAATAATGACGATGACCCTCAAGGTACTGCAGTACAATTCACGTGGCGTGAATAAAGGACTTGGCGTCGAACGCCACGCAAAATCTTCTGGTCGAAGGTCATTGATGTATACCTGTCGCCGGAAGTGAGAAACTTGCCATTGAGGCATGCAAGCTTCAAAGTACTGATCGGGGTGTTCCTAGATCAACTTCTTGGATAATGAGCTGAAGTCGACAAGAAGCGATCTGTCAAAGGAGGGCCTTAATGAATCCCACAGCAATGACACGGAACGGAGCTAATGACTTTAGTGGAGGTGAAAACAAACTGTGACATATGATTCAGGGTGGCGATCATGAATGGATGAAGGATAATGTATGGCAGTGGATGGGACACAGTTGACACTTTCAGAATGACCCCTCTTGAACATATAACGACACTGATGCGATGGATCGGTAGCATTACCCCAAATGTGGATGGTTTGGCGAGGACCATGGCGGTGAGACCGGTGAATGAAACAACCCAACCCGATGTGGTACGGAGGAAAAGTGTCATGTTCAAGAGTGACTTGCTACCATTAAACTTTGATGTTCTCCCAATTTTTCCCCAGTCATTTCTGACCAGTACCTCTTTATTTTTGTCAAGCTTGAGGAGGATAACATATGCTTGTTCTATAACCTGCCCTTCGGGCAAGCCCATCGCTATGATTTAACGAGCCTAGCGATAGGGAAACTCGTTCTCGTCTAAAGACAAGTTTGTCGCTATTTAATCATTTTAACGAGTCTAACGACAAAGAAAACTCGGTCCTTTTCATTTTTAGAGAGTCTGAAAAGGTACGGAAAGTCAACTCCATAATTCCTTTTTCGTCAGCAAATCCCTTAAGTCCGAAAAAGTATAAAACAATACAGAAGGGATGGCTGTTCGGTACTTTTAACGAGCCGAACAAGACAAGCGCTCGATCCTTTTGTGCAATAATCCCTCAGGTCCAAAAAGATTAAAATTTAGAGGAGGGATAGCGTTCCGGTCATTTAACGAGCTGGAAGGCCAAAACTTGGCAAACTTTTCATATTTTACGAGTCAGTGAAAAGAGCTGAAAGAAGACTCGTCTTTTGAGGAACGAGTGATAAACAGGGATAGCTACAGATTCCAGGTACAGGTTGGAATTTTCCAATCACAGCAGTGTTACGAGGATGGCTAGGTGGAATCACTCTTCGCAGCTGTTTCTCAAAAGAGGTAAACACACAAATGGAAGTGAATGATCGGCCAAATGAACGGTGGAGGTGATGGATGAAAACACGATCAAGGTTCTTATGGCTGATGAATTTACAATCTCAAAAGGTTATTTACCGGGATAGGTTCATTTTTTCCATGAGCTTGAACTCTGGGGGAAACTTTTGCTCACACTTTTCTATTTTTTAACGAGCATAAATTCAGTCATAAAACTGCTCGAATTTTGCGTTTATTTTTTAACGAGCATGAACTATATGCTAAAACTGCTCGATATACCAGTCGTAAAAAGAACGCCTCCCGTAAGGACCAATTTTTATAGAGCTTATGCCTTACCACAGCTATGCTCACTTTTGGCAAATTTTACTTTTGCCCCACAGGCTTCTTTCATGCAAGTTTGGACACGGCTAATCTTAAAACCAGATAAATAACCGCCCCTAGCTTGCACTCCAGAAGGTTTGCATGCCCCCAGGTATAGGATAGAATTTCGAGGCTGCCCCTCCTCTCCCCTACTTCTGCTTTTCTTTGGGTGTTCACAGTTACTTGTCATCTTGCCAATCTAATGCTAACGATACTTGTCTTCTCGTTATTCTAAGGGGTCTTGCCCACTTTTAATAAACAGCTATTTGTGACAATAGAAGAACACTACTCCAAGATAAAACATTGGTATTATTGAGGGAGGCTTGCCTCTTTCTTATTATTCCAAAGACGGTTCGATTTGCTGCCGCAAATCAATCTCTTTCTTCGACGATGTCTAACGTTGGGTTACTAAAGATGGTGACCACCCGTTGTAGCAATAGAATCTCTTTGAAGGCTGCCCCTGCTTATCCTTCAAAACATTTGTTTTAATGGGCGAGGCTTGAATTCAAAGACGGTTACTACTTGTTACCGCAAACGGTCTTCATCTTTGGTGTCCCTATTACCTAGACAAGGGGAGCGAGAAGCCAATTATCTCACTCACATAACTTTGAAAAAAGAATATTATTCCAGAACAACCCCACTTCCTTCCACGGACGGGGTACGGACTAGTCATATTCTTTTGCGGAAATTCTTCCTTATACCCGGGGTTTCTTCTGCCCGAAGCAGACCAGGGTGCATGCCCCCTGGGTTCCAGTCTTTCTTTCCGAATCACTCGCACTCATCGGGAAGAAGGACTGGGGGTGGAGGCGAATCTTGAGTGAACAGACCATTTAGGAATGGTATTTGACTATTTGCGATGCGAGATCCCGGAAACGAAAGTTGGTCTACGAGCTTGACCACCCTTCCTTCGTGTGGAAAACACATTACTCTAAAGAGTGAGGAGACTATCGCTCCCATGCAATAAATATAGTCCCGCCCAAGGAGTAGGTTATAATCCAAAGGTCCTTGGACGACCATCACGTTCATCTCGACGGTCTTCCCTTTCAATGTAACAGGTACATTGGGGAGGATCCCTAATGGTCGACTGGTTCCTTTATCAAAACCTGAGAGATTTCTCAACTCAGGTAAAAGCGCTGGGGAACCCAGTGCTTTCCAAGCAACAGAGGAAAGGATACTCACAGACGCCCCTTCATCAATGATAGTACCAGCCATGATCATTCTATAGATCTGGACAATGATTCTGAATGGTACACTGGCTGGTAACCGGGGTCTGCCTAGTTGATTCCAATCAAAGGATACAACCAGGTTGCTTGGTGGTGGGACCGAATATACGGCCGGATATGACTCTGATGATGTTCCTTCCTGCGATAAAGGAATGGGCACATTGCCCTGACGCTCATCGGAGTCGGTGCTGATGAAAAGAACCTGGATGGTGTCATCCTTATTCTCTTCAGTGAGGGTGTCGCATGAAGACGACTCTTCGGCGACGGTGTCATTTGAAGACGGATCTTCAATGACGGAGTCATTGGACGATAGAACCTCTGAAGGAAGAACTGGGTCAGCTGCCGTTTCGACCTTTAGACTTTCGTCTGGTCTGGATCCAGTAGGTTCATTCTCAATGACCGACACTTCAGCTGACCACTTGAGCGGGCCAGCTGGATTTTCAACTATCGAGGGATTAGGCACGAGTTTTTGGTATCCAGGAGGAAGTTGCAACGGTGAAACCGGGCGATCTTCCAAAACTCTCTTTGCCTCATCTAAGAATGGACATTTGTGGAGGGCATGATTGCCTTCACACAATAGACAGGGTGATCTTGGTCCCCTTCTTCGTCCTTCACTCTCGCTAGTTGACGGAATGCAATCAACATGACAACCAGAGGTTGATGCTACCGGATTGTGCAACCTTGGGGACCAGTCCCTTAGTATCTGGGGAATACAAGGAAAATCACGATGGAAGTGGGTCCCTTTGCAAATGACACATGGTGATTTAGGCCCGGTCGGTGCAGTGTGTGGGTTTTTGTCAGCTTTCTTCTGCTTGCCCCCAGTCGCCTTCGCCATAGGCTCCTTCTGCTTCTTTTCTCTCTTCTTCTTTTCCTTCTTCTCCTTGGGAGGCTGACTTTTGTCAACTCTACCTTGCGAAGATGAAGGATCAGAGGAAGTATCATAAGAAGTGGAAGGCTGGTGGGTAGTTCTAGATTGTTCTGACTGTTGATTCGACTGCTCAGGATTAGTGGCGATCTGGACTACATTAGTTGAAAAGAGCCATACAGGGAGGCCGATTGTCAACCTTGGAAGTGACAATGTAGCCATATGAGGCGCACCAACATCTCCCCAAGAGGAGAAGGAATTTGGACTTCCGCCAAGGTTACTTCCTTGGTTGGTGGGCTCCATACTTTTCAACTGAAAGATCAACGTGGGAATAATAGGTGATTATGTTCCGCTTAAAATAAATTTTATTAACGACGCTTTTAGACACAAACTTGCTTTTTCATGTTTTAAGAGTCGAGAAAAAGCTAAAGATGACTCTAGTCGCCTTCGATGTATTAACGAGCCCGAAGTGACAAATGCTCGGTTGGACTTTTTCAGTTATAGAGTTTGAAAAAGGCCAAAAGAAACTGCTCTGGAGATCTAGGCAGAGGGTGTGCCAAACCTTTTGCGAAACCACAGAATACGTTTTACGGTACGGGTGGTCGATCTTCGTGAATGTTGTGTTCACTGCATCGCGATCAGTAGGGCGGCCGACACGGTTTCCTAAGGATAAAGGATAAAAGCCTATAGGGGTCTCCCAATATACGCGACGGTACGCGGGAGCTCAAGTCCGTGTTAGTGCTACCGACTCTCAGGAGGAATCACCCACCTTCGTAGAGGTCGACAGTCACTATGTTTAACGACGCCGGAACACGTCTCTACCTAGACCTCTAGATGTTTGCGTTAAATTCCAAAGCGTTGTTATGTAAATTGAGTTTATTTTAATGTTGATCTTTCTTAACAGTTTGCCTTTCAGGTTCGCCACGAGATGTATATATACAACTTCCTATATGCAATCTAAGAATGAGAAGCAAATCTTTTCAATCTTTCAACTTTGAAAACCTTAATCTACTTGAGGGAAAAGAAAGACACAACTTTTTCCACAGATCAAAGAACACACACTAAAATGCACATCTTCCTAAATCGTCAAGCATACAGTCAAATGCAAAATGCACAATGCATGTATTTCTTTTCGTTATCCTTAATGTTGATGCTAGACAAAAAGGAAACTGTTGTATAATTTTGAATCTAATTTCAAGTAGAAATAAACAAGCTTGTCCACAATCAAAAAGACACCTTATGATAGACTTGTTTAAAACACAGGAAATGTATAGATTCAAACCATGAAATGAAAAGCAAACAAACTCAAACAGCCATGAACAGTAATAAAACTAGCTCTTAAGATCACAAAGACACTTTTACAGTTCAGGATCTAAGAGGCCACAGCTATACTGGTTCGCTTTTCACAATGGGAAACTGTAACTGAAGCAAGAAATACTGAAAGAACATTCACAGTTTCATCACACAACTGAGGCGGAATAATGTCAAGGAGAAGTGGTTTACAGCAAGTACAATGACCAGCAAGCAATCAGCAAAAAATCAGTGAAAACAGGGCTCAGACACAATGGGAAAACTGAGCAAGACAATGGCTAACTGGACCAGCGCAGGCTCTGGTCTGTCAGTTTGACTCTCAGCGCAGTTCCCGAAGGGAGTACCTGCGCTGTAATGCAGACTACCTGTGGACAGCCTGCTCTGGGATACGAGAGTTACGTCTACAAAGTTTTCCAGGTCATATAAAGCTCAAAAATGCACTGTTTTTGCTGAAATAAAAAGCTATAGGTCAAGTACAGGCTAAGGGATGATCAAGAGGATGAAGATCTATCACAAAGAGTAAAGAGTCTTTTGTAGATAAGCTCTTCAAATCTTGAATTTGCTCAGCAAATGAGCAAGAGTAGCAGACCCTCTACTTCGCTTTTGATATAGTCAAAAGCTTTTCGATTTGGTACTCTTTTCTTCAAGAAATGAATAGCAAAATACTACAAACACCAACAAGATACTAGGCTCCCCAGCGGAGTCGCCAGTTTGTTGTGGGGAAAAGTATCCGATGCGGATGACCCTATCCCTACTCTAAAGGTGACAGTCTTTAGCAACAACTGAAAGTAAAGCTTTGATGATTTCCTTTATGAAAGTACAGAGAGAATGAAAAGAAGGCCAACCAACCTGGTGTCTTTCGCTTAGTCGATCCTTGTCCTCTCTCCTTGTCTCTTGTTCCCAGCTCCTTGCTCTCTTTGTCGGGCCAGCTACACACAGATCCTGCACAAAACAAGAGAGGAAACTACAAGATACATGTACTCATAACTGAAGCATGGATTAGGGTGAATCAAATATACATGTAAATACAATACATCAATGCAATACAAGTATATAGGAGAACATGCAAAACTTTATTGATAGAAGTAACAGGGTTCTGAGAAGGTTACAACCAATGATGGCTCCAATCCAGCAGCACCTCCCCAGCAACAAGAACTCTCCTCTTCACCTCTAGTAAAACAATCACCCAATAGCTCTAACTGTAAACCAACAGCACCTCCTTGCTTTACACAAAATTCCAGCCTCCTTAGACCTCATAGAAGAGCTCTATATATAGGAGAGAAGAAGAGAGGAGGAGTCAGCTTGAGACTGACATGAAGCTGCCTTGTGTCCTCTCCCTCTTCAGTTAAACTTCAGTCCTTGAGTCCACTTGGAGATCCTTGCTTACACATGGTGATCAAGTACCTCTTACTCATCACAGGGCGAATCTCATGAACCAAGTGTCAGTTTGGAAGCTTCCTGGGCAGTTGACACCTTGCAGGATGACTGTGCCACTTGGCCAATCTCGCCCAGCGCAGGTAGCCTTCATTAAACTTGACTTCCAGCGTAGGTACAAGGAGGGACAGTTGCATTCCAGCGCAGATGCTCAGTGGAGCAGCTGACATGATCCAAAATTAGCCTGTTTTGAAGTGTTTTCAGGTGGAGAACTGATTGGAAGTGCTGTTGTTTGATGACCTTGTTCTTTTAGGGGTAAGAACAACATGTTTAGGGACTGAGGATCCCTGTAATTATTGACATTTCATGCTCCATGCTGCGAGGCACAAAAATGTCTATAACAAAATGGGGTCTAATTTTTTATCTTTACAATTCTCTTAGAGCCTTAGTTTGACATCACCATTGCATTCATCTCATCAAGACGGTTTTGGTGTTATAAAATTTTACTTCAATTAAACCTATGGATCAAAAGTTATGGCTAATTAAATTCTAACGAGTCAAAAGGGCCATGTCACTATTCTTCCACATGACGGTCCTAACCAGTCTCTCAATGTCACATGGATTGGGCTTATTAGTTGTCGACCAGTTCATAACATTATTCCTTATAACCCCTACTTATATTTATGTTGTTATAGATTCCACCTTATATATATATATAGATATAGATATATATATATAGATATATCGATGGGTCATCATATGTTGACAAAACTCTTGTTACTCGGGTTTGTTACCCTCCCCCTTAAAGCTTTGCACTTTCAAATTTTCTCTGGGGTAATTCTATTGGGTTGAACCACCAACGGTCATTTGACAAATTGCTTATTGACATAGAATTTTCCTATCCCCATATCCTCCTTATTTATGCCCTTTTTAAATTTTCTAGGATAGATCTTACGGGCTAGTTATCCCAAATCCTCATTAATGTGTGCCCCACTTCAATCATTTGGGGAATAACATCTCACTTCCAGTCAAATATGCATCCCACTTCCACTAAAATATGTATCCTACTTGCACATCTTAGGAATAACATCTGGGGAACTAACATCCAGGGAATATCATCCCACTTTTTCTCGATTATGCATCCTGCTTGCACTCTTAGGGAAGAAAATCTGAGGAATAACATTCGTGGAGTAACATATGGGGAACTAACATCTGGGAAATATCATCCCTCTTTCACTCAAATATGCATCCCCCTTGCATTCCTGGGGAATAACATCTGAGGAGTAACAGTTGGGGAACTAACATCCATGGAATATCATCCCACTTTCACTCAAATATGCATTTCGCTTATGCTCCCAGGGAATAACATCCAAGGAGTAACATCTGAAGAAATATAAGCTGGGATCCTTTGATATTCTTGCGCTCATTCTTAGATAACCATTATACAGGATCTGCACTCGTTCATGCAATGCAGTCATATGAGCTAGTGACTTTGCCTACAAACTAGCCTTTATGCATCCTAATAACTCTAGCTTGTCATCACAAATGAGGTTAAAGGGATTAAGGATAAGGCCCTTCAACCTGAACCATCTATGAAGGTTTATGACCATGGCTCTGCCACAGCGGTTCTATAGGGGTTTGGACCTGTGACATAGTTCAATTAATATCCTTGGGGTCCTACGAAACACACATTATGTTATCCCTCCTGAGCTTCCTACAAGAATACCGTCTCAAGGTTCTTGATGACAGGAACACAAGGCACAATACAGGGACTTGTCCATATAGGCCGAGGAATTTCCCATTCAGCCTAATAGAGTCTTGTAGGTTTCCTTGGAGAAATATATTAGCATAGCAAGATTAGAATAGAAAGTGGAAGGCATACGGTGCCAAGACAACCAGTGAAACATTAGAATTCCACAAAATAATTGGGAAACCCTCTTTACAGTCCTACTGTATGTATAAACATATATACAAGCACATAAATCAACATTTTCACCTGCCTTACAAGCATTTCATTTTTAGACAAGAACCACACAATTGCATGGAAAAGGCTCATAAACAGAATTCATAAAACATTCAAGTAATTCAATCAGCAAGACTCATGCAACAACATCATGCAAGATTTATAGAGAATTTTATTTAAGTTCATAGCTCTCAACTTAGAGAATTTTCATTTACAATTCAAAAAAGAAAGGAAATTGAAAATGGGACTTTAATTTTCTACCCAACCTTAGACCTATTGTAGCCAAGATTACTTACAGTAGTCACCCCTAAGCCAGATCCATGATCTAAGGGAATTATTTTTTCAGAAGACTTGTAGAGAGTCTTCTTTAGGACACAAAGGATATGGATTTATGACTCTGTGGGTGGTTTATCAGCTATTCAAACACAGCAGAATTCATAGTATGGGTGGTTTATCAGTTGCGCCAAGCATTGTATGAGTGGTTTGTCAACCCACAGAAAGCACCCTGGGTGGTTTATTAGTTAGTCAAGCACAACGGAATTTCATAGTAATGGGTGGTTTATAAGTTGTGTCAAGCACTCTATGAGTGGTTTATCAACCCACAACAAGCAACCTTCTACATATGGTTTATCATACCTAGAAATTACCTTTTTTCATGTTGTTTCTCAACCCTATAAATCACTCTGCATGGTTTATCAATTGTGTCAAACACTCCATGAGTGGTTTATCAACCCACAACAAGCACTCAATCCCATTTCCTCTTGCTCTTCTAGTCACAATTATTTCTCTTAGGGAAATCTCATTCCCTCAGCTCATAGCTTATTCTAACTTTTCTCATGAGCTCCACCAAGAATAGGTCCAACCCCACATTGTTATGTGCTTCCCTTTTTATTATATCCCTAGGATCTCTTCATATTCCTCTTGGACTCTTCCTCTTCCTCACTTTTTCATTATTTTCATCCTAAAATTAATTTAAGGTGCTAACTAATCCCACTTGGATTCATCTTTCTTATTTCCTCTTAGCTCATAGATCTTTGGTCCCATACTTCAAGCCATTACATTTTTACATTACAAAAATCATGGGAACAAGTACCAGGGTGTCAAAAATCCTACCGTGTTAAAGGGAACATCATCCCCAATGTTCTTCTTAGCATAAATAAAACAAAACTAGGCTTTATATGCATATAGCTCTTACACTTTATTATTCAACAAACAAAAGACGAGTACTATGCCCTTATTTTCTGAGCCATCTCCCAGGTGGCTTCATCAAGTTCAAATTTCTTCCATTTCACCTTGATTTTCTCTATTGTTCTATTATTCTATTTCGAAGTGTGATATGCCTCCGGGCTACGATGCATAGTGGTTTTGGTTGGAACTCTCCCTCTAGTTCCCCGTGCATCACAAAATAGTCAATAACATGATTAGTATCATGAAAATATTTCTTAAGCAAAGAAACATGAAAAATATTATGAGCTTTCATTGTGGGTGGCAAGGCCAATCTATAGGCCATTGGCCCCATTCTTTCCAAAACTAGTAATGTTCCTCTATATCTGAGTGCAAACTTGGCACATGAGCCCATTTTTATTGAGTTTTCCTTGGATTAATACTGAGATAAACATGCTCTCCCACTTGAAACTCTTTGTGTAATCTATGCTTATTTGCATAGCTTTTGTAGCTATCCCGAGCAGCCTTTAAATTTTTCTTGATCTTGATTATTTCCTGATCCATTTCTTTTAGAATATATGGACCAATAAGTACTCTATTCACTGGATCATCCCAACTGATATGGGTGTTTCATTTCCTTCCACAAAATTGCCTCAAAATGGATCATTCCCAATGAATTCCAAGAATTTTGCAAGTTACTCCACAGTATCCTTCTTCATTCATGACCAAAAGTAAGTCCTTTTCATGGTTGTCATCATCTTTTGATATCCAGGTTGTCCTGAGTAAGGTATTTTATGGAATTCATTCATGATGAGTTTCCTTAATTCCTTGACATTGGTCATATACTTCCTATTCTTAAATGTTAAGATCCCCTCATCATTGATCTAGATATTTTACTTCAAGGATGCATACATAATTTCATTTAAAAGAGCATGTAACCAATTGAAACATACACATAAAAGAAGCGGAAATGAAAAGCAACTATGATATCAAAGGCACACAAACAAGTTGATAACGGAGTTCACCTAGTGTGGGCTATGTCTCTAGGCCCTTATCAATGATGGGAGGCCTCTTTCATTAATTGGTAGTGAAATCAAATTACATGCAATTTCAAATTAACACCTTATACCTCCACTTCCAGGGATGGCCTGAAAATGTAGACCTCTGCTGAAGAAACAAACTACATGTTTTGACTCTTGGCAAAAAATCATGAAAAATGACTATAAAGTCAGCCCTGCTCTGTGATGGTAAGCTTTTGGGATCTATGGAATCTTTTAGATTCCCTGTAAGATTCCTTATGGGAATATTCCCCAAGATTCCAATGGAATCTATCTCAAAAATCACGCTCAGGTGGGATGCCAATTCGGCACTAGTTCTATCATGTCTCTGCAACTCAGCCTACACTCCACGTCTCTCCCCTAATGCTCGGTCGAATGGCATTTAAATATTTTCAATTGGGCAGACCTATCAAAGGCCACCACTCATGGCCCAGTGGTAATGCTTCAGATTAGGGTTTGGCAACCAAGGGTTGAATCCCACTTTTACACATTACAACTGTTCAATGGTTTGTTTCTTAGTAGGCGTTTAATATTAGGTCGGTGGACCCGTCGGGCAGGTTCAACTCCCACTACTGGTAGTTGTAATAATATATATTTTAATATAATTTCGTTGGATGGTTCGGCTGGTCGGATGGTAGGGTTTGACCACCTGCCCACAAGCAACCGGTTTTTTAAATTTTATTATAAAATAAATTCAATTGACTTGGTTTCCCACCTATATTTTTTAGGGGTCACTCAACACTTCAAGCAATGGACAATTTCATCACATCCAGTGGCCAGAATGGTGCAATATGTTGCCTCCTTAGAAAAAACCAGCAAGGCTGACTCGGCGCCATGTGGTACACTTTGATTGGTCCGTATGGTTGATTGGGCTGCTGACGTTTCCTGCCACGTGTCATCACCTAATTGGATCTCCTTCATCCATGCAGCCACATCACCCTGCTGACATCATTGTCCATATGGCTGGTGTCAGCATCCATACTACTGACATCAGCATGCCATGTGTCACCTGTGGGTCGTGCCTGCAAAAAATTTAGTTGTCTCCAAAAAACTTTAGCAAGCTATAACTTCTTCATACGATGTCAGATTTATGTTTCGTTCACCCCACTGGATTTAGAACGATGAGGTATTCAATTTGAGACTAGTTTTTTTGTGTTTTGAGGACTTTGAAAATTTGGCCTTTTAGGATCCTCCTAGATCATTCCTCCCCACTAATGAGGTTTTGGGCCACCAAAATATTTATCAGGCAATTGGCAGGTGAGGGAACTGCGCCCTCACTTTATCATACAATGGATCTTACTTGGATGCATTCCCTTGAAACTAATATGAAGGTACTCCACATCTCCCCATCGTGAAGTCTTGGTTCTCCTGTCAATAATGATATCTTCAGGTAGCTTTTCCAAGTATTCAGGTGAAAAATTGTCAACTGTAGGAACTTATCAAACCTTTTTGGTGTCCATGATCAAAGGAGGCTCATAAAGCTTCAAGTTTTCAACATTCACCACTGAATACATATGCATGTATGTTGACAAGTCTTTACTGATCTGGATCCACACCCTATCTCCAACCTGAAATTGGTGATCAACCTGGTGCTTGTCATGTCGAGCCTTGTATTGAGCTTGAATTTTCTCCAATTTCTCCTACACTACCTAGTGAATCATCTGAATTCACTGAATGAACTTCCATGCCTTGTCCCTATCATTTTTATCACTATAATCTTCATCTCTCCCAAAGACCATGTCTAAGGGATCCTTTGGAAAATATCCAAAGCATGTCTCGAACAGTGAGCTTTGAGTGGATGAATGCACAACCATGTTGTATGTGTATTGTACATAAGGAATATGCTCCTCCCACAACTTGGGATGTTTGCCACAATAGCCCCAGAGTAAATGCATCATGGTGTTGTTGACAACCTATGTTTTCCCGTCAATTTTAAGATGAAATGTTGTACTCCTCTTCATCTTGGTGTCCATCATTCTCCACAAACTCGTCCAAAAGTCTCCAAGGAAATGGGAGTCCCAATTAGATACAATGGATGTGGGAAACTCAAAGTAGACCCATACAAATTAGAAGAAGAGATGAGAAATCTAGTTTGTAGTGATCTACTTTTCACAATGCATTAAGACACACATTTTACTAAATCAATCCACAATGACTTACAAATAATTATGAACTCTCCTAGACAAAGGCAAACCTCCAACAAAATCCATTAACACACTTTCCAATGGATGACTCGGAATAGGGAGGTGTGTGTAGAGCCCCAATTTTCTATTAGTGGGCTTGCAAACTGTACATAACACATCCCTTTACATCTCTTGTTACAATGTTTTTCATGTGAAGCCAATAACAAAACCTCTGCAAATGAAAAAACGTTTTCCCTACACCAAAATGACTTGACACAAGAGAGATATGTGCCTCCGTGATTACATGTATCCTTTCATTGGTGGGGATACAAATTTTTCCAAGGTGGTACAACAATTTTCCCTGCAAATGGTAATTATCTCCCTACGATCCATGAGTCAGCTTTGCATAAACCTCCTTAAAATATTCATCATCAACATATTGTTCAGCATAAATTTCAAAATATAAAGAGGCATTTTTCAAAACAATAGATGCATAAATAAGAGGGAAAGAGAGAATATTTTCCACTGTGTTTCTAGTGCCCTTCTTGTACTTGATTACCAAATTAAATTATTGAAGGAACCCCATCCATCTGAAATGACGTGCTGGTTGAAGCTTGGTTTGCGACTGGAGGTACTTCAAGGGATGGTGATCTATGTGAATGATAGCCTCCTTGCCAATGAAATAGTGTTTCCACTTCGTCATGCTTTGGACCAAGGCATACAATGCCTTGTCATATGTGGGATAGTTCAAAACATCTTGGGAGAATGTCTTTCAATGTTAAAGTACAGGTTTCCTCTGCTGCATCAACATGGCTCTTATGGCATTCCCACTGGCATCAGTCTCTATCTCTAAAAGCTATTGGAGGTTAGATAAGGCCAAAAATGGTGCGATATTGATCCTCTCGTTCTTTGTATAAAAGGCTTTATGATGTTTTCCTCCCCACTAAAATTTCTTCTTCACACTCATCAATGCATGCAAGGAGGATGCAATGATGGAGAAGTTAGCAATGAACCTTCTCCAGTATTGTATTGCACCCAAAAAGCTACGAACCATGTAACATTGGTGGGCTTTGGCCACTTTACAATCACATTAACTTTAGAAGGATCTATTTTTAACTGTCCACCTCCAACAATGTGACCCAAGTAAACCAAATAGGTATTACCACATTCACAATTAGACATTTTGACATATAATTTTTCTTTTTGCAAAAAATCAAGCATATTTTTAACATGACTCACATGATCTTCCCAAGTTCTATTGAAAACAAGAATGTCATCAAGATACAGAGGTACAAAATCATAAAGAAAATGTCTGACAATGTCATTCATCACCCTCATGAATGTGGTTAGAGCATTGCAAGGTCTGAATGGCATCACTAGGCATTCAAACAACCTTTGTTTTGTCTTGAATGAAGTCTTCCACACATCTTGTTCTGCAATCCTGACTTGATGATAGCCACTATGCAAGTCTATTTTTTTGAAATAGATAGCATTTTTCAATTGGTTTAATAAATCATCAATGTGAGGGAGAGGGTACCGATTATTCACCATTATTTTGTTGAGTGCCCTGTAGTCCACGCACATCCTTCTTTGGAACCAACACGATGGGTGAGCCACATAGAGAAGAACTTGGCCTTATGACCCCTTGGTTCAAAAATTCCTGCACTTGTTTCTTTATCTCCTCCATCTCAATGGATGACGGCCTGTACATACCAATATTTCGTAAAGGAGAATCCTACTGCAAATGAATTTCATGTTGGATCTCACACTTTGGAGGAAGCCCACTTGGTTCCTGAAAAACCCCATTATAGTTAGAAACAATTTCATAAAAAACAAATTATGAGTGGGAACAAAACCTTGGAGAGCTTCATATGTCTCTACATATCTTTCTCTCACAAGCATGAGCATGCACCCTTTTCTGGAATTGATCAATCTCTTCATCTAACCTACAGTTACAAGACTTGAAATGATCTTAGAACGATGAGACCTAACAATGTATTCCACCTCATCTTTCATGAGATGATACTTATTTTTATGGCGAAAGAAAACTTCTTTCTTGTCATACAAATATGGACTCCCCAATACAATGCCATAGATATCCAAAGGTACAACATCAAGTTCAACCTCATATACTAGTTTGGATGAAATCACAAATCTAGCCCTACACTGTTTTGGTTACATGAAATATTTATTTGTCACACACCCAACCAAAAGGGTAGGGTTTTGGATGAGGCTTGGTCTCCAACCCTAGTTTCTTAATCAAGGATTCTGAAATCAAGTTTACTTGAGAGCCCAGATCAAACAAGGTTTCCACTTTAGTATGTTTCATTTCAAATCTAATGTGGAACAATTCAGTCTTCTTTTGTTCATTAAAAACAGACTCATTTGAAGAACTTGTACTTGCATGCAATTCAAAATTTTCATTAGCATGAAGAGAAATGTTACCTTTTATGCCCACTGATATGATATGTGTCTCATCACCGAAGTCAGATCCAAGGACCTATTGCACGGTTTCCACTATCTTTTTCATTCCCTTTCCACCAAATATATTTGGCTTCAACTCTGGATGCAACTTCCAACAATGCTCATCATCATGGCCTTCCTTCTTGCAATGTGTGCAAGATGGCTTTGCTCCTTAAGTTTTGGTTGTAGCTACCTTCTTTTCCTTTGAAGCTTCCATTATGAGGTTTGAAAGATGATTTCTTGGGTTGATCCTCTTTGACATTCTTGCCCCTGCCTCGAAGGTGAATGATCTTCACACTAGCCACATCAATAGTAGTAGGATCAAATAAAAATGAATAATGTAGCTATGTAGCTATGTAAAGCATCAATATACTTTGTTACATCTTCTAGTGAATCGAGTGAAATGCCCAAATTTAAAGCATGTTTTCTAAACTCTTATGTGAATCTTTGTACACTTTGACCCTTTCCTTGTCTCAAATATTTCCATTCCATTAAATCCTTTTGTCAATAAACCAAAGGACAGAATTGATCTTTTAATGCAGAAACAAAATTGGACCAAGAAGAAAGGAGATTGCCCAATTATTTGCCACCTTTCTGCAACTTGCTCTCCCACCAGATGAGAGCAGTGTTGCTCACTCAAAGAGACGCTAATTGGATCTTGGCCTCATCTTGATCGATCTACTGAATCTAGAAATAGACCTCAATCTGTCTAATCCAATTGTTTAACTTCTCTACATTACATTATCCATTATATGTGGGAAATCCAAACTTTATATCTAGCTTTAAAAATGGCTTTTTAGATGCATTCCTATGATGCCTGTTAGAATGATGAGATGAGGAAGATGGAGAGAGAGTTTTAGGAGGCTCTCCTCCTTCTCCTTGATTTACCGAGGCATGATCATGTGGTTCTTTCTTCTCAGGCTTTATTTTCTTCTCATATTTTGCAAATAGTTTTTCCACTTTCTCTGTCATGGTGAAGAAGATCTTATGATAATTTCTCTCTTCCTCCATTCGAGCTTCCTCATCAGCCATTTTTTGTCTTCATATTGCATGCCCCACTTTAGGATCAAAGGATTTTATTTTTCCTTCATCTCTTTGGAGCTTGTTCCTTGTTAGCATTCTCTCATGAAATTCACATCAATAAGACCTATTGTGATACCAAATGTTGGCTTGATGGGCCCTGGCCTAGGTTCAGCGTTAGGTAGCCAAGAAAATCCATACACTACTAGCCCTTTCGGCATTAGTCCATGGAGCATGGACTGAAGTCTCACCCGAAGCAGTATGGGGGGATGCAGGAACCAAGTTTCCACACCCTGAGATGGTTGTGATGTCGGTTTCTACCTTAATCTCTACCTTCACATAGATCAATAAGCCTTTAGGGCTTATCGATGTATTTCATCTTCTGTCTTTCAGAACCTCCGCAAAGGTATCTGATTGTCCTTCACCCAACCCTAAACAATGATTCCAGCACTTACGTGCCTTTGTAACTATGTTACTGTCTTGTTTTCCTAATTATATTAGTGGTTAGCCAACTTTATCATGCAATTAAGATTACCCTCACGTAAACTTATATTATTACTTTCATTCAAATAACAGATAGAAACATATACATTCACACATCAATTTAACATTATAATGTAAACCTAAAACTTAACATATCATAATCGAACGCAATAATCAAAGACAGAAAACACAGTGATTCCAGAATACTTCTCTTTATTTATGATTCAAGTTCCCAGTACAGACTCTATCTTCCCTGCGCACACAGCTGTAGGGGTCTGCACACTTAGCTACGGACTTCCACCATAGGCCTTTGCGCAATCAGCTGCAAAGCCTCTTCCTACACTAATACTCTCACTCTTAGCTCACCCAAACTTATCAATGACTCATGACTTCTAACTTATTGTACTTTCTACTTACATCTTCTAAGACTTCCCTTTTTATACAATCCCATGGTCCATGGACCATGGGTAGATCAGTAGATCTCCAAAACTGACACAACCTATCTAGACTAAGGGCAGAAAACCCTTTTAACTTTAGACATCTTCGCACTTCGCGACCACAAAATGCAGAGACTTTACATTTCTTTACACAAAATTTGGGCCTTCTGCCCTAAAACTTGGGTGTTTAACCCCAAAATTGACCCCCAGGGGACCCGTTCCCAATAGGCCCCCAACACAAACATGGTGACTCACCCTCGAGTCACTCAGCTAGCATGGATATCTTGTCGCGAAGACCTCCCAACTCGACCTAGACAACTGCTACCTCGGCGGTGCACTGCGTTGCCGCCTGCTTCAGCTCCTTGACCAACTGTTCTGTCACTGGCCCTACGCTATCAACCTGTAGCTTTTGCTGAGTCTCTTGCAAACTGGCCAACTTGCCTTCAATGGTGGTCATGATCTCATAGGCCTCATCTAACCAAGGCTTCAAGTGAGCCTTCAGCACGGCTTCCTTGTGTTGCGTTGTGTCTACCTGTTCCTTTAGTGCCTTTGCCTCTTGCAGCGTCACAAGCCTCTGTGTGATGGAAATAGTTCGCATTGTTGCCTTAACCTCATCATAGCATTGTTGTAGTTCTCGCACTTCTGTCTCTAGCCTCTGTACATTGGGCTCCTCTTGTAGGCTGGTGAGGACCTCGAGCGACTGCTCAAAAAGTGTCCTGTGGTCCGTCACTGCACTTGCTACCGCATCTACCACAGCAGTCGCGTGCTTCTCCCTAACTTCTAGTGTAGTCGAATGTTGGGCCTTCAACTGCAACTCCGCAATATTGAGATTCATCTCCAGCTGAACATTGGCCAACTCTGTGCATGCATCGCACACTCACACAGCGAGTTTTCAAACTCACACATCGACTCGCTCAGCCTCAGGGATGTCCAGCTCTAGGACAGTCTAGCATGCTTCATCCACAACCTTAGTGAGGCGCTGATTCTTATCTGTGAGGTCAGTCACAAGGTTGATGGAAGAGTCGTGTTGTACAACCATCTGAGCATTGTTGACCTTTTTCTCGCTGATCACCTGCAAAGCACGGTGATTGCGGGCCCAAAGTTCGGCGATCACACTGTCCTACAAAAGGTAAAGCACTTCACTAGGAAGCACTGCCATATTAAGTCCCACGCCCTTGAGGGCGCTGACAGCAGATCTGTCAGCATCATTCGTCGTCATCAATGCTCCATCTGGTAGCACTATGGCTCGAGGGTCCCTAGCACACAACATCTTCGTGGCTTCTGAGGTGCCAATGGCCACACTGGTCTGCATGTGTGAAGCGTGGATCTACAACTCGCACAAACCCATCTAAATAGTAACCAGCACCTGCTGCTGCTCTTGCTCAAACTATTGCAGTAGTTTTGCGGTGGCATCCTGCACCATATCCCCTATATCATTTAGATCCCCCTCTGTTAGGGTGATCGAATCCAAAGACGTATTGCTCACTTTGGACTTCTTCCACGACCCTATCTTTTCTAGACCCCTAGTACGCTTGATACAGAACGGAGTCGTCTCTGGGTCCACTCCTCCCTGCTCTATCTATTCATATGCTTCTTCTTCTGTCTCTAGTGAGGTTTATTTATCTTTTTCAGAGTCACGCTCCTCTCCTCCTGCCTATCCGCCTGTCTCCTGCGCAGAAGCGCACTCTACCTTAGCCTTAGCGTCGACCTCCTTTCTCCTTTTCATGGCCACCTACTCAATATTCGGCTTGGCTTCTTCCTTCTTCCACCGCACGGTGGTCTTGCTAGATCCTGCAGCCAAGTCCGAGGTAGTGTGCCATTATGTCGGCTAGCGGTCAAGGACCACGTTGATTGCATCATTTGTCGCCAAGTAGGGCAATTTTTTCCACTTCTGTCCGGGTTCCTTTCGTGCCCTTATTGAGACGTGGTGGAAATCAACCTTGAATTCCACGTACTCCTACAATCTATCAAAATTGGTAGGCGACAACCATAGCTTGTGATTGATGGCCATGTGCACGTTCATCTCCATCAAGGTCCAAAAGATTTTGTTATCCTTTATCCACTGAGGATCCTTGGTCGCCCATAGCAAAGCGTACTTCGCTACCTCTGGTAGGTCCGGCATGACCAGAGGGAACTGACTGTCTTTGGGTAGCTCCCATGCTACTAGTATTATGGACAGCAAGAGCCATGCATAGTGGAATGGCTTGCTGAGATCCTGCGCCTCGTGGTAGTTTGCAAGGAACTCATCGCAGAGGTAGCGCGCCCAATTAAATTGAACTCCCTCCATGCATTAGGTTGCCAAAGCTACAACTGGTGTCAACACTTCATCTGTGCGACACTTCCACATAACCTTCCCTGCCAAGAGTTGTGTGGCTACTTTGACTGCAAGGTCACAGATGCTCGAAATGGTGTAGCCGCGCGACTTCTTCACTAACTTGAACTTTTCCTTCATGGCCTCCACAACAACATGCTTGCCAGCCTTTCCACAAAACACCATGGCCATATTTTCCCCTGTGTACAATAGCCGCATGATCCTATGGATCAGCATATCAATGATGGGTATTGTCTGCTCTAGCCACAGACACCCATTGTGTACCAAACACAGCAGCTGCTTGATTACCACTATTATGATGGGTGCACGGTTGTAATGTGGCACCCATAGCAGGTTGATCAATCTTGCTTTATCCACGCCTCTCATCCACTTGCATAGCTCCAACGCAGTTACTCCAATGGTTTTGTGGAACACGCGGCACATGAGTTGATCCGTTGCTAGGTGAGGAAACCACACTGTGTCTGCTAAATCCCAGTATTCTAATTTCAAAAGGGGGACATGCCCCAAGTGTGGTCCTTCGAACATAATTTGGTCTGGCAAGAGGGGTGTGTGTAGGGTGACCTTACTCTTGTCAATGTCTTTGGGCACCTTGGCCATTCCCTTGTGCAGAGGAACATACTCAGGCAGCTTAGTGATGGGGTCAAACCCCACAATTTCGACATCCTTCATTTCCACCCCAACATCCTCATCATCCATTGGGATATCCTCAATATCCTCTTCTTATGGCTCTAGGTTAATCATCTTGCCCTTTTCCTGTGCAGTGGGCTTAACCTTCTATGGGTGTTTCTTAGGAGATGCACACACTGACTGCAGTGGCATGGCTTGCTTGCCCTTCTTGATCTTGGGACCCTCCGTGGTCAGGGTAGGCCTTGGCCTCAGCATCTGTAGAGACTTTGGTACCTCGACTGGTATTTCTACAAGCGCAACCTCCGAGGCAGCTCCTTATGCTGCCATAGCCACCTCTGGAACATCTCCCTCGGCTGTCACTGCTTCCACACTCATAGCTTCAGTGGGTGTCGACATAATGCTATGTAATAACTCCTGATTCACCTATGGCAATGTGTCAAACACAGAACTTGCTAGCAAAAGTTCGAAGGTTTCACGGTTCATGTGCGCCTGAGAGCTCAACAACTCAATTCTCAAAATGTCAAGTGTTTTTCGCTAGGCAGCCACCTGTAATTTATAGGCACTTTCAAATTCAAATCTGACCATTCCCCCCAAAATTGGTTCATTAATGCTAGATTGGTGACAAATTTTCAGAGATCTGGTCCATAAAGTCCGACTTAAATTCCCCCCCCCCCCCACTCCATTTGGCTATTTTTCATCATTAAATCATGAACAATGACTTTAACGGTCACTTTCTGGATGCTCTGTGCGGTTGCTTCCTTGGTAGCATAGGCCCCTACACACTTCCATGGGCATTGTGACATATCTTCGTTATGCGCAGTTCCCTGATCACGCAGCTCTCTGACCCGAGATGTGTAGTTTATAGTCCCGTGCTTCATTTCAGCTGCCTGGAGTGCTGAGACTGTGATTCCCTCATATAGTCACCTGTATGGATCACCGGCGTATGACTTCAATTGGTTGATATTCACCTTCCCTGGGAAGGGTTCTCCATTCAATTTGACCAACTGAACTAATCCACCATCGGTTATCTCCTTGATAACATACGGCCCTAGCTGGTGCATCCTAAATTTCCCTGGAAAATATCAAATTTAAAGTCATAGAATAATACCAGATCATTTACCTTGAAGGTGCGCAGTTTGATGTGTCAATCGTGCCATGCCTTTTTGAGCTGCTTTTGAACTTGTTGATGAAATCCAACTAGAAATCGGTCCTCCTCAAGCTCTGCAAGCTACGCAAGCCTCTCTTCGAGGGCTCCACAATCCACCATTCCTGTGAGTGTTGTTATGCATAGACTAGGTACAATGTATTCCATTGGCATCACAGCTTCTATGCCATACACAAGTTTGAAAGGCGTTTACCTATTCAACTTCTTGCAATTCATTCTATAGGCCCATAGCACCATTGGTACGCGCACATCCCAGTCATTTCTCTGAGCATTACAGACCTTTCTCAGTGTGTTCTCCAGTATCTTATTGAATGCTTCAATCGTTCCATTGGCCTGCGGGTGATAAGGCGTACTCTTATGATAGTACACCTAAAATTATTCTATCAAAGCGTTGATTGTTTCGTTAAGAAAGTGTGTACCATGATCGCTCATCAAGATCTTTGGACAACCAAATCTTGTCAATACGTATTTAGAAATAAACTTTGTTGTTGTCACACCTGTACATTCCTTCACATGCTACACCTTCGCCAACCTGGTCAAGTACTCAGTCGTGGTGATGATGTATCACACACCTGTCTTCTTTCCTTGAGGCTGAATTGGACCCACAAAGTCAATCACCCATTTCTCGAATGGTTGTAACATCACCTACAGAACCAAAGGTAGTTCATCCCTCCGTGATGGCCTACCAATCCTTTGACATGCGTCACATGCCCTACAATATGCTTTCGCATCCTTATGCAGAGTTGGCCACCACAACCCAACACAGAGAACCTTTTGCATTGTTGCCTTTCCTGCATAATGTCCTCATGCATCTCCTCCATGAGCCTCTGCAAGAATGCTGCTTCATTCAAAGTTAGGTACATAACGTCACAATATTTCGTCTGACCCCATTTGGCTTGTATACCCTTTTGGAACAGTTCCTCTCGTTAAGAAATGTATGATATCCTCAAAGTGACTGTCTGCGATGTGCACTGCAAATAGTTGCGTGCCAGGCAGGCCCTCCTCCAAATTAGTAGGTTCCTCTCCCATTTCAATGCACGACAGATGATCAGGTCTCACATTCAGTCACCTAGCTTCACAATAACCTCAAAGTCATACTCTTGGAACAACAACAACCATCTGCAGACCTTCCCCCCCAAAACAGGCTTATTGACCGAGTATTTCAACACAGAATGATTCATATGCATCTTAAAATGCCCACCCAGCAAATAATGCCTGAACTTTTGGAGCATGTACACCATTGCTAGTCCTTCGCGCTCTATAGTGGAATAGTTCTTCTCAACCTTGGACAGCTTCCTGCTCACAAATGTTATAGGATGGTCCAATTCCCCCTTGCCCGCCTGTGTCAGCACAGCCCCCAGCGCAATACATGAGGTGTCCACGTGCACATGAAATTCCTTCTTCCAGTCCAGGAAGACTAGGATTGGCACGGTGACCATTTTCTCTTTCAGCACGTCCAAGCTCTTCTGGCATTCATCATTCCAACAAAATGTAGCATCCTTTTTCAACAATTTCTCCATGGGCATGGTGATCTGGGCATATCTCTTGATGAACTTCCTATAGTATTTGGTATGCCCTAGAGTTGCGCACAGCTGTTTCACATTCCTTGGTGCCTCTAAGTTGATTATCACTACGATCTTCGTGGGGTCTACCATCAATCCTTGTCTGCATACCACATGACCCAGCAGGATCCCAAAAGGGACACAAAACAGACACTTCTTTATATTGAGCGCGATCTGGTATCTCCGACATGTATCTAACATCAAGCGCAGACTTGCCACATGACGCTTGACCAATCCAAACACTGTCTAATCGTCAAAGTATACCTCCAGAAACTTATGAATGAAATCTTTGAATTCCACAATGACTACGCGCAAAAAGATTGCAAGTGCATTCTTCAGCCCAAAAGGCATTACAGTGTACTGAAAACATCCCCATTCAGTCATGAAGGTTGTCTTGCTTCTATCCTTAGGCGCGATTTTGATCTGATGGTACCCAAAGAACCCATCAGTGAAAGAGTATGCTTCTTGGCCGCCTACATTATCTAGGACCTCGTCAGTGAATGGGGTCGGGAAAGGATCATGCATGCAAGCGTCATTCAGCTTCCGAAGATCCACGCATATCCTTATTTCTTCTTTCTATTTCTTTTCCTAAACCACTATCGGGCTTACCCAATTAGATTCTTCCATTGGTTCAATAATTCCTACCGTGAGCATCTTATCTAACTCAGCGCGAACCCTTTCCTTATACTTAGGATTAAGGCAGTAAGGTCTTTTTTTTACAGGTTCCGCATCCAGTTTCAGGGTGATCTTCATGACACCCAGGTCTCCTACTATCCCTTTTAAATCAGAAAACTTCGTGGGGAACAAATCCTGATATTTGAGGAGGAGCTCAGCGACACTATCTACTGTCGCATCATCCCAATAGTCCCCAATATTTGCAAATTTCGGTTCCACCTCTATGCCAATTTTGACCTGCCTAGTTTTCAGCGGCATGGTTATGTCTAGATCCTCTATCTGTGAACCTTCAACCTCACAGTGACCTTCAATTTCCAGAATATTAATATTTCTTGGATCCTTGTCTTCTTCTTCAGAAGTCACGTTATAGCATTCCAGTGTGTGACTTAGCTAGGTAGTCCAATCAGGTTGGACTAGGTCCAAAGGATCTTGCGGTATCCTAAAGATCGATTCTTTAACCTCCTGTAGCACCATGTTAATACAGTCAAACCCATCCTCAATGTTGAATGTCATTATAAATTCCTGGCGCAAGATGTCCCATTCTTCAGTGCCATGGCGGAGCTTTGTTTCCAAGTACCAATTCATTGGTATGAAGTCCAGGGTATGACAAAATAGATCATGCACCCATTTAGGCTGAGGCTCTGTTTCATAAGCCTTATTCCATTTGGGTAGGTGATCACGCGGATCATCCCTTCCATCATACTTATCTATCATCCGCACTTTTGGCTGCCCAAAACGTATTCTCATCATCCTCCTATAGTCACACCAATCATTGAAATTATCCTTGTGCGTACCCCACCATCTTGCAGGCGTAGCGCGTAGTACCTAGTCCAAGGCCTGGAAGCGATGTTTCTCTAGCACTTCTCTCTCAAATGCATCCAAAAAATGATCAACATCAGTTAGCCCATCATAGTGAGGCAGATCCCTAACTTCGGATGACACGCAGTGCAATGACTTGGTCATCTAGGGTTTCGGTATAAAGAGAGTAAGGTCAAAGCTCTGCTATAGGCAAATGGCATAAAGAGTGAGTGAAAGTGTTTATAGGTCTAAGGTAAGGGTGGATGAATCGATTCCCAGTCCCCTCAAAACATCCAATCATATCTGGCACTGCTCCTTCCTGGTCTTCAAGCATTCCCTTTCCAGCATGTAGCTAGGGCTGTAAAGAGAAAGGTCATTCTAGTAGGTGTATAGTCTGAACAAGGTCATTTGATTATGTGATACTGACAACGTAGCGTAGATACTTCATGCAGTCGGTTCTGCTAGTGCTCTAATTCTTCGTCTGAATCTGACATGCAGGAGCTTTAGCAGTCCCATGCAATGCGTCCATCTACTATAAGATTTGCCCAATCTTGGTCTCGCGTCCTTATCTTGTAAATCTGGTCCATATCATCATCACTTTCATAATCTCGGATAGGTTCTTTATAGCGTAGTCCTTCTGCAGGATCCAATGCACCACCACGCAGAGCGACTTCTTTTCAAATATCATCTTTTGCTTATTTAGGTTGATTAGCCCATTCATGTCAGTGGCCCAATTGATTCCAAGGAGCGCAAGGCAGGGATTGTTATCATCCACAATCTTTATTACTTCAAAATCCGCTAGTGAACTCATGCCCTCGATGTCAACTGTTACCCCCTGCAGCCTCCCCAATGGGATATTTTTATGTTGATTTGCCATTCTTAACTAGATCGGAGACCACTCGAGGGCAAGTCTCTCCATTCTTTCCCAAGTCTATCATAGCAAAACATTCGCGTCAAACCTCAGATCCAAGATTTCTTGGTCCATTTCGTATTCCCCTATCTGCACGGTGAGTCTCATTTCACACCCGGTCCTTGCCTTATGCTTTCCAAGCTTCCTGACCATGCGCGGTTCACCAGTAGCACCATCCTTACCAGTGCACCGATTGATCAGTTTCTATAAGCCCTTCACAACCTTACTATCGCGGAGTAGTTTCATGCAAGTCTCCAATAATGTGGTAATCATGGATGGGTCCATTTCTTCCACTGGTTTCTCCTAACTTCCTGAGGTAGATGCCTCAGTGAAGCTTTTCTTTCCTTCCATGAACGTCTCCTTTGCGCACTCCAAATCAAACCCAGTCTCCTTTTCTGGTGCTTTTCGGACCCATTCCCCTTCTGCATGTTGCTTCCTTATATCTTTCCCAGTCGTGGTTCTACTTCGTAGCATAATTTTTACCTTAGGGTCTTCCTCGCGAGGGTCCGCCCTCATCATCTGGAGGTTCTACGTCGACTACGGAGGCTATTCTCCCTTTCCATGAATCTTAGCCAAAAATATAGGGCAATCCTCAGTCACGTGGTCAAACTGAGTATAGTAGTGGCATGACAGTTGCGTGCAGTTCGGACAGTCCCTCGCGTAGTGTCCTGGTCCTCCACAATTGTAACAAATCAGCTGTCCTCAACCTCTACCAGGCCCCCCTCCACCTCGGACTTGACCAAGCCCCTGATACTCACCTCGCATTCCCCCAATGCCTTGGTCTGGAGGTCGCGCTTCTGCCTACACCCTGTGTGTAGGTGTCCTGTCCATCATCAATTCGTAACTTCGACAATTGCGCTTATCATGACCTATTGATTGACAGAAGTTTCAGAAGAGCTATTGTGGTGTCTGTACAAATTTTTGCAGCAAATGGCAATTATCGATCGCATGTTTCCCAGCCACCTGGCATATAGCACACCATAGCACGGGCCCTACACTTGGCCCTGCCATAGCCTCCAGTCGTAGAGGCATTGGTCCCCCTATTGTAACATAGTTCGCAAAGACCAAACAATGATCTTTGTCATGCCCCTAACCTTTGAATTTTAGGAACCAAACTTCTTCGCACGCCTTTGGCCTAGCGGTTCTGTCCTTCTTCAGGCTTTGCATTTCCAAGCAAAGGTTCTACAACTATGCATGAATCTACTGAACCCCCAGATTAGCATCCTTCATAAGTGCCTCATGCAGTTTCATCGCTATTTCCAGAGATTCCGCTTGGGTCCCAATCTTCTATTATGATATTGCAACTCTTAGGTGGGGCAGAAGCGAGGCCACGAACCATTCGTGGTACTTCCCATCAGTTAGGTTCATGTTGGCTTCTAGGATCGTACACTTTAATCTTTGATCCAAATCCCAGGGTGTCTCCCCAGGCTTCACCATGATCTCCTTGAATCCCACAATTGATTGTGCTTGAGACTTAGCTACTGAATTCTCTATTCAGTGCAACCTGGATATCTGCCAATGTAGACATTTGGTTATCAATTGTACTTAATGTACCACATTAGTGCACGGTCCTGCAAAGCACTAACCAATGTGGCTTTCTTCATTTGGTCATCCGTGATACCCTGGGCTTCCCATACAACATTTGCGACAAACCAAAACTAGTTTGGATCTTCATTCCCTACACCCTTGAATATAGGTAGTTTTATGGAGTGCACCATATCGAATAGTGGTGGAGGTGGGATGGTGTGGATGATGGGGTGAACGATAGAGGAGAGGATGAAGGTAGTGTATATGGATGGGATGAGGGTGGAGGCAGTGTAGGTATTCATGGGAACCCTTGTCCTATCAACTGACTAGTGCTTAGGGGAGAAGTCTACGGTGCTCCTTCGTCATTACTCAAATGAGGCTCGATCAGCAGGCTATACTCAGGACCTTTTCTTCCTCTGTCCTTGAAAGGCCTTCCACTTCGTGTAGCTCCAAATATCAAGGTAATCGCATGAACCACTTTTCACACAAGAGCATCTTAATCCAAGTATTTAAGGACTTCGAATACTTACCTCGTGGCCCCTTAAAGAAGCGGAGATCCACTTTGCTGTAACTGACAGAAGTGTCGACCGTGAATTCTATCACAAATCCTCCTATGATATAGTCGAGCCAATGGTCGACAGTGCGTGTGATCTTATCTTCAGAGGCTTCCACTCTCCGCACTAACTCCGATTTCCAAACAATCGGATTGTCAAGCCTCCACCTTCCTTGGTCGTCTACCAACTTCGTGATCCACACGTATAACTCAACCAGGAAGGAACAAAAGAAGATTTCATGTATTTTTGTGTACAGGTATCTTTCCAGCCATTGTTCTTTTGTCAATCGTGGATTCTTGTTCTCTTGAGCCACGAATTCGTGGATCTTTCTATCCAACCAGTCTTCAATCTCTTTCTTAGTTGGATTCCAATGATACGACATAACACATCTCATTATGCAGATCCTAGTCTTGACAACAGAACCATTTGTTGGCTTGATGGGCCCTGACCCAAGTTCAGTGTTATGTAGCCAAGAAAATCCCTACACTATTGGCCCTTTTGGCATCAGTTCGTGGAGCACAGACCAAAGTCTCACCTGAAGCAGTATGGGGGGATGCAGGAACCAAGTTTCCACACCCTGAGATGGTTGTGATGTTGGTCTTCTACCTTAATTCCTGCCTTCCTGTAGATCGATAAGCCTTTAGGGATTATTGATGTATTTCCTCTTCCGTCTTTCAAAACCTCCGCAAAGGTATTCGACTGTCCTTCGCGCAACCCTAAACAATGATTCATGCACTTACGCACCTTTTGTTATAAACATTTTTGTGCCTTATAGCATTGAGCATGAAATGTCCATAATCTAAGGGATCCAAAGTCCCTAAACATGTTGTTCCTACCCCTAGAGGAACAAGGCTAACAAACCACAGCAATTCACAGAAGTTCTCCACCTGAAACTGCTCAAAAACAAGTCAATTCAGGATCATGTCAATGGCTCCACTGGCTGTCTGCGCTGAATGTCAATGGCTCCACTAGCTACCTGCGCTGAATGTCAAAGCCAACACTGGCTACTTGCGCTAAGCGAGATTGGACATGTGGCAAGTTCATTCCTCAAGGTGTCAAAACCCAAGAAGCTTCCAAAATGACACTTGCCTCAGGGAATTCAACTGGTGATGAATAAGAGGTTCCAAATCTCCAAGTGGAAGCAAGAACCTCCAAGTGGAATCAAGAACTGACAGAGGGAGAGGACACTAGTCAGATCTCAAGCTGACTCATCCTCTCTCCAAACATCTATATATGGATCTCTCCTCCATGAGATCTAGGGGCTAGAATTTTGTTATTGCAAAGAATTGCTGCTGGTTTGAGACTGAGATCATTGGGTGCTTAATGCTTTGAAGGGAGGTGAAGATAGGAATTCCATTTGCTGGGAAGGAGATGCTGGATTGGGCCTCTCTGGGTTGTATCTCTTCCTGAACCTTGTTATTCATCAATAAAGCTATCTTGGTTTCTCCTATACATTGGTGTATCTTTGATGTATGATTGCATTAGTGTATTTGATTTATTTCTAATCCTAAATCAGTTATGAATGTGAATATCTGTCTTTGTGTAGAGTTCTTCTCTTGTCGCAAGTAGTTGTTCTCTCGTCGCAAGTAGTTGTTCTCTTGTGATCTTGCAGGAATCTATTGAAGCTGGACAAGCAAGAAGGCAAGTAGCTGTGAACTCCCAAAGAGAAGAGAGACCGGATTGAGGGACAGACGGAAGACATCGGTAAGTCTATTTATCTCTCTCTTCTATCACATTTCATAAAGGAAGAATACCAGAATAGCTGTCTCTGTTTGTTGCTAAGGCACTGTCACACCTTAGGTGGATAGGATCGTCCTGCATAGGCATTTTTCCCCACAACAAATTGGCGACTCCGCTGGGGAGATCTGTTTAGTCATTTTATTTGTGTTTCTATCATTGTTTGTTTCATAGACTTGACAGCAACAATCGAACTGCATCTGCTATTCCCAGATGCAAAGTAGACAGTTGCTGCTTTGATCCAATCACTGGACTTGTCTATGATCTGAACAATGGACTCACAAATGATTTGATGATCCTTTGTGATAGATCTTAGTACCCCCTCAAAGCATCCCTTTGATTGTACCTTGCTTGTTGCTTTTATTTGGCCTGAAACAGTGAATTAAATAGCAATCTGTGACCCAGAACCTGTGGGAAATGAGAGTTTCTCCTTCAGCGTAGACCCAGTGAAGGGATTCTGCATTTCAACGCAGTTCCCGTGAAGGCTACCTGCGTTGAATGTCAAAACCCCTGTGTTGAGGTTGCGCTGAACCAGTTTGGCCTTGTGCAGCTGGGGTTCTCTGCTCTGTTTTGCCTTGTTTTGATCTCTGATTTTTGCAGCCTGTAACCAGCATAAGTACCAGTCTGATAACTCCTTTTCTCTGCTTAGATTCCGCCTCCTTTTGTACAAAAATACTGTGAGTGTTTTTATGTGTTTGTGGCGTCATTTACAATTTTCCTTTGCTTGAGTGAAATAGTCATCCTGTAGCCTTTGATTCAGATCTGTTGATTGTGATCTTAGGAGAGAGTTCATTGGCTGTTTGCAGTTGATTATACATTCGCTTTTGCTTATTGGTTTGAGTTTGTCTCTTTTAAGTGTCGAAACAAGTATTCATTTCGAAAATCGTTAAGTGTTGTAATCTCTTCTACCCTTGTTGATTTCGAAAAAGTAAACTTGTTTGTATCTGTCATTTAAAAGCAAATTCAAAGTTGTACAAAAAGCTTTCTTTGTAGGCATCAATACTAAGAAAGCAAAAAACAAACACCTGCATTGTGCATTTGCATTTTGATAGTTTGCATGTCTGATTTAGGAAAAGTGCATTAGAGTGTGCTGATTGCTCTTTGAGAAAAGATGGTGTCTTTCTTTTCCCTTAGTAGCTAGGATTTTCAAAGTTGAAAAGATATAAAGCTTGCTTATCATCTTTAGACTGCATTTAGGAATTGTATCATACATCTCGTGGTGAACCTTGAAAGGCAAACTTCTAAAAATATCAACCTAAAATAAATTGAATGAACTTAACAACGCTTTGCAACATAACGCACAACATAGAGGTCTAGGCTAGAGACGTGTTCCGGCGTCGTAAAGCCTGGTGACTGTCAATCTCGTGGATGGTGGGTGATTCCTCCTGAGGGACGATAGCGCCAGTACGGATTGTGCTCCCACGTACCGTTGCGTATATATTGGGAGACCCCTATAGGCATAAAACCTTTATCCTTAGGAAGCCGTGTCGGCCGCCCTACTGATCGCAATGCACTGAACACAGCATTCAGGAAGATCGACCGCCCGTACCCTAAAAAGTATTCTGCGGTTTTGCGAAAAGTTTGGCACACCCTCTGCCTAGAACTCCAGAGCAGTTCCTTTTGGCCTTTTTCAGACTCTATAACGGAAAAAGTCCATCCGAGCATTTGTCACTTCGGGCTCATTAAAACATCGAAGGAGACTAGAGTCATCTTTAGCTTTTTCTCGACTCTTTAAAAGTGAAAAAGCAAGTTGTGTCTAAGCGTCGTTAACAATTTATTTTAAACGGAACAATCACCCTTTATTCCCGCGTTGATATTTAGGTTGAAAAGATGGAGCCCACCAACCAAGGAATTCCCCTTGGTGGAAATCCTAGTCCCTTCTCCTCTTGGGGAGATGTTGGTGCGCCCCACATGGCCACATTGTCGCTTCCAGGACTGACGATTGGCCTGCCTGTCTGGCTCTTTTCAACCAATGTCGTTCAGAACACCACTATTCCTGAACAGTCGAGTCAATAGTTAGACCAGGCCAGAGTTACCCACCAGCCTTCTACTTCATCTTCCTCTCCTCCTTCCTCTTCGCTTGACGGAACTGGTAAAACAAAAAACCAAGTTCCTAAGGAGAAGAAGGAAAAGAAGAAGAAAGAGAAGAAGAAGAAGGAGCCAAAAGCGACTGGGGGCAAACGAGTGTCGTCTGACAAAAATCCACACACAGCACTGACAAGGCCTAAATCGCCATGTGTCATATGCAAGGGAGACCACTTCCATAGAGATTGTCCCTACATCCCTCGGATACTAAGGGACTGGTCTCCCCGTTTGCACAATTCGGTAGCATCAACCTCTGATAGCCATGTTGACTGCTCACCGTCAACTAGTGAAAGTGAAGTCACAGGACAGAGAGGGAAAGCTAGATTTCCCTGCAAACTGTGTGAAGGCGACCATGCCATCCACCGTTGTCCCTTCTTAGACGAGGCTAAAAGAGTTTTGGAAGATCGCCCGATTTTACCAGTGCAACTTCCTCCTGGATATCAAAAACTCCTGCCAATTCCTTCACTAGTTGAGAACCCGGCTGGCCCGCCCAGGTGGTCAGCCGAAGCACCTATCATTGAAAATGAACCGTCTAGATCCATGCCTGACGAAAGTCAAAAGGTTGAGGCGGCAGTTGACTTGGTTTTGCCTTCAGAGGCTCTATCTTCGAATGATACCATCACAGAGGAGAATAAAGACGACACCGTCCAAATTCTCTTCATCAACACAGACTCCGACGAACAAGGGGGCAATTTTCCCATTCCTTTATCGCAGGAAGGAACTTCGTCAGAGTCATATCCGACCGTCTATTCGGTCCCACCACCAAGCAACCTAGTTGTCTCGTTCGACTGGAACCAACTAGGGAGACCCCGGTTGCCAGCAAGCATACCATTCAGAATTATCGTTCAAATATACAGAATGGTAATGGCTGGCACTATCATTGATGAGGGGGCATCTGTGAGTATCCTTTCCTCTATTGCTTGGAAAGCGCTTGGTTCGCCAGCGCTTTTGCCTGAAATGAGAAATCTATCAGGCTTTGATAAAGGAACCAGTCGACCTTTAGGAATCCTCCCCAATGTGCCCATAACATTGAAAGGGAAGACCGTTCAAATGAACGTGATGGTCGTTCAAGGACCATTGGATTATAACCTACTCCTTGGATGAGACTATATATATTGCATGGAAGCCATCGTCTCATCACTCTTTAGAGTAATGTGTTTTCCGCATGAAGGAAGAATGGTCAAGCTCGTGGACCAACTTTCATTCCCCGGATCACGCATCGCAAATAGTCATATACCATCCCTAAATGGTCTTTTCACGCAAGAAGTGTCTCAACCCATGGTCTGTCCTCCTGATGAGCGCGAGTAATCCGGGAGGATATGACTGGAACCCAGGGGGCATGCGTCCTGGTCTGCTTCGGCAGAGAAACTTTGGGTATAGAGTAGGTTTCCGCGGGAGAATATGACTAGTCCGTACCCCGTCCGTCTAGGAAGAGGGTTGTTCTAGAATAAGATTCTTTTGTCAAAGTTATGTGAGTTGACGGGCTACGTCGCTCACCTTTGCCTATTTCGGTAGACATTGCCAAGGAAGTGTTTTGTTTGAAAGATTAACGAGACAATCTTTGGGTAACCTGAAAGAGGTAAGCCTCTCTCGTTAAAACAAATGTTTTGACGGAAAAGAAGTAGAGGTAACCTTGAAATCGTACTTTATACCTGGGGGCATGCAAACCTTTTGGAGTGCAAGCAAAGAGCGGTTATTTATCTGTTTTTTGGGTTAGCCGTTTCCTAACTTGCATAAAGAAAGGATGCGGAGCAAAGCTTAGTAAGATGAAGCTCCATAAAAAATAGAATCTTGATGAGACACTCTTATCATATGACTGGGTTAATCGAGCAGTTTTGGCACACAGATCATGCTCGTTAAAAAATAAACGCAAGATCTGAGCAGTTTTAGCACATAGTTCATGCTCGTTAAAAAATAAACATAAGACCGAGCAAATGTTTCCACCCGCGTTTAAGCTCGTTAAAAAATGAACTACCCGGTAAATAACCACAGTGAATGTAATATCATCAGCCATCAAAGCCTTGGTCGTGTTTGCACCATCACCTCCACTTTTCATTTGGCCGATCGTTCACCTCCATATGATTGTTTACCCATTTTGAGGAACAGCTGCGAAGAGTGATTTCACCTAGCCATCCTTGTGACACTGCCGTGATTGGAAAATTCCAACCTGTACCTGGAATTAGCTGCTAACCCTGTTTATCACTCGTTCCTCAAAAGACGAGTCTTCTTTAAGCTCTTTTCAACTGACTCGTAAAATATGAAAAGATTGCCGAGTCCTTGGCCTTCCAGCTCGTTAAAGGGACAGGAAGAGCTATCCCTCCTCTAGATTTTAATCTTTTTGGACCTGAGGGATTATTGCACAAAAAGATCGAGCGCTTGTTTTATTCGGCTTGTTAAAACTATCGAAAACTCATCCCTTCTGTATTGTTTTATACTTTTTCGGACCTAAGGGATTAGATGACGAAAAAGGACTTTTGGAGTTAACTTTATGTACCTTTTCAGACTCTCTAAAAATGAAAAGGACCGAGTTATCCTTGTCGTTAGACTCGTTAAAATCATTAAATAGCGACAAACTTGTCTTTAGACGAGAACGAGTTTCACTATCGCTAGGCTCGTTAAAACATAGCGATGGGCTTGCCCGAAGGGCAGGTTATAGAACAAGCATATGTTATCCTCCTCAAGCTTGACAAAAATAAAGAGGTACTGGTCAGCAATGACTGGGGAAAAATTGGGAGAAACTCGAGAAAACTTTGATGGTAGCAAGTCGCTCTTGAACATGACACTTTTCCTCCGTACCACAATCGGGTTGGGTTGTTTCATTCACCGGTCACATCCATGGTCTCACCATACCATCCATATTTGGGGTAATGCTACCGATCCATCGCATCAGTGTCGCCACATGTTCAAGAGAAGTCGTTCAGAAAAGTCAACCGTGTCCCATCCACTGCCATACATTATCCTTCATCCTTTCATGACCGCCACCCTGAATCATATGTCACAGATCGTTTTCACCTCCATTAAAATCATTAGCTCTGTTCCGTGTCACTGATGTGGGATTCATTAAGGCCCTCCTTTGACGGATCGCTCCTTGTCGACATCAGCTCATTATCCAAGAAGTTGATCTAGGAACAACCCCTTCAGTACTTTGAAGCTTGCATGCCTCAATGGCAAGTTTCTCACTTCCGGCAACAGGTATACATCAATGACCTTCGACCGAAAGATTTTGCATGGTGTTCGACGCCAAGTCCTTTATTCACACCGTGTGAATTGTACTGCAGTACCTTGAGGGTCATTATCATTATCGGTGATTCCTCTCGCGCTTGTTAACGGTTTACCTCATTGACCGGTAATCAAGCGATGTCTTTCCATGTTCGACTTCAGAACAATTCTCACCTGGATCGACTTGTACTTAGAGTGAAGATCGAACGAGTTTGAAGACCCCGGATCTAGTTTCATCCATCGGGCTGCGATATATATTCAGGAAAGATAAAGACATTGACATGTACATCATTACAGCAGATAATCATCCTACTCAAAGGATGATAATTTCATCAAAATTATCAGTCTACCATCAGACGATTGTCTGTTCTATGTACAGAAAAATGAATTTATAAAGCTGAGCATGGGAATGCCCACCTCAGCTAGATCATGAAAGCAGTATAAAAAATAATGTATTGTATTGTATTGTATTACAGGTCTCCTCCCAGCATTGGATGAACTTCGGACCCTCCTGGATAAAGCATTTCACCCGATAAACAGCCTCATACTTTAGGGGGCAACTGTTATAGACATTTTTGTGCCTTACAGCATTGAGCATGAAATGTCCATAATCTAAGGGATCCAAAGTCCCTAAACATGTTGTTCCTACCCCTAGAGGAACAAGGCTAACAAACCACAGCAATTCACAGAAGTTCTCCACCTGAAACTGCTCAAAAACAAGTCAATTCAGGATCATGTCAATGGCTCCACTGGCTATCTGCGCTGAATGTCAATGGCTCCACTGGCTACCTGCGCTGAATGTCAAAGCCAACACTGGCTACCTGCGCTGAGCGAGATTGGACATGTGGCAAGTTCATTCCTCAAGGTGTCAAAACCCAGGAAGCTTCCAAAATGACACTTGCCTCAGGGAATTCGACTGGTGATGAGTAAGAGGTTCCAAATCTCCAAGTGGAAGCAAGAACCTCCAAGTGGAATCAAGAACTGACAGAGGGAGAGGACACTAGTCAGATCTCAAGCTGACTCATCCTCTCTCCAAACATCTATATATGGATCTCTCCTCCATGAGATCTAGGGGCTGGAATTTTGTTATTGCAAAGAATTGCTGCTGGTTTGAGACTGAGATCATTGGGTGCTTAATGCTTTGAAGGGAGGTGAAGATAGGAATTCCATTTGCTGGGAAGGAGATGTTGGATTGGGCCTCTCTGGGTTGTATCTCTTCCTGAACCTTGTTATTCATCAATAAAGCTATCTTGGTTTCTCCTATACATTGGTGTATCTTTGATGTATGATTGCATTAGTGTATTTGATTTATTTCTAATCCTAAATCAGTTATGAATGTGAATATCTGTCTTTGTGTAGAGTTCTTCTCTTGTCGCAAGTAGCTGTTCTCTTGTCGCAAGTAGCTATTCTCTTGTGATCTTGCAAGAATCTATTGAAGATGGACGAGCAAGAAGTCAAGTAATTGTGAACTCCCAAAGAGAAGAGAGACCGGATCGAGGGACAGACGGAAGACATCGGTAAGTCTATTTATCTCTCTCTTCTGTCACATTTCATAAAGGAAGAATACCAGAATAGCTGTCTCTGTTTGTTGCTAAGGCACTGTCACACCTTAGGTGGATAGGATCGTCCTGCATAGGCATTTTTCCCCACAACACCTTTGTAACTATGTTACTATCTCATTTCCCTAATTATCTTAGTGGTTAGCCAACTTTATCATGCAATTAAGATTACCCTCGCGTAAACATATATTATTACTTGCGTTCAAATAACAGATAGAAACAGATACATTCACGCATCAATTTAACATTATAATGTAAACCCAGAACTTAACATATCATAATTGGATGCAATAATCAGAGACAAAAAACACAGTGATTCCAAAATACTTCTCTTTATTTATGATTCAAGTTCCCAGTACAGACTCTATCCACCCTGCGCACACAGCTACAGGGGTCTGCACACTCAGTTGTGGACTTCCACCCTAGGCCTCTATGCACTCAATTGCAAAGCCTCTTCCTATGTTAAGACTCTCGCTCTTAGCTGACCCAAACTCACCAATGACTCCTGACTTCTAACTTACTTACTATATTGTCTATTTAGATCTTCTAAAACTTCCCTTTTTATAGAATCCCATGGTCCGCGACCATGTGTAGATCTCCAAAAATGACATAACTTATCTAGACTAAGGGCGGAAAACCCTTTTAACTTTAGACATCTTCGCACTCTGTGACCACAAAAGGCAGAGACTTTACATTTCTTTACACAAAATTCAGGCCTTCTACCCCAAAACTTGGGTGTTTAACCCTAAAATTGACCCTGAGGGGACTGGTTCCCAACACCAAACTTGATCCAGATCTTTTACTTCAAGTATGCATACATAAGTGCATTTAAAAGAGCATGTAACCAATTGAAACATACACATAAAATAAGCAAAATTCAAAAGCAACCATGAGATCAAAGGCACACAAACAAGTTGATAACAGAGTTCACCGAGTGTGGGTTATGTCTTTGGGCCCTGCTCAATGTGGGGAGGCCTCTTTCATTAATTGGCAACGGAATCAAATTACATGCAATTTCAAATTAACACCCTATACCTCCACTTCTGGGGATGGCCTAAAAATATAGACCTCTGCTAAAGAAATAGACTGCACGGTTCGATTTCTGGCGAAAAATCGTGAAAAATGAGTATAAAGTCAATGCTATTTTGTGTTGGTGACCTCTAGGGCTAAATAGAATGTTTTAGATTCCTACAAGATTCCTTATGGGAATATTCCCCAAGATTCGAAATGAATTTGTCTCGAAAATCACACCCAAGTGGGGTGCCAATCTGGCACTAGTTCCTACACATCTCTGCAACTCGGCCTCCACTCCACACATCCTCTTCCTCAACGCTCAGTTGAATGGCGTTTAAATATTTTCAAGTGGGCAGACCTATCAAAGGTTTCCAACCATGGCCCAGTGATAATGCTCTAGATTATGGTTCGGTCAATCTAGGGTTGAACCCCACTTGTACACATTACAACTGTTCAACAATTCGTTTTTTGGTCAGAGTTTAATATTGGGTCGGCATCAACGGACCAATTGATGGACTTGCCAAACAGGTTCAACTCCCATCACTGGCAGTTGTAATAATGCATATGTTTATATAATGTCATTGTAATCACATTTTTTTTAATTTTATTATATATTAATTTAAGCCAAACCAATTTCCCGCCTTTCTTTAGGAGTCATTGCACATTTTAAACAGGAAAAAATTTCATCACCGCAAGTGGTTGAAATGGTACAATTTGTCATCTCCTTAGAAAGAACTGGCAAGGTTGACTTTGTGCCACATGGCACACTCTAATTGGTCTATACGGCTAACTGAGATGCTGACATCACCTACCATGTGGCATCACCTAATTCACTCTCCTCCATCTGTATAGCCTTGTCACCTTGTTGACATCATCATTTGTACAACTAATGTCAGCATCCATGTTGTTGACATTAGCATGCCAAGTGTCACTTGTAGGTCCTTCCTGCAAAAAAATTAGTTGTTTCCAAAAAACTTCAATGGGCCATAACTTCTTCATATGATGTCAGATTGAGGTGTCATTCGCGCCATCGGATTCTGAACAACGAGCTCTTTGATTTGCGATTAGTTTTGCTACATTTCGAGGACTTTGAAAATTTGGCCTTTTAGAATCCTCCTGGATCAATCATTGAGCTGATAGTTTCTACTCACTCATCCATCTGGTTGTTTCTACCAACAATTCTTCACAAATTTATAATTCTCATCATTCATTATCCCTTCTTTAATTCTCTCTTTGAGGTCAAATGAGTAAGTGCTTATAGTTTCCAAGCAAAATTCTTCCAAACTTGTATTCTGCCACTTTATTTTCTTTTCCTTTAATGTACTCGATTTCAAAATCAATTTCATTGATCAAATCCAATGACCTAACATGTCTGACACTTAGTGTGGGTTGGTCAAAAAAATATTTCAGACCACCATGATTATTCAACAATGTCAACCTTCTCCCCAATAGGTAATTTCTCCATATTTTTAATGTGTGCACATGATCCGGATCTTGTGGGGAGGCCCCCAAGATCTGAAAATTGAAATTCCAGAAGAAAAAGAGGGGAATTCCCAATAAACAAAACCACAAAGAAATTTTTTATTAAAACGAAGAATAACTACAAAAGCTACATTGTGGAGGACAAACTATCCTTTTACAAAATGTGACTTGTTACTTATAGTATTTTTCAGTTACAATACCATAGGTCAATTGCATGGGTGAATGAATACCATGGGTGGATGTCACAATACCATGGGGAAATACCATGGGTGAATGAATACCATGGGTGGATGTCACTTACAATACCATGGGTGGATGCCACTTACAATACCATGGGTAAATTCCATGGGTGGATGAATACCATGGGTTGATGCCATTTTCTATTCGGATCATTCCTCCTTCCTTAAGAAGCAATGGTCTCCATTGCGTGAAGTTCCCTCCTGTGAAGCCTTTGTTTAATATGAAAAGCCACTGAAGAGAAGGGTTTTATGTGGTTAACCCATAACCATGATGAAAGAAGATCTGAGGATAGAGATACCATGTAATTCTTGTGACTAACTATGATACTAACAGTGTGCGGCCTAGGAAATGGACTTCAATGAACTGTGAGTTTGTGGATGACCCATAACCATGATGAACGAAGATCTGAGGATAGAGGTAACCTGTAATGCTTGTGACCAACTATGACACTGATAGTGTGCGGCCTAGAAAATGGACTTCGATGAAGTGTGGGTTTGTGGATGACCCATAACCATGAGAAACGAAGATTCGAGAATAGATATACCATGTAATGCTTGTGACCAACTGTGATACTAATAGTGTGTGGCCTAGCAAATGGACTTAGATGACAAGGATTTTGTGTGGTTAACCCATAATCGTGATGTTGGTTGTTGATGAAGTAGCAAGTGCCTACATAGCCTGGGGTGGGAGGGTACATCTCCAAAGAACCCAAGTTGAATGATGCTATGCTGAAACTGATGAATGTGAAGTAGGTTCCTACTAAAGCGGGGTGGGAGGGCACGTCTCCAAAGGGAACTTGCTCCAAATGCTGCTCTTGAACTAAAATGGACATAACATAGTCAATATAACTTAGAATATTTATTATAACCTATTTTTGGAAATAGAAGGACCATTTTACATCTTCCCATGTATTGGAAATACTTATCTGGGAACTCAAGAATCTCGGATTCGCACTGCAACTTTTCTGCCATCACAAAAGTTCTGAAAAACATAGTTGATTTTAAATCAGCAATATCTCCCACATCCGAACTCCGATTTGACCCTTTTTTTTCAAATTGAACTATTTTTCGAGAGGAGATCAGAGCTACAATCATTCTTCTAAAATTATGCACCAAAATTTCAAAAACAAATATAGGAGAGCCGCTGTCCACGAATTGTCGTCAGAAACATTTCTGCAACATAGTTGATTTTAAATCACGATATATCCCTCATCCGGACTCCAATTTGGCCGATTGTTTTTTTGAATTTGGGTATCTTTTTGCAAGGAATCCAGATATGTTATTTGTTTTTGTAAATTTTTCACCAAAAAATTTACATCTGATCTACAAACTCTCCGCCCAAAAACATTCCTGCAAAAAGATGAAAAAAGAAAAATTCTTCTAGCTTGGCCAAAGACAATGCTCGATGGAGGATGTAGTACATGCCTGAAGTTTGTTGAATATTGCTGCAAAATTTGAACACTGAAATATGCATCAAACCCTTATTCCCATGGAATCATAACTTGCTATGATACCACTTATCCGGATCTTGGGTGTAGGTCCCCAAGATCTGAAAAATTGAAATGCTAGAAGAAAAAGAGGAGAATTCCCAATAAACAAAACCACAAAGAAATTTTTTATTAAAACGAATAATAACTATAAAAGCTACATTGTGGCAGACAAACTGTCCTTTTACAAAATTAGACTTGTTACTTATAGTATTTTTCAGTTACAATACTAGGGGTCAATTCCATGGGTGAATGGATACCATGGGTGGATGTCACAATACCATGGGGAAATACCATGGGTGAATGAATACCATGGGTGGATGTCACTTACAATACTATGGGTGGATAAATACCATGGGTGGATGCCACTTACAACACCATGGGTAAATTCCATGGGTGGATGAATAACATGGGTGGATGAATACAAGGGGTTGATGCCATTTTCTATTCGGGTCAGCACAATGTGTGTCAGCTCTAAATCATGGGTGACATAGTTCCTTTCATGCTCATTAAATTTCCTAGGTTCATAGAAGATAACATACCTTCTTGCAGTATGACTCCACAAATTCCTTCCTTACAAGTGTCAATGAAAACAATAAAATCCTTTTTTGGGCCAGCTATTGTTAAGATAGGTGCATGAGTGAGTAAATTCTTCAGTTGTTCAAAACTAGTTGCACATTTAGAAGTCCACTGAAATTTTACTCCTTTTCTCTACAATGCAGTGAGGAGATTCCCAATTTTTGAGAAGTTTCGAATGAATATTCAATAGTAACCAACCAATCCCATAAGTGATATGATCTATGTCACAATTTCAGGTTTGGGCCAATCCACTATTGCTTTGATCTTCTATGGATCCACAACCACTCCCAAGCATTGATATTGCAAGACCCATGTAGTGAACCCGGGCTTGGAAAAACTTGCACTTGTTAAGCTTGGCATATAATTTATGTTCTCTAAGAAATTGTAGCACATCCCTCAGGTGGTCCTCATGCTCCTTTTCATTATTTGAATACACAAGGATGTCATCCACAATCACTGACACAAATTTATCCAAGAATGGCCTAAGCACATTGTTCATAAGGAACATAAAGATTTTTGGAACAGTTGTGAGTCTAAATGGAACTACTGTGAATTCATAGTGGCCATATCTCATTCTAAATATAGTCTTGTGAATGTCCTCCTCCTTGATTCTGGCCTAGTGGTAACCCAACCTTAAATCAATCTTATAAAACATTATAGCCCCTCTCAATTGATCAAACAGATCATCAATCTTAGGCAATGGGTACTTATTCTTCACAGTGGACTTATTTAATTTCCTATAATCAATACACAGACATAATGTTCCATCCTTTTTCTTAACAAATAGTGTAAGGGATCCCCACAGTGATACACTAGGCCGAATGTGCCCCTTTTCCATCAATTATTTCAGTTGTAATTTTAGTTCAATGAGCTCAGGAGTTCTTATGACATGGGGATTTTGTTGCTAGAATTGTTCCTAGAATCAATTCGATTATGAATTCAATGTCTCAGTTAGGAGAAAGTCCTGGAAATTCTTCAGGAAATACATCATAGTATTGGCTCAAATTCAGATAATTTGCAAAGGGATATGCACCGATTCCTTTTTCCTCAGTGATTTTAATGGTGCAAATGGCACAACACTTCACCTACACCACAAAGATCATTTTGAGTGTTATTGACCTTTTTATACCCTGTAATATGATCAGGTCACCCTCATCACTAAGACATTCTAGCCCCTTGTCATAACAATCCACCTTGGTCCTATGGGATTCCAACCAATCCATACCTACTACCTATCAAGACATCATATGAACCCAAAGGAAGTAGATTTAGTTTAAATATTGTAGTGATTCTCCCAAGTTATATAGGGAAAGACTCAACCATCTCTATTATTGTTAACTTTAGGTATGTTCTATGCTAGAGCAATTTATTTAAATTTTCACAGTTAGCAATCACATCAGCATTAAAGTAAACTGTAGATAGAACATAAATATAAATCGTAGAAGACAAGCCAAGACAAGAGGAGACAAGATGTGGCACCATCCAAGGACAAACCCAAATGTGGGGAAACCCTTGATCAATTATTCTTTTATGTTCTTCAAAGTTCAGCAGAGAAAGTGAGAGAGATAGTACATTTACAATAGAAGCCAATATTTTGACTTTTGATATCGCATGAGATTAGTTGAAGACATATTGCTTCAACTGATTCTCTAAGGTGACTCCTTCACCTATCATAGTGCTAACTTTCATCCATTTGTTGCACATAACCGTGTGACACCATGTTGTACTGTCACATGTGTTGAACCTAAATGACTGAGCTACTCCTGCTCTCATGATCATGCTTATTTATCATGCCCATCATGTTGCATCATACATCATCATGCTATCTCATACATTAGCATGTTGTCTCATACATCAGCATGCTGTCTTATCCATCATCATGTTGCTCATTCATCTTCATGCTGCTCCTTATTGAGATTACTACAAAGATGGTCTCTACATATTCTTCAAGCCTTGCAACTGCACCTGCTGTAGATTATGTAACATCATGATATGAGACCGTTCATTCTTGTCATCATTTATGATCACTATGCCGAGGTCATGAAATTGCATTTCTATGGGATCACTGGAATCCTTCTCATCATAATTATAACGGGATTATGACTGTAGGCCGAGACAAAGAGTGTCACTTCAAGACTCTTGTCTTCACAAGTATGTCTGACACTGTTATGTCTCCATGACAGTGTATGGATGTCTCCATGATAGTGTGTGGATGTCTCCATGACTATGTATAAGGTGTCTCCATGAATGAGTCTTCATGAAACTACGTGATTGGAGTCTCTATGCCCTGATCTACGCTACCAAATCCACTCTACATGGTAGCCTGATCTACGTTGCCAAATCCGCATACATCATAGGATGCCGAGAGTGTCAACGATTATTGCGTCCTTCATGAAGCCATGACTGTACCTAAAACCATGGTACAGTCTATACCCTACTATGGATTTGGCTGTAGCTCTCTCTATATCATTGCAGCTACCCTTTATGACTGAGGCTACCCTATATGACTGCAGCTTCCTTCATATCATTGCGGCTACCCTTTATGACTGCATTTAGGGCTATTTGGACAGTGTATTAGTACCTTTGTTTAGGGCTGCATAGGGTTGTAGTCGATCACTATGTTTAGAGTATGGAAATATCTCCCTTAACTGTGGCTGTGGATAAAGCCTTCCTCTTGCTGCATATAGACTTCTTCATGACCGTTGCCTCTGTGTTTTAGATCTAGGGCATCATTTGTATATAGGCCAACGTATCCTCTATGTGTTTTTCCTTCTCCAAAAACCCAAGAGGAGATCACACATAAAGAAGATGTGTGTTCCAAATGAATTCAAGTCCTCTATATTTATACCAAAAATGTAGATGATGAATAGACACAACTATTGGGCTTCTGAGCCTACTCAAGTTGTTGGCCGACTTGACAATTTGTCTTATAACATAAATAAATTCATAACTCCATGAATACTAATCGGAATTGGATGATCTTTAGATCAATCCTACACCTCTTGATGAGAGGGATCCAATAAAAATATCAGCTACCATAAATAAGATGACCCACATGGATTTTGGCTCTAGTTTCCAATTTTAACACTCCCTCTCAACTAGGGAGAACTCCATCCACTGATCCATCAGTGCCATGCACTGCTCTACTCAGCTCTGCTTAGCTCTACTAGCTCTACTCAACTCTGGTGGCTCTGCTCAGCTCTACTGGCTCTACTCAGCTATGCTTAACTCTGTGCTCTACTGGCTCTGCTCTGCTTTGCTTAGCTCTACTAAACCATGAAGAAGAAGAATTGATCGAGAATGTGTCATACCATTCTCCAATGACCCGAAGTCAGTCTCAGAGTATGTACCACTAGTCCTAGACCAGTCCTATACTGACTCGAAGTCAGTGTCATAGTGGGTACAACTCTTACCATTGGTCCCAGACCAGTACTCTACTGACTCGAAGTCAGTCTCAGAGTATGTACCACTGGTCCCAGACCAGTCCTCTACTCACCCGAAGTCAGTCTCATAGTGGGTACAACTCCTACCACTAGTCCCAGACCAGTACTCATTGATCCCAGATCAATGAAGGTCATCCTAGCATAGGGAGTATGATAGATACAGCGATGCGTCCATCAGTACTATTATGGTCCCTATCCTAATTTCCCTGTTCATTGATTAGATGAGAGGTACTTCCCATGAGTCCTAGACTGCATGGGTAGGATGCCTCGATAGGAGAATTAATCATCCAGTCCACAGGAGAGTGAATCATCCTGTCCAGTGGATGCCACAAAGAACTAATCATCCTGGCCCAAAGGAGAGTGAATCATCATGTTCCACAATCACCATGGAGAACACATCATCCAGGCCTCACAAGAGAACTAATCATCCTGCTACACAATCGTCATGGAGAGAACATCATCCAAACCTCACAGGAGAACTAATCATCCTGATACACAATCATCATGGAGAACACATCATCCAGACCTCACAGGAGAACTAACCATCCTACTACATAGTCGTCATAGAAAACACATCATCTAGACCTCATAGGAGAACTAATCATCCTGCTACACAATCGTCATGGAGAACACATCATCTAGACCTCACAGGAGAACTAATCATCCCGCTACATAGTCGTCATGGAGAACACACCATCCAGACCTCATAGGAGAACTAACCATCTTGCTACATAATCGTCATGGAGAAAACATCATCCAGACCTCACAGGAGAACTAATCATCCTGCTACATAGTCACCACGGGGTGTCACAGGGAAAGTTTTGATTCTTTTACCCTGTACATGTACACCACCAGGGGATGGTGAGTCACCCTATGGTCATATGTCGCTCCAAGAAGTACCCCGTACCCCCCTAGAGCTCCCAGAGCTCAGTACATCATACTTAACCCTTGTTAGAGGGTCTCTAGAAGACACCAAGTCATTCTCGAAAAGTCAGGAATTTGACCTTTCCTAGAGGCTTTGTCAAAATGTCGGCGACCTGTTCATCTGTACCGATATGTTGGAGCCTTATAGCTCCCCGCTACACCATATCTCGAATATAGTGGTACTTGATATCAATATGCTTGGAGTGATCATGAAATATGGTATTCTCTGATAAACGAATCCCACTCTGGTTATCACACAGGATCACAATGGTATCAAATGTAAACCCAAACAGCTCACTAAAGAGCTTTCCCAGAAAGCCTCAGAGGTGGCCATGCTAGAAGCAATATACTCTGCCTCAGCGGTGCTCAAAGCCACCGACTTCTGCTTCCTACTCATCTAGGATATCGAAGTAGATCCCAAGGATAACTAGCACTAAGAAGTTCTCTAGTGATCATCCACACTACCTACCCACTCAGCATTTGAATAATCATGTGGTTTCATATTTCTAGCAGTGTATCTCAGTCCATGAGAGATTGTGCCCTGAAGATATCTCAGAAGATTCTAGGCACCAATCCAATGAAACTTAACCAAATATGAGCTCACCGTGCTAACTGCAAAACATATGTCTGGATGGAGGTTCACCAAGAACATCAACGCGAATGAGTTTATGAAACTCAGAGGCATTTCCCAAATCTGGTCTGACATCACTACCATATAACTTCTTAAAGTTAAGATCCTCGAGGTAGTCATAGGATTGCAGTTTATGTTTCCACATTCAGAATCAAACTCCCTCTGTCTTCTACAAATTAGAGGTTCTGCACCTGTCAGACATAGGTGCTGGTATGAGAGGTCTATCATCCACAACCTTCGGGTAATGGTTTGGATTAGTTTCACTCCTAGTGAATCTCAGCTTCATCTAACAGCTATCAATCCTCTCATACTATACTCAGGGAGTTTTTCTTCCACCTGCATAGGTGAGATTCTTAATCATCAATCTCAAACCCCTTGGGTTGTTCCAAACCTAAGGACCTTTCCATTTATGAGTGCTACCTCGTAACCTTTGACTTCCATTGCTGAAATGGACACTAAGTTCTTCTTGAAATCAGGTACATAAAAGAGATTCTGTAAATGAATCGAGTTACCCTCATTCAATTGAGGGGTAACATTCCCTACACCCTTTCTGGGATAGGTGGCAACGGCTCCAAGTATAATCCCACGATTGTTTCCATCTCTACCAAATTAGAGAGTGCACCTTTCTATCTGATGAAGTGCCTTGAAGCACTACAATCAATAAGCCATATTCCAAAAGAAGCTGAAGGAGAGGACCAATACAAGATAACACTTCTTTATCTTATCAGAAACAATATTTGATTCTTCATACCTCGGGTTCCTTGCTTTCTCTAAAGAGTCGGTCGTGTCCTTGATGACCTGCATTACTTATCATTCCTCTGATCATTGAAGATGTCCCTAGAATGATTATTATCTTCATCAAGAGATGTGTCTCTGCCATTCGAACACTCCTTCGCATAATGGCCAAACTTATTGCAACTAAGGCATCCGCCTTTCCTTCCACCCTTAGATCCGAACTTCCCAATGAAGTGATCTTTAGGTAGGAAATTAGAAACTTCCGTTGTGCCATTCTGATAATAATCTCTACTTCAACTTCACCCTTGGTGAAGTAGAAGAGGGATGAAGAACCCATTGATCCTTTTGCCCCGTCCCAACTGTCTTCGTTGATTGCTCTTTCACTCTTGCTTGGGCATTGTCTTCACCTCAGCTCTGATACCATTTTAAGTTTAGGTATGTTCTATGATAGAGAAATTTATTTAAATTTTCACAGTTAGCAATCACATCAGCATTAAAGTAAACTGCAGATAGAACATAAATATAAATCACAAAAGACAAGCCAAGACAAGAGGAGATAAGATGTGGCGCCAGCCAGGGACAAACCCCAATGTGGGGAAACCCTTGACCAATTCTTCTTTTATGTTCTTCAATGTTCAGCAGAGAAAGTGAGAGAGATAGTACATTTACAATATAAGTCAATATTTTGACTTTTGATATCGCATGAGATTAGTTGAAGACATATTGCTTCAACTAATTCTCTAAGATGACTCCTTCACCTATCATAGTGCTACCTTTCGTCCATTTGCTGCACATAACCATGTGACACCATGTTGTACTGTCATATGTGTTGAACCTAGAAGATTGAGCTTCTCCTGCTCTCATCATCATGCTTATTTATCATGCCCATCATGTTGCATCATACATCATCATGCTGTCTCATACATTAGCATATTGTCTCATACATCAGCATGTTGTCTTATCCATCATCATGCTACTCACTCATCTTCATGTTGCTTCTTATTGAGATTACTACAGAGATGGTCTCTACATATTCTTCAAGCCTTGCAACTACACCTGTTGTAGATTATGTAACATCATGATATGAGACCATTCATTCTTGCCATCCTTTATTATCACTATGTCGAGGTCATGAAATTGCATTTCTATGGGATCACTGGAATCCTTCTCATCATAATTATAACAATATTATGACTGTTGGCCGAGACAAAGAGTGTCACTTCAAGACTCTTGTATTCACAAGTATGCCTGAGACTGTTATGTCTCCATGACTGTGTATAAGGTGTCTCCATTAATGAGTCTTCAAGAAACTGCGTGATTGGAGTCTCTATGCCCTGATCTAAACTACCAGATCCACTCTACATGGTAGCCTGATCAACGCTGCCAGATCCACATACATCACAGGATGCCAAGAGTGTCAACGATTGCTGCGTCCTTCATGAAGCCATGACTGCACCTAAAACCATGGTGCAGTCAATACCCTACTGCGGATTTGACTGTGGCTCTCTCTATATCATTGTAGCTACCCTTTATGACTACGGCTACCCTATATGAATGTGGCTTCCTTCATATCACTGTGGCTACCCTTTATGACTGCATTTAGGGCTATTTGGACAGCGTATTAGTACCTGTGTTTAGGGCTACATAGGGTTGTAGTTCATCACTATGTTTAGAGTTTTGAAAGATCTCCCTTAACTGCGGCTGTGGATAGACCCTTCTTCTTGCTGCATATAGACTTCTTCATGACCGTTGCTTCTACTTTTTAGATATAGGGCATCATTTGTACATAGGCCAACGTATCCTCTATGTGTTTTTCCTTCTCCAAAAACCCAAGACGTGGAGAGGAGATCACACATGAAGAAGATGTGTGTTCCAAATGAATTCAAGTCCTCTATATTTATACCAAAAACGTAGATGATGAATAGACACGACTATTGGGCTTCTGAGCCTACTCAAGTTGCTGGCCAACTTGACAATTTGTCTTATAACATAAACAAATTCATAACTCCATGAATACTAATCAGAATAGGATGATCTTTAGATCAATCCTACACCTCTCAATGAAAGGGATCCAATAAAAATATCAACTGCCATAAATAAGATGACCCATGTGGAGTTTGGCCCTAGTTTCCAATTTTAACAATTATTCTTATTTTTGTTCAAGTGGCCAACTAAATAAGCCATGATTCCTCATGGATATTTTTAGGCAATGTTGTAGCTTAAATTTTCATTTCCTTCCAAATTTTAAAATGTATATATTCCAAAAAAAATTGCAAAGGAGGTTAGACCAAGCTTTGGTCTAGTTTTATATGGAACTAACTTTTCAGGTTAATTGATACCATCTCTGAACTATAGATGAGTGGGTGGGCCATGTTCAATATAAAAAGGTTAATTAATGTGTAATTGCAGAAGTAGATCATGGTTTTTTTACATCAGTGGTCAATCCAGCGGCTTTGTGATAGGTCAACATGCCTGAACGTTAAAATCACAAGGGGTGGCATAAAATGGTTTATCGTAGCCACTAATCAAACAATTGACAATTTTGGTTGAATGCGACACCCCCTCATCACATTTTTTGAAACCACTTTGGGGGGTGTCACAAAGTAGTAAGCGATTTTTAGAAACCACTCCCTTTAAATACCACATGATTATTTGTCTACCATGTGAACCTGCCAGAGGAGCATGACAAGCGAGTCACAGTTCAATTCATCCTCCATGTCGTCCTTCCATGTCACCCTCCACGTCATCCTTTTTCCATGTCACATTTCCATACCCATACTCGTCATTAATGTTAGTTTCCCGCTAAGTTCGAAAGATTTAAAAAGACACTTTTATCTATTATTTTTTTCTTTTGTCCCATTCCCTAGTCTAAAAGCTCCAGTGATTATTGTCTAGGTCATCCACCAGTGATTCCACCTCAGCTCCCCATGCTCTCACATAATTACCAAGTATTTTATAAATCTCACATTATACCTCAATTTCCAGAAATGATTAAAATTAAAAACGATTTAAGGTTCACTCAAAAGTCCCAGACTGCTAACCCTTCCACCCAAGCACCTCTGATGGATACAAAAGTCGAAATACATGACTCATTTTTCCCTCTTAAACTTGACACTTTTTATTTTGACTATTATGGCCACCACTGTAGTGGAAGAGACACATTTAAGGTGGTACAATTTAGCTTGTACTACATTATAGCTAGATTTGTTTATCATTTCCCTAAATTTATATCTTGGTTAGTGTCTACATTTTTCCCTCAAAGAAATTGTGTCATTTCCATCTTAGGGGAGAAAATTATTGAAATCACACCTAAGCTCATTTGTAATGCTTTTAATTTCCCTATAGCGCAAATCCATAAACAATTCACAGATACTACATTTCTTATAGATTTTGGTCAACTTTCAGATAAAAATAATTTTCCTCCGAGTTCCCAAATCCCTCCAACAATTGTAACTTACCCTATCTACTTGTTTTCTAAAGAGGCACAATAAATTTTGGCTCTAATATTATTATTATTGGGTTAATATGACATGGGAAACATAAATAAACAGACCCTATAGTTCTTGAGCCTCATGTTACAACCAGATGTTGTCCTTGACATCCCATCCTATCTAGCCGAGTCAATTAAATTCCAATTTAACAATTTTCAATTTGTTAGCTATTTTAGACACTTTTTTGTCCTTGTCTACTTGTCCTTGTATGACCATGTTGACAAATTTGATTATTTGGGTCTAAGTTTATTTGATGCTCAGAAACAAAGGAGGTTTGTGGTTGAATGGGTCAATTTTTTCAAGAAGAAATCTACTAATGAGGGTTTTTCCTAGTCCTTTTTAACATTCATGGCTATTGTTTATACCAAATTGAACAACACACATCCACCAATAATTTTTCCACAGAAAAAGTAGTTTCTACAACTTAGTAAGGATATTAGGGTTGAAGACTAGTATATCTTTGAATAATACATAAAGATAAGTGACCTTATTGTTTGCTAGTTTTCCTTCCTATGAGGATATTTTCTCTAGATTTCATAAGGAAAAGTCTTGTTCTGGATCAAGTCCACTTTGTCCCCAAGCACAAAGGATATATGTTCAAATTGGAGAATGTTGTAGACTCTTTCATAGTGAAATCTAGACAAGCTCTTACCTAGGTGGAAGAGATGATGAAAGAATTTGGTTTTGAACTAGGAGAAAAATGGAAGTATGACCCTTATCATGTGATTTTCTGACAAAAGTGTGGAAACTAACTTTGCACCATACTCTCATGAATGTAGAACTAAAATTGAGAAGATGGCCTATCAAGAAACTTGGTTAGTCAACCTGTTGCAGCAAGAAATAAATGTTGAAACTCCTGCAGTCAAAGAGAAAAAATTGAAAAGGAATACTATGGAAATGATAGATATTGAGATGGAAGATTTCCATCCACAAAATAACATAAAAATTCATATTGGAGATGAAAAGGAAATTCAAATAAAGCTAAGATAACACTCCTCCATCTAGCCTAGTTTTCAAGTACACTTGGAAAATCCTAAGCTTACCACTCCTTCTAGCTCTACAAAGCTATAAATGCCTACAACTGAAGGAACCTCTTCTGTAGTGAATGTAACATTTAAGAATTACCAATAAATTGAAGAAATAAGTCAAAATATGAAGAATGATATGATGTCTCAGTTGGCTATGCAAGCAACTCCCTCCTATCAAACAACGCTACTCTCAACAATGGATTTTGAAAGGAACCAGTTGAAACTTTCCCTCTTACATCCTACTATTTAGTCACTTCCTTTAGGCCCTGAATTAAAAACAGTTGATTTGCCTCTCAATGTAGTTGATATCCCTGTGCATGATAAAACCAATTTACATAAGCCAACAAGTGAGATGTTGTATAGTTATTTAAGTAAAAATTCATTAACAATTAATAAAGCTAAAAAACTCTTAGAAAAGGCTTCAAACAAAATTAAGCAAGAGAAATCCAATTCTAGAGCTTTATATTTACAAAATGAAGGGTTCAAAATTTTTATTATCAAGCTAGGGGTTGATACAAATGAGAGAGAGGTGATCAAAACTTTGATACAAACCATAGAGTCATAGATGCAATCATTAAGACAAATGATAAAGATTCTTGTGACAGAACATGCTCAAACAACTGAGATAGCCCATGTAGAGAAAGAAAAGGATCAATTAATGACTTAGTTGATGAACAGGAACAAAGAGATGGTAGACTTTAAAGAAAAGTTCAAAGACCTGGAGTAGTCTATTAAAAGTCATGTAAGTACAATTGTGGTATCCAGTGAGTTAGAAGACCCTTCAAATAAATTAACAAAAGTAATGACTGAACTCACTCTCTCAAAAGTTGAAATGAAGAAGCTCTAGGACAATTTAGCTTTGTCTCAAGCATAATTGAATGTTAAAGAAAGGCAATTAAAATCAACAAATCTAGAAAATGACCAGATCATTGAGAAATATAAATCAACTCAAGAGGAGATTAAGGAGTTAAAGAATAGATTGAAAGGTAATATGTCTTTGATTGAGGCCAGAAAAATTGTCTGGGATGATATAATTCAACAGGTTTTCTCTAAATGGGGATATTTTCAAATCATTGTTGAAGAAAGAGTTGCTCTCACAGAGGTTCAAATGACTGTGACTTCATGTAAGGAACAAGTTCAAAAAGAAACACAGAAGGCTAGAAAGATCATCAAATTTTTAAATGAAAAGTCTACATCATAATTAAAGGCAATGCATATTGTTGACAGGGCTAAAGTAATCATGGAGATAAAAAATAAATAAATAAATATTTGAAAAGCACCTCCTGCTTAATCAAATTGGAAGTTGTCAAGAAATCTATGGATTCATTTGATTCTAAATATGATCAAAGAGCAAGAGTTAGACTACTAGGTTGTTGGGGTGTGCAGGGTGAGTTTCTTTCTTGGGAGACATATGAGAAAGAGTTAATATAAGCTAAGTGTAGAACATACTCCACCCTTGAAATTATTGTGGCACTAAAAGGAAGGACAATGGTCATCTACCAAATTGACAGTTTTTAAGGTTGTTTTTCAGAAGATGATCCATTGTGTCATTCCTAATGAAAATATTTGGAAAATATGTCTAGATTTGATCAAGTGTGCTACAGTTGAAGGCATGGAACCATGCATCGAGTCCTAGGGTCAAGGTTCCACCAATCATATAAAAATTCAAAAATGAAGACTTTATTTTGTAACAACTACATAAGTTTTTAATTAAAAGGAAATTAAGCTATTAGACAATTTTGACAGTTATTCAAAACTTCCCTTGATGTAATTTTCCTTTAAAAATACAGAGGAACCACTCAAGAAGGGTTCTGATATTTTTCCTTAGATACTTTCTGCAAGTGAATTTTGTGTAATATTCACACTCTTTTAGAAGAATAAAGTTCATAAAAAGTGGATTACATTATATTGATGGCTTACAGTATGTGTGTTTTCCTTTTGTGAAACTTCTATCTATTTTTCTTCTATTTCAAGCACGTGTGTAATAGCAACTGGTTTTCTATGAAGATAAACATATTTATATATGTTTCTTAATGGTTGTAGAAGATACTTGTGAAGCTTAATTGTAAAACCTTAAATAGCACTCCATTTCTTATCATTCCACTATTTGTCATATTCCATTTAAAATTCTAACTAGGGTTTATATATTGGATTCTTTATAGCCCAATATATTAAATCATTTTTCTGTTATTTTCTTCTCACCATTTCATATCTTTATAAAAGTTGTAAGCATTTATATTTGGCCAGTACAAATATAAGGAGGGTTTCTTGCCACCAAAAACACATTTTCCATTACACAGTGTAAATTTGTCTCTTGGAAAAATATTTAAAATACTTTAATTAACGTTGAAATATATTTCCTCAGCACTAATTCCCCTTTAGCCCAGAACTATATCTAAGGTAACAACAACAATTTACATTTTCCACAATTTTAAGATTGATATAACTAAAATTGGATCTTGAATCGATTAAAACTGAAACTACAGAATTGTTTTTATCATACCTTCCATTTGAATGATCGTTGCTTGTTGGTCTTCCTGTCTATTATCCAATGCTACATATATTTTTGGGATGTTCTGGGCCACATCATTCACGGTCGATGCCTCATGTATGTTGTGTAGCTTTGCACCAGACTTCTACAGCTTGGGGCAATTTCTCCTTAGGTGGTTTTCTCCACACTATAGCATTGATACCCTCCTTTCATCTTTTCATTCCCTAATTTTTGGGGCTCATTTCTACTGACAATAGAATTTTTTTGATGCTCACCTTTAGTGAAGTTATTAAACCTTCCACCTTTTCTTCCTTTTCCTTTCTTCCTCCAGTCAGTCTGGACTTTAGTCTTATGCTTAGATTATTCATAACAATGCTTAGCTTTCTGGAAGACTTCCTCCAAAGTCTTAGGATCATCGAATTCTATTTTGTCTCGGTATACCTATGGTAATCCACTAACATATCTCTGGATCTTGGTATTCTCATCCTTGATGTAAGGTACATACCTTAGTAGCTCCAAGAATTCACTAGTATATTCTTTAGGTGTCATCTGCCCCAATTTGTGCTCATAGAACTCCTTGGTTTTGTTGTCATAATATTTCTCAGATAGGTACTTTTCTCGGAAGTACTTTTCAAACTTCCTCCAGGTTAGCTCCTTCTCTCTGATACCTTTGATGTTCTTGAGATCCTCCCACCATATATCAGTTTTTCCCTTCAAGTTGAAAATAGCTACCCTAGCCTTCATGTTCTCAGTATAGTCATGTAGCTTGAAGTACTTCTTTATTCCCAAAAGCCAAGCCTCTACATCCTCTGCTTTATTTACCTCTCCATCAAAGGTTGGGGGTTTTGATTTCTTGAATTCCTCTTGCATGGGAGTATTTCTACTCTTCCTTTGATGATGATATTTGATAGCTGCACTATCTGATGATTGGCTAGGATTACTTAATTCTCTTTCTGGAGAGTTGAGCAATTATGTTCCTCCCTCTACATGTCTTCTCATCTTTGTTGATCAGGAGTCTTCTTCTTTCTTATCATTCCATTTGTACTTGTATATTTCTAATGGGCTATCCTTAGGTTTGTTCTTGTCCTGATGGTTAGTGTTGACTTCCTGTTGCCTTTTTCTCTATAATTCAGATAAGCTTTGCAATAGTATTCCATTTACTTCTACTTGATATCTAACAATATTTTCATTATCTACCTTGCAGCTTCTTATTTCAGCTCTTAAGCTTCTAAGAGTATCTACTAGTCTAATAGTGTCCTCCTCTTTCATTTTCCCAAATAATTCTTCTTTAGGTCCCTGATGGGTTCTGTTCATACTAGGTTGTCCAGCTCTGCTACTCATTCTTTCTTTCTTTTTTCCCCTTATGGTACTTGGATACCTGTCAATCTACATTTACATACATATCAGTGTTAGTCATCAATAACCAACATGCAATTACCATAGATTACTTCTTCGCATTGGTCTACATTAATATTTACCCCTCATGTATCAATTAGCGTGTAACGAGGTTCAATCAGTATGCATATAAACAATGCATTATATCATTCTACAGTCATCATAAAAGAAAACTAACAAATCAAACATATCGTGATATAAATAAATTGTCTATAACATGCATGTGAGCCTCTCCAAGTCTAATGTCTAGAATTGTTGCTCTGATACCACTTTTTAATATAACCCCTCCTAATCCTCACCAAAACACTGGATAAAAGGAGGTGGTTATTATACTGACCCAAGATCCAAAGTGTTGCTATGGAAATGGGGTCTAAAAATTTTTATCTTTACAATTCACTTAGAGTCTTGGTTTGACATCACCATTGTGTTCGTCTCTATAAGACGGTTCCAATGATATTATTTTACTTCAATCCGACCTCTGGATCAAAAGTTATGGCCAATTGAATTCTAATGAATCAAAAGGTGCCATGTCACCATTTTTCCACATGGAATCCATATGACAGTCTTAACTAGTCTCTCAATGCCACTTGGATTGGACTTATTAGCTATTGACCTGTTCATAGCATTGGTCCTTGTAACTCATACTTATATTTATGTTCATATAGATTTTTCCATACATACATACATATATATATATATATATATATATATATATATATATATATATATATATATATATATATATATATATATATATGTATATATATAATACAGATCGATCGGATTTCATTTATCAGCAAACCTCCTATTACCTAGACCCTTAATGCTTTACACTTTCAAATTTTCTCTAGGGTAATTCTTTCAAGCTGACTCGCCCACGGTCATTTGACAAATTTCTTATTGACAGAGACTTTTCTCATTTCCTGGCTCTAAATCCCAACTCTTCCTCCTTTGTGCGTTTTTTAAAAGCTCTAGGATAGATCTTATAGGTTGGTTACCCTGAATCCTCACTAACATGCACCCCGCTTCAATCATCCAGGGAATAGTCTTTCGGGAATAACATTTTTTTTCGCTCAAATATGCATCTCGCTTGCACTCCCAAGGAATAACATATTTCTTTCACTCAAATATGCATCTTGCTTGCACTCCTAGGGAATAACATCTTTCTTTCGCTCAAATATGCATCTTGATTGCACTCCCAAGGAATAACATCTGGGGAGTAACATCTAGGGAACTAACACCTAGGGAATAACATCCCACTTTCGCTTGAATATGCATCCTACTTGCACTCCCGGGGAATAAAATCTTGGGAATAACATCCAGGGAGTAACATTCGGCAACCTAACATCCAATGAATATCATCCCGCTTTCACTCAAATATGCATCATGCTTTCACTCCCAGGGAATAAAATCGTAGAACTAACCTCTAGGATTTGTTGACCTTCTTCCACTCAATCTCAACCAACCATTATATAGGCTTTTCACTCAGTCATGTAATGTAGTCATATGGGCTAGCGACTTGGCCTTCAAACAAACATTTAAGTAGCCCAATAAAATAACACCTATGATCATGGATGAGGTTAAAGGGATCAAGGATAAGGCCTTTCTACCTAAACCATCTGCAACAGTTTATAACCATGGCTCGGCCATGGTGGTTTTATAAGGGTTTGGTCCTGCAACAGAGTTTGTTTCTTATCCTTGGGTTCCTACGAAGCATGCATGATTTTATCCCTCATGAGCTTCCTGCAATAATACCATCTTGGGGTTCTTGATGATAGGAATACAAAGCATGGTTCAACGACTTGTCTATACAGGACAAGGACTTTCCCATTCAGCTTAATAGAGTCTTACAGGTTTCCCTTGAGAAATAGATAAGTGTAGAAATCTTATAATAATAGGTGGAAGGAATACGGTGCCAAGAATGCCACCAAAACATCAAAATTCCACAAAATAATAGGGAAACCCTCTTTACAATCCTACTATAGGTATAAACCATATATACAGCCACATAAATCAACATTTTCACCATCCTTACAAGCATTTCATTTTCAGACAAGAACCACACAGTTGCATGGAAAATGCTCATAAATAGAATTCATAAAACATTCAAGTAATTCAATCAACAAGACTCATGCAACAACATCATGCAATATTTATAGAGAATTTTCTTTAAATTCACAACTCTCAACTCATAGCATTTTCATTTACAATTCAGAAAAGAAAGGCAACTGAAAATGGGACTTTAATTTTCCACCCAACCTTAGACCTACTGTAGCCAAGATCACTTATAGTAGTCACCCCGAAACCAAATCCACAATATAAGGGGGATTTCTTTTTCAGCAATGTTGCAGAGAGCCTTCTTTAAGACACAGAGGATGGGAATTCATGACAATGTGTGGTATATCCACTAGTCAAGCATAGCAGAATCCATAGTAAGGGTGGTTTATCAATTGTGTCAAGCACTCTATGAGTGGTTTATCAACCCATAGCAAGCACCCTGGGTGGTTTATAAACTAGTAAATCACAGTAGAATTTCACAGTAATGGGTGATTTATCAATTGTGTCAAGCATTCTATGAGTGGTTTATCAGCCCACAACAAGCACCCTTCTACATGTGGTTTATCAACCCCATAGAAATCACCCTTCTTCATGTGGTTTCTCAACCCTAGCAGCTACCCTAAGTGTTTTATCAGTTGTGTCAAACACTCCATGGGTGTTTTATCAATCCAAAATAAGCACCCAATCCCATTTCCTCTCTCTTATAATCACAATTATTTCTCTCAAGGAAATCCCATTATCTCAACTCATAAGTTATTCTAAATTTTCTCATGAGCTCCACCAAGAAGAGGTTCAACCCCGGAATGATGTGTGTTTCCATTTTTATTATTTCACCAGGGGTCTCTTCATATTCCTCTTGGAATCTTCGTCTTCTTTTATTTTTAATTATTTTCACCTTAAAATTAATTATAGGTGCAAACTAATCCCATATGGGTTCATCTTTTTTCTTCCCTCTTAGATCATGGATTTATTATACCATACTTCAAGCCATTACATTATTTCATTACGTTAATCAAGGGAACAAGTACCATGGGTGTCACACCCAAATTGATGACTTGTTTGATCAACTTCAAAGAGCATCAATCTTTTCAAAAATTGATCTAAGTTCAGGATATTATCAAATAAGAATCAAGGATGAAGATATACATAAGACAATATTTAGAACAAGATATGGACACTATGAATTTGTAGTGTTTCCATTTGGACTCACTAATGCACCAACAACCTTCATGTGCTTAATGAATAGTGTGTTGAGTCCTTTTCTTGACAAATTTTTCATAGTATTATCGATGATATTATGGTTTATGCTAAAAGTTAGGAAGAACATGATCAATACTTGCGAATTGTTCTTCAAACACTTAGAGAAAATGAGATATATGCTAAGTTTAGAAAATTATCATTTTAACAATAAAAAATTCAATATTTGAGGCATGTAGTGTCTAAGTAGGGGATCGACGTAAACTTGGAAAATTTAAAGCTATAGTTGTGTGGCTAGTGCCTAAAGATGTAGTTGACGTTAGGTCATTTACAGGGATTACAAGTTATTATAGAATATTTATAGAGGGATTTTCTAAATTGGCATATCATATTACTTCATTACAAAAGAAGGGGACAAAATTTGAATGGAGTCAAAAGTGTCTGGAGAGTTTTGCGAAGCAAAAAAATTTATTAACCGCTGCCCTCATCCTGAAACTAGTTGACCCCAATAAAGAGTTTGTTGTGTGCATAGATGCTTGTAAAGAAGGATTGGGAGGTGTTTTAATGCAAGAGGGTCATGTAATCAGTTATGAGTCTAGAAAGCTAAAGGACCATGAAAATAATTATGCTACACATGATTTGGAATTGGAAGCTATAATACATGCCTTAAAAATGTGGAGACATTACCTGATTGGGAGGAAATTTTAGCTAAGAATAAACAATGTTAGCCTTAAATATATTTTTGACTAACCAAACTTAAATGCTAGGCAAACGATATGGTTAGCATTTCTTCGTGAGTATGATTTTGAAATTGTACATATTAAAGGCAAGGAGAATAAAATTGTTGATGCTTTGAGCAGAAAATTACATCAAATCTACACACTTTCAGCAACAAATTGGCAAACATATTTGATTAAAAGGTTAAAAACAATAGCAAAAATTGATTAAGAATACTTGCATATCAAAAATATGATTTCATAAAACTGAGGAATCAAGGAATTAAGTGAAGATGAAAATTATTTTTCAGTAAATAATGTAGAATTGTTGTTGTTTAGAGGCATAATTTACTTTCCTAGTGACCCATAATTGAAAACCTTCGTCTTAAATGATTTACATAAGAAACCAATAGCTAGTCATCATGGGTATCAAAGGATGATAATTGTTTTAAGGAAGGATTATTATTGGCCTAATATGAAATATGAGACAACATAGTATGTGGCTAGATGTTTAGAATGCCAACAAGTGAAGACTTCCCATCAACATCTGGCAGGATCGTTGCAACCTTTACCAATTCCAAAATGGAAATGGGAAACCATATCCGTTGATTCATTATTGGACTGCCAAGGACTAAGAAGTAGCATGATTCAATAATGGCGGTGGTAGATAAGCTTAACAAAGTTGCACACTTTATCCCTATTAAATCTACTTTTAAAGCTATCAACATAGTAGAAACTTTCATGAAGGAAATATTTAGGCTTCACGGTATTCCCAAAACTATTATTTTAGACTGTGAAGCCAAATTCACTTTAAAATTTTGGAAGGGATTATTTGAAGGAATGGGTACAAAATTAAATTTCAGTACAACCTATCACACCCAAACCAATGGGAAAATGGAAAGAACTAACCAGATCTTAGAGGATATGTTAAGAATACATGTTATGGAAAAACCAACTAAGTGGGAATATTACCTTCACCTAGTTGAGTTTTCTTATAATAATGGGTACCAAACTTCTTTAAATATGAGTCATTTTGAATTAATTTATGGCAGAAAATGCAAAGTACCTCTAGTTTGGAACCATCTTGAAGATTGGTTAGTATTGGGGCCAAATATGTTAAAGGAAATGGAATAAGTGGTTAAATAGGCCAGACAAAATTTAAAAATAGCACAAGACCGCCAAAAAAGTTATGCAAATTTAAAAATGATTCAAAAAGAATTTATTGTGGAATATTATGTGTATTTGAAATTGAAACACGAGAAAAGAACCCCTAGAAGTCGTGTGAAGTTATCACCTAGATATTTTGGACCTTTTGAATTCTTGACCATAATTGGACCTGTTGTCATTCTATATTTTTTAGGTTGAGGGAGTAAACACATAGAACGGCATCAAAACCACTTTGAAAGCTAGGATCTAGCCCTCCCAGCTTCAGGGAGGGATCTCTCTGCAAAATTTAGTTGTTTTATGTGTAATTTTTAGGCTAGCTATGAATGTATTGATTGTTTTGTTTGAATGCTTTGGTTGATTTAATGGATATAATTCCATTGGGCGATGGATTCTATAGATATAATTGAACTTGGCATAAAATTTTAGAGGAGTTTCACAGGGAAAGCTAGGTTGCACTATCTGGATCTTTTCAAAAATTGAATGGATTGTGGAAGAACAAAAGTGTAAGGTTCAGTAGAAATTAAGGAGCAATTAAGAATTCCTTAATTTGACTTCAGTGGAAAACATGAAAATGATTAACAACCAGAATAGGGTTCTCTAAATAACAAATCCTATTCATCACAGTTTTTGTTGAATAATTGAGATATTCAGAATAACAGAGAAAGAAAAAACAACGTTTAAACAAATAAACAGAAGGAACACATCACCATTTAAACAAATAAACAGAAGGAACACATCACCATTTAAACAAATAAACAGAAGGAACACATCACCATTTGGTACACCACATGAATCCTGTGAAAAGGTCCCTATATTATTGATGCTCTAGCACTTTGAAAATTAAAATATGCGGAATAAATTACATTCAGAAATCAACCCTTAATACTTCAAACAGTGAAGTATTTACACAAAATAATTACAAAAACGCTGTCAAAACCGATAGTGTATTATTAGCCTAGTTACAAAACAATATGATTTATCTCTAGCAGAAAAATAGGCCACATAGACACATGGATGGAAAGGTGGCTCTATTTTGGTGGCTTTGGTTGCTAATTCAACCCAAAAATGTGTTGTGTTGATGTGCTGACTGTCATGCTGGCTGATGTGCTGGCCGTTGTCTTACTGCACCTGAATTACTTTTTTAATCTAGTAAATCGCAAAGTTCTTCCCATCTCTTTTCATCTGGTATGGTCAATTTAATCACCCTCCGATAAATTTCATCGACCTCTGTGTATTTGGAAAAAGTTGGCTTCATAGTAAAAACATGTTTTACCTCATTCTGTATGTAGAAATCATTTGACATGGTTTCTAAAAATGCCTTTGCTATCATACTGCCCTTTATCCCACTAAACTTGATACTGCTTCTGGCCATTTCCTTCATTTTCAAAACATAGTCTTCCTAAGTGATTAACTTATCATTAATTACATAAATGTTGGGCAGCCCTTTCTGGATCAATGCTTCAATTCTGTTGCAGAACCTGTTTACTCCCAGCTCTAATGTTTCACACCTTTCTTCCAATTGATCAATAAGGTTCCTTTTGGTCAAAACCTTCTTGACTTCTAAAATAGTGGCAGTTCTATCACTGATTCCTAATTCTTCAAGTTCATATTTGGACTTAGAGTTTAGGAATCTGATGATGTTGGAGGCTTCTGTGGGCATTTCTCCAAGTTTCTCCCTTCCCTGAACAATGGTTTCAATAGATTTTTCTATCAGTTCCTTCTGCTCAAAGATGATTTGGATAGATGTCCAAATCTCATTCATAGAGTCTAGAATACTCATCCAAATGGTTTCCTTAGCTTGTGACAAGGTCTGACCAGTCCAGATATCCCTTTCTACCTTCTACAGCTTCTCCAACAATCTCTGTGATTTCTGCATTTCAGTAATATGAGAAGCTTCAACTTTCGCTTTCTATACTTCTAAAGCTTTGAGATGATCCTGCAAAGTCTTGGTCTCTTTTGACTGGATTGACATGTTCTCCAGTGTCCTGGTCACATGTTCAACACGTGCAGTATGAGTGGAAGAAGTAGTTGCAGTGGTTGTTCCTATTGTTGGAAGCTGAGAAATGGGTATGGAATCTAGGGGGGGCAATGGCTATCTTCTGACTTTGTTCTTTCTCCTTTATCATCTTCTCCATTTCTTCTTTTTTCTAATATGTATGTTCTACTCTATAATTTGCTTCATCATGTCATCCTTTTGTGCCTCATTTTCTTTAATGTCCTTGGTTAAGGGGTCCTCTGTGGCTGGCATCTCAAGTTGTTTTTTCAATGCTGCAATGTCCAAATTCTTCTTCTTGATGATCTATTGTGCAAGATTGACATCTTTGGGATCATATCCTATCTTTACCACCAAATCTTCCAAAGAATTTATCATATTATCCTTTGCTAAGGAAGATACTTTCTCCATTTTCAACTGATATTGAACATTAGCAAATGAAACCTGCAACTTGGACAATGACATAGTAGTGTTAGTTAAAGTAGAAGATATCATCTCACCAGTCTGCTTATGCATATCCATTTGATCAATGGGATGTATGTCTTTGGTGCTGAACTCAAATGTAGTGCTCTTGTAGTCTGCTGATGTTTTTGGATGTGGATTCTGGGCCTCAAGAAAATCCATTTGCATCTTCCCATGCTCTGTGTCAAACATTGATAACAATCTGCTCTGTGAGCTAGAGGTCTGCTTCCAAAAATGATTATAGGTACTATTTTTATGAATCTCATTCTTAAGATCAATCTCCATGTACCTATCAAAAACTGTCTTTTCCTTCTCTCCTTGGACATTCTGTGACTCTAACTATGTTTCCATATGACCTTGTGATGATGAAGGTCCAGTAGTAAATGTTACAAATTTGTTGCTTGTAGGTGGTGAGTTTGTAATTATGATGGCAGCTTACTCTTCTGTCTCTTTGTGCACATCTATCCTAGGATTCAATTTTGTCCTCTTCATGTAATTGATCCTAAACTCTTTGGCTTCACTTCCAGTGGTTGATGATGATCCCTCCTCCCTTTCTCTTTTGCTTGATTTCTCTTAAGGAGTGGGAGTCTGCAAATTGGAAGTAGAAAAGAGTTGTTCTTCAGCTTCCTGCAAGGTGTTTTCTATCCATTCCAACTGATTTGCATATTTTTCTATTTCAGGCCTTGAAGTATGGATGTAGGGAGTACTTTTATTTTCTACTCTGAGCTTTGAAATAATGCCACAAGGGTCATAATACCATGTAAAACTTAGGCTGAACTTCATTTCTTTAAGCATCTTGTCTGCTTCTTCACCTGTTGTCCTAGTATTACATACAAATGGGCCCACCTGTGTCTTTATTTGGAACTGTGATTTCTTCTTGGCCACTACAAAATGAATGTCATCAGAATTTAACATCTGTCTAATATACTCCAGGGAAAAAATCCTCATGGGGAGGTATTTAGGGAGTTTATATGGTGCCAATTCACAACCATAAACCATGATTTATGTGTAATTTTGGTATAAATACCAATCCCCAGTCTTGGCCTAATTTGTTAGATGCAAAATTCTCTTAATATCTTCATTGATTCTAGGTTGTATGGAACTGTTAAGGATGTTCATTTTTGGGTGAACAAAATCCTCAACAAACTGCTTATAAGAGAACTCTCGATGTTATTTCATGAAGTCAAAAAGATCATTGGTTGTTGGTTTTCTGCATCATCAAGTTTCTGCATTGCAAAATTGAACTTATCTGCTTGATAGTAAAGGAACATGTAGATTAGAATAGAGGTGTAATTAAACACCTGCTCTATGGGAAATTTTAGAAACTGTTCATGAATGTTGTCAGCCAAGAATTGACTGAAATTGAACACAATGGATGGCTTACTGTCTGTGGAAAATATGGAGAGGAAACCTAAAATGGGCTCATCTACCCACTAATCAGAATAATAACCCAAAATATAGGAAATTATGGATATGATTTGTTTGGCTTGATCAAGGAAGATGGAGGAAGGATATGGAGGATTCTTTTTAGGTAATTGGGAATTCTCCGGCAAGAAGATCTCAAAAATTTTGGCTCTAGTAGCAAAATCTAGCTTCTGATAAAGATGGGTGAGGGCTTCTAAGGAGAAAGGAGTATTATTTTCCACAGTGGGAGCTAGTATCATTTGGCCTATGGACTGGACAGTAATGGTAAAGAGGATGTCACCAGATGGGGCCATGATAGCTCTTTTTGCAAGGACATAACAGGCTTGACATTTTCTGGCAAATTCAGGGGCTTGGAAGGTGAGGAGAGAAATATAATGGGGAAGATTGGACTCATAGAGTCCAATTTCATCAGTTTTATATGCATGCTTGTCTTCCATCCAGCAGTATAATTCTAAAAAGTCATAGTCACATTGGGTTTCACTAATCCGATAATCCCTGTCAGTCAAAGGGATGTGATCTAAATCTATGGAGGGAGGAATCAAGGGATTAACAGTTTTATCTTGAGTTTTTCTTTTGGGAGGCATGACAGTATTAATGAAAGATAAGATAAATTGATAAGAATATTATTGTGGAAACAGTTGGGGTAATGAACTCTCATGGGAAATTAACGGAAGACTGACAATTTGGATCTGGTGTTGGTCGAGGAAAATCTCTAACAATGGTCACTATGAAAAGGTTGTCAATTACAGAGAATAAGCCAGTAAAAATGAGGAAAGCGAGAGGATGAGCAGTAAAAGGAGGAAAGTGATGGTTCCTGAAAGCTTTTAAAGGGCAGAGCATGGTGAAATCCATTGGAGGTGGCGTAGGACCATTAAGTTTGAACGGTTACCCGAGAAATATGAATTTAATGCCAAATGGTTATTTTGTCGAGAATGCATTTAAGTGGTTAATGGTTAGGTGACATGGTAGTAGGTGAATGGCGTAGGGGTCATGGTGGGGATACGGGCTGTGGATCATGAGTGGGACGGGATCCCGATGCTCTGACACCGCTGTCTTTTAACCATATACGACAGAGAAACTTTTTCACCATGTTCCTTTCACGTTTTTCCTTTTTTACTTAGGATAAAAGTTTAGGAATAATACATGAAAAAGCATTTTATCCCATCGCACATATTTTTCCCTTTTACCATGACATTAAAACTTAGGATAAAAATGGCATATGCCTATATTTACAAAACCAACTATTTTACCTACCCTTAACTAAACTAACATTTTATTTCTTCTAAAGGGTGCACTTAGACTAGCAAACCCACATTATTTTCGACTAGCAAACCCACATTATTTTCTTTTATACAGAATGAAAAACTATCTAGCCTATCATTTATTTCTCCTATTGATTCAGATTAAACAGTTGAATCGATTTCATTTTCTACCTAACTACTGATTTACCAAGATTAGATTGTTTGGCAAACCTTTATTCTCTAACCTAATTTACAAAAATTTAAACAAGTTTAACAATGATTACACTATATGATTAAACAAATAGCTAGTCATTGTGTCATTTTGAACAAGATGCACACAATATTTATTTAACAATGATGAAGAAAACTATCTATCAGTAGTGGCATTTAGACTTGCAAAACTTTCAATATTATTCCTTTTTTTTGTCTTTCTTTTGATGGGGTTCTATTTTTCATTCTTTTTCAATATTTTTGTTTTTTCTCTTTTTTATTTATACCCTCTTTTCATTTTTTATTATATTTTTCTTTTATTTGGAAATCATTCGCAGATTGAAAAGTATTTACAATATAAGATTCCTGAGATACAATACTCAAATACCTTGAGATCCTATAAATTATAGGATCCTAACAGTGGCTCCAGCTAGGGATGGCACTTGATGAGCCTCATCATTGGCTAATTATATGGGCCTTAATTCACCTCCTAGCTTAGTCAAACCAACTTTCCTCATAACTTATTACATATTTTTTATTATATTTTGTTTATGAGGCGAGTTAGAGTGGGATATTATGCTTAGTGGACTAATATGCATTGAATGCAAGATTAAAGGAGAAAATCAAGGAATTTTGGCAGAGACTAAGATAAAAACTTGAAGGGGACAAGGGAGAGGGATTATAGGAGGTAAATCCTCCTCATTTACTACTAATCCATTCGAATATTCATCCATTCATCACATCAGCTCAGAGTGCAAACAGCCAAATCATGAGGATTAGAAGGCAGTCGAGCAAGTGAGAGACAAAGCACTAGTTTATCTTGAGTTTGGGAGCTGGGCCTCCCTAATTTTAAGAAATTCATTGGGGAATTCAGTTGTATAATTAGAGAGGTCTAGGACCTCAGTAGGATTTAGATTTTTATTTTAAAACTCTAACCTATTTTTGAGCTGCAATACTTGTGAAAGTTCTATTGATTTAATTTGATGTTTTGGTAATAAGAATGAGTTTTGTTTTGAGCCAGCATTGAGTTAACTCAGAGGGTTGAAGCTCTTCAGTTAGGGCCCAACCCTAGCATCCAAGGCTCCTATTTCTTGTATATGTATGTTTAGTGTAGTTTCATAGCTTCATTGTTAATTTGCTTTTTAGATGCATTTCCATTACAAGTATTGTAGATTAGATTGGTTGTTGATTAGTTTTCTTCCATTTGGGCCTTACTTCAGTAGCAGGTTAGCAGGGAAAAAAGGATCACCATAAGGTTTTTAGCAGGTGTCTCAGCCTCACTTCCTCCCTCTGGGATCGTGACTTGAGGAAGGGACCCTTAAGAAGCCCCAAAAACACAAATTTCTAATTCTTTTATGAGCTTTGGAGCTTACTGTCTCTAAATTAGTATTTGGTTAGTTTCGCAAGGTAGATTTCCATTGTCATATTTTTCATCTCCATTTTTTCAGTAGATCTCATCCATACTTTCATTCCTTTCAGCAACTTTCCTCATGCATAGTGTATGCGGTTAATTCATTAATTCTGTTTTTCTAGTTTATGAAAACGTTTCTTATTTGCATAGCTTTTTGGAAGATATACATGTTTTGTGTAGAGCACGTGCTTCAGGAGGAGACTAAGACTTCATAGCCAATAGCCACCTTCGACTCCATCCACCTTAGCCATCCCTTTTTTTCACCACCACCTTCACTAGTTTTTCATCATTTTTCATAGAAATTCCTCCAAGCACATTAAGCGAATCCAGCCATCTACTATCTTGGATTTTGACTTCTGAGTGATCATAAACCTTCTCCCACTCCATTCCACCCATCACACACCTTTCCTAGGCCTTCCATCACCTCCAAAACCTCACATTTTGCTCTCAGTTGTATCCTATAGGTTTACAGGGGATCCTGTAGGTTTCTAGTACATCTTGTAGGTTTTCCTAAAATGGCATGTTTTGAGGCCGAATTGATGGAAAACCTCTATGAAGTCATCAAAAGCCTCCCAGGGGTACTCCACACCCTCCAACCATCTCATAACCCTTCCAGCCATCCTCAAACATCCTTAATTCACCTGCCACATCAATAGAAGCAATTAGTTTGCATACTTGATTTTGCATAAAAAGACAAAAAGGGAAAAAACAGATTTAGTTCAGTCTCTTTACTTGCACATTAGTGATGTTTGATGCTTCTTACTTCTATAACTTAGATAGTAGCATTTGTTTCATGTTGATTTAGCATTTCTGCCAAGCATAGTTTCTTAGTGGTTAATTAGGAAATGGTGTGATTTAGCATTACATGTCGACCTTCTCCATTATTGTAGTAGAGTAACTCTCTCTTAGAGTAGATTTACCTTTCTTCCATCAAAGAATCAAGCTTCTTCTGACTCCATAGAAGTCTGGCTTGGAACCCCAGTGGTCTCTCGCCAGCTGAACAATGACAACAAGCAGAACCATCACTTTATTTGTGTATAAAGCAATGTCACCTCCAAGTTTGTATGAACCCCGGGTTGATAAAGTAAAGTTGGTAGCCTAGGAGTTGCAACATCCTTGTTGCAATACTAGCACTCATCACTTTTTGGCACCATTGCCGGGGAGGTGTCTAAGTAAAATGTGATTACTGGTTTCTTTTCTTCTATTTCTTGTCTTCAATATTCTGCCATTAGTTTATTTCTACAAAAGTAATCTAGTTGTTTCCTTTCTTCCATTTCACATTTTTTTCTTTCCTTTCCATTTTGCAAGCAAGATTTCAATTCAGCAAGTAGCTTTTTCATTCTGTCAGTAATTTTCATTCAACCAACAATTTCAATTCTACAAAGTGTTTTTCAAGTTTGAAAAAATACAAAACCAAACCAAAAATATTTCCTTTCATGCCTCGTAGGAATAGGGACAGCTTAGGGAAATTTTTTCCAAATACCCCCACTACATCAAACAGCCAACCTTCCCTCTTCTTCGATGGTTGTGAACTACAGGAACCCTTAGGTGAGAAACCTTACATATTTGAAGAACCTACAGGGGAAGAAGAAGAAGAGAGAACCCATTCCTACTGGACCAATGGCTGAAAATAGAAATGACAGAGGGAATAGAGAGAGAGTTGAGGGTGCCTTCTGTTAGAAAATTATATATTACGGAGCAATGGAACAAATAAAATATTGCAGAAATATAAACACAGAAAACGCACAAAACAAGAGAGACACAGATATACGTGGTTCACCTAGTTTGGGCTACGTCCACCCCGAACAGCCAGTCCTTCCTTTCTATTATCCAGCAAAATGAAGAGACACAACCTATAGCAAATCCGCTGTAATATCCTCTGTTTTCTCTCACAGTCTCACCTCTCTGTTTCTCACTCACAGTATACACATCTATCACACAGCCTCAAATATAATACCCTCATACAAAGAGAGGGGTTGCCTTCTAGGGCAAAAAACCCTAAACTAAACATAAGTTCTACCGTCAGATCATCCGCCTAATGAATGGCCCAGATTGACTAGAAATTACTATACTTTTACAAGGCAATTTTACATTTGTTTTTAGCTTCGGGGGCGCTGCCCCCGAGCCCCCGGACCCCCCAGCGGGGGGGATCGGCCCCCCCGGACCCCCGCGGGGGGGACAAGTCCCCCCCACACCCCCTTGCGTGGAGGGGTGTACAAACTTCCTGGGGTATACATCCAGCTGAAACAAAGACCTCTGAACAATCATGCTCCACACACAACAATCTCCCACTTGGAGAATGATTGTAGAAACTCCACCGCTGCTTCATTTGCTGGACAATGACTCCTCTTTGGACCTGGTTGTTTCTCATCTTCATCGTCATCCTTGAAGACCAATTGAAACTGACCATATTCTCAGTTTCTCCCTGGTTACAACTTTTGTTAGCATATCTGCAGGATTCTGGCTAGTGTGTATCTTTTCCATCTTCAACTCTCCATCTTCCAACACTGATCGTATGAAATGGTACTTGAGCTGTATGTGTTTAGTCCTAGAATGAAATGCTGAGTTCTTTGCAAGATGAATGGCACTTTGGCTATCACTGTATAACGTGCCCATATCATGCTCCTTACCCAATTCACCCATAAACCTTTGTAACCAAAACATTTCTTTACTAGCCTCTGTAGCAGCAACATACTCTGCTTCTGTTGTTGAAAGTGCAACAACACTTTGGATTTTTGAAACCCAACTGACAGTTGTTCCTCCAACAGTAAATACATATCCTGTAGTGCTCCTCTTGTTATCTCTATCACCTGCCATATCTGCATCAACATATCCTTGTAGGGAGATGTTTGAGCCACCAAAGCATAATGCTTGATTTGTGGTACCTTTCAAATATCTGAGAGTCCATTTCACTGCCATCCAATGTTCCTTTCCTGGATTGTTCATGTACCAGCTTACAACTCCCACTGCATGTGCAATATCAGGCCTTGTGCAGACCATTGCATACATTAAGCTTCCAACTGCTGATGCATATGGAACTTTAGACATATAATCCATGTCTTCTTGGGTCTTTGGGCACATTTCCTTGCTAAGTTTGAAATGGCTAGAAAAAGGTGTACTAACTGGTTTTGCATTGTGCATGTTAAATCCTTTCAACACCTTTTGTATGTACTCATTCTGAGACAATTTTAATTTACGATTCTTCCTGTCCCTAGTTATTCTCATACCAAGGATTTGTTTTGCAGCTGCCAAATCCTTCATTGCAAATGAATTTGCCAATTTTCTTTTGAGCACATTTATTTCCTGCATGTTAGATCCTGCAACAAGCATGTCATCTACATACAATAACAATATAATATAGCTGCCATCATTTTGCTTTTTCAAATAAACACAATGATCAGAGTGACATCTAGTATAACCTTGTTCAGACATAAACTTGTCAAATTTTAGATACCACTGCCTTGGAGCCTGTTTTAAGCCATACAAGCTCTTCTTCAACCTGCACACTAGTTTCTCCTTCCCTTTCACCTCATATCCTTGTGGCTGCTGCATATATATCTCTTCCTCCAAATCCCCATGGAGAAAGGCTGTCTTTACATCTAACTGTTCAAGATGCAAATCTTCAGCTGCTACAAGACTTAAAATAGTTCTTATTGAAGTCATTTTAACAACAGGAGAAAATATTTCATCAAAATCAATACCTTTCTTCTGTGCAAACCCCTTCACCACAAGTCTAGCTTTGTACCTCTGTTTTCCTCCATCTTCTTCCTTCAGCCTGTAAACCCATTTATTCTTCAATGTAGTTTTTCCTGCAGGCAACCTAACTAAAACCGAAGTCTGGTTATGCATTAAGGAGTCCATCTCTTCTTCCATGGCTACCTCCCACTTCTTCTTCCTTTCAACCTGCATTGCTTCTTCATAACATTCGGGTTCACCAGAATCAGTCAACAATAAATAATATAATGAAGGAGAGTATCGTTCAGGGGGTCTACTTATCCTGGTAGATCTTCTAACACCACTTTCAGGTGTTTGGAGTGCATGTTGCTATTGTGGTGGTTGTTGTTGTTGATTATTATTATTTTCAGGCACCTTTACCTTTTCAGTGATTTCATCAAGAACTGCGTATTCCTTGTTTTCATTTTCCCGTTTCTTTTCCTGCAACTGATTCTTATACAAGACCTTTTCATTGAATATTACATCTTTGCTCCTAATGATTTTGTGATTTTCGTAATCATATAAGCGATAACCAAAATCATTAACACCATATCCAATAAAGGTACATTTCTTTGACTTTGCCTCAAGCTTTGTTCCATTTTCTTTATCAATATGGACAAAGGCCTCACAACCAAAAGGCTTTAAAAAAGAGTAGTTTACCTTTTTACCTGTCCATGCTTCCTCTGGAACACCACCATCCAAGGAACTTGAAGGCCCTCTGTTTATTAGATAAACAGCAGTATCTACAGCATCTGCCCAAAACTGTAAAGGCAATCCTGCATGCAATCTCATGCACCTTGCACGCTCCATGATTGTTCTGTTCATCCTTTCTAACACACCATTTTCTTGTGGTGTTCTTGGAACTGTCTTCTCTCTGCTAATTCCATGTTCTGAACAGTACCTATCAAACTCTTTGCTGCAATATTCACCTCCATTGTCTGATCTAAGACACTTCAATTTCTTTCCTATCTCAATCTCAAACAAAGATTTCCATTTCTTGAAAGTATCAAATACATCAGATTTATTCTTAATACAATAAATCCAAGTTTTTCTAGTTGCATCATCAATAAAAGTAACATAATAACGAGAGCCACCGAGAGATGATACCTGAGCAGGTCCCCATACATCTGTATGCACAAGCTCTAATTCTTCATTCTTCTTTTCTTTCCCAACTCTGAGAAATCTGACTCTCTTCTGTTTTCCATAAATGCAATTCTCACAGAAGTCCAAATCAACATTCTTCAAACCCGGCAACAAATTCCTTGAGTGAAGAATATGCATCCCCTTTTCACTCATTTGTTCAAGCCTATGATGCCATAATGCTACATCTGCTCCTTTGGAAGTTAAAGCATTAACAGAGTTAGAAATACCATTGCATAAATACAATGTACCAACCTTTTCGCCTTTTGCTATTACCACGGCTCCTTTGGTGACCTTCCAAGATTTATCTGTGAAAGTTGTCACACAACTTTCACCGCCTAGCTGCCCTGTTGAAATCATATTTTTCTTTAGATCTGGAACATGCCTTACCTCCTTTAGTAGCCATTGGTTTCCATTCTGTTGTTTTACAAGAACCTTACCCATTCCAATAATTTTACAGGGTTTATCATCACCCAAACGAACTTGTCCAAAATCTCCTTGAACATAGTCATGAAAGTATTTCTTATTAGGTGTGGCATGGCATGAGGCCCCTGAATCTACCACCCAGGAATTAGTAATATTTTCGAAAGAAAGAATCAAAGCATCTTGTAACACCTCACCTGTCACATTTGCTTCGTGATTGTTTTCTTGCTGTGCATCTCCTTCTTTTCCCTTTCGAGATCTACAATCTTTCTTTAGGTGTCCTTTCTTTCCACATTTCCAGCACACTATCCCTGATCTGGACTTGGATCTGCCTTTCCTTGATTTACTGCGATATCCTAAGCTCTTTCCTCTTTCCATTTTTCTTCCTCTAGAATCTGCACTCAAAGCATTTCCCGATGTCTCACCGGAGCTTTTCTGTCGCATTTCCTCACTAAGGATAGCACCGACAACATCATCAAACTTTAAAGTACTAGATCCAGAAACGGAGTTACTAATGGCCATTACCAAACCATTCCAACTTTCTAGTAATGAGCGCAAGAATAGCAGAGCTCTAACTTCATCATCAAAGTTTACCCCTACAGAACTTAACTGACTTGTAACTGTATTAAAATCATTTAAATGGTTTGCAACAGATCCACCTTCCGACATATTCATATTAAATAACCGTTTCATAAGAAATACCTTGTTTGAGGCCGAGGGTTTTTCATATAGTTTCGACAACGTCTGCATCAAACCCTCTGTCATGGTTTCCTTCGAAATGTTGAAGGCAACTGACGCAGCAAGGCACAACCGTATTGTTCTGAGTGCCTTTCTATCGAGAAGGTTCCATTCTTCGTCTTTCATACCCGTCGGCATCTTTGTTTTTCCACCCAATGGTAGGTATAGATATTTCTGATACAGATAATCTTCCATCTGCATCTTCCATAGCGAGAAGTTTTGGCCGTTAAATTTCTCGACCCTAAACTTACCATCTTCCACCATTGCTCCCACTCGAACCAGGAACCCTTCTTTCCTGTGAGTTTATTAGCCAAATAGACCTTCGGCTCTGATACCAGTTGTTAGAAAATTATATATTACGGAGCAACGGAACACATAAAATATTGCAGAAATATAAACACAGAAAACGCACAAAACAAGAGAGACACAAATATACGTGGTTCACCCAGTTTGGGCTACGTCCACCCCGAATAGCCAGTCCTTCCTTTCTATTATCCAGCAAAATGAAGAGACACAACCTATAGAAAATCCGCTGTAATATCCTTTGTTTTCTCTCACAGTCTCACCTCTCTGTTTCTCACTCACAGTATACACATCTATCACACAGCCTCAAATACAATACCCTCATACAAAGAGAGGGGTTGCCTTCTAGGGAAAAAAACCCTAAACTAAACATAAGTTCTACCGTCAGATCATCCGCCTAATGAACGGTCCAGATTGACTAGAAATTACTATACTTTTACAGGGCAATTTTACATTTGTTTTTAGCTTCGGGGGCGCTGCCCCCGAGCCCCCAGACCCCCCAGCCGGGGGGGATCGCCCCCCCGGACCCCCGCGAGGGAGACAAGTCCCCCCCGTACCCCCGGCGTGGAGGGGTGTACAAACTTCCTGGGGTATACATCCAGCTGAAACAAAGACCTCTGAACAATCATGCTCCACACACAACACCTTCCCCATCAGGGAAACCAATGAGGACACTAAGATGAAAAATATAATACCCTCTGCCCTATCTCATTTCCATGGCCTGACCACAGAGGACCCTAACACTTTCCTATTTGAGTTTGCTATTATATGATGAACCTATTACTATACAGATGATGAGCAGAACTTAAAACTATTTCCATCTACCCTCAAGGATGCAGCATTGCGCTGGTTCATGGGTTTACTTGGAGATAGCATCACAACTTGGGCTCAGATGCAGTAGGCCTTTAACAAAAAATATCGGGACTACTGTTGGTCAAAGGATACTAAAGAAGAAATTTTCAAGATGACCATAGGCAATGATGAATCCCTAGAGGATTACGAAGAAAGATTCCAACTTAGATACAAAAGGGCCATGTGCACACTTGACCCTGAGTCACTAAAGCTGGTCCTGAATAGGGGAGTAAGGGAAGATCTTCTAGATGCCCTACATTTGTTAGCAAGAGGATATATCTACCAATTACCCTATGAGGATATCAAGATTGTCTTTAGAAACCATTCTAGGGCAGCTAGGAAAAAGGGTAGGGGTAGTCAACCTATGGTCAGTACATCATCTTCCAACTCATCCATCAAGGGTGAAATTGGAAACATGCTGGAAGATTTCAAAAGTGAGATGCTGCAAACCCTTGCCTTTCAAATGGACACCATGCACATTAAGAGGAAGCAGGAGGAAGCAGAGAGAGCCTTGGCCATTTTTTGTCTTAGATGCACTAGGAGGCATCCTAGGAATGAATTTCCATTGAACTCTATTTAAATTTTCTCAGCCTATGAAGAAAACCACTCCATAGACAAGTGCCCTTCTTTTCCTAGACTCAAAGTTGTATATCAAGGAGATGAAGGGGTCACTGAGCAGCTCTGCTACATTAACCAAACGAGACTTCATGGGCCTAGACCATACCAGCAAGGCATGCAAGGGTTGTCCCATGCATATTACAACCCCAACCAAACCACAGCCATTCCTTCTTAGGGACCCCCTACTCATTCTTCCTAGTGTACACCCCCTCCTTGGTCCTTTGCATCTCAATATCACTCCCAGCCAGCCAGCCAGCCATTTCAACCTTATGTTCCACCACAAACTCAGTGGAATGCATCACCCCAGGGGTGGAGGCCCCAATACAACAATGTTGCAACTCTATTGCTTCCACCACTTGCCCAACCATAGCTCCTACACTTTGTTCCACCCAAGCAACCCGAGATTCCCGCCCAGCCAAATCCAAACCTAAACAACAGGCAGGCTCAGCAAGTATACAGTGGAGAGACATCATATCTAGCTTATGTTGTGGAAATCCAAGAGATTAACATGAGATTGGGGAGAGTTCTCCCGGATAACCAACCTCCACCTCCACCTAGGGAGGTTGAGGAAGAAAGAGAGGAAAGCAACCTTAAAGTGAATCCACCCTTTCCTGAGAGATTAGCCCAACCACTCCAGCCTACCACAGAAGAGACTGAACTTTTAGGAGAATTGAAAAATCTATGTGTAAATATTCCACTTCCCCAAGTGATAAAAGATGTTCCTATTTACAATAAGTTGATTAAGGAGAAGTGTTTCAAACATCCAGGGAGGTGAAGAAGGGATGCCCCTACCATTAATGTCATTGGGCAGCTGTCCGACTTAAAGTTGGGGCAGGTAATCTATCCAAAATATTTGTACCCTAGAAGCCCTGTAGTAGATGTGCACATCAATGGCACCATTGTCCCACACTCTCTAATCGATCTTGGGGCTGCCATTAATGTGATGACCAAGGACACCATGCTCAAGCTCAACCTCCAAGGTTCATTGAGGAAGACCACAACAATTCTAAAACTTGCAGACCATTCCACAGTAACCCCTAAGGGGATTGTGGAGGATGTGATGGTCTCCATTGACTCTTGGGAGTACACTGCAGATTTCATAGTTCTCTAGCCTAAGGCTAAGCTTACTAGTTACCCTCTCATCTTTGGGAGACCATTGTTGGCCACTGCCGATGCTTACATTAGCTACAGAGCTAAGAATATGACCATCAAGAATGGGCATATGTCCAAGTAGTTAGTCCTGTACCCTCCTGCTCAACCTTTGCTAGAGCATGATTTACCTTTATGGTTGGAGGAGGAGGAAGAAGATGAAGTTTATTCTCCCCAAATTTATACTTTAGAAACAACCATGGTAGGAGGACAACAGGATGAGAATGACTTGATTGAACACCTACTCCAAATTCCAACTCCCAGTTCATTGCCCTTAGAAGAAGCATTAAAGGAAACCAAGAAAATCATCCAATTGACTTATGATTGACCGATTCCAACCCACTCCGTGTCAAAACCATAGAATTCGGCCCAGAGAGAACCTTGAAAATCAATCCATCTCTTTCTGCTCTCCAAGAAGAGAAGTTATGCAACATGTTAAAGGAAAATCTAGAAGCCTTCGCTTGGAGTTACAAATAAATGAAGGGAGTACACCCCTCGGTGTGTACTTGTTGGCATTATGGCTAAAGTGTTGTCCTTGATGGCAACTCATACAGGTGATGGATCACAGTACAACAGGTCAGTAGCAGAGATTGATGATTAGCTCACAAATAATGAAGAAAATAAGAGGTACGCAGGTATGCAGTACAAAAGGCGCGGACCCGCAGGAATATCATAGATAAAGTGCATACATACCCATAGGTACACCATGTAAAAGGTGCGGACCCTAGTTCACACACTTTCATGCAGTGAAAAAGTATTCTCACGTGGGAATCCAATGGTGGACCATAGTATTTAGCCCGACGTATTTGATCCTATGGTTTGGTCAGTGGTATTGTTTTATATTATTATTATTATTATTGAGCCCCATGTTTTTGGGCCCCTTGTATTGGTTATCTATGGTATTGATTCATGGTTTTAGCAAGAGCTTGCCTATATAAAGCAAAGGAGATCATTTGGCTAGACATTTGTGAAATTAGAAGATCTTAAGAGAAGCTAGATCTGAAATTCTTGTAATCGGTTTGTGAGAGAGAGTTGAATCAATATCAAGGAGAAACATGAGAATTACAAGTCGGATCTACTAATGGGTTGATATCTCCTCGGTGCATGATCAGATCTGTAGATCTGATAGTCTGGGTTATACTTGAAGTCTGAAAATTTTCTATACTCGCAGGACCGCAAGTGTAGTGAAAGAAAATTGCGGAGATACTCAGGCGTAGAAGCGTTGCAGGTGCACAGATACGCAGGCGCAGAAGCGCTGCAGGTGCACAAGTTCGCAGGCCCATAATTGCAGAAGATGCGGAGGGGCACAGGCATTCCATTGGACACAGAGCAGAGGTGTGCAGGAAGCCCGTGAGACACAGTGCGTGGGGGTGCAGGAAAGCAGTTGGAAACAGTGCGGATGTACGCAGGTGTTCTATGGGTGAAGCTGCGGACTTTTCATGAAATCTATTTAGCTGCCCCTGTTTATTATTGTTGTGTTCTGGGTTTTGAAGTGATGTCTGGTATTATGTTCTGATAACAGCAGTGATTGATTGAATGATTATGATTAGCTTCAGTATTGATAGATGAATGGATCAGGTTCATAATGACTTATCCTTATATGATCTGGTGGACTAGATCTGGTTGATAACTCTCATTGTATATGTATTGATCTGGTGATTGGGTGATTCAGAAGGTTGTTTGATTATGAGCTTCAATGTTGTTGTTGGGTCCAGTATGAAAATTGGATGAAATGTGGCCTTTCATATTATGTGTTGTGCTTCAGTGTATCCAGTCTGAAAATCGATGAAACGTGGTACCTGGAGGAGAGAAGATTGTAGGTCAGCACCTACGTACTAGTATCTAAGCTAGTACAAGAGCTAAAGGAAATCTTTGGAGCATTGTAGCAGGTAGCAGCCTGCGTACTAGCAAATGGATCGGCTAGTACAAGAGCAAAGGGGGTTGTAGCTCCTGTACTGGTATAAGACTGCACCAGTACAAAATATTGTAAAAGGATTTTCTTATTAAGAAGAAGATTGAGATGACTTGCAGCAGGTGGTTTTCTCCCGCATTGGGTTTCCACCTTATATCATGGTGTTAATGTGTGTGCCTTATGTGTGATGATCTACTCTATGTTACTGCATCTGTTAACTGATAATATGGTTGATAATGTTCTAATGCACTCATTGAAGATCAATTAACTTAATCATAAGAAGTTGTGGAAGTAGAATATATGAATCAGAGTTTGGAAATAAAAAAGTTTTATTGACTTGATAATACTGATTCACCCCCCCCCCCCCTCTCAGTATTATTTCCAACAGTACTCACCACATATACATCAAAGAAGGTTGCAAGCCAGTTTGGCAACTCCAAAGGAGGATGAATCCAGCTCTTAAAGATATAGTCAAAGAAGAACTACAAAAATTGTTGGATGCAAGATTCATTTACCCTATCTCCGACAGTGAGTGGGTCTCTCCTTTGGTGTTAGTTCCAAAGAAAAATGGTAAGTGGAGAATTTGCGTCGATTACAGGGAGTTTAACAAAGCCACAAAGAAGGACCATTTCCCTCTACCCTTCATTGACCAAATGCTAGATGGCCTGGCACGAAAAAGGTTGTTCTCTTTCCTAGATGGATTCAGTGGGTACAACCAAATCTAGAGTAGCCTGGAAGACCGGGATAAAACCACCTTCACTTGTCCTTAGGGTACTTTTTCTTATGGGGTCCTTTCTTTTGGCCTATGCAATGCTCCTGCCACTTTCCAAAGAGAGGTCTTGAGTATTTTTGCTGAATTAGTCCATGATGCGGTGGAAATTTATATGAATGATTTTACACCTTATGGCTGTGATTTTCAAGAAGCTCTGTCTAACCTAGGAAAAGTACTGCACAAATGAACTGAAATGAACCTATCTCTTAGTCCCGAAAAATGTGAATTCTTGATGACTACAGGGACTGTGCTAGGTCATTCAGTATCTCAGCAAGGACTGCAGGTGGACCCAAACAAAATAGCTATCATCCAAAGGTCCCACCTCCTCAAAAGCAGAGAGATGTCAGAAGTTTCCTAGGGTTAGCAGGGTACTACTGAAGGTTCATAAAGGACTTCAGCAAGTTCACCTCTCCTTTATTTGGTTTGTTGGCCAAGGACTCTGAGTTTATATGGTTAAAAAGTTGTCAAGAGGCCTTAGACATCCTAAAGGGCGAGTTAAACACTACACCGATTCTCTGAGGCCCAAATTGGGCCCTCCCCTTTCATATTCATGATGATGCCTCACACAAAGCCATAGGAGAAGCCCTAGGTCAGATAGATGAAAAATTTCCTTATACTATCTATTTTATTAGTAAGAATCTGTCAAAGGCTGAACTAAATTACATAGTGACCGAAAAGGAATTCATGGTTGTTGTGCATTCATTGAAAAAATATAGGCATTATATTACAAGCTATCAAACATTTGTGCATACTGACCATGCTACAATCAAATATTTAATGAAAAAACTAGATGTGAATGCTCAGATTATAAGATGGTTACTTTTATTACAACAGTTTGATCTAACTATTGTTGATAAGCCTGGTAAGGAGAATGTTGTTGCAGACTTATTGTCTAGAGTAAATTTGCCTGCAGGTGAAGAAGGAATGGTTGATGACTCGTTAGTGGATGAGCACTTATTTGCTATTTCAGTTCTCTCTCCATGGTTTGTTGATATAGCAAACTATTTGGTATTAGCACAGTTCCCACCAAACTTGTCCTCAAAAGAAAAGAGAAAGATAGTAGGGAAAAGCACCCCCTTCACTTGGATTGGGGGAAATCTCTTCAAACTTGGCCCAAATCAAGTCTTGAGAAAGTGTGTCAGGGAGGAGGAAGTCTTTGACATCCTTTTGACCTGTCATGATGGGCCTTGTGGAGGTCGCTTTGCAACAAAGAGGACAACATTCAAAGTGTTACAAGTAGGCTATTATTGGCCCACTCTTCATTAGGATGTAGAAAGATATACTAGTCAATGTGATTGGTGCAAAAGGATGGGAAGGCCTACTCCAAGAGATGAAATGCCTCTGCAGCCTCAAGTGACTTTCGAGCTATTTGACAAGTGGGGCATGGACTTCATTGGGCCTATTGACCCTCCTTCCAAGCAAAAACGGTACATCATTGTGTGCACTAATTATTTGAGTAAGTGGGCTGAAACCAAGGCAATTAAGGCAGCAATAGAGGAGAAGGTGGCTAAGTTCCTAAGGGAGAATGTATTCTACAAATTTGGGTACCCTAAAGAGCTGGTCACAAACCAAGGCAGCTAGTTTACCTCTAACATGATCGAAGACTTGCTCAACCAGCACATAATCAAGCATAGAACCTCCACTCCCTATCATCCGCAAGCTAATGGGAAAGTGGAGGTGACCAACAGAGCGTTGGAGGGCATCTTGACCAAAGTGGTAAGCAGCAGTAGGAAGGATTGGGTAGATAGACTAGTTGAGGCCACTTGGGCCTATAATACCACATGGAAGACCACCACTGGATTCACACCCTATGAGCTAGTCTATGGGAAAAGGACCTTGTTGTCCATTGAATTTGAGTATAACACATTAAGGATGGTAGCCCAACTAGATCTAGATCTCAGCAGTGCACAAAAAGAAAGATTTCTCTAGTTGAATGGTTTCGATGAATTCAGAATGCAGGCCCTCCTACATACAGAGGTAGTTCAACTTCAGAGGAAGATCTAGCATGATAAAAACATCAAGGAGAAGCAATTTCAAGAAGGTGATTGGGTGTTGCTATATGATTCTAGGTATAAATACTTCAAGGGCAAGTTAAGGACAAGATGGCTAGGACCTTATGTTGTAGAAAGATGCCATGATAATGGTTCAATGCAGATTAGAACCATGCATGAAGAATCCATCCCTTTGCTTGTTAATGGACACCAATTGAAAATTTATAAGGGACATTTATCAAAACAAGAGTTCATTAATGATATCAATAAAACAGTGATGATAGTGGAGCAAGTTCCAGCTCCTCCCTCATTAAATCACTAAGAAAAGGAAAAAAGAAAAATAAGGACTCAGGTGAAAACCTCCATGAGGTGCCTAAGTCCCATCATTGGGTTGAAAACCTCTTAAGGTGGCCCAGTGGTGTCAAAAAAAAAAAGGAGAAAAAAAAAAAAGAATAAGAAAGATCCTTGGGTGAAAACCTCTCTTGAGGTGCGCAGGGAAAACGGATAGGGTGAAAACCTCTCAGAGGCATCCTAGTTGTAATAAAAAAATAAAAAATTAAAAATTAAAAATTTAAAAAAAATTTAAAAAAAATCATGAAATTTCCATTTGCAGGTCAGCAAGAAGGATGGTCAAGGAGCAAAGGAGGATCACAAAGAGACCCCTGTCACTCACATCTTTATTTTTCCACTCATTACCATTCATTCCTCCACCATTTCTATCATTTTTTCCACTTTGTTGCTTCTATTTACAAAGGGACTGTGTTTTCTACAAGATCCCCTAAAAACCTATAGGATGATCCTGTAGGAATTACAGTGACCCAGAAATCCTACAAGAGGCAATCCTAAGGCAAATGAATGACTTGTTATGCCAATAAAAGCACCCCCTTCCTCATTCAATCACCATACCTTTTCCACCATCATCACCCCTGCACTCACCATTAAAAACAAAATCAATTTCAAGAGTATTTTTTAGTCTTCGAAAAGAAGGGAAACAAGGAGGAATAGAGAGAATCACCTGAGTATTCCTTGTTCTCCACACTCCTATTCTTTCTCTCCATCCATGTCACCATCCTCACAACCCCAACAAAAAGTATGATTAAGAGTTCTGAGGGAGAAGCAGCTACAGGACATCCTGTAGGAAATCTTGTAGTAGCCTATCCCACAGAATACCAATCATAACAGCAGCAAGCCTCCAGCATGATGATCCAAGAGCTCCAAAGTAGCAACACCACCACCATCTTCAACCACAAGTACCTACACAAACAAAGGAGTCATTAGGAAACAGCAAGAGGAGGAAAAAGAATAGCATGCAGCCAATACACACAGTAGCACCTCTAGTCTTTGACAATTGCAGCAAAGCATTGGCACGATAGGCAAGTGTCTCGTTCGCTCTCTCATATGCATCATGTAGTCAAAAAATTGTAAAGGTTACGAGTAAGTTGGTTTATAAGCGAAAAGGTGGCCAGTTAACTTGGCCACCTTCATTCAATCAACACATACACAACATGGTGTCCTCTCACACGTGGCAGCAGTCAACTCAAAGACAGAGAGGGAGAAGGAAAAAAGTAGTTAAAACTACGGATGCATAAGGTGGGAGCTGATTACGAGGAGTGGGGAATGATGAGGTGGTAGTGGGGACCAACTTTCCAAAAATGGAAATGTACCTTCGCTGCCAGCACCACCTCACCCTGAATAACCATAAGAGGAAATAATCATCATTCCCATGCATTCATGCATTCACTTCCTCGAAGCTCACTCTCACAGGTCACTCTCATACCTAGGCAACCTACTGGAAGCAAAACTCCATCATTTTACTACACAAGAATTCCTATAGGATTGCACAAGAATTCCTACAAGATCATGCACAGGAATTCCTACAAGATACACAGAGACTATCTACAGGATTGGCCAAGAGGAGTTTCAGAGGGGAAAACATGGGAGTTGGCCATTGCAAACAATATGAAGAGGTAGGATCTGTAATTACATCCCTCTTTACAAGTAATTAAACCAGAAATCCTCTAATTTTAAGTGAATTTAGCAGCTGTGTAAGGGAATTACACACACAGTCATTTCAGTTTTGGTTCTGCATTTGAAAATTGTCTCAACCCTCTCATCTCCTCAAACTTCACCAACAAGATGACAGGAGGGTTTAATAGGAGGGATCCCATTAACACTGTGAGAATCCAACAACACCCCCAAGTGCTTGAAATCTTCACAAGACATAATTGGATGGGGTTTTTCAAAAAATTTAGAGGGTATGATGATGAGGTGGCCTGAGATTTTGCTCTCTCCCTCATTCCACTCACCAAAATCCATGCCACTGTTGTGATAAGAGGCCTCTCCATAGAACTCACCCCTGAGCTCATCAGCAGATTCACCACACTTCCCTAGGAATGCCATGGAGGAAAGAAGACAAAGGAGATAGTCAGGTTGCCAAAAGGAAATTCTTTTTAGAAGGTGAGGAACCCACTAAGGAAAAAAATGGAGTAAGGAGGGAAAGTCTACCATATCCATGGAATGAGGTAAGCTACCAACTGATCAAATACATTTCATGTGAGGGTAGGTATAGTGTGGTCTATGGCTATCATTTTAGGCTTCTTGAAGAATTGAGATTTGGAGCAGAAACACCCCCTCACCAAAGGCTCAGCATACCATACTTCCTATTGCAATCACTAATAGACTCAAGCATCAAAGTGTAGGAGGGAAATTCCCAACAGTTAGCTCACCATGGGTTAATTAGGATCCTTATAGAAGATGCCCTCCAAAACCTCAAAATTCCTATAACATGGTCAGTTTTCAAAGACATGCTAGTAGAGGATGACATCAAATCTCTCACATATGATGTTAGTCCTACTGTTAGTGAAGAGGGAGAGGAAAAGACTAAAGCAAAGGAAGAAGAAGTAAAGCAGGAAGAGGAAGAAATAGAAGGAGATGAGGATGAGATGGATGAAGAAGGAGATGAAATAGAAGAAAATGAGGAAGATGAAGAAGAAGAGGGGAAAGAGAAGGAGGATGATGAAGAAACAGAGGAGGATGTTAAGGAGGAAACTAATAAAGATGTTGAATATCTACAAGAGGAAGAAGATAGGAAGGACATAGGTGAAGAAGGAAATGGAAAAGAGGGGATAGAAAACAAGGAGGAGTCACCTAGGGTGTATCCAGAACCCACTGAGAGAGAGGCAGCAACTGCCCGCACTATTCTTAGCACCCTCATCAAGAAAAAAGGCAAAAGACAGAGGCAGACCCCCTTATATTTCAGGACAAGAAAAAGCACAAGAATAAGACAGGGGAAAGCCGAAACATCAACCAAAATTCCTATTGTTATTGAAGATTCCCCTACACAAAAGGAGAAAATGCCTTCCCCTAAGTCTGCTATCACCTATGTAAGAAGGCCTACTACTAGATCAACCTCCTCCAAGGGAAAGGATATCCTATAGGATACACAACAGAATCTACAGGAAGTAGAAGCAATCCTATAGGATACTCTGTTGAACCTACAAGAGGCACGGAAATTGGAAAGGGAAGTAGGGAAGCAGTAAGAAACTAAAGAAGAGGACCCAAAGACAAAAGAACCTAGCCCCCAACCTAAGTTGTACTCCTACTAAAGGTTTATTGAAGGAGGCAGGGTCATACCTTTGCTTTCCCACTATTCTTCGAGCTTAAGAAGGAGAGGGCCAGAACTCACTGATGGATGCAGATCGCTAAATCAAAGGGGGTGGAAGACATTGGGCACATGGAGGAGAAACTCAAGGAGATGGGCAGAGAGCTAAGTGGCTTGAGAGATAGAGAGGCCACAATGAGAAACCAACTAGAGACAGAAAATACATGGTTGAGAGGATAGCTGCAGGAAAGAGAGAATCAATTGGCATGTATGGCCAGTCTCTCTTTGGAAGCAATCCAGTGTAGGATTCCAACTAAATCCTATGCCTTATACCTCAAATAATAGTGGTTGCAGTTCTAGATTAAGACCCTAGCACAGACAGGCACCATGCCATTTCAGGACTACAGGCGGTTCATTGATATTTGTGATCATAGCACACTAGAAGATAGGGCCAAGATATTTGAGTTTTATTTGCACAACATGGACCTAACAGACATGAATGTATGGGACCCTAATGCCAAGCTAGGAGATTTAAAATTGATGGCTTTGTCATCATGGATGAACCATGAGGAGTCAAGGGCTGCAGAGATGAAAAGGATATTGGCAAGAGAGAAAATTGAACCTCTTTTGATCAGAGTTGAACAATCAAACCCCATGGCCCTCATCAATACCTATAATTTTATTGCAAATGATCCTCAACTTGCACCTAGATATCTTGTTGCCCAAGAGCAAGCAATTTCACATTTTGAGGACATGTTCAAGTTGTTAGGAGATGATAGCATACATGCTTGCCTGAGGAGATGGAACACACTGCCATACAACTTAAAGATAAGAGAGTATCACTCTCCTCAAAGGTTGAGAGAGGCACTAAATAGGACACCCATGTATAAGCAATCTATGCAAAGGTTGAAAGTCAATTGGATTGGCCTAAAACTCAGTCCACCACTACTCTTAGGGATGCTAGAAGGGAGAAAGGAAGAAGAAGAAAAGAGGCAGTGGGAGGAGGTAGAAAAGAAAGCAGGCTTCTATGAACAAGAGGAGGAGACCATAGCAGAGGCATGGGATGTCAAAGAGGCCACTAGAGCCATGAAGGATATGGATATTGATTAAGTTGCTCAGAGGATGAGCAACACTTTTAGTAGGGGGTGATGATGAGCCTCATCATTAGGTAATTATATGGGCCTTAATTCACCTCCTTGCTTAGTTAAACCAACTTTTCTCATAAATTATTACATGTTTTTTATTATATTTTGTTTATGAGGTGAGTTAGAGTTGGATATTATGCTTAGTGGACTAATATGCATTGAATGCAAGATTAAAGGAGAAAATCAAGGAATTTTGGCAAAGACTAAGGTCAAAACTCGAATGGGACAAGGGAGAGGGATTGTAGGAGGTAAATCCTCCTCATTTACTACTCCTCCATTCGAATATTCCTCCATTCATCACATCAGCTCGGAGTGCAAACAACCAAATCATGAGGATTAGAAGGCAGTCAAGCAACTGAGCGAGAAAGCACCAGTTTATCCAGAGTTTGGGAGCCGAGCCTCACTAATTTTAAGGAATCATTGGGGACTTCATTTGTATAAGTAGAGGGGCCTAGGACCTCAGTAGGATTCAGATTTTTATTGTAAAACTCTAAGATATTTTCGAGTTGCAATACTTGTGAAAGTTCTATTGATGTAATTTGTTGTTTTGGTAATAAGAATGAGTTTTGTTTTGAGCCAACACTGAGTTAACTCAGAGGGCTGAAGCTCTTGGGTTAGGGCCCAACCCTAGCAGCCAAAGCTCCTATTTCTTGTATATGTATGTTTAGTGTAGTTTCATAGCTTCATTGTTAATTTGATTTTTGATGCATTTCCATTACAAGTAGTGTAGATTAAATTAGCTGTTGATTAGTTTTCCATTTGTGCCTTACTTCAGTAGTAGGTTAGTAGGGAAAAAAGGATCACCATAAGGTTTTCATCAGGTGTCTCAGCCTCACTTCCTCCCTCTGGGATGATGACTTGAGGAAGGGACCCTTAAGCAGCCCCAAAAACACAGATTTCTAGTTTTTTTATGAGCTTTGGAGTTTGTTGTCTCTAAATTAGTATTTGGTTAGTTTCGTAAGGTAGATTTATATTGTAATCTTTTTCATCTCCATTTCTACAGTAGATCTCACCCATGCTTTCATTCCTTTCAACAACTTTCCTCATGCATAGTGTAGGCGATTAATTCATTAATTCTGCTTTTCAAGTTTATGAAAAGGTTTCTTGTTTGCATAGATTTTTGGAAGATATACATGTTTTATGAAGAGCAAGTGCTTCAGGAGGATACTAAGACTTCATAGCCAGCAGCCACCTTCCACTCCATCCACCTTAGCCATCCCTTGTTTTCACCATCACCTTCACTAGTTTTTCATCATTTTTCATAGAAATTCTTCCAAGCACATTGAGCAAATCCAGCCATCTACTATCTTGGATGTTGACTTCTGAGTGATCCTAGACCTTCTCCCACTCCATTCCACCCATTACACACCTTTCTTATGCCTTCCATCACCTCCAACACCTCACATTTTTCTCTCAGTTGTATCTTGTAGGTTTATAGGGGATCCTGTAGGTTTCTAGTACATCCTGTAGGTTTTCCTAAAATGGCCTATTTTGAGGCTGAATTGATGGAAAACCTCTAAGAAGTCACCAAAATCCTCCGAAGGGCCCTCCACACCATCCAACCATCTCATAACCCTTCCAGCCATCCTCAAACATCCTTAATTCACCTACCATATCAACAGAAGTAATTAGTTTGCATAAAAAGACAAAAAAAAAAGGCAAAAAAAAAAAATAGTTCAGTCTCTTTACTTGCACATTAGTGATGTTTGATGCTTCTTACTTCTATAACTTAGATAGTAGCATTTGTTTCATGTTGATTTAACATTTCTGCCAAGCATAGTTTCTTAGCGGTTAATTAGGAAATGGTGTGATTTAGCATTACATGTCGACCTTCTCCATTATTGCAGTAGAGTAACTCTCTCTTAGAGTAGATTTACCTTTCTTCCATCAAAGAATCAAGCTTCTTTTGACTCCATAGAAGTCTGGCTTGGAACCCCAGTGGTCTCTCGCCAGCTGAACAATGACAATAGGTAGAACCATCACTTTTACTTGTGTATACAACACTATCACCTCCAAGTTTGTACGAACCCCGGGTTGATAAAGTAAATCTAGTAGCCCAGGAGTTGCAGCATCATTGCTGCAATACTAGCGCTCATGAGCACTCTCCTTGTGAGGTGCCAAGAACATTTGATCAGTAGCCTTGAGTGTTCTATTTCAGCAATAACCACACCTAATTTCCTTTGTTGTAGTACTTATGGTAACATATCAATGGAAGATTAGGGCCTTCTCTGTAGGCTTCAACTTGTGTTAATAGGTCACCCAATCAAAATAATAAAGGCAATGATATTTACAATTACTAATGTTAGAAAATTTCTATTGCTCAGAGAAATAGTGCTTCAGCATTCTCCCATTCATATGTTCACCAAGCATTTCTGTCCCATCTAGATGTTTGAAAAAAAATGCATTGTGTCCTCTAAAAGCATAAATGATATAAGGCCTTGTCCATAGATTGTCCAATTTTCCATTCTTTCTTTTGTCCTCTCTTCTGGAATCCCAATTTAGAACTCCATCACCCAAAGTGAAATCATCTACTTTTGTTCTTCTATCAAAAACATTTTTGCTATTCTCTAGGATGATTTGAGCCTTATTATAGACTTCTTCCCTGGATTGCTGCAATTTGATTGTCTAATCATTTCTCCTTTAGATGTCATTTGGATCAACCTGCAATTCTTGAATTATCTTCATGACTGGAACTTGCAAAGAGGATGAGAAAATAGCATCCATTCCATAAACCAGTTGGTATGGTGACATGCCAATTGATTTCTTTTTTGTGAGCCTATCAGCCCAAAGTGCATTTATCAACTTTTTGTGCCATGACTTTTTGTTCTCTTCTAACAGCTTCTTAATCATGTTTACTAGACTTTTATTTGAAGATTTAGCCAACCCATTACCCTATGGGTAATAAGCAGTTGAATGTCCCAAAGTAATATGGTATATTTTGTAGAAATCTATCATTTTCTTATATATAAAAGCTACAGCATTATCTGTAATGAGTTTGTTTAGACAGCCAAATCTCGATAGGATATTGGTTTCTAGGAACTTGATGATAACAACATTTGTGGCTAGTGTGGAAGGTGTGGCCTCAATCGATTTGGTGAAGTAGTCAGTAGTGGTGAGGATCCATTTATGTTGGGCAGAGGATGGTGTATGGATCTCTCCAATGAAATCCAATCCCCATTGTTGGAAAGGACTTTCAACATATATGGGCTTCAAAGGTAGAGGCAATAACTTTCTTTTCCCCTCAAATATTTGGCATTTATGGCAAGAATTTACCTTCTTATGAACATCTAGGAAAAGTGTAGGCCAGTAAAAACCAGCTCTAAGGATCTTATTAGCAGTAATTTTCCAGTACAGATGGCCACCACAATCTCCTTCATGGAATTCCTGCATTGTTCTTTCTGCATCATCTTTCAACAGACACTTTAGTAGAATACCACCAGCATCTTTCCAATATAAAGCATTATCTATGATGCAAAACTTTACTACTTTTAACTTTAGAAATATAGCCTTTGTCTTAGTTAAACCAGGAGGAGCATTTAAATTTAATAAAACAAAAATGAGGTCTGCATACCAGGGTAAGATCATAAAAGCCTCATTTAATTATGGAGTTGCCTGTTCCTCTTGATCATCTAATGCAGCTACAAAGTTGATATCCAATGCATTAAAGTTTGATTCAGCCATCAATTGGGCTAATCCTTATCCTTTGATAAGCTTAGTTGGCTTGATTTCCATGTCATACTCAAGAATAATGGCAATCCATTTGCCTTTTTTTCCATCTGGTCCATTTTGTGTTAAAATATCCTTAACTACAGCATTTGGTACATAAGCAATTATGTTAGAATGGAGAATATACACTCTGAAATCTTTAATCGCTTTTATCAATGCCAAGGCCTATTTTTCCATTATATTATATTTGAGTGCAGCGTCCCTTAAATCCTTGCTAAAGAAAGCAATGGGTTGTTCGAATCCCTCATCATTTTTCTGCAAGAGGAAAGCTAAATTAGTGTGTTCAGAAGCAAATGAAAATATTATAAAATCCTTAGTAAAATATGGATTGATAAGGACTGGTGCTTTTTTCAATGCTTTCTTAACTTGATCAAATGATTTCCTAGCTTCAATGTTCCATCTGATTTATGAATCTCTTTTTAACATGTTTGTTATGCTTCTGAGAAGTTTTGCAAGGTTAGGGATAAACCTTCTTAGGAATTTTATTCTACCAATAAATGATTGAAGTTCTTTAATGTTTCTAGGATGATTGATTTTCAGAATAGCTTGAATCATTTTGGGATCAATTTTAATACCTTCCTTAGATATGATATGACCAAGAAGTTTTCCATCTTCAAGGCCAAATAGTGTTTTCTTAGGGTTTAGTGAAATCCCAAACCTTCGGCATTTCTCAAATACTCTTCTCGGATGTAACATATGTTCTTGATCAGTTTCAGAATAAACAGTGATGTCATCTAGATAGATCACTATAAACCTATCAATTTCATCAGCGAAAGAAATATCCATTGCTCTTTGAAACGTGGCTCCAACATTCATTAACCCAAAAGGCATCTTCACATACATAAAGGTACCTCGTGGAGTAGTAAAGGTTATTTTATCTTAATCATTAGGGTGAACTAAAACCTGATTATAACCTGAGAAACCATCTAGCAAAGAAATCCTAGAAGACCCAACTACCTTCTGTAGAATATGATCCATTTTTGGTAAATCATAGTTGTCCTTTAAGGAGACTTTATTAAGGTTCCTAAAATCTATGCACAATCTGTTTTCACCTGTTTTCTTCCTAGTTGGCACAATATTGGAAACCCATTTAGAGTACCTAAGAGGAATTATGATTTTAGAGTCATACATTCTCTTAATTTCCTTATCAATTAAAGGCATCATAATTGGATTTATTCTTTGAAGTTTTTATTTAAATGGTTTTTGATCCTCTTTAATTTGAATTTTATGTTGTATAATCTTTGTATCATATGTTTTAAGATCTTCATAGCTCCAGGCAAAAACATCACTGAACTCCTTGAATAAAGCAATGTATTTTTGTTTTTCAGAAGCAAGGAGCGATTTAAACTGTTTTATGATTTTGGGATCTTTTTCACTACCTATGTTACAGTATTCTACTGCTACTCCTGTGGGCTCAATATTAGGCCTCTTAGCCACATCATTGAAATCAAATGATTCTTCAAGTGGAACTAGGCCTCTAGGTAAAACATTATATTTTAACTGAAGCATTTCAAATTCTTCTTTTTCTAGATCTATTTCAAGCAATTCTAATTTATTTATAGCTTTATCTATGGTTGTATTTACATCTGAGTTTTCTTACTGCTTTTCTAATTCAAATTGAAAATCAATACTATCATCTTGAAATTCATCTTTAGATTGCAGAAAAATTGCAATTTGGTTATCACTGCCAAACACCTGTCAATACTTCATATTATCTGGTACAACTGGTCGATGTTTCACTTCCACTGTATATTCTTGGTTAGGGTGAGGTTTTTTACAGAAGCTGGCTAAAAAAGCTAGACTGTTTGGAATGATATTTTGTTTTCTAGGAATTGCATAAAAGTCATATTCAAGAAAACTCTCTAGAAAATCGAGCACAACATTTCTGAATGCTCTCATTCTAGGGTGTTTCGCTAAATATTCTCCTTTAATTTGTTTTATAATTAATTCAGCATCCCCTTGAATGGATATTCTCTTAGCACCTAATATTTTCAAATACTGCAATCCTAATATAAGGGCTTCATACTCTACTATGTTATTGGTACATTGGAAATTGAGCTTGTATGAGGGACCCTCTACATGATTGTTTCTTGTTTTTACCACCCATACTCCTACTCCAAAACCATCTTTGCTACAGGACCAGTCGCCCAAATTTTCCTTAAAGCAAACATAAAGGTTTGCAATGTATTTGATATGTCTTTATTGAATAAGTATGTGTTTGATCTAACTCATCTAATTGATTGGAATGTTGTACAGATGTAACCAGAGGGGGAGTTCCTAGAAGAACCACTATGTATTCTAGACCAGAGGGTAGTCACGATCTGGAATAGAGACATAACATAGTTGAAGATTCAATGGAAACATTTCAGTCCATAAGAAGTAACTTGGGAGTTGGAGGATGTTTTTAAAGAAGCATGTCTTTCTCTATTTTAACAAGATGGGAAGTGTTTCAGAAAAACTGTGATCAGGCACTGGGATAGTGATAAGTTCAAGCGAAGGAGGATGTGATATCCCTTGGCTTGATATTTGTATGTAATTAATTGTGCATATAAATGTTTCCTTTTTGGGATGTTTTATACCAAAACACATTTGAAGAATTTAATTATCAGTAATTTATTATAGATAATGATTGATTGTAAATTTGTAATTATGATGTTTTGTTTTATAAATAAAGAAATATGTAAAAACATTTTTTTAGTACAAATTGCTGAATAAGAGGAGGCTGCAAATTTTTTTAGTGAATATTGATTACCCATCAATAAATCTTAGGCATATAATCTAGATGATTATATTTATTGAGAAATTATGGAATTGAGCAATTAATTGTTTCCCTAAAAGACAGAATGTTGTATTTAGGAGTGGAAAATAGAAGCTCATTAATAAGATAGTAGGTATTTGCCACTTGTTGGTGAGGTGGAATTAGTTACTACTCACCAAAAGAGTGGTATATGGGTAATTCATAATAAAAAAATTGTATGTTTGCTTTGTCTCATTCTGGAAAGAAAAAAAGGAAAGACCGAATAGAAGCAAGTGTGAAAAAGACAATAAGAAATTGCAAACTTTTTATGCCCGTGGGGGGTACTGTAGTTTCAAGGTTGGGAGGAACCAAGTACTCAACTACTAATTTTCCAAGCATATTGTTCAAGTTGGTACCCTGGAGCTTTATCTATGTGTAAATCTAATGAAGTTGGAAGAACCTTTTTAAATTCTATTCTTTCATTAAAAATTCATAAATGAAAATTAAATTGTGAATTCCTAAGAGTTTTGCAAAATTGATAGAAGTAGAGATTATTTTGGTTATGTTTATATTTACAGTAGGTTGCATAATAATTAGCTACAGGTAGTATGAAAGTAGCTAAATTTTATGTATTGTTATATGTATAGTTTATGCCAACAATCTCCCCCTTTGGACTTGATGGCAACTACTTTGGTGTTTGGTCACCGCAATTTGTCAATAACATCAATACAAACACCAAGATGTTCTAAACACCACTCTCCAAACACCAAGCTACTCTCCAAACACCACTCTCCAAAAACCAAGCTACTCTCCCCCTTTGACATCAAGGGAAAAAGAGTTGACTGGCCAATGTTAAATGAAGACTTCCATATCTGAACTGCTGAATATGAACATTGATCATGCTCCCCCTAGGCACATGTTGAATTCTAAAATCAAACTCCCCCTTAGTACATGTTGAGATGCACTATACTATCCATGCTCCCCCTAAGCAAATGCAGAGTCTATAGAAATATTTTCGAAAAGAATAACATGACTCTATAACTCAACTATGTGAGTATGAATCTCCTATCACCAATGAATCAGACATACATTAATCTCCCAACCAAGTGGGTATACACCAAATTTGACTCATCCACCCAACCAAGTGGGTTTATATATTTGACATGATCTTAAAAGTCCATACATGACCAAATATGAAAATTATTACATCATAGGTATTTACATGACCTTTACATCAAATGATATACATGACATTTATAATAAATACCAAAGATCAAACAAGACCATGATAATTATCAGCAACTATCGTACACCATATGTGATCTGCACCATAAGCATCTGTCAATAGCATCCAAAACAACAACCTATATATGTCCATCATCAGTTTGCAAGATAAGACAATGTACCTTTAATACCATCAACCTGTGAAAAAGTATGTCGCATATACATATCAACTTATCCTCTTGATATTATCAAGATCAACTTGCTCTGTTTCCTTAGAAGCAAAGCCTTAACATAGCCTTCCATGAATCAACTAAGCATATGTCATATCTCCAAGTAGTAACACAAAACCATTCACAACATATCATATGTATGTGAAAACACCATAGTCATCATCCATGACTATACCATCATCATTGTACCAAGAATTGCATGATGTTTCCATAACAACCCTCAATATATCAACCATGTATCTTCACTAGAGAGTTTTCTAATACACCACATTTGATAAGCATCAATCATGATAATAAACATATGTGAGTATCAAATCTATCATCATGAAGTAATATGTCATCATCATTATGTGACTAAGTCATGTCTCCAAATATCCATGTCTTCAAATAGCCATGTCTTCATGAGACCTACAATAACACCATTCTTTTTTCCAACCAACAATATTTACCGATATGCAACTTAAGTAATCTGTTATGAAACAAGATCACAAAAATATAGAAAATATAGATCAACGCCTTAGAAATCAGCCTCTTTGAGGGGGCAACCTCCTTTACATTACACAAATGAACAATTCTTGGATGATACAAATGACAAGACCTCCTTTTTATATATAGGAGTCTAAGGGGTCATAATATAATCAGAGCCGACATAATAATAATAATGTAAGGGCATAATAACAACAATAGTGGGCTTCTATGGGGCACAACAATAACAATATGGGGACAACATGGGAAAAACAATATAATAAGGGGGTTGTACTAATAACAATAAGGGGTTACACTAGTAGTATAGGGACCTAACATGCCCCTCTCCTTCAAAGAGTGTTGTCCTCAATGCTTGAGTAGTTCTTGATGCTTCTGTATAAAATTATTGTCCTCCCGTGTGGAATCTTTGGTGGGTAAGTTCTTCCACTTTATGAGATACTTTGAAATTGATTGATTTCGTAGCTACCGGGTTCTGGTCTCTGTGGCTGCTCCAGGTTCCAACATGGTTTTTCCTTCCTCATCAAGTTCTGGAAATATTGTTTCAACTAGGATCTTCTCATTATGTAAAGTCACCATTTCTTAAGTGCATGTAGTCTTGCCAACATTTCCTTCTCATAAATATCTCTGTGTAAATGCTTTCCTTTGGTTGAACGACTTTCAAAAGAAATGGGTCTTTCTTCTTGCGTTAAAACATCACCAAATCCATTTCCTCATGCATCATATTCCACAATAATGGTTTTTGTGAAGTCTGGCGTAGCTAAGACCGGTGCTTGGCACAATTCCTTTTTAAGATATTCAAAGGCCTTCGTTGCTTCTAGAGTCCATGAAAATGCATATTTATTCAATAGATTTATTTCCGGAATGTCTTCAGTCTTCATTCTTATTTGATGATATCCTAAACGAAGATCCAACTTGGTGAATTAAATTAATCCATGCAATTCATCCAATAATTCATCAATGATAGGAATGGGAAATTTATCTTTAATTTGTGAATTTATCTTGTGCATCAATACTACTGAAGCAGAGAAAGAACTTTGACTAGGTTGAATTATACCAGCCTCTAGCATTTCTACAACCATATGTTCAATTTCGCTCTTTTGGGCATTGGGATATTTGTAAGGCCTAATGTTTGGAGGAAAACTTCCTGGAATCAAATGAATAGAATGATCATGATCACGAATAGGTGGGAGGCCTTTGGGAGTCTCAAATACCTTGGAATGATTGTGCAAGACTTTTTGGAGATCTAGAGAAATAGATGATTTCGATATGGGAACCTCTAGCGAACATAATTGTGCAATTATTCCTCGTTTATCTTTATTTAGAAGCTTTGTCATTCCGTTAGAGATGATTATCTTTCCCGGTTCCCCTTTGATACCCCTTAATTCAACTTCCTTTCCTTCCAAAGAAAATTTCATGAAAAGTTCTTGAAAATTAAAAGCTATTGTACCCAAGGATTGTAGCCATTGGACTCCTAGTACAACATCAACACCACCCATTGGAATGGAAAGAATTGGGATATTCAATACATATTCTCCCATGGATAGCTTGATATTATGGCACTTTCTAGAGAAATTTATGGTTCCTCCACTTGCAAGCATCACTTGACACTCTAGTGTTGGATATAGGAAGCAATTCAATTGCTTAGCTATCTTACAATGAATAAAATTATGGGTACTGCCCGAATCAATCAACGTTATTACCTTTTTCTTCTTGATATGTCCTTTTATTTTGATAGTTTGAGGAGTGGTAATTCCGGCCAATGCATTACAAGATATGGTTGGATTCATTTCTTCTTTCTCGATGTGATCTTTCACTTCTTGAACCTTTTTCCTCTTGATATGTCCTTCTATCTTGAGAGTTTGAGGAGTGGTAATTCTTGTCAATTCTTTACAAGATATGGTCAGATTCATTTCTTCTTTCTCTAGGGTTGGTTCCTGGTGTATATCCTCTTCTTTTGACGTTTCTTGATCCTTTTCTTGCTCCTCTTCGCAATCTATGTAAAATAATTTATTCTCAGCACACTTATGACCTTTAGTGTATTTTTCTATCACAAATGTAACAAAGCTCTTTTTCTCCTTTTTCTTCCAATTGTTGTGGTGTAAACCTTGTAGGTTGTGGAAGGCTAGGAGAAAAAACACTTCCATATTTATAGTTGTGAGTGGTGGGATTCCTTGTTTCCATAATTCCACTTTCAATTTTTCTTGCCAACCTAAATGTCTTCTCTAATGAATCAAGTTCCCAAAGACGAACCTCATGTTGAATGTTATCCTTTACAATCCCTATGAAGACATCAATCATTTCCTTCTCTGGAATATCATTTACCCTTATATTAAATTTTTGAAAGTCCCCAATGTGCTCTGCCATTGAACCCTTTTGTTTGAAATTTATCAATTGGCTAAAGAAGGTGTTTCTCTTTGTATCCTCATAATGTGCTATCATTTCCTCTGTGAAAATTGACCACATGACAAGCGGTTTACAAGAACAAAGCCCTTCATACCATAAAAATTGATTCGGTTCTACATAAAAAGATGCAATATGTACCTTTTGTAACAGTTGCACCTCATGTAGATCAAAATATTGCTCCATCTGTAGTATCCAATTTACCGGATCCAAGCCATCAAACTTCCTCATATCATTTTTTCTTGTTTTGAGGAGATCGATCTTGAAACGACTGTAACTCTATAAATTCGGATCCTTAAGTTCTAAAATTTTGGTCTGTGATATGCCTCTAAGTCCTCTTTCTAACCCACAATTTTGATCGCAATTATATTCTATAAGGAATAGTTATGCCAAATCGCCCACGGTGACCTGATTATAGACTGGTTTGGTAGAGCGAACTTGTACGAAGTTCCATGTGTCATTGTTTCGACCTTAGTAGCTAAAACTGATATACACAAAACTACAGGACATCCTCTTTCTAAAACTTATTATGAAATTTCAATCTGATTCTCAGAACAAAAGTTATGACGATTTTCCCCATGTCACCTGTTTGAGATATAATTCGAGATCCTACAAAAACCCTAACTTCCTTAAATCATATCTCCAAAAATATAGCGAGACAAGATATGAAATTTAGACCCAAAGTTCAAAGCGATTTCGGCTCAAATGGGTTTTGTTTGTAGATTTTGAAACGTCGCATAAAAAATGTTATAGCGAAAATTCCATGATGACCTGTTTGGAGCAACGAAACCCTAGAATCCAAAGTCCTGATACCAAATGTTATGAAACCAGCTCACAAAAAAATAGAAAAGATAGACCAGCGCCTTAGAAATCAGCCTCTTCAAGGGGGAAACCTCCTTTACATTATACTAATGAACAACTCTTGGATGATACAAATGACAAGAACTCCTTTCTATATATAAGAGTCTAAGGGGTCATAATATAATCAGAGCTGATATAACAATAATAATGTAATGGCACAATAATAACAATAGTGGGCTTCTATGGGGCACAATAATAACAATATGGGGACTACATGGGAACAACAATATAATAAGGGGGTTGTACTAATAACAATAAGGGGTTACACTAGTAGCATAGGGACCTAACATAATCATCCATGTAACTAGCATAATGGGTATCCATCATAGAGATAGAAATATGTATCTAGCTTCTCATCAATGAGAAAATCAAATCATGACCTCACAGTCAAACTTTCTTGATATCTTTAAGATCAGTAATCCTCAACCAATATACCATGTGAGATCCAAGAACTATAGGAATCCTCATCCATAACTGCACCATATGAAATGTATGCATCTTTGAAGGCATGATGACAGCAGCATACTTAACATCATCAAATAATGAAGATGTGTGCTCAAACTTTGTTCTTATCCTTTAACTTATGAATATCACCATGTAAGCAACATAACTATATGCTTCATCAAAAGAGTCATCCACAAATCTGATCAGTGGTATCAAAACAACTAAGTGGCTCAAGCAACGTCTCATCTTAGATTTCATCATAGGCAACCCATGACCGCAGCATAGCATGATGCATCATTTCAATACTTCAACAACATAATCACCATCATTATGTACCAAATAATTCTAAACATAATGCCAATAATGCATTATCAGCGACATAACATATTCTCCCCTTGAACCTGTGTCAGTTGTTCACTGTGAGATCTGATCATTGCAAATATCAGTAAGAATCATCAAGGCATCATCATCAACTAGTTATGCATCAAGTCATCAACAACTTATGAGGGTCAAAATCACTTCTAAATAACATCCACAAACTATAATCATCAACCATTAAAACAGAGAAGACAATTGATAATTGTCTAAACCACATCAGACCCTTTTTCTGAATTTGTCCCACTGCTTTTTCATCAAACCCACATATACACGACTGTGCAGTTTAGAACTAGCATATATACATGACTTATCTTCATAAGCTCTGCATCTGAAAATTGGAACACTAAAACTTCATACTTTCAGTTTCCCCTGATTATGTTCTGATTGTACCTGGTCCTAGAACTTTTGTTGAAGCATTAGTTCCAAGAATATAATTACCATGATGGTTCTTCATCAAAGACTGCAATTTTCTCTTGTCTTCAGTCATGTGATGAGTACATCTACTATCATCACTGTCTTCGAATTAATAGAGAGAAATATTACACCTTATCTGATCTTCCTTTTCTTGATTCTTGGTGGATTCATCTTTTTCAGATTTTCTGATATAAATCTGCTTATTTGATTGCTTACCATATTGCCTACGACGATCCATAGACTTGTCCGTGCATTCTTTTTCTCTATGTCAAAACTTGTTACAAGCATAACATCTAATATGTTTCATACTCGTTCTATAAAAATTAATGGATTTGTGATCAAACATATTGCAAGAAAAACAATATCCCTTAAAGTACTTGAAAGCTGATGATATTTCTGTGTGACGATTATTAGCTTGAACCATTCTACTTCTGCATATGGCTGCAACATGTCAAAAATTATAACATATAAAACATTCAACATTATTCATCAGAGGAAAGAATCAATTAAAACTTCCATAGTTAGGAGTAAATGATTTTCTTTGAAGACTTTCTTTCCTTGGTTGTTGATGTGGTTGACTTCTTATCTCCTTGTTGAGCATTTCAGATTTTGCATTAGAATTCCTTGCTTCAGTTTGTGAGCTAGAAACACCTTTAACAATTTCATGAAAACCAATACCATATTTGATGGTAGGAGACCTTTGACTAATAAGAATATTATCCAAAATCTTAATACTATCTTGAAATTGTAAAAGATTATCATTTTCTTCTAATTTACCTTTTAGGATATTTACCTCAACCTGATATTGCTCTTCCTTTTCAAGATATTGCTTCTTCGTGACTTCTTCAACTTTTCTTCCTTCTTCCACTTGTTGCCTTAATTTGAGAACCTCATTTTCTTGTTCTTCAAATGCTTGAAGTAGTTCTTCATTCTACTTATTTGAATTTTTAAGATCTTCTTTTAGAGAGATGATCACAGCTTCAAAACCTTCACAGTAATTGGTTCTTTCTATAAGTTCCTTGGTTGTTGTATCCTTTTCATTCACTTCATTTCTCAATGATGTCACTTCATCTTACAGTATTTGAATTTGATCTTCCTTTTCTTTGTACTTATTCTTTATTTTGTTTCCTTCCTCCAACTGAGTTTTTAACCTGGTAATCTCTTCTTTGTAGGTACACTCCCTTTTGTCAAATAGATCTTGTTGATATCTAAATTTGGCTGTGAGCCTTTTAACTTCTGCCTATATAGTTCTTTCACTTTCACCCATAAGAGAAAATTCAGTTTTTTCACTGTCATTTTAATTATTATCAATATTGCATGAACAGAAAAATGTATCACCAGAAGACCAAAAATTTGTACCTGATAATACTTTTGCTTGTTCATCTTCAATCTAAAGTGGTTCTAAATCTGAATACTTACTTCCACCTAATAGCTAATTGTCTCTCCTATTATCACTGTTCCTTTGAGATGTCTTCTTCTTCGAAGGTGCTTTCTGCTTTTTCTTCTTTCCCATTGCTACGACAGATCTCCTTCAAGCGATCAAGCTTCTGCCAAAGGACGCCCTCAGATACCAATTGTTGGGAAAAATACTGAGGGGGGGGGGGTGTTGAATCAGTATTTACAAATCAATAACTTTTTACATTTCATATTCAAATTTCTATACACTATTTTACTTAATTGTACCTGCGTATGCACGCAATTGTTCTTAAGTCAATTAGTGTATATCCAATGAACTTATAATTTAGTTAATCCATCATATGTTTGTCTTCAGCTAGTGCATTAGTACTTTATTAACCATTAGATAAAAATTAACCATGTGATGTAATAAATAAACCATCACACATAAGAAACACACATGAACACCAAGATTTAATGTGGAAACCCAATGTGGGAGAAAAACCACCTGTTGTTGTTGTCTTTGTTTTCTTTTTAATATAAAGAATAAGTTGTTTACAATCTTGTACTGGTGCATACTCATACCAGGTTGCAAGCACCCACCTGCAGATGGCTACAACCTTCTCTCATTCTCCAGCTTCTACTAGAAGGGAGCTACAACCCCCTAATCTAATCACCAGCCACTACAAGCAAGAAGCTTTGACTTCCTCACTGAAGGTTCCAACCCTTAGCATCCTTTAGGGTCCATGTTTCATAAATTTTTAGACTGAATACTCCTAGGACACAACAACACAATATGTAGACCACGTTTAATCAAATTTTCATACTAGACCCATTAGTAATATTAAAGCTCAAAATCAATCACCACTACAATACAACCATAAAATACAATTGCATTAAAAAATCATTGAAACTCAATCATCAATCTCTGAATCATCCACCACTAAATCAATTAATCATTGAAACTCAATCAACAGACACTTAATCAAAATTCAACCAATCAACTGGAACAGACATATCATTGTAACCAGTACACAAATATGAACCCAGAACACCGCATCAACAACCAGAACTAACTGCAACCTCAAAAATCATATTTTAGAATGTATACACTACTTCCATGAAGCCAACCTGCATGTATATGCTACTTTCTTTAACCCAACCTACATATAACTCTAAAGATAGTGACTCATAAAACCTCTGAACCAAAAATTGTACCAACGAGTGACATTCTAAAGATCTACTATCAAATTACAGAGTTCTAAATAGACAGCAACAAAAATCGACCTTCTCACTTAATCAAACAATCAATCAGACTCAATCTCCTTATACAGTCAGTTCTACTTTCAGATCTAATAAAGACATCATTGACAGACAGCAGTAAAACAGCAGCACTCATTAGTTGGATCAGTCAACTCTGAACAACAGGCTTTTCTTCTGCATACGCTACTTGGAAATGTCGAACCAGTGTGTATACGTGCCTTCAACAGGGAAAACTAGCGTATAGATCTACAAATAATAACTTATAACTTCGCAGATATTCTAGACATCATATATACCCCATGTCAAATCATTTAAAGGACAAAACATTTGTTAGCACTCATATCTAGCCTATCCATTATCAGATCACATAATGATAACTCATTTCAGGTCTTCTAATCCTAATCCATCATCAAACACTCAGGTGCATACTTAGTTCAGGTCAAGAAAAGTATCAGAAACCCATACCATGCATGTTTTCTTTTGATCTAACTCTTCATAAGATACACATTACTTGCACTAATTCACACTTTGATGTTCACCTCCTTATATACTTAGAGCCTTTTTCAATACCTTGGACCAAAACAACACTTAGAACATGTGGTATTTTTAGACGGGATCAAGTAAGCGTTATTCTGCTCAATATTGTGGGCTAATACCATGGTATGGACCCTTGGTATTAATTAACCTTAATTTTCCATCCCATACATGCTTTTCCTCTTTTGAAAGTGCTTGCATACGTATATGCTACTTTTGTTCTGTGAACCCATTTGTTTACGCTACTTGGATTATGTGAACCCACGTATACTGTTAGTGTCAGTGTCTTCACATTGCCATCAGTGATCAAAATCTGCTCTTTTGCATTTCATAGTAGGACTCCCATACTGATGAGTTTGCATTCCATTAGGTCATGGATTCACTAATGGTAGGGTTTTCTTCAAATTTTTCCCTCATGATTTGTACTTGCCGATCCTCTTTCATATATTTTAGTCATGGCTTATGTTCACTTTGCAATTCATTTCATTAGGTCTTAGGGTTTGGTCTCATTAGGTTTTAGGGTCCCACCATGGTAAAATCCAATAATTGCATCCCAATAATGATTAGCAAGGACATGAGGAGGCCAATAATGATTGGTAAAGCCATAATTTATCATATTGAAAGCCTAATGTAGTTCTCACCTCAAAACAAACATGAGGAGGCCAATAATGATTGGTAAAGCCATAATTTATCATATTGAAAGCCTAATGTAGTTCTCACCTCAAAACTTGTTTTGAGGTGAAAACAGAGTATTTTGTTTTTATCTTCATTTCTTATGTAATTTTATGTTTCCATATGTAATATTGGTTCCCAGCTGCTCCTAAGCATCTGATGATGTTGCCAAGCACCTGCCATTGCAAAAATCAAGTCATCATGAGCACCAATTCACCTGCAAAAGCAAAAGAGAATTAAGCATTGGAACCCTAAATTCCTCTCCCACTAAGCTAGGGTTGGCTATGGGATCAGAGATATCTGAGTAGAGGAGGCATAAGGGATATCAAAAGGTATGAGGCCATTTCATATCATCAAACATCAGGTCTCCATCATTTGTCGAGAAGTCATTCCAAGGAACAAGCCATTCACCACACATAAGGGACATTTTTTCTTCAAACTATGTTTCTGAGCAAAAAGGATGAATTTGACAAAATTGAGAGAGGTTTTTTTCCATAATTAGCCCAAGAAGAAAAACCTCTTTCATTTTTTACACAGGTTTCATGGTTTGGGATAAATGTCGAAAACATCATTTGCCTCAGGAGGGTTAATGCACCTCTGGAGTGACCTTGGTAAAATCAATGTTTCTCCTATATGGAATCACCAAATGACTTTCTTGATGAGTAAACTGATAGTTAGACACAAATATATTTCCAATGAGCTATCATGAGCTCAATTTTGAGTTGAGAAAGACCTTCAAAAGTTGACTGCAACAGCACTATGCATTTTGGCATTCTCATTCTGCACATTTTGACCAGTCTTGGGAGATTGGACTTTTGACAGGTAAAATTAACTTCAAATTGAAACATTCAAGATTTTATGGAAATTAGACTCGATAAGCTTTCCAACAAGCTATCCCATGCCCAATTTGGACACCGGGAAGGCCTCCAAAAGTTTCCTAAAAAAGGCACTACGCTTCTGGAAAGTGGCGCTGCGCTCCTAGAGTTTCTACCCAGTGTTATATTACACAGGCGCTGCGCTTCTGGGATGGCGGTACACTCCTGTAGGTGGTGCTATGCTTTGAACAGCAAAGCCTAAAAACACTTCACTTCACCAAAATTCATCAATTTTCCCTTTTGACAAGTATCATCATGTCTCTTGTTGTTTAGGGTGTTCATGTCAAGATTTTCTTGGTTTTTCATCTTTGAAATTAAAACCCTAATTTCTATGGTAAACCCTAGTTTTCCTACCACTCATTTCATAAGCTAAAACCCTCATCCCCACTATTGCTATCCTATCCTATCATTTACTTGTCACTCCCCAAACCCCCTCACTCATACATTTTTGCCCACACTTTCATTTACACCCATTCCTCCAAACCATTACCCATAGCACCATACCCATCATGGAGTAGAGATCATTGATTTAGAAAATCAAAATGAAACTTCAGCTCAAAACATGCTTATGAGGGAAAAGGATGCACATATTCAAAGGTTGATGGACAAACTGGAAAGAGCTAAATATATCATCACATATTTAGAATAGGAGAACAAACAGTTGAATGATAAACAGGGCCTCATGGAGCTTGAAATTCTGAAACTGAAGAAGCAAAGTGACAAAGAGGCTCATGTCACTTTGACTCCCATTGAGCAAGAAATTGAACAAGATCAGGAAACTTGGCTTGAGAGGGTCAACATGCATCTTGAAGGATTAATTGAGAAGGCCAATAGGGACAAGAAAATGCTCCGGCACATGGCATATCACTACATGACCCGCAACAAAATCTGTAACATGAGGATTAGAAAATTGAAGGCAAGGCTAAGGAGAGCTTTGGAGGGAAAAAAGAAGCAAGATAGATTGAGAATGTTGGCTGAAGCCTCCCTAGTCCATCAAAGCAGTTGATGGTGGTGTCCCATGCCAAATTTGGGAAAATTTTGAAGAGTTTTTGCATTTTTGCAATTTTGAAATTTTTAACACAGGAAATTTGCCCAAAAGAGCAGCGCCGGTATCGCATCCGATGGAGAAAAGGTTGGCATTTTTGGATTCATCATGATGAGGACATACACCTTGGAAAGTTTCAGAAGTTTTGGAGCAGATTTGGTCCACCAAAAGGTCCAAAAACTACTAAAAAAATGACCTCTCTGCCTCTTTTTGGACACACAGAAGTAGTCTTGGGAGATTCAAGTTTTGAGGGGGAAAATGACCTCCAAATTCAAAAATTCCAAGTGTTCCAGAAACCAGATATGCAGGCCTTTCTAATGAGCTATCATGAGCTCAATTTGGCTAAGGGGAAGGCCTCCGAAAGAAGGTGCAAATCGGAACTACACTTTTGACCAGTGGCACTGCACTTTTGACTTTTTCTCTCTCCTCATGGATGATTTCACTGATGTAATTGATGACATGCCATGTAAATGTAATGGTAAAATAGTGTTATAGGGTAGATTCATTAGTTAGAGGTGGTTTTGAGGTAAATGAATCAGTTTCCCCTTTTTTAGAGGCAAGTTGTTTGACTGCCTATATTCCAGTTCTCTGTTTGGAAATGGTTGAAACAACCCCTCTTCTCATGGATTCGACCCCTGAAGGTCAGGATGAGTAGGTTAGATGTCTATATTATGTGTTTTCTTGGTCATTTGGTGGGGTTGGACTCACTTGGATGCTCTGAGCTTGATTGTACATCATTGTAAGCAGTTTGGCAAGGAAATTAATAGGAATTGTAGCTATTTTTATGGGATCGCTGTGGTATGGTGTTTTAGCATAGTTTCTTCTTTTTTTATCAGTTGTTTACATATTTTATGTATGCCATCATCTATTTCACTACTTCTAATTGAATGATATCAAGATAGATAGGTAGAATCCATTGTTTGCAGTGCTCTACCTTGGGAAATCATTCAATATTCTATGTTTTCTGCTGTTTGAGAAGGATCCATGATTGCCGCATGCCCTCATGAGCTCCTCACCGATCTTAGACACCTCACTTCACTTAATTTTAAGTGCTAAAGCCTATATCTACCTTGCCCCATAGAACACCCTGCATTTTGACCTAATTTCCCAGACCTAAACTGTAGGAATTTACAGGGTAAGTTCCACAGAAAGAATACCAAAAGGACACCGCTCACAACCAGATCTCAAATCAATACACCAGTATTTTTGACGTGGTTAAAACCCTCAGAGTGCAAGGAGGGAAACAGTCCACGGCCTGTCCCAACGTGGGTACTACAGGCAATTTATTAATCAAAGAATGAAAATTTACATAAGCTTCTCTCATGCACAGATTACCCGAACAATGACCCTCCATGCGCTTTAAATAGAACTCATGGACCAATCGGGTGTCAAGCCACGGATCAAGTGTCGATAATACCGAGGTGAGAGTGAACCGTCGGATCACTACATATCGTGACCGTCGGATTGTAAGTTACAAAATGTACAACGGTAAAGAAACACACTTTACCTAACTCTAACCTAACTCTATAGTAGACCAAGTTGAACTTAACTATATCCTATGTGTCGGAATATCCTAACATCCCCCCTTAAGAACAACTTGGGATAGGATTGAAGGATTTACAAATATGACACAATAGGAGAAGGAAGGAGGCACTAGAGCCTATCCCCCCTTAGTGACAACTTCCTGAACTCCAAGCATATATCGAAGTTTAGTGAACTTCGCCTCTGTGAGAGCCTTTGTGAAGATGTCTGCAACCTGATCATCTGTTGGACAATATTGCACTTCAAGAACATGGTCATGAATGAGCTTTCTGATGAAGTGCATGTGTAGTTCAATGTGTTTGCTGCGCTGATGCTGGACTGGATCTTTGCATAGCTGAATGGCACTTTGATTATCACACCAAAGTGTGGTTGGATGCTGCTGCTCAAAGCCAAACTCTGATAGGATCTGACGAAGCCACAAGGCTTCCTTACTAGCTTCCACGGCACCACGATACTCTGCTTCTGCTGACGAAAGAGAAATGGCAGCCTGTTTCTTACAAGCCCATGTAATAGGTCCTGAACCAAGAGTGAAGACATAACCGGCAGTAGACTTCCGATCATCAGGGTCACCAGCCCAATCAGAATCAGTGAAACCAACTAACAGAGGAGCTGCTTTGGCACTGTAATGAATCCCAAACTGTACTGTACCTCGAACATAAAAAGTATTCTTTTAGCTGCTTTCCAATGACTTTCACGGGGGTTTTGCATAAAACGAGCAACAAGGCCAACAGCAAAGGAAAGATCAGGACGAGTATGGGTTAAATACAAGAGTTTTCCGACAAGTTGACGGTATAAGGTAGCATCAACTTCAGGAGAAGTACAAGAGACTGAAAGTTTGACTCCAGACTGAAAGGGAGAAGGGGCTGGCTTACAGTCTTCCATGTGAAAATGACGAAGAATATCACAAGCATACTTGGACTGGGAAAGGAAAATACCCTCTTGGATTGCAAGACTTGAAGACCGAGAAAATAGTGTAAGTGTCCTAAGTCTGTCATTTCAAATTTCTTTTTAAGGCTGGACTTCACATGGTTTATAAGGTTGGGATCACTACCAGTAAGAATAAGATCATCAACATAAAGAACAAGGATGATAAGAGAGTTGCCCACTTTCTTGGTGTAGACAGTATTGTCAGAATGACACCTAGAAAAGCCAGATTCTAAAAGAAAGCTATCCATTTTGGCATACCAAGCCCGAGGAGCTTGCTTGAGGCCATAAAGGGATTTCTTAAGTCGACAAACAAGGCTGGAGTCTGTTTGTATGAAGCCAATGGGTTGTTCCATATAGATTTCTTCCTGCAAGTCCCCATGCAAGAAGGCAGATTTAACATCCATCTGATGGACTTCCCATTTTAAAGAGGCAGCAAGGGAAAGAACAAGGCGGATAGAGTTCATTTTGGCAACAGGGGAGAAGGTTTCAGTGTAGTCAATGCCTTCAACCTGTGAAAAGCCCTTAGCAACGAGACGAGCTTTATGTTTATCAACTTTCCCATCTGGTCCATACTTGGTTCTGTAAACCCATTTACATCTAACAAGTTTGCGTCCCTTTGGTAGAGGAACAAGATCCCATGTATCATTTGTCATCAATGAATGATATTCTTCATTCATAGCTGCTTCCCAATGTGGATGGCCTGAAGCTTCTGCAAAAGTGTCAGGATCATGATTTACTGGAGCTTGAGCCAGTAAAGAAGAGGCTCTTTCAAACTGAGAACGTGTACGTCGCTGATCTGTAGGATCACCGGCAAGATCACCTGCTGCATCCCGAGTAGCACGGACCCATCTTGGAAGTTGAGGATCCTGAGAAGGTGGGGGAGGATTATCATCCTCGCTTTCATCATCTGAAGAAGAAATGTTTTCAAAAGTAGAAGAGATAGGAAGAGGTGGCACATCCGCCGGACTAGGCTCGCAGGCCGATTTATTTTCATCAAATTTTACATCTCTTCTAATGATAACATTTTTGGACTTAAATGGAATAAGTCTATAACCTTTTACATCTTCAGAATATCCAACAAAAGTACATTTCTCACTCTTAGGTTCTAAAGCTTTATGCTTTTCATCTGGAATATGGGCCCATGCTTCACTTCCAAACACACGAAAGTGACTTACATCTGGTTTAATGGAACTCCAAGCTTCTTCTGGAGTGATATTCTCTAGAACCTTAGTAGGAGTGCGATTGATTATATAATTTGCACAATTAATTGCTTCGGCCCAAAAACTAAGACTGAGTCCTTTAGATTGCAGCATACAATTAGCCATTTCCTTTAAGGTGCGATTTTTCCTTTCAGCTACACCATTTTGTTGTGGAGTGTATGGAACAGTATGTTGCATTTGAATTCCATTTTCGGTGCAAAAGTTGATGAATGTGTTTTTAACATATTCTCCACCATTATCAGTTCTTAGCTTAAGAATTTGATGTCCAGATTGTTTTTCAACAAAGGCTTTGAAGGCCAAAAAAGTGTTAAATACTTCGCTCTTGAGTTTTAAGAAGTATACCCAAGTGCGTCTGGAGAAATCATCAATGAAAGTTAAGAAGTACTTGCAGCCAGAGAATGAAGCAACAGGAAGAGGACCACATAAATCACTGTGCACAAGCTGTAAAGGGGCTGAGGCGTGCCAAGAGGCACGTTTGTCAAAACTGTCCCGATGATGTTTTCCGAGTACACATCCGGAACAAACACCATCTCTGCAAGATACCATAGGAAGACCTGTCACCATATTTTCTTTACATAGATGCTGAAGGGAGCGATAGTTTAAGTGACCAAATCGCTCATGCCAAAGTTTGCTCACTTCATCATTATGAGCAACAAATACTGAGGGAAGATTGGATGACCCAAAGTTGTGAAACTTATACAACCTTTTGGAATCATCAGCAAGACCAGTAGCTAGAATCTGTTTAGGATCTTTTAGATCCTTGATTACAACATCATGAGGTGAAAATTCAACAATTTTACCTTCACCTGAATGAGTTATCTGATAGACAGATAGAAGGTTGCAGGATAAGGTTGGAACACATAATACATCATTAAACTGACCATTGTCTAGATGAACAGTTCCAGTCCCTACAACATTAAGAGATCTATCATCACCAATATATATATTTTTGGTGTTACAATCATTTAAAGAAGAAAACATGGCTTGGTTTTTGGCCATGTGACAAGAGGCTCCAGAATCAATGAGCCACTCATGAGAATGAGAAGAAGAAGAAGATACATTTAATGCATAACCAGACTGAGATGATTGACAATGACATGCAGAAAGTGCCATTCCGGAAGTTGAAGTTGAAGTAGGCTCCACATGGATGTTATGTTTCTTCATTGCGGCTTCCAAGGCTTCCATCTTCTTAAAGCATTTAGATTCTAAGTGGCCATCTCGATTACAAAAGTTACAATGTCTATCAGTCTTCTTCCATTTGTTTTTATTGGTCTTATCATTTTGCTGAAATGATCTTTCATTTTGAGGCTGAGATGGTTTAGGACCATTCTTTTGAGGATATGACTTCTTAGGATTCTTTGAATTTGGTTGCTGCTGGGCGGCTAACGCTTTCGTGGAAGAGTTTCCAAGATTAAGAAGACCAAGGTGTAAGAGTTTTTCTTGTTCTCTTATTAAGGAATCACAAAAGGAGTCAAAGGAAGGGGCCTTGTAGTCTTGTCCTTGACAAATGAAAGCTTCCCTTGTAGAATGGAAAGTGGAAACAAATACAGAGTAGGCTGGTCCCAACTTAGTAAGGATGGAATAAATAAGGTTACCATCTTCTTTCTTAACTTTAACACCTTCCAAGAGATATCTAAGGGTCTTGAATTTGGACAAGAAATCTTCAATGCAAGAAAAATTATTAGGATCCAAAGTAAGCAGCTCATTTTCAAGTTGATGGGCTCTAATTTCATTTTTAATCCCAAAAACTTTAGCAAGTTTTTCTAATGCTTCATGAGGAGTCTCAAATTCTGCAATGTGGAATCTAAGATCAGGAGAAATAGACATCCCTATCAAACCACGTGCTTGATCTTGTCTATTTTCCCATTTTGTCGCCTTGTCTTCATCTTTTGGTTTCTTCTCTTGGTCTGTGGCTATTCTGAAGAGACCTTTACTTCTAAGTAAATCTTCCATGTATTCTACCCATTGGAAGTAGTTAGTGCTGTCAAGAATGACTTGGCATGGACTTTCCATTTTTTTTTAAAAAACTGAAGCTGAAGATGCTGAAAGTAAGTGTTCCAATGGATAGATCTCGAAAAAATAGGCGGTTTTAAAAAAAACGGCTCTGAAAAAGGCTTCCGGATGAAGAAGTTATGGCTTTTTGAAAAAAAAATTGTTGATGTTGCCGGCAAAGTGCGCGAATGTGCGGGAATGAAAAAATCCGCCCCCACAAAATGGAGACTTGAACCCAAGACCTCTACTCTCTTAAAATAGCTTTGAACCAATTGATCTATACAAAAAATTTGAGAGAGAGAGAGAGAGAGAGAGAGAAAGAGAGGGGGGGGGGGCCTTGGTTTGCGTGCTTGCCTTGAGAAAGCTCTTTTTCCCTACAAAACACAAAACACAAAACCCAACACGAATATGCAAAGAAAAACGAACCTTGCGGCTCGAAGTTAGCTTTAGCCAAAAAACTAAAAAAAAAAAAATTAAAAAAAACTCAAAGTTAGCTTTAGCCGAAAAACTAAATATTTTTCTCAATGTTTCTGATTTTCCGAGATCACACTAAGGTGCAGGGAAAAGAGCATACGCATGAGAAAAATCCTTCCTTTCTGTTTCTGATTTGCCCAGATCGCACAGAGTCGCAGGGCAAAGAGCATACACAGAAATCAAAGGTATAGATCCGGTTAAAAAAAAGGCTAAATAAACTGAGACCGAAATAAGCAGAGAGAAAATAACAGTAAACTGCAAAAAAAACACTGTATACCTCCCGATCTGAAAAATGACGCAGCTAGGGCTATCGGAAACCTTTTCGCGTGAAACGAAAGGGGTTCCTCACTGGAACAGATGCTCCGAACGCAACAGAGCAGTCCTCTCGGCCCGAAAGCAGTCAGAAACAGCAGATCTAGGAAACGACAGCCGCATGCAGTTCTACCGGCTTCAGATTTGGATCACCAATGGACGCGGCCCTCAAATAGCTCTGATACCATGTAGGAATTTACAGGGTAAGTTCCACAGAAAGAATACCAAAAGGACACCGCTCACAACCAGATCTCAAATCAATACACCAGTATTTTTGACGTGGTTAAAACCCTCAGAGTGCAAGGAGGGAAACAGTCCACGGCCTGTCCCAACGTGGGTACTACAGGCAATTTATTAATCAAAGAATGAAAATTTACATAAGCTTCTCTCATGCACAGATTACCCGAACAATGACCCTCCATGCGCTTTAAATAGAACTCATGGACCAATCGGGTGTCAAGCCACGGATCAAGTGTCGGTAATACCGAGGTGAGAGTGAACCGTCGGATCACTACATATCGTGACCGTCGGATTGTAAGTTACAAAATGTACAACGGTAAAAAAACACACTTCACCTAACTCTAACCTAACTCTATACTAGACCAAGTTGAACTTAACTATATCCTATGTGTCAGAATATCCTAACAGCCCAACTCCATCTAATCTAGCAAACACCAACAAATTCAATCAAAACCTTTCGAGCTACTATACCTAGCCTAAAATCCCTATCTGATCCAGTCACCTTGACTAAGATCCTAAAGGAGAGAGCCCTCTCCCAGCCTTGTAGGGCTAGCTACAAGGCTAAGTTTGGTCTGTGGTTACCCTAGAATTGCCTCCCTTCAGCCTGAGGTCAATCTAAGTGATAACATAATGACAACCATACTGGGGAACATAGTTTTATGTTCCTCTGCAAAATGTATCAAGTTTAGATTTGATTATTGATGATGGACAATCATGAGACACTGGAAGGCTGAAATCATTCACCTGGTGACTCCAAATCAGTTTCGGTATCAGATCCAAGGACTCCATTGGAGGATGAAGCCAACCAACAAAAACATGAAAGGACAATATGGAAAGATTAGGTATTCAAGTTGTAATTTCATCCAAGACATTATGTTCTTTGTTATAAATTATTTCTTCTCTTTTCCCAAGAATGTCAAGAAAGCTTTACAAAGTATATTATATTTGAGAGAAGATCCTAGACCTGCATTTGATTCTTTCCCTTTGAAGATTGTGAATACCAAATATTCATGTGCCTATGATCTTGATCAAGACCCTTCTTCTAAATCTTATGATGACCGTATTCAAACTGATGAGCCTAAAGAGACCAAGACTGATTCTACACCTTCTGTACATATTCCTATACCTTGTAAAATTCTAGATAGATACAAGCCTCTAATTTTACCTCCTATATCCCATGCTTTCCCTAAATATCATTACCTATATCTACCAAGATTTGATGGTGACTGTGACAGCATCACTGTTGAGAGACATGTACTGAATTTTGAGTCTTTTCTTGACCTTTTTGAAGTTGATGAAGAGGATGTCAGTATTAGGCATTTTTCTCTTTCTTTGCAAGGCAAATTCAAGAGTTGGTTCAAAAACCTGCCTGATGCGAGCATCTCGGATTTCCAGCAGTTCGTCAAATTTTTCCTCGACAAGTGGGTGGTCAAACAGAACCCTTTCTTGATTCTAGAAGAGTATAATCAACTGAAAATACAGCCAGGGGAGAGAGTACAACATTTTTCTGCCAGGTTTAACCAAGTCTATTTTTCAATGCCGGTTACTATAAGACCTCCTCCTGGATCTTCTCTCTTACACTACCTAGAAGCCTTTGATCTGGAAATGGAGTTTCAGCTGAGAGAAAGGAACCTTGAAACACTTGAAGAGATGCAAAATAGTGCAGTAGATGTAGAGGCTAATCTGCTGATCAGAAGCGCAAAGTTGAAGGAAAAAGAGATGAAGAACATAGATCCAGAGGAATCGACATCTTTAGAGGTAAAGCTCGACATTTTGGTAAGCGCAATGGAAGAGATTATGCAAAAGATCACCACAAGGAATGAATATGATGTTCAATACCATGGCTCGCTGATTGAAGAAGAACAATTGGCTGATCCAAAACATTTTATTTCTTATCCCAGTTGTCATAGATCTGATAATGATTGTTTTATAGATCAGCTTGTAGAAGAGAGATTGGTAGATCTGACATGTATGCTTGATGATTTACCTAAGTTTGATCAGTATGATGATGATGATGTTCTCCAAACAGAGGCTAGTCTTGAAGACAAATCAACAGCTGGTTTGTGGAAGGAGGAAGTTCACTTTCAGCAGCTCGAATACAGTGATCAGCCGTTACATATCATCTATGGAAGTGAGGAGGAAAGTGTAGAAAATTTTGAAGTAAGTGAAGGATCTTTGCCTTTTTGTTTTACTTTGTTTCAGTTCATTAGAGACAACTTTCGTGCAATCAGAAATCAACCGTCAATAAGTTTTGAGATGGACCATCTAGAGGGCAATGAAATCCTTGTTCAAGACTTCTCATATCTAGATTTGTAGCCACCGAATGCCATTGAATGTCAGGTTGCAGATGAAGACTTGGAAGCTGGAACATATGATCAAATGATGCAAGATGATTCCGTACCATTCTGTTTTGAATCATTTCAGTTTTTGAAGGGAAATTTGCATAGTATATCTTCAAATGAGCAGCCTGTCGAAAATCATGCAATCTCATTGGAACCAATAGAAAATAGGTTGCAATAGTCTTTTCAAGTTTTTCACGATCCAATAGCTGATGTGTTGAATGATGTTTGCAGTCAAAGTCCTTCTCCATTAGCTAACTGTGAGCTTGAAACAAGTATTGATACAAACTTGATCCAGCAGCTGGTTGCTTTGTCATTTTCAGCAGAAGTCTCGTCACAAAGCTCAGATGAAAGTTTGCATTCATGGTATGAGGTGAAGCAAAGTAATCCATTGGATGGGCTAAGTCCCAATGCACATGAATTTCAAAATCCTTGTGCAGTATTTTTGGAGTCAAATAGAGAATCCATATTATTCAACGAATCTGTTTACAAGTTTTCATGGGAGTTGCCTTTCAGTGGTTCTCTCTTGTTGTTCATAAGAAAACACTTGCGGAGAATTCAAATAGCAGCCAACATGCTTACTTGGTTGCATTGGTTGTTTCATTTCACTTGATCAGGTGATGAATGGAACAGTTAGAGTAGGTTTATTGAATAAGCTCCACTTTGAGCATCTTTTCCATTTTATCAGTTGTGTTTTAGTATCGAGTCAGTTTTTAGTTGAGTAAAATTCAGTTTGTGTCGTCAAGTCGTCAGTTTTCAGTCTTGCATTTTAGTTTGAGTTTTTGACTCCATGCCCAATGGATAAGGCTACTAGGTCAACAGTGTTCTTGGCACCTCCAAGGAGCTACCATACCCATTGGAGCCAATGTTAGTGTCAGTGTCTTCACACTGCCATTGGTGATCAAAATCTGCTCTTTTGCATTTCATACTAGGAGTCCCATACTGATGAGTTTTCATTCCATTAGGTCATGGATTCACTGATGGTAGGGTTTTCTTCAAATTTTTCCCTCATGATCTGTACTTGCTGTTGGCATTATGATACAGGTGTTTTCCTTGATGGCAACTCACTCAGAGGTATGATACAGGTGGCAACTCAATCAGATGACAGATCATAGTACAGCAAGTCAAGAGAGAGATATACGCAAGTTAACCTTGATGAAAGTGCGTATACACGTGGGTGAGAAGAACAAAAGGCATGTATATGTACACACACAGGTTCATAGAATGAAAGGTGCGTACATGTTGGAAAACGAAGTTTTAGTCCATGGTATTTGGTCCGAAGTGTTGACCCCAAGTATTGGGTCCAAGGTATTGATTCAACATGGTTTTGGACCATGGTATTGAGAGAATCCTAAACCTATATAAAGAGAAGATCATTAGGCCAAGGGGAGGGGTGCAAGTTATGAATATTTGATGAAGTGTGAGAACTAGGATGATGGTTATGGGTTTGTGATGTTGTGCTTGATCTGAATCAAGGATGCACCTATGTTGTTGATGATGGATGATGGATCGGGATCATAAGGCTTGGACTGTATTATCATTGTGTGGTTTGATCATGGATAGACTAGATCTGAATTATTGACGCATGTTTTATGGTATGAATGTTATGATCTGGGTATGACTGATGTCTGGAACAACTACAAAGTTATGAGTAAGTATTTGCAGATCTGTACACGGGTTGGCTTTGGTAAAAGCGCATATGTACGCTGGTTTGATTCTTCATAGTAGCGTATACATTATGAGATATGATATTTGAAGTTGCAGTTGGATCTGGTTATTGTTGCAGAGTTCTGTTGTCTGTTCTGTGTTCTGGTTTCAGTGGTTCAGTATTGGGTGATTCAGAGATTGATGATGCAGGTATAAGTTGATGATTGTATTGCAGTGGTGATTGCTTTGTATTTATGGATCCAGTCTGAAAATGTATGAAATGTGGTCCCAAGAAGATGGTAGAGTTCAGTAGGCCGGCGCCTACGTACTGGTAAACATATCAGCCAGTACAAGAGCCAGGGGGTTGTAGCTCCCTTCCAGGAGCTGCTGGAAAATGAGTGAAGGTTGGAGCCTTCAGTAGGCCGATGCCTACGTACTAGTAAATGGATCGGCTAGTACAAGAGCTAAGAAGGTTGTAGCCTTCTGCAGGTAGAAGCCTGCATACTGGTATAAGACTGCACCAGTACTATTGTAAAAATAAGTTTCTTATTAAAAGAAGATAGAGACGAATTGTAGCAGGTGGTTTTCACCCACATTGGGTTTCCACCTTATATCATGGTGTTCATGTGTGCTCCTTATGTGTGATGATATGTTCTGTTTTACTGCACCTGTTTACTGTTAATATGGTTCTGATGCACTCATTAAGGATCAACTAACTGAATCATAAGTTTACTTTATATACGCTTGTTTCATTACACACAGTTGTGTATACAGGCGGTTTGTCTTAACTGAAGTAGCGTATATGAATCTGAGTATGAAAATGAAAAAGTTACATTGATTTGGTAATACTGATTCACCCCCCCCCCCCCCCCCCCCCCCCTTCTCAATATTATTTCCAACAATTGGTATCAGAGCAGGTCCTTTGGTAGAAGCTTGATCGCTTGAAAGAGATCCATAGAATAATGGGAAAGAAAGCATGTCAAAAGAAGAAGACAGCTCAAAGGAACAATGATAGTCTGTCGTTGAGTGGAAGAAAGTGTTTAGATCCTGAATCACCTCAGATTGAAGATGAACAAGCAAATGAAGCATCAGATAAAATCACAGGTCAACAAGAGCTACTTAGCAAAAGGGAGAGTGCACTCAAAGAAGAAATTATCAGTTTAAAAGCTCAGCTAGAATGTGACTTCAGAGTTCGTCAAATGCTGCAGGAGATGAATGAAGAACAAGAAAAAGAGATTTTCATACTAAGGCAACAAGTGGAAGAAGGAATAAAGTCTGAAGAAATTTTGAAGAATCAATGTCTAGAAAAGGAAGAACAACATCAGGATGAGGTAAATATCTTGAAAGGTAAATTATAAGAAAAGGATAAACTATTACGATTTCAAGACAATACTAAGATTTTGGATGATATTCTTGGTAGTCAAAGGTCCCCTGCTATCAAAACTGGTCTTGGTTTTTATGAATCTGTTGAAGGTGAATCTAGCTCACAAGGTGAGGCAAGGAACTCTAATGAGAAATCTAAAATGATCAACAAGGAGATGAGAGGACAAGAGCCAAGGAAAGAAATTTCTCAAAGAAAATATTTTGCTCCTAATTGTGGAAGTGATAGACAATTATTTCCTCCGATGAATAATGTTGAATGTTATGTATGTCATAATCTTGGACATGTTGTAGCCAGATGCAGAAGTAGAATGGTTCAAGACTGTCACACAGAAAGATCATCACGTTCGAGGTACTTTAAGGGATATTGTTTTGCTTGCAATATGTTTGGTCACAAAGCCATTGATTGCTACAGAAGGAATATGAAACATGTAAGATGTTATGCATGTAACAAGCTTAGACACATAGCAAAGGAATGCAGAAGAAGATTTTGAGCACCATACCAAAAGGAGAAAACATGATCACAATTGAAGATATGGAAGAAAAAGGAAGTACAGCCAGAAAGACGTGGCATGGCAAAGTATACAGACATGACAGACTTAGAGGAAGCTGGAAGAGTGGAACATCAGTGTTCGAAATATCATACGCAAGTTTCATGAAGATAAGTCACGTATATACACGAGTTAGACGCTGCACAGTCGCATATATGATGTTCTGAAGAAAAGCAGTAGTACAGAAGTTTGATATGCTTCAGTCATTGGTATATGATGGTTGGCACAGGCTCAGGGGGAGCATATGTTTCAAATAATGCATTGTTGGCATTATGGTTAGAAGTCCTTGGTGATGATGCTTATTGACATATCTTGCTACTAATTTTTTATTGACCAAAAGAATGGATTGCAGACCTTGCATGTGCTCAGGGGGAGCATGGACAAATTGATACATCTTGACATGTACAAAGGGGGAGCTCAATCAGAAACTTCAACATGTACTCAGGGGGAGCATGGACAGCAAAATGTATATCGAAGAAGAGAATATCTTGGTCCACCCCTTGCCCTTGATGTCAAAGGGGGAGAGTGACTTGGTGTGGTGGTTGCCATCAAGTCCAAAGAGGGCGATTGTTGGCATTATGATACAGGTGTTGTCCTTGATGGCAACTCACTCAGAGGTATGATACAGGTGGCAACTCAATCAGATGACAGATCATAGTACAGCAGGTCAAGAGAGAGATATACACAAGTTAACCTTGATGAAAGTGCGTATACATGCAGGTGAGAAGAAAAAAAGGCACGTATATGTACACACGAAGGTTCACAGAATGAGAGGCGCGTACATGTCGGAAAACAAAGTTTTGGTCTGTGGTATTTGGTCCATGGTATTTGGTCTGAAGTGTTGATCCCAGGTATTGGGTCCAAGGTATTGGTTCAACATGGTTTTGGACCATGGTATTGAGAGAAGCCTAAACCTATATAAAGAGAAGATCATTAGGCCAAGGGGAGGGGTGCAAGTGATGAATATTTGATGAAGTGTGAGAACTAGGATGCTAGTTATGGGTTTGTGATGTTGTGCTTGATCTGAATCAAGGATGCACCTATGTTGTTGATGATGGATGATGGATCAGGATCATAAGGCTTGGAATGTATTATCATTATGTGGTTTGATCATGGATAGACTAGATCTGAATTATTGACACATGTTTTATGGTATGAATGTTATGATCTGGATATGACTGATGTCTGGAACAGCGACAAAGTTATGAGTAAGTATTTGCAAATTTGTACGCGGGTTGGCTTGGTAAAAGCGTGTATGTATGTTGGTTTGATTCTTCATAGTAGCGTATACATTATGAGATATGATATTTGAAGTTCCATTTGGATCTGGTTATTGTTGCAGAGTTCTGTTGTCTATTGTGTGTTCTGGTTTCAGTGGTTCAGTATTGGGTGATTCATAGATTGATGATGCAGGTATAAGTTGATGATTGTATTGCAGTGGTGATTGTTTTGTATTTATGGATCCAGTCTGAAAATGTATGAAATGTGGTCCCTAGAAGATCGTAGAGTTCAGTAGGTCGGCGCCTACGTACTGGTAAACATATCAGCCAGTACAAGAGCTAGGGGGTTGTAGCTCCCTTCCAAGAGTTGTTGGGAAACGAGTGAAGGTTGGAGCCTTCAATAGGCCGACGCCTACATACTAGTAAATGGATCGGCTAGTACAAGAGCTAAGAATTTTGTAGCCTTCTGTAGGTAGAAGCCTGCGTACTGGTATAAGACTGCACCAGTACTATTGTAAAAAGAAGTTTCTTATTAAAAGAAGATAGAGACAAATTACAGCAGGTGGTTTTCATCCACATTGGGTTTCCACCTTATATCATGGTGTTCATGTGTGCTCCTTATGTTTGATGATCTGTTCTATTTTACTGCACCTGTTTACTGTTAATATGGTTCTGATGCACTCATTAAGGATCAACTAACTGAATCATAAGTTTACTTGATATACGCTTGTTGCATTACACACAGTTGTGTATACACGCGGTTTGTCTTAACTGAAGTAGCATATATGAATATGAGTATGAAAATGAAAAAGCTACATTGATTTGGTAATACTGATTCACCCCCCCCCCCCCTCTCAGTATTATTTCCAACAATTGGTATCAGAGCAAGTCCTTTGGTAGAAGCTTGATCGCTTGAAGGAGATCCGTAGAACAATGGGATAGAAAGCGCGTCAAAAGAAGAAGACAGCTCAAAAGAACAATGACAACCTACCGTTGAGTGGGAGCAAGTGTTCAGATCCTGAATCACCTCAGATTGAAGATGAACAAGCAAATGAAGCATAAGATAAAATCACAGGTCAACAAGACCTACTTAGTAAAATGGAGAGTTCACTCAAAGAAGAAATTATCAGTTTAAAAGCTCAGCTAGAATGTGCCTTTATAGTTCGTCAAATGTTGTAGGAGCTAAATGAAGAACAAGAAAAAGAGATTTTCATACTAAGGCAACAAGTGGAAGAAGAAAGAAAGTCTGAAGAAATTTTGAAGAAGCAATGTCTGGAAAAGGAAGAACAACATCAAGTTGAGGTAAATATCTTGAAAGGTAAATTAGAAGAAAAGGATAAACTATTATGATTTCAAGACAGTACTAAGATTTTGGATGATATTCTTGGTAGTCAAAGGTCCCCTGCTATCAAAACTGGTCTTGGTTTTTATGAATCTGTTGAAGGTGAATCTAGCTCACAAGGTAAGGCAAGGAACTCTAATGAGAAATCTAAAATGATCAACAAGGAGATGAGAGGACAACAGCCAAGGAAAGAAATTTCTCAAAGAAAATCTTTTGCTCCTAATTGTGGAAGTGATAGATGATTATTTCCTCCGATGAATAATGTTGAATGTTATGTATGTCATAATCTTGGACATGTTGCAACCAGATGTAGAAGTAGAATGGTTCAAGACTGTCACACAGAAAGATCATCACGTTCGAGGTACTTTAAGGGATATTGTTTTGCTTGCAATATGTTTGGTCACAAAGCCATTGATTGCTACAGAAGGAATATGAAACATGTAAGATGTTATGCATGTAACAAGCTTGGACACATAGCAAAGGAATGCAGGAGAAGATTTTGGGCACCATACCAAAAGGAGAAAACATCATCACAGTTGAAGATATGGAAGAAAAAGGAAGTACAGCCAGAAAGACGTGGCATGGCAAAGTATACAGACATGACAGACTTAAAGGAAGCTGGAAGAGTGGAACATCAGTGTTCTAAATATCATATGCAAGTTTCATGAAGATAAGTCGCATATATACGCGAGTTAGACGCTGCACAATTGCGTATATGATGTTCTGAAGAAAAGCAGTAGTACAGAAGTCTAATATGGTTCAATCACTGGTATATGATGGTTGACACAGGCTCACGGGGAGCATATGTTTCGAATAATGCATTGTTGGCATTATGATTAGAAGTCCTTGGTGATGATGCTTATTGACATATCTTGCTACTAATTTTTGATTGACCAAAAGAATAGATTGCAGACCTTGCATGTGCTCAGGGGGAGCATGGACGAATTGATACATCTTGACATGTACAAAGGGGGAGCTCAATCAGAAACTTCAGCATGTACTTAGGGGGAGCATGGACAGCAGAATGTATATCAAAGAAGAGAATATCTTGGTCCACCCTTTTCCCTTGATGTCAAAGGGGGAGAGTGACTTGGTGTGGTGGTTGCCATCAAGTCCAAAGGGGGAGATTGTTAGCATTATGATACAGGTGTTGTCCTTGATGGCAACTCACTCAGAGGTATGATACAGGTGGCAACTCAATCAGATGACAGATCATAGTACAGCAGGTCAAGAGAGAGATATACGCAAGTTAACCTTGATGAAAGTGCGTATACACGCTGGTGAGAAGAACAAAAGGCGCGTATACGTACACACGCAGGTTCACAAAATGAAAGGCGCGTACATGTCAGAAAACTAAGTTTTGGTCCGTGGTATTTGGTCCATGGTATTTTGGTATTGGTCCATGGTATTTGGTCCGAAGTGTTGACCCTAGGTATTGGGTCCAAGGTATTGGTTCAACATGGTTTTGGACCATGGTATTGAGAGAAGCCTAAACCTATATAAAGAGAAGATCATTAGGCCAAGGGGAGGTGTGCAAGTGATGAATATCTGATGAAGTGTGAGAACTAGGATGCTAGTTATGGGTTTGTGATGTTGTGCTTGATCTGAATCAAGGATGCACCTATGCTGTTGATGATGGATGATGGATCGGGATCATAAGGCTTGGAATGTATTATCATTATGTGGTTTGATCATGGATAGACTAGATCTGAATTATTGATGCATGTTTTATGGTATGAATGTTATGATCTGGGTATGACTGATGTCTGGAACAACTACAAAGTTATGAGTAAGTATTTGCATATCTATACATGGGTTGGCTTTGGTAAAAGCGCATATGTACACTGGTTTGATTCTTCATAGTAGTGTATATATTATGAGATATGATATTTGAAGTTGCAGTTGGATCTGGTTATTGTTGCAGAGTTCTGTTGTCCGTTCTGTGTTCTGGTTTCAATGGTTCAGTATTAGGTGATTCAGAGATTGATGATGCAGGTATAAGTTGATGATTGTATTGCAATGGTGATTGTTTTGTATTTATGGATCTAGTCTGAAAATGTATGAAATGTGGTCCCTGGAAGATCGTAGAGTTCAGTAGGTCGGTGCCTACGTACTAGTAAACATATCGCCTAGTACAAGAGCCAGGGGGTTGTAGCTCCCTTCCAAGAGCAGCTGGAAAACGAGTGAAGGTTGGAGCCTTTAGTAGGCCGACACCTACGTACTAGTAAATGGATCGGCTAGTACAAGAGCTAAGAAGGTTCTAGCCTTCTGTAGGTAGAAGCCTGCGTACTGGTATAAGACTGCACCAGTACTATTGTAAAAAGAAGTTTCTTATTAAAACAAGATAGAGACGAATTGCAGCAGGTGGTTTTCACCCACATTGGGTTTCCACCTTATATCATGGTGTTCATGTGTGCTCCTTATGTGTGATGATCTGTTTTGTTTTATTGCACCTGTTTACTGTTAATATGGTTCTGATGCACTCATTAAGGATCAACTAACTAAATCATAAGTTTACTTGATATACGCTTGTTGCATTACACACAGTTGCGTATACATGCGGTTTTTCTTAACTGAAGTAGCGTATATGAATCTGAGTATGAAAATGAAAAATTTACATTGATTTAGTAATATTGATTCACCCCCCCACCTCTCAGTATTATTTCTAACACTTGTTGATCCTCTTTCATATATTTTAGTCATGGCTCATGTTCACTTTGCAATTCATTTCAGTAGGTCTTACGGTTTAGTCTCATTAGGTTTTAGGGTCCCACCATGGTCAAATCCAATAATTACATGCCAATAATGATCAGCAAGGACACGAGGAGGCCAATAATGATTGGTAAATCCATAATTTATTATATTGAAAGCCTAATGTAGTTCTCACCTCAAAACTTGTTTTGAGGTGAAAACAGAGTATTTTGTTTTTATCTTCATTTCTTATTTAATTTTATATTTCCATATGTAATATTGGTTCCCAGCTGCTCCTAAGCATCTGATGATGTTTCCAAGCACCTGCCACTACAAAAATCAATTCATCATGAGCACCAATTCACCTGCAAAAGCAAAAGAGAAGCAAGCACTAAAACCCTAAATTCCTCTCCCACTGAGCTAGGGTTGGCTATGGGACCAGAGATATTTGAGCAGAGGAGGCATAAGGGATATCAGAAGGTATGAGGCCATTTCATATCATCAAAAATTAGGTCTCCAACATTTTTCGAGAAGTCATTCCAAGGAACAATCCATTCACCACACATAAGGGATGGTTTTTCTTCAAACTGTGTTTCTGAGAAAGAAAAGATGAATTTGAAAAAAGAGAGAGAGGTTTTTGTCCATCATTGGCCCAAGAATAAAAACCTCTTTCAGTTCTTACACAGGTTTCATGGTTTGGGAGAAATGTTGAAAACATCATTTGCCTCAGGAGGGTTAATGCACCTCTGGAGTGACCTTCGTAAAATCAATTTTTCTCCTAGATGCAATGACCAAATGACTTTCTTGATGAGTCAAATGATAGGTAGATGGTGGTGTCCCATGCCAAATTTGGGCAAATTTTGAATAGTTTTTTCATTTTTGCAATTTTGAAATTTTTAACACGGGAAATTTTCCCAAAAACAGTGGCGCCGCGCTTTTTCCTGGGGCATCAGATGGAGAAAAGGTTGGAATTTTTGGATTCAACATGATGAGGACATACACCCTGGAAATTTTCAGAAGTTTTGGAGCAGATCTGGTCCACCAAAAGGTCCAAAAACTACTAAAAAATGACCTCTCTGCCTCTTTTTGGACACACAGAAGCAGTCTTGGGAGATTCAAGTTTTGAGGGGGAAAATGACCTCCAAATTCAAAAATTCCAAGTTTTCCAGAAACTAGACTTGAAGACCTTTCCAATGAGCTATCATGGGCTCAATTTGGCTAAGGGGAAGGCCTCCAAAAGCAGGTGGAAAGCAGCGTTATGCTTTTGACCAGTGGCGCTACGCTTTTGACCAGTTTGCCCAGAAAATCAAAATTTCGCCTGTTTTGACTGTAAATTTGTTTTCTCTCTCCTCATGGATGATTTCACTGATGTAATTGATGACATGGCATGTAAATGTAATGGTAAAATAGTTTTATAGGGTAGATTCATTAGTTAGAGGTGGTTTTGAGGTAAATGAATCAGTTTCCCCTTTTTTAGAGGCAAGTTGTTTGACTGCCTATATTCCAGTTCTCTGTTTGGAAATGGTTGAAACAACCCCTCTTCTCATGGATTCGACCCCTAGAGGTCAAGATGAGTAGGTCTCTATATTATGTGTTTTCTTGGTCATTTTGAGGGGTTGGACTCACTTGGATGCTCTGAGCTTGATTGTACACCATTGTAAGCAGTTTGGCAAGGAAATTAATAGGAATTGCAGTTATTTTATGGGATCACTATGGTATGGTGTTTTAGCATAGTTTCTTCTTTTGTTATTAGTTGTTTACATATTTTATGTATGCCATTATCTATTTCACTACTTCTAATTGAATGATATCAAGATAGATAGGTAGAATCCATTGTTTGTAGTGCTCTACCTTGGGAAATCATTTAGTATTCTATGTTTTCTATTGTTTGAGAAGGATCCATGATTTCCACATGCCCTCCTCAGCTCCTCACCAGTCTTAGACACCTCACTTCACTTAATTTCAAGTGCTAAAGCCTATACCTACCTTGCCCCATAGAACACCCTGCATTCTGACCTAATTTCCCAAACCTAAACTGCCTAGCTCCATCTGATCCAGCAAACACCAACAAATTCAATCAAAACCTTTCAAGCTACTATACCTAGCCTAAAATCCCTATTTGATCCAGTCACCTTGACTGAAATCCTAAAGGAGAGAGCCCTCTCCCAGCCTTGTAGGGCTAGCTACAAGGCTAAGCTTGGTTTTTGGTTACCCTGGAATTGCCTCCCTTCAGCCTGAGGTCAATCTAGGTGATAACATATACAACTTAAAACATTCTTTTTCTTCAATTGCTTGATTTTTATCTGTAATCATCTTGTCACCTCTGATATCTTTGTGTTCCATCATTCTATCATCTATGATATCTGTCATGTGTCAGGTGTTACTTAGTTTTAGCCCATCATCTTTGTTCATGTTGTTTGAAGATTTCTCAATTTTAATGGCCTCTTTCACCCTTCTTTTTAAATAATGGTCCTCTTTGTGAATTAATTTTGCATGTTCCATGCAAATATAGTGTGAGGAAGAACATGCATGCTCTGGGCCTAATTTTCCCGACATATTTCTTGCAATATCATTAATGTGTTCTTTTAACCTTATGCCCAAGGATCTCCCTGTTTCACCTATATATACCTTTCCACATGAACAGGGAATAGAGTATACTCCTTTGTGATTTTTTGGGTCTATTAAGTCTTTGGCAGAATCAAGCATGTTTTTGATGGTGTTTGGGGGAGTGAAGGCAACCATGATGTTATGTTTGGTGAGAATTCTAGCAATTTTGTCTGTGGTTCCTTTTATATAGGGTAAGGAGATTCTAGGGTTTTCAAGAGATTTTCTTTTTTGGGTTTTGGTTGTGGTTTCTTTAATTATTTTTTGGATAATGTTTTTCTAATAACCATTGTTTATAAAGACTTTGTAGAGATGGTTAAGTTCTTCCTCTAAATGTTTGGGGTTAGAGATTCTAGAAGCTCTAGTAGCTAGGGTTTTGATGACGCCGACTTTTTGCTTCGAATGGTGGTGGGAATTTGAGTGAAGATATTCGTTGGTGTGAGTTTATTTCCTGAAGGCCTGGTGGTTTAGTTTACCATTTTTCTTGGTGAGGAGGACATCTAAGAAAGGGAGTTGGTTGTCATTTTCAATTTCAATTGTGAATTTTATGTGTTCAGAGACACTGTTTATGTGTGATAAAAATTCATTAAGTTTATCTAAACCATGGCTCCATTTAGCGAATATGTCATCTACATATCTTTTCCATTCTTCAGGGGTAAATGGGAAATACCTAAGGGCCATTTGTTCAAAGTGTTCCATGTATAAGTTGGCAATTATTGGTGATAAAGGAGAACCCATGGCAACACCATGAGTTTTCTCATAGGTTTTTCCTTTGAAACTTAAAATTCCATACATGACTGAATATGACAATTATTACATCATAGGTCTTTACATGACATTTACATCAAATGATATACATGTCATTTATAACAAATACCAAAGTTCTAAACAAGACCATGATAGTTATCAACGACTATCATACACCATATATGATCTGTACCATAAGCATTTGTCAGCAGCATCCAGAACAACAACCTGTATATTACCATTATCAGTTGACAAGACAAGACAATGTACCTTTAATATCATCAACCTGTGATAAAGTATGTTGCATATAGATATCAACTTATTCTCTTGATCTTATCAATATCAACTTGCTCCGTTTCCTTAGAAGAAAAGCCTTAACATAGCCTTCCATGAATCAACTAAGAATATTTCATATCTCCAAGTAGTAACACAAAACTATTCACAACATATCATATGTATGTGAAAACACCATAGTCATCATCCATAACTATACCATCATCATTGTACCAAGAACTGCATGATCTTTCCATAACAACCCTCAATATAGCAACCATGTATCTTCACTAGAGAGTTTTCTAATATACCACATCTGATAAGCATCAATCATGATAATCAAAATATGTGAGTATCAAATCCATCATCATGAAGTAAGATAGCATCATCATTATGTGACTAAGTAAGTCATGTCTCCAAATATCCATGTCTTCAAATAGCCATGTCTTCATGAGACCTGCAATAACACCATTCTCTTGGCCAACAAACAATATTTACTGATATGCAACTTAAGTAATCATCCATGTAACCAACGTAATGTGTATCCATCATAGAGAAAGAAATATGTATCTAGCTTCTCATCAATGAGAAAAGCAAATCATGACCTCACACTCAAACTTTCTTGATATCTTCAAGATCAATAATCCTCAACCTATATACCATGTGAGATCCAAGAACTATAGGAATCTTCATTCATAACTACACCATATGAAATTTATGCATCTTTGAAGGCATGATGACAGCAGCATACTTAACATCAGCAAATAATGAAGATGTGTACTCAAACTTTGTTCTTCTCCTTGAACATATGAATATCACCATGTGTTAAAATTGGAAACTAGGGTCAAACTCCATGTGGGTCATCTTATTTATGGCAGTTGATATTTTTCTTGGATCCCTCTCATTGAGAGGTGTAGGATTGATCTAAAGATCATCCGATTCCGATAAGTTTTCATGGAGTTATGAATTTATTTGCGTTATAAGACAATTCGTCAAGGTCGTCCAACAACCAAATAAACCCCACATGTGCTCAACGTTTTAGTATAAATAGAGGTGGTCTTCAAGTCATTTCAACACACTTGGGATATCTTCCTCTCTCTACTTTTCTTTGGGTTTTAGTAGGAGGAGAGATCCTAAGGAATAACGTTGCCCTGATCCAGAGGACAGAAAGTCGGAACTGTCGGAGCGAAACTACCAGAACTGCCGGAAAAGCCGAAAAAGCTGAAACTGTCGGAAAAGCCGAAACTACCAAAAAATCCAGAACTGCAAGAAATGCTGGAAAAGCTGGAAAATTTGGAACTGCCGGAAAAGCCAGAACTTCTGGAAAATCCAGAAAAGTCAGAAATGCCGGAAAAGCCGGAATTGTCGGAAAAGCTGGAAATGCCGGAAAAGCCGGAACTGCCAGAAAATCTGGAAAAGCTGGAAAAGCCAGAAATGTCGGAAATGTTGGAAATGCCAGAAAAGCCAGAACTGCCAGAACTGTCGAAAAAGTAGGAACTACTAGAACTTCCAGGAACAACCAGAACTGTCGAGAACAGCCAAATTACCAGAACTACCGTGAACTACCGAAACAGCCAGAGCATCTGTCTCCGAAGGAGAGCAGCATGCAAGGGATAGCTAACTAACATTGGGACAGTTGTATGGTACTTAGCAGCAAGTACACCAAGCATGCAATGTTACAGCTAGCATGCAAGGGACAACTAGCATGCAACAACAAGCATGCTAAGGACAACAAGCATGCTAGGGACAACAAGCAAGCAAGGTGTAGCCAACATAGGTTAGGATGGCAACATGGTGCAGCAATGGCACATAATGCAGTACAGTGATGGGTACAATCATGATTAATGAAGCGTGATGAGATGCAGCATAGTGATGATGGGTGCAGCATGGTGCAGCGCAGTGAGGTGCAGCATGATGTCGAAATACAGCACAACGATAGGTGAAGAATTCACCTTGGAGAATTAATTGAAGCAACATGTCTTCAACAAATCTCATGTATCATCTTCTTAGAGATGATCTATGCTCTTATCTAGATAAGTCAAAGTGTTGAATTTTGTTGTAAACATGCTATCTCTCTCTCTCTCTGTTGAACGATTGAAGAACATATAAGAAGAGTTGATCAAGGGTTTCCCCACATTGGGGTTTGTCCCTGGCTAGTGCCACATCTTGTGTCCTCTTGTCTTGGCTTGTCTTCTACGATTTATGTTTATGTTCTATCTGCAGTTTACTTTAATGCTGATGTGATTGCTAATCTGGAAAAGATATGGAGTTAACTGTGAAAATTGAAATAAATTGTTCTAAGCATAGAACATACCTAAAATTAACATGGTATCAGAGCTGAGGTAAAGACAATGCCCAAGCAAAAGTGAAAGAGAAATCACCGAAGATAGTTGGGAAAGGACAAAAGGATCAGTGGATTCCTCATCCCTCTTCAAATTCACCAAGGGTGAAGTCGAAGCAGAGAATATTATCATAATTGCACAGCAGAATATGGCCTACCTAAAGATCACTTCATTGGAAGACCGGATCTCAGGGTGGAAGGAAAGGCAGATAACTAGTTCAGCCATTATGCGAAGGAGTGCCCGAAAGGCAGGGACACGTCACTTGATGATGATAACAGTAATTCCAAGGACATCTTCAATGATCAAAGGAATTACAGGTAATGCAGGTCATCAAGGAAATGGCCGACTCTTCATAGAAAGCAAGGAACCCCAAGTATGAAGAATCAAATGTTGTTTCTGATAAGATAAAGAAGTGTTATGTTGTATTGGCCCTCTCCTTTAGATTCTTTGGGAATCTGGCTTATAGATTGTAGTGCTTCAAGGCACTTCATCAGATAGATGGGTGCACTCTCTAATTTGGTAGAGATGGAAACAATCGTGGGATTATACTTGGAGCTGATGCCACCTATCCTGTAAAGGGTGTAGGGAATGTTAACTCTCAATTGAATAAGGGTAACTCGATTCATTTACAGAATCTCTTTTATGTACCTGATTGCAAGAATAACCTGGTGTCCATCTCGGAAATGGAAGTCAAAGGTTTCAAGGTGGTATTCATTGATGGAAAGGTACGTGTTAAAAAATGTAATTTTCAAAGATGCTTTTTCTCATGGGTTCAGGGTTGGCAATTTGTATCAAGTTGCAGGATGGTCCATTGGGGATCATGTCAATTGACATATCGCATCTATAACACTAGAGGTCTACCTATGGGGCCCTACCTGATGTTAGTTGATAGGGATGTTTGAATTCAAGTAGAGCATGAAGGTACATGTCTAAGATGTACTGAAGGAAAATCTTATAAGGGGACCATTCCCCTCATGCAGCAGGTCCACAGGTTTGGAACAACCCGAGGAGTTTGAGATTCATGATCAGGAATCTCATGTATACAGGTGGAAGAAAGCCCTCTATGGCTTGAAGCAAAACACCTCGGGCGTGGTTTGAGAGGATTGATAGTTGTCTGATGAAGCTGAGATTCATTAGGAGTGAAACCAATCCAAACCATTACCCGAAGGTTGTGGATAATAGACCTCTCATACCGGCACCTTATGAGGATGACCTATTTCTAACAGGTGCAGACCCTCTCATTTGCAGAAGTAAGAGGGAGTTGGATTCCAAATGTGGAATGATAAACTGCAAGCTTGTGACTACCTCGAGGATCTTAACTTTCAGAAGTTATATGGTAGTGATGTCGGACCAGATTTGGGAAATGCCTCTGAGTTTCATAAACTCATTCGCATTGATTTTCTTGGTGAACTTCTGTCCGGACATATGTTTTGCAGTTAGCATGGTGAGCTCATATTTAGTTGAGCCTCATTGGATTGGTGCCGAGAATCTTCTAAGATATCTTCGAGGCACAATCTCTCATGGCTTGAGATACACTGCGGGAAATATGAAACTGCATGATTATTCGAATGTTGACTGGCCAGGCAGTGTGGAGGATCACTAGAGCACTTCTCAATGCTGATTCTCTTTGGATTCTGCTTCGATATCATGGATGAGCATGAAGAAGAAGTCGATTGCTATAAGAACCACCAAGACCGAATACATAGCTACGAGTATAATCTCGTGTGAAGCTACATGGTTGCAGAAGCTCTTAAGTGAGCTATTTGTACACATGATGAATACCAATGTGATTCTCTGTGACAACCAGAGGGGGGATTCGATTCTTGAGGAATCCCGTATTCGATGATTGCTCCAGCAGATAGACATTAGATATTGCCTTATCTACAATATGGTAAGTCAATGAGCGAGGAGGCTCCATCACATTGAGACTGATGTACAGGTCGCAGACATTTTGTCAAAGCCTCAGGGAAAAGTCAAATTTGTGACTTTCCCGAATGACTTGGAGTCGTTGAGAGACCTTCTTATAAGGGTCCTGCATGTTGCATGCATTGAGCTCTGGGAGCTCTGGGGGGCTTGGGGTACTTACTGGAGCAACATGCGACCATAAGGAAACTCACCCTCCCCTGGTGGTGCACTATGAATAGGATGATTAGTTCTCTTGTGGCAACTGTGGAACAGGATGATTAGTTCTCCTGTGGGCCAGGATGATTTGTTCTCCATGGCAACTATGGAACAGGATGATTAGTTCTCTTATGGGCCAGGATGATTTTTTTTCTCCGTGACAACTGTGGAATAGGATGATTAGTTCTCCTATGGGCCAAGATGATTACTTCTCTGTGGCATCCACTGACAGGATGATTCATTCTCCTGTGGACAGGATGATTAGTTCTCCTGTCGAGGCATCCTACCCATGCAGTCTAGGACTCATGGGAAGTACCTCTCATCTGATCAATGAGCAGGGAAATGAGGATAGGGACCATAGTAGTACTATCGATGGATGCATCACTATATTTACCGTACTCCCTATGCTAGGATGACCTCCATTGATCTGAGATCAGTATGAGTGGTTTGAGACACTCTCTTGTGACCTTGATCTGGGATCAATGAAACTGATTTGGGATTAGTATGAGTGGTTTGAGACACTCTCTTGTGATATTGATATAGGATTAATAAAACTGACTTCGGGTTAGTAAGAGTGATGTGACACACTCTCTTCAAATGAAACTGACTTCGGGTCAGTAGAGAATGGTATGAGAAATTCTCGATCAATTCTTCTTCTTCATGGTTCAACAAAGCAGAGCAGAGCTCAGCAGATCAGAGCAGAGCAGAGCAATGCAGGGCACTGATGGCAAAGATAGTATAGTCGGACATAGGGATCAACGGATGGAGTTCTCCCTGGTTGAGAGGGAGTGTTAAAATTGGAAACTAGGGCCAAACTCCATATGGGTCATCTTATTTATGGAAGATGATATTTTTCTTGGATCCCTCTCATCGAGAGGTGTAGGATTGATCTAAAGATAATCCAATTCCGACAAGTTTTCATGGAGTTATGAATCTATTTACGTTATAAGACAATTCGTCAAGGTCGTTCAGCGACCAAATAAACCCCACATGTGCTCAACATTTTAGTATAAATAGAGGTGGTCTTCAAGTCATTTCAACACACTTGGGATCTCTTCCTCTCTCTACTTATCTTTGGGTTTTAGTAGGAGGAGAGATCCTAAGGAATAACGTTGCCCTGATCCAGAGGGCAAAAAGCCGAAACTGCTGGAAAAGTCGGAACTACCAGAACTGCCGGAAAAGTCGAAACTACCAGAAAAGCCAAAAAAGCCGGGACTGCTAGAAAAACTGGAAAATCCAAAACTGCCAGAAAAGCCAGAAAAGCCGGAAATGCCGGAAAAGCTGGAACTGCCAGAAAATTTGGAAAAGCCGGAAATTCTGGAAATGCCGAAAATGTCGGAACTGCTAGAAAAGTCAGAACTGTCGAAACTGCAGGGAACAACTGGAACTTTTGGAACTTCCAGGAATAGCCGGAACTACCGAAACTACTGGGAACTGCCGAAATAGCCGAAGCATTTGTCTCCGAAGGAGAGCGGCATGCAAGGGACAGCTAACTAACATTGGGATAGTTATATGGTACGTAGCAGCAAATACACCAAGCGTGCAATGTTACAGCTAGCATGCAACAACAAGCATGCTAAGGACAAGAAGCATGCTAGGGACAACAAGCAAGCAAGGTGCAACCAACATATAGGTCAAGATGGCAACATGGTGCAGCAATGGCACATAATGCAGTATAGTGATGGGTACAGTCATGATTAATGAAGCGTGATGAGATGCAGCATAGTGATGATGGGTGCAGCATGGTGCAACACAGTGAGGTGCAGCATGATGACGAAATGCAGCACAACAATAGGTGAAGGGGTCACCTTGGAGAATTAGTTGAAGAAACATGTCTTCAACAAATCTCATGTATCATCTTCTTAGAGATGATCTATGCTCTTATGTAGATAATTCGAAGTGTTGACTTTTGTTGTAAACGTATTATCTCTCTCTCTCTCTCTGTTGAATGATTGAAGAACATATCATAAGAATTGATCAAGGGTTTCCCCACATTGGGGTTTGTCCTTGGCTAGTGCCACATCTTGTGTCTCTTGTCTTGGCTTATCTTCTGCGATTTATGTTTATGTTCTATCTGTAGTTTACTTTAATGCTGATGTGATTGCTAATCTGGAAAAGATATGGAGCTAACTGTGAAAATTGATATAAATTTATCTAAGCATAGAACATACCTAAAATTAACACCATGTAATCAACATAACTATATGCTTCATCAAAAGAGTCATCCACAAATCTGATCAGCAGCATCAAAACAACTAAGTGGCTCAAGCAACATATCATCTTAGATTTCATCATAGGCAACCCATGACCATGGCATAGCATGATGCATCTTTTAAATACTTCAACAACATAATAACCATCTTTATGTGCCAAAGACTTCTAAACATAATGCCAACAATGAATTATTAGAGGCATAACATATTCTCCCCCTAAACATGTGCCAGTTGTTCACTATGAGATTCAATCATTGCAAATATCAGTAAGAAGCATCAAGGCATCATCATCAACTAGTTATAAATCAAGTCATCAACAACTTATGAGGGTCAAAATCACTTCTAAATAGCATCCACAGTCTGTAATCATCAACCATCAAAACAAAGAAGACAATTGATAATTTTCTGAACCACATCAGACCCTTTTTCTGAGTCTATCCCACTACTTTTTCATCAAACCAACATATACGTGACTGTGAAGTTTAGAACTAGTGTATATACGTGACTTGTCTTCATAAGCTCTGTGTATGAAAATTGGAACACTGAAACTTCATACTTTCAGTTTCCCCTGATTTTGTTCTGATTGTACCTGGTCCTAGAACTTTTTCAGAAGCATCAATTCCAAGAATATCATTACCATGATGGTTCTTCATCAGAGACTCCAATTTTCTCATATCCAGTCATGTGATGAGCACATATACTAGAATCTCTATCTTCGAATGAGCAGAGAGCAAGATTACACCTTATCTGATCTTCATTTTCTTGATTCTTGGTGGATTCATGTTTTTCAGATTTTCTGATATAAATATGCTTATTTGATTGCTTACCATATTGTCTATGACGATCCATAGACTTGTCCATGCATTCTTTTGCTGTATTCCCAAACTTGTTACAAGCATAACATCTAATATGTTTCATATTCCTTCTCTTGCAATTAATGGCTTTTTTGACCAAACATATTGCAAGAAAAACAATATCCATTAAAGTACCTGGAAGCTGATGATCTTTCTGTGTGACGGTTATTAGCTTGAACCATTATACTTCTGCATCTGGCTGCAACATGTCCAAAATTATGACATATAAAACATTCAACATTATTCATCAGAGGAAATAATTGATTAAAACTTCCATAGTTAGGAGTAAATGATTTTCTTTGAGGACTTTCTTTCCTTGGTTGTTGATGGGGTTAACCTCTTATCTCCTTGTTGAGCATTTCAGATTTTGCATTAAAATTCCTTTCTTTAGTTTGTGAGCTAGATTCACCTTTAACAATTTCATGAAAACCAAGACAAATTTGATGGTAGGAGACCTTTGACTAATAAGAATATTACCCAAAATCTTAATACTATCTTGAAATTGTAAAAGTTTATCATTTTCTTCTAATTTACCTTTTAGGCTATTTACTTCAACTTGATATTGCTCTTCCTTTTCAAGATATTATTTCTTCATGATTTCTTCAACTTTTCTTCCTTCTTCCACTTGTTGCCTTAATTTGAGAACCTCATTTTCTTGTTATTCAAATGGTTGAATTAGTTCTTCATTTTGCTTATTTGAAGTTTTAAAATATTCTTTTAGAGAAACGACCACAACTTCAAGACCTTCATAGTAACTGGTTCTTTCTATAAGTTCCTTGGTTATTGTATCATTTTCATTCACTTCATTTCTCAATGATGTGACTTCATCCTGCAGTCTTTGACTTTGATCTTCCTTTTCTTTGTACTTCTTCCTTATTTTGTTTCCTTCCTCCAACTGAGTTTTTAACCTGGTAATCTCTTCTTTGTAGGTACACTCCCTTTTTTTAAATAGATATTTTTGATCTCTAATTTTGTCTATGAGCCTTTTAACTTCTGCCTCTATATTTCTTTCACTATCACCCATAAGAGAAAATTTAGTTGTTTCACTGTCACTTTCATTATCATACATATTGCATAAACAGATAAATGTATCACCAGAAGACCAAAAATTTGTACCTGATAATTCTTTTGCTTGTTCATATTCAATGTGAAGTGGTTCTGAATCTGAATACTTACTTCCACCTAATAGCCAATTGTATCTCCTGTTGTCAATGTTCCTTTGAGATGTCTTCTTCTTCGAAGGTTCTTTGTTCTTTTGCTTCTTTCCCATTGCTACGACGGATCTCCTTCAAGCAATCAAGCTTATGCCAAAGGACCCCCTCTGATACCAATTGTTAGGAAAAATACTAAGAGGGGGGGGGGTGGTGAATCATTATTTACAAATCAATAACTTTTTACATTTCATATTCAAATTTCTATACGCGACTTTACTTAATCGAACCTGCATATGCACGCGACTCTTCTTAAGCCAATTAGCGTATCTCCAGTAAAATTATAATTCAGTTAATTCATCACATGTTTGTCTTCATCTAGTGCATTAGTAATTTATTAACCATTAGATAAACATTAACCATGTGTTGTAATAAATAAACCAACACACATAAGCAACACACATGAACACCAAGATTTAAGGTGGAAACCCAATGCGGGAGAAAAACCACTTGTTGTTGTTTTCTTTTTCTTCTTTTTAATATAAACAATAAGTTGTTTACAATCTTGTACTAGTGCAGAGTCATACCAGTACGCAGACACCCTCCTGCAGAAGGCTACAACCTTCTCTCGTTCTCCAGCTTCTAGTAGAAGGGAGCTACAACCCCCTGATCTAATCACCAGCCACTACTGGCAGGAAGTTTCGACTTCCTCATTGAAGGCTCCAACCTTCAGCATCCTCCAAGGACCACGTTTCATAAATTTTCAGACTAGATACTCTTGGTACACAACAACACAATATGTAGGCCATGTTTCATCAAATTTTCATACTGGACCCAATCATTGAAACCCAATCATCAATATTTGATATAACTGAAACCCAATCATCATTTTTTGAATGAACCGCAACTGAATCAATTAATCACTGAAACTCAATCAACCGACACTTAATCAAAATTCAACCAATCAACTGGAACAGACATATCACTGTAACCAGTACACAAATCTGAACCCAGAACACTGCGTCAACAACCATAACCAACTACAACCTCAAAAATCATATGTCAGAATGTATACGCTACTTCCGTGAAGCCAACCTGCATGTATATGCTACTTTATTTAACCCAACCTACATATACCTCTAAAGATGCTTACTCATAAAACCTCTGAACCAAAAGCTATACCAACAAGTGACATTCTGAAGATCTACTATCAAATTACAGAGTTATACACAAACATCAACAAAGATCACCCTTATCACTTAATCAATCAATCAATCAAACTCAAACTCCTTATACAGTCAGTTCTATATTCAGATCTAATGAAGACATCATTGACAAACAATAGTAAAACAACAACACTCATCAGATAGATCAATCATCTCTGAACAACAGGCTTTTCCTCTGCATACGCTACTTGAAACTATCAAACCAGCGTGTATATGTGTCTTCACCAAGGCAAACCAACATATAGATCTGCAAATAATATCTTATAACTTCGCAGTTATTCCAGACTTCATATATACCCCATGTCATACCATTTAAAGGACAAAAAATTTGTTAGCACTCAAATCTAGCCTATCCATTATCAGATCACATAATGATAAGTCATTTCAGGTCTTATGATCCTAATCCATCATCAAACACTCAGGTTCATACTTAGTTCAAGTCAAGCAAAATATCAGAAACCCATAACATGCATATTTTCTTTTGATCTAGCTCTTCATAAGATACACATTACTTGCACTACTTCACACTTTTATCTTCACCTCCTTATATACTTAGAGCCTTTTTCAATACCTCAGACCACAACAACACTTAGAACATGTGGTATTCTTAGAAGGGATCAAGTAACCGTTATTCCACTCAATATTGTGGGCTAATACCATGGTATGGACCCCTGGTATTCATTAACCTTAATTTTTCATCCCATGCGCACTTTTCCTCTTGTGAAAGTGTGTGCATACGTATATGCTCCTTTTGTTCTGTGAACCCGCTTGTATATGCTACTTGGAATAGGTGAACCTGCATATACAACTTAAAATATTCCTTTTCTTCAATTTCTTGATTTTGATCTATAATCCTTTGTTCCATTATCATGTCACCTCTGATATCTTTGTGTTCCATCATTCTGTCATCTTTGATATCTGTCCTGTACATTCATCTAGTTACCATATACAAGTGAATTGTTCTGCTACGAGTTTTTCTACTACAAGTGAGTTGTCATCAAGGACAACACATGCATCATAATTCCAACAATCTCCCCCTTTGGACTTGATGGAAACTACTTTGGTGTTTGGTCACCACAACCTGTAAATAACATCAATACAAACACCAAGATGTTCTAAACACCACTCTCCAAACACCAAGCTACTCTCCCCCTTTGACATCAAGGGAAAAGGGTTGATTGACCAATTTTAAATGAATACTTCCATATCTGAACTTCTTAATATGAACACTATTCATGCTCCCCTAGGCACATGCTGAATTCTAAAATCAAACTCCCCCTTCGTACATGCTGAGATGCACTATACTGTCCTTGCTCCCCCTCAGCACATGCAGAGTCTCCAGAAATATTTTCCAAAAGAATAACATGACTCTATAACTCAACTATGTGATTATGACCTTCCTATCACCAATGACTCATACATACATCAATCTACCAACCAAGTGGGTATACACCAAATTTGACTCATCCACCCAACCAAGTAGGTTTACATATTTGACATGATATTAAAATTCCATACATGACTGAATATGACAATTATGACAACATAGGTTTTTACAGGAGCTTTACATCAAATGATATAAATGACATTTATAACAAATACCAAAGATCTAAACAAGACCATGATAGTTATCAACAACTATCATACACCATATATGATCTATACCATAAGCATCTATCAACAGCATCCAGAACAGCAACCTGTATATGTCCATTATCAGTTCGCAAGATAAGACAATGTACCTTTAATATCATCAACCTGTGACAAAGTATGTTGCATATAGATATCAACTTATCATCTTGATCTTATCAAGATCAACTTGCTAAGTTTTTTTAGAAGAAAAGCCTTAACATAGCATTCCATGAATCAACTAATCATATGTCATATCTACATGTAGTAACACAAAACCATTCACAACATATCATATGTATGTGAAAACACCATAGTCATCATCCATGACTATACCATCATCATTGTACCAAGAACTGCATGATTTTTCCATAACAACCCTCAATATATCAACCATGTATCTTCACTAGAGAGTTTTCTAATATACCACATCTGATAAGCATCAATCATGATAATCAACATATGTGAGTATTGAATCTATCATCATGAAGTAATATGGCATCATCATTATGTGACTAAGTATGTCATGTCTTCAAACAGCCATGTCTTCATGAGACCTGCAATAACACCATGCTCTTGGCCAACCAACAATATTTACTGATATGCAACTTAAGTTATCATCCATGTAACCAGCATAATGTGTATCCATCATAGAGATAGAAATATGTATCTAGCTTCTCATCAATGAGAAAATAAAATCATGACCTCACACTCTAAACATAACATCTGAGATTTCATCATAAGCAACCCATGACCGCAACATAGCATGATGCATCATTTAAATACTTCAACAACATAATCACCATCATTATGTACCAAAGACTTCTAAACATAATGCCAACAATGCATTATTAGAGGCATAACATATTCTCCCACTGAACCTGTGCCAATTTTTCACTGTCAGATCTGATCATTGCAAATATCAATAAGAATCATCAAGGCATTATCATCAACTAGTTATGCATCAAGTCATCAACAACTTATGAGGGTCAAAATCACTTCTAAATATCATCTAGAGACTGTAATCAACAACCATTAAAATAGAGAAGACAATTGATAATAGTCTGAACCACATCAGACCCTTTTTCTAAGTCTGTCCCACTGCATTTTCATCTAACCAACATATATGTGATTGTGCAGTTTAGAACTAGTGTATATACGCGGCTTGTCTTCATAAGCTCTGCATATGAAATTGGAACACAAGAATTTCATACTTTCAGTTTCCCTTGACTTTGTTCTAACTATGCCTGGTCCTAGAACTTTTGTTGAAGCATCAATTCCAAGAATATCATTACCATGAAGGTTCTTCATCGGAGACTCCAATTTTCTCTTGTCTCTAGTCATGTGATGAGCGCATCTACTATCATCTCTATCTTTGAATGAGCAGAGAGAAAGATTACACCTTATCTGATCTTCCTTTTCTTGATTCTTGGTATATTCATGTTTTTCGTATTTTCTAATATAAATTTGTTTATTTGATTGCTTACCATATTGTCTATGACTGTTATGCTCTTAACCTGCAAAAGATACCCAAATACAGAATATGCGAAGAAAGATACCCAGAACATAGAATAGTGAGAGACAACAGCAAATATTTTATTATTCAGAAAGCAATGTTCACTGGCCTCTTCGAGGGGGAAACCTCCAATAGAGCATATCTCGATACAAAAATAAGACACGATGCTCCTTGCAGGGAGTCTCTATCCTTTATATATGACTCATACATGCAATACCATGGATCAATACCATGGGTTTTATTAATACCATCTATCTAATACCATGGCCCATTTGCAACTAACTGTGGTCCCGTCATTAATTGCAGGTTAACCACTTACAATTATTAATATGGGCTTTATTGACTCTTTACTATGACTCGATCCCACTACATAAATAAGGGGGTTAGGGTGGGACCCTAACATGCCCTCCCCCTTAATAATATCCTTGTCCTCAAGGCTGAAGCTGCAGAAACTGCTGAAGAATAGTGGCTGGTTCCCAAGTTGCATCTTCTAGAGAGGTGTCTTTCCACTTGACGAGAACTTCCCTAATCATGCGGCCACGCAGATGCCTTTCTCGTGTGTCTAAGACCTGTTCAGATTGGAGCCAGATTGACCCTTCCTCGTCCAATTCAGGTAGACTAGTTTGAATTCTGCAATTGTTCCCAATCACTTTCTTGAGGCATGAGACATGGAAAACTGGATGGATTTTTGCAGTAGGCGGCAAAGCCAGCTTGTAGGCTACTTCTCCAATGCGCTAAAGTACTTGATATGGTCTGTAGAATTTTGGAGATAGTTTCTAACAACCCTTGTCTTTGAGTGATGTTTGCTTATATGGTTGCAGCCTCAAAAAGACCTGATCCCCTTCTTGAAATTGGCGCTCTGAGCGATGCTGGTCTACCTGTTGCTTCATGCGGTTTTGAGCTTGATGAAGATTCTCTCTAAGATGGGCGAGCATGGTTGCACGGTTTTGTAGGAGTTGATCCACTGCTTGTACCTTTGAGCCCCCCTTGATATAAGAAGTAGGGGAAGGAGGGAGTTGACCATATACTACTTCATATGGAGTCATTTTGGTGGTGGCATGATAGTTGGTGTTATACCACCATTCAGCCAGAGGTAACCATTGTACCCAAAGATGTTGCTTTTCTGAAGTGAAACACCTAAGGTAGGTTTCTAGACATTTGTTGACGGCTTCCGTTTGACCATCCGTTTGTGGATGATAAGAAGTACTGAGTTTTAGTTGGGTGCCTTGTAGCCTGAAGAGTTCCTACCAAAAATTACTGGTGAAGATCGGGTCGCGATCGGACACAATAGAAGTGGGCATGCCATGCAATTTGAAGATCTGATCCATGAAAGATTGAGCGACCAAAGTCGGTGTAAACGGGTGGGGTAGGGCACAAAAATGAGCATACTTCGAAAGTCTGTCCACAACCACCATGATGACTGACTTGTTTCCTGACTTTGGAAGACCTGTAATGAAATCCATAGAAACCTCCGTCCATATTGCTGCCGAGATGGGCAACGGTTGTAATGTGCCTGGTGCTTTGACAGTCTCCCCTTTGTGGCGTTGACAGACATCGCATTCTGCTACAAAATTGAGGATGTCCTTTTTCATGCCTGTCCAAAAAAATGATCTTTTGGTGTGAGCATACGTCTTCTGAAAGCTTGAATGTCCTGCAATGGGGGATGAGTGCAATTCTGCCAAAATGCGACTTTTGAGGGTGGATGTTGGTGATATTACGACTCTGTCCCTATAGCGAAGAATCTCATCCTGCCACGAGTAGCCCTTGGTGGAATTTGGATCCGCCTGCAATTGAGAAATGAGTTGGGAGAGCCCGGGATGTGAAAACCATTCCCTGCGAGCTTCTTCAATCCATTCTAGAATGGGAAGGGAAATTTCTAGCAGGGTACTTCCCTCCTCAAATTGGCGAGATAATGCATCTGCTACACTATTTTCTTGCCCTTTCTTGTAAATGATCTCATAATCATATCCTAGCATTTTGGCGAGCCATTTATTTTGTTGTGGGGAGGATAGGCGTTGCTCCAAAAAATATTTAAGACTGTGAAGGTCTGTGCGGATTTGGAAACGTCGCCCCAATAAGTAAGGTCGCCAGGTCTCTACTGCATGTAAAATGACCATCATTTCCTTCTCATAAGTAGATTGGCCCAGATTCTTCCCACTTAGTTGTTGGCTTGTGAAGGCCAAAGGTCGCCCTTCCTACATTTAGACCGCCCCAATACCCATACCTGAAGCATCACATTCAATGACAAAAGATTTGGTGAAGTCAAGTAGTGCTAAGACTAGAGTGGAACACATGGCATTTTTGAGAGCTGTAAATGCCTGTTGTGCGTCCCCATTCCAGAAGAATGAATTTTTCTTCAGAATTTGAGTGAGGGGATTCGCTATGCGACCATAATTGCGGACAAATTTGCGATAACAGCCTGTGAGACCCAAAAATACTCTCAGGCTCTTTAAGGTCTTAGGTTGAGGCCAATCCTGCATTGCCTGGATCTTTTTGGGGTCCACCTTGACACCTTCACGCCCCACAATGTGGCCCAAATACTCAACTTCTTCCATGCCAAATGAACACTTGGACATCTTGACAAAAATTATGCTTGCGGAGCAGTTGCAAGAGTAGATCTACATGCTGAAGAAGTGCGATCCAAGTGCAACTATAGATGAGGATGTCATCGAAGAAGACAAGGACAAATTTCCTGAGATATGGTTTGAGAAGGTGGTTCATAAGGCTCTGAAAAGTAGATGGGGCATTACAAAGACCGAATGGCATGACCAGGAACTCATAATGGCCTTCATGAGTTCGGAAAGCAGTCTTTGGAATGTCGATTTCCTTCATGCGAATTTGGTGGTAGCCTGAGCGAAGATCCAGCTTAGTGAAGAATTGAGCCCCATTGAGTTCATCCAACAAATCGTCAACCACCGGGATGGGAAATTTATCTTTGACTGTTAACTTATTGAGGGCCCTGAAGCCTGGACACATGCGCCACTCCCCATCTTTCTTGAGCACCATGACCACCGGTGATGAATAAGTACTAATGCTGGGACGAATGACACCTGCTTCCAAAAGTTCCTTGATTATTTTTTCTATTTCATTCTTTTGGGTGAACGGATATCTGTATGGGCGCACATTTGGGGGTTGGGCCCCTAGAACCAAGGTGATGCTATGATCATGTTCCCCTCTCGAGGGTGGAAGCTCATGAGGCTTGTCAAAGACCGACAGATGGTTATTTAAAATCTGTTGCATCTCAGGATGAATCGGCAGAGACTTGGTTTCAACTGCCTGGATGGCATTAAATTGAGCTATAACTCCATGATGGCCCTTTTTTAGCAATTTTTCCATCCTATGCAAGCTAGTGATAGATGGAGCTCCCACCTGGAGTCCACGGAGGGTATGTGTGGAGTTGTTCTGCTTAAAACTCATATATAACTCCTAGAAATCCATTGTGATTGGCCCAAGAGTGTAAAGCCATTCAGCACCGAGGACAATGTCACACCCTCCCATGTGTATGGAAAACATGTGTGTCTTCAACTGATAATCCCCCATTTGAATTTTGACATTTTCACAGCGGCCTTCACATTTCATTGTGCCCCCATCTGCAATTTGGACTTGGAAGTTAGAAACTTCTCGTACAAAACAATGCACTGCTTTCGCGACTTTTTGATGGATGAAATTATGTGTACTTCCACTATCAATCAAGACTACTACTGGGCGATGTTTAATAAAACCTCTGATTTTGAGAGTTTGAGGTGAAAAAATCCCTGCCAAAGCATGCAGCGAAATAACTGGTTCGTCAGGGACATTGTCCTTTTGGTTGTCCTCTTCTACTGCCTCATGTTCCTCCAGTGGTGGATCTTCCTCTGATGAGTTGTAATCAGTGGCATCAATTTGAAAAAAATTTGGGCTCCTTGCATTTATGACCTGGGGAGTATTTTTCATCACAGTAGTAACATAATCCTTGCTTTCTTCTTTCGGCCATTTCTGCAAGTGACACCTTTTGAACCTTAAGTGTTTGAGTCGTGCTGTGAGCCTGTGGGGGGCGACCCTTAGTGGTGAAATTTGGGTGACTGTACTGGGCTGCTAACGCACGTTCCACATTACGAGCTACCTTACAAGCCTCCGTCCATGTGGAAGGGTGGTGCAGTAAGACGTGGGCTTTTATGGCTTCTTTAAGACCACTAATAAAACATTTCATGTAGAACACATCTGAGAGACCCCTAGTGCGGAAGGCTAAGGCTTCAAAGGCTGTAATATATTCATCCACTGTGCTAGTCTGTCGAAGCTTAGTAAGACGACCCAAAAAAGAAGATTCCTGGTCAAAGCGTTCTGTAAGAGCTTTTTTGAAGGAGGTCCAAGTCATAAAAGCTCCATTGCAACGTTGATGCCATTCCCACCATTGCCACCTTTCATTGTCCAAGTACATGCTCCCCACCATAAGCTGAGTCTCATTATCTAAGATGTTATTCAGATTGAAATACTGCTCCATTTGTGATATCCATGCTGCCGGGTGAGAACCATCAAATTTATGCATATCCAACTTGGGAGGTCGCGAACGGGATTGTTGGTGGGATCCCTCGAGGTGAAGAGAGTGGCTAGACTCACCCTCACTATGTCCATTGCCAATATACACCTCCTCATGGGCTTCCTCCTTGCCCTTTGGGATTATGCTCGGGATTATGCTAGTTAGTCGGTCAAGCTGAATTTGGAGGGATTGCAAGGATTCTTCAAGTTTGTCCATCCTCTCATTGGCCATAGCTTGAGCTCTAATTTCTACCATGCACCAACCTGATGTTCTTGAAAATTGGGACTGCCCAAAAAAAAATTTCACTAAGAATTGAATGGTACCACCGTGCTCAGCTCGTCGTCTTGATTCTGATGGGCTAGATCACCAATAAGCACCCCGGGAGATCTCAGACTTAGGAATGTTGCAGTAGCCAAATCCTCAAAATGTTAATGCTACCAAAAGTCTTGCGAAAATCATGCCCCGGTATAGGAACCCCACACAACTACTCAGATCAGGTGGATCTGAGAGATCTGAATGGCGGATCAGATAGCTCTGAGCGGCGGAACAGATTGTTGTTGCGGATCTGATGGATCTAATAGATCGGAATGGCTAGTCTGCTAACTCGGAACTGCGGGACTGATGTCTACTGCTGCTGCACCCCTTTGCGCGAGCGGATCTGGCAGAGATGATGTGTGATCCCCAGATAGAAAACGGAACTATGGTCTCGAGGAGTGTCAAGTGCTACAGATCACAATATACATAAGGGTCTGACAGTAGTACTCGGCCCAATGTTTCAGGGCTCTAACTGAGGAGGATCAACCGTACCCTTAGCCTTACAACCCGACTACCCTATCGTGCGGGCGAGTAATCTCTCCGAGTGTTGTTCTCGGTGTACTGTAGCAGTAAGACGGCCGACGGTTTATCTATGGCGAGGTTGCAGAGGAGCTAAGGGGCTTCTGATATACCTAGAAGGTACTTGGAAGATAGTCCGTACGCGGTTCTATCTAATGCGCTACTACTCGAAGGGGTACCCACAGGGGTTACAAGGGAGTCCAACAAGCATGACCACCTCTTGTATTTCCTATGTGCATGCCTCCCCAAATCCGCAGGTTTATGCGCTCAACGATAGATCCCATGGTTTAGAGACGCCGGAAGATGTCTCTAGCCAAAAAAAAAAATTGCTAAGAAATGGAGATCCCACCGGCCCTGGAAAGTGCTCTGATACCACTTGTTATGCTCTTAACCTGCAAAAGATACCCAAATACAGAATATGCGAAGAAAGATACCCAAAACATAGAATAGTGAGAGACAACAGCAAATATTTTATTATTCAGAAAGCAATGTTCACTGGCCTCTTCGAGGGGGCAACCTCCAATAGAGCATAGCTCGATACAAAAATAAGACATGATGCTCCTTGCAGGGAGTCTCTATCCTTTATATATGACTCATACATGCAATACCATGGATCAATACCATGGGTTTTATTAATACCATGGCCCATTTGCAACTAACTGTGGTCCCATCATTAATTGCGGGTTAACCACTTACAATTATTAATATGGGCTTTATTGACTCTTTACTATGACTCGATCCCACTACATAAATAAGGGAGTTAGGGTGGGACCCTAACAACCACGATCCAGAGACTTGTCCCTACATTCTTTTACTATATGCCCAAACTTGTTACAAGCATAACATCTAATATGTTCCATATTCCTTCTATAGCAATTAATGGCTCTTTTGACCAAACATATTGCAAGAAAAACAATATCCCTTAAAGTACCTGGAAGTTGATGATCTTTCTGTGTGACGGTTATTAGCTTGAACCATTCTACTTCTACATCTATCTGCAACATGTCCAAAATTATGACATATAAAACATTCAACATTATTCATCAGAGGAAAGAATCGATTAAAACTTCCATAGTTAGGAGTAAATGATTTTCTTTGAAGACTTTCTTTCCTTGATTGTTGATGGGGTTGACCTCTTATTTCCTTGTTGAGCATTTCAAATTTTGTATTAGAATTCATTGCTTCAATTTTTGAGCTAGATTCACCTTTAATAGTTTCATGAAAACCAAGACCAGATTTGATGGTAGGAGACCTTTGACTACTAAGAATATTATCCAAAATCTTAGTAATATCATGAAATCATAAAATTTTATCATTTTCTTCTAATTTACCTTTTAGGATATTTACCTCAACCTTATATTGCTCTTCCTTTTCAAGATATTGCTTTTTCATGATTTCTTCAACTTTTCTTCCTTCTTCCACTTGTTGCCTTAATTTGAGAACCCCATTTTCTTGTTCTTCAAATGCTTGAAGTAGTTCTTCATTCTACTTATTTGAATTTTTAAGATCTTTTAGAGAGACGACCACAGCTTCAAGACCTTCACAATAACTGGTTCTTTCTATAAGTTCCTTGGTCATTGTATCTTTTTCATTCACTTCATTTCTCAATGATGTCACTTCATCCTGTAGTATTTGACTTTGATCTTCCTTTTCTTTGTACTTCTTCTTTATTTTGTTTCCTTCCTCCAACTGAGTTTTTAACCTAGTAATCTCTTCTTTGTAGGTACACTCCCTTTTGTCAAATAGATCTTGTTGATCTCTAATTTTGTTTATGAGCCTTTTAACTTCTGCCTCTATATTTCTTTCACTTTCACCTATAAGAGAAAATTCAATTGTTTCACTGTCACTTTCACTATCATCAATATTTCATGAATAGAGAAATGTATCACCAGAAGACCAAAAATTTGTACCTGATAATTCTTTTGCTTGTTCATCTTCAATCTAAAGTGGTTCTAAATCTAAATACTTACTTCCACCTAATAGCCAATTGTCTCTCTTATTGTTACTGTTCCTTTGAGATGTCTTCTTCTTCTTAGGTTCTTTCTTCTTTTGCTTCTTTCCCATTGCTACGATGGATCTCCTTCAAGTGATCAAGCTTCTACCAAAGGACCCCCTTTGATACCAATTGTTAGGAAAAATACTTTGTGGGGGGGGGGGATCAGTATTTACAAATCAATAATTTTTTACATTTCATATTCAGATTTCTATTCGTGACTTTTTAATCAAACCTGCTTATGCATGTGACTGTTCTTAAGCCAATTAGTGTATATCCAGTGAACTTATAATTTAGTTAATCCATTATATGTTTGTCTTCAGCTAGGGCATTAGTACTTTATTAACCATTATATAAGCATTAATCATGTGTTGTAATAAATAAACCATCACACATAAGCAACACACATGAACACCAAGTTTTAAGGTGGAAACTCAATGCGGGAGAAAAACCACCTGTTGTTGTCTTTGTCTTCTTTTTAATATAAAGAATAAGTTGTTTACAATCTTCTACTGGTGCAAACTCATATTAGTACGTAGGCACCCACCTGTAGAAAGTTACAACCTTCTCTTGTTCTCCAACTTCTACTGGAAGGGAGCTACAACCCACTGATCTAATCACCACCACTACTAGCAAGAAGCTTCGACTTCCTCACTAAAGGCTCCAACCCTCAACATTCTCCAGGGACCATGTTTCATAAATTTTCAGACTGGATACTCCTAGTGCACAACAACACAATATATAGGCCACGTTTCATCAAATTTTCATACTGGACCCCTCATAGCAGTGAAGCTCAAAATCAATCACCATTGCAATACAACCATCAAATACATCTGCATCAACCAATCACTGAAACCCAATCATCAATCTCTAATATAACTTACACCCAACCATCAATCTCTGGATGAACCGCAACTGAACCAATTAATCATTGAAACTCAATGAACCGACACTTAATCAAAATTCAACCAATCAACTGGAACATATGGATCAATGTAACCAGTACACAGATCTGAACCTAGAACACTACATCAACAACCAGAACCAACTGCAACCTCAAAAATCATATTTCAAAATGTATACGCTACTTCCATGAAGCCAACCTACATGTATACGCTACTTTTTTTAACCTAACTTATGTATACCTCTAAAGATACTGACTCATAAAACCTCTAAACCTAAAACTGTACCAACGAGTGACATTCTAAAGATCTACTATCAAATTACAGAGTTGTAAACAGACAGCAACAAAGATCACCCTTCTCACTTAATCAATCAATCAATCAGACTTAATCTCCTTATACAGTCAGTTCTACTTTCAGATCTAACGAATACATCATTGACAGACAGCAGTAAAACAACAACACTCATCATATAGATCAGTCATCTCTAAACAACAATCTTTTCTTCTGTATACGCTACTTGGAAATTTCGAACCAGCGTGTATACGCACCTTCACCAAGGCAAACCAGCATATATACGCGCCTTCACCAAGGCAAACCAGTGTATAGATTTGCAAATAATAATGTATAACTTCGCAGTCTTCAGGCTTTTCTTCTGTATACGCTACTTGGAAATTCCGAACCAGTGTGTATACGCGCCTTCACCAAGGTAAACCAGCATATATACGCACCTTCACCAAGGCGAACCAGCGTATAGATCTGCAAATAATAATGTATAACTTCGCAATTATTCCAGACTTCAGATATACCCATGTCATAGCATTTAAAGGACAAAACATTTGTTAGCACTCAAATCTAGCCTATCCATTATTAGATCACATAATGATAAATCATTTCAGTTCTTATGATCCTGATCCATCATTAGATTTCATGCATCATCAAACACGCAGGTGCATACTTAGTTAAGATCAAGCAAAGTATCAAAAACCCATAACATGCATATTTTATTTTGATATAACTCTTCATAAGATACACATTACTTGCACTAATTCACACTTTGATCTTCACCTCCTTATATACTTAGAGCCTTTTTTAATACCTCGAACAAAAACAACACTTAGAACCTGTGGTATTCTTAGACGAGATCAAGTAATCGTTATTCCTCTCAATATTGTGGGCTAATACCATGGTATGGACCCTTGGTATTCATTAACCTTAATTTTCGATCTCATGCGCGTTTTTCCTCATGTGAAAGTGTGTGCATACGTATGCGTTCCTTTTGTTCTGTGAACCCACTTGTATATGCTACGTGGACTAGGTTAACCCACGTATAAAACTTAAAACATTCTTTTTCTTCAATTGCTCAATTTTTATATGTAATCCTTTGTTCCATCATCCTGTCACCTCTGATATCTCTGTGTTCCATCATTCTGTCATCTCTGATATCTGTCCTGTAGATTCATCTAGTTACCATACCCACTTGTATATGCTACGTGGACTAGGTTAACCCACATATAAAACTTAAAACATTCTTTTTCTTCAATTGCTCAATTTTTATATGTAATCCTTTGTTCCATCATCCTGTCACCTCTGATATCTCTGTGTTCCATCATTCTGTCATCTCTGATATCTGTCCTGTAGATTCATCTAGTTACCATATACAAGTGAGTTGTTCTGCTACAAGTGAATTGCGATCAAGGACAACACATGCATCATAATGCCAACATGGACTTAAAATGCAAAAAGAGTGCTACAAGTGAATTTCCATCAAGGACAACACATGCATCATAATGCCAACATGGACTTAAAATGCAAAGAGAGTATCTATATATTTATATTTACAAATATAAAGTAAAAACACAAGAAATATAACAATTAGAATTTTGTGCAAGTCAGAGAAAAGTCTCTTTTAGGACAACATTAATTTGAGATATACAATAAACATAGAGATGATCTTCTTTTAAAAAAACTGAAAAGTCTAGAAGTATCCAATATTAGTCACATTGTAAAAAAAAAAATCAATACTCTAGAGTTTCTTCGAATTAAAGACATTTAGAATGTGTTTATATTGTATTGTTAATTATTAATTATTAAATCTACTTCAGAATTGTATAGAGATAATGATTCAAAGTTTGCCTAACAATAATATAATGAAGAGTTGTAAACAACTCTTAGATAATGTATAAACAAACAGAAAACTTAATGGTATGAATGGGACAATGTTGTTTCATAAGAAAATGAAAAACTCTTATTATAGGAGAGGCTTAAAGCCTTTAAATATCTTTCAACTAAGGAAGAGAATTTAATTTGAGAAATACAAAATAATAATTTTAATCACTAAAAGCTTAGAGACTAATAATCTAGAAATTTTGACTTCGAGCACAGATATCTTCCAACTAAGGAAGAGAATTTAATTTGAGAAATACAAAATAATAATTTTAATCACTAAACGCTTAGAGACTAACAATCTAGAAAATTTGACTTCGAGCACAGTTGTCAGGCCAGGTAGAATGAGACACCAAGGGTTGGAACCTCCAACCTGAGGAAATGCAACTGAATATTTAGTAGATTGTTGTAACAAGTCATGAAGTTTGGAAACATCTAAAAAAACGGGAATTATTTTCTTGAATATTATACTTGTAAAAAATAGAGAAAAGAATTAATGTATAGCACTCAGATATGTTAAAAAATTAAAAAAATAATAAAGAAATATGAGTTAATTACTTGTCAAGAAGATAAACCCCATAGAGATTCCAAAACTCTCTGCACAGGAAATAAGAGTCATTAAAAGTAATATAAGAACTTCAAAATTGAAATTCAAAGAAAAATAAATAGTAGGTAAGGGTATATAATTTTACACAAAGAAAACGCAAATACTAGGGGATTAAACTCTTCGTCGAAAAAAAGAGAGTGGATATTTTTGCAAATAAGGAATATGACATAATTTCATCCTTTCACAACTATGAATAAGTGAACAAATTGAAATGGGTTGTAAAAGAAAATATAGTGTTTAAATAAAAGATTACTCTGCGAAAACAATAAACAAACCTAGGTGCTTAAACTCATCAAAGAATTATCACAATGGACACTTGTGTATTCATGACAGAATGAAAAATGGTATGGTTAAACCATTTAATAAAATAGATTATTATTTTCTTATTTTGAAATGCTTATGTGTATTCATGACAGAATGAAAAATGGTATGGTTAAACCATTTAATAAAATAGATTATTATTTTCTTATTTTGAAATGTAATAAGCATGTTATTAAAAAAATAGAACTACGCCTCATGAACAATTATACAAGTATCTCTTGGGAAAAATACCCAGGTAAGATTTGCATTTTAAATCCACTACGTTTTAAAAAATCCATCAATGTCTTCTTTAAAAGATAGGGATCACATTAAAAATTACATAAGAGAACGACCTAGCTAGCAACACCAGTGAAGGTTTAACTACAAACTGAGGACCTAAAATACACATTATGTCAACAGAACTAATATTTTACACTGGGCTAATAAAGCTTCTTCAGGGGAATCGCCCCCAATTTAAAAGGTTCACGGTTTCAACTTCAGCGTCTCGATTTAATCGCTCTAACTCGATTAATGTATTTAAGTTGGCAATATATTCGCACATGCCGACAACATTAACTCAACGTTTCTCCTTGTCGAGACATTTTGAATTTCAATTGTATTGCATCACTATTTGAATTTCAAATTTACCCCGCGCGTCTAGTTGAATTTTCAGTTGGTTTGAATTCAAACATTCATTTCGCTCAGGCCCAGTTCCTTCTAATTTTCAACAGAGCGCCATGGATATCCACCGTAGGCGGTAGCACTATCGACCGAGAGTTCCCATCTCCCATGGTGCGGTAGCAGAATATATTGTAGGATTTCTGCTGCCAATTAACAAGTCCACCTATAAAACTTCTGATACCATCCATTGAATTTCCGTTTGAATGAGAAGATTCAATTTCTTTATCATCTTGTGTAAACATTTCGAATTAGTAGAATATGGCCCGTGTAGAGGTACATCAATGAGGCTCTGCAGGTTGACATTGCAATTTTATGCCTCGTACCCGTTTTGATTTCATATTTTTTAGTTTAGATCGATTGATCTGTAGCGAGATCTATGGATCCCAACTTCCACTTAAAATTGCATGGATCGAACTCTTACCAAGTATTTGATCATACCGTGATGCATTGTTTCTTTGTGCAGGTTACCACGTCAGCTGAATTGATGGCAAGCGAAGAACAAGTGAAACCCCTAGAGGAAGCTGTGAAGGTTACCGAGATTGAACCCATGATTGAAGGGCCTACTGAAGAAGAAGCTCCTGCCTGCAGTCCCACACAAGAGGTTCCCGCGGCCGAGAAAAAAGTAGATGAAAGCCCCCCATACTTTTTTAGATGAAAGTTTATTAAAATTATAAAACATTTTATAAAAGAAAATGGAATTTAAAAATAAAATATTTAAATGTTCATTTAATTTGAATTGTTTAACTCAAATAATTTATTATTAAAAATTTTATATAAATTATATTTTTTTTGGTTAAAGATTGAAATTATAACGATTTAAGTTTAATATATATAAAATTTATTAAAAGAATATAATTTAAATATTATAATTTTATATGTAAATTAGTTTATTAGAAGTTAATTATATATAAGTATAATATTTATAAGTTGGTAAAATTGAATTTTTTTGTGTAAGGGTTAGGCTTTTATTAGAAAAACAGTACAAGTTTCAAGTGATAGCTTAGTTGGTCGAGTTCATGTTGCTAAGTACCTTGCCTATCGGGAGGTCATGGGGTCAAATCTCCTTGACACCCTTGGGGTTAGGCCTTTCTAGTTTGGTCGGCGGATAGATCCCTTCAGGTTGATCTGCCAAGATTTTCCCATGGATGTAGCAGTCACTCAGTGCTCGTGAACCACCCTTAAAAAGAATTTAGAAAAACAGTACAGAGGAAGTGTATTTGTGCTACTGGTCTGCTCGAGGGGAAACCGAACTAGAAGAAAAAATTCAAAATCTTTGTATTACATTGTCTTCGTTTGAGCATTGCATCTAATAGAGCAAAAAACCCATAGAGACTATGAAAACTATGAGACTAACTGTAGGCTCCCAAGCCTAGCATTTCTGATAAAAATTGAGTAAATAGAATAACACTCTTGTCATTCCATAGAGCCATTCATGAATGCTATGGAAAGCAAGGCACTATTAATATAGGATTGGGACTGATCTGGCCAATTATGCATAAGACCACTTGATACTTATGCCTGAGAGAGGCACGCTGCTAGCAAAAATGCAAATGAGAGGAGAGTCGACTGTAGACCAACCAAGAAGCCCTTTGTCGATGACTTGAACCCTGGTTGGTACGGCTAGTGACAAGCCCTTGACCATGTTAGCACCACGCATAACAGACCCGAAAGGAACCCAAGCCATTGTCATGCCCAAGTGGAATGTCTAAGAGATCGAGCAGTAATGTGAACATATGCACCTTGGCACTTCAAAAATCCTTCACTTTAATAAGAAAATCGATGGAAATGTGATGCCCGATACACAAAAACTGAAAATGCCTTCTCTTTCACTCTTAAACACCAGTGAAATATGTGTTCACAAATCCCTTTGGTTTAATTGAAAAATCAAGCTAATCACAAAAGTGTGCAGTTGATTTTTATAAAATTACCATTAGCCTTGCTATATGCATAGGATATTGCATTGAGTTTTTGGTCAAACCCAAATTAGTTTGGGGTTGACATATAAAATTTCCATAGTTTAATCACAAAAGTGTGCAGTTGATTTTTATAAAATTACCATTAGCCTTGCTATATGCATAGGATATTGCATTGAGTTTTTGGTCAAACCCAAATTAGTTTGGGGTTGACCTAAAAAAATTATAAAATTTCCATAGTTTAACTTTGTACATTAAAAGTTAGTATTTTTTTGAATATATATATATATTGCAATTTGATTGGCTATCATATTGAACATGTTATTGCTCAATGTTTTTATATGTAATGGGTGTCAAGTTATATATATATATATATATATATATATATATATAGATATATATATATATATATATATATTTCTTCTTCATAATAATAATTTAATTCGAAGTGTCTGACTGTTGTTTAAAAAATTACTATTTTATGTATTTAATGGTGTCAATTTAGTAGTTATAAAATATTAAATTTTCGATATTATAATATAATATAGTATTTATAAAATAATTTGAAATTTACAATTAAGTTGATCTATCAATTAAAGTATTGGACTTAAATAATGATGTAATTGCAAAAATGCATGCATCACTTACCTTTTGAAGTTTTGGAGTATAGGGCCTCGTTGATGTATTGCAGCCATCTATTGTCCTCTATCTTCATCTCATCATCTATTGTGTTCGCCTCAATCATGGAAGTTCAAGGAGAGTGTGACAAGATCCCTCTCACTCTCGAGCAACTTGCAGAGTTATTTGGGCTTTGTTGTAGTGTGTTAGTATTCATTGTCCTTCTCGGAATGGATACAATGAAGGAAAGAAAGAAGAGAGCCCATTGGGATCCTGACAATGCACTCGTCCTTAGTGGTCTAACCATCCAAGTTATGAACATGGTGAACACACATAACTTTACTAAAAGAGATCTTGAACAATCCATAGCCATTGAGTGGTGAGGTAATTAGGAATAACTTATTTATGATACATTGGAGCAGGGTAATGTTAATTGCGATAATAACCTACATGTTTCCAAGGATGGCCCATCCCAGTTATGAAGATTCATGGGGAAAATTAACTCCTCTAGGACTCACTGTGTTCATCTACATTTTCCTTGAGTTCTCCACCATACATCATTGCTTGGGTCACTCTGGCTTATCTTTCATTCCCTATTTCTTCTATTTTTTGCCACACATCAAGGAGGTTACTGAATATTCGTTCATAGTATCGAGTGTGCTAATATCAATGTTATTGGTATGGCTTCTCCTCCTCCTCAGCTATGCAACAATAGCCAATAGAAGCATACTAGATATCATTTCTTAAAAAAATCCCATAATCATTTCTGGAGGCCAGGAGAAATTTTGTAAGGGCCAACAAGTAATTCTTTGAGGCTGAGTTGGGTTGGACGTCTTGATAAGAGGATCTTCTAGGTAGTGCATGTGAGGGGCTACACAGCATTGGCACAGAGGTTGATGTAGGGGTTTCGAGCAGCCCAATTTGTGCCAGATTTGGAGCTGGATCAGTGTTGGGTGAGGCAATATTTGTCTCACTAATTTTTGTGGCCAGTTTATCATGTAGAGGATTGTTAGTTTTGGGCATCTAGAGGTTGTAGTCATAATTTCATTGTTGCATAATAATAAAACCCTCAGTTGTTGGACTAGTTTTCCCACATTGGGTTCTTCTGGGGACAATTGTCCAAAAATAACGTGTCAATTTTATTGTGTGTGCTATCATTTTCTCAGTGTCCAGTTTATTTCCGCAACGTACTTTATGTGTGAAAATTTGCGGTGTGATTTATTCGTTATTTTTTCGTAACAAAATAAACTGCATAATTTAATTAGCCAGAAGAATAAATTTATAGTTGCTACAATTTAAGGAAATTTTCACATTGCTAAAACTAGTAATGCCACTCCTGTTGCTAATCTATTCTTTCGGGAAGTTGTAAGATTACATGGAATTCCCAAAAGTATCGTCTTTGATCAAGACATCAGATTTTTGGGACATTTCTGAAGAAGATTGTGGAGGAAACTGGGCACATAATTGAACTTTAGTTCAGCATACTACCCACAAATGGGTGGTCAAACTGAAGTGGTGAATAAAATTTTAGGCAATATTTTGCGCAGTTTGGTTGGAGATCATCCCAAGCAGTGGGATCAAGTCTTGGCTCAAGTTGAGTTTGCTTATAATGACACTCCACTTCTCTTTTACCAGGCACATAGATTCTATATACCTTTGAAGTTTCATTGTAGCCACGTTGCTCCCCCATGCATGAAAAGGGTGATGTAGGGCCTCTTTTGGATGATGCCACAATGGAGGAGGCACCTTTTGGAGATGTACACATGCACTTTGGGACTTTATTGGAGTTAGGATCACTCTTGTACCTTTGCATCAGTTCCTTGATGCATTATTGCCTACTTTGGAGGATGATGTCATGGTGGAGACCATTCTTCTCCAACACGTTTTAGTTATTTTTGGTATTATGTTATGTTTTAAAACTATTTCAAGGTCATCTTATGACCTTTGGCCTAGCTGAATGCTCAAGTAAAGTTGTTTAGGGGTTTTACTTGTAAAATCATGAAAAAGTGACTTGATTACCCTCCTATACGCGCAAGAGAACCATGCACATTTCCGTATACGCGCAATTTCTGTATATGGAAGTTGCGCATATACTGTAGATTCACATATATAAAAGACATGCATATACGGAAGATATACACATAAGAAAGTTACGCATATACGGAAGATATGTGCATATACAGAAGTTGCGTATATACGGTTGATGCACATATATGGAAGTTATATATACTAAAGTTTCACATACATGGAGGTTATGTGTATATACAGAAGTTGCACATATACCTGGAAGATATGTGCATATAGAAAAGTTTCGCATATACAGAAAATATGTGCATATCTTCCGTATATGCACAATTTCTGTATATGCAAAATTTCCATATATGGAAGTTGCACATGTACAGTAGATGCATATACATAAAAGATGTACATATATGGAAGATATGCACATATAAGAAAGTTACGCATATCTAGAAGATATGCGCATATCTAGAAGATATGCGCATATCTTCCGTATATGCACAATTTTTGTATATGGAAGTTGTGTATACATGGTAGATGCACATATATAAAAGACATGTATATACGAAAGATATGCACATATAAGAAATTTACGCATATACAGAATATATGCGCATATATGGAAATTGCACATATACGGTAGATGCACATATACAAAAGACGGACATATACGAAAAATATGCACATATATTACGTATATGCACAATTTCCGTATATTCGCAATTTTTGTATATGGAATTTGCGTATATACTGTAGATGCACATACATAAAAGACGTGCATATACGGAAGATATGCACATATAAAAAAGTTATGTATATACAAAAGATATGCACATATAAGAAAGTTATGTATATACAAAAGATATGCACATATCTTCCGTATATGCACAATTTCCATATATGCGCAATTTCTGTATATGGAATTTGCGCATATACGAAATTTATGTATAGACGGAAGATATGCACATATCTTCCGTATATGCACAATTTCCGTATATGTGCAATTTCTGTATATGGAATTTGCGCATATACGATGAAGATACATAAACGACATGCATATACGGAAGATATACACATATAAGAAAGTTACGCATATACGGAAGATATATGCATATACAGAAGTTGCACATATACGGTTGATGCACATATACAAAAGATGCACATATATGGAAGTTATATATACTAAAGTTTCACATACATAGAGGTTATGCGTATAAACGGAAGTTGCACATATACCTGGAAGATATGTGCATATAGAAAAGTTTCACATATACAGAAGATATGTGCATATCTTCCGTATATGCACAATTTCCGTATATGCAAAATTTCCATATATGGAAGTTGCACATGTATGGTAGATTCACATACATAAAAGACGTACATATATGGAAGATATTCACATATAAGAAAGTTATGCATATACAAAAGACATGCAAATATCATCTGTATATGAACAATTTTTATATATGGGAGTTGCGCATATACGGTAGATGCACATATATAAAAGACGTGCATATATGGAATATATGCACATATAAGAAATTTACGCATATACGGAATATATGTGCATAAACGGAATTTGTGCATATACAGTAGATGCACATATACAAAAGATGGACATATACGAAAAATATGCGCATATATTGCGTATATGCACAATTTCCGTATATGCGCAATTTCTGTATATGGAATTTGCGTATATACGGTAGATGCACATACATAAAAGACGTGCATATACGGAAGATATGCACATATAAGAAAGTTATGTATATACAAAATATATGCACATATCTTCCGTATATGCGCAATTTCTGTATATGGAATTTGCACATATACGATGTAGATACATATGTATACGAGGTAGATACATAAACAACGTGCATATACGGAAGATATGTGCATATCTTCCATATATACATAAATACGTTGTTTATGTATATTATGTAGATACATAAACGACGTGCATATACGGAAGATATGCACATATAAGAAAGTTAAGGATATACCGAAGATATGCGCATATCTTCTGTATATGCACAATTTCCGTATATGTGCAATTTATGTACATGGAAATTGCGCATATACAGAAGATATGTGCATATCTTCCATATATACATAACTTTCTTATATGTGCACATTTCCGTATACGTGCAATTTCTATATATGGAAGTTGTCCATATATTGTAGATTCACATATATAAAAGACATGCATATACGAAAGATATACACATATAAGAAAGTTACACATATACGGAAGATATGTGCATATACGGAAGTTGCGCATATACAAAAGATGCACATATACAAAAGTTATATATACTAAAGTTTCACATACATGGAGGTTATGTGTATATACGGAAATTGCACATATACCTAGAAGATATGTGCATATAGAAAAATTTCGTATATACAAAAGATATGCGCATATCTTCCGTATATGCACAATTTCTGTATATGAAAAATTTCCATATATGAAAGTTGCACATGTACGGTAGATGCACATACATAAAAGATGTACATATATGGAAGATATGCATATATAAGAAAGTTATGCATATACAGAAGATATGCACATATATTGCGTATATGCACAATTTCCATATATGCACAATTTCTATATATGGAATTTGCGCATATACAAAATTTATGTATATACGGAAGATATGCGCATATCTTCCATATATGCACAATTTCCGTATATGCACTTGAGCTAAGGTCATTTCAATCTTTCATCCTCTCTTTGGGTGTAACCACAAGTTCAACCAGTGAAGGTGTCCCATGGGTCTAGGGAAGCCTCATTGGAATTGAACCTTTCCCAGTGTTGAAAAACTCATATCTTTACACCATTGGAGTCTTGTAAAATTTTCCCCTTATATAACACATTTTGAGAAGGAGTTGTTATCATTAGGGCAACCAAGATAGTTTCAACATTCTCCTAACTTACAAGGCATTAAGGATGCACATGGTACAAACATGCTATCAAAAAAGGATAAATGCAAAGCTTAGTTAGTAGCAAAGGGTTACTCCCAGTTACAGTATTTGTTGATAGTTTTTCTCTTGTTCCTAAGTTTACTTCTATTATAATTATTATATCTATTGTACTAATTTTGATCTTGAAGTAGAACAAATGGATGTGAACATAACATTCCTTTTTGGGGATCTAGAAGAAGAAAACTACATGAAGAAACTAGAAGGATTTGTTGTATTTATGTTTTTTTGAAACATGTACAAGTCCTTGCTTGCACTACATTTCTCAATGTACATATTGTTCAAGACCTTTTCTTCATATTTGGAAGAATTTTTGCATGGGGAAATACCATGTGTTTGTTGACATAATCAAACCCTCATATGAATAGGAAATTCATGCTTTAAAAGGATTTCATGAAAGAGAAAGTGGCAGGTGGCAATATGGACCCATTTTATTTATTCAAAAGACAAAAGGAAGTGCTCCACTTGAGGAGGATTAGGGCCTTGAAAAAATAAATATTATTTTATGAATTAGGGTTTGATTTGGAAGATCTAAATAGAGGAGAGGGTACTTTTGCCAAAGTCATAGCTTGAATATTGGGAGTTCCCTCCAAGCTTAGTTGAATATATTTGGGAGGATTAGAAGAGGGGTTATGTAATCTTTTTCCATCACTCTATTCTTTCCATGAATGATTATGGTTTTTGCAATTTCCATGAGTTTAGGTGAGACTTGTTTGGTCCTCTTGACCATCTTACAAAATCAAATTCAAAAAATGATGTATTGTTGGTTGTTTGTCCAATAAGAAGGTTGTACTAATTTCTCTACTTCATTTAAGAGTTCATGTTTTGGTTATTCCTTTGTTGTTCATGGTTGTTTGTTATCACTTGGTGGTAATTTCATGTTTATGATGGTGCATCTTCTTTAAGGGTTCCTAGTTATTCTTTTTTTTTCATGTTGCCAAGCTCCCATCTTCCAACTCTTAAGAAGCAATAACGACATCACTAGTACCTCAGTAGCCCCAATCAAATCTCTCCTTTTACTCTGTCGTTATTCGAAAATTTGTTTTGTACTAATTAAGCCACATTAGTGAATGGCTTAATTGTGTCTTCTTTGTCATATTCAAAGCCTTGCATTTTGATTTTAACTCCATCACCCAAATAGATAGGCATTGGTCTTTGTAAATTCCACCATTCTTTTTATTTTAAATAAATACCATAAAACTAAATTTTGGTAGGGTTTCCTCCCTTGTGCTGGAAAAGAATTGGCCTAAAGTGAGGAAGCATTGTTGTTTTGATGGGCAACATTTCCAAGTTCTCATAGGGTTGCACTTGGTTAAGGGAATTTGTAATATTTGATGTATAGGTTTGGTAGGTAATAAATTGGCATTGTTGTTGAGGATGGTGTCCAATTCCAAATATTTAGTAGATTAGTTACAATGGTTTGACGAGGGCATTTCTTTGAAGATCTGGTGGCTCTAGGAGGAAGAAAAGCATTGTACCAAAATATTTTGAAGTGACATGTTGTATGTAGAGGTGAAGACATCCAACAGGATTGAAGGCATTTGAAAACTCACCAAGTGATTCCATTGATGTCGAAAGGAAGTATGTTTGTAATATGTTTTTTAAATTTCATATCAAATTTTTAGTTTGAAGATAGATGGCTTTTGTGGTATGATTGCATCTCACTTTTAATCTTTTTAGTATAATATATTTTCCTTATGCATTCCCCCACTCAAACAGGGGAGTCCCAATTCAACTCTTTGCTTTTGTAACTCCTATTCACTGCAATATTCCCTACCATTATTTCCTGCCATATTATGTCCCTCTACTCTATATGGAAAGGTTGAGGTCAGAAAAGCATCAGATCACTCACTTGCCATGAGTGGGATAGAAGAAGAAATACTTTTGAAGCTGCAAGGAACCTATGCCCATGCACACAACTTTTAATACAATTATCATTATGATGAAGGTACACTTCCATCAAGTCTTTATTGCATGCTAGATTTGGACATCTGAACTATGACAACCTTTGTTTGTTGAAGAAAAATGGTGTTACTGGTTTGCCAACTATTCCTAGGAAACTTAAGCAATGTGATGCTTGTACCTTAGGAAAGCACAACAAACAATAATTTCATGATTCTCATTCCAGAGCACATAGAAAGATTGAACTCATTCATTTTGATTTATGTGGCCCTATGCATGTTCCTTCTGCAAATGGAAATAAATATATGATGACATTTATTGATGACTACACCAGAATGTGTTGGGATTATTAATGCTTGTTCCTCTCTCTTGTATTGGTTAGGTTCCCTGATAGTCTATCAAGGCTAAATCCTAGTTTGGAAAACTTAGTTGATTGATGCCCTAGTTTGAGACCTCATCCTTATAAAATCCTAATCTATGATAACCATTTTTATTGTTTTTGGAGTTGTGCTTGCTAGACTTAACTCTCCTTCCTTGAGTAACCTCAAGCCCTAGCCCTAGCCCTAGGGTTGCTTTGACTCCATTTTCCCTAACCCTAGATTAGAGTAACGCACTAGTCTTAACATAATTTCTATCATTTTTGCAAAACCCAAAGTCTCATCCTAGGTAAAAGTTTATCTAGGGTTTGACCCTAAGCCATAGAAAAGCCCTTAACTACTATCAAACCCTAAAATACTCAAATCTAGTCCTACTTGACCTAGGCACCTACCTTCTTGTTTTTCCCTAGCTAGTAGGATAAAGACATTTACCTAGCTAGTAGGATAAAGACATTTACTGTTGTTATAGGGTTGTATCAGCCTTACTATCAAGGTTTGAATGAGTTTGATAATTTTTTATTATTTTGTTTTTTATTGTAATTTTTCCTCACTTTAGATAACAATATTACATAAATTTATGATGAACTAGGTGCATAGTAACTTTCCCTAGCAACTGATCTGCTATATTTAAATTGAAATGGACAAAAATACATTCAAGTTACATAATTTCTATGCAGGGTCAATTACAGGGGCTTAAAATGGTCAAACCTCTTCGCAGGGACCCAAACCTTTTGCTAGCAATAGGAAGCCAAATCTGACAAGTAGTGAGGGTACAAGCAAGATACAGAGCAAGGCTTAATGCAAAGGAGTGTACTTACTATATCCATATCATCAAACATTTTTCATCCCACTTAGGATGCCTTACGTAGTGCTTGGTTAGTCATAAGATCAAGTTGGTCACAACCGTAGCTTCAACAAACAAGTGGCAATACTCTTCATCTTCTAAGTTATGTTTAGTCAAGAATATAGCATTTTTCCCTATCCTTATTAGGGATAACTACACGGCGAGTTGTCTTTGCACATCATCTTTAATTAATATCCATAATTAAGTCTCAGGCATTTGTTGAACATGAATCCCTCCGGATTTCAATCTATCCAATCTTGGTAAGATGGAAATTTTTCTACAGTACCATTTACCCACTAAAATGATTGATGGGCCAATTGTTGAGTGTTTGCTAGGCCATTTTTCCCTATCCTTCCAATTACATTAAGAGAATTCAGGGGATGGGTTGTGGCTAAATCATTACACCCCATCGTCTGAAACATTCAAGTGGGAATATGATAGATTGACCCCCTACTATTAAGAATTATTCCCATACTATAATGACTACTCTCTATGAACCTAGCTTAAAGGAGTAGAGCTTTGGCTTGAGGTTGATGTTCATGGTTACTTGGTTGATGGTTAGTGAGGCGCTATGTGCTTTCAGGATTGGCACATCATGCAAGCCTCACACTTGTATATTGATGGTCAGAGGCCACACATTTATTTTGAGTTGAGTTTAGGAGCCTTTTGGGGAACTTTCACCCATTGATATAGTTTATTGAAGTATTTGGGAATTCCACTTAGAACCATTCCTTTCCACTTGCACAATGACTTGTAGTTGAAGCATACACTTTGGAGCCCACTTGCCCACATTTGAGGGAGCTTAGGGGCTGGTGGATGATAGGTTTGAAGATTGCTTGAAGATTGAACGTGCTTGAGAGGGCCTTTGGAAGCTCGAGGCTAAGCCAAAAGCCACTTGTACCTCTCTATTTTTGGATAAGGATCACATTTTGAGGGTTTGGAAGAAAAATGGTCATCTTATCCCTTCAAAAGTAAGCCCAGATGAAGCCATTGTTGAAAACAAATATGCAACCTAGCAAGAAGAAGTTGGACTCCTAACTTGGGGCAACCACGACTCCCTGCCTCAATAGTCGCATGTACCAACACATCGATTAATGTCACGTCATCGCCCCAGTTTCATTCAGTATCAAGTGACATCCTATTGATAGATGTAAAGGTCAGTTGTACAACTAACACCACCCACATTCTATAATCTTGCCCATATGTGTACCAAAGTAGAGAGCATTACCAAAAAATACCTTATGTAGTAGTGTCTAAAAAAACCTCGATAAAATATGTAGGCCGATAAACCTCGATGTCAATTATTAATTATAGATCTCAATCAATGTAGGTCGTCACCTGCTCAATCCACTAGGACACCTCTTCAAATACAATAGATTGACCAATGGATTCATATTCCTCCACCATTGCATCAACCCATACATGTTGTTCTATTGATTCCTCGAAAGAGGATGGCTTAGTCTCTATAAGCTCAGTCATTAGAGCCATGTAGCCAGTGTAACTCTCAGGTGACCTCCTTTACCTGCACAAATTTGAAAGATGGATGTGAAGACCACCTTTCTCGATGGCATTGTTGAGGAAGAAAGTTACATAAAGAAGGCATAGGGATTTGAGACATATGACTGGGAGATATGTGTAGACTCAAAAGAGCCTTGTATGTATATACGGAAGATATGCACATATCTTTCGTATATGCACAATTTTTGTATATGTGCAATTTTTGTATATGGAATTTGCGCATATACAATGTAGATACATAAATGGCATGCATATATAGAATATATGCACATATAAGAAAGTTAGGGATATACCGAAGATATGTGCATATCTTCCGTATATGCACAATTTCCGTATATGCGCAATTTCTGTATATGGAAATTGCACATATACGGAAATTGTGCATATACGGAAGATATGTGCATATCTTCCGTATATACATAACTTTCTTATATGTGCACATTTCCGTATACGTGAAATTTCTGTATATGGAAGTTGCGCATATACTGTAGATTCACATATATAAAAGACATGCATATATGGAAGATATATACATATAAGAAAGTTACGCATATACGGAAGATATGTGCATATACAGAAGTTGTGCATATACAAAAGATGCACATATACAAAAGTTATATATACTAAAGTTTCACATACATGGAGGTTATGTGTATATACGGAAGTTGCACATATACCTGGAAGATATGTGCATATAGAAAAATTTCACATATACAAAAGATATGCACATATCTTCTGTAAATGCACAATTTCCATATATGAAAAATTTCCATTTATGAAAGTTGCACATGTACGGTAGATGCACATACATAAAATATGTACATATATGGAAGATATGCATATATAGAAAGTTACGCATATACTTAAGATATGCACATATCTTCCGTATATGCACAATTTTTGTATATGGAAGTTGCGCATATATGGTAGATGCACATATATAAAATACGTGCATACACGGAAGATATGCACATATAAGAAATTTACGTATATACGAAAGATATGAAAATATAAGAAAGTTGTACATATACGATAGATGCACATATACAAAAGATATGCGCATATCTTGCGTATATGCACAATTTCCATATATGCACAAAAATGCAGCTTCTATATAGGTGCAACCTCTGTATATATACATCTTCTATATATACGCAACTTTCGTATATGCACATACCTTCTATATATGGATAACCTTTTGTATTTTCACATATATGAAATTTGTGCATATACAAAAGAGATGCACATATATGGAAGTTGCACATATACAAAAGATATGTGATACAGAAGATGTGCACATCTTTAGTATATGCATAACTTTTGTATATGTGTATATCTCCCATATATGCACTTATTTAGTATATGTTCATTTCTTCCGTATATGTTCATATTTGGAAGTTTCACATTTATAATAGATGCACATATACAATAGATGTGCATATACAGAAGAGATGTGCATATACGAAAGTAATCTCTGCTTCCCTTGCGTCTTGTAGGCGAACTTGGGCTAGCATATGAAAGTCTTCTTACACACTTGTGTTTTCCACCTCCCTTTAGTCACAAATAATGTAGTAGGATAAAGAGTAAGCGGCCCATTATCCGTATATCATTTCTTTTTCATGCAAGGAATAATTAAAATATAGTGTAATTAGGAAGATATTGTAATAGATCACCGAATATCCACATCTTATCACACTTTTCATGCTCACATGATCACTTGCACACAATTACACATCACACACTAAGCTTCTATAAGCTTTGTATTAGAAATTAGATTATCTTTATTTTTATTTTTATTTGCAAATTCTCACATATCTTAATTAGGGAGAAACGTAAGTGGCCAAATTCAACACATATTTTTCAATCTATTTTTCTAGTTTTTACAAATAACATAGCTTAATTAGTAAAAGAGTAAGTGGCCTATCATCCACAAATCTTGTCACTAACCAAAAAATTTATTCATTTAATTAGTTTTGGGACTAAGGCAAGAAATTGTGCATATACGAAAATTCTACATATATGGAGGTTGCATATATATAGTGACTAAAGTTACGCATAAATTATCTATATATGCATCTTCCATATATGCACAACTTTTGTATATGTGCATCTACCGTACATGTTCAACTTCCATATGTGTGCATATACAGAAGTTACACATATAAATAGTCGTGCACAACTTCAACCTATGTACATACATAGCCTTCATATATGCACAACTTCCGTATATACATATATGAATGTTGTGCATATACAAAAGATATGTGATGCAAAAGATATGCATATCTTTCATATATGTGTAACTTTTGTATATGCACATATTTTTCGTATATACGTTTATTTCGTATATGTGAATTTCTTCTGTATATGTGCATATTTGGAAGTTGCGCATATACAAAACATATGCATATATACAAAAGTTACGCATCTACAGAAGATATGCACATATACGGAAGCTGTGAATATATGGAGATTGTCGTATATGCATGTTACGAAAGTTGTGCACTTCTGTATATGCACAACTTATGTGTATGTGCATATATGAAAGATATGTGCATATATAGAAGTTGCACATATACAAAAGATATGCACATATACATAATATATTCACATATACAGAATTTGCGCATATATGGAAGATATGCATATCTTCTGTATATGACCAACTTCTGTATATGTGCATATTTTCCGTATATGCGTATATATTGTTTATATGCACAATTTCCATCTTTTGGACTTGCAAAAGGTGTAAAATGAGTTTATAAAAATAGGATTTGTAAATTCTAGAAGACTTGAAGTCTTGGATGTGAAAACCTAGGGCTTGTAGATAAAACCTTAGATCTGATGTTTCTGTTGAAAGAAGAAACCCTAGTTCATGCAAGGAAGGAATGGCATCATGTTGATGATGAGGACAAGGAGGAGAACCATATATGCACATATACAGAAGTTGTGCATATACAGAAGATGTGCGCATATACAGAAGTTGTACATATACAGAAGATGTGTGCATATACGAAAGTTGTGTATATATGGAGGTTATCGTATATGCGTATTACAAAAGTTGTAGACTGGTTTTATGTATGCACAACTTCTGTATATGGTTGCAGACTGTTTTTATTATGCACAACTTCTGTATTTGTTATTTGTTGTTTTCTTTAATATCTCTTAGTAATTATATTTCTCTCCCATAATTTTAACATGGTATCATAGAAAATGGTTTTATTTGTCCTAGTGGAACATATAGACGTATCCATGCATATTTCTGAGCTTATATATGTTGATATAGGGTGTATATCTAAGGAATATGTTAGGTGTGTAGTTGGACCTATTTTCAGGTGATAGATTTCCTAAGAATTGGGTATCAACTAGGCCTTTGTGTTGCACATAGTGTTGCCATTGATGACAACAATATGTCATTGTTTTCAAAGGGAATGTATGAGACAATAGCAACATGTCTCTTTATGAAGTGATATGATAGTTGGATCTTTCAGAAAGTCTCATTACATGAAGATTTAGGTGCTTGAAGTTGTTTTAGTTTTTGACGAAGTTATGTTGTACAAAATAGTCTACAAATAGAATGGTTGCATAGATCTCCTAAATAGATTTCCAATGGTATTTCCTTCTTAGAAAAACCCCTCCCAGATGAGAGGTTATGGCTAGTTAAAAATCATCATTAGTTGTATTGAATTAAAAGAACCAAAGTGTTAGGTCCCTATAATACTAGTGTATTCCCCTTATTGTTATTAGTGTATCCCCCTATTTTTATTTGTGTGCCCATGTATCCCCCATGTTGTTACTATTGTGCCCCATAGAAGCCCACTATTGTTATCGTTGTGCCCTTACATTATTATTGTTATGTAGGCTCTAATTATATTATGAAATGACTCCATTTATGCATATATGGAAGATATGCGTACATCGGAAGTTGTGCATATATAGAGACTAAATTTTTGCACAATTTCTGTATATGCGCATATCTTCTGTATATGCGCATATCTTCTGTATATGCACAGTTTCTCTATATGCACATATCTTTTGTATATGTGCAGCTTCCGTATATGCACATAACTTCCATGTATGCACAACTTCAGTATATGCACATATATGGAAACTATACATATACAAAAGCAATGTACAACTTTCGTAATATGCCTATACGACAACCTCCATACATGTGTAACTTCCATATATGCACGTCTTTTGTATATGTGCATATCTTCCATATATATATATATATATATAGATATATAGATATATATATATATATATATATGCATGTCTTCCGTATATGCATATATTCTGAATATGCACGTCTTCTGTATATGTGCATCTACCATATATGCGCAAATTCCACATATGCACATATAAGGAAGATATGTGAATCTACACAAAATGTTCTTATACAAATGATATGTGCATCTACATAATACATGCGCATATATGAAATATGTGCACATACGAAAGTCGCACGACTTCTATATATGTGCATCTCATGTATTGCATATCTTTCGTATATGCACAACTCATGCGCAACTTTCGTTTATGTGATTTAAAGAGGAACCCATTAAGTCACTCACTTAAGTCATTCACCTCACTTCTCTCAAACTCTTCACAGAGCTCCTTCGGATAGAGCTGCTCAACGACCTTCATATCCCCTCCAATTAGAAAATTTCTCCCTAGTTGAGCAAAGATGGGACATGATATGGGAGAGCGAACAGGTGGAATTCTCCCTAGTTGAGAGGGAGTGTTAGAATTATAAAACTACAATAAAATTCTATTTTGGACAGTTTATTTAATGGAAGGGAAAGTGTACTTATGAAGGAAAGCCCACATATGCACATTTAGACAAGGTTGTCCCTAAAGAAAATTGGACACCCATGGAAGCCTATAAATACAAGTGGCCTCAAGATCATTTGGATATCACCAAGAATCTTATTCTTATTTTCTTATTGATTGGTTTGCACAGGTCTGAAGCAAGGACGATGAAAGAAGTTCGCAAAGGTCCAAAATTATAGGCTCTGAGGTTTGCATCTGATTTAGGGTTTTTGAGCTATAGGCGCAGACTTTTCACTGAGAAATTTCAACCCCAGACGCTGGCACACAAGCATCAAGGGAGCGACTGGGCTCCTATAGTTGCTTGAACAACTCCTCATGCATGCGACCGGGGAGTTTGACTGAAATTGACCATTGACCGAAGTTGACCACAGATGGGAAAAGTTGTCTCTGATATATTCTGACACTGGAAACTTGTTTTTGAAGTTTATTGGGTTGTATTTCTAGATGATATTGTATTGGGCTCATTGTAATCTATGCTAAACATTTTATGACAATCTAATAGAAGAAGAATTTCAAAAGGTTTCCCCCCTAGTGGGGCTTTTACTTGGTCTTTGACCAAATCTAGTGTTTCTTGTTGATGTACGCATATAGAAAGTTGCGCACATATGGAAGATATACACATAATATATGGAATACATGTGATATAGAAAATGTGCATATATAGAAGGTGCGTGACTTTCGTATATGCACATCTTTCATATATGTGCATGTCTTCCATATATGCGCATCTTTTGCATATGCACATACCTTTCGTGTATGCGTATATATGGAAGTTTCACATATACAGAAGATGTGCATATACGGAAGATATACACATATACGGAAGATATACACATATACAAAAGTTGCGCATATAAAAAATATGTGTGCATATATGGAGGTTGTCGTATATGCATATTAAGGAATTTGTACAATGTTTTTGTATATGTGCATATATAAAAGATATGTGCATATACGAAAGTTGCACATATACATAAGATATATGCATATATGGAAGTTGTGCATATACGAAAGATGTGCATATATGGAAGATATGCGCATATACGGAAGTTGTGTATAACTTTAGCCTCTGTATAGGCATAGCTTCCATATATGCACATATATTTAATTTCTATATATGTGCATATATTTAGTATATGCACAAAGATATCTTTAGTATATGTGCATATACGAAAGTTGCACATATATGGAAATTGCGCATATACAGTGGCTAAAGTTGCGCATAAATTATGTATATGTGCATCTTCCATATATGCACAACTTCTATATATGTGCATCTATTGTATATGCACAACTTCTATATATGTGCATATATAGAAGTTTTGCATATACAAAAGTTGTACACAACTTCAACCTCTATATATAGGCAACCTCCATATATGCGCAACTTCAACCTCTATATATACACAACCTTCGTATATGCACAAATTTTAACATTCTATAGATGACTCTTGGACTTCCACTTTTCATTACATTTATGATATATTGAAATTACATAATCCACGAATGATGTGGAAAATGATGACTCATATACATCTTGACATGACACCTTGATGAGACGTGACATGACATTGATGACATAGATCGCATGATGATATGACAATGTCAAGTCATTCTTTCTGTTGTTGTCTTCATGTCTTCTTGAAAGATAGTACATGTTCTTCTTCTTCTTCATGTTCTGATCTTGATCTCTAGTTGTTGTCACAATTTGGTGTCCCTTTGTCTTTTTTGATTGATCAACTTGTTTTTGCAGCTACAAAGGTGTCTTCTAGCATGGTCTCCTTCTTTATCTCCTCCATCATCATCTTGTCACAAAATTATATAATACCTACAACTGAAATCCACTCATAACAAGACGACATCAGTCCGATAAGGCCCTAGTCTAACATGCTTCATGACAACCATTAACTGAGCTAGAACCAAGTGATAGGCTGAGACACTAGATCAAGGATTACGCAGTTGCACAGATCAGGAGGTTCGGGTCTAGGACTGAGCCTTGATACTGTGCAATGCACAGTTTAGGCTGGCCAGGGGAAGACAATTATGTAGTTGAGGAGGTCAGGCAGTAAGGATGGAGGCTTGAGGCTTCAGGTTGCCCACTACGCAGTTCTTGACGAATAGTGGCTAAGGGCTTACGTAGTTGCACAGTTCAAGTGGTCAAGGTTGAGGCTTTTTTCTTGAGACTCTACAATGCACAAGGGAAGGTGACTGAAAGGCAGGGATCGTGCAGTTCTGGAGCTCAAGGGTTAGGGTTGAGCACTGAGACAGCGCAATGCGTAGTTTTGGAAGGCAAGATCTAAGAATTAAGGTGTGAGCTTGAGGACTTATACTGTGCAGTTCAAGAAGGCTGAGTGAGATCAGGTTGCTCAAGAATGTACTTTTCCAGATTTAGCTAAGTGTGGGATCAGTAAATCCAAAGTGAAAAAAGACAAAACTTGAGCATGATCACACACTTATAACAGTTGATGACACAACATTGATCACCCAGAACACATGAACAACATACTTCCATTAGTGCAATGACATAACATAGAAAGGCCTATCCAAACTTTCCCTTTGTGGCTCTTAACATAGAAGGAATGCCTTCCATGTGAGACATGTAGATGAAACATCCTACATATTAAACATGTGGAATTGAAGTTGACATCATGACATTGATTAAGAGTCTTATTTTATACGTGTTTGTTCAGGGAACAAAACAAGATTGCTTGGTCCTAGGTCATGGTCATCAAGTTGTAATCCAATTCCAAATTGGAGTGATTAACTCACTCTACATATAAGAATGAAGTGAAATGGTTGCAAGCATTATGTTGATAGAGAGCCTTGAAAAGGGAGTGCAACAAACCTTAAGTTGAGCGTGTGCGGGTAGACCATTGGCCAATCATATGGGCAAGGTGATGGGGGAGATAATGAGATCTATAGAAGTAATAATAGAGGGAATGAGCATTCAATTGAGATATTGAATCTTGAAATCAATAATACCACATGGAAACTGTTAAGACATAGTTTGAACTTTAATAAAAGTGAATGGAACCGACGCATCTCAAACATGAGTTTTGTGTATTATAAATATGGTTGTGACAAGATATATGTTTAATCAAAGTGTTAAAACATGAATGATTCATCTAGATAAGATGTATAATGTGTATAATGTGGGTGGTATTTTAATATTATAATATTGAGTATAAGAAAAAGAACGGAAATAATATTATATATAATATGAATGTGTTATCAAATGAAAACACCTAATTTATTTAAGGAAAAACACCACTCTGTATATAAAGTACATGGCCAAAAGACTGGAAATGTATGATGGAAGTAATATTAGAAATTATGGATCAATCTCCATGAGAGTATATGAATAACTAATATAGAATATGTTTGGAGGTTCCATGACCTAGAGAAATGTTGAGAAATGTGAAGATTATGAATGTCCATCAAACCAAAATAAGAATATTATATAGGTGATAAATCATAATGGGATTCAAATCCAAAATAAGAATAGAGGATTGGAAATTAAAATACAAATATTGGAAAAATTACAGATGAAAGAGATGTTACAATCATGGTGACCACTTCATTTTTTGGTAGCACTCATTGTATCATTGAAGGAGAGTTCCATTCACATAAATCTTCAGGTAGACTATCCATACCCTCACAAACTCTCAGATGCAAAAGGAAATAGCCAACATGTGCAGAAAGAGAGAAATTTGAATGGGAAAAGAATTGACCTACAATAGGCTGGAAAAATGAAATGGGCTACAATGGTTTAAGTAGGTCAATTCCGCCAGCAGGATGCTCAATTCCTCATCCTTGGCCTCAAATTGAGTCCGTGAAAACACATCATAATGTTATGTGTACCAAGACCTATTGGAATTTCTAAGTCTAACCTGTTAGAAACCCTTCATGTACTTTTCTGATTTATTTCTGCCTACTTGTTCTGATTAATCAACAAGTTATTTACCATGTAAATACTAAAAATAACAAGTACATGCTCAACACATTACATATCATCAAATGAAGAAAACAAAACAAGCACACAAGTGACACTGTTGTTTTTGGACCAATGTCCCCGGAAAAACCCAATGCGGGAAAACCGGTGTAGCTATCCGAGGGTTTTAATATTATGCAGTTTATGAATACAATATGGGTGCCAAAATCGGCTCACCCAACAAAGAATAATCTCGGCAGTAGTACCTCTCAATCAGAGATAGATGTTCCGACTGAAACCCCGGATAAACACTTTGACAGCTCCCAGCTCCAATCTGCCCCATGAAAACCCCAGCATCAACCTCTAGGGACTGCATCAGCCCTTTCTGGCCCAGTGTCTGCCCAGCATCACCCTAGCTCGCCCTGCATCAGCCTCTGGAGGCACTATGTCAACCCTTAGAGCCTCTGAGGCACTGCGCAGCTCCTAGTTGCCTCTACGTGAGCCCTGGCTGGCTCTGCGTGAACCTCTGGTTGGCTCTGTGTCCCTCTCTCCTGGCTTCTGCATTGATCCTCCTGGTACTATCTCTGCCTCTCTGCTTTTGTATTCACTACCCCTCAGCTGTAACTTTGATCACTCTTTAGACTTCCTCAGCAAACCCTACCCCAGAAAATCGAAATCTTGATCAACTCCATGTGTTCTCCAAGTGACCCTTAAACCTCCTCTTATACTTTTCTCGTTGACAATTCAACAGCCGAAATTAAGTCCCTAATCAACGGCTAAGATTAACTCTGGCTTGATCCATGACTTTTGGACCCTTCTAACACAGTTTTATATTAATTCACATTAAAACTCCATTAAAAATATTAACTATTTTAATATCTCCCAAACTGTTTAAAATATGCCCAAAGCATTTATGGGTATTAGAGATCTCATTTGCTTTAGCCTCTCCACCAATTTTTGTGGCTAAACAACATCTGATGCTACCCCAAATCAACACTCCCTCTTAGTGAGGATTGTGCTCTAGTAATACTCCTCACTGAGCATCACCCTGATCATCCGGCATCAGTCCCTGTTGGCTTGTTGTGGCCTGACCCAGGTTCAGAGATGATTTAGCCAAACAAATCCCGGTACTACTGGCCCTTTCGGCAACAGTCCACGGAGCACGGACTGAGGTCTCACCCAAAGTAGTATGGGAGGGTGCTAGAACCAGGTTTCCACACCCTGGGGATGTCTGATGGGTTCCAAGTGGTCTTCGGTTTGACCCTGTGCGCACGTCACTACGCGCACTTATCAGTACCTCGCAGCCAGTGATGCTGCCTTCGCGCAGCCCTACTCGGGGGCCAAACAGTGTTATTATCCAAATCCTTACTAGGAACTCGATATTAGTTGATTAACTTAGCTTATCTATATGCTTTCATTTATACATAATAATATTCACCATTCATACAAAAGCGCGCAGTAAATAAACAGTATAATTTCACTTGATATCAAACATGTAATAACATAAGAACAGATACATGGAATTCACAGTCCCTGTGTTAATGCTAGGCCTGCTACCCAACATCCTCTGCACTGTTGCATCATGTACTGCTACCCATGGCCCTGCCACTGCCACTATTGCATCTGTACAGCATCTCCCTTTACATTCGTGTTGTTGCCCATGGTCCTACCACTGTCACTGTTGCATTTGCACTGCAACCCCTCTCATCATGTTGCATCGTGTTGCCCATAGCACTGCCACTGCTAACTGCTGCACTACAACTCAGTTACTGAGAAGTAACTGATCTCCCAACTCTGACATCTTTGTCAAGCTAGAGACAACCTCGATGTTGAAACTCCCTCTATCGCTGACAAGTTCTCCCTCTCTGACCTCTGCGTTGCTGCAACAACTCTATGCACCTCGCATTGTTGCCTCACATTGTCCTGGGAATCCTTCATTGTAGCTCTCTCTGATGCTCCATCTACATACGTCTCTACTGACATCCTCCAGTACTGCTACTCCTCTTCGGGGCTCCTATACCAAGGTATAATCCAAGAGAATGGGTACCTCAAGGATCCTGCCCCTCATCGCCTGTAGTTTGTGTTGGCTTGTATGGGCCTGACCCAGGTTCAAAGGTGATTTAGCCAAACAAATCCCAGTACTACTGGCCCTTTCAGCAACAATCCGAGGAGCACGGACTGAGGTCTCACCCGAAGTAGTATGGGAGGGTGCTAGGACCAAGTTTCCGCACCCTGGGGATGTTTGATGGGCTTCTGGAGGTTCGTGGTCCAAATCATCACTATGCGCACTTGCTATTCCTTCGCAACCCATGTTGTTGTTTCCACGCAGCCTTGCTCGGGGCGCGACCCGTATAATACCCAAGTTCCTTGCTAATTAACCGATTACTTATCTTGTGTGTGTAAGATTTATGGTTATTACAGCATATTCAGCAATCATATCAGTGCGCGCAATACATAAACTAATACAAACATAAGGAAGATAATGCACAGCAAATACACAGAAATAAGAATCAACTTCTTTTTATTAATCTTCAATCCCAATTACAGACTTGACACCACCCTGCGCACTCAGCAGCAGTGGTCCACGCACTCAGCTGCGAACTTTACTAGGCCTCTGTACACTCAGCTGCAGAGTCTCTTCCTACTACTACAACCCAATACACCTAGAATCCTACTCTAAGCTCGAACCATTCCTTCGCTACTCACTCTATCATCTACTATATTTTCAACTTAGAGCCTCGCTCTATTTATACAATCCCATGGTCCGCGGCCCATGGGTAGGCCAACATGCCTTTACATTACATTACATTACTTTAGGGCGGACAACCCTATGACTTAACCTCTACTTCGCACTCCGCGCCCGCAATTCGCAGAGTCCTACAACACTTTTGACCAAAACTTGGGCTTTGAGCCCCAAAACCTGTTGTGGGGGGTATCCATGCCCAACAGGCCCCCAACACAATCATCGTGACTCATCCCCAGTCACTCTGCTGGTGTAGTGATCTTGGCACGGAGCCCCTCCAACTATTCCCGTACTGCCCGGAGGTCCGCGACGCACTGTTCTGCGGTTTGCTAGACCTGTTGCATGTGTGCTTCCGAATCATCCATGTCTAAATCATGTCCTTTCTTTGGTACCGGCTTCTGGTGTGTGTGTTTATAGTCCCGCGCCTTTTGTCTGGCTCCTCGAGTTGCAAAGATTGTGCTTTGGCCGGTTAGTCAGATAACTGGCCCACCCGTGTAGGGCTTCAGGCGACTGTCGTTTACTTTTCCTGGGAAGGGTTCTCCATTAAGTTTGACTAGCTGGACTACTCCTCCGTCTGTGACCTCCTTTACCACGTATGGTCCCAGCCAGTGCATTCTGAATTTTCCTGGAAATTTTTCAAACTTATTGTCATATAGTAGCACTAAGTTGTTTACCTTGAAGGTGCGCAACTTGATATGGCGGTCGTGCCAAGATTTTTCACGCTACTTTTGTACCTGTTGATGAAATCCAGCCAAAAACCGTTCTTCCTCGAGTTCTTCTAATTGCGCGAGCCTTTCTTCGAGAGCTTTGCGGTCCGTCATGCCTGTGAGCGCTGCTATTCGCAGACTAGGTATGATGTATTCCATCGGCATGACAGCTTCCGTACCATAGACCAACCAGAAGGGTGTCTGTCCCGTCAATTTCTTGCACGTTGTCCTGTACACCCATAACACAGCAGGTACGCGTAGGTCCCAGTCGTTCTGTTGTGCGTTACATACTTTGGTCAGCGCAGTCTCCAGTATTTTATTGAATGCCTCTACTGTGCCATTGGCCTGTGGGTGGTACGGTGTACTTTTCTGATGATACACCTGGAACTCTTCTGTGAGCGCGCTGATGGTTTCATTCAAGAAATGTGTTCCGCGATCACTCATTAAGATTTTCAGATAGCCAAATCGTGTCAACACGTTTTCAAACAAAAACTTTGCAGTCGTAGCGGTCGTGCAGTCCTTGACCAGCTGTGCTTCCACCCATCGTGTCAGGTATTCCATCGCGGTGATGATGTAGCATGCACCCATCTTTCCCTGAGGTTTGATCGGGCCCATGAAGTCGATCGCCCATTTCTCAAACGACTGCAGTGTCATTTGGGGATTTATTGGAATCTTGTCCCCCGTGATGGTTTTCCCGTCCTTTAACATATATCGCAGGCCTTACAATGCGCTTTCGAATCCTGGTGCAGGGTCGGCCACCATAATCCTATGTGAAGAATCTTTTGTGTGGTCGCACGTCCTACATAGTGTCCTCCTGCAGTGCCCCCATGTGCTTCCGTGAGGATCTGACCTCGTTCAAATTCAGGTACGTATCTTCGCAATATCTCATCATTGCCCATCTTGTAGAGGTGCCCCGCAATGACAGAAAATTTCGTCACGTGCACCACCAATTCCTTCTTCTGTTGGATTGAGTACTCCTTCGGTGCAGTCCCTGTTGTTAGAAAATGGATTATATCTTCAAAGTGTCTGTCTGCGACGCGCACTGCAAAGAGTTGTGCATCAGGTAGTCCCTCCTCCAAATTTGTTGGTTCCTCGCCCGTCTCAATTTGTGACAAGTGGTCTGGTCCTGCGTTTAAGCGTCCCGGCTTGACTATGACCTCAAAATCATATTCTTGAAACAGTAAAAGCCATATGCATATGCGCCCCCCCAACACAAGCTTGTTCACCAGGTATTTCAACGCGGAATGGTCAGTATACATCTTGAAATGTCCTCCCAGTAAATAGTGTCGGTATTTTTGGAGTGCGTACACCATTGCCAACCCCTCCCGCTCGGTGGTAGAGTAGTTCTTTTCTGCTTTGGACAATCTTCGACTTGCAAACACGATCGGGTGATCTACACCCTCCGTGCCTTCCTATGTGAGTACGGCTCCCAACGCGATACACGACGCATCAACATGTACATGGAATTCCACGTCCCATTTCAGGAAGACCAGGATTGGCATGGAGGCTAGTTTCCCCTTCAAGACATCCAAACTCTTCATGCAATCATCATTCCAGCAATATGTAACATCTTTTTTCAATAGCTTTTCCATCGGCGCGGTTATTTGGGCATAACTTTTGATGAACTTCCTATAGTATCCAGTGTGTCCCAAGGTAGCGCGCAGTTGTTTAACACTTCGCAGTGCTTCCAAATTGAGGATAATGGCAATCTTCGCAGGGTCCACCATTAGTCCTTGTTTGCAGACCACATGTCCCAGCAGGTTTCCAAAGGGAACAAGGAATGTGCACTTCTTCAGGTTCAGCGCAATCTGGTGTCGGTGGCAAGTATCCAGCATCAAACGTAAGCTTGCTACATGGTGCTTAACTAATCCAAAAACAGTCCAATCATCCAGGTAGACCTCCAAAAACTTGTGGATGTATTCTTTGAACGCGGCTACCACGATGCACGAAAATATAGCTGGCGCATTCTTCAATCCAAATGGCATCACGGTGTATTGAAAGCATCCCCATTCTGTTGCGAAGGTCGTCTTGCTCCTATCTTCTGGTGCGATCTTGATCTGATGGTACCCTGAGAACCCATCCGTGAATGAGTATGCTTCCTGACCGCCAACATTCTCTAGTACTTCATCTGTGAATGGTGTTGGGAATGGATCGTGTACACAGGCATCGTTCAGCTTCCTGAGGTCTATGCATATTCTTATTTCACCCTTCTGTTTTTTCTCCTATACTACCATAAGACTCACCCAGTCGAATTCTTCCACTGGTTCAATAATTCTGGCTGCAAGCATTTTGTCTAATTCGTCGCGAACCTTTTCTTTATACTTTGGATTCAAGCGGTAAGGTCGTTGCTTAACTGGCTTCGCGTCGGGTTTCAGGGTGATCTTCATCGTCCCTAAATCGCCAACGATCCCTTTTAAGTCTATAATTTTGGTCGGGAACAAGTCTTGGTATTTGCAGAGTAACTCAGCGACCTTATCGACCGTGGCATCATCCCAATAGTCCCCAAGCATTGTGTATTTTGGTTCTGCCTCCATTCCAATGTTGACCTGCTTCGTCTTTAGCGGCGTGGTGATGTCGGGGTCTTCAAGTGATGGTTCGCGAATCTCGTGAGAGCCTTCTATTTCTGAAATTTTAATGTTTCGTGGGTCCTCATCATCCTCCTCAACATTCACATTATAACACTCCAGTGCGCTTCTTAACTATTTCACCCATTCTAGCTAAAGTACCCATTGGCTCCTATGGTATTTTAAAGATAGCGGCTTTTACTGCTTGTAGTGCATCGTCAACAGTATCTGACCAACGATCTTCAAATGTGAATGTTAACAAGAATCCCTCACACAAGACATCCCATTCACCCGTACCATGGTGGAGCTCCGTCTCCGTATACCAATTCATGGGTATGACGTCCAGGGTATGGTAGAATAAATGTACCCATTCAGGTTGGGGCTCTTCCCCGTAGACCTTGGTCCATTTCGCGAGGTGCGTGCGTGGATCATCTCATCCATCATATTTGTCTACTAGTCGTATTTGTGGTTTTCCAAAACGTAGGCGCATCATCCTTCTGCATCCACACCAGTCCTCAAAATTTCCTTGATGCATACCCCACCATCGTGCAGGTGTTGCGCGCAGTGCCCACTTCAGCGCATCGAACTGTTGTTGTTCTGGTACTGCACTTTTGAATTTGCTCAGAAATTCATCCACCGTTGACAATCCATCATATGTCGGCAGCTCCCTTGCCTCTATTGTTACACAATGCAATGACCTGATCATCATGTTGCAGTTCAGTGTTGTTACTTCATGCAGTCGATTCTGCCATTGCTCTATCTCTTCGTCTGAATCCGAAGTGTAGGAGCTTTCGCGCTCCCACGAAATCCTTCCATTTGCAGTCGGATTCACCCAATCCTCTCCTTGTGCAGTTATCTTGTAGATACAGTCGAGATCGTCATCACTATCGTCGTCGCGCACCAGTTCAGTGTATCGCGCTCCTTCGGCTGGATCTAGCGGTACTACTATGCGTAGTGACTTTTTCTCAAAGATCATTTTGCGCTTCTTCAAATTTATGACCCCGTTCATATCGGTAGCCCAGTCTATTCCTAGTAGCGTGGGATAGGGATTGTTGTCATCAACAATCTCTATCACTTCAAAATCCGCCTGCGCGCTCGCACCTTCAATATCGATTGTCACCCCTTGCAATCTTCCCATGGGAAAAATCTTTTGTTGGTTCGCCATTCATAACTGAATAGGGGACCATTGTAACGCGAGTCTGCCCATGCGTTCCCATGTTTTCTTTGGTAGTACATTCGCATCCGAACCCAGATCCAGGATTACCTGATCCATTTCATACTCGCCTATTTGCGCAATCAACCTCATCTCCCTTCTTGTGCGCAATGCATGCTTTCCAAGTTTTCGAACCACGCATGGTTCTCCTGACCCTGCGCACCTAGTGATAAGTTCCTGTAGCCCTTTGACTACCTTGCTGTCATGCAGCAGTTTCATGCATGTCTCCAGAAAGGTAGTGAGCATTGAAGGATCCATCCCTGGTTCTAGTTGATCCTTACTACCTGAAGTGGAGGCCTCCGTGAACTGTTGTTGTTAGGTCCCTATAATACTAATGATTACCCCATTACTATTGTGGTTGTATCCGTTATTAATATTGTTGTGCCCCTATTGTCCCCATATTGTTATTATTGTGCCCCATAGAATCCCTCTATTATTATTTTTGTGCCTTTATATTATTATTGTTAGGTCGGCTTGGTTATATTGTGACTCCTTAAACTCCTATATATAGAAAGGAGGTTTTGTCATTTGAATCATCGAAGAATCATTCATTTGTGTAATGTAAATGAGGTTGCCCCCTCGAAAAGGCTGAATTCTAAGGCGTTGATCTATAATTTCTATCTTTTTGTGAGTTGGTTTCATAACATTTGGTATCAGAGCTTTGGATTCTAGGGTTTCGCTGCTCCAAATAGGTCATCGTGGCATTTTCGCTATAACGTTTTTTCTGCAACGTCTCAGAAGTGAAAAAAAAAAACCCATTTGAGACAAAATCGTACTAAACCTCGGGTCTGAATTTCAGAGCTTTTCACACTATATGTGCAAAGATATGATCTGAGGAAGTTGGTCTTTTTGCAAACTCCTGAATTACATTCCAAATAGGTAACCTGGGGAAAATCGTCATAACTTTCTCTCTGAGCATCGAATTGAAATTTCGTAAGAAGGTATAGAAAGAGGACAGACTGTAGTTTCTTGTATATATTTTGCAGAGCCAAAGGTCGAAATAGTGATGCGTGGCATGTCGTACAAGTTCGCTCTACTGAACTAGTCTATAATCAGGTCACTGTGGGAGATTTGGCATAACTCTTCCTTGGAGAATCCAATTTGGATCAAACTGGTGGGATTGAAAATAGGAAACAGAGGGCTACTAAAGGGCATAATTTCAGAACTGGATGATCCGAAATTACAAAGATACATCGGATTCAATATCAAGCTCCTACAAAGTGAAAAAATGTGTGTAATTTTTTTTAAATTTTTTCATAAGCTTGGTTTGAAAAATTAGTTTGAAGGAATTCAAAGGGCATAGTAAACCATTATTATCAGTAATTGATGCCCCAAGGAAAGAAAATGCAAACACCTAGTAAGCAACCTGAAAGCTCTAGCATGACTCATGAAGAAGAGGAAGAAATGCAACATGATATATCAAAATTGCGAGACCAGGTGCAACAAGTGTCACTTGCAAAAAAAGTAACAGAATCTAAGATGGATGGTTTAAAGAAAGATGTAGAAGCTAAGATGGATGGTTTAAAGAAAGGCGTAGAAGCTAAGATGGATTGTTTAAAAAAAGGCGTAGAACCTAAGATGAATGACGTGGAAGCTAAGATGGACGATTTGAAGATAGATTTGAAGACAGGTATGGAAGATTTGAAGATAGATTTGACAAAGTTTCTACAAGAAATGCTTACTAATGGTGAAAGGGTAGTAAAGGAAACTCATGATGAGAAAAAAAGAAATGTTAATCATGATTTCATTGTAATATCCCTTTTCCGGGATATCCCTCAAACCCAAGCAAACTCTAACTAAATACGTACCAATGATATAGTAACGGGGAAGCTCAAAGTGATAAAAATAATAGTGGTGCAACATATAATAGTGTAAACATGAAATATAAGCAGATACTCAAGAAATGCAGAGAGAAATGCTAAGCCATTTTATTATACTAAGTAATGGAATGAGTACAGGAGGTGATCAGAAAGATGGCACCTCGACTTGCACAAGGCAAGTGAAGAAATACACTCAGAATAGTAAAGGAATGGCCTCTCTCTGAACTGCGTCCAAGCTGCTGGAGAACTGTCGTGCTACTGCTACTGCTGGAAATCAAATGAGGATTTGGGGTTGTTCCTCTCCTCACAAAATGCTAAAACTCTGGAGTCAGACTCTACTCAAGCAACCCAGAAAAACCCAGGAAGCTTTTCTGATATAGCCGACCCCTGAAAATCACCCCCTTGGGGATCTACGTTGTCCCTCAAAGCTCTGTGCTGCCACTGAATAGAATCCTCCAAAACTCAGCCCGAAACTCTGCCAAAATCCTCCAATATGCAAGAGTTGATCCCTTGCTCAATCTCCCAGCTCAAATCCTCCACAAAACCCCAATCCGGAACTCCCACCAAAAGAACTGCGTCCCTCTCTCTCAAGACTGTGCAGTCATCCAAATGCTCAGCTCTGCCTCAACGCCAAAGATCAATCCAACTGCAGAAGACTACTGAAAACTACCTTGCCCGAGTAGGCACTCGAAGTCCCCCGAGGCTAAGGGTGAGATCTCCGAACGGAGACACTCAATGCACTAAACAGTGCTGCAGACAGGCTAAACAGCCAGTGTGCTCTAAGTCGAAGTGACTAGCTCAAATGCACATAATCGAATGCCAAGATGAGGAGGCTCCTCCCTCCTTTATACAATTGGCCTCTCTCAATCCCAAGTCCCACCTCCTCCAATGTAGCCCCTCTCTTGCCACGTGTTCCTTTCCATTTGCGCAGTCCCTCCAAGTGTCTGCGTGGGCCCCATCTCTACGTGGTCCTTTGGCCCCCTTAGCTCCCCTTTAAGTCACAACGTTGTGCTACTAGGGAGTGACTTTATTCTAAAAGTGAGTTATGTCCCCCTTTCCTCACCTTTTTATTTATAAATAACTATAGAAGGCAAAATTGAGCAAAATCGAATATTCCAATTAGCCATGGCTAATTAAGAATATTACAGTCTCCCCCGGTGAAATGTTGCTTGTCCTCAAGCAACTGAAGTGATGGATGCTGCAAAATCTTCTCACTCTCCCAAGTGGCATCCTCATCCGGTAAATTCTTCCACCTAACCAAGAATTCCCGGACCGTCCTATTCCGTAGCTGCCTCTCCCTGGTATCAATAATAGCCTCTGGCTGCAACACCAAATGCCCCTCATCATCCGTGGGTGGTAGCTCATCTGTCACTATCACACGCTGCCCCAGCACCTTCTTCAAGCATGATACATGAAAAACATTATGAATCTTGCTGCCTTGGGGCAGCTCCAACTCATATGAAACTTGTCCAATCCTGCGTATCACCCTGTATGGCCCATAAAAGCGGGGTTTGAGCTTTTCAGCCCCCTTCTGCTTCAGTGACGACTGTCGGTATGGCTGTAATCATAGGTAGACCAAGTCCCCTACCTCAAACTATCTCTCCACCCGACCCCTGTCAGCATACAGCTTCTGCTAGTTCTGCGTTGTAGCCATATTATCTTTGAGAGCTCGAAGAATATCCTGACTCTCTTGGATCCATATCTTGGCTCTCAGAGCCTTGCTAGCACCAAACATCACGTCAGCAAAAGATAAAGGATGATATCCATACAAAGTATATAATGGTGACATACCAATGGACATGTGATGTGTAGTGTTGTAGCAGTACTCCCCCAAATGCAGCCACTTCTACCATGCTCGTTGCTGCCCACTGACATAGTTACACAAGTAGCCCTTGAGCCACTTGTTAACTATCTCTGTCTGCCCGTCCGTTTGTGGGTGATAACTGGTACTCGGTGTCAGCTCCGTCCCCACCAACCGGAAAAGTTCCTGCCAAAATCCGCCCACGAAACGGCTGTCCCTGTCACTAGTGATGGTCTTAGGAAGACCATGTAACCTGAAGATCTCCCTGAAGAATAGCTCGGCCACCTGTGTTGCTGCATAGTGTGCGGATATGGCGAAAAAGTGTGAGTACTTTGTCATTCGATCAACGACGACAAAGATGCAGTCCTTTCCCTGTACCATGGGCAACCCTGTGATGAAGTCCATCGAAATACACTCCCATTTCCCCTCCAGAATGGGAAGAGGCTGCAATAATCCTACTGGATGGTTCATCTCCCCCTTGTTCCTCTGGCAAACATCGCACTCCCGAACATGCTGGAGTACGTCCTCCTTGAGGCCCTTCCATGAGAACCTCTCTCTAACGGCCCTGTAGGTTTTGGTAAACCCCTGATGACCTGCCAATGGTGAATCATGTGACGCCTGAAATATCTTCTTCTTGAGCTGAGATCCCTCAGTCAAGAAGATCTGGTCCCTGTAGTAGATGATCTCATCGACCACCCTGTACCTGTCATCCGCCACCTGCCCATCCAGAACTTCACATGCAAATCTGTCCTTGGAGTACTCTACTAAGAGTCGAGCCCTCCAGTCTGCGTCCAAGCTCATAAGAGACAACGTGGCTGGTCTACGTGAAAGGGCATCTGCTACCACGTTGTTCTTACCCTTGACATACTCAATGTCAAAGTCATATGCTTGGATCTTACTGATCCACTTCTGTTGCCTCTCCTGTAGCTGCTTCTGCTCCAAAAAGAACTTGAGGTTGTTGTGATCAGTCCTCACCCTGAACCTGTTACCCACTAAATACTGTCGGTACTTGGCCAATGCATGCATGATGGCCAGCATCTCCTTGTCGTATATAGAATACAACCTCTCGTGCGGAAGGAGCTTTCGACTCTCAAAGGCTATAGGGTGACCTCCCTGCATCAACACTGCGCCGATCCCCTCCCCCGACGCATCACACTCCAAAACAAATGGCAGCGTAAAATTCGGCAATGCAAGCACTGGGCCGCTGCTCATAACCTCCTTGAGCCTGTTAAAGGCTCGCTGCGCTATATCTGACCATCTGAATGCCCCCCTCCTCATCAAATCTGTCAGGGGTGTAGCAAGCTGTGAGAAACCCTTGACGAACTTCCGGTAGTAAGTGAAAATGCCAATGAATCCTCGAAGTTTTGTCACGTTCCTCGGCTTCGGCCAATCTCTGATGGCCTTGATCTTCTCCTCATGGACCCTCACTCCGTCCACCCCTATGATGTGTCCCAAGTATAACATCTCCGTCAACCCAAACTCACATTTGGAGAGCTTGGCATAGAACTGCTGCTCCTCCAAGATGCGCAATACTGTCTCAATGTGCTGGAGATGCTCCTCCCAAGTCTTGCTGTAAATGAGGATATCATCAAAGAACACCAACACAAACTTCCTTAAGTGACTACGGAAGATGTGATTCATGCAAGACTGGAATGTAGCTGGGGCGTTGGTTAGCCTGAAGGGCATCACCAAAAACTCAAAGTGCCCATAGTGACACCTGAAGGCGGTCTTGGGAATGTCCTGTTCCCTCACGCGAATCTGATGGTACCCAGATCTCAAATCAATCTTTGAGAAGAACCGTGCTCCTCTCAACTCATCCATCAACTCATCGATCCTGGGTATGGGGTACCTGTTCTTTAGTGTCTTCTTGTTCAGGGCCCTGTAGTCAATGCACATCCTCAATGTGTCGTCCTTCTTCTTCACCAACACCACGGAAGAAGCAAAAGGACTTGTGCTCGGCCGAATGTGCCCAAGAGCCAGCAACTCCTGAATGGCTCGCTCAATCTCATCCCGATAGGCCTTGGGATGCCTATAGGGGGTAGTAATCACTGCCTGTATGCCCTGCTCAAGCTCAATGGTGTGTTCAAACCCCCGGTCCGGTGGCTATCCCGACAGAACCTCCCCAAATACTGTGGCATACCGGTCAAGGATGTATTGTATCTCCAGGTGCACTATCTGCCCTGTAGTCCCTACCTTTGATGCACGCAACTCCACTTCCCACTCTATGTCTCCCTTCCGGAAGACTGCCTCCATCCGATGAGCCGAAACAGTCTAAGGCGGATATGTGTGTTGCCCCCGTATCTTCTCATGCCTCCCTGTCTTCTCATCGTCCCACTCCATCTCTAGGGCCTTCCAATTTGTAGTGACCTTCCCTAGAGTGATAAGCCACTGAACACCCAGTACTATGTTGGTGTCCAGAATATTGACCACGAAGAAGTGGTCAGTCAGTGTGTAGGTGCCCATTGTCACTGATAACTCTGGAACATAACGAGCACACACCATGGTCTGATCTCCTGGGACCAAAACTGAAAATCCATCAAAGCTCTCTGTCTATATACCTCTCCGCTCAACCATCTGTGCATCGATGAAGTTGTGGGTGGCCCCACTGTCAACCAAAACTGATACTCGCTGGCCACATACTGTCCCCCGTACGCACAGCGTCAAATACTTGGGAACTCCTTGCAATGCTACAAGGGCTCCTCCGGTAGGTGCAAAAGCTGCACCACCTGCTAGTGGTGGTGGAGGTGGCAAGGGACCCTGCACAGCATGACTATCTCCTGCCTCCACGTCATCCTCTTCATCCTCTTCCCCGCTGCTCTCGGAGAAGACCTCAATAAAATGTGCTTTTCCAGCAGCACATCTATGTCCTAGTGCCCACGGCTCCTGACAGGTAAAGCACAACCGCTTCTTCTTCAACTCCCTCCTGGCATCGTCATCAATCTGTGCTCGTCCTGGATTCCCCTTTGGAGGTGGAATCCTCACGTCCTTCCCCTTAGGCTGGAAAGCCTGTCTCTGGGGGTAAGGTGTCTGGGTCCTAGGTAAGGCATCCTGTAAGTCCCGGGTCTTGCTGATAGCATCCTGGAGTGTGGCTGGTCTAGTGGACCTGACTAGACCCCGAAGTGGCTCTGCTAACCCCTCAACAAACATGTAGATCCTCCGTGCCATGGATAGATCTGGCACCATCACTGAAATCCTCAAGAAGTCTGCAATGTAGGTCTCTGGGCTCCCTGTCTATTTGAGCCTCGTCAGCGCAACAAAGTGTTGCTCAGGATCCCTCCGGTCAAACCTCTCCATCAATCTCCTGGTGAACTCGGCATACGTCGTCACTGTGAAATGCCCGAGTGTAACCATCCCATGGAACCACCAATCCTGGGCCTCACCATTCAAATGTAATGTCGCCACCTTGATGGCCTTTGCCTCCAACATCTGGTTAAAAGCTTGAAATAGATGTCTAGCTTCTCCACCCAAGACCTTGTCGAACTGTTTGATGAACCATCAAATTTAGGCAAGTGGAATCTACTAGCTGTGTAGTGGGTGTCTCCATTGTGATAATGCCGGTGTCCTCTGTGATGGTCGCGGGGTCTACTATCACGCTGGAGCTGAACAAAGTCTCTGAATGAGAGAGCATCCCTGAACTCCTGCCCATAGGCCTGGTACTCTGCAAAATAATCGCCCATGTGACCGGGCTCTGCCTCTTGCTGAGCTCCGGCCCCCGTGTCTGCTCCTAGGAAAGTAGGCATGGTAGAGCATGTAGGGGCATGTGAGGCCATCTACGGAGTAATATCATGCTGAGTGGCACCCTGCTCTAGAAAATGGTGGGATGTACCTGATCCCTCACCAACCTGGAAAACTTGTGGGTTCTCACGTTGTTTAGCCTCTACTGCCGTGAATCTCTGCCCCATCACCTCAATTTGCCTCGACAGATCCTACACGGATTTGAGGAGCATGTCCGCAAATCTCTTCCCGTCCTCATCTACCATCGGATCCTCTTGCTCTACGTCCACCACAGGCTCCTTCTGTTCTGCGTCCACCACAGGCTCCTCCTGTTCTGCATCCACCACCAGAACATAGTCTCCCTCTTCGTAGGTGTTCTCCAACCTACGCCCAGTGTCTCTATATCTCCTACCTCTGTAACAGATGTAGGGCTTTTCCCCCGGTGTCATAGATTGCTAACTCCACAGGCTTAGCCAGATCTATGCTCTGATACCACTGTAATATTCCTTTTCCGAGATATCCCTCAAACCCAAGCAAACTCTAACCAAATACGTACCAATGATATAGTAACCGGGAAGCTCAAAGTGATAAAAATAACAGTGGTGGAACATATAATAGTGTAAACATGAAATATAAGCAGATACTCAAGAAATGCAGAGAGAAATGCTAAGCCATTTTATTATACTGAGTAATGGAATGAGTACAGGAGGTGATCAGAAAGATGGCACCTCGACTTGCATAAGGCAAGTGAAAAAATACACTCAGAATAGTAAAGGAATGGCCTCTCTCTAAACTGCTTCCAAGCTGCTGGAGAACTGTCGTGTTGCTGTTTAGTCAATTTAATGTCTTAAATTGCTCTACATAAATTATCAATCCGGGTATCGTAAACTGATGAAGTGTGGTGCACTATATGTGCTTAGTTAACCTCTTTCTTACTTCGTTGTTTTATAAAGTTATAATGTTCAACTCTTCCTAACCTTCTGCTTTCAACATATAGTACTATGCTAAGCACGATTAAGAAGTAGTCAGAAATAAGTCCAAAAAGTAATCAAGCTCTAAGGTGACAAGTAAGAAAAACCACTTTAAAGACTAGTTATAATGTTCAACTCTTCCTAACTCCCTGCTTCAACATATAGTACTATGTTAAACACGATTAAGAAGTAGTTAGAAATAAGTCTAGAAAGTAATCAAACTTTAAACTTGCAAAGAAAGAGCTTGAAAGAAATAACTTGAAATGAAACTGAAAGCAAAGAACTTGAAATGACTTGAAAGTAAATGACCACATTCTAATGGCATTAGTCACTACTCATATTGCTGCAAATAAAAGAAATAAGAAAATCACTTCAAGGACTGATGATAATGGTTATCTCTTCCTAACTCCCTGCTTCTATCACATAGTACTGTGTAAAACACGATTAGGAAGTAGCTAAAGACAAATCCAAGAAATGATAAAAACTCTAAATGACAAATTATAACACTACTATGCCTTTTCCATCATACTGCTTCCTACATACATGATTATGTGTAACAAGTGGAAAAATAATTAGTGCTACAAGCCAAGACTACTTCAAAACAAGTTGCAATTCATTAGTATTCGGTTCTCTTAAAGATAAATAATTCATGATAAAGAGACCATAAATTAGTTAGCATACAACTTGTAAAACTAAACTAAAAGCTAATTTAGAAAACAGAATAAAATGGCAGCACTATGAATAAGACAACTGCAACTACCATTAGATATTAAACCAAATACAACACACACAATCCCGGGAGAAAATAAAATGCAGTAATTCAAACTGTGCAAGGCAGGGGCCCCCTACTACCTATGAAATCAAAGCAAAATTAAACACACTTGCATAAATTAAAATTGCATGAATGAAAATCTAATCTACCTTACATTCTACAAAGCAATATTTACAAAATGAAATCTAATCTACTTACATCCTAATATGCTCCATGACATCTACTTCACATCTCCTTCCATGTTGAGAACATCAAAGCTTTATTCAATTTCTTCAAAAGTGCAAAGTACAAAAGCTTTCAAAAGCCATGAGACTAACAAGCTAAAAGGACTAAGAAAAGACTAAAGGAAAGACTAAAGAGAGACTAACTAATGAAGGAGAGAGACCTCCTATTTATACAAAAAGATGAGAGCCATCTCATTAATGATAATCCATGAATCTCTCCCTCTACCTCTAGAGTCCTAATCAAAATAGGAACTGATAAGACACATGTCTTTTAGAGTTACAATACAATTAGGAGATGTGACACATATCCTCATGATCCCATGATTCTTTCCAACCAAATTCGAATTTGGCCTTAGAGTGCCACATAAGGGTCTTCTAGAAGTCTCCTTTCAACCTACACATGTCAACAAACTCAACCCATTTGTTAGGTATAAGCATATGCACATTATTTTCTAATGTTTAACCACAAATTCACTTAAAAGGCTTAGAAATAATAAATATTGGAAAAACATAAAGGTAGCCCAATGATAATGAAAGTGGGATGAATGTGGTGACATAGTAGTGAAATGGAGGTGATATAATGGACATAATAGTGAAAGTGTAATGGAAATGAATGACATTTTCAAGACTCAACATACCCCCCAACTGAAGCTATTGCATGTCCTCATGCAACATATATTACATTGACTCTTTTGATCCTTGAGCTTTGGCTTAACTTTGCATGATATCATTTGATAACTTCATATTTCTACAAAGTGTTTTACTTCAATTGCAACATGGTTGGATCTTGTGTTACAACCATTTTTTTTTTGTTGCCTTCTATTTTGATCTTTGAACTTTGCATAATGATATTTTGATTATTGTTGCAAAGTATATCTTTATTGGATTGCATGATGGTTGGTTCTTGTGTGACAACCATGATTTTTTTTGTATCCAATTTATCATTTAAGCACTTTTTCAAAAGCCATTGTATGCTCATAATAGCAATGTAATAATTAATATATGTTGGAAGTATGTGAGCTCTTGAATATGTTATGGACATGGAAAGATATGAATATGAATGTATTCCCCCCCCCCAACTGATGGTATTGGCAATTTTATGCAATGAGGAAGAGAAATGTTTTTCCAACAATTATCATTCTAGCTTTTTATGGAATTCTATGGTTAAAAGTTAGAAAATGCCGTACCTTCACTTACCCTTTGGAATGGATGAGTTGTATGTGTGGTGGCTGAAAACTTCTGATCATATTCTTCTTCAAATGGCTGAACAAGAGGAGTCATGGATAGAGAGATAAGATGGCTTTTTATTGCTTCTACTAAAACTTGTTGAATCTACTCCAAAATGCTGAAAATAATAGTCTTCATGTCTTCAAAACTCATTGGCACAATTCCTACTATGTGAAAAGATGTTCTAATGTCGAACATAGTAGGAAATTGTTGGCTTAGTGGCCATTAATGGATGTCGCTAGTCAACACGAGATCTCTCACCATTGATGACAATGAGAGTCAAGATGCCCAAACACATCTTGCTAGGTACGAATGAATTTGCTGATGTCGAGTCACCTAGAAGATCTAACGAACAAGGGACATTAATGTATTCCCATTGTTTGTCAGCATGAGGACTTGCCATTAAGGCATGCAAGTCTCAAGGTGTTTTTACAAAGAACTTAGACTCAAAGGACTATGGACTCAATAATTTGCATTGAAGCAGGGCTTATTTGCGGAATGAAAATAACAAGGAATGGAAAGTGAAAATGGAAAATGGCAATGGAGAACAGAAATGATAATGGGCAATAAGCATGTGAATGAGCCTTTTGCTTTTATTGGTGGGTTATGAATGGACAAAAAGAGATGGAAAGTGTATGTGAATGAAAATGGAAAATATGGAGTGGAATGAGGTGAATGGTTTATTATGAAGTATGGATGTGATGGAGACAATAGTATCTGAAGGTTTTTCAAGTGTTTGGATCTGATTTTGCATCAGCTTATTTCCTCTTTGTTGTTGATCATCCTCTTATGAAACAAATTGGTCTCTTAGAGAGACACCATTCTCTTGTAGTCATTTGTCCTTCCTCCTGGAACCTGCAAAAAAACTAATACTTCTTCTGCAATGGAATGTAAGATTATCAAAGGAGAGAGGTGATCAATCTCTCTAGTTATGATATTTACACACAAAACTAAGAATTTGTATTAATGAAACAAGTTCTCAAAGGAAAAATCAAAAGAATTTATACCTGCTTTGGAATTAGTGCCTCAAGTTGATGTTGCTTCTTTTCAGCAATTTATTTCATTATTTTCCATTTCAAACTCTAATGATATATTTCTCATTGTATAGATCTTGTTGAGATCTTTCCAATGGTACTTAAATCATCAGAATCTGATTTTGTATGAGAAAGATAGGCTGATTTGAACAATGAGGTTTTTCTGGCTGCGGAATTGAGGAACAGCTATGTAGCTAAAAATCTTGAATAAAAAGTTAGCCATTCAATTTTCATTATCAGTCCAAAATTAATCAATACCTTCAGAAAAATGAGAAAATAACTTGTTCATTTCATTGATTCAAAATTATTATTTTTTCCTTGACATGCAGCGACTTAGTGTGGCGACTCAGTGTGGCGACTTTATGATAACACCCAATTTGACTTCCCTTTGACCGGGGTCTTTTTCATCAAATTTGACCGAATGAATAGGACACCATCCATGTACTGACATTTCCCTAGCTACCCATGTGACCTGTTTTGCCTGATGACACCTACAACCTAGAGTTTAACAAAACAGCTGCGGAATCACCAGATGGCTGCGGAATCGCTGAATGGTTGCGGAAAGTGCAGAGTGTAGAAAGTGCTGTGAAATGGAGTGGCTGTGTGCGTGGAAGAGAAAAAAATGTGCCCCTTCAAGACAACTAACACGGTTCAGCTCTGCCAAGCTTTGTTTGAGCTGCAATTAACTGATTTGACTTTCGCTTCAAATAAATCACTTGAGTTTGACGATTTTTCAGCAAAGCATGTGAGGTGTATGGTATGTAGCTCATTCATACTGATATTCTCCATATTTTTCAGTTTACTAGGCTTATGTAGCACACAAAATCACTGCCTAGTGAGTAACACAGATAGCCTATTATCTATGAGTGAATTCCTGATCATCAGTTTAAATGAATGCTATCAGTCAACGTATGGTGCTGTAGTAATGACTGAACCAAATATTGATGGGAGCTTAGGCTACGCTGTGCTGCATAATAGTTTTTTTTTGTCAACATGCTGCACCAACATATATCAACGTAATGAACCATGCAATTTTAAGGCTTGCAACACATGAGTCAAACGTGTCCATTCAAACGCAAAATCATCCATTGCCTATGACAGAATCACAGCACACTCAGCATCATGATTTGGATGCATCGGTCACGTCTCAAGAGTATAACTATAATTAGGCTTTTAACAACAGCACATAGATAACTCCTATTTGGATTTCTCCTCCTCAGACACGCGGAGTTAGTTTAATTAATCAAACTATCAATTAATAACTCACGTTTTTCTTCACGCGGCGGCAAAAAAGAGGCTCCAAAGAACCGAAGATTTCTCCCAGACCGCCACGAATTTTCTCAAACGGTTTCTGGGTTATCTAATTAACCCACCTGGCAAAAAAACCCATGTTTTAGTTTTTTGAAATTCGTCTCTGTTTGGGAGAATCGAAGGTGTGAAGTTTGTCGTTTTTCTCTGAGTTAATTTTTTTCTGTTCTGCACTTTTGATGAGTTGCTGCGTTCGGCTTTTTGGGAGAATAGGCTAAGACCAAGGCGCATATCCCTCATGAAGACTCAGCAACTGGATCTCAGTTATCTACTTTCTAGTGTTGGACGACTCAAATGGAGCAGCACAAAGATACGACAACAAAACGTTCACACAAATGGGCCTGTTCTAGATGACATTTTGTTGGCGGATCCTCAGATTTCAGATGCAATAGAGAAGGAACTATACATCGTCAAATCTCTGGTTGTGAAGCTATATATCCACTAGGTTCATGGCCGTTTGAATTTCCTTTTTGATACGAGTCATGACTTTGTTGTTTTGGCTATAATGCTGGTATTAAAGGTGGTGTCTGTGGGAAAAAATTTAGCGCAGATTTCCAGCTAATGTTCAGACTACTCAAACTCTTTCTATTCCTTTGATTTTTCATACATAACCCAGCAAGTCCATGCATGATTGAAGAGAGTTTTGAGCCCAAATTGAAACCACACATGACAACAAAATCCACCACTGAATCCAAATGGACCAAAGCTTGATCAGGAAAGCAGATTTTTTTATTTATTTATTTTTTTTTTTTTAAGCCACAATGAAAAATAGAAATGGAGACAGCCATAGATTGCTTTTCTCTTTTTTTCTTCTCTGAAATTGTAAAATTTTTATAAAAAGGATTAATGATTTTCAATTTCAGGCAGCAAATACTTCAAGAGAAACATGTTAAAAACAAGACTTTGACTGAGGTCCTAGGCTGGTTTTTCATCGATTTGAGCTGAGTGACTAGTATAGGATCCATGTCGGGACAATTCTGGAGATGCCCATGTGGTCGGTTTTTTCATTGGATGCCTGTAACCTGCTAAAACTTGAAACAGCTGCGGAATTGTCAGATGGCTGCGGAATCAGGGCAGTTTCTGCAGCTAAGTGGCAAAACCTTATTTGAACAAGATACAGTGTTTTGAAGACCACTACAAAGCATAACCAGACAATTTTGGACAATTTGAACCTATCAAAGCACTTGAGTTTCATTTTTTCAATTTTTTTTTTTTTATTGAATCAATTGAAGTGATGAAGTTTATTGTCTCCTATTATTTTATTTTTTTAACAATTCTTTTTCTGATCCTCCAGATCACACAGAGTGCAGGAGGAGAGCATACTCAAGAATTATTATTTTGTCTTTTTTTACTTAACAATCCTTTTTCTGATCCTCTAGATCACACAAAGTGCAGGAGGAGAGCATACTCAAGGATTATTAATTTTTTTTTTTTCAGATGTAAGAAATAAGGTCTCCTAATTACACTTCCCCGGCAACGGTGCCAAAATGTTTAGTCAATTTAATGTCTTAAATTGCTCTACATAAATTATCAATCCGGGTATCGTAAACTGATGAAGTGTGGTGCACTATATGTGCTTAGTTAACCTCTTTCTTACTTCGTTGTTTTATAAAGTTATAATGTTCAACTCTTCCTAACCTTCTGCTTTCAACATATAGTACTATGTTAAGCACGATTAAGAAGTAGTCAGAAATAAGTCCAAAAAGTAATCAAGCTCTAAGGTGACAAGTAAGAAAAACCACTTTAAAGACTAGTTATAATGTTCAACTCTTCCTAACTCCCTGCTTCAACATATAGTACTATGTTAAACACAATTAAGAAGTAATTAGAAATAAGTCTAGAAAGTAATCAAACTTTAAACTTGCAAAGAAAGAGCTTGAAAGAAATAACTTGAAATGAAACTGAAAGCAAAGAACTTGAAATGACTTGAAAGTAAATGACCACATTCTAATGGCATTAGTCACTACTCATATTGCTGCAAATAAAAGAAATAAGAAAATCACTTCAAGGACTGATGATAATGGTTATCTCTTCCTAACTCCCTGCTTCTATCACATAGTACTGTGTAAAACACGATTAGGAAGTAGCTAAAGACAAATCCAAGAAATGATAAAAACTCTAAATGACAAATTATAACACTACTATGCCTTTTCCATCATACTGCTTCCTACATACATGATTATGTGTAACAAGTGGAAAAAGAATTAGTGCTACAAGCCAAGACTACTTCAAAACAAGTTGCAATTCATTAGTATTCGGTTCTCTTAAAGATAAATAATTCATGATAAAGAGACCATAAATTAGTTAGCATACAACTTGTAAAACTAAACTAAAAGTTAATCTAGAAAACAGAATAAAAGGGCAGCACTATGAATAAGACAACTGCAACTACCATTAGATATTAAAGCAAATACAACACACACAATCCCGGGAGAAAATAAAATGCAGTAATTCAAACTGTACAAGGCAGGGGCCCCCTACTACCTATGAAATCAAAGCAAAATTAAACACACTTGCATAAATTAAAATTGCATGAATGAAAATCTAATCTACCTTACATTCTACAAAGCAATATTTACAAAATGAAATCTAATTTACTTACATCCTAATATGCTCCATGACATCTACTTCACATCTCCTTCCATGTTGAGAACATCAAAGCTTTATTCAATTTCTTCAAAAGTGCAAAGTACAAAAGCTTTCAAAAGCCATGAGACTAACAAGCTAAAAGGACTAAGAAAAGACTAAAGGAAAGACTAAAGAGAGACTAACTAATGAAGGAGAGAGACCTCCTATTTATACAAAAAGATGAGAGCCATCTCATTAATGATAATCCATGAATCTCTCCCTCTACCTCTAGAGTCCTAATCAAAATAGGAACTGATAAGACACATGTCTTTTAGAGTTACAATACAATTAGGAGATGTGACACATATCCTCATGATCTCATGATTCTTTCCAACCAAATTCGAATTTGGCCTTAGAGTGCCACATAAGGGTCTTCTAGAAGTCTCCTTTCAACCTACACATGTCAACAAACTCAACCCATTTGTTAGGTATAAGCATATGCACATTATTTTCTAATGTTTAACCACAAATTCACTTAAAAGGTTTAGAAATAATAAATATTGGAAAAACATAAAGGTAGCCCAATGATAATGAAAGTGGGATGAATGTGGTGACATAGTAGTGAAATGGAGGTGATATAATGGACATAATAGTGAAAGTGTAATGGAAATGAATGACATTTTCAAGACTCAACAGTTGTTGCTACTACTGGAAATAAAATGAGGATTTTGGGTTGTTCCCCTCCTTAGAAAATGCTGAAACTCTAGAGTCAGACTCTACTCAAGAAACCCAGAAAAACCCAGAAAGCTTTTCTGAAATAGCCGACCCCCGAAAATCACCCCCTTGGGGATCTACGTTGTCCCTCAAAGCTCTACGTTGCCACTGAATAGAATCCTCCAAAACTCAGCCTGAAACTCTGCCAAAATCCTCAAATATGCAAGAGTTGATCCCTTGCTCAATCTCCCAGCTCAAATCCTTCACAAAACCCCAATCCGGAACTCCCACCAAAAGACTTGCGTCTCTCTCTCTCAAGGCTGTGCAATCCTCCAAATGCTCAGCTCCACCTCAACGCCTAAGATTAATCCAACTGCAAAAGACTACTGAAAACTACCTTGCCCGAGTAGGCACTCGAAGTCCCCCAGAGCTAAGGGTGAAATCTCCGAACAGAGACACTCAATGCACTAAACAGTGATGCAAACAAGCTAAACAGCCAGCATGCTATAAGTCAAAGTGACTAGCTCAAATGCACATAATCGAGTGCCAAGATGAGGAGGCTCCTCCCTCCTTTATAGCGTTGGCCTCTCTCAATCCCAAGGCCCACCTCCTCCAACGTAGCCCCTCTCTTGCCACGTGTTCCTTTCCATCTGCGTAGTCCCTCCAAGTGTCTGTGTGGGCCCCATCTCTACATGGTCCTTTGGCCCCCTTGGCTCCCCTTTAAGTCACAACGTTGTGCTACTAGGGAGTGACTTTATTCTAAAAGTGAGTTATGTCCCCCTTTCCTCACCTTTTTATTTATAAATAACTATAGAAGGCAAAATTGAGCAAAATCGAATATTCCAATTAGCCATGGCTAATTAAGAATATTACATTCATAGACTCTAATGTTGGATCGAAGACCCACCATATTCCAAAAATCGATATGAGGAAGTTTGATGGCAAAGATCCCGCAACATGGATATTATAGATGGAGCAATTTTTCGATCTCAATAATGTGCAAAACACACAAAAAGTACGTATTGCAACTTATATTTGGAACCAAATCAGTTTGTATGGTATCAATGGCTTTTCTCTCGTAAACAAATTATCACTTGGGCAATTTTTATGGAAGAATTGACAGCACATTATGAGGATACAAAAAGCAACACTTTTTTTAGCCAATTGATAAGTCTCAAACAAAAGGGTTCAATAATGGATCACATGGAGGAGTTCCAAAAATTGAACATAAGGGTAAAAAATATTCCAGGGGAGCATAGAATTGATGTGTTCATAGGGACTTTAAAGGATAATATCCAACATGATGTTCGCCTTTGGGAACCTGATTCATTAGAGAAGGCATTCAGGTTAGCAAGAAAAATGGAAAGCAAAATTATGGCAACCCGGAAGCATACCACTCATAACTATAAAGATGGAAGTGTTGTTGCCCCTAGTCTTCCACAACCTATAAGGCTGACACCACAACAATTGGAAGAAAAAAGAGAAAAAGGGCTTTGTTACAGTTGTGATAACAAATACACTAAAGGTCACAAGTGTGCTGAGAAGAAATTATTCTACATAGATTGTGAAGAGGAAGAAGAAAAGGAGCAAGAAAGGTCAAAAGAAGAGGATATACTCCAGGAACAAAGCCTAAATAAAGAAGAAATGAATCTGACCATATCTTGTAATGCATTGGCTAGAATTACCACTCCTCAAACCATCAAGATAGAAGGACAAATCAAGAAGAAAAAGGTAATAGTGTTTATTGATTCAGGAAGTACCCACAATTTTATTCATTGTAAGATAGCAAAAGAATTGAATTGCTTCCTATATCCAGCACCAAAGTGTCAAGTGATGGTTGCAAATGGAGGAACGATAAATTGCTCTGGAAAGTGCCATAATATCAAGCTATCCGTGGGAGAATATGTATTGACCAGCCCAATGCTTTCCATTCCAATGGGAGGTGTTGATGTTGTACTAGGATTCCAATGGATACAATCCTTGGGTACAATAGCTTTTAATTTTCAAGAACTTTTCATGAAATTTTCTGCGGAAGGAAAGGAAGTTGAATTAAGGGGTATTGCAAGGAAACTAGGAAAAATAATCAGCTCTAATGGTACGACAAAGCTTCTAAAAAATGAACAAAGAGGTGTAATTGCACAATTATGTTCGCTAGATGTTTCCACACCGAAATCATCTATTTCTCCAGATCTCCAAAAAGTCTTGGACAATCATTCCAAGGTATTTGAGAATCCCAAAGGTCTCCCACCTATTCGTGATCATGATCATGCTATTCATCTGATTCCAGGAAGTGTTCCTCCAAACATCAGGCCGTACAGATATCCCTATGCCCAAAAGAGTGAAATTGAACGTATGGTTGCAGAAATGCTAGAGGCTGGTATAATTCAACCTAGTCAAAGTTCTTTCTCTGCTCCAGTAGTATTGGGGCACAAGAAGGATGGATCATGGCGCATGTGTCCCGATTATAGAGAGTTCAACAAGCTCACTATTAAAGATAAGTTTCCCATTCCTGTCATTGATGAATTACTTGATGAATTGCATGGATCAATTTGCTTCACCAAGTTGGATCTTCGTTCAGGATATCATCAAATCAGAATGAAGACTAAAGACATTTCGAAAACAGCATTTAGAACTCATGAGGGTCATTATGAATTTTTGGTCATGCCTTTTGGCCTTACCAATGCACCTTCTACATTTCAAGGTTTGATGAATTCCATTTTCAAACCCTTCCTTGGAAAATTTGTGTTAGTATTTTTTGATGATATACTAATCTACAGCAAGTCTTGGAAGGATCATGTTGAACATGTTGACATGGTGCTACAACTATTGGAGGAGAAACAATTATATGCAAAAAGATCCAAATGTTTCTTTGGAGTACAAGAGGTGGAATATCTGGGTCATATTGTATCTCATGAAGGAGTTAAGGTAGACCCTAGCAAAATTAAAGCCATTAAGGAATGGAAAATCTCCACATCCATAAAGCATCTGCGAGGATTTCTCGGGTTGACAGGATATTATTGCAAGTTTGTTAAAAATTATGGGAGAATAGCAACACCTCTAACAACATTATTGAAGAAAGATGCATTTTCATGGACTCCAGAAGCAACAAAGGTCTTTGAACATCTTAAAGAGGCAATGTGCCAAGCACCGATCTTAGCTACACCAGACTTCACAAAAACCTTTATTGTGAAATGTGATGCTTCAGGAAATGGAATTGGTGTTGTTTTAATGCAAGATGAAAGACCCATTGCTTTTGAAAGTCATCCAATCAAGGGAAAGTTTTTGCACAAAGCTATTTATGAGAAAGAAATGTTGGCAATACTACATGCACTTAAGAAATGGCGACCCTACCTAATGGGAAGACACTTCAAGGTAAAAACGGATCATGATAGCCTTAAATACTTTTTAGAACAAAGATTATCCTCTGAAGAGCAACAAAAGTGGGTCACAAAAATGTTGGGTTATGACTTTGAAATCATCTACAAAAAAGGAAAGCAAAATGTGGTGGCAGATGCACTCTCAAGAAAGGATGAGGATGTGGAATCATTGTTGTGCGCCATTTCTATTATCCAACTAGATTGGATAAACGAAGCAAGGAAGGAATGGAAGAATGATGAAGAAGTGTGGGCACTTATTCGAAAGTTACAACAAGATTCCAGTACATCTGATACATTTAGCTGGCAAAATGATTCGTTATGGTACAAAGATCACTTATACCTATGTAAGAATTCCCAACTCAAACAAAATATTCTTATGGAATTCCACACTTCTCCCTTAGAAGGGCACTCGGGATTTTTAAAAACTTACCACAGGGTTAAGAAGGAATTTTTTTGGGATGGCCTCAAATTGGATATTCAAAATTTTGTGGCGGAATGTTTGGTTTGCCAACAAAATAAAGTTGAAACAATTAAGACCTTGGGTCTATTACAACCTTTGTCCATTCCAAGCCAACGTTGGGAGGAGGTTTCAATGGATTTTATCACAGGTTTACCCAAGTCTGAGGGAAAGAGTGTCATCATGGTGGTAGTTGACAGACTTACCAAGTATGCACACTTTTGTGCATTGTCACATCCATTTAAAGCCAGTACAATTTCTATTGCATTTATGGAAACAATTCAAAAGCTACATGGAAACCCAAAGATTATTGTAAGTGACAGAGATCCCATTTTCACTGGAAATTTTTGGACAGAATTATTTTCTTGTCTTGGTACTCAGTTAGCTCATAGCTCATCTTATCATCCTCAATCTGATGGGCAAACTGAGATAGTAAACAAATGTTTGGAAGGATATCTTCATTGCTTTGTATCTGATAAACAAATACAATGGGTCAAATGGTTGCCTCTGGCTGAATGGTGGTATAACACTTCCTTCCATACAGCAACAAAAATGACCCCATTTATGGCACTTTATGGATATCAGCCACCATCCATCACATCATATTTAAGAGAAAATTCTAAGGTTCAAGCAGTGGAACATCACATCAAGCATCAACAACAAGTCCTCCAACTCTTAAACAATAACCTCGTGTTGGCGCAGAATAGAATGAAACAACAGGCAAATCAACATCGCAACGAAAGAAGTTTTGATGTAGGTGATTGGGTATTCCTACGGCTACAACCATATAAACAAATGTCCCTCAGGCAAGCTAAGAAGGATAATAAATTATCACCAAAGTATTATGGTCCGTACAAGGTGTTGCAAAAGATTGGTACTATGGCATACAAATTGGAGTTTCCTGCAGCTTCTTGAGTGCACCTAGTTTTCCATGTTTCATGTTTAAAGAAGGTGATAGGCGACAAGCTCCCAGTTCAAACAATATTGCCAAAACTTGACGAGGAAGGAAAAATTATATTGGAACCGAAAGTAGTCACAGAAACAAGAACTCGATAGCTACGAAATTGATCAATTTCGGAGTATCTCATCAAGTGGAAGAACTTATCCGCTGAAGATTCCACATGGGAGGATGAGAATTTTATACAGAAGCATCCAGAACTACTCAAGCATTGAGGACAACACTTTTTTTGAAGGAGAGGGGCATGTTAGGTCCCTATAATACTAGTGATTACCCCATTACTATTGTGGTTATATCCCTTATTAATATTGTTGTGCCCCTATTGTCCCCATATTGTTATTACTGTGCCCCATAGAATCCCTCTATTGTTATTTTTGTACCTTTATATTATTATTGTTAGATCGGCTTGGTTATATTGTGACTCCTTAGACTCCTATATATAGAAAGGAGGTTTTGTCATTTGAATCATCGAAAAATCATTCATTTGTGTAATGTAAAGGAGGTTGCCCCCTCGAAGATGCTGAATTCTAAGGCGTTGATCTATCTTTTCTATCTTTTTGTGAGCTGGTTTCATAACAATCCCTCGCACAAGACATCCCATTCAACCGTACCATGGCGGAGCTCCGTCTCCATATACCAATTCATGGGTATGACATCCAGGGTATGGTAGAATAAATGTACCCATTCAGGTTGGGGCTCTTCCCCGTAGACCTTGGTCCATTTCGCGAGGTGCGTGCATGTATCATCTCATCCGTCATATTTGTCTACTAGTTGTATTTGTGGTTTTCCAAAACGTAGGCACATCATCCTTCTGCATCTTCGCCAGTCCTCAAAATTTTCTTGATGCGTACCCCACCATCGTGTGGGTGTTGAGCGTAGTGCCCACTTCAGCGCATCGAACTGCTGTTGTTCTCATACTGCACTTTCGAATTTGCTCAGAAATTCATCCATCGTTGACAATCCATCATATGTCGTCGGCTCCCTTGCCTTTGTTGTTACACAACACAATGACCTAATCATCATGTTGCAGTTCAGTGTTGTTACTTTGTGCAGCCGATTCTGCCATCGCTCTATCTCTTCATCTGAATCCAAAGTGCAAGAGCTTTCGCGCTCCCACGAAATCCTTCCATCTGCAGTTGGATTCACCCAATCCTCTCCTTGTGCAGTTATCTTGTAGATACAGTCGAGATCGTCATCACTATCGTTGTCGCGCACCAGTTCAGTGTATCACGCTCCTTCGACTGGATCTAGCGGTACTACTATGCGTAGTGACTTTTTCTCAAAGATCATTTTGCGCTTCTTTAAATTTATGACCCCGTTCATATCGGTAGCCCAGTCTATTCCTAGTAGCGCGGGATAGGGATTGCTGTCATCGACAATCTCTATCACTTCAAAATCCGCCTGCGCACTTGCACCTTCAATATCGACTGTCACCCCTTGCAATCTTCCCATGGGAAAAATCTTCTGTTGGTTTGCCATTCGTAACTGAATAGGGGACCATTTTAACACGGGTCTGCCCATGCGTTCCCATGTTTGCTTTGGTAGTACATTCGCATTCGAACCCAGATCCAGGATTACCTGATCCATTTCATACTCGTCTATTTGCGCAGTCAACCTCATCTCCCTTCCGGTGCGCAATGCATGCTTTCCAAGTTTTCGAACCACGCACGGTTCTCCTGACCCTGCACACCTAGTGATAAGTTCTTGTAGCCCTTTGATTGCCTTGTTGTCACGCAGCAGTTTCATGAATGTCTCTAGAAAGGTAGTGAGCATTGAAGGATCCATCCCTGGCTTTAGTTGATCCTTACTACCTAAAGTGGAGGCCTCCGTGAAGCTCTCTTTAGCTTCCATGAATGTCTCCTTCGCGCATTCTAAGTCAAACTCAGGTTCCTTTGTAGGAGCCTTGCAAACCCACGCGCTTTCTTCTGGCTGCTTCCCTTTATCATCTCCCGTGGTCATACCACTCCTGAGCATCATGTTTACATTTGGGTCTTCTTCGCACGGTTCAAACCTCATCATTTGTAAATTCTGGGTCAGAGGGGGCTAGAGTACCCCCTTTTCATGCATCCTCACTATCAGTAAAGGGAAATCTTCTGCCTCATGATCAAACTGATTACAGTACCAACATGATATCCTAGTCGGGTTTGTACAATCACGGGCATAATGCCTTGGCCCTCCGCAATTGTAACAAATTATCTGGCCGCGACCCCTTCCTGGTCCCATTCCACCTCGACCCCGACCGCGCCCCTGAAACCCAGCGCGCGCCATCCCTGCATTTGGGTCGAGGGCTCACGTTTTGGCCTACACCCTGTAGGCAGGAGTCTAATCCATCATTAGTTCATAGCTTCGGCAGGTGCGTTCGTCATGGCCTACCGACTTGCAGAAATTACAAAACAATTGCTGGGACATCTGCGTATACTTTTGCAACAGATGACAATTATCCGTGGTGTGTTTTCCTCCTATCTGGTAGATCGCGCACCATAATGTAGACGTCGTGCTCGGCCCTGCCTGTGCCTCCGGTCTTAACGACATTGGCCCTCCCCCTGCCAAGTAGTTCGCGAACACTGGACAGTGGTCCTTGTCGTGCCCTTGGCCTTTGCATTTTATGCACCATACTTCCTCGCGCACCTCCGGCCGAGTTGTCCTATCCTATTTCAAAATTTGCATTTCCAGACACAGATTCTGCAGTTGCGCGTGGATTTGTTGGACTCCCAACCCAGGGTCTTGTATAGGGGTCTCATGCAATCTCATTTCCATCTCCAACGCTTCGGCCTGGGTGGAAAGTTTTTGCTGTGACAGTGTCGTCCTTAAGTGTGGTGTAAGTGAGGCCACAAACCATGCACGATGTTGTGCATCTGTTAACATCATATTGGCTTCGCAGATCATACTCTTCAGCCTTTGGTCCAGATCCCAGGGGGTCTCACCCGGGAGCATCACGATCTCCTTAAACCTGATGATTGATTGTGTCTCTGATTTTGGCCTGCTAAATTCCCTGTTCAGCGTGATCTAGATCTCTGTGATTCCTACGTTCGGGTGGTCATTAGAATGCTTGATATACCACGTTAATGCGCGATCCTGCAACGCGCTCACCAGCGTAGCCTTTTTAATATTATCATCCACGACGCCCTGTGCTTCCCATACTGCTCTTACCATGAACCAGAATTGGTCTGAATCTTCATTTCCTACTCCTTTGAACATCGGCAGTTTGATCACACTCACCATACTGAATTGCGGTGGTGGCAGAGGTGGAGTGGGTGGAGATGGAGGTGAGGGGGGTGAAACGGGTGGCGGTGTGGGTGGGGGTGGTAAACGTGGAATTCTCTGTCTTATCAAACTGACCGCGCTTCTCAGAGAAACTTTCGCGAGCTCCTCCTCGCTTTCCCGCGAGGGTGAAATTAAGGGACTGTTTTCCAACTCCTCACAAATTCCACTTATGTAGATCTTCCTCCTTCGCGTAGTCCCAAACATTAATTTACTCGCATAACTCGCTTTTCACACAATAGCATCTTAATCCAAGTGTTCAAAGATTTAATATACTTACCTCGCGGTCCCTTGAGAAAACGTCGCTTTGCCTCACTGTAGCTGACGGTCGTGTCTACTGCGAACTCAGTGATAAATCCTCCTATTATTCGGTCGAGCCAGTGGTCCACAGCTCGCGCTATCTTATCTTCTGATGCTTCTAGTCTGCACACTAGTTCCAGAGTCCACACTATTGGTTTGTCGAGCCTACACCTTCCCTGACTGTCTGCTAACTTCGCGATCCACTGATACAGCTCAGACGGAAAAGATGCAAAGAAAATTTCGTGGATTTCCGTATACAAGTAGTGCTCCAACCACTGTTCCTTAGATACTCGCGGATTTTTGTTCTCCTGTGCCGCGAACTCGTGAATCTTCTTGTCCCACCACTCTTCAATTTCTTTCTTCGTTGGATTCTAGTGGCACGACATCAGACATCCTTTATGCAGATCCTGATCCTGGCAACAGAACCATTTGTTGGCTTGTATGGGCCTGACCTAGGTTCAGAGGTGATTTAGCCAAGAAAATCCCAGTACTACTGGCCCTTTCGACAACAGTCCACGGAGCGCGGACTAAGGTCTCACCCAAACTAGTATGGGAGGGTGCTAGAACCAGGTTTCTGCACCCTGGGGATGTCTGATGGGCTTCTGGAGGTTCGCGGTTCGACCCGTCGCTATTTGCACTTGTTATTCCTTTGCAACCTATGATGTTGTTTCCGTGCAGCCCTGCTCGGGGCACGACCTGTATATTACCCAAGTTCCTTGATAATTAACCGATTACTTATCTTGTGTGTGTAAGATTTATGGTTATTACAGCGTATTCAGCAATCATATCAGTGCGCGTGATACATAAGCTAATACAAACATAAAGAATATAATGCATAACAAATACATAGAAATAAGAATCAACTATTTTTTATTAATCTTCAATCCTGATTACAGACTCGACACCGCCCTGCGCACTCAGCTGTAGGGGTCCACCCACTCAGCTGCGGACTCTACTAGGCCTCTGCGCACTCAGCTGCAGAGCCTCTTCCTACTACTACAACCCAATACACTTAGAATCCTACTCTAAGCTCAAACAGTTCCTTCGCTACTCACTCTGTCATCTACTATCTTTTCAACTTAGAGCCTCGCTCTATTTATATAATACCATGGTCCGCGAACCATGGTGTTAAAATTGGAAACTAGGGCAAAACTTCATGTGGGTCATCTTATTCATGGCTGATAATATGTTTATTAGATTCCTCTCGTCGAGAGGTGTAGGATTGATATAAAGATCATCCGATTCCGATAAGTATTTATGGAGATATGAATTTATTTTGATTATGGAATTATTATCACGCCGACCTACAACTCATGTAGGCTCAGAAGCCAAACAATTGCATCTATTCAAACACCAACGTTGTGTATAAATATAGGAGGACTTTTCCTCATTTGGACTCACTCATCTCATCACATCTCTCTCTCTCTCTATTGCGCAAAAAAGAGTCTCTTCTCTACTACGCAGAAAAGGGTCTCTCCCTCACACATGTGAAGCCGGAAGTTGTTGAAACTAAAGCTGAAACTGCAGAAGTAAAGTTTGACCTATGTGGACTAGAAGATCTCCTCATCTGAGCTGCATTGTAGTTTCATCTAAACCTCCTCTGAAAGCCGCAACTTTTGGTGGTGGAATCAAGTCAATCCAACGGACGGTTTGCAAGATATCAACTGCCCTAGTTTGAAGGAAGCTGCTGAAACTAAAGCTGCAACTACAGAAGTAAAGTTTGACCTGCGTGGACTAGAAGATCTCCTCATCTGAACTGCTCTGTAGGTTCATCTAAACCTCCTCTGAAAGCCACAACTTTTGGTGGTGGAATCAAGTCGATCCGACGGTCGGTTTGTGAGATATTGTCTGCCCTAGTTTGATGATGAAGCCACTAATGCTGATGCCGCTGATCTAGGGTTTGCTACTGCTGATATAAATCAGATTTATTGTACTATTTATCTTTGCTGAATTATTGAAGATAAAAGAAGATTTGATCAAAGGGTTTCCCCACACATTTTGGGGTTTGTTCCTGTCTAGCCGCCACATCTTGTGTCTCTTGTCTTGGCTTGTTTTCTGTCGATCGTTTAATGTTCTATCTGCACTTTACTTTATGTACATGTGATTGCTAATCTGTGGAATATAATAAGAAAAAGAAGTAAACCGTTATAAACATAGAACATACCATAACTTAACATGGAATCAGAGCTAAGGTGAAGACAAAGCCTGAACAAGAGCAAGAGCAATCACCGAAGAAAAGATTGGCAAGGCTATCCTAAAAGAACGATGGGGTCCTCAACACTCTTTCCTGCCGAAGACAAGCTCCGTGAGAAAGCTGACTATCACGGATGGAAGATGTCTATCGATCTAACCCTTGAGGATCAACGAGTGTTGGATCATGTGAGAGGCAATATTATTAAGCCTCCATCAAATGCACCTCCTGCTGCTAGGAACAAATGGAAGAACGGAGAAGTTAAAGCGAAGAAGATCATCTGGGATTCTATCGACAAGCACTTGGTGGCCTACATCTTTGAACTGGAAACCTCCAAGGAAATATACGATAGACTGGTGAGTTTATTTAAAATCAATGATGCAAATCAAGTTTTGTTTATTAGAAATAATCTGAAGGAAATTAAGAAGGGTAAAGATGAGAATATGCAAGCATACTTCTTAAGAATCACTGAGATCAAGAACGATCTCTTATCTATTGGGGAGACTATTACTGATAGGGAAATGGCACTCACGACTCTTGGAGGATTACCATCCGAATGGTACGTGTTCAGGACTACTCTTCTGAACAATAATGTAATTCTTGGTTTCGAGGAATTAATGGCTAGATGCATTTAAGAAGAAACAAGGGTAGAAGAGCAAGAAATGCCCTTGCCCAAAGGTCCTCCTACTGCTTTTTCTTCTCATGCTAAGAATAGAAATAATTCTGGGTCTAAATCAAAAGGAAAGGCTGGACCTAAGGGTGGAAGAAAAGGATGATGTTACATTTGCAATAAAGCAGGTCACTATGCAAGGGAATGCCCTGATAGAAAGGACTCTCACCGTGACAATGATCAAAATCCCTCTCATGGTAATCGAAGGGATGGAAAATTCAATAGCAAAGTTAAAATGAATGCTGGAAATCAAGGAAGAGGACAACCATTCAAGAAGGCTAGAAATTTCAGGATGTATTAAATGCACTTGACCTCCGAAATAACCTGGTGTCCATCTCGGTAATGGAAGACAAAGGCTACAAGGTAACCTTCAGCGATGGCAAGGTACGTATATGGAAAAATAGTGTTAAAGATGCATTTACTCTTGGGTTTCGTGTTGATTCATTATCTCAGGTCGATGGAAGTCCACTAGGTATCATGTCTTATGACACATCTCTTCAGTCCGAACTTTGGCATTGGAGGTTTGACCCCCTTCATTATAAAGCTCTACTCGGTGTAAGACAAATGGTGACAGGGATGCCCAAATTCCGAGTAGAGAAAGAAGGTGTATGTCTAGGATGTGCCAAAGGAAAGCTCAAAAGGGGACCATTCCCCTCAAGCCAAAGAAAGACCTCTGATATATTACAGTTGGTTCACTCAAGCATATCTAAGGCTGGCATTTAGAGGGAGACTACTACACCACATACTCCTGAGCAGAATGGTGTGGCGGAAAGGAAGAACCTTACGATTGTGGAAGTTGTCTCTATGGGTAGATGATGTAACAATGCCTGATGTGGAGGAACCCATGGATCCTATTTATCCACCTGAGCCTCCCTCTTCCAAGAAGAGGCCTTCATGGCTTAGGGGGATACTTAATGATGCTGAAAGACATGCTGCACCCTGAGGAACCTTCCGTGAAAGTAAGAAACCCAACAGGTATCAGGGATACCTGACCATCATGAGCACGATCAAACAAAATGAGCCTCCATCATTCTCAGATGTCGTCAAGCATCAAGTATGGAAGGATGCTATGACCAAAGAATATGAGTCTATTATGGAGAATGATGTCTGGGAAGTAGTTCCCAGACCCCGGGACAAGACAATTGTCACTTTTAAATAGCTTTACAAGATAAAGCATGCAGCAGATGAAAGTACGGAAAAGTATAAGGCTCGTTTTGTTGCTCGTGGTTTCTCCCAAAAGGAAGGTATAGACTATAATGTGATATTTTCACTTGTTGCCAGATATACGACCATCCGCTCGATCATAGCCCTTGCGGCTTCACAAGGATGGAACCTACATCAGATGGATGTCAAGACCGCGTTCTTGCACGATTCGATCAAAGAAGAGGTCTACGTGGAGCAACCCGAAGGATTTGAGATTTATGATTGAAAATCTCATATATGCAGGTTGAAGAAGGTTCTCTATGGGTTGAAGCAAGCACCTCGAGCATGGTATGAGAGGATCGATAGCTACTTGATGAAGCTGGGATTCACTAGGAGTGAAGTCGATCCTAGCCTTTACTTTAAGGTTGAAGATGACAAGCCTCTCATACTGGAGTTGTATGTGGATGACCTCTTTCTAACAGGTGCATACCCTCTCATTCACAAATGTAAGAGGGAGTTGGCTTCTGAATTTGAAATGAAGAACCAAGGACTTGAAGTGTGGCAGAAGCCAAGGGAAATTTTCCTATCTCAAGGAAAATATGTGGTGAAGATTCTGAAAAGATTTGGTATGGTGGACTGCAAGCCTGTGATGACCTCGAGGATCTTAACTTTTAGAAGTTATATGGTAGTGATGTCAGACCAGATTTGGGAAATGCCTCTGAGTTTCATAAACTCATTCGCATTGATGTTCTTGGTGAACCTCCGTCCGAACATATGTTTTGCAGTTAGCATTGTGAGCTCATATTTGGTTGAGCCTCACTAGATTGGTGTCAAGAATCTTCTGAGATGTCTTCAGGACACAATCTCTCATGGATTGAGATACACTGCCGGAAATATGAAACTGCATGATTATTCAAATACTGATTAGGCAGGTAGTGTGGAGGATCACTAGAGCACTTTTTAGTGTTGTTTCTCTTTGGATTCTGCTTCGATATAATGAATGAGTAGGAAGCAGAAGTCGGTTGCCATAAGCATCGTCGAGACTGGATACATATCTACGAGTATGATCTCGTTTGAAGCTGTCTGGTTATGAAATCTCTTCAGTGAGTTGTTTGGATTTACATTGGATACCACTGTGATTCTCTGTAACAACTAGAGGTGAGATTCAATTATTGAGGAATCCCGTATTCGTCGATTGCTCCAGTAGATATACATCATCTGAGATATGGTAATTCAACGAGCAAGGAGGCTCCATCGCATTAAGATGATGTACAGGTTGATACACCTTGTCAAAGCCCTAAGGAAAGATCTAATCTGTGATTTTCCCAAACTACTTGGAGTCGTCAAGAAACCCTTGTACAAGGGTCCTGCATGTTGCATACATTGAGCTCTGGGAGCTTTGAGGGCTTGCGGTTCTTACTGGAGCAACATACGACCACAGGGTGACTCACCCTCCCCTGGTGGTGCGCACTAGAATAAGATGATTCGCTCTCTTGTAGGACAAGATGATTCACTCTCTTGTGGAATAGGATGATTCGCTCTCCTTTGTAGCAGGATGATTAGTTCTCCTGTGAGGCCTAGATTGATGTGTTCTCCATGGCGGCCTAGATTGATGTGTTCTCCTGTGAGGCGTAGATTGATGTGTTCTCCATGGCTGCCTGGATTGATGTATTCTCCATGGCGACTGTAGCAAGATTGATGTGTTCTCCTGTGAGGCCTGGATTGATATGTTCTCCATGGTGACTGTAGCAGGATTGATGTGTTCTCCTATGAGGCCAGGATTGATGTGTTCTCCATGACGATTGTAGCAGGATTGATGTGTTCTCCTGTGAGGCCTGGATTGATGTGTTCTCCATGGCGATTGTAGCAGGATTGATGTGTTCTCCTGTGAGGCCTGGATTGATGTGTTCTCCATGGCGATTGTAGCAGGATTGATGTGTTCTCCTGTGAGGACAGGATTGATTAGTTCTCTTGTCGAGGCATCCTACCCATGCAGTCTGGGACTCATGGGAAGTACCTCTCATCTGATCAATGAGCAAGGAAATGAAGTTAGGGACCATAGTAGTACCGATGGACGCATCGTTGTATCTACTGTACTCCCTACGCTAGGATGACCTCCATTGATCTGGGATCAATGGTACTGGTTTGGGACCAGTGGTAGGAGTTGTACCATACTATGACGCTGACTTCGGGTCGGTTGAGACTGGTTTGGGACCAGTGGTACATACTCTGAGACTGACTTTGTGTCAGTGCAGTACTGGTCTGGGACCAGTGAGAGTGGTACATACTATGACGCTGACTTCGGGTCAGTTGAGACTGGTCTGGGACCAGTGGTACACTCTCTGAGACTGCGATACTAGTCTGGGACCAATGGTAGGAGTGGTACCTACTATGAAGTTGACTTCGGGTCGGTTGAGACTAGTCTGGGACCAGTGGTACGCACTCTGAGACTGACTTTGAGTCAGTGGAGGATGATACTGGTCTGGGACCAGTGGAGTTGTACTCACTATGACGTTGACTTCGGGTTGGTTGAGACTGGTCTGGGACCAGTGGTACATACTCTGAGACTGACTTTGAGTCAGTATGATACATCCTCGATCATTTCTTCTTCTTCATAATTCGAACAAAATCAGAGCAGAGTAGAACACAGTAGAACAATACAGATCAGTATAGGGCAGAACAAGACAAAGCAGAATAGGCAGACTAGAGTATAGCAGGGCAAGGATCAGGATGTACAGGGCAATGCATTTGATGGATGAATAGTAACGACCGATAGACAGATTGCAGATGAAGTTCTCCCTAGTTGAGAGGGAGTGTTAAAATTGGCAACTAGGGCAAAACTTCATGTGGGTCATCTTATTCATGGCTAATAATATGTTCATTAGATTCATCTCATCGAGAGGTGTAGGATTGATATAAAGATCATCTGATTCCGATAATTATTCATGGAGATATGAATTTATTTTGATTATGGAATTATTATCAAGCCAACTTACAACTCATGTAGGCTCAGGAGTCCAACAGTCGCATCTATTCAAACACCAACGTTGTGTATAAATATAGGAGGACTTTTCCTCATTTGGACTCACTCATCTCATCGCATCTCTCTCTCTCTACTGTGCAAAAAAGAGTCTCTTCTCTACTGCGCAGAAAAGGGTCTCTCCCTCACACATGTGAAGCTTGAAGCTGCTGAAACTGAAGCTGCAACTGCAGAAGTAAAGTTTGACCTGCGTGGACTAGAAGATCTACTCATCTGAACCGCGTTGTAGGTTCATCTGAACCTCCTCTAAAAGCTACAACTTTTGGTGGTGGAATCAAGTCAATCCGACGGACGGTTTGCAAGATATCGACTGCCCTAGTTTGAAGGAAGCTACTGAAACTGAAGCTGCAACTACAGAAGTAAAGATTGACCTGCGTGGACTAGAAGATCTCCTCATCTGAACTGCGATGTAGGTTCATCTGAACTGCGATGTAGGTTCATCTGAACCTCCTCTGAAAGTCGCAACTTTTGGTGGTGGAATCAAGCCGATCCGACGGTCGGTTTGTGAGATATCGTCTGCCCTAGTTTGATGATGAAGCCGCTAATGCTGATGCTGCTGATCTAGGGTTTTCTACTGCTGATATAAATCAGATTTATTGTACTATTTCTCTCTGTTGAATTATTGAAGATAAAAGAATATTTGATCAAATGGTTTCCCCAAACATTGTGGGGTTTGTCCCTGGCTAGCCGCCACATCTTGTGTCTCTTGTCTTGGCTTGTTTTCTGTCGATCGTTTAATGTTCTATCTACACTTTACTTTATGTACATGTGATTGCTAATCTATGGAATATAATAAGAAAAAGAAGTAAATTTTTACAAGCATACAACATACCATAACTTAACACATGGGTAGGCCAACATGACTTTACATTACATTAGATTACTTTAGGGCGGACAACCCTCTGACTTAACCTCTACTTCGCGCCCGCAATTCGCAGATTATTATAAAACATTTTACAAAAACTTGGGCTTTGAGCCCCAAAACCTACTGTGGGGGATTCCATGCCCAACAATTTGTCTGAATACAGCTCGATGTCTCCCCACTTCTGCTCAAGTGGCATGTGAGCACTCATGGCACATTCATCATCTGTCCCCACTTCCTTCTCTGACCTCGCTAGTGTAGCGTTGGTCTCGGAAGCCTCTCCTTTGCTCTTCTTCCTCGGACATTGGCTCGCATAGTGACCCAGCTCCCCACAGTTGAAGCATTTGACCTTGGAGAGGTCCTTCTTCTACTGTTTCTCCTGCTTTCCCTCAGATGCTAGGGCAGCATCCTCCTCTTCCTCCTTGATTTTGATCCCCTTTCCGCTGCTTCCCGCCTTGCTTAGCTTTCTGATCTCTTCTTGGCGAAAAGTCACCCACATTTCCTCCCAATCTGGAAGAGTCACCCTACCCAGTATGCTTTGGACAAACACCTCCCAGTCTTCTAAGACTGTGTTCAGGGTTGTTCTCACCATCAATTCTTGATCTGGCGTGGCCCCTATGGAAATCAGTGGATCCCGGATCTCCTTTAATATATCGAGGAAGGTGTCGATCTATTCTCCCTTCTACATCTAGTATGACTGGTGGGCCCCATTATTGCCGCAGCTGTCACTTGGTCAGCTGGCACAAGTCCGCTAGGGCTCAAGCCAACTTCTATGAGCTCTTAGAAGAAGCTTTTTAGCCGATGAATGAAAGCCAACTCAAAGGAAATTAACCTACTGTAGGAAGGAACTGAAAGCCAACAAGAAACACAAACCCTAATTCTACCAGCTAGTCCTACTGATGCAAAGGTGGGAATGCAAACTACTAAAAGAGATGCCATTACTTCTAGGAAGGTGAGATGCATGTGTCTAGACTACTTTGATCTGAAGAAAACATATTTTTGTATTTTTGTTCAAGTTGTTGGAATTATTATGCATGTGCTTCTAACTGAGTCTTTACTGTGCAGGGATAGATCAAGGGGAGGAATGCTTGGAAGAGGTCAGGAAGGCTCAGAGAGGGTCTAAGGAGTCCCTAACATCCTTTCAGAGAGTTTCACAAAGTTTGGATGCCAAGCAACCATGTTTATGAGCTTCTACAGGAAGTCTGCAGGGGTTCTACAGGATGTTCAGAATTTCTACAGGAAGTTCAGTAATTCCTACAGGATGTTCTACAATTGGATTCTTGGGTGATGGGTGAGTGGAAGAGGCTACATGAATGGATAGGGGGGTAGGAGAGGAGTTTTTAATGACTCAGTGATAGAGAGATGAGATGAAGAGGGGGTGTGCTAAGCTAGGTTGTCTTGAAGAGGGTAGAGGGAATGGAAGGCCGAAGAAGGTAGAATAACGAGGGTGATAGAATGGTTGAGGGACAAGGGGTCTAATTGGGAGATGAGTAGCTGGCCTAGGCACGGCTTAGAAGGATAAGGGAGTGAGGGAGTAGTACTGCACAGTGTAAACGAAACAAATCATCCACGTCCTGCACATAACCGAAATTTCATTAACCTATTCTAACTGTTTAATAAAACCAAAGAACAGCAACGTTATTTCTGAGGAAAATCATGCATGGTACTGAAGCAAAGAATCATTCCACAAGATCTGAATGCATGGACACTTCTACAAACGAAAATATGGCATCAAAGATTGCATGAACATGTAAAACAATGTTTTTGGTGGGTGGCACTGTCTGCAATTCCAGTCCCTAAACAGAGGTGAAAATGAGTGTGCAGTCAACCCTTTTTGGAACTCTTATTAACTCCAATCTCCTTACTCTATTCTAAACTACTGAAGCAACTTTGTTTCATAAAACTAACCTACTTAACCACACCAAGGAATTCAACTCAGCAAACTGCGTTTCCAAATGCATGTAAAGGAAAAGAAATACAATGCTGAAAGAAAGATAACAATACAAAGGAAGGAGGCCTTAGGCTCTCAGGTTAGGCCCAACCCCGAGAGCTATGGCTCCTTTAAGAACTCAGAACTGAACTCAAATCTACCTGCTTTCCATGAAAAGATAATAATCATAAGTCAAATAACATGCCAATAATGGCTACAAAAGAGCAAAACAGAGCTAACAGCTCGTAGTCCAGAATGTGCAACAAGGTTTCAAAAGTCCTTTTCGAAGGCTAAAGCCTCATCATTTATACATTACGAGGCCCCAAGCTGGCCTCCTAAATCAGTGGGATTTGGCTGACCAAACTAGGAGTGAACTGCTGCTTCCTCAAAATCCGTTTGGCTACCTTCTAACTCGGTGGTGGTGGCTGTTGGAGCTCGGAGTTGGGGGTGAAGATCACGAGGAGGGCCATTCAATGTTGTGGACAACCTTCCTACAAAATCTCAATCCCATCTTGGCTGTCTCCTAGCCTTCATCTGCGTGGTTTTGCTCCATTAAATGTCAAAAAACCTGAAATAAGCACGTGTTAGCCACCTAGGAATAGTGACTGCCCTCATTCGTACAAATGACATAAATATACTAAAAAATGATGCATAAGTTATGAAAAATGAAGGGTTGAGCAAGGGTAGTTAGGCCAAATGAGCCCAAAATGTTACCAAATTTGGGGCTCATCATCACCCCCCAGCTAAAATAATTGCTCATCCTTGAGCAACTAATCCAGCTCCTCGTCCTTCATTGCCTTCACTGCCACCCTCACATCCCAGGCTTCTGCAGTAGTGTCCTCCTTACTGACATGGAACCCAGCCTTTCTTTCCACCTCTTCCCACTGTTCATGCTCATCTTTTTCTGTGCTGCCTTCCATCAATCCTAACAGCAGAGGTGGGCTTAGCTTGAGGCCAATCCAGCTGGCCTGGAGGTTCTGCATGGATTTCTTATAGAGGGGCACCCGTACTAGAGCTTCCCTCATTCGAGTTGGAGTGTGATATTCCCTGATTTTTAGACTGTGGGCCAATGTGTTCCATCGGCGGGTGCAAGCTTGAACACAGTTGTCCCCTAATAGTCTCTCCATATCCTCGAAATGCGCTATGGCCTGGGCCTGCTGATCCATATATTTCAATAAAGCTTGAGGGTCGGTGGATAAGTGTTGGTGTGCTGATATTAATGCAGTTGGATCCCCTGGTTCTGCTCTAATTAGTAATGGCTCATCTAGCTCTCGGTTCATGACCTCTTTGACTTCTGCTGCTCTCTTGTCTTCATGGTTCAACCATGAGGCAAATGCCATCAACTGCATATCCCCTAAGACCGTGTTGGGATCCCATGAAGTCACATTAGGAAGGGCCAAATTATGGAGATAAAACTCCGATAGTTTGGCCTTATCCTCTGATGAACTGGTATTGCATAATTCTGTGAACTGTTGCGGGTCTTGGAGTTGGGAGATACCCCTTTGCGCCAATGCATTGATTTGAAATTGCAGCCACTGGTCTCTTAGGTACAGGCCATAGGATTTGGCCGGCTGTCTGCATTGTATAGCATCCATGGCCCAACTGGCCATGCAGGCCAATTGTGCCTCTTTTTGCTGCAACTGCTGTTTGAGCGCTTGTATCTCAATTTGTGCTTGCAGTTCTTTTTCCTGTAGATGCGAGGTTGGCTCCCCAAGACCGACTTGCAGTCCTTCTCTGCCTTGCTGTTCTGCTGTGATGTCCCCTGAGGATGTGCCTTTTTCCTTCTTCAGCTCCTGTAGCTGCAGTCTAAGTTTTTCGTTCTCTTCCTGTAGGAACACCCGCTGGCAGTTTGCCACGTGTTTAGCCATAGCTAATTCCTTTCTTGCCTCCTTGAGTTGTTCCTCCAAGGGGCCTATGTCTGCCACACCTTTTGATTTAGCTATTTTCATCCACGTGTGGGTTCGTACCCTTTCTTCCTCCAACGCAAAGAAAAGTGGCACAGTGAATTTCTGTGGTATAATTTTTCCAGCTTCTAAGAAGTTATAATATGAGCTTAAACTTGGCTGAGGACTAGGCTCCGGAATATGCTCTTTCTCTTCTTCTCTTGGCGGCTCTACTTCGTCTTCCCTCGGTGGTGATGAGGGTGCCTCTCCCTCCATTCTCTCTGTCTCCTTAAGCCGGGCTAAGGTTTCCTGTAGAGCAGCCTCAGCATCTTGTAGCCGGGCTTCTGAAGCCAACCTGTCCATTCTCTCTTTCCACGTGGTTGTCTTCGGGCTCCCCCGCTCATAAGTGACTGATATTTTTGAGGGGGACCTCTCCCTGGGCGAAGTAGGGGCATCCTCTATAGTAATTGGGCTGCTGGATGGAGGCTGTGGCCTCCCTGTTTTGATTCTCACACTTCTCCGGGCCTTAAAATATAGAGGGGTCTCCCTCTTTCTCTTTTCCTTCGGCTTAGGAGGTGTACTAAGGGCAGCCAGCACGGCTGCTGCCTCCCTTGCAAGAATGTCAGCTCTCTTTTCCTTTGGTTTTCCTTTCTCAGGGCTTCCTGTAGAAGGCCCTTTATCAGCTGATTTCTGGCTTCCTGTAGAAGCCGTTTTTGGTTTTCCTGTAGAAACAGGTGGCACCGTTTTAGCTTGTTTGACTGCGGGGGCTTTGCTTTTTGACTTGGTTGGGGCTGCTGTCGAGGTGCCTTTACTGACGTGGACCTGCTCAGTCTTGTCCACCCTACTTTGTAACCTTTTCTCTCTGGGCGTCAATATGGGTGTGTCATCCTTCTCTTTGGCAACCTTTTTCTCTTGTTTCTCCTTTTGCTCTTTCTTCGGTGCTTTGGCCGTGGGTCCTTGGCCTTTTCCTTTCTTCTCTGTGGGTACTGACTCCTTCTCCTTGCTGCTGGAGGAACCAAGCTCTTCGGTCAACATTTTTATCGCCATCCTTCGTCAGATTCCGGAAGGCTTCCCACGAGAGAGGGACTTTGTATGTGTGGAGTGCATCCTCCACGAGGAGCTTAATGAGCCCATGATGGGCTACCTGGTCTGGCGTGCCTTCTCTCAACTTGGTGGCACATTCTGTCATAGACTGCAGTAGAAAGTAGGGAATACTTAGTTTGTTTTCTGCAGGTAGGTCCATCTGATGCCTTAATTCTATGAGTAGCCAGAAATGGTACCCATACACAATGCTAAACCGTCCTTCGCATGTGATGTATTTCATAATTTGGAGGCTGACCTCGCTCCAAAATGGCTGTAAGCTAGTTCTGTGAACCCCGTTCTTATCCTCTGAGAATTGCTCCTCTGGTGGGAAGAATTCATTTTTAGCCTTTTGGCCTAATTTCCTCTCCTCCTTGTCCCACGGTACCCCCATTGGGAGCTCAGTGACTCGGCTGATGAACTGTGGGGTGAGTCTGAGACTCAAACCCCTGAAATTGACGGTGGCCAGCGTTTTTGATTTTGGCTTCAGAGCTCGCAAGAACTCCTCTGCCACCTCGTCATCATATCCTTGAAGTTTGTCGCAGAACGACATCCATTGCGCACGAGTGAACAGCTCTACCACCTCAGGGTTCTCCCTTAGTTTCTTTGAGTCGGTCGGTTCCTTTCTGATGAATCCACCCGGCATGGTGAAAACCTGCTATGTTAGCTGGAGGTGGCGGGTGCGTATCAAAAATAGCCTTTTGGGACAGAGCGTAGAATTACGCCTCTGCCACGCACACAATTCGCGAAGACTATCTACAGATGAGCCTTAAAAATCACCTCCTGTAGAAAACCCCACATATACTTCGACGACAACTCATGCAAAAGGAAGACAACGCTTGCAATTTTTATGATCAGACTGTAGTTTTACGTTTTTGAGAACGTCGACTCCGCCACCCTCGAAACCAATTGCATGGGAGGCACAGGTTCAGGCTTACCTTTTCCAATTCGCCACCTTTGACGTGAAGAGACCAATTTTCCTCGTGGCAGTGAGCTTCCTGTAGCGTAGCTTTCCTGTAGAAGCAGCGCACGGGTTCTGGAGAGCACTGCAGTGGTTCTGCGCCTTCTGTGCCACTACCAGACGTTCGAACAAGCCGAAGACTTGGAGTAACGAGCTTCAGAGAAATTCGGACGCTCACTCGACTTCTAAACGGCTGATGATAAATGCGTGGGGTGGCGATCTAGCCGATGGATTTGAATCCCGGCGGAATTCGTGGCGCGGGGGTGAGCTGTCCCTGCCGGACCGTTGGACGACGTCACCCACTCATTCCACTGCAAGTTTCCCTGACTGTTGCATCATTCTCTGCAGATCCGCCACCGTCATTTCTGTTAAAACACCGCTTCCCCCCGACTGGACACTTCTCACGTGTCTATTACCCGGTTTTCTTGCCACGACCGCCACTTTCCAAATCCGACTAGACCAGCTGACTGGTCGTCGTGGCCAGTTGAATGGCCATTCGACTGCTCAACCCGTTCATTTCATACTTGCAAACATTTCAAAGTATTATTCATGTAATTCGACGAAAGAAAGGACGAGGCACTTACCTGTGCGGCCACGACATGATTTTCCAGGCTTCAGGACGATGGTGATTAGATTTGCTCGCTGCTGCTATTTGCACAGGCCCGGAGGTCCTTCCTTTTCGCAAGGTGCTGATAGTTACGATGCTTATTACCTGGCTGCGGGTGGTGCATGTGCCTGCTCTATTATTGCATGTTGCACGAGATTTAATGGTGTACACTCTAGCTGGCTGAACTGCTACGGTATTCCTGTAGGATGTCCTGTAGCAGTTTTTCCTCCTCGGGTGCATGTTGAACAGTGGAGACGGTGGCATCTCAGCCATGAACGCAGGGCCCTCGGACGGCTTTGATAAGTATTGCATGGTATCTCTGCATCTTTTTTCCATTTGAGAAGCGCTTCCTCTAATAATTCAATGATTTGTTTTGACTATGCAGGTATTTTCATTGCATGGCAACTGGGTTGGTAGAAGGAGGTGACAGCAGTGTGTGATGGAGAAAATAGTAGCTTGCATGCCTCCATGCCAGACCTCGGTCGTTAGATCTCCCCACATAATTAGTTCTGGGCCGTCCAAAACTTCTACAGGAAGTTTCCTGTAGAAATACAGAACTTCCTGTAGAAAGTCTGTAGCTTCCTGTAGAAGACTAAACTGTGATCAAATCGTGCTCATACCTTGGAGAAGATGAGTGTTTTCGGAGGGGGTGCTGGTGAGGTCACCTGGTAGCATAATAAAGACCCTTGTCTTTGAGTTGAGGGACCTCTTTTCCTTCATAGAATACCTGCAACCTGCATGCATTGCCACATTGTGAACTTGTTGTCCCTGTTTTTTTGTTTATTGTTTTTTTTTTTTTTTTTTTTTGAAAGACAGCAGGGGCGCCTCAATGAGGTTTTCACCCTTGCCATCTGCCTTAAGCGCCTCCGAGAGGTTTTCACTCAAGGGTCTTTTTCAAACCTCTTTTTTTTTTTTTTTTTTTGAAAGACAGCAGGGGCGCCTCAATGAGGTTTTCACCCCTACCATCTGCCTTGGGAGCCTTAGAAAGGTTTTCACCCAAGGATCTTTATTTATTTATTTATTTTTTTTTTATTTTTTTTTTTTTAAGATCTTCAGGGTATGCCCAAAACAGAGGCAAAACCCTTCTCTATGACCAGCACTGATTTTTCCACAGTTTTGATGAATTCTTGTCTTGACAAAGGCTTTCTGTAGATCTTCAACCGATGCCCATTGACAAGCATAGGGATGGTCTCCTCATCAATGGTCCGAATAAGAACAGATCCATTGTCATTACATTTTTCCACTGCATATGGTCCCAGCCATCTGGTTCTCAGCTTCCCCTTGAAATCTTTATGCCTGGAATCATACAACAGTGCCCAATCTCCCGACTAAAATTGCTTGTCATTGAGGTGTTGGTCATGCCACACCTTCCTCTGAAGTTGAACCACTTCTGAGTGAAGAAGGGCCTGCATTCGGTGCTCGTCTAATCCATTCAGCTACAATAACCTTTCTTGTTGGGCATGGCTGAGATCTAGGTCCAGCTGAGCTGCCATCCTCAAAGTGTTGTACTCAAATTCAATTGACAGCAAAGCTCTCTTCCCATAGACCAGCTCATAAGGTGTGAAGCCGGTTGTGGTCTTCCAAATGGTGTTGTAAGCCCATGTGGCCTCAACCAGGTGATCTGCCTAATCTTTTCTACTGTTGCTCACCACCTTAGTCAAGATCCCTTCCAATGCTCTATTGGTGACTTCCACTTGCCCATTTGCCTGAGGATGATAGGGGGTGGAAGTCCTATGCTTGATTTTGTGATGAGCTAGCAGGTCTTCAATCAAGTTGGAGGTGAACTGGCTTCCTTGATTGGTGACTAGCTCTCTTGGGTAGCCAAATTTGTAGAAGATGTTTTCTCTTAAGAACTCGGCCACCTTTTCTTCTGTCGTTGCTTTGATTGCCTTGGTTTCTGCCCACTTTGTCAGGTAGTCTGTGCACACAATGATGTAAGACCTCTGCCTCGAAGGAGGATTGATTGGACCCACAAAATCCATACCCCACCTCTCAAATGGCTCAAGAGTCACTTGAGGTTGGAGAGGCATTTCATCCCTTGGAGTCGATTTCCCCATCCTTTGGCATCGATCACATTGGCTGATATATCTTCTGACATCTTGATGAAGCGTGGGCCAATAGTAGCCTGCCTGCAGGATTTTGGAGGCAGTCCTCTTTGCTGCAAAATGTCCTCCACAAGGCCCGTCATGACAAATGAGTAGGATATCAAAGACTTCCTCCTCCCTTACACAACGCCTTAAGATCTGATCAGGGCCAAGCTTGAACAGGTTGCCCCCGATCCAAGTGAATGAGGCACTCTTTCTGACGATTCTGCTATTTTCTCTTGAGGATAACTGTGGAGGGAACTGTGCTGAAACAAGGTAGTTTGCTATATCAACAAACCATGGAGAGAGTACTGAAATAGAAAACAGATGTTCATCGGGCATCTGGTCATCCACTGTTTCATCCTCACCTGCAGGTAAATCCAATCTAGACAAGAAGTCAGCAACAACATTCTCTTTACCTGGTTTGTCAACGATAGTCAAATCAAACTGCTGCAACAAAAGTAACCATCTAATAATACGAGCATTCACATCTGGTTTATTCATTAAATATCTAATTGCAGCATGATCAGTATGTACAAATTTTTGATAGCCAGTGATATAATGTCGGAACTTGTTCAGTGCATGGACCACGGCCAAGAATTCCTTCTCAGTCACAGTGTAATTCAGTTCTACCTTGGATAAGTTTTTGCTGACAAAGTAAATGGCATAAGGAAGTTTTTGTTCAACTTGTCCTAAGGCTGCCCCTATGGCTTTGTTCGAGGCGTCAGTGTGGATGTGGAAAGGTAGGGCCCAGTTTGGACCTCTCAGGATTGGGGCAGACACCAACTTGTCCTTTAATTCATTCAGAGCCCTCTGACAGTCGTCAGTCCATTTAAACTCAACATCTTTTGCCAAGAGGCCAAACAATGGCGAGGCTAGCTTGCTGAAGTCTTTAATGAATCTCCTATAATACCCTGCTAATCCTAAGAAACTTCGGACATCTCTTACCTTCTGAGGAGGTGGAACCTTCTTGATGAGAGCAATTTTGTTAGGATCCACCTGTAATCCTTGACAAGAAATGGTATGGCCTAGCACGGTCCCTTCAGTCATCAAGAATTCACACTTTTCAGGACTAAGGGACAGGTTCATCTCAATGCATTTGGTTAGGACTTTTCCCAGATTGGACAATGCTTCCTGGAAGTTGGACCCATAAGGTGTGAAGTCATCCATATAGATTTCCACCGAATCATGGACTAGCTCAGAAAAGATGCTCAAGACGGCTCTCTGGAAGGTGGCAGGAGCATTGCATAGTCCAAAGGGAAGAACTCGGTAAGCAAAGGTACCCCAAGGACAAGTGAAGGTGGTCTTATCTTGGTCTTCCGGGCTGATTTGGATCTGGTTGTACCCGCTAAACCCATCTAGGAAAGAGAAAAACTTCTTTCCTGCCAGTCCATCCAACACTTGATCTATGAAAGGTAGAGGAAAATGGTCTTTCTTGGTAGCTTTGTTCAGTTCTCGGTAGTCCACACAGATTCTCCACTTCCCATTTTTCTTGGAAACCAACACCAGAGGGGACACCCACTCGCTATTCGAGATGGGGTAAATGAATCCGGCATCCAACAGTTTTTGCAATTCTTCCTTGACGATGTCCTTAAGGGCTGGATTCATTCTCCTCTGGGGTTGCCTAACCGGCTTGCAATCCTCTTTGATGTAAATGTGATGGGTACATACCGAAGGATGAACTCCTTTCATCTCCTTATAACTCCAAGCAAAAGCATCTAGATGACTGGCCAACAGACTACACAGCTCCTTTTCCTGGGAAGGAGATAGGGAGGAGCTGATCTTTAACGTTCTCTCAGGGCCGAACTCCACATTTTTTACTCTGGGAGTGACAGGGTTGGTCACACAAAGGTCCACTAAGGTGTTGGCTTGGGCATCCTCCACCAATTCCTCTAAGGACAGTGCACTGGGAGGTGGATTCTGGATCAAGGTGTCAATCAAATCATCTTCTGTTGGGAGGCCTCCCCTAGTGGTGTCTAGGGTGCACAAAGGTGCTGAGTACACCTCATCTTCTTCTCCTTCTTCCAACCAAAGTGGTAAGTCATGCTCTAATAAGGGTTGGGCAGGAGGGTATAGGACTAGCTGCTTGGACATAGGACCATTTTTGATGGTCATGTTTCCTGCACGGCAGCTTATGTAAGCATCTGCAGTGGCTAACCAAGGCCTTCCCAAAATGAGAGGGTATCCAGTAAGCTTTGCCTTTGGTTGCAGAACCAAGAAGTCAGCAGGGTACTCCCAAGAGTCAACCGAGACCAAGACATCCTCTACGATCCCTTCAGGAGTCACAGTGGAGCGATCTGCTAGTTGTAGGACTGTCGAGGTCTTTCTCAGGGAACCCTGAAGGTTGAGTTTGAGCATGGTGTCCCTGGTCATCACATTAATGGCAGCCCCCAGATCAATCAATGTGTGAGGTATGATGGTGCCATTGATGTGGACATCAACTACAGGACTCCCAGAATCCAAATACTTCGGGCAGATGACTTGTCCCAACATCAGATCAGACAGTCGTCCTATGACATTGATAGTTGAAGCATCTCCCTTTCGCCTGCCTGGGTGTCTGAAACACTTTTCCTTAACCAGTTTGTTGTATATCGGTACATCTTTGATGGCTTGGAGAAGTGGTATTTTCACACACAACTGTTTGAGCTCTCCCAGAAGCTCATCCTCCTCTGGGTTGGGTTGTGTGGTGGCTGTTAGTCTCTCAGGAAAGGGTGGAATGGCCTTTGGTTCACTTTCCTGTTTATCTTCCGCGTCCTTTGGGGGAGGAGGTTGGCGATCCGGAAGAGTCTTTCCAGATTGCAGATTGATCTCCTGGATCTCCACAGCATAGGTAGGGCATGATGTTTCCCCAGTATATACCTGCTGGGCCTGTCTGTTTTTGGGGTTCGAGTTCGGTTGAGCAGGCATTTGAGGTTGCCTTGGAGGAGCAGGAGGTAATGGTTGTGGTTGAACTGGTGGTGGAGGCAAAATGGCAAGAGGAGTATTGTACTGGGGCCTCCACCCCGATTGAGGTGCATTCCACTGAGGCTGTGGCTGGGCATGTGAGTGAAACGAATGAGTAGTAGGCTGAGTATGGTACTGAGGTGGGTAAGACCATGGAGGCGGTATAGACCAGGAAGAATGAACAGGGGGTCCCCAGGAAGGCATAGGAGTAGATTGGTTGGGGCTGTAATAAGCTTGGGGTGTCCCTTGCATCCCCTGTTGGTAAGGTCTAGGTCCTTGTGGCCTCCTTTGGTTAAGGAAATAGAGAGGTTCAGTGGGGGCTTCTGTCCCTTGATACATGGCTTTAAGCCCAGGTAAGGTTGGACATTGGTTTGTGGGGTGGTCCTCCTCACAAACAAAACATACTTCAACCGAATGTAATGGGCATTCGTTCTTAGGGTGTTTCCTTGTACACCTAGGGCAGAAGATAGCCAAGGCCCTCTCAGCTTCTTCTTTCTTCTGCTGGATTCGGAATGTATCAAGTTGCATGGCAATGGTCTGTCTCACCTCACTCTTGAGATCCTCTAATTGATTTGCAAACTCATGTTTGGAGAAAGGAATACCAGCTAAGAGGATGTTTCCTCTACCTCTTTTCCGGGCTGCCCTAGAATGGTTTCTAAACACAGTCTTTATGTCCTCATAAGGTAGTTGGTAAATATCTCCTCCAGCTAGCATGTGAAGGGTATCTAAGATGTCTTCAGGGACTCCTCAGAGCAGAACCAACTTGAGGGATTCAGGGTCAAGTGTGCACCTGGCCCGTTTATAGCTAAGTTGGAACCTTTCCTCGTAATCCTCTAAGGACTCATCATTCCCCATGGTCATCCAAAAGATTTCTCCCTTGGTTTCCTTAGACCTACAGTAGTCCCTGTACTTGGTATTGAAAGCTTGCTGCATCTGAGCTCAAGTGGTGATACTGTTCCCAGGTAAGCCCATGAACCAGCGTAGTGCTGCATCCTTAAGGGTTGAGGGGAAGAGTTTCAGCTTCTGCTCATCTTCAGTATAGTCATAGGTTCTACAAAGGACAACAAACTCAAACAGGAAGGTATCAGGGTCTTCAGTAGTCAGTCCATGGAAGTGAGGTAAAGCGGAGGGACTGATGTTCTTCATTTTCATGTCTCCATTGGTCTCTCGGATGGGGAAGGCACCTTCAATTCTCTCATCTTCTCCCCTATTGTCAGCCATAGCTTCAGATTGAGTGGTCTCTAACTCTTCTTCTACTATAGGATCTTCGTATATCTCTGGAGGTTCACCTATAGGTTCTTCTGGATCACTGTTACCAAAGAAGAGAGAAGGGTGACTTAGTGATGTGGTGGGGGTGTTGGGTAAGAATTTGCCTATTTTATCTCGATTCCTACGAGGCATGAAATGGAAAGACTTTTGATTTCTTTTGTTTTTTTTTTTTTTTTTGGGTACCTGCAAAAACTGAAACAGATTGATCTACAACTAACTATCTTGCTGAAATGAAAATGCAGATTTGAAATGAAAGCAGGAAAGAACTAATCTACTTTGCTCAAATGAAATTGCAGGAATTGGAATGCTAATCTACGCTTGCAGAATTGAAATGCTAATCTACGCTTGCAGAAATGAAATGCTAATCTACGCTTGCAGAATTGAAATGCTAATCTACGCTTGCAGAAATGAAATTGCGGAATTGAAATGTTAATCTATGAAAGCAGGAAATGTCTATACTACTTTTGCAAGAAGGAAATGGAAATGAAATACTACTTAGCAGAAGGCGAGAGTAGGAGAGTAGAAGAAAAGAAACAATTACTAATACTCTGACGCTTCCCCGGCAACGGCACCAAAAAGATGGTGGGCTCCAGTATTGTAGCAATAATGCTACAACTCCTGGAGCTTCCTTCTCTAATTTTATCAACCCGGTAGTTCGTAACAAACTTGGAAGCGACGGTGCTGTATGCACAAGTACTAGCTCTTGCCGCAACTGTCACTTGGTCAGCTGGCACAAGTCCGCTAGGGCTCAAGCCAACTTCTATGAGCTCTTAGAAGAAGCTTTTTAACCGATGAACGAAAGCTAACTCAAAGGAAATTAACCTACTGCAGGAAGGAACTGAAAGCCAACAAGAAACACAAACCCTAGCAAACCCTAATTCTACCAGCTAGTCCTACTGATGCAAAGGTGGGAATGCAAACTACTGAAAGAGATGCCATTACTTCTAGGAAGGTGAGATGCATGTGTCTAGACTACTTTGATCTGAAGAAAACATATTTTTGTATTTTTGTTCAAGTTGTTGGAATTATTATGCATGTGCTTCTAACTGGGTCTTTACTGTGCAGGGATAGATCAAGGGGAGGAATGCTTGGAAGAGGTCAGGAAGGCTCAGAGAGGGTCTAAGGAGTCCCTAACATCCTTTCAGAGAGTTTCACAAAGTTTGGATGCCAAGCAACCGTGTTTATGAGCTTCTACAGGAAGTCTGCAGGGGTTCTACAGGATGTTCAGAATTTCTACAGGAAGTTCAGTAATTCCTACAGGATGTTCTACAATCGGATTCTTGGGTGATGGGTGAGTGGAAGAGGCTACATGGATGGATAGGGAGGTAGGAGAGGAGTTTTTAATGACTCAGTGACAGAGAGATGAGATGAAGAGGGGGTGTGCTAAGCTAGGTTGTCTTGAAGAGGGTAGAGGGAATGGAAGGCCGAAGAAGGTAGAATAACGAGGGTGATAGAATGGTTGAGGGACAAGGGGTCTAATTGGGAGATGAGTAGCTGGCCTAGGCACGGCTTAGAAGGATAAGGGAGTGAGGGAGTAGTACTACACAGTGTAAACGAAACAAATCATCCACGTCCTGCACATAACCGAAATTTCATTAACCTATTCTAATTGTTTAATAAAACCAAAGAACAGCAACGTTATTTCTGAGGAAAATCATGCATGGTACTGAAGCAAAGAATCATTCCACAAGATTTGAACGCATGGACACTTCTAAAAACGAAAATATGGCATCAAAGATTGCATGAACATGTAAAACAATGTTTTGGTGGGTCGCACTGTCTGCAATTCCAGTCCCTAAACAGAGGTGAAAATGAGTGTGCAGTCAACCCTTTTCGGAACTCTTATTAACTCCAATCTCCTTACTCTATTCTAAACTACTGAAGCAACTCTGTTTCATAAAACCAACTTACTTAACCACACCAAGGAATTCAACTCAGCAAACTGCGTTTCCAAATGCATGTAAAGGAAAAGAAATACAATGCTGAAAGAAAGATAACAATACAAAGGAAGGAGGCCTTAGGCTCTCAGGTTGGGCCCAACCCCGAGAGCTATGGCTCCTTTAAGAACTCAAAACTGAACTCAAATCTGCCTGCTTTCCATGAAAAGACAATAATCATAAGTCAAATAACATGCCAATAATAGCTACAAAAGAGCAAAACAGAGCTAACAGCTCGTAGTCCAGAATGTTCAACAAGGTTTCAAAAGTCCTTTTCGAAGGCTACAGCCTCATCATTTATACATTACGAGGCCCCAAGCTGGCCTCCTAAATCAGTGGGATTTGGCTGACCAAACTAGGAGTGAACTGTTGCTTCCTAAAAATCCGTTTGGCTACCTTCTAACTCGGTGGTGGTGGCTGTTGGAGCTCAGAGTTGGGGGTGAAGATCACGAGGAGGGCCATTCAATGTTGTGGACAACCTTCCTACAAAATCTCAATCCCATCTTGGCTGTCTCCTAGCCTTCATCTGCGTGGTTTTGCTCCATTAAATGTGAAAAAACCTGAAATAAGCACGTGTTAGCCACCTAGGAATAGTGACTACCCTCATTCGTACAAATGACATAAATATACTAAAAAATGATGCATAAGTTATGAAAAATGAAGGGTTGAGCAAGGGTAGTTAGGCCAAATGAGCCCAAAATGTTACCAAATTTTGGGGCTCATCAATGACCGCAGTTGATTTTCTAGTAGCATCGTCCTCTACATGGAAGTATGCTGATACAACTTTTTAAGGCCTCCCACATCTCATTTGTCGTATTCTTCTCTTGGCCCTCGCCATTGCATCGTCGTACTTATCGTTATCAGCCGGGTCAACTGGGACCGTTGTTGTCCTCAAGGCGAAGTGCTTGAGACGATTCCTGTCTAGAACGGATAAGATTCTGGCCTTCCATACTACGAAGTTTGAAGCTCCTTTCAGTCTGTCCTGGTCTCTTACCCCGTTCACTACCATCTCGCTGCTCCTCTACTTCCCTTCTGGAAGTTCTCGGTGTGACTCCCTCTGAGTCTCAATTTCCCTCCTGGAAACCCCTCTGCCAATGTCGAGATGCCCCCACTCCGATCCTTAGTGCAGCGACACCACTGATCTAGATTTCTTGGCTAGAAATCCTCGGTAGAAACTCCCTCATCCTTGGTGTTGCCCTGTTAGGTACTGTTCTGACTACAGTACCCCACCAGCTTCACTTTGCAACTTACCCACAGCTTCCTCAGCCCCAGCAAACTGAAGGTTAGAGATTTTAGGCTTTGCGCAATCCTGGCACCAACAAAATCCACACCTCCTGGCCACAGACATCAATCCTTCCTGACTGAGAAAGATGACCGGGCACTACATAGATCGAGTCTGCTCCCCTTTGCCACTGCGTTGATCCTCTTCCCAACTCAAACTTGATGACGCAGGCACTGCGTCACCCCTTCCTTGTGCTTCTCCGTTAGGAACAGCTTCTGTCACTTGGGACAGCTGATTCTGTTGATGTTGCTCTACTCGGCTGATGCCCTTAGTTCTCATGTGATTTGCAACCACACTCCAATACCATGTTGGAATTTCTAAGTCTAACCCGTTAGAAACCCTTCATGTACTTTTCTGATTTATTTCTGCCTACTTGTTCTAATTAATCAACAAGTTATTTACCATGTAAATATTAAAAATAAATACAATTACATGCTCAACACATTACAGATCATCAACTGAAGGAAGCAAAACAAGCACACAAGTGACACCGTTGTTTTAGGACCAATGTCCCCGGAAAAACCCAATGCAAGAAAATCGGTGCAGCTGTTTGAGGGTTTTATTATTATGTAGTTTCTGAATACAATCTGGGTGCCAAAAATGGCTCACCCAACAGATGATAATCTCGGAATTAGTACCTCTCAGTCGGAGACAGATGTTCCAGCTGAAACCCCGGATAAACACTCTGACAACTCCCAGCTCCAATCTGCCCCACGAAAACCCCTGCGTCAGCCCTTTCTGGCCCAGCGTCACCCTAGCTCGCCCTGCATCAGCCTCTGGAGGCACTGCGTCAGCGCGTAGAGCCTTTGCGTCACCCACGCTGGCTCTTTGAGGCACTGCATAGCTCCTCCCTGCATCTGCGTGAGCCTTGGCTGGCTCTGCGTGAACCTCTGGCTGGCTCTGCGTCCCTCTCTCTCATCTTCTGCGTTGATCCTCCTAGTACTATCTCTGCCTCTCTACTTCTGCATTCACTGCCCCTCGGTTGCAACTCTGATCACCCTTTCGACTTTCTCAGCAAACCCTGCCCCAGAAAATCGAAATCTTGATCAACTCGGTGTGTTCTCCAAGTGACTCTCAAGCCTCCTCTTATACTTTTCTCGTTGAGAATTCCACGGCCGAGATTAAGTCCCTGATCAACGACTAAGATTAACTTTGGCTTGATCCATGACTTTTGGACCCTTTAACACAGTTTTATATTAATTCACATTAATATTTTATTTTCCCTAAGTTTATACTTAGGGACTCCATTAAAAATATTAATTATTTTAATATCTCCCAAACTGTTTAGAATATGCCCAAACCATTTCTGGTATTGGAGATCTCATGTGCTTTAGCCTCTCCACCAATTTTTGTAGCTAGAGAACATCTGATGCTACCCCAAATCAACAAGACCATTGTGAATTTGAGGCAGTCCACTCTGCTTTTGGAGAACACCGAAGAGAACCCTAGATAACCCTGGATATCATTTGTTGGATTTAACACTGCAATGCTTGGAAGAACATTCACATGAGAAATTGAATATGTTGATTAAGTTTGTTCAAATATGCATCTAGAGAAACTCCAAAGATGCGACTCCATGTATGATATTACTTTATAAAAAAAAGGACCATGATTGTTAGACACGAATGCTCGTTGAAATCTAAAGAAGTTGAAATTGGAGAGAGAAAACATAACCCCAGTAAATGATAGTGATAAAGATGGTGCAATAGATTTTGTTTAATTGCACCGGTAGCCATAAATCGGCTTAACTTCGAGGATTTCCCTTGCCATGTCGAAAATGTACAACGTGAGAGAGAACCTTTAAGAGGTTGGATTTGGATACAGTTTCCTCTATTGTAACGCAAGCTAGTTTGGTGATGTTTATATATTTTTTTGGGGCATCACTGCCTTTTATTTTATTTTTGTATTGTGATGATATGCATGATCTGTTATGGGGTTATTTCACCCACAAGTTTGTGTTTCTTATCTTTGGGAAACCTTGAGTTTTAGAATCAATGTAGTTTCTAGTCATTCGACTTTAAAATTAAAAACAAAGGTAACTTGCAAATGTTGTTTCTTTTGTAAGTTTTCCAATTAAATTGAATTGTAAATGCATGCATATTTAGTAGAAGCCAACACCCTTCTTGAGTTTGTTACATGGAGGATCATGGTTTTTTAAATCTTCATCCAGGTGAGCATTCTTGAAAGATACTCATCCTCTCATTTTGTGTGGGATAAGATAAGTGATTGTCAGTGAGGCTTCTATTTTTGAATCCCTATCAATCTAACATGTACAAGTGAGCCTAAGCAACAGTGATATCATATTCTCACCTTGTATTTGACAGAGGGGGAGTGATGATCAGCTACAAGTTTCGAAGAGCCTGAGCAACAGCTAAAATCAGAGCCTCAAACCTGAACCAGAGTCAAAGTCATGAGTGTGATTTAGTTTGCAATAATCTTCAAACTGATATTAGGGAGCACTTCCACTAGCAGAGGACTTCATCATCTATCCAGATTCAAAACTATTCCGGGAATTGCATCAAGCATTCTAGAGTTGGCAGTGAACCTTAAACCACCACCGATTGAGACCTCAATGGTCTCCCATTCATAACATTAGGGAGCACTTCCACTAGTAGAAGACTTCAACTTCTAGCCAGACTTGGAATTTTTCTAGGAACTACATCAAGCATTCTGGTGTTGGTGTTCAACCTTACACCACCACCAGTTGATACCTCGACTTCTACCACCTTTTGGGTTTGTGGTCTTCCTTAAAAACCACCATTTCAGAGAGCACATGCAACCAATCCTTGCCATGCATTTTTTTATTACAACTCTCTTCTTGGACTCATATACACTTCTTCACGTTATTTGTAAGGGTTGGCATGCAAGAAATACAATAGTCAAGGGAGTCCACGAGACCTTGGAAGATGAATCCAACAATGATGGAAAATGTATTTATACGTACATATTTGTGAATAATAAAGCAATTCACGCTTATCTTTAATTCGGGTTGCTCATTCCAACAAAATTTGACATTGAGACACCAAATTTACAACGTAGAACACCAAGTTTATAATAGTGCCGCACCCTTAATCTTTTAGCTCCTGGTGCACATTATCGTGTCCTTGAAACCAACAGTGTAAGCATAGGAGGTGTTTATTTTTATATAGGTTTTAAACCTTCTTTCTATTATCCTATAGCACCCAACACATGAGGTTGTTCTTTGAGACCATGAATTAAGCGTAGGCAATGCTTAGTAGCCTTTCCTGTCTTACTCGAGCCTCTGAGTGCTCTGATGACTAGCTCCCTACATTATATGCCTGAAGGCTTAGAACCACAACCTTAAGTATAAAGGCACAAAATGCTCACCAACCAGCCCCTTGGCATGAATCCCAATACCTTTGATAGATTGTTTGCTAATGAAATCTTTCTATTCCACGAGGTATGTCTACCTCAACATGCTCCTTATTTGTACCTCTACTTGGACTTCGATAGCGAGACTTGAAATTATCCATCCAAAGATGAATACCTTTTGTCTCTCAGAGTTCGTCAACTACGGGTCCATGCCATTGAAGGTTTGAACCCCGTATAGAAATTACCTGCATACAAATTCTAAAACACAGAAAATAAACAATGCGAGAGCATAACACATAAAACACATACACAGAGATTTTCCCCTGGATCCCAAAACCGGGACTACCAGCTTGATTTTTCATTATATCCCTTTCAATGTTACAATACATATTTATACATGCTGAAGCATCCAATACCATGGACCGAAAACCATCGCGTCCAAAACCATGGACCGAAAACCATAGGTAGGTCCACCCAACCTAATATAGGGTCCAAAAAAAATTTCATGGGGCACTACCCCGAACCCCATAGAGGGGGGCTACCCACCCCCCTCTAACCCCTCGGTTCACTATGTAGGTTAGTCGTGGAAAGAATATAACACAACCCAATAGCCATTCCAGCACTTCTTCTAACTTTTTCTCCCAAGGCGCAAAATTTATGTCAAGTAACTATGTTATGAAGGGTTCTGTCTCCCAGCTCTGTCAATTGTGGGCCTGCCATTGTGCCATAACATGGATTGATCCCTCCATGGGTTTCGTCCTAGGGGACGGTAAATGTCTCTGTCAATTTCTATTCCTTGCATCGTCCCTCCTGAGCTTTGACATTTCAATCGATTTCTCCATGAAATTGAGAATTTGTTAACACTGGAAACTGTCCACAAACACGGTCCCTGGCATAAACTTTGAGGACATGCCACATCACCTACTATGTCATGCTCAAATCATCACTTCCATGTGGAAACCTGTGAGTGGTACCACATGTCACCCGTATTGGGCCCACATGGCCACCTAAAAATACCAAATCGGCATGCCATGTGTCATTTGTTGATGTCGTGTATGTTATGTCAACATGCCATGTTGTCATTTTCATGTTGAGCCATGTCATCACCAAGCTGACATCACTGCCACTTGTATGCCAACTCATCCTCATCAACGAATAGACTTGCACCACTGGTTCTTATGATATGTCATCTCATATGAATGGAATGCCCAGGTACTTATGAATTTCAGCGAAGTCTTTCATTAATTTTTTTATGGTGGGGGTGCAAATTCTACCTTATGTGTTGTGTCAAGGAAGAATCTTTGTCTCTTTTCCAAATACCTCTACGACGCATAGTTTGTTAAATAACGGGGAGTTTCTAGTTCATGTGGTTCTATTTTATGCGGGACCGCAAGATTGCCAACACACCATTCCAATAGAAAACAGTGGGGGCATGAACACCAATTTATTTAGTGGCTAATGGGAATTAGTTTGTCTCGTGTCTTCTATCAAGTCTTCCTCGAACCATGAGGCTTTGGAACCTTGCCAATCTTCAAAGCATCATAACTTTATATCTCTTGGGATTCTTTCAGAGTTCCATATATCATTGGAAAGGAATTTCATAGGGATATCCAACCATGGACTCTGTAGGGAAATATGAGTTGATCTTTTGTAGTTAAATTTGATCCAAAGATATGCTCCATCCTTGACCATCTTTGACATTTATGATCACACTCTTTGACATCAATGCCAATACTTTGCTAACATGAATTGATCTATGAAATAGAGGATCTTAGGAACTATGCTATTTTATCCAACTTTTTGGCACCTGTAGAGGATAAAGTTAAGGAAGAGAAGGTTGATGAAGTTTGGCATATGAAATTTGATGAGGCACATTCAAGGTCAGGAAAGGTTGTTGGGATTGTAATCACTTCCCCTTCCAAGCAGGTTTTTAACTTTGCTTAAAATTAGAATTTGAAGCAACCAATAATGTATAGAGTATGAAGCACTCTTATTGGGAGTGGGGATTGCTAAAGACATGGGGATCAAACTATTTAATATTAAAGGAGACTCTAATTTAGTAATTCGTTAAGTAAAAAAAATATGCATGCAAATGCGAAACATTAAGGAGGTGCATAAATGAAATATGGGATACCATCGAATAATTTGATGCACTAGATCTGATAGTAGTTCCTAGGAAATTAGACAACAAAGCAGATGAGTTAGCAATAGTAGCTTCAATGTTTCGGCCTATATAGGAAACTCAAGGTGTGGTTAGGCAACGACAATGTTTAATGCCTAACAGGCATCCTTTGTAAAATATTTCTAACCCTTTCCCTTGTATTTTATTCAACTTCTTCTTTTCATAGTTTTCTTATTTATATTTTATTTCTTATATTGCAACGAGTAATATACTAATAGTTTTGCATAGTGCATGTGTTACTAATTTTTTTGGCAAGACATTTGTGATTTTACAAACTATAGATTCTGGAACTCTCGCATGTTTTCCTTTACTAAAGAACTAGCACATGTCCCCATATGGAACCAAATGTTACCTCCCTAGATGTACCTAGAAGAACTCCCAGTGAGCCATCTATTGAAGAATATAACTAGGTCTGGTCTTCATATTTGTATTTGAGTCATTATGAAGTGTATTTATCAAAGAATGAAAAAGAAAAAAAAATTATTATTACAATGACTTATTAAAACATGGGTTTCATGTTTGGGTCATCATTTTATAGGTAAAATTCCCCATTAAGGACTTCTAGGTTTTATATTGAGTCATTAGAGTCATTGTCTATTTAATGAGACCCTTCTTGGGCTTTTGAATCATGTAAAAAGAATTATTATTTAGTCAAATATGTAATTTGTTACCTCCACACCAAGTCGGCCCTTGCCTGATGAAGTCAGCCTACATGAGGACAATTCGACCCACAGAAGAGGCTATATATACAAGTGTAGTTCGATCCATTTTCTCACCAACTCAACAAGTTCGATACACAAGAAGGAAGTGCAGAAAAGTGTGAAGTTCAAGGAGAAGGAGAATTGCAGGAGAAGAACAAGTCGAAGGTTTTGGTCTATATATCTCTCTCTCTTTCGTATGAAGTTACTGGGTTGTTGCTGGGGTCGAAGATCTGCTGCTGGGTAGGTCGAAGTTTTGGAGTTGCTGGGGTCAAAGTTCTACTGCTGCATAGGTCGAAGTTCTATTGTTGCATAGGTCGAAGTTTTGTTGCTGGATAGGTCGAAGTTCTACTGCTGCAAGGTCAAAGATCTAGATCGAAGTTGCTAGAAGGAAGGGTTGACTTGGTGATTGGAGGAAGTATGTATCTAGGTCAAAAAGTCTTGGATTATCTCGTCTTGTCTTGTGAAAACAACTAAAGGAAAAGGTTTGACTCGGTTTTCCCCTAGATAGGGGTTTTTCCCTGGCTGAGTGCCTACATCTTGTGTCTCTTGTTCTTATGATCTTCATACACACATAATTTGGTAATTGCTTGATGAAAGATAATATAATAAAGAAGTAAAAGAAACCAACATAATTCACAAGTAATTATCAAGAAAGATAAATAAAACCCTAATACTACTAGCATTGATTTCTCAACACCACCAAGGTTGAAAAAGACACTTGTTCAAATTTGAAGTTCATAAGCCTTGTAGGACAATTTTTCCCTTTCTTCTAGTTTTCTTTTCTATGCAACTTTCACACCCCCATGGGGAATTGTAATAAATGATGTTAGCATGATGAACTTCGGTAAAATACTAAGCTCCCTAAGACTTAGTTATTAGCGAAGTTACTCTAGAGTGTTTTTCTTTACCTGGTTAATTATTTGTTTCTTTTTAGTGATTAATAATTTCCTAAACTTTTTCACTCATACCTCAAAAGTTGGAGTACATTCTAATGGCTAGGCCTTAGTGGTGTTGTTTAAGTATAGAGTCAATGTATATTACCATGCTACTCATTATCCATAGTCTTATGGAATTGCATTTAGATTTTTTTAGGATTTTTTTATTTTAAAAAAAAAATCCCACAAACAGAAATTTTCCCTGTAAAAATTATGTAACAAGTAAAAAGGTGGTACTAGGAGGTGTCATATGCATTGAGGGTGCTTGTTTTCTAACTCAGAGTACCCACTTTACCTTAGTCCCCCTTTTTGAGAGAATATTATTTTTTCTTATGAAAAATAATTATTCACTCAAGAAGGCAAATAAATTAACTTTTTCTAAGTTAAAAAGTTTCCTCCTTTTTTAATTAGGAAAAGTTTCCTCCTCTTCTAGTTAAAAAGTTTCCTCTTTTTCTAATTAAAAGTTTCCGTAAACTTTGATTCTGGAACTCGATTGAGGTAAAATTGTAAATCGCCAAAATCATCTCAATGAGACGAATGTGACGGTGTCGTCTATTTTGGGTTTCAGAGAGTTCGAAAAAGGTCAAAATTTTAGACTATGTTTTCATAACAAAGCATTGGGAGTCAGGTCAACACAGTAACCACCTCCTTTGGGTTAGGGTGGTAAAGGGGTATGTTACATTACGATTTTCATATGTTTAGGAAGAAGAAAAGGCACAAAATTATGTAGGGCACCAATGACAACAAAACCTTGATTTGAAATACAACAAAAGATGGGACTTTAAAAAAAAATACCAAAAATTATGTGATTTCTTATTAGAAGACAAACATAGATCTAGGAAAGCAATTTGTTTCATTTTTGAATCTAGGTTATTTCCATCATATGTGTGTAAATGTTCAAATTGCCCCAAAGAAATGTTCAAAACTCCTCCATATTAGAGGTCACTCTCGTAAAAGGGCACATTTATTTTCTTTCTCGATGGAAAATTAGAGGAAAAGTCTTTAGACCACTAAAAAGTCATTACCAATGATCGTAACACTTGTGGGGGATGTTCACTCAAGAGGTAAAATTTCCTAATATTTTTGCAATAATCACAATTAACTGCAAATTGGACAAGAATGGCATATAAAATTGTGTGAAATCAGGAATTCAAAGGGGTATTTATTGTAGCAAGGCATCAAAAATACCACATTAGTTGATCTACATAATGTCTTCCTAGGTAGGACGTTAGACAATATCCTGGATAAGTGAGGCATTGTAACACTAATAGAGATGATTAGCATTATGACCCCAACTAAGAGTGTGCAACTAAAGCTTAGGTAGTAACACTTGATATTATATTATAACCTATGCTGTATGGGGTTGTGTCCCCCAAAAAAAACTCCTCACCCCCTGCGCCTACGTGTTCCGGGGACTTTAAAACAGGTAGGAAATGTTCCAAAATGACAAAGGACATCATCATGGACTCGGGGATGTTTAAGGCGTTCCCGATCAATCCCTTTCTCAAATTGAGGACGTTTATGTTACGTTTTGTCATCCCTGGAAAAAATTGAGGATGTTTGACCCACACTCTATTTTACTCTGCGACATCTCTTGCGGCCGAATTTCTCGCAAATTTTCCCCAACCATTTCACGTGTATCTGTTTTACTCTATAGGGTATGTGGATGGTGTTCTCTTGCTCCTTGACTCAACTATCTGTTGATCCACATGCAAGTTCAGAGGTGAATCCACTTATGCCACAAGGCCAAGGTTGATGTAAAATGTACATAAAATACTGGCATAAACAATATATTGAAAATTGTAGGTTTGGAGATGTTAAGTTTTGAGCTCGTAATCTACAGAGGTGGAGTGTCCTAATGCAGTTTGAAGTCACAAGTTGAAAGGGAACGTTGGGTTGGGCACCTTAATAGTTATGTTGCTAGAACGAAAGTGCGCAAATATACAAACCTCGCACAAGGTTCCAGAGAGAGGGAACTGCAAGTGCAGCCACCTCTCGTATGACATCAAGGGGTTCGCCACCCGTCCCCTCCCTGCCCCCCACAATCCACTACATCCATAGATCTGGCGTGAGAAATTTTCCATCGTCTGGTCATTTTTACAAAACCTCGCGAGGGAACCGTGATTGCCTCTCCAACCCCCTCCCTCTCCTTCCTCCTGCTGATGTAAGGGGTACACCCCCGAAGTCGATACCAGGCGTAGATCTTGGCAAGGTTAAATTGCGACTATCGAAGCCCTCAACCAATCATATCTCATCAAGATCTAGAGGTGGGGTCAATCAAAGCCTCGTTTCATGCTCAATAGCGCTACCAAGCTCACATCCCTTATCATTCATGCTTATGGCATATGCATATTGTGAACTTGTTTTCTTTTTAATATTTATTATTTTAAAAAAAATTAAAATATAAAATTGATGTCCCCAATCTATCGTTCCTGAAAATTTGGGGGTGCGCTCTAGCCATCCTGGAAACTCATCTCCCTGTTCCCGACATCCACCCATCCCCAAAGTCGATGCAACATAGATTATAACTAATTTATGTATGTTATTTATATGATTTCTATGATGCACATAATGAAATTTTGACAATGTTGATCATGAATGTTGTTGACGTCATTCAAAACTTACGTAATCACACTTGATATTATATTGTAACTAATTTTTGTACGTTATTTATATGATTTCCATGATGCACATAATTTGACCGTTTAGATAATGGAATGTTGTTGAAATCATTCACACCAAAACAAGGAGAATATATATGTAATCTAATATATGAATTATTTTAGACTAATTGCAATGTACCATATATCTATAATTTTATAAATTTGTCATGAATGAATTTGACTTAAATATTTGGTAATTTTACAGTCTCTTTACTCCCCTTCGAAATACATTATCATGATGGACTTGCAATGCCCTTTGCTACGATACATCACTGATGTTGGATGAAACTAGACTACAAATGTTGGCAATTGCCGTTATAATTTATGTCACCACAAGATAAACTGCATCCCCCCATTTTGCCTTATTATATGAATCGAATGGATCATTAATGAAGCTCATATGTGGGCCAATTTTCTCTCAAACGGAAATAGCTTCTTACCTTAATACTTTATTTTTCTCTGTCGATTGAATCTTTCAACAATACAATGAATATATCAAATTATATTTATCAATTATCCATTTTTTCATTCCACTTCAGAGCTAGTCATGTAATATGAACTATTAAATACTTGTCTTTAATTAAAATGTAGGTTTTGTTGTTGTCTCACAAATGTAAAAGAAAATGACCTAAGATCTACACAATGACATATAATCCTCACCATACATGAAAGATCAACATTGTAATTAGTTTGGTCATTGATAAGCTATGATGCCAAAAAATAGATGATATATCTGGTGGAAGTACAAAGAAAGCTAGATGCTTGTTTAGTATTCAAACTCTTCAATCACTCCAACTACATTGCATCTAAGAAGCGGTATATATATATATATATATATATAAGGTTGGCATATAGCTTACAATGTTCATATCCAGCCAACATGGTCGGCCAGCCAACTCAACACTAATTTAGTAAAACATTTAAATCGATCACCGAATAACGATAATGAAAGGAGCCATGATAAAGTAGTGTATATCTTCAAGGATAAGTAAAGAACAAATTATAGAAATAAAAAACCAAGATTAGGGAGTGAGTTGTCAATCAAGAATAACCTACAAACTTAGAGATGATCTAATGTATTGTGTCCTTGTATGTAGAAGATTTAGACTATGCGCCAAATTGTATGTTGATGTTAAAGTGATGTGCCTATGTGTCATATGTATATGAAGAAAAACAAACTATAGAACATAACATGTGCAGGGATATTGTTACACACAAATATATGTGCATTTGATGTTTATTTCTATAACATGTAACTAAATATAATTTGTCAGAAAGTAAAGGTTGCGTGGCTAAACCGCTGTGACTCCTAATGAAGGTAGAAATATGAAATGTGAGATGTTATATGTTGTGTTAGAAAGGTATGTATCCACTGCAGCATAAATAAAAATAATGTAGGGTTTTATACTCTCTCGGCCTCGTTGTTATGATGATGTGGGTGCAACCAATAAAACTAATAATATACTTTCTATGAATAAATAAATTGATTAATAATAGAATAAGATTCAGGCCAGTTAATTGTGTCTATAACAACTTTGAAACGATCTTGAGATTTGAGGGGGCCTCTCACAAAGTGGTTCTAACTAGAACTTGGAAACCCCTACTACAAGTCATTTGGTTAATTTACAATTTGATTAGTGAAGTGTTAAATGGTTAATTTGCCATTTAATTAGTGGAGTGTTGCACAATAAAAAGCTCTAGGAATGTAGAGGACTATGAAGATAAACTCATATTACCCAAAAAAGTGTCAAACAAAGTAACTAAGAATGCTACTAATTGGGCGGGATTCTATCCTTGTTAAGAATTTGATGATTACTCAGACAAAAGTGGAGCAAAGATTGAACAGAAGTTCCGTTTTGATAATCCTATGTCCTATTTGCATATAGAGCACAAAATTTAGATAGAATTAGCTACGAAATGAATAACTGTTGATCAAGAGTGCTACCAGCAAGATTTGCATATGAAGAAGGATGGGAATGCATTCCAATGCATTCCATCCAGCATAAAATTAGTCTACTGCACCTAACATCTCTTCAATTATTTATACTCCTAATTTTCTTAAGCTCATATATCTGATAATGGAACTTATCTTGCATCTCAGATAACCTTTTCTCAATATACTAACCTCTTAAATCCTACAATAAAGCTAACACACTGCATATTTCTCAGTCTCTGATGCCCTGAAGGTTGTATAAGTATATCGGAGACACATTGTCACAGAAACTTTGAATAGTTTACTACCATAAGGCTTGAACATTTAACCATATAGATTTGTGCTGCTGTTGGAACAGGTATATATCACATGAACAGCTCAAATAAGCGAATCGAACCACTGCAGGGAAAAATCAATACCTGCAATCTGTTAGGCACGCTGTATATGCTTGAACAAGAGCTATTTACAAGGTAAAATCGTTACCAAACATTCCTATTTTAAGCTCTCAGAGGCCTTGAAAGACCAATTCGTTTGTTATAGAAGAGTTATGAATCTCTCTCCTGTTAAAAGAAAATCTACCTAAAAATTTAATCGTGCAAACAAGGGCATAATCTATAACCAAAAACAACAAAAAAAAAACTTCAGCGGCAGTTGAATTAACTTTAGATTATTTTCTACTTGCAATTAGCAAATCACATTCTAAATAGCCCTTAAAATCGAAGCAAGACACCGCCCTTAATTTAATTCTATATGGAATACAACAAAAAAGTAAAACAAGAGAACATGGCATTCATTTGTTATTAAGCCATCTATTCAGATGGTGGCTGCACTTCAGTGTAAATGCAAACAATGACTGAATGGAACCCCAGTAAAGAGAAACAGTCAACGGGGCAGCAAGTAGGCTAGCAAGTCAATGTATCCACAAACATTCAGTCATTTTTCTTTTGACATTGACAATTGAAACAATCCCCCTTCGAAAAGGATTCTTAAAAGGGAAAGTTCAATACCTCTATTTGGTGTCTTAATTCAGTGGTGTTTCTGGTGTAGGTGAGGAAGGTTCTGTTATCGATTTCGTCTTAGCCTCAATCAGCATTGACACCACTTGCCGCATTGTTGGTCTGTCAGAAGGTGTCACGCTTGTGCAGAACAAAGCAATTTTTAAAACCAGAACCATGTCATCAACCACCCTTCTTTGGCTCAGATCTAGTCGACTATCAAACACTCCAGAAGTGAGTGGTGTTGTCTGAATGGAGCTCCTTACCCAGGTGACAAGGTCTCCTCCCTGGTCAAGTGGTTGTACTGGTTGTCGGCCTGTCAGTAGCTCGAACAAAACAACTCCAAAACTATAGACGTCACATTTTTCTGTGACTTTCATTGTATATGCATACTCTGAAAACCAATAGATAAACAGTCTCAGAACACCATTTCTGGCATTACATTAGTAACAAAATCTCTACTTATATAGCCTGAACAGTACTTTGCAAAAATAATAACTTGAGAAACAAACACTGCAGGAAACTACGACGTAATTTTATTTTCAACTCGTTTGGCATTTTGACAAGTAGATTTTAAATCTCATTTACAGAATGTTTGGATTTCATATCCATGGAATACTTCTCTCCATGATGCTCCTGCTTGTCGTTATTATACAAAGTTTCTTGAAATTTTTTATTGTTTTGCAAAAATAACAACTTGAAAATGAAACACTGCAGGAAACTACGATGCAATTTTATTTTCAACTCGTTTGGCAATTTGACAACTTTTAAATCTCATTTGCAGAATGTTTGGATTTCATCTCATAAAATACTTCTCTCCATGATGCCCTTGCTTTTTAGTTATTATATAGAGTTCTTAAATTTCTCTGTCATTTGGTCCTTAAGATTGTTTCCTTGATTCAGCAAGCATTCTTGATCCACTTGTATATCATCCCTGAATCATAAGCTTTTCGTCCCTTTCTTGAACAATACACTTATTTTATAAAGTTAATTCAATATTTCATTAAAACTTTCCACATGAAAATGCCTAACAAAACCAAATTTCCTGAAGAACACTGTCAAATGTTTTGTGAAAAAAGACATTTGAGCCCTGAAGAGAACTTTTATGCCACATAAAATTGAAGTTGAGTGTATCTAACTTGTGAGCCTACACTTTCCGAAAGGTATTTAGCACTAGCCATGAATAATGATGCAGAGATCAGAACCATTCATTTTGTTGGTGAGGATCTGAGGAATAGTAATTGTTCTGAAGTGCTCTCATTAGGGAATCAAAGGAACAACCCTGACCAAAGATGTCAAATCCTTTCTCACTCTTCATCTCCATAAATGTATATTCTAACCTGTTACCATCTTGTTGCTGGTGACAGGAATGACTCGTGACATTTATCTCGAACAATTCACACTTACTATAATTTGACTCTCAATGGCAGCATTAACAACACAAATTGTGCAAGGAATAAACAATTATTCTGTTTTTGCGCACAAATATCCAATAATTAGAAAACATCTGCATTATTAAATGAAGACAGTATATCACATTGTTGTTTAGAACACTCGTATCTATCATTAATATGAATTGTTTATCTTCTACAAACAAAAGCTTATCATCTACAAACAAAAATTCGAGTAACCCATAACATCTAAAGTTTTGACTCTTGAGTCCCTCTCCTGTGATGTAGAAAAATCCAATAAAGGCAAGTGCAAGCACAGAAAGCAGAGAGCAAAGTTTTGAAGGAATAGACAGGTGCAACAGACTCTAGTTGTGCAGATGTCAGAAGGGCAAAAACAAGATCTAGAAGTTGCAGCAAGACGATGTGAGAAATTCTTACCCATGGACTACAAGCACACCCTGTTCAAACACGTACAGAATTCGAGGCAGGGGCAAACCGTGCAAAACTCAGAGAGGAGTTCTAAAAGTTGTCAATTCAGGCTGGACATGAAAAGGCTGAAGACGGGCAGATTTCAAGGTACGTAAACAAGCTGCACTTTGTCATTGCAAATGAGACTACTTATCATAAATTAAATCCATTAAGGAAGCATACCAGTTAGATCTGAAAGCGGAAGCAAAGTTACAAAGAATTGCAAAGAAGAAGAGCTTTGGTAGAGGATGAGCAGCAAGCAAAGAATGCAACTCCACCAGAAAGGTGGAAGATGCAAAGAAGGAAAAGGCATAATTCTTTGTCAAAGGGATTCTAAAAGAGCATTCAAGCATTACACTTGGCATTGGCATACATTTTTAAAAGGAACACCCTCATAAATGAAACTTTACACATGGAAACCACTCATTTTCTTGGAATTTCTCCCTCCCACATAATATTGTTCTTTGGAGGTGGTTATTTCTAGGAAAACATTCATCATGGAGTTTTATACTTGGCATTCATGCACATCTGTTGGAAATTCTTCCTATCTATTTGACCAAGCCTTTTATTATTATTTTCATGATTATTTTCCACATGAGAAGGACAAATGGAACCTATATTTTCCTTTTGTATGAAGACAAGGACAGAAGAGGGAGAAGGACAAATGGAACCTATATTTTCCTTTTGTATGAAGACAAGGATAGAAGAGGGAGACATGTGGCACTACAATCATCTAGAACATTCTATCCAAACATTTTTCTATGGGCCTTTGACCTAACTCGCCCACTTAGGTCGCTATAAATATTTTTAATATTTTCCTTGCAGAGACTCGCGAGGAAAATAATATTTTATTGTAAGGGAGAGTTGAGCTAAAACTTATATAAAGGTTCTCTCTCCATTATTCACTTGGGAATTTCTAGTGTAAATAAAAGAAGCTCAAGGCTATTGGAGTATTTTTGCCTTTATTTTGCCTAAGTAATAAAGTGATGTATAGTTAATTTCTTATGTGTGGCTTTTAGTTCTATGTGCTACAATTGGGAATTTGTTTGTAGGGTGTATGGATGACAAAGGAAAATCAAGGGCCATAGAGAAGCACATGTGCTACAATGGAAAGGGCTAGGGTAATGGTTCCTCCCTCTTATTTCCCTTTTGTATCTTTTACTTTTAAGATGAAAACATTACACATTCTATATCACTAGATTAAGTGTGTTTGTAGATAGTATTTGGTAGGACAACTTTTACAAGTTGCTTCGAGTAGTAGATAGGTTCTATAGGACCCTCCCCAACATCACACTTGAGGATTAAACAACCAAGTTAGGTGTGTAGTGTTAGTTTTTGTAGCATCGAATGGTGTTCTAGTCTCGAGATTTTGTGGAGACGCTAAAACACAGGTGTTCTCCAAAACCCATAAATCGTTTCTGGAAATTCCACCTAGAGATGGCTCAATTAAATTAATTGACCATCATTTAAATTTTTCGTGTGTCTAACTTAGGAAAATTGGTTAACTAATAGTAAGTAATTGAGAAAGATGAGAATTCTCTAGAAACTCACACGGATCGACTTGGAGATGATCTCAGCGATCAATTAAGTTTGAATCTTGGTCGTTGGAGTCCCAACTAGAGATTATAAGAAGAGGTTGATGGGTAGATGGAGAAAGATACATCACAATGAGTGAGAGCCAGCAGTACGAGTTTTTTAGGTAGTTTGAGCTAGCCAGCAGCAGAGTTCAAGCTTAAGTTGCACGAAACGCCGAAACGTTTCGGAAAAACGTTTCGGAGTTTCCGAAACGGGTACGTTTAGAAACGTCACCTCCCAAAAATGGAAACGTCAGCTGAAACCTCATATATATATATATATATATATATATATATATATATATATAGATATATATATATATATATATATATATATAAGTGAATAACACATTTATCTTGCAAGAAAAAAGGGAATAAGACCCATAGATGACAAGTTAGAAGGAAAAACAAGTATATATCAACTCTAATAGATGATTACATGATGGTCGAGTTTCGGCCAAGTTTTGGAGTTTCGGGTACGAGGATGGCCCGAAACCCCGGGTTCCTTGAAGTTTCATGCAACATAGATTCAAGCTAGAGAGAGGATGCGGGTCTAAATAGGGGAAAAGATACTGAACCAGAGGAAAAAATTCTAGTTCTGGAGAGGCAAGAGAAGAGGTTGAATTATTTCTCTAGGAAGTTGCACAGGGGTTGCGCAGTGCCTCAAGAAGGCAATTCAATTTAGCTAGAGAGGAGGTCGTTTCAGTTTCCAGAGGCCAAGAGGATTTTCCAGTAGGCAGGAGAGACACTTCCCCAGTCAGCAACAAGCAAGATGACTTGATTAGCATCAATTTCGGGCTAAGCGTGTGGCAGGCTACATAGAGGTGATGCAGAGCCTGCGCAGAGGGTTTGGATGGCTTGCTTTTCAATTGTCAGTTTGAGCTAGGATTGCTTGGAGACGAGGGTAAATTCCCTCAGGTGATTTTTCCAGTATTTCTCTCAGATTGGATAGCTAGTTGGGCATCCAAATTTATTGTACTCAAAATTCACTACTGCATAATAATAAAACCCTCAGTTGTTGCACTGGTTTTACCACATTGGGTTTTTCTGGGGACAATTGTCCAAAAATAATTGTGTCATTTTTATGTGTGCAAAAGCATTTCTCAGTTCCTATTTTTGCTTCTGCGGTAATTTTAATTGGTGAAGAAATTGCAGTGTGAATAATTCGTTATTTTGCCATAAACAAAATAAACTGCATAATTAATTTTTCAGTTAGAAGAATTATTTCTAGTTGTTGCATTTCAAGGAATTTTCACATGGTATCAGAGCATATTTGATGGACAAAAGGCTCAGAGTCAGAAGAAGAAAATTTCGTTGTTCAGAGGGAGCAGTAGGCCGAAATTTTCAAAGGTTGTGCAGTGCCTAGTCAGGTAGTGCAAATTGCTAGATAGGGTTCGATTTTCCAGTTGCAGAAGGCAGGAAAGTTCGATTTGTTCAAGAAAGTGATTCCAACAAGCAGAGGGAGTAGCAGCTCAGTATTTTCGCAAAGCATATTTCTTGTCTAGGCACAGAGGGTTTGCAGCAGTTTTCTAGGGAAGATTCAGTGTCAGGTGGAAGAGGAAGTGCACACACAGAGGGAATTTCTCTCAGAGGGTTTCTAGCTTCAGAAATCCAAATTTCCAGTTGCAGCAGGTAGTAGAAGTACGCAGATTTTCTCACTCGGGAAGGAGTGTGAATAGCAGGGCTAGCAACCGAGCAGGTGAAAGAGGGAGATTTTTGTCCCAGTTTGAGTTTTTGCAAAGATGGCAACAATTAGGCTTAGAAATCAGGACATGTTGGAGGGAGATTCCAAGTTCCAACTATATCATCTGGAAGACAAGAATGTCCTTCTGTTTGATGAGCATGGTCTGAAGACCTATGCAGACAACGTTGTGGGAAAACCTATCGATGTTGATCAACTAAAGAATTTCAAGAAATAAATGGCCAAGGCGAAGCAGATGATCCTAGACAGAGTCCGAGACCATATAGTGTCACATATATCTGGTAATAACACATCCAAATAGATGTGGGATGCTCTCTTAGGGCTATATCAGAATCCTTCTAAGCAGCGTCTTGAAAGTAAAGTTGAGGAACCCCAGAATGAAGAAAGGTGAAGGCATTGATCCCTTTCTCACCAGACTTCAGGATATCAAAGATGATCTTGCAGTTGTAGGAGAGATGCCTCCACCTACATAGATGGTGAGGTTAGCAATCAACAATGTCACCGAGGATTGGGAGAATTTCGTCCAAGGCATTTTAGGATGAGTTACGTTGCCTGGGTGGGACCAGATGTGGTTTGATCTATCACAGGAGGAGATGAGGCGAGCTCTAGTAAAGAGCTCCATTAGCAGCAGTAGCAGCAAGGGATCGAAGGTTGTGAAGGAGGAAGACAATGTGGCCCTTGCATCAAAAGGGAAAGTTAAAGGTCCCAGTCAGGGACAAGGCTTGCAAGGAGAAAAGAAGAAGAAGGATCTATCTAAGATCAAGTGCTTCAGGTGCGGCGAGTTTGGCCACTATAGTACTCAGTGTCCTCAGAGGAAGAAGGACAAGAACGAAAAGCAAGATCAAGCGACAACATCCGCAAAGATAGATAGGGTATCCTTCCAAATAGAGGAACAATTTGCCATGTATGCAGCTATACCTCCAGAAGAGAGGTGGGGCGATATTGAGCTTTAGTCCCAGAGTTGTGCAGAGATTCAGGCAGGGTCCATCGAGGTGAGCATCGGTTGGTGTTTCCCCATGGATCATTACCTTTGCTACAGGGGCCCACAGTATTTAGTGGCAAGAGGATCAACGTCAGTTGATGCAGTCAGATTCCAAAGTGACAGTTGCAGACTAGTGGCAATAAAATGCTAAGGAACGCAAAGCAGTGTTGATAGCAGAGCAAGAGGCTCAGTGGCAAAATCAACAACAGCGCAAATTTCTCAGTGGATAGTGTAGAGGCTAGTAGCAGCCAGAGACTCAAGTGACAGTTCCAGCACAGAGACACAGTTGATTCAATATTTTGGATGCTTCTCAGTTGCAGTAGCAACAACAATAGTTGAGAGGGAGTGTTAGTTGGGTTGCAATGCAGATGCAGAGTTGGCAGCAGTACAAGATGTACAGTTCAGTGTCAGCAGAAACACAAATGCAGCATGGTTCAACTACAGTCAATGGCAGATGAATTAGAGTTAGCACAGTGGTTGGGGGATAGTGGCAGGGAGTTATAGTTTTCAGACATCAGCTGTGTGTATGGGAGGATGATGTAGGGACAGGGTGTTGTAGCAGTGCAGCACTAGAATACCTTTGTCGCTAAGAGGGAGTGTTATTTTTTGTAGCATCGGATGGTATTCTAGTCTTGAGACTTTATGGAGAGGCTAAAACACAAAAGTTCTCCAAAACCCAGAAATCGTTTCTGGAAATTCCACCTAGAGATATCTCAATTAAATTAATTGACCATCATTTAAATTTCTCCCAAGTCTAGCCTAGGAAAACTGATTAATTAATAGTAATTAATTGAGAAAGGTGAGAATTCTCTAGAAACTCACACGGATCAACTTGGAGATGATCTTAGCCATCGATTAAGTTTTAATCTTGACAGTTGAAGTTCCAACTGGAGATTATAAGAAGAGGTCGATGGGTAGATTAAGTCACAGGACATGTCCCTCAGGGTCTCATGTCCCGTATTTTACGTGTCGGACACGAAAAGTGCCCTAAAATGTGTCAAAAACGTTTTTCGTCGTGTCCTCCAATTGAGACACATGTTTTGAACATGGCAAAAATATGCCCTAATGTTTTTGGCTCTTAGGACACGTGTCCCATGAAAAGTGACATTTAAAACCTGCAACATGGTTTATTTTTGGGTTTTTTTTGTCATTGTTCGTCACCAAAGTCGAGTTTGCTCGCTACCGAAATCAAATTTGTTGTGCAGTGTGAAGAATTCCATCATATTCAAGTGAAATGCTCACAACTTCACATTGAGAGCACAGTTCACAACTTCACATCGCCCTGGACCTAGAGATGCATAAGACGAGTGTTCACATGCTTTGCTAAGAGTTCGGAGCACTTAAATTTCCTGTAAGTTGTGTTATAGCCTATGGAACTTAACTTTATTATACACCGGTGACCACATTTTATGACCAGTGACCACGTATAGATCGTGTGTTGAAATAAAAAGCCCACCTCCCCGTCATGTGCTCACTGCTTACTACACCTTCGAGGTCTAAAGGGAGGGAAAGCTCGATTAACGCTCTGGTCAACAGTGAAGTTTAAAAACATAAATTTATAATTTATAAACTACCTTATGCGAAGTTTGAACACGATCGAACCTGTTTGAAGTTAATAACAGAAGTTATAACATGAACAATAAACATTGAACTGTGAGCATCATTGATGTAGTAAATTAATAATCTAACTAGTAAATTACTAATTACTAAATAGTGTATACTAAATACTAAATAGATATCATCATGATTCATATCTATATGGATCAGGTACTATATTTCAGTATTTTATATATATATATAACGTGTCCCTCGTGTCCTATTTCCGGGGTCGTTGTGTCTCGTGTTGAATACTCGTATTTAGATGTCCTCCATATCTCGTGTCCTCGTGTCATGTGACTTAGGTAGATGGAGAAAGATACATCGCAGTGAGTGAGAGCCAGCAGTGCGAGTTCCTTGGGCAGTTCGAGCTAGCCAGCAGCAAAGTTCAAGCCAGAGAGAGGACGTAGGGCTAGAGAGGGGCAAAGACAATGATCCAAAGGAAGATTTTCTAGTTCCAGAGAGGTAAGAGAGGAGGCCAAATTATTTCTCCAGGACGCTACATAGGGACTGCGCAGAGCGTCAAGAAGGCAGTTCGATTTAGCTGGAGAGGAAGTCATTTCAATTTCTAGAGGCCAAGAGGATTTCCAGTAGGAAGGAGAGACACTTCCCCAATCAGCAGTAAGCAAGACGGCTTGATTAGCATCAGTTTTGGGTTGAGTATGTGGTAGGTTGTACAAAGGTGACGCAGAGCCTATGCAGAGGGTTTGGACAGCTTGCCTTTCAGTTGTCATTTTGAGTCGGGATTGCTTGTAGACGAGGGTAAAATCCCTCAAGTGATTTTGCCAATATTTCTCTCAGATTGGATAGCCAATTGGGCATCCAAAATTTATTGTACTCAGAATTCACTGTTGCATAATAATAAAACCCTCAACTGTTGTACCGTTTTCCCACATTGGGTTTTTCCGGGGACAATTGTCTAAAAATAATTGTCATTTTTATGTGTGTGCGCTAACATTTTTCAGTTCCTATTTTTGCTTCCACAATAATTTTAATTGGTGAAAAAATTGTAGTGTAAATAATTCGTTATTTTGTTGTAAACAAAATAAACTGTATAATTAATTTTTCAGTTAGAAGAATTATTTCCAGTTGTTGCACTTCAAGGAATTTTCACATGCAGTTATGCATATCAAGCATTGCTTGCTACCTCTTAATATTCCTTTAGAACCACTCTCTAAGATTACTCACATGACTCCATTGCCCAAGCAATTGAAGGCACTAGTCTCCCTTTTATCCACCACTCCCCAACTATCTAAATCCATTTTTCCATTTTGTTTATGATGCTAAGCTTTTATACACATTAAACTTGGTAACCCATAGCAAAACTCCCTTTGGTTAGGATTCGATTTACCTTAGCATAAAGTGAAGAGGAGTGTTGGTGAGATGACAATGGCCAATCTCCTTGTTCCACAAGGCTAGTATCCTATCTTTTGAACTTTAAGTTAAAGGTGGTAGTTTGTGTGGTAATAGGACCTAATGTTGGCAGTTGATGAACAACCATGTTGTCAAAGACTCTTTCCTAGCCATTCTTCAAGATCAACCCTCTTAGGATAATGTGATGGATTAACTTGAAACCTTCTACCTTGGTTCCAAAGCCAACATTCAATGGCATAAAACCTAATGTCACAAGCAAAGCTAAAATTCATAGATAGTTTGTCTTAAAAATAATAAGGGCACAAAGGAAGTGTTTCCTAGTGCATTAACCTTTTTTCCTAGGAACACACTTTAATTACATTTTTGGCATGTGACTTTATGGGTTATATTAAAGTCATGGTGAAAAAGTCAATTTATGTGGTACATGTACTAAGCATTTTATATTAATGTCATTTTACGTCTTAAAGTGACTTTATGAGAAAAAAGTACTCTAAACTACCTTTTAATATTAAAGTTACTTTCTATTTTTACATTAACTTTATGTGGAGAAAAAGGTACACGGTACAAAACATTAAAGTGACTAGGGAGTTCATTAAATGAGAGGGACCACATGAGAAAGGGGGTCAAGTGAGGGAAATGATCTCCACCATTGACCTCATGGGCTGAGATCTAATCTTAGCCTTTGATCAATAGGGTTAGGGTTCTCCTATCTAATGAGAGACACAAAGGGAGAAAAGGCTATTGAGCTCATTCATTCTTCATGAGAATTTTTGAAAAAAGGAGCAAGGAGAAAGAGGAGACTTCCAAGCAGAGATTGCACAAGCAACTGGAGGACAAAAATACACACAGCTTAAAGGAGAGTTCAACAAATCCCAAGCATTGATTGCAGCTCGAAACATGAAGCAGACTTAAATTCTTCAATGTAAATTTCGGGTGGCTGAGGACAAAGGGTCTATTGACCACTCAGTGTCAACTACCCTATAGCAGTGCACTTTTTCGCAAAAGAATTCCATCATGTTCGAGCATTTAGATCATCCTAGACTCATCATCATCAGTTGTTAGTTTGTCAGAGTTGTAAACCCATTCTACAAAATGTTAATGTAAATGATGCTGGTAAAACTGCGTATGTATGTAACAACCTAGGTAAGCCTATTATCTTGGCGACAAATTCCATCTTAGGAGGTTTTTCGTCTCACTTATTCATTTTTGTTTCTAGCCTCACCCCAAAGCTAGGGTGGAATTTATCGTCAAGGTCTTAGGTGAGTCTTAGTGTTTTAGTAGAGTCTTTTGTAAAAGTGATTTGAGAATAACTTAAGCTAATTGGATAAATTATTTTATTACAAATCACTTAGTCTAATAGATCATATTGAGTCGTAGAATTGGGTAATAAATTGAGGGTCTATAACAAACGAGTGTTCCCCCTTTGAGGGTTGAAATTTAATATCTTAATGTAAAAAATGTTTTGGTGCATAGTCTCTCATTTTTAGACACCATGGCTAAAATATTAGAGGGTGGAAAAATTATTAATCCCCTCAAGTTTCAATCAATAAAAAAATTTGGCAAAAATAAATTAAAATCCTAAGCCAAAAATTTAATTAATTAGAGTCAAAAATTAAAATCCTAGAGAAATTAAATTCTTCAAGTGGAAAAAATCGTGGATCTTAAAAAACTTAATTTTTGGAAGTCCCCCACCAAGGGAATATTGGAAATTTCAAGAAAAATTGGACCCTTGGGCCTTGGTGGTTAAGTCAAAGTCAGTTTTTTGAGGAAATTAGCTCAATATAATTATTTTTGAGCTAATAAAAAATGGATTAAAAGATAAATTCGAAAATTCCTCTAAAATAGAAATTTTCGATAGTGTATATTAAAATATGATCAAATATTTATCAACGGTCGAAATTAATTTGACAGGGATCAAGCCAACTAGTTGTTATTTTCCACTTGAAAGATTTATCTATAAATTAGAAGTCATTTGCTTCTCAAATTACAAAAGAAAAAATTGAGAAAGTTCTTAGTCAAGCTCTACTACTGTAATATTTTTCTGGAATTAATAGAAAAGACTTTGGGGTTTATTCATGGTGGTGTTCCTCTTTTGTCTATTGGTAATATTTTTTTGAATCATGTGCCTAAATGCTCTATTGAATTAAATTTTATAAGTTTTTCGTTTCATTATCCAACAATTGGATTATCTATTTGCACATGTATCTTGCATTAGGTATTTGGTTTTTGGAAAAGCGTTCTAATTTGATAGATCTAGCAGGTATCTCTATATCTTGAGGGTTTTACTTGTATTTGTCCCCCTTGAAGCTAAAAACTTAATCTTAAGTGTGCAAAGATCTAATTAAGATTCATATCTTGGGCATGAGGGGAAGTCTTCGGTTGGACCAGCCAACTCCTAAGTCCAAAGGCTGAAGATCCCACTGTGTTAAATTTCCAAGGTCTATCTAACGATTTTTTTTTGCAGAGTTCTTGATCATGGCTCCAAAATAAAAAATTCTTATTTACTCATTTATCTCCAAATTAATTGTGCAAATAAAGATAGATTTGTTAATTAGAACTTGAAATTTATTGTGAATATTGTAAAATAAATTTTGTAAATATTTTTAGCTTCTAATCCTTGTTTGCAGCTAGGGTTTTTGGGGTTTGTTTTCATTTTTTGTATATATAGGGTTTTGGGTATTTTATTTTTCACTTGTGCAGGTGGAGATCTGAGCCTATTCAAGAGAAAGTGGTGGGGCTTGAGATAAATCTAGGCCCTTGAGGGAAAGATCTAATTTCATATTTGTTTGCAAGGATAGAAGTGAAGGATTATTCAGCGAAAATAGATTCAAGTGAAGATCTAAAGTTGGAAGAAATTTTCATTAAAATTTTGTGAAATTTTTGAGCCTCTAGCCCTAGGCGTGGACTTCTCCACCCCTGCCGTCTGTTTCCCAAGTGAGCCGCAGCCCTGATCTACTTCCTTAGGCTGGGTCCAGGCATAAAGGGCCTTCCCAAGCCCTCCTCCTCTCCTTTATCCTCCACCGCAGCTCTTTCCCAATCCCTCCATCCTTCCACTATCTGTTCTGCCCTCTTTTTACTTGTTCGTAAGGCCTTTTCCTCCCTTCTGTTGCCTTCCCAATCCTCCCATACCCTTACGGCACCCATCTCCAGCCTCTAAGGCCCCCGTCCTCCTAACGCAGTCCCTATCTCCTCCTCTGCTAGGCTTGTCGCAGCCTCAAATCTGCCTCTGTCAGCCTGTCGCAGCTCCTTCTCTTTTCTTCCATGATGCCTCTTGGCCTCCCTCTGAAGCCTGCCGCAGGCCTCTTGTGAGGGCTCCTCTCCTCTCAACCTTGCTTGCTGTGGCCCCCTCAACCCTTAACGTTGTCTCTAATCTGGGCTGTGTTGCCCTCCTTCCCCTTCATCTTCACTCCTGTGGCCTCTAAGACCTCTTAATCTTCAACGCTGCTTCAGAATCTCATAGTGTTGACTCATCCACTCACCTTCAGTCACTGTGGTGTGATTTTGAAAAATTTATGAGATTGATCATTGATTTATGCAGAGAACTTGAGGTATAATTTGTATTGTAGGAGGATCATCTTCAGAAGAATTTTGTTGACAGATATGAAAAATGTCCCCATGCCCTGGAGGCTCTCTGGTGTTAACTTTATAAACCCTTACCTACTTATTTCAGTCAACTAATATTGCACAACAGTGATTGAATATAGTGGCATTAAACTTATCTAATACATCAGAGAATCATTAAACTCCTTGACGTATTATTTGTCCTGCTCATAAGTTCTTTAATGACTCTCATAAGCATTTAAAAATCTGAAGTTCATCACTGGCACAAGCACATTTTCTCTTTTTTCTCTCTAATCCAAGCAAGGACAAAGAAGTAAGCAATCTGGAATATTCTGACTGTTAACATAAAAATTGCTCTCTGCTACCCTAAACTTAGTTGTTGAAGCATAAACAGTTTTCTGCTGTTAGTCATTGTGTCATTTGAAAGTCTCAATACATTGCTACCTTTAAGTGATCTCATTAACTCATAACACTATTAGCATTGGATAGGGCACCTTGTCTCTTGAATAGTCTTCATCGGTACAAGAAAATTGGTTAATTTTCATTCTCCTTTTATTGCTAATATATCTTATAGAGTAATAACTTTACATTGGCACTTTTGGAGATTTGAAGGTCTTCTTGTTTAAATTGAATATCTTCTAAAGTTGAATAGTCATTAGCATTTTCTTGTTTGACTAAGAAGCATTGGCAGCTTGTGTTGAAGTAGACTGAGAGTATTTAAAAATCTTATTGCTGCTTTGGATAATTGTCATTGGCATATCATTTTGAATGATTGGGTAATTGTTGAAAATAGATGAGTGCTCTAATTGTTCATGATCTTATAATTCTTTTCTAAAGTTGGATTTATCTCTAGCACTCTATCAATTGTCTTGGTTCTTATATTGGTGGACATCTCTTGTTGGCATCTTTAGCATTTATCCTTATGATTGAGATCGTCTCTTGAATATCGTTAATAAGTACTTGTCAATATAACTCAAGATTAACCATAATTAAAGTACTTAAAGCATCAATTATCACACCTTAAGAATCATTCACTAATTTCACCTTGCATATCATTTTAAGCTAGTCTTTCATCTTAAAACTTACCTCCAAGCATAAGCTTGGTTGATAGATTTCTAGGACAACCCTTCTCATTTAGCTTGAGGGGCCTCGACAACTCTTCGGTGGTTAACACGGTGACCTTGCAGTCGTCAAAGCCACAGTCTCTGCAACGCTAGAGGCATCAGGTGATAGGAGCCTAACAAAAGGTATCGTTAATCAAGCCCTTGCTTGCTTCTTGTTGGCCTCCTTCCCACAACCTACCTTAGAGCCCAACGTCAAAATAGTTAAGGGAAGGTCAAACTTAGAGTAGGCATTTAATTAAAATTAACCAAGATCTTTGCATCTCACATAGGTCTTAGAAATTGCATATCATATAGGATAGTAGCGCATTAAAGCAGCAGTTGCCCATCCGGTACTTGGTCTCGATTTTATAAAGCAAGAGTGTTGACTCCATAAGGCACGGCCTCAAATATATAAATTCAAATCTAATCCTTAAAATCTTGCTAGATTTAGCCAAGTGCTAGGCCAATCAACTATGTCTCCCGGACTCGTTGTTTCCAACTTGTCCTTTACCATTTCATTTCCACAAGGTCTACCCCCCATAGCCTGTTTTTGGGAGACAGCTGGAACAAAGAGGTTGGGGATCATGGTGACAGCCCTCGACCTGAATTGTTGTCGTGATGCCTATACAATTTGAGTGACAACATTTTTTGGCGTCATTGTCGGGGACCAATTTTATTGGACCTTTGCTTTGCGACATTCGTCTTAATCATCTTCATCTTCTTATCACTCATTTTTTTCATCCTTCACCGGGATAAGTTCCTTATCCTTGGTTTCCTTTATTAACTCCCTTTCTAGCTTCTTGGATCTTTAAAGTTAGTTTTTTGTTCGAGTGGTGACTCTACTTCCTTCATCTTCCTCAGGAGTGTGTACTAGGAGGAATCCAGGTAGCTTGGTTAATCCTACTCCGGATCCTAAAAGGGTTATCAGAGTTTGATTACACAAGCTCTCTTCCCGTACACTTCTTGTTAATCTCGGATAGGAAACTCTCTCTGATATCCATTTGATTTTTCCTGACCCAATTGAACACGACATCATGGACGTGTTCGCCCCTTGTAACTTTGCTAACATTCAAGGTTATCCCCATGATCTTCCGAAGAATGGTATTGATAAGTTGCCCTCTTTCCAAAGAAACAATGCAAATAGTGTCAATGCTCATCTGAAAGCTTTTGGTTCTTCGTTGGGTAAATATGCTAGAGGTGCTGATTATAATCACGAAGATGTAAAGATGAGCCTCTTTGTTCTTACCTTGGAGGAAGATGCTTTGGATTGGTTTACAGAAAATCCTGATAATTCTTTCAATTCATTACAAGCAATTATTAATGCTTTTAAAGATAAGTATGGAGATAAGAGAGATCAACGTCATAAAGAAAAACAAAAATGAAACTGTAGAGGAATTTAACAAGAGATTTAATGGTATTATTAAGGAATTACCTCAAGATTATAAACCTCCTGACAAATCTCTTTTGGACTTTTATATTGATGCCTTTAATGCTGATACTTCTTATGAATTAAGACGTGCAAGAACTAACGATTATAAGGCTGCCCAAACCTTAGCTCAAGAAATTGAAAAGGATAAGAGAGCATTTGGGAAGTCTGAAATTCCAGGTTTTGATAGGGGTCCAAGTAGATCAAAAGAATTTAAGGGAAAAGAAGTTAAAGAATCTGATGATGACCCTATGAAGAAATTATTGCAAAAACTTGAAAACATGGAGCTTAATCAGGCAAAGATAATATCAAACAATTCTAAGGAAATGACTGCCATGCAGGCTAGGTTGGTATAGATGGAAAGATCTCAAGCACAGAGTTTCCAACCTGGGAATAATAATAATCGAAATAATAACGCTTGGTAGAAGAAGGGCCCATCTAACGAGCAGAGACTGCCAAATCCACTTGAATCTGCCAACTTGTGGATGAAACTACGCTTTATTGTAGGGCCTGTGATGCTCTTCATGAAGAGGCTACTTGCCCCAGTGTAAAGAGGATCATGGATAGTGGGATGCTTGGGGCAAGTAATCAAATAAATGTTGTTGGCAAGGAGTATCATTTATCTATGGAGGATTGGATGGAAGTTAAAGAAAATAGTCATGATGTCAAGCCTTTTACATCCTCCTATAGTATCAATAACTTTGGTCATGAAAAGGATTTAATGGCTAAATTATTTGGTGAAAATCCTTCTCCAGAGCAAGTCTTGGAGATTGTGAAAGATAAAGGGTTAACTTATCAAAGAAGGAATAAGGATCAAAGCGATAATCATATTACCCCACAAAGTTTTAACCCTAGTTCAAGCTCTGGATTGGATATTGATTTGGGAAGTTGGTTAAATAATGCAAAAATTTGGGTTCTTGTCACCGAGATATTGAAGATTCCCTCCCAAAAGGCTAAGTTATTAAATGCCATTGAAGCTCCTCGTGTTAATGTTTCTCAAGAAAAGGCTCCTGAAATTGTCTATCAGGATGCCCCCATATATTTGCAAAGTATGGATTCAGATAACAAAGAGCATCAGCCATTTTTTATTACTTTGTTGGTTAATGGTTATAGATTATATAACTGCATGTTGGATTCTAGTGCCTCAACCTGTGTTATGACCAAGAGGGTCATGGAGCAACTCAATTTGAGAATTTCTAGGCCTAACTACAACATATGTGCCATGGATTCTAAGAAGATCGAAGTTCATGGGTTAATTAAGGATTTACAAGTTTATTTATCAGTTTACCCTGACATAATGATTGTAATGGACATAGTTGTAGTTGATGTACCGGATGCCTGGGGAATGTTATTGTCTAGGAAGTGGGCCTCTGATCTAGGAGGAAGTATTCAAATGAATTGGTCATATGCTACGATTCCTTCTCCTACAGGTTCTGTATTTCTTAGACTTAATAGAGAGCCTGAAAGAAGATTCCATGTTGAAGATCCCAAGAGCCCCCATAATGAGATAATAAAGGAACAACCTAACCTTGGGAATTATGCCATTCTGTCTAACTCCATAATTCCTTTAGATGTTAAGGTTGATGAAAATTTGGGTGATTTAAAGGATAAAGTATGGTCTATGAATTTCGATGGTGCATCTTCTAGGCATGGTAAAGGTGTTGGAATAGTGTTAAAGTCTCCCCTTGGTCACATTTTCAAATTTGCCTATAGATTGGAGTTTGAAGCAACCAACAATGTTTCCAAATATGAAGCTTTATTGTTGGGTCTGGAATTGGCAAAGGATTTGAAGATTAAGTTGCTTAGTATCAAGGGAGACTCCGATTTGATTATCATGCAAATTAAGAACAAATTTACATGTAAAAATCAAAGATTAAAGAACTATCAAAATGTTGTATGGGATACTATGGAATATTTTGATGCTCTTGACCTCAAAGCTATTCCAAGAGAAAAAAATAACTTGGCAGATGAACTTGTTGTGGCGGCATCTACTTTGCAGTTGTCTGATGAATTGTTGAAACATAATGTTAAAATGGAAACAATTTTTAGACCTTCTGTACCTGATAATATGGAGCATTGGCAGGTCTTCGATGATGAGAAACAAGTGATTCGCTTTCTTAATAATTTGGATGAATTTGAGAATTTTCATATTAGTTGTAAGGAGGATGGATCTAATAACCATGAAGATATAACAAATCCTACTCCCAGGAACATTGTAGCTTTGGAGCAACATTTTGATCGACATGATGCCACAAAGAAGAAAGATGAGAATAAGATGGATCCGGGAGAGTTCATTGAAGTAAACATTGGTACCTCGAGTGACCCTAAAATTGTGAAAATTGGTTAGTGATGAAGAAAGAAAAAGGTTGATTGATTTACTTCATGAATATAGGGATGTTTTAGCATTTTCTTATGATGAGTTAAAAGGTTATAGGGAAAATGTCATGGAACACACTATCCCTTTAAAAGATGAAAATACTAAACCCTTTCGTCAAAAAACTTAGGCAGATAAATCCTAAGTTGGCTCCCTTAATCCAAAAGGAAATTTAAAAGATGCTTGCGACTAGTATTATTGCTCAAATTAGGCATTCTACATGGTGTTCTAACTTGGTGATTGTTAGAAAAAAGAATGGAACAGTCAAACTTTGTGATGATTTTCAAAACATTAATCAAGCATGTAAAAAGGATAATTACCCTTTGCCAAACATGGAGACTATGTTGCAAAGAGTAACGAGTTCAGGAATGATGTCATTGCTAGATGGATTTTCTGAATATAATAAAGTATGGGTTAAGAAAGAAGACCGAAACAGAACTACTTTCACCACACCATGGGGTACATTCGAATACATTAGAATGCCTTTTGGATTAACTAACGTTGGAGCTACCTTTCAAAGGGCCATGGACTATGCTTTTAAGGGTTTAATTGGTAAAATCATTGAGATATATCAAGATGATCTTACGGTTTTTTCTAAGGATGGTATCAGTCATATAGATCATCTTAGGCAAGTTTTTGACAGATGTAGAGAGTTTGGAATCTCCTTGAATCCTGCTAAATCTGTATTTGGAGTAACTGAAGGGAAGTTGCTTGGTCACATCATCTCTAAAGATGGAATCAAGATAGACCTTGAAAGGGTTGAAGCAATCCAAAATATTCTTCTTCCTCATTATCTCAAATCCCTTCAGTCCTTCCTTGGAAAGACAAACTTCCGTAGGACATTTATTCCAAATTATGCAGACATAACCAAGACTATTCAAAGTCTTCTTAAGAAAGATGTTATTTTTTTTGTGGAAAGAAGACAGTAAAAAGGGTTTTCGGGAAATCAAAGGTGTTATTGTGAAAGCTCTTGTGCTTGCCAGCCCTGATTATTCAAGAGATTTCATGGTTTTTTCCTTTTCTTCTGAAGATACAATTGTTGGTATCTTGTTGCAAGGAATAAGAAGGGTCATGAGCAGCCCATTGCTTTCATGAGTAGAGCACTTCAGAATTCTGAGTTAAATTATACTACCATGGAAAAGCAAGCATATGCCTTGGTCAAGTCTCTTAAGCACTTTAGGACTTATGTGGATTATTCCAAGATCATTTCCTTTGTCCCACATTCTACTATTAAATATGTATTAACTCAGACTGATTGCTTAGGGAATCGTGCTAGGTGGGTTACTAATATCCAGGAATATGACTTGGAAATTAGACCCGCTAAGTTGGTCAAAGGTCAAGGATTGGCTGAGATGTTGACTGAGAGTAATGAAAAATCTCTTGGTTTGATTTGTCTAAATGATTCATCTTCACCTGAGCTGCAAATATTAGGAGAGCATGATTGGTACAAGGACATCATTTATTATTTGTTAAATCTTACATGTCTTGACCATTTAGTCCCTCATAAAAGAAGGGCTCTTAGATTGAAAGCAACTAAGTATTTCCTCATGAAGGATGGCCTCGGATGGAGGAATCCTGAGGGTATGGTACTTAGGTGTGTTAATGAAATTGAGTCTAAAAAGTTAACTTCCGAGTTTCGTTCAAGATTTTGTGGTGGCCATTATGCTGCAAAAACTACCACCCACAAAATTCTTAGATCTGGTTATTATTGGCCTTCAATCTTTTCTGATGTGCATAAGTTTGTTAGGAGTTGCCAAGCCTATCAACTATTCACTAGGAAACAGAAACTAGCTGCCCTGCCCTTACAACCTGTGGTTGTTGAGGCACCTTTTCAACAGTGGCGTCTGGATTTCATCGGGAAATTTCATGAAAATTCTAGCAATGGCTACTCATGGATTTTAACCGCTAATGATTATTTGACTAAATGGGTAGAAGCCATTCCTGCTAAGAATGCCACTGAAAAGGTTATTATGGATTTTATTGAAAATAAAATCATTACTAGATTTGGGGTCCCAACTAAAATTACCACTGATAATGCCAAAGCCTTTAGTTCGACAGACTTTTCATCTTTTTGCTTTAAGTATGGCATTATTTTATCTCATTCATCTAACTACTATCCTCAAGGTAATGGCCTTGCAGAATCAAGTAATAAAAATCTTATAGCCATTATCAAGAAGATAGTAGGAGATAATAAATGGATGGGCAGATAGAATTACAAAGAAAAAAACTACTAGTAAAAGTCCCTTTGAATTGGTTTATGGTTTGGATGTAACTCTACCTGTGCACCTTAAATTGCCAGCTTATCAACTCCTTCAACATTTTTTAACTGATAAAGATGTTGTCCAAAATAGAATTGATCAAATTATGGAGTTAGATGAAACTCGAAGAAAAGCTTTTGATAATATGTGTAAGAATCAATCTAGTGATAAGAAAAGTTTTGATAAATCTTCTCGAGCTAGATCTTTGCAGGTTGGAGATATGGTGCTGCTTTGGGATCGTAGGAGTGAGAAACTAGGAAGTCATAAGAAATTTGACAGTTTGTGGTTGGGTCCTTACATCATCAGAGACATTGTCGGACCAAATTCATTTCACTTGAGCACATTGGATGGAAAACCACTTGACTTACCTGCAAATGGCCAAATTCTCAAGTTGTTCTTCAAAGATGACATCTGATGCCATAGGGCATCCTCTATATTGTATTTCTAACCCTTTTCCTTGTTATTTCAGTATTTTGTTTCATAGGTGAAATTTCATTTCTGCCTTAAGATTAGATTTACATTTCATGGTAGTAGAATTGTTATTGGTTACAAAGCTTCTATTTCATCTATTTAATGTTATATGATGATTTTTGGACTATATTTGGAGGGACGCTACTTATATGAATTTGTGTGTTGCTTAGGTGGAGATTTTGAATTCTCACATTCCTTCAATGAAGCAACATGTCCCCAAGTACAGCCAAATGTTGACCACTCTGTGTCAACTACCTTATAGCAGTACACTTTTTCGCAAAGGAATCCCATCATGTTCGAGCATTCAGATCATCCTAGATTCATCATCATCATTCGCCAATTTGTCATAGTTGTAAACCCATTCTGCTAAATGCTAAGGTAAATCATGCTAGTAATACCATGTATGTATGTAACAACCTAGGTAAGCCTATTATCTTGGCGACAAATTTCATCCTAGGAGGTTTTCATCTCACTAATTCATTTGTGTTTCTAAATACAGATGATCGGCTGAGTTTTTCCCTTCAACCTCACCCCAAAGCTAGGGTGGAATTTATCATCAAGGTATTAGGTGAATCCTAGTGTTTTAGTCAAGTCTTTTGTAAAAGTGATTTGGGAATAACTTAAGCTAATTGGCTAAATTATTTTATTACAGATCACTTGGTCTACTAGATCATATTGAGTCGTAGAATTGGGTAATAAATTGAGGGTCTATAACGTGTGAAAATTCCAATATGGAACCCTATTGCAACAACTGATATTATTTTTCCTAATTGTCAATTAATTAACAATTTACCTGCTATGGCAAATATCGAAATAAATACATTGCAACCTTCAACAAATAAAATTTTGTGGAAAAATAAACGTCGGAAGCTGAGAAATGCTAGCACACACAAAATTAAAACAATTATTTTTGGACAAAAGTCCCCGGAAAAACCCAACTTGGGAGAACCAGTGGAAACGCTGAGGATTTTATTATTATGCAACAGTGATAAATTCTGAGTACAACTGGATGCCGAAATCTGGCAATCCTATAGAGAAAAAATTCTGGCAAAAATCTAGTGAGGAATTTCCTCACCCCACAGGCAATCCCCGACACAACTTGCCTTCAGAAACTCAGCCCTCTGACCCTCTGCACAGCCTGCTTGACATCAAGCCTCTGACTGGTCTCTAATGAAGTCATTCTGCCCTCTGTTGGCTAGAAAGATGCTTCTTCGACACTCTGGGACTCCTTCCCAACCTTTGGAACTAAAGACGTCTCTCCCTCTCAGCAAATCGAACTTGCCTCTAGAAGTTACTGCGTTGCCCCTGCATTAGCTTCTTTATGGCTCTTCTGCCTCTCTGCAAATGCACTCATTGGATCTGGAATACTTCCTCCAACCTCACTGTCTTTGCCCCTCACTCACTGCTTCGATCTCTAGCTCTCTCCGACAACTGACTACTACTACTCTGGAAATCGATCTCCCAGAAAATTGAATTGCTCAAGTGTCTCCAGTGATATCTCTCCATCACCACATCGATCTCTTATAATCCTCTGTTGGAGAACCAACGGCCAAGATTAAAACTTAATCAATGGCTAGGATCATCTCTGGATCGATCCGTGTGAGTTTCTAGATGATTCTCGCCTTGAATTAATTAATATTGATTAATTAACCATATTCCCTAAGTTTAGACTTAGGAAATATTTAAAAATTGGTTAATAATCTAATTAAATCATTTCTAGGCGGAATTTCCAGAAACGATTTCTGGGTTTTGGAGATCTCATGTATTCTAGCCTCTCCACCAAATTTTGTGGCTAGAACACATCCGATGCTACAAAAACTAACACTCCCTCTTAGCGAGGAATGTGTTCTAGTGCTGCACATCCTCCCACAACACTCTGCCTCTGCATCATCTCCGGTCACGCTGTTGCTGCCCACCAACCACTGTGCAACTCTGATATATGTTGCAGTTGTGCTACTACTAACACTGCCAACACTGCATCTGCACTACAACTCCCTCTCATTTGTTGTTGCTACAACTGCAACATCTGCAACTGAAAAGCATCCAAAATACTGAATCAAATGTGATCAGTAAAATGCATTTGTCACCCGAGTCTCTGACTGCTACTAGCCTCTGCACTCACTGAAGAATCTGCGTTGCTGCTAACTTTGCATTGTTGTCAACTTTGCACTGCGCTCCCTAGCATCTGACTGCTACTAGTCTCTGCAACTGTCACTCAGCCTTTAACTGCACCAATTGTCACTGATCCATCTTGCTACTGAATATTGTGGGCCCCCGTAGCAAGGTATTGATCCATGAGGTGGACTCCTCAAGGATCCTACACAATCTTTGTAGCTCTCTGGGGCTACAACACCAAATCTCCCCACCTCACCCCTGGAGGTATATCGACGAACATAGCGAAGTCTTCCTCCAGCCTAAAGGAAAGCATATCGATCTCTGTCGAAGCTGCCTGCTAGTCCTGCTTCTCCTTGCCCTTCTTCCTGAGAGGACACTAGATACTATAGTGACCGAGCTCACCACACCTGAAGTGTTTGACCTTTGACAAGTCCTTATTCTTTCTCTGCTCTCCCTGCCCCTGACTAGGACCCTTTGATGCGAGGGCCACATTCTCCTCTTCCTTCACCTGCTTCGATCTGCTGTTGTTGCCACTAATGGAGCTCTTTAGTAGAGCTTGTCTCAACTCCTCCTCCTACAAATTGGCCCACATTCTATCACAATCTGGTAGTCTATCTCTACCCAATATGCTTTGGACAAAAACCTGCCACTCCTCTGAGACGCTGTTGAGTGCCAATTGCACTAGCTCTATGGGTTGAGGTGCTACCCCAACAGCTAATAGCTCGTCTCGGACCTCTTGAATCCTGGTAAGGAAGGGGTCTATTCCTTCCCCTTTCTGCATCCGGATGAGTCTCACCATCTCCTCTAGGTAGATCTTCCGCTGCTCGAAAGTACCCTAATACAATGTGGAGACAGCATCCGACATCTGCTTGGCAGAATCTTTGCTAGCTATATGTGAAACAACATGATCCCAAACTCCATCTAGGATCAACTGTTTCACCTGTGCCATCTCCTTCTTGTACTCTTTTTGTTGATCTGCATCCTGAGGAACTGCCACTACAACATCAATATAGCCTTTCAGACCATATTCATCTAGAAGGAAGGACATCCTTGCCTTCCAGATGACGTGATTGGAAGCTCCATCCAACCTGTCAGATCACAAAGCCCAGCAGTGACCATCTCAACTAATTGTCGAAAACTTCCTCTTTCCTTCTACTCTGCTACTGCTGAGCTACTCGCACTTCCTTCTGGAGTGAGAAGATTTGCTCACAACTACTACCAATCTGCAAGGAAAAACGAACTTCTTGAGACTAGAAGTTCCCTGAGGAAAATTTTCCCTCTGTGTGTGCTCTTCTCTCTTCCACCCCAACGTTGGCTTTGCTCTAGCGAACTATTGCAAAAACCTCTGTGTCCAGCTAGAGATCTGCCCAATGAAAAATTGGAGTTGTTCCCTCTGCCTCTAGAATCACTCGATCTGGAAGGATCAAATTTTTCTACCCCTCATAAAAATCAGTCTTCCTCAAACAAATCAGCCTCCTAGCAAAAGACTGCGCTTCCCTTGGGAATTTCGGCCTGCTCCCCACACTGAGCAGCAAAATTCCTTCTTTTCGCCTCTGAGCTCTCCGGAAGATCAACTGCGCTCTGATACCATGTGAAAATTCCAATATGGACCCTATTGCAACAACTGATATTATTTCTCCTAATTGTTAATTAATTAACAATTATCTGCCATGGCAAATATCGAAATAAATACACTGCAACCTTCACAAATAAAATTATGCAGAAAAATAAACATTGGAAGCTGAGAAATGCTAAAACGCACACATAAAATTAACACAATTATTTTTGGACAAAAGTCCCCGGAAAAACCCAACTTGGGAAAAACAGTGCAGCAGCTGAGGGTTTATTATTATGCAACAGTGAGAAATTCTGAGTACAACTGGATGCCGAAATATGGCAATCCTGTAAAGAAAAAATACTAGCAAAAATCTAGTGAGGAATTTCGTCACCCCACAGGCCATCCCTAGCACAACTAGCCTTCAGAAACTCGACCCTCTGACCCTCTGCATCAGCCTCTGCGCAGTCTGCTTGACGTCAAGCCTCTAACTGGTCTTTGATGAAGTCGTTATGCCCTCTACTAGCTAGAAAGATGCTTCCATCCTTTAGAACTAAAGACGTCTTTCCCTCTCAGCAAATCGAACTTGCCTCTAGAAGTTGTTGTCCTGCCCCTGCATCAGCGTCTTTGTGGCTCTTCTGCCTCCTTGCAAATGCACTCACTGGATCTGGAATACTTCCTCCAGCCTCACTGTCTCTACCCCTCACTCACTGCTTTGATCTCTAGCTCTCTCTAGCAACTGATTGTTGCTACTCTGGAAATCAATCTGCCAAGAAATCGCACTGCTCAAGTGTATCCAGTGACATCTCGATTACCACATCGATCTCCTCTTATAATTCTCTGTTGGAGCACCAACGGCCAATGTTGCACGAAGCGGAAGCGTTTTTTGGAAGCGGGGACGCCGAAGCGTCATTTTCCAAAAATCTAGGAAGCGAAGCGTTCGCGGAAGCGTCTGCTATATATATATATATATATATTTTATATTTTTTTGCATTTATACTCAAAACAAACATCCCAAATACCAAATTAATTGTAGAAGACATGAAAACATGCATATTTTTGCATAAATCAAGATAGATATAACATCCATTGTACATTAATGATCTAGAATCTAGATTCTTCTCCTCTTGTCTAGCCTTTGCCTCTACCTCGATTGTCTAGGGATATTAGTCAACATTGCCCAATTTTGATCAAACTACCTAATTCAAGACTTAAAATATGGTAGAAAAAGCTTAACATGTTTGATCGATGATTTTGACTTGATTGAAAGGTAATTTTTTGCTAAGGGCGTGCCGCGTGACAAAGGAGTTCAACAATTAACACCACCAACACCAGGGTACATATAGGGCTTGGTGCTCTTGATTAAATGCTAATCGCATACCTTCATACTTGATATAATCTAATGAAATGCCACAATCCCATTGATCCTGAATACCTGAAAACTGTTAAGTCTGCTGAATTTTGAATAGGATATGAAATTCTATTTTCTCCATATGAAGTCCAATGAGGCTGGAACCACTCTCAAACATTCTGAGTCATTTCATGGTAATGTTAAAAATTTAAGTAAAAGGATGAAAATGAAAAATAAAGGAGAATGTCACTTTTACTTTAAGAATTTAACATTACCATGAGGGAGCATCTGCTATATTTATATTTTTTTTTGCTTTCATTTGTCACCCTAACCCAAGGTGGACCCACCCCCAACAAGCAAACTCACCTAAAATTTAAAAAAAAAATTGAAAAAAAAACGATTTTCTAAATGCTTTTCCGGAAGCTTTTCTGGAAGCGTCTGGGAAGCGTCTGGGAAGCGCCGTACGAAGCGCGCTTCGGAGCTTCGGAAGCGCCAGCGCTTCCAAATTTCCAGGAAGCGTCTAAAAAAGCCGAAGCGGCGCTTCCGAATTTCGGAAGCGCGCTTCCGGCCAAGCTTCCTAGGCGCTTCCGTACGGGACGCACTTCGGGGCTTGGAACCGGGGGGGGGGGGGGGGGGCGCTTCGTGCAACACTGCCAACGCCCAAGCTTAAAACTTAATCAATGGCTAGGATCATCTCTGGATCGATATGTGTGAGTTTTTAAATAATTATCGCCTTGACTTAATTAATACTAATTAATTAACCATATTCCTTAAGTTTAAGCTTAAGAAATATTTAAAAACTGATTAATAATCTAATTAAGTCATTTCTAGGCGGAATTTCCAGAAACGATTTATGGGTTTTGGAGATTTCATGTATGTTAGCCTCTCCACCAAATCATGTGGCTAGAACACATCCGATGCTACAAAAACTAACATAATGAACAGGGGTTCCCCCTTTGAGGATTGAAATTGTAATATCTTGATGTAAAAAATATTTTGGTGTATTTAGTCTTTTAGACACCATGGTTAAAATATTAGAGGGTGGAAAAATTATTAATCTCCTCAAATATCAATTAATTAATTTTTTTAGCAAAAATAAATTAAAATCCTAAGCCAGAAATTTAATTAATTAGAGTCAAAAATTAAAATCCTAGAGAAATTAAATTCTCCAAGTGGAAAAATTCGTGGGTATTAAAAAACTTAATTTTTGGAGGTCCCCCACCAAGGGAATATTGGAAATTTAAAGAAAAATTAAACCCTTGGGCCTTGGTGGTTAAGTCAAAGTAAATTTTTTGAGGAAATTAGCTCAAAATAGTTATTTTTGAACTAATAAAAAAAAGATTAAAAGAGAAATTCGAAAATTCCTCAAAATAAAGATTTTCGACGGTGGAGATTAAAAGATGATCAAATATTTATCAACGGTCGAGATTACTTTGACAAGGATCAAGCCAACTAGCCGTTATTTTCCACTTTGAAAATTTATCTATAAATTAGAAGTCATTTGCTTCTCAAATTACACAAAAAAATTGAGAAAGCTCTGAGTCAAGCTCCACCACTGTAATATTCTCTGGAATTAATAGAAAATACTTTGGAGTTTATTCATGGTGGTTTTTTTCTTCTGTCTACTGGTAATATTTTTCTGAATCATGTGCCTAAATGCTCTATTGAATTAAATTTTATAAGTTTTTCGTTTCATTAGCCAGCAGTTGGATTATCTATTTGCACAGGTATCTTGCATTAGATATTGGTTTTTTAGAAAAGCGTTCTAATTTGATAGATCTAGTAGGTATCTTTATGTCTTGAGGGTTTTTACGTGTATTAAGCCCCTTTGAAGCTAAAAACTTAATCTTAAGTGTGCAGAGATCTAATTAAGATTCAAATCTTGGGCGTGAAGGGAAGTCTTTGGTTGGACCAGCCAACTTCCAAGTCCAGAGGCTTAAGAGCCCATTGTGTTAAATTTCCAAGATCTATATAACAATTTTTTTTTTTGCAAAGGTCTTGATCATGGCTCGAAATTAAAAAATTCTTATTTGTTCATTTATCTCCAATTTAATTGTGCAAATAAAGATAGATCTGCTAATTAGAGCTTGAAATTTATTGTGAATATTGTAAAATAAATTTTGTAAATAATTTTAGCTTCTATTTTGCAACTAGAGTTTTGGGGTTTATTTTCATTTTTTGTATATATTGGGTTTTGGGTATTTTATTTTTTACTTGTGCAGGTGGAGATCTAAGCCTATTCAAGAGAAAGTGTTGGGGTTTGAGATAGATCTAGACTTTTGAGGACAAGATCTAATCTCATATTTGTTTACAGGGCTAGAAGTGAAGGATTATTCAGTGAAAATAGATTCAGTTGGAGATCTGAAGTTGGAAGAAATTTTCATTAAAATTTTGTGAAATTTTTTGAGCCTCTAGCCCTACCCATGGACTTCTCCACCCCTGCCATTTGTTTCCAAAGTGATTCGCACCCCTGATCTGCTTCCTTAGGCTGGGTCGCAGGCCTAAAGAGCTTTTCCAATCCCTCCTCCTCTCCTTTCAGGCTCTTTCCCTGTCCCTCCATCCTTCTACTGCCTGTCCTGCCTTCTTTTTCCTTGGTCATAAGGCCTTTCCCTGCCTTTCGTTGCCTTTCCAGTCCTCCCATACCCTTACGGCACCCATCTCCAACCTCTAAGGCCCTCATCCTGCTAACGCAGTCCCTATCTCCTCCTCTGCTAGGCTTGCCACAGCCTCAAATCTGCCTCTATCAGACTGTCGTCAAGCTTACTGGGCCTCTGTCAGCCTGTCACAGGTCCTTCTCCCTTCTCCTTTCTTCCGTGCTGCCTCTTGGCCTCCCTCTGAAGCCTGCCGCAGGCCTCTTGTGAGGGCTCCCCTCCTCTCGGCCTTGCTTGCTGTGGCCCCCTCAGCCCTTAACGCTGTCCCTAATGTGGGCTGCGTTTCCCGCCTTTCCCCTTCATCTTCACTCCTGTGGCCTCTAAGGCCTCTTAATCTTCAACGATGCTTCAGAATCTCATGGTGTTGCCTGATCCAGTCACCTTCAGTGACTGTGGTGTGATTTTGAAAATTTTATGAGGTTGATCATTGATTTATGCAGATAACTTGAGGTATAATTTGTATTGCAGGAGGATCATCTTCAGAAGAATTTTGTTGACAGATCTGACAAATGTCTCCATGCCCTTGAGGCTCTCTGGTGTGCATTTTCTAAACCCTTACCTTCTTATTTCAGTCAACTAATATTGCACAACAGTGGTTGAATACAGTGGCATTAAACTTATCTAATACATCAGAGAATCATTAAACTCCTTGAGGTATCATTTGTCCTGCTCATAAGTCCTTTAATGACTGTCGTAAGCATTTTAGAAATCTGAAGTTCATCACTGGTACAAGCACATTTTCTCTTTTTTCTCTCTAATCCAAGCAAAGACAAAGAAGTAAGCAATCTGGAATATTCTCACTGTTTAACATAAAAATCGCTCTCTGCTGCCCTAAACTTATTTGCTGAAGCATAATAGTTTTCTGCTATTACTCATTGGTTCATTGGAAAGTTTGAATACATTGCTACCTTTAAGTGATCTCATTAACTCATAACACTACTAGCATTGGATAGGGCACCTTGTCTCTTGAATAGCCTCCATCAGTACAAGAAAAAAGGTATAATTTCCATTCTCCTTTTAATGCTAATTTATCTTATTGAGTAATAACTTTACATTGGCACTTTTGGAGAATTGAAGGTCTTCTTGTTTAAATTGAATAACTTCTAAAGTTGAATAGTCATTAGCATTTTCTTGTTTGACTAAGAAGCATTGGCAGCATATGTTGAAGTAGACTGAGATATTTAAAAATCTTATTGTTGCTTTGGATAATTGTCATTGGCATATCATTTTGAATGATTGGGTAATTGCTGAAAATAGATGAGTGCTCTAATTGTTCATGATCTTATAATTCTTGTCTAAAGTTGGATTTATCTCTAGCACTCTATCAATTGGCTTGGTTCTTATATTGTTGGACATCTTTGTTGGCACCTTTAGCATTTATTCTTGTGGTTGAGATCTTCTCTTGAATATCGTTAATAAGTACTTGTTGATATAACTCAAGATTAACCATAATTAAAGTACTTAAAGCATCAATCATCTCACCTTAAGAATCATTCACTAATTTCACCTTGCATATCATTTTACGTTAGTCTTGCATCTTAAAACTTACCTCCAATCATAAGCTTGGTTGATAGATTTCTAGGACAACCCTTCTAATTTAGCTTAAGGGGCATTGGCAACTCTTTGGTGGTTAACATGGTGACCTTGCTATTGATTTGGGGTAGCATCTGATGTGCTCTAGCCACGAAAATTGGTGGAGAGGCTAAAGCACATGAGATCCCCAAAACTCAGAAATGGTTTGGGCAGAATCTAACCAGTTTGGGAGATATTAAAATAATTAATGGAGTTCCTAAGTCTAAACTTAGGAAAAATAAAATATTAATGTGAATTAATATAAAACTGGGTTAGAATGGTCCAAAAATCATGAATCAAGCCAAATCTAATCTTAGCCATTGATTATAGATTTAATCTCAACCGCTGATGGACCAACGAGAAAAGTCTAAGAGGAAGATTGAGGGTCAGTTGAAAAACACACCAAGAGAGATCAAGAACTCGATTTTCTGGGGCACGATTTGCTGAGGAAATTGAGTGAGTGATCTGAGTTGCAGCTGAGGGGCAATGAATACATAGCAGAGAGGTAGAGTTAATACCAGGAGGATCAGCGCAGAAGCCGGGAGAGGTTGACGCAGAGGCAGCTAGAGGCCACGCAGAGGCAGCGAGGAGCTGCACAAAGCCAAAGAGGGTCGTGTGAGACACAGAGGCTACAATGGATGACGTAGAGCCCAGAGAGGCTGACGCTGGGCTAGAGAGGCTGACATAGGGCCTAGAGGCAGCTTGTGAGATTTTTCGTGGGACAGACTGGGAGTTGGAGAGCAGGATAGGGTGACGCAATCCATATCAGAGTGACGCAGAGCAGCAAAATAGCTATTGTCGAGGGCATTCTCTGTTGGTTGAGCCATTTCTGGCACCCAGGTTGTATTCTGAAACTGCATAATAATAAAACCCTCTGAATAGTTGCACTAGTTTTCCCGCATTGGATTTTTCCAGGGACATTAGTCCAAAAACAATGGTGTCACTTGTGTGCTTGTTTACTTTTAGTTGATGACCTGTATGTGTTGATATTGTACTTGTATTTATTTTTAATATTTACATGGTAAATAACTTGTTAAGTAATTGAACAAGTAGGAAGAAATAAATCAGATAGTACAAGAAGAATTTCTAACGTGTTAAACTTAGAAATTCCAATATGGTATCAGAGCGTGGTTGCAGATCACAAGATAACTGAAGGCACCAGCCGAGTAGAGCAGTAGCAGCAGAAACAGTTGTCCTGAGTGACAAAAGTTGTTCCTAGCAGAAAGCAGCAAGGAAGGGGTGACGTAGAGGGCCTGTATCATCAGTTCGAGCCAGGAGGAGGATCAGCGCAGAGGCAGAGAGGAGCAAACCTGACCTATGCAGTGCCCAATCATCTTTCTTAGTCAGGAAGGAACGATGTTGTGGCCAGGAGGTGCAGCTTTTGCCGATGCCAGGTTTGCGCAGAGCCGAAAGGCTCTAACCTTCAGATTGTTGGGGCATAGGAGGCTGTAGGTAAGTTGTGGAGCGAAGTGGTGGGGTACTGTGGTTAGAATAGTACCTAATAGGGCAAGACCAAGGAGGAGGGAGTTTCTACCGAGGATTTCTCGCAAAGAAATTCGGATCAGTGATGCCGCTGAACGATCATAGTGGGACATCTCGACATTGGCAGAGGGATTTCCAGAAGGGAAATCGAGGCTTAGAGGAAGTCAAACCGAGAACTTCCAAACGAGAAGTTGAGAGACTCAGCAGGAGTCGATCAGAGGACTTCCAGGAGGGAAGTAGAAAGAGTCGAAAGAGGAGCAGCGAAATGGCAGTGAATGGGCTGAGAGATCAAGATAGACTAGACGGAGCTTCAAACTTCGTAGTCTGGAAGGCCAAGATCTTGTCCATTCTAGACAAGTATTGTATCAAGCACTTCGCCTTGAAAACGATAGTGATCCCAATTGACCCAGCTGAAAATGAGAAGTACGAGGAGGCAATGGCCAGGGCTAAGTGCATCATCCTTGACGGGGTCAAGGATCATGTGGTACCACATATTGCCGAGAAGAATACGGCAAATGAGATGTGGGATGCCCTGAAGAAGTTGTATTAGCATACTTCTGTGCAAAGGAAGATGCTTCTAGAAAATCAGCTACGGTCATACCAGATGCAGAGGGGAGAGCAGATAGATATCTTCCTCGGGAGATTGACGGAGATCTGGGACTAGCTGACTTCCAAAGAGACCATGCCGGATGAGGAGATGTTGGTGAGGACTGCACTGAACGCAGTCTCAGAGGACTGGGAGGTATTTGTCTAGAGCTTATTGGGCAGGTCAAACCTTCCGGATTGGGAGGAACTGTGGGCGGCTCTTTGTCAAGAAGAGATCAGACAGCTGACCAAGGTGGGAAGCAGCGGTAAGGGGGTCAGAATCAAGGAGGAAGAGGAGGATCCTGCCCTAGCATCTACGGGAAAGTAGGAGAAACGGAAGAAGGACCTCTCCAAGGTCAAATGCTTCCACTGTGGGGAACAGGGTCACTATGCGAACCAGTGTTTGAGGAAGAAGAGCAAGGGAGAGGCTTTTGAGACTAAGACAGCGCCAACGAGGGCGGAGAAAGAAGTGGAGACAGATGACGACTGTGCCATGAGTGCTCATGTGCCACTTGAGAGGAAGTGGGGAGACATCGAGCTGTAGTCAAACGAACTATAGGCGATGAGGGGCAGGATCCTTGAGGTAACCAACCTCTTGGATTATACCTTGCTACGGGAGCCCTGAAGAGGAGTAGCAGGACTGGCGAATGTCAGTAGAGACGGATGCAGATGGAGCGACAAAGAGTGCTACAGTGTAGGAGTCCCGGGACAGCGTGAGGCAGCAGTGCAAGATGCATGGAGTTGTTGCAGCAGCGCAGAAGTCAGTAGAGGGAGCACTTGTCAATGACAGAGGGAGCTTTAGCATTAGGAGTGTTTCTAGCCTGACAGAGATGTTAGAGTTGGGAGGATCAATTACTTACTTCTCAGTAACTGAGTTGTAGTGCAGTAGTTATCAATGGCAGTGCTATGGGCAGCACGACGCAAGCATGATGAGGGGATGCATTGCAGATGCAGCAGTGGCAGTGGCAGGGCCATGGGCAACAGTACAGGATGCAGCAGTGCAGAGGATGTTGGGTGGGGAGGCCTAGCATCAGCACAAGGACCGATGCTGGATGATCAAGGTGATACTCAGTGAGGAGTATTACTAAAGCACAGTCCTCGCTAAGAGGGAGTGTTGATTTGGGGTAGCATCGGATGTGCTCTAGCCACGAAAATTGGTGGAGAGGCTAAAGCACATGAGATCTCCAAGACCCAGAAATGGTTTGGGTAGAATCTAACCAGTTTGGGAGATATTAAAATAATTAACGGAGTTCCTAAGTCTAAACTTAGGAAAAATATGTTAGGAAATTATATATTACAGAGCAATGGAACACATAGAATATTGCATAGATATAAACACAGAAAACGCATAAAACCAGAGAGACAGATATACGTGGTTCACCCAGTTTGGGCTACGTCCACCCCGAACAGCCAGTCCTTCCTTTCTATTATCCAGCAAAATGAAGAGACACAACCTACAGCAGATTCGCTGTAATATCCTCTGTTTTCTCTCACAGTCTCACCTCTCTGTTTCTCACTCAGAGAATACACATCTATTACACAGCCTCAATACAATGCCCTCATACAAAGAGAGGGGTTGCCTTCTAGGGCAAAAAACCCTAAACTAAACATAAGTTCTACCGTCAGATCATCCGCCTAATGAACAACCCAGATTGACTAGAAATTACTATACTTTTACAAGGCAATTTTACATCTATTTTTAGCTTCGGGGGTACTGCCCCCGAAACCCCCGCCGGGGGACCGCTAGCCCCTGGACCCCCCAGCCGGGGGGGATCGGCCCCCCCGAACCCCCACGGGGGGGACAAGTCCCCCCCGCACCCCCCCGCGTGGAGGGGTGTACAAACTTCTTGGGGTATACATCCAGCTGAAACAAAGACCTCTAAATAATCATGCTCCACACTCAACAATCTCCCACTTGGAGAATGATTGTAGCAACTCCACCGCTGCTTCATTTGCTGAACAATGACTCCTCTTTGGACCTGGTTGTTTCTCATCTTCATCGTCATCCTTGAAGACCAATTGAAACTGAGCATATTCTCAGTTTCTCCCTGGTTACAACTTTTGTTAGCATATCTGCAGGATTTTGGCTAGTGTGTATCTTTTCCAGCTTCAACTCTCCATCTTCCAACACTGATCGTATGAAATAGTACTTGAGTTGTATGTGTTTAGTCCTGGAATGAAATGTTGAGTTCTTTGTAAGATGAATGGCACTTTAGCTATCACTGTATAATGTGCCCATATCATACTCCTTACCCAATTCACCCATAAACCTTTTGTAACCAAATCATTTCTTTACTAGCCTCTGTAGCAGCAACATACTCTGCTTCTGTTGTTGAAAGTGCAACAACACTTTGGATTTTTGAAACCCAACTGACAGCTGTTCCACCTACAGTAAATACATATCCTGTAGTGCTCCTCATGTTATCTCTGTCACCTGCCATATCTGCATCAACATATCCCTGTAGAGAAATGTTTGAACCACCAAAGCATAATGCTTGATTTGTGGTACCTTTCAAATATCTGAGAATCCATTTCACTGCCATCCAATGTTCTTTTCCTGGATTGTTCATGTACCTGCTTACAACTCCCACTGCATGTGTAATACTAATATCAGGCCTTGTGCAGACCATTGCATACATTAAGCTTCCAACTGCTGATGCATATGGAACGTTAGACATATAATCCATGTCTTCTTGGGTCTTTGGGCACATTTCCTTACTAAGTTTGAAATGGCTAGCAAAAGGTGTACTAACTGGTTTTGCATTGTGCATATTAAATCTTTTCAACACCTTTTGTATGTACTCATTCTGAGACAATGTTAATTTGCGATTTTTCCTGTCTCTAGTTATTCTCATACCAAGAATTTGTTTTGCAGCTCCCAAATCCGTCATTGCAAATGAATTTGCCAATTTTCTTTTGAGCACATTTATTTCCTGCATGTTAGACCCTGCAACAAGCATGTCATATACATACAATAACAATATAATATAGCTGCCATCATTTTGCTTTTTCAGATAAACACAATGATCAGAGTGACATCTAGTATAACCTTATTCAGACATAAACTTGTCAAATTTTAGATACCACTGCCTTAGAGCCTGTTTTAAGCCATACAAGCTCTTCTTCAACCTGCACACTAGTTTCTCCTTCCCTTTTACCTCATATCCTTGTGGCTGCTACATATATATCTCTTCCTCCAAATTCCCATGGAGAAAGGTTGTCTTTACATCTAACTACTCAAGATGCAAATCTTCAACTGCTACTAGACTTAAAATAGTTCTGATTGAAGTCATTTTAACAACAGGAGAAAATATTTCATCAAAATCAATACCTTTTTTCTGTGCAAACCCCTTCACCACAAGTCTATCTTTGTACCTTTGTTTTCCTCCATCTTCTTCCTTCAGCCTATAAACCCATTTATTCTTCAATGTAGTTTTTCCTGCAGGTAACCTGACTAAGTCCCAAGTCTGGTTATGCATTAAGGAGTCCATCTCTTCTTCCATGGCTACCTCCCACTTCTTCCTGCTTTCAACCTGCATTGCTTCTTCATAACATTCGGGTTCACCAGAATCAGTCAACAATAAATAATATAATGAAGGAGAGTATCGTTCAGGGGGTATACTTATCCTGGTAGATCTTCGAACACCACTTTCAGGTGTTTGGGGTGCCTGTTGTTGTTGTGGTGGTTGTTGTTGTTGTGATTGTTGATTATTATTATTTTCAGGCACCTTTACTTTTTCAGTAATCTCATCAAGAACTGCGTATTCCTTGTTTTCTTTTTCCTGTTTCTTTTCCTGCAACTGATTCTTATACAAGACCTTTTCATTGAATATTACATCTCTGCTCCTAATGATTTTGTGATTTTCGTAATCATATAAGCGATAACCAAAATCATTAACACCATATCCAATAAAAGTACATTTCTTTGACTTTGCCTCAAGCTTTGTTCTATTTTCTTTATTAATATGGACAAAGGCCTCACAAACAAAAGGCTTTAAAAAGGAGTAGTTTACCTTTTTACCTGTCCATGCTTCCTCTGGAACACCACCATCCAAGGAACTTGAAGGCCCTCTGTTTATTAGATAAACAGTAGTATCTACAGCATCTGCCCAAAATTGTAAAGGCAATCCTGCATGCAATCTCATGCACCTTGCACGCTCCATGAATGTTCTGTTCATCCTTTCTGACACACCATTTTCTTGTGGTGTTCTTGGAACTGTCTTCTCTCTGCGAATTCCATGCTCTGAACAGTACCTATCAAACTCTTTGCTGCAATATTCACCTCCATTCTCTGATCTGAGACACTTCAATTTCTTTCCTGTCTCAATCTCAACCAAAGGTTTCCATTTCTTGAAAGTATCAAATGCATCAAATTTATTCTTAACACAATAAATCCAAGTTTTTCTAGTTGCATCGTCAATAAAAGTAACATAATAACGAGAGTCACCGAGAGATGATACCTGAGCAGGTCCCCATACATCTGTATGCACAAGCTCTAATTTTTAGCTCTTCTTTTCTTTCCCAACTCTGAGAAATCTAACTCTCGTCTGTTTTCCATAAATGCAATTCTCACAGAAGTCCAAATCAACATTCTTCAAACCCAGCAACAAATTCCTTGAGTGAAGAATCTTCATCCCCTTTTCACTCATGTGTCCGGGCCTATGATGCCATAATGCTGCATCTGCTCCTTTGGAAGTTAACACATTAACAGAGTTAGAAATACCATTGCATAAATACAATGTACCAACCTTTTCGCCTTTTGCTATTACCAGGGCTCCTTTGGTGACCTTCCAAGCTTTGTTTGTGAAAGTTGTCACACAACCTTCACCGCCTAACTGCCCTGTTGAAATCAGATTTTTCTTCAGATTTGGAACATGCCTTACCTCCTTTAGTAGCCATTGGTTTCCATTCTGCTGTTTTACAAGAACCTTACTCATTCCAACAATTTTATAGGGTTTATCATCACCCAAACGGACTTGTCCAAAATCTCCTTCAACATAGTCATGAAAATATTTCTTATCAGGTGTGGCATGGAATGAGGCCCTTGAATCTACCACCCAGGAATCAGTAATATTTTCGAAAGAAAGAATCAAAGCATCTTGTAACACCTCACATGTCACATTTGCTTCATGATTGTTTTCTTGTTGTGCATCTCCTTCTTTTCCCTTCCGAGATCTACAGTCTTTCTTTAGGTGTCCTTTCTTTTCGCATTTCCAGCACACTATCCCCAATCTGGACTTGGATCTGCCTTTCCTTGATTTACTGCGATATCCTGAGCTCTTTCCTCTTTCCATTTTTCTTCCCCTAGACTCTGCACTCAAAGCATTACCTGATGTCTCACCGGAGCTTTTCCATCGCATTTCCTCGCTAAGGATAGCACCGACAACATCATCAAACTTTAAAGTACTAGATCCAGAAACAGAGTTACTAATGGCCATTACTAAACCATTCCAACTTTCTGGCAATGAGCACAAGAATAACAGAGCTCTAACTTCATCATCAAAGTTTACCCCTACAGAACTTAACTGACTTGTAACAGTATTAAAATCATTTAAATGGTCTGCAACAGATCCACCTTCCGACATCTTCATATTAAATAACCGTTTCATAAGAAATACCTTGTTTGAGGCCGAGGGTTTTTCATATAGTTTCGCCAACGCCTTAATCAAACCCTCTGTCGTTGTTTCCTTCGAAATGTTGAAGGCGACCGATGCTGCGAGGCACAACCGTACTATTCCAAGTGCCTTTCTATCGAGAAGGTTCCATTCTTCATCTGTCATACCCGTCGGCATCTTTGTTTTTCCGCCCAATGGTAGGTACAGATCTTTCTGATACAGATAATCTTCCATCTGCATCTTCCACAGCGAGAAGTTTTGGTCGTTAAATTTCTCGACCCTAAACTTACCATCTTCCGCCATTGCTCCCACTCGAACGAGGAACCCTTCTTTCCTGCGAGTTTATCAGCCAAATAGACCTTCGGCTCTGATACCAGTTGTTAGAAAATTATATATTACAGAGCAATGGAACACATAGAATATTGCATAAATATAAACACAGAAAACGCATAAAACCAGAGAGACACAGATATACGTGGTTCACCTAGTTTGGGCTACATCCACCCCGAATAGCCAGTCCTTCCTTTCTATTATCCAGCAAAATGAAGAGACACAACCTACAGCAGATCCGCTGTAATATCCTGTGTTTTCTCTCACAGTCTCACTTCTTTGTTTCTCGCTCGGAGAATACACATCTATTACACAGCCTCCATACATTGCCCTCATACAAAGAGAGGGGTTGCCTTTTAGGGCAAAAAACCCTAAACTAAACAACATAAGTTCTACCGTCAGATCATCCGCCTAATGAACGGCCCAGATTGACTAGAAATTACTATACTTTTACAAGGCAATTTTACATCTATTTTTAGCTTCAGGGGTGCCGCCCCCGAAACCCCCGCCGGGGGACCACTGGCCCCCGGACCACCCAGCCGGGGGGGATCGGCCCCCCCGAATCCCTGCGGGGGGACAAGTCCCCCCCGCACCCCCCCCCCATGTGGAGGGGTGTACAAACTTCCTGGGGTATACATCCGGCTGAAACAAAGTCCTCTAAATAATCATGCTCCACACCCAAAAAAAAAAAATATTAATGTGATTAATATAAAACTGGGTTAGAATGGTCCAAAAGTCATGGATCAAGCCAAATCTAATCTTAGCCGTTGATTAGAGATTAAATCTCGGTCGTTGATGGACCAACGAGAAAAGTATAAGAGGAAGCTTGAGGGTCAGTGGAAGAACACACCAAGAGAGATCAATAACTCGATTTTTTGGGGCAGGGTTTGCTGAGGAAATTGAGTGAGTGGTCTGAGTTGCAGTTGAGGGGAAGTGAATACATAACAGAGAGGCAGAGTTAGTACTGGGAGGATCAGTGCAGAAGCCGGGAGAGACTGATGCAGAGCCAGCTAGAGGCCACACAAAGCCAGCCAGAGGCCACACAGAGGCAGCTAGGAGCTGCACAGAGCCAGAGAGGGCCAGCGTGTGAGACGCAGAGGCTAGAAGGGATGACGTAGAGCCCAGAGAGGCTGACGCTGGGCTAGAGAGGCTGACGTTGGGCATAGAGGCAGCGCTGTGAGATTTTTCATGGGACAAACTGGGAGCTGGAGAGCTGGATAGGGTGACGCAGTCCCTATCAGAGTGACGCAGAGCAGCAGAAGCTGCATTGTTGCTATGGGATCGTTCACCGGGTGATTTAGCCGGAATATCTATCTCTATCTGAAAGGTACTGATGCCGAGCGCATTCTCTATTGGGTGAGCCATTTCTGGCATCCAAGTTGTATTCTGAAACTGCATCATAATAAAACCCTCTGAATAGCTGCACTGGTTTTCCCACATTGGGTTTTTCCGGGGACATTAGTCCAAAACCATGTTGCTTGGGAGTGGGAGCGGGAGCAGGGAGCGGGAGCGAAAACGGGAGTGGGAGCGACCATTTTCAGAAGCTCCCGGTTTGGGAGCGAATCCGGGAGCGATTTTTTAAAAATATATATATTTTATATTTTTTAATTTTTGATACATATATGTCAACAAAAACATGTAGAATGATGAATTAGACATAAAAAACATAAAAAAACATAGATTAATCATTGAACCATATCACATCAATCATCTAGAAATTATAATCGTCATCAACCATGTCCACAAGTTAGTAAAATACATATTACAACTGCAACATATTGAGTCTCATGAATCATGAATCATCAAATTCAATATTAAAGTTTCAACTTCAAGCTTTCAAAATTGAAAATTCAATAACATTTATCATCATTGATCACCAAAGTTGTACTTGTAAGCTAAGTTTAACCATTACAAGAAGTAATATCTAAGATATTTCTAAGTCCTAACTTCTAACTGTTAACATGATATGAAATGTTATAAATTTATAAAATGAAACATGAATAATGAAATGAAATGAAACAACTTTAGTCTTTCACAAAGCATCATATTCATAATTCACATCATTACCAATGAGTTATAATTGCCAAGGCCCAACTTCAAACTTCAAATTTTCATTGTCACAGTGATATATTGTTTACAAAAAATATCATTATGATATGAAAGAGTCAAGAGTCAAGAGTCAAGGACTCAAAACTCAACAGTTATGAAAACTAAAGTCTAATAGAAACTAAAAAAGACAAGTAAACTGTAAATCTACATGTGGCCCTTGCCACGAGAGTCTCCAGGAGTATAAGCAGGTCGTGGTGGTCTTCTAGGAGTCTCCCGCACAGACCGACGACCAGAACTAGAACCTCCACGTGAGGGTGTAGATGGAGGTGGCGACAGCAAAGGAACAAGACTCGGACCTCGAGCACTGCTACTGGATGGTGGAGGTGGAGGTGGAGGTGGCATGGTTGCTGCAGCTGCTTCATCTTCATCCCTTACAAGTTCCTCTTCCAGTTCTTCAATATGTACAATGCCATCCTCCAAATTGTCATCCTCTGGGTGATTGTCCCAAATTTTATATGTTCGATCCTCATAAGCCTGATCACAGTAATGACTCAACAACCTCAAGTTGTAGTGCACATAAACCAAGCTTTCTGCTCGGTTTTCATTGAGTCTGTTTCTTTTCACATTATGTATGTAGCTGTAGGTGCTCCAACACCTCTCTGCAGAAGAAGTATTTACAACCTGTGAAAGAACTTTTTTTGCCAATTTTGGCAAAAGTCCGTGGCCGCCATATGTTTCCCACCATGTGAGAGTATCAAATCTATCTCTGTCGTCCATTGCATGGAAGTTACCATACAAACCAGTGCCACTGAAGTATCTGCCTATTTCAAAGTGCACAACTGCACATTCCTCCCTGTCAGGTACCAACTTTTCTAATGCTTCCAAATATCCTTTAGTTACCTCTGGATCTAAATGGGGTTTGGTCCTAACCCCACCCCTTGTTGCAGGTTGGCCCAACCAAGATGTAGAGTAGTATTTTGGCGTAAGGATATACGCCAAGCAATGTAGTGGAAGATTAAGTCTATTCCACCGTTCACACACACAATCATGAATCAGTTTGTACAAGTTGGGATCTCTGTTATGAACAATATCTTTTATTTCCCCCAACATGGTATCCATCTGCTCATACACCTCGCCAATCACTGGTTTGTCTGTATCTGCAAACCGAATCATGTGATAAATGGGCTTGGTGAAATCCAATACTTGCCTCACACTTGTCCAAAACTGACCATCAAGAGCGGCCTCCTCCACCATTTCAAAACCTCCCATGTCAGCTGCATTTGTAGCCCTTTCCTTTAATACCTGCCAATGTGGACTTGATACCATGCTAGCCAATGCCTCTCTTACCTTCAAAAGGCACCTGAAGGTGAGGTAATAGCTACCAAATCTGGTCTTCGCAATCTTCAACAACTCCAATCTCGAGTGACTGCGGAAAAGGCCATGGGTATTGCTATGATTTGTAATAAAATTTATCATTTGTTTGCCTTTCTTGTACAAATCACCAATCCATTAGTATTGCTCATTTTTGTTCTTGACAATATCATGCAACAAAAGGTTCAATCTGTGAACCAAACATCCAGACCAAAATATGTTGGGGTATTTATCCTCAATAATTGCTCCCGCTGCCTTACAATTAGGAGCATTATCAGTGATGACTTGGATGACATTGTATGGCCTAATACGCTCAATTGCTTCAAGTAATGCTTCTGCAATGTTGATGGCGGTCTTGAACTTGTCTAAGTAATCATGTGCAGTTAGAAAGATGGGACCACTAACAGACACAGCAAGAACACTTATCAATGGCTTGCCTTTTACATTTGTCCATCCATCAGATACAATGGACACCCCATGGTCAGTCCAAGAACTTGTCATTCTATTCAAAGAATGTGATATTTTTTGCTTTTTCATGATCAAGGCCAACGGTTCTTGCCTTGTCATACCCAGGGCTCTTGTATCCTTTAGGGGCATCATTTATGGCAGAAACCATTTCGTGCCAATAAGGTGAGCGAAGAACATTGAATGGTATCCCACATGCATAGAGAAACCTGTAAACCTTTGAATCCACATCATTCCTACACCCCTCATCAAGGAAATCTGATATGGTTCTACGCCTTAAAAATGATGACCCTGTGCCTCCATATCCACTGCCTTGGGAGGATACTGAAGGAGTTCTTTGTGATTGTGAGCTTGGTTCAAAAAAACCCCTTGATTTTTTTGATTTGTATTGGGCTTCCTCCTCTTCCCTTGTGTATTTGGCTCTATCCATTGCTGACACTGTTGTACAAGTTTTGATTCCTATTTGTTTGTCTCCATCCCATGGCCTTTTCCCACAGAGGTGTCTTCTAGCATGGGTGTATGAACCTGTGTAATCAGTGTTGCAATGGGGGCAATGAAATTTAGTGGTTCCACCCCCTCTCCCTGTTTCAGCCCTGTTAACATATTTCCACAATGGGGTTTGGTCTTGTTTAGTTTTTTGAGGGTCATGTTCACCCTCCTCCAGCTCCTCCTCACCGGGGTTTTCACCAATTTGACTTTCTCCAGCTTCTTCATCCCCCTCTTCAGTTTGGCCCCTCCGTTTCCTACTCTCCAGCACCATAATAACCATAAAAGGGACCAGGAAGAGGAAAATGCCAAGAAATATAGCCAGGTCCATGGTGTTTGATGTTTGTAGGGTTTTGATTCTTGAATCTGCAAATTAATTTAATTTATTGGGATTAATTAATTTAATTTATTAATTTAATTTAAATTCATGATTTTTAAACTCAATAAACTAAATTAAATTAACTAAATTACTATTTAACTAAATTAAACTAACTAAACTAACTAAATTACTAAGTTACTTACCTCTGCAGGCTTGCTCCTCGCTCCTCGGCACTTGCTCCTCGCTCCTCAGCACTTGCTCCTCGCTTCTCCTTGCTCCTTTGCTCTTGCTCTTGCTCAATGAAGTGATAATGAAATTTTTTTAGGCCCATTGGGCTTTTAAAACAAAAGAAAAATTTTAAAATTGGATTTTTTTTGGCGTCCGCGGATTTTTTTTCCGCCGGATCGCTCCCAGCGCCCGTCGAAACGCTCCCGGAGCAATTTTTTAATGCCCGGGAGCGATCGCTCCCGGGCGTTAAAAATCGCTCCGGGAGCGACGGAGCGACCGCTCCCTGAAACGCTCCCAAAAATGGTAGGGAGCGCAAATTTTCTTTCGGGAGTGCGCTCCGAAGCCGCTCCCGCCCGGAGCGCGATTCGGGAGCGGGTTCGAGGGGGCGGGGCGCTCCCCCGCAACTATGGTCCAAAAACAACGGTGTCACTTGTGTGCTTGTTTACTTTCAGTTGATGATCTGTATGTGTTGATATTGTACTTGTATTTATTTTCAGTATTTACATGGTAAATACCCTATTAAGTAATTGAACAAGTAGGAAGAAATAAATCATATAGTACAGGAAGAATTTCTAACGGGTTAAACTTAGAAATTCCAACACTTGCAGTCGTCAGAGCCACAGTCTCTGCAGTGCCGAAGGCATAAGGTGATAGGATCCTAACAGAAGGTATCGTTAATCAAGCCCTTGCTTGCTTCCTGTTGGTCTCCTTCCCATAACCTACCTTGGAGCTCAGCTTCAAAATAGTTAAAGGAAGGTCAAACTTAGAGTAGGCATTTAATTAAAAATAACCAAGATCTTTGCATCTCACATAGGTCTTAGGAATTGCATCTCATATAGGATAGTAGCGCATTAAAGCAGCAGTTGCCCATCCGGTACTTGGTCTCAATTTTATAAAGCAAGAGTGTTGACTCCATAAGGCACTGGTCTCAAATATATAAATTCAATCTAATCCTTAAAATCTTGCTAGATTTAACCAAGTGCTAGGCCACTCAACTGTGTCTCCCGGACTAGTTGGTTTCCAACTTGTCCTTCATCATTTCATTTCCACATGGTCTACCCCCCATAGCCTATTTTTGGGAGACATCTAGAATAGATAGGTCAGGGATCAGGGTGACAGCCCCAACCTGAGTTGTTGTTGCAGTGCCTATACAATTTGAGCAACAACAGGGTCAAAGCAAGTTTTGAGGGGATTCACTCAGTAATAAATGCATTTGACAAGCCCTCATTCCGTGGCAAAGAAAAAGGGTTTGTGGCACAAGTTTTAAGGTTGAGTAAACAACCTGACTAAACACATAATTAGTGATAAAGTTTCTAAGTTCCAACTCAAGAAATTGAGGGTTTCACAAGCTAAGTAGAGGCCGAAATTCTTAGAAATATTTGCAAACTTGTGACACTTATTCTAGACAAAGATTGTTAGAGCAGAGGTTTAATTTCTGAGTGAACAAGCAAGTTTGTCAAAGGCTCATCATTCTAAGTAGCAGTTTGATTTCATCAAGGCGTTTGGCACATACTTCAAGGGAGATAAGGACTTGAAGTATCTTACATGTGTAAAAATTTTCTTGAGAAGTAGCTAATAAAATTCTCCTTAGTACTGGTTTTCCCCATTGTGGGGTGTTTCTAGGGTCATTGTTGACCAAAAATCACTGTGTAGAAAGTGTGTTAAATTATGTGTGTGCTTGTCAATTTCTTTTCTTATCAGCTAGAAAGATAAATGAAGTAGGGTAGTCTTTAATGTTTCAAAAGAATTTGTATTAAAGTTTACATATCAGCTAACTTGTTTGGGGTTGTGGACATTAAACATTATGCAAAAAACCTTGAAACTGGGAGGGCTACAGATTTGCAAAAATTTCTACATGGTATCAGAGCATATGAACCTATAGTGAAGATTTCAACTGAGAAGAAAACCATCAGCAAGAACTTCTGCTAAAACTGTGAATAGTGAACCAAAACTACCTTCAGATACCCAGAGTTTAGTTGTTGAGAGGGAGGTAGATTTGGGGATTTACAGATCTGAGATTTAGTGTTGGTTGTGAGGGTCATGGCAACTGGTTTGAGGGTGGAGGGAAAATTGACTAGGGATGATAATTTTGGCCCCTAGAAGGAGAGAATGATGCTACTGCATGAAGAAGTTGAGGTGTGGGACATTGTGAAGAATCCAGTGCAACCTCCCACTGATCCTGTTCAGTTGGTTGACTTGAACAAGTGAAATGTGAAGGCAAAGATAATCATTCTCGATGTTATTAAACAATGTTGTACAACTCGTACTCGTATAAGACTCATCACAGCATTGACTCGTCGACTCATATAAGACTCGGGAACGACCCTTATAAGACTCGTATAAGACTCGTCAAAATACAAAAAAACGTTAAAATATGGTAAATTTTAAGCACAAAAGGGACTAGAGATTACATTCACAGTGATGAAACTAGGTCGAAGGGACTAGAGATTACATTCTTCACCACTAAAGATGAAACTAGGTCGAAGGGACTAGAGATTACATTCTTCAAAATAAGCACATACAAGGGGCCCTGCAAAAGCAAAAATAAGATGAGGGGCTACCACCAAAACCACCACAACAGGAAATGAAAAAAGTTCATAAACCGTCAAACTTCACCAAGCAGGAGAAAGATAAAGCAATGATGAAGTTTAGAGAGAAGATGTTGATACTAGATAGGGGACATTAAACCTAGTTCAAAGGAGGAAGGTTAGATTGACACTTTTCTACAAAACTCAGGAGGGACTTTGAGAAAAATGTATGCAAGCTGTACAGAAATTGAAATTTGATTAACATCCACAAATGACCAAAATAAGTTAACATGCATCAACAACTATAAAAGGAATGCAGGAATGCATAATGCATCTACCAGCAAAGAGCACAGTAAAAGAAAACTCTACTCTAAATCTAAATCAAACTCATGTGTAAAAGTGTGCTAGCAAATAGGATGTGTGACCCCAAGAATGCAAGCTTAAAGGTCATTCAATTGAGTGACGGGTATAACCAAAATTGCACCATAATAGAAAGGCATGTACACCCACCTCTAAAACTATTTTGAGTCAAAGGATCATTCTCGATCCCTCACTTTATTTTGAAGCATAACTGACATTTAGCAAGCATGTAACTTTCTTCTAAAGAGGTAATTTCCATTCCAAGAAGGTGGTGGTGCAGAGAAATAAAGCCCATTGGCTAGTAGATACAAGTGCATTACTATACAAATCTTAAAAGAATTATAACAGAAAGAAATTGAAGATCTTTGGTCAGAATTCAGGAGGGTTTCAAGGACTATGGACATGGATGGCACATACAAGGTGAATAACTATATGCTTTTAGAATAGATGCATAGTAAATTCACCCAGTCAATCAGCCACGGAGACCCTGATTCACAAGGGTAGCGCTGCAAAGAAGCCATTAGTAGTGGCTGGATGTGTACCTCAAGTAAAGATTTGAAAGAGCTAGATGGTATAAGTCTAAGTCTAACAGATAGATCACCTCATTTCCAAAAAATAAAAAAATCAAAAATCAAAAAATTGAACAAACTGTGTCGTTTGAGGCTCGACGGGTTCTATAGGGGTCTAATACAGTCTTATAGAATACCCGTGAGCCTTATACGGGTAGACGGGTTCTATAAGATACCTGTCGAGTCCGAGTCTTAAACGCGGGTTCTATGCAAGTGACCCGGCTTAGTATAAAACCCTCTAAGATCCACGAGTACTCGTGGGTCTAATACGGGTCATGCTTCACTGTTATTAAAGACCATTTATTCCCTCATGTGACAGAGATGAAGTTTTCCTACGAGATGTAAGATTCCCTAGTCACACTTTACTAGAGCTCCAATGAAAATAAGAAGATGGTGTTGAGGAAAAAGCTAAGAAACACCAAGATGACCAAGACTGACACAGTGACCTCATACCTCACCAAGATCACACAGGTGAGAGATGAGTTGGCTGCAATGGGATAGATTATCCCTGAGGACCAATTGGTCAAGATGGCATTAGATGGTTTCACCAAGCAATGAGATGGATTCATATATGGAATTGTGGCTGTTAGGGTCCTATAATATAGGTAATTTGTTTGTTCAGTTATCTATTTTGGAAATTTGTTGGTAAATTTTAGACTATGAATCACTAGGTGTCATAGCCTAAAGGTTTGCTTGTCCAAGGAGCCATTTAGTTCTTGAAGTTTGGTGGCCAAGACAAAGTATGGATGTTTGGGAGATTTTTTGCATATAAATTCTGGGTCAAATCATATGGCAGTTGTTTTCATGGTAAAGTGCTCAGAAGCAGCTTTCCAATGGTATATCTGGTGCTTCAAATCGGCTTCCGGATTAAAAGGTAGATCAAGATGAAGTCTGCTTCTCAAAACCACAAGCAAAGAAGTAAGCCTAAGTGAGAAATTATTTATTGGAATTATCAAAATTAAAAAATAATAAATAAATCCAAACTCTAAAACATTAGAAACATATTTATCATGCGTCAGCGAAAGTCATAAATTCAAAAGTCAAAACCTATGGCCCCACCCCGCACTTCATGCATTAATTTCCCCCAATGTTAAAAGGCCTCGAGATATGTGCAAATTAAAATCAATGGTTATAAATATATTTCGGACCCCCCTAGCCCCTCCGACATTAAACCAAAGGGGGGTCCAAAAAGTTGTTTTCACTTTTACCCTTTTTTACAGCTGTCACCCTCCTGTTAAATCGGACCCCCCTCCTCCTAAACCACTTCCTACCTACCCCCCTCCGAAAAACCATTTTTACAATGATTTAAATATCATTATATCTGGTGGGAAGGACATTTATGATATATGGCGGGAAGTTCATTGTCATTCGATTAATTGGATTTAAGCTTGGATATATTTTTGAAATGAAGCTACAGGTAAAAGTAAAAGGAGGATGAGTCAAATATGACTGAGGTTAAAGGAAATTTACAGGTCATAAATTTATGAAATAAATTTACAGGTGCCCGTAAATAAAGTTACGAGCTAAGTAACCTGACACGTGGATTCGAGATTCGTCAGATACGGGGATTCGAGTGTCAGATGCGGACACGTTGACCCCCCGAAACAGGACACGTTCGGATACGTTATATATTATTTTATTAAAAATATATATATACATTTAAAAACACACACACACACATATATATTAAAAATTTAGATATTTCTTACACAAATTCTCATTAATGGTACAAATTCATTGATTTCAAACATAGATCTTCATCTAGATGTAAATTTTACTGTTTACAAAGTAAGTTAGTAACATTATAACATGCATCATACATACAAAATTCAAATACATGTCACATAAATGATAAATCAATGAATCATAAATTATAAATTCATAAATGATAAATCATAATACATATTCAATTCATCAATGATCCAATAGGAGAAAGACAAGATAGTAAGATAATGACCCTGACAGCTGTAGTTTTCTCATTAAGTCATCAAAATCAAAATGTGTTACATAGCTAGTGCAATGCCAAGGGAAAATAGAAATAGAAAATACAAAACAACTACAAGTATACAAGCCTCAAGGCAATAGGTAGCCAATGACTCATGAGTCATCAATCCTCATAGTCATCATCAAAATCAGCATCATTGTCCTCATCATCATGGTCACCACTGCTCTCCTCTGCGTCCTCCTCCTCTCCTGTATCCAAAGTCGTCTCTGCATCTGTTGGTGTGGAGGATGACCCCTCTATAGTATCACCATCATCAAATCTAACAGGCTCTAGCACTGAATCATTGAGATCCATGTTGGCCAATGCCAACTCAACATTGTTGCCAAACCCATGTCATCAGGAAAGACATCCCACATCTTTTTATTTCCCTTCAACCTCTCTTCCCTCTGCCTGTAAATAAGACGAAGGTTGGTGTGCACATACACCATTGTCTCTGCCCTGAACTACTCAAGTCTGCTCTTCTTAACACTATACAAATTCCCATATGTGCTCTAATTCCTCTCGCAACAAGAGGATGAAGTCACCTGAGAGAGGAGCCTCATGGCTAACTGCTGTAGAGGAGGGTTTGTTGCCCCATGATTTGTCCACCAAGAATAGGGCTTCTTAGCCCCCCTGTCTCTAATCACATCATATCGTGCAAATCGACCAGTGCTAGTGGAAAACTCTACAAAGGCATCCTCCACCTCATCAAGCAATGCTCTATCCTGAAAAACCCGCCTAAATGCATGTTTCCTCCCCTGTGAGATTTCACCATCCATGTGAGGAGGGAATCTACAGGAAGGTGTGCAATGAGTAAGCCAAACAATGTGAAGGTGTGCAATTCTTGTCCCATCTGCTGACAAGAATATCTTGTATAGTACCACAGAAGGCCTTTGGTGATGTCTCATACTCGAGCACTCACTCTGTAGAATAATGCTCCTCACAGACTCAATCATGGAATCTCATCCCTCATAAACCTCTCCTAGGATGGGTTTGTCTGTATCTGCAAATCAAAGCAAAGAAATGATAGGGTCCATGATCTGAATAATTAGATCTACCCTCTCCTGCCAAGCATCATCTAGCACTGTGTCCTTCACTCTTTTAGAGGCTACTTGATATGTCTTTCTCCAAAAAGACCAAAACTCTGAAATAACCTTGGCCCCAAGAGCGGTCTTGACCTCCCTCAACCTCTTCAACATGATGAATGAAGAGGTAAACCGTGTATCCGCAATCTTCAACAATGATAGACTGTTGTACTCCTTGTAGATAGTGAGGGAATTTGTATGGTTTTGTACAAAGTTACGAATATGTCGTGCATCCTCAATAATGATACCAATCCAAAGCACATCAGAAGCAATGGATTTCAGTGCTAAGTTCAATGAATGGACAATGCAAGGTGTCCAAAATACTTGTGGATATTTAGCTTCCACAACCATGCCAGCAACCTTGCAAACAGGTGCATTATCTGTAATGATTTGCACACAAGAATCAACACCTACATCTTCAATAACTTTAATAAACAACTCACCCATATATTGTGCATCCTTGTATTCTCCAAGTGTATCCATACTTTCAAGAAAATTGGACCATTCAAGGAAGACACCATGAAGTTGATGAGTGGGTGTCGTGCTGGATCTGTCCATCCATCAAAAACAATGCTAACCCCAGATTTTGGCCATGATGCTTTAATAGGCTCAAGCATTTTTTGCACCTATTTTTTTTCTTTCGTCAACAATGTGGTTCTAAGCTTCTCTGAACCAGGAGGCACATACCATGATGGAGCCCTATGAGTTAGAGCTCGGCACATCTCAATAAATAGAGGTGAGTGTGCAACATTAAAGGATATGAAGTTTTGATAATAAAAAAAAAAGGCAATGGTGAGATCAAACTCTTCCCATTTCTCCTTTTGAAAAATCTTGTCCATTGGACCAAGTGAAATTGTCTTTCTTTTTGTTGCTTGTCCCCCACTAGAACTCTCAAATGGGAATTTGTTGTTGCCTTTCCTCAAAAATGGAAGGGGGTCATCATTCTTGGTTTTTTTTTATTTTGCAGCCACATTTGCCATACCAACAGTGAACTCTCTTTCCATTTATTTCCTCTTTTGTAAAGGAACTTGTGTACAAGCTCCAACTCCACAACCTGGTAAAGCCAACAAATGGCCTTTCACATGGTAATATGTGCTTGTGAAAGTACTGTGGCAAAAGTTGCATCTCCAATTCACATTGCCTCCTCCCTTCACCTTGTTGCTTGGCCCATCCTCTCTTGTGACATATTTCCACAAGGGATATTTCTCAATGTTACCTTTAAGAGGAAGTCTTCCCTCAACATTACTTGCAGCAAACTCTGATGAAATTGGGGGAGGAGGGGCATCTCCAATGGGGACATTCTTCCCCTTCTTTTGCCCACTACTTGTTGCCCTTGATTGAGCCATGAATACTATAAAAAAATAAACAAAACATGTACAAATTTGTAAAAGAAATGCATATACAAATTGCTGTAATACAAATGCAAAAAAATAGAGAGGAAATGCACTTACCTGTTGCTTGAATCTCCTTGAAAACGCTCCACACCCTTGGCTCCTTGCTCCAAACTCCTCACAACAAACCCACAGCTCACCTATTGCAAAAGAAATGACAGAAAATGATGCAAATGAGAGGCATTTCCGCCCTTTTATGGCCGCGCGGGTCCCAGTTTGCCGGATTCGTGTCCGGATTTCGTGACATGATGTGTCCGATCGGGACATGATCCGGATTCGATCGTGTCCCAATCGGACACGACGTGTCACGAAATCCAGACACGATTTAGGTCGAATCGTATCGGATTCGACGGATTCAGACACGTGGCCCTCTAAGAGCGAATCCAGTTTCAGAGGTTACGAGTGAAAACAAAATTTTACAGAGTTGGAAAGTATATAAAGAAATATTTCATACATTTATGAAATATTTTTATGGATGGGAAGATGAGCGAAAATGACACTAATGTAAATGAGTTTTATAGATAGAAGGATAAGTAAAACAGGACTTACAAGTGGAAATAGAATTTACGGGTACATGTAAATTTACAGAGGAAGGTGAAAGGAGAAACAGCACATGGTTTTTGAAAACAACACATGGTTTTGAAAATCCATCCAAATATTCTACAGGGGTAAAAGGAAATTATAGGTATTAAATGAATTTACAAAGGAAGGTGAAAGAAGAAAAAACACATGATTTTGGAAATCCATCGAAATATTCTACAAGGGTAAAAGGAAACTACAGGTTTGAAATGAATTTACAGAGGAAGGTGAAAGGAGAAACAACACATGGTTTTTGAAAAAAACACATGGGTTTCGAAGTCCGTGGATTTAGAAAACAACACGTGGTTTTTGAAAACAACACATGGGTTCCAAAGTCCATGGATTTAGAAAACAAGCCATGGATTTTGGAAACAACACATTGATTTGAAAATTGGTTTTATAAATCATTCAAAATAAATACTTTGAAATTTAAATTATGAATTTCATCAAAATATTTGGAAATATTATTCAAAAATATATTTCTTTTCCCAAATATTTTGTGACAAAATAAAGTATTTAAAGGATGATGAAAACCAAAAAACGACAGAAATAGAACTCAAAGGCAGAGCAATCAGATTTAAGAGGGCAGTTAGCTGATTTTGTAAAAACAGTTTCAAACATGTTTCCAGATTTCAAGGGCATGAAGATCAGTCTAAGACACCTAGCATCAAAAGATCAACAAATTAAAGATCAAACAACAGATTTCCAGCAGTCAGTGAACCAATTCCAGATTTCAATGCACAATACTTGCAGGCAGTTCAAAGTTTCCAGTAGATAAATTAGAGATATTATTTTATCTTTAGTTTATTATGCAGAATTTTTCCAGAAATAGCCACAATCAGCAACTATTCACTTTAAAGTCTGAACAGAAGATCAGAAATAGTATGGACTTCCTATTACTTAGTTATATTTTGGAAATATCTACATGTTTTTGGTAGATATTATTTGTAATAAATTTTATTCATATTTTTCCAGAAATTATTAGAGAATATTTTGTAAATCAATTCCTTTTTGGAATCTGATATTAGTTTAGCAGAAAATTTATAAATATGTTGTAATAAGACTTATAAGTGGTTGGGACTTGTTTGAAGAAAATGACTTGTATTGTAAAGCAGCTCACAGAGCCACCATTGATCAGATTTTCAGTAATGCAGTGCAATCATTACAGGATTCTTGTGTCATTTTTATTGGTGAAGTGCATCTCTCTTTGTCAATTTGTTTTCTTTTCATTCTCATATGTGATTCTAAAATCTGAAATATTCTAAGAAGGTAAAGAACAGAATTTGTTTGAATGTACACTCTATTTGGCTTAAGAATAATTTTTATGTTTTCCACTAAAAATTAAAATCATAATTCTTAACTGCTCTGTTTTTAATTGGATTTATAAATCTTTTCCTCTCCTTCACACCATAAATCTTAAAGGATCCAGTGAATTTGCCTAACCTGCCCTGTAAGTTTAGCCTGTAAACTCTATATTTGATCATCCCAAACCTGTGACTCCATTTGCCCAATGGCCTTTCTTCCCAGTTTCAACCCAACAACACAAAAAACCTAAACCTAAACTTAATAGCTAGCTTAACACCTTCAGTCAAACAAATCTAAATCATAAAGAGAGATCCCTCTCTGAAACTGGAAGGGCTAGATTCCTAGCTTCCAAAGTGGTTATGTGGTTACCTCTGATTTTTTTGCAGCCTCAAAAATTACAGAGTGATAACAGTCGCCAGAGAGCATTTTCTAGACTAGAGAAGGATGTGGGATGATTTCATGCATGAGAAGAAGAGTGTAGCAGCTTCTGTAGAGGTGGATGAGTTCGCCTCCAGATTTGACACGGAGTTTGCCTTAGTGGTGAGCCTTGCCACTAGTGTCACGTCTTCTCGTGTGTGGTTTGTAGACAGTGGAGCTTCCTGCCATATGACTGGAGTGAAACAACACTTCATGAGTCTCATAGAGGATGATATTGACTTGGAGGTTGTGCTTGGAGATAACTCCAAGGTCAGAGCAGCAGGAGTGGGGACAGTATCCTTTCAAAGGGAGTCATCACCTCCTTTGAAAGTGATAGATGTTCTTTATGTTCTAAGGATGAAGAACTTGATTTCAGTCTCTAGTATTGAGGACAAGGGATATGAGGTGGTGTTCTAAGGAGGACAAGTGCTCAAATATCCCAAGGAATCTAGTATCGAGTCTATAGAGTGATTGGAGTCCACAGTGGGAGACTCTACAGGTTCATGTTTCAACCTACTAGAGCCTTAGTGGCGCAAACCAACAATAGTGAGTTATGCAAGATATGGCATAGGAGGATGGCCCACTTGCACCATGGAGCATTCAAGATGCTAAGGGAGATGGTTACAGGTTTACCTGAGTTCAACACTAAGCATCATGATGTGTGCAGGGGGTGTGCTTTGGGAAAGTACACTAAGACACCTTTCCCAAGCAATGACAGCAGAGTAGCAAGTATCCTAGACTTAGTACACTCTAATGTGTGTGGTCCTATGTCTCATGTATCATTGAACAGACACGATTACTTTGTGACATTCATTGATGACTACTCCAGGAAGACCTAGATTTTCTTTCTAAAGGCCAAGGATCAAGTCTTTAAGAGGTTCCAATAGTTTAAGGCTCTTGTGGAGAACCAGATGAGGAAGAAGATCAAGGTGTTGACATCAGAAAATGGGGGTAAGAATACCTCCAAAGAGATGAAGGAGTTTTGTAGGAGTGCAGGCATTAAGACATAGTACATAGTGCCTTATAACCCCCAGCAGAATGGGGTGGCAGAGGAGAAGAACAGGGCCATAGTGGGTGCAACTAGAGCTATGTTGCATGATCAGAGGCTACCTTTCTTTTTATGGGTCGAGGCGTGTAACACTACAGTGTATCTGCAGAACAAGAGCCCACATAGAGTCTTGGGGAGTAAGACTCCCGAGGAGGCTTTTTCTGGGAAGAAGTCTGAGATTGGGCACATCAAGATTTTTGGGTGCCTTACATATTCACATGTCCCTAAGGAGAAGAGGATGAAGTTGGAACCCACTACAGAGAAGGGTATCTTTGTGGGTTATAGTGAGACTAGCAAGGCCTATCGTATATACATTCCTGTGTAGAGGAAAGTTGTCCTAAGGCGAGATGTGAGATTTCCGGAGGAAAGGGCCTTGAGGAGGTCTCCGGAGGTTGATCGGGTAGAGAAGCAGGCTCCTTAGCAGGGGGCACACCAAAGGTATCAAGATATTTAAGTGGTACAACAAGGTCAGGAGGATCACCTACTTATGCAGTGACAAGTTCACAGAGTCCAGTATCACTGAGCATAGGATCTCAGAGTACAAGTTTACCACAAACCAGAGGAGGGGCTTCCTCATCAGGAGTATATGCTCTAGTGGAGGATTTTCCCTTACCAGTAGAGGAGCCTACTAAAGGAAAGAGGAAGCCAAAATGGCTTTGAGAGACCTTGAAGGAAGCACAGGAGGTAGTGGGGAAACCCAAGTGGGCAGTGAGGGAGAGCATACCACCATAGAGGTTGGGTGGCTATGTGGAAAATGTTGTGTAGATTGAGCCAGGTAGCTACAAGGAGGATGTTAGTCAACAGATCTAGAGGGATGCCATGGTGGAGGAGTATGTCTTCTTCATGAAGAATGATGCGTGGGAGATAGTATCGAGACCTGAGGGGAACTCAATGGTGACTTCCAAGTAGCTCTACAAGATCAAACATGTTGTGGATGGAAAGGTGGAGAATTTCAAAGCTCGTTTTGTGGCGCAGGGGTTCTCATGGGTAGAGAGAGTTGACTATGAGGAGACCTTCGCACCAGTTGCTCGTTATACCTCCATTAGAGCAGTGATATCTATAGCAGCTGAGATGGGTTGGAGGATTCACCAGATGGATGTGAAGACCGCCTTTCTCAATGGGGTCATACAGGAGGAGGTGTACATTGAGCAGCCACAGGGCTTTGAGGTGCATGGGAGAGAGTCTCATGTGTGTAGGCTTAAGAAAGCCTTATATGGACTGAAGCAGGCACCGAGAGCATGGTACGAGAGGATAGATACCTACTTGCAACAGATGGGTTTCCAAAAGAGTGATGCAGATCTGAACCTATACTTCATCATGGTTGGTGATGATCCACTCATTCTGGTTCTGTATGTGGATGACTTGTTTATTATAGGAGAGGAGAGACTCATCCAGCACTGCAAGAGGGACCTTGCTTCAAAGTTTGACATGACTGATATGGAACTGATGCAATACCTTTTGGGGTTGGAGGTTTGGCAGGAGGATGGGCATATCTTCTTGGGCCAGGACAGATATGCAAGGGACATATTGAGGAGATTTTGTATGGAGGATTGCAGGCCTATGGCTACTCCAATAATCACCAACAAGAAGAAGTTGCATTCTTCTGGTTACAAGTTGGTGAACCCCACTTTATGTCATCAGTTGATTGGTTCGTTGATGTATCTGGTCAACACTATCGAATATATATTTCGTAGTCAACACCTTGAGTCAGCTTATGATGGAACCTAGGAGAGTGCACTCGGTGGTTGTGAAACATGTGTTGAGGTACCTATAGGGCACAGTGGACTATATTCTGGACTATATTTGAGGAGTCATGTTGACAGGTTGTACCGACTCAGACTAGGAAGGAAGTGCTAGTGACCGAAAGAGTACTTTCGAATGTTGTTGTTTCATGTTGGGTTCAGCAATTATGTCATGTTGGAAAATCAAGGAAATTGTAGATTCTCCTTGCTTGATAATTACTTGTGATATTGGTTGGCCTTTTATTACTTTATTATTTATTCTTCATCAAGCAATTACTAAAACATAAAATGCCTGAAGATTACAAGAACATAAAGAACACAAGATATAAGCCAAGGCAAAACCCCATAACTGGGGAAGACCCAAACAATCCTCTTCTTATTGAATCGGGTCAAAATGAGACCTCCAAGACCCAAAGACCAAGATCAAGATTCCCTCCAAGCACCAAGTCAACCCTCCAACAAAATTTCTTCCAAACAAGTCAAAGTCCATCAAAGTCAACAAAGGTCAAACTCTTCAAAATCTACTTCAATCAAAGTTTCGGTCCTCTACTTCAGGTCTGCAGTTCGGTCCTGCAACTCTTGGCCCTCCAAATCACACAGCAAACCTAATTTCTATACACAGTTGGGAAGAAAAAGATCAGATTTCAAGTCTTCTTCCTTCGCTTTTTACTTCTTTTCTCCTTGACCTTCTCTCTTGAATACCTTCTTATCTAGTTGTAGATCGAACTTGATGAATGTCTATCCAAATGAGTTGAAGTCCCTTCCTATATATAGTCATCTAGGAGAGCAAAAAGGTGCCCCAACAGGGCCGACTTGGTGTTGGAGGACAAATGGACTTTTCATGACTCAAAAATTAATATTTTTCTTTTGTTACAAAGAGTCCAAATGGGACTTTAATATATGACAAATATTCTTCTTGACTCAACAATTCCTAGAAGCATGAAGAACATGCTTAACCTAGATTTGAGCATGAAACCCATGCTTGAACAAATAATTTTTTTTCTTCTTTTATATAAAATACAAATTGATACAAGTATAAAAATAAATATGAAGACCGGACCTAGTTACTTTTCCAACACTCCCTCTTAACTAGGGAGGTATTCATAATGACTCAACAGGTCTATCTCAAGTTGAAATGTTCACATAAGAAGGGATCCGGATTGATAAGCATCAATGATGATAGTATAATCATAGCCAACATTGTCACATTACCAAGGTCTTGACAAGTACATTCTATCTCTCCACAAGATCATAGCACAATGCTAGGAGGCATTCCATGGGACACCACACCACCTCACCGAGGTACATACTCCACCTAGGATACTATTGATTTTCGGTAGCATCGAATGTGCTCTAGCTCCAAAATTTGGTGGAGGGGCTAGAACATATGAGATCTCCAGAACCCATAAATCGTTTGCAGAAATTCCACCTGGATGAGGAGTTATTAAAATAATTAATATTTTTAATGGGTTCCTAAGTCTAAACTTAGGAAAATAAAAATATTAATGTGTATTAATAAGAATATGGGTGAGAAACTTCTAAGTGACAAGGATCAAGTCTGTTTTAATCTTAGTCGTTGATTAGAGATTAGATCACGGCCGTTGATTCATCAACAGGAAAAGTATAAGAGGAGGCTTGAGGGTCAGTTGGAGATACACCAAGAGATCAAAGAGTTCAATTTTTTTGGGGCGTGGTTTGCTGAGAAAGTCAAGCTAAGTGATCTGAGTTGCAGTGAGAGGGGCAGTTCGGCAAGGACTTCCGTCCAAGGCCGAGGATACATAGTAGAGAGGCAAAGCAGCAGCAGGAGAGACAACGTAGCTCCAAAGAGGGTGACGCAGTTCCTTAGAGACAGTGTTGGGGTTTTCTGTGGAGCAGAGAGTGCAGCAGTTCAGCATATTGACTTCTAAGCAAGGGAGGCTCACTAGCAGGGTGACGCAGCTCCTAGAGGAGGTGAAGCAGTTCCAGCGCAGAGCTTGGAGCAGCAATCGCTACCCAGAACTGGGAACAACATTTGTCCTCTGTGGGATTTGATCATCTAGTTGCTGCAATTGTCAAAATATTTGTCTCCGGATAGAGGTACTTCTGCCAGGTTTATTCTTTGTTGGGTGAGCCGGATTTGGCACCCTAGTTGTATTCAGAAATCTGCTTAATAATACAAACCCTCTATATGTTGCACCAGTTTTCCCGAATTGGGTTTTTCTGGGGACGATTGTCCAAAAATAACGGTGTCCCTTGTGTGATTGTCTCAGTTTATTTCAGTTCATGATCTGTATGTATGTGTAGGCTGCAATAGTGTTTTTCATCGTTGTTTAAATATTTAAATAACTTGTTGAATGTAAATAACAAGTAAGAGATGATAAACCAATGATTGCAGTAGGATTTCTGATGTGTAGATTCAGAAATTCTCACATGGTATCAGAGCATTGCAGATCATAGGAGACTGAAGACACCAACCGAGAAATCCAGAGAATTTGCTGCAGAGAAGCAGTTGTCCCGAGTGACAGCGTTGTTTTAGAGGCAGAGGAGTAGTTGCAGGAGTGATGCAGTGCCTGCGTCAGCTTTCCGAGCCTACAGAGGGTGACACAGAGCCAGAGAGGAGCCCACACAGTGACTGTGTCAGCTCTCTGGGCCAGCGCAGAACTTGAGAGGTTCGAATCAGTCAGTTGTCGGGGCTGAGGAAGCAAAGCAGATTCAATTTGAGGAGCTGGTGGGATGCTGGTTCTATTGGTGCAGAACAGTGTCTGTGGAGACAGAGCCGAGGTAGAGGGAGTCACTGACTTGACAAATTTCTAGCCAAAGAAATCTAGATCCGAGTTGCAGCAGCAAAGGAGGATTGGAGAGGAAGTGATTCGATAGTTGGCGGGAGGATTTCCGTGAAGGAAATTAGGACTTAGATGGAGTCTAGAGGAGCTTGTTCCTTAGAGGATTTCTAGCGCCAAAGAAATCCAGATCCAAGTCTTGCTAGATTGACAGCAGGAGAGGGAGAAGAGAACCAGTCCTATTTTTTGAGTAGAGATGGCAATGAATGGGTTGAGGGATCAGGACCGATTGGATGGAGCATCCAATTTTGTCATCTAGAAGGCCAGGATCCTGGCAATCCTAGACAAACATCGCATCAAGGACTATGCCTTGAAGGTAGTTAGTGAGTCGATCAACGCTGATCCATTGAAGAAGTACGAGGAGGCCCAAGCTAAGGCCAAGTGCATGATCCTAGACGAGGTCAAAGATCATGTAGTACCACACATTGCTAAGAAGAACATAGCAAGGGAGATGTGGGAGGCGTTGACCACCTTGTATCAGGGCTCTTCCATCCAACGGAAGATGCTATTAGAAAATCAGCTGAGACAATACCAGATGCAGAAAGGAGAGGAGATCAATCCCTTCCTTCTCAGGTTGCAAAGGATTCGCGACCAGTTGACTTCCGTGGGGTCTACACCAGATCCTGAGTTCATGGTTAGGACTGCCCTAAATGCAGTCACCGAGGACTAGGAGACTTTTGTCCAAAGTATCTTGGGCAGAGCACTCTCCCTAGTTGGGAGGAGATGTGGGCAGCTCTTTGACAAGAAGAACTCAGGAGGATGACCAAGACAGGGAGTAGCGGAAAGGGAGCCTGGGTCAAGAAGGAGGAGGAGGAGGATGCAGCTCTCGCATCGTCGGGATAGCAAGGGCAGTAGAAGAGAAAGAAGAAGGAAATTACCAAGGTCATATGCTTCAACTGTGGGGATCTGGGACATTATGCCACTTAATGCCCCCGGAAGAAGGGCAAGGGGGAGGCTTCTGAATCAAAGGTTTCTTCAACGAAAGCGAACAAGGAAGGCGAGGATGATGATTGTGCCATAAGTGCTCATGCACCTCTGGAGAAGAGGCGGGGTGACATCGAGTTGTAGTCAGGAGGACTACATGTAAGGGCAGGATCCTTGAGGTGCCCAAACTCTTGGATCACATATAGCTACGAGAGCCCTTAATGACAGTAGCAAAGTGACGGTTGTCGGTTGGAGCGAGGTGTGATGGAGCGACAGTGGCAGAGCTAGAGTATCAAATTCTGAGGCAACGCAGTGGATGTTGTAGCAGTGCGAAAGGCACAGAGCAGTTTGCAGCAGTGAAGTGGCTGCAGAGGGTCAACACAGATTAGCAGCAGAGGTAGCTTCAACATCACGAGGCATCCATATCGACCAGGATGTCAATGTTTGGGTGAGTTTTCAGTTGCTTACTTCTCAGCAACTGAGTTGCAGTGCAACAGTCAGTGGCAGTGCTATGGGCAACATGATGCAGCATTTTGAGAGGGAGCTGCAGTACAGATGTAGCAGTGACAATGGCAGAGTCATGGGCATCAATACAGGAAGAAGCAGTGCAATGGATGAAGGGCAGCAGGCCAAGCATCAGCAGCACAGAGGACCGATGCAGTGGATCACTGTGATGCTTCTAGTTGGGAGTATTGCTAGAGCACATTCCTCGCTAAGAGGGAGTGTTGATTTTGGGTAGCATCGGATGTGCTCTAGCTCCAAAATTTGGTGGAGGGGCTAGAACACATGAGATCTCCAAAACCCATAAATCGTTTGGAGAAATTCCACCCGGATGAGGAGTTATTAAAATAATTAATATTTTTAATGGGTTTCTAAGTCTAAACTTAGGAAAATAAAAATATTAATGTGTATTAATAAGAATATGGGTGAGAAACTTTTAAGTGACGAGGATCAAGTCTGTTTTAATCTTAGCCGTTGATTAGAGATTAAATCACGGTCGTTGATTCATCAACAGGAAAAGTATAAGAGGAGGCTTGAGGGTCAGTTGGAGATACACCAAGAGATCAAAGAGTTTGATTTTTTTGGGGCGTGGTTTGTTGAGAAAGTCGAGCTAAGTGATCTGAGTTGCAGTGAGAGAGGCAGTTCAGCAGAGGGACTTCAGTCCAAGGTTGAGGATACATAGAAAAGAGCCAAAGCAGCAGCAAGAGAGACAGCGCAACTCTAGAGAGGGTGACGCAGAATCTAGAGGGGTTGATGCAGTTCCTTAGAGGCAGCGCTGGGATTTTCTGTGGGGCATAGAGAGCAGCAGTTCAGCATATCAACTTCTGAGCAAGGGAGGCTCACTAGAATGGTGATGCAACTCCTAGAGGAGGTGACGCAGTACCAGTGCAGAGCTTGGAGGAGCCATCACTGCCCAGCACTGGGAACAATATTTGTCATCTGTGGGGTTTGATCATCCAATTGCTAGAATTGTCAAAATATCTGTCTCCGGATAGAGGTACTTCTGCCAACTTTATTCTCTATTGGGTGACCCGAATTTGGCACCCTAGTTGTATTCAGAAATTTGCTTAATAATACAAACCCTCTATATGTTGCACCGGTTTTCCCTAACTGGGTTTTTTCCGGGGACGATTGTCCAAAAATAATGGTGTCCCTTGTGTGATTGTCTCAGTTTATTTCAGTTCATGATCTGTATGTATGTGTAGGCTGCAATAGTGTTTTTCATCGTTGTTTAAATATTTAAATAACTTGTTGAATGGAAAGAACAAGTAGAAGATGATAAACCGATGATTGCAGTAGGATTTCTGATGTGTAGATTCAGAAATTATCATAGATACCTAGTGTATGTCCTCCACCAAACCATTTCCTTCAAGGAAATGTCTGTCCACTGGACCATTCTTTATCCAAGTCCATGTACTTGACTTAAGATCTCCATCCTTATCCATCACAGTACATGACTCAAGAATGTCTGTCCAAGATGCTTATCCAATCCACCATTCTCCTTATCCATACCCATGTACTTGACTTAGGATATCAATCCTAATCCATCACAGTACCTGACACAAGGAGAACCAGTGTCCAACCTTACTCCCTCTCAACTTGAGAGGAGAAATCCATGCTCACTCCCTCTCAAATAGGGAGAGTGCATCAACAAGTCTCAGCTTGTGTCAAAAGTACTCATACTTCCCTTACATCAACTACCTGCAATTGTTGTAGCTTCCTCAACCAACCCTCTTATCACTGAGTTTGCTCATCTTGCAACTTCTTGAACTAGGGCTCCAAATCTGCCTCCTAACAGTCCATGATCTTGTACTTGAGGTCTTCACTTACTGCATCCTGTACTGTGTCCAACACTACTTCCTGCCTTGAAGATAATCCATCACATAGTTCCTTCAACTGATTGATTACAATACAAGGTTAGCCAATCTATTGTTCAGTCAACCTTGAACACACCTTGGCTGACCTTCCAATCAGTCTCTATTAGTCAACGCAGCTCCATAGACTCAAATAATTTTGCCCTCTAGCTACTATTCTCATTTTCCAAAATAGCCAACTCTTCAGGGTCTTCAAATGAACCTTCGTGTTAGTCTTCTAGTTGCCTCTTAGATGACTGTCCTTAGGGTTTCTATACATAGCCTCTAACTGTCCTATTGTTGCTTCAAATCGACAGTCCTTAAGGCATCAATCAAACTGCCTTTCAATAGTGACTTAGCTGCTCCAAGATTACTATGATAAGGTCTTCCAAGAATAACCCACTTGATAGTGAATGTCCACTGCTTCACTGTCCTTACGGTTTTCACAAATCTACCCACGCAATAGTGATTCAACTCTTGCACTCACTATACATAGAGCTTCTTCAAGTCTGCCCTCTAAACAATCCCCAGATCTAAGCCTGCACCATTTAGCCCTGTCTAGGGTTTCCTTGTACCTGCAAAACACAATAGAAAACCCTCACGAAAGGACCCTCTTCCTGCGCAGTTGCCACAGAGAGATGTGACCTTGTTTTGGAAGGCCTACTAGGCAACTCAGCCTCCAAAACAGGCCCTTCTTTCAATTTGCAATTACACAAAAGTCTCGTTCCTTCTTGACTATGAGAATCCTCCTTTTGCTCAAAACCAGCCCTCTAGACTTTGGCCAAATGTCCTTCTCAGATTTTCACTTAGGGCACACAAGGAACACCTACTTGCTGCCCTCCAACAACCACAAGATGCTCCAACAATCTGTCCAATCTTGGACCTTCTATCCACTAGCAAACATCAACATAAGACTCATTCAACATACCTTAATTAGTTTCCTTATGCTACCTCTTAAAGTTTCGGCCTATGCTAGATTCTGAAGTCTAACGTGGTACTAGTTAGGGCTAATGTTTGCCCTAATTCTGCCCTCAAAACTTTGCAAATTCTCCTCAAGAGATCCTCCTCTTCTGCATTGTCTCTAGGCCTTATTTCGCATTGTTGTTCTAGCTTGATCAGACCTCAAACCAACCCTAGACTAGGGCTCGGTCCCTCCGCTGTAGAAAACTTCGACCTAGTTTCAAAGAAATTTGCACCATAAAGTTTGCACAAAACATGCCCAGAATGCACCTCCTTCCTTCGCTGCTAGCTCTTACCTACTCAACCTAACAGTCACAAGAAGAAAACACGTCAAACAAACCCTCTCCTTAACTTCACTAGGCTTCCTGTATCTGTGGCTCAATCACAGAGATGATCTTCTTATTTCATTGCAAGAACAAGTCCTTCATGAGCATGACTAGATTTCATAATACAAAACCCAACTTACTCCTTGAGAACTTCGATCTTTCTTGGTTAAAGTCTTCTAGAAAAATTTCATTACAATGAATCAGATCACAGCCTCCTTAGCAGCCCATCTCGGCCTTCAAGTTCAGCCTTCACATGGACTACATCTCAATTTCTCTCTTACATCTTCTCAGTCTCCTTGAGAGTCTCAGAAAGAATTTGTATTGCTATCAAATTTTGGAGGAGATGACAAACATCACTGGTGTATGCATATCACTTAGGAATTAATTCACATTACTGAACCGTGGAGAAACTTGCATCAAAATACCTTCAAATCGTATGGTAACTCAGATCATTGTACAAGTGTAGCATAGTCAAGGTGTAGCATCTTGTCATAGCTTGGATATAAATATCAATCACTGTTTTAGGCTTGAATCCAATAGTTGTTCCAAAACTTTGTATCTCAGTCATATCTTGGAGGAGGTGACTTGAAAACCTTTGCATAAAAGAAACAGTGCAGATTACAGTCATGCATCGTATACATGGAATACATACCTTTCATCATTGTAAAGTCAAGGATCTTGCATTAATGTTCTATCATGCCTTTTGCATCATGTTGGAATACCGTGGAACAAAGTTGCATCAAATCATAGACTTTGGGTTTCACCAAACCACAAAACTTCTTATTTGGATCATAATAGAATCATAAGGGAAGTAATTTGGACTGCGTCAAAATTTCAGGAGAAAAGCTCGGACTCCATCAAAAGGTAATCTCAAAAACTTGTATTGACCAGCAGCATAACTTCTACCAAAAACTTGCATTAACTCAAATCATAGGCTTCTCAGAAACTCATATCAGGGAGCTTGCATTATTTCTTCAGAACGAACCACTTTAGAGACATGCCAACAAGAGCGATCTTCAAACTGTCTTTGCTTCACCTTAGCTCTGATACCATGTTGGAAAATCAAGGAAATTGTAGATTCTCCTTGATAATTACTTGTGACTTTTTAGAGAGATTTTTCGGCGAAAATCACATGGAATACCATTTGTTGACGCGTTTCGAACCAACAAGTGTGGTTCATCGTCAGGACAAGTTGAAGAAACAGATCCAACTAAGCAAGTTAAATAGGCAGAACGGAGCCTCCTGACCAACGGCTAGTTTGACTCTAGGACCGGGGTCAAAAATATTTTATTAGCTTAGTTAGTAAGAATTAGGACTAAAACATATTATTGAAGGGTACTTAGTTCACAAATATTAATAAAAATTAGAAATTAGTTAAATAATGGACCCTAAAAGCAATATATAAAATAATCTTATTTAAAAATATTATTAAAAATTATAAAATAATAATAAATAGATGCATCAAAGACCTAACAAATGTCAAAACGAGGTTAGGTTAGTTAGGAAAAAATTAGTTAAAAATATTCAAAATAAAACTAATAAATAGATAAATGAAAATTAAATTAAAAATAAATAAGTAAATAAATCAATAAATAAATTAGTTACTACGAAAAACATAAAAATAATAATAATAATAATAATAAAATAGTAAATAAATAAAATAAGTCAAAATAAAATAAAAAATACTTGTGACATTTGTTGGCCTTTTATTACTTTATTATTTATTCTTCATCAAGCAATTACCAAAACATAAAATACATGAAGATCATAGGAACACAAAGAACACAAGATATAGGCTCCAAGCCAGGGGAAAAGCCCACAACTGGGGAAAACCGCCCACAACTGGGGAAAACCCGAACAATCCTCTTCTTATAGAATCACATCAAAATGAGACCTCCAAGACCCAAAGACCAAGATCAAGATTCCCTCCAAGCACCAAGTCAGCCCTCCAACAAGATTTCTTCCAAACAAGTCAAATTCCATCAAAGTCAACGAAGGTCAAACTCTTCAAAATATGTTTCAGTGAAAGTTTCATTCCTCTACTTCAGTCCTACAGTTCGGTCCTACAACTCTCAGCGCTGCAAATTGCACAGAAACTCTAATTTCTTCAAACATGTGGGCAGAAAAAGATCAGATTTCAAGTTTTCTTCCTTCGCTTTTTACTTCTTTTCTCCTTGACTTTCGCTCTTGAATACCTTCTTATCTAGCTGCAGATCGAACTTGATGAATGTCTATCCAAATGAGTCGAAGTCCCTTCCTATATATAGTCATCCAAGAGAGCGAAAAGGTGCCCCAACAGGGCCGACTTATCGTGGCAAGGCCGACTTGGTATTGGAAGACAAATTGACTTTTCATGACTCAAAAATTAATATTTTTCTTTTGTTACAAAGAGTCCAAATGGGACTTTAATATATGACAAATATTCTTCTTGACTCAACAATCCCTAGAAGCATGAAGAACATGCTTAACCTAGACTTCAGCATGAAACCCTTGCTTGAACAAATAAAAAAAAATCTTCTTTTGTATAAAATACAAATTGATACAAGTGCAAAAATAAAAATGAAGATAGAACCTAGTTACTTTTCCAATATGTTATGGTTCAGTGGGAAGTAGAGATCAGTGGCATTGACCTCAGCAGAATCTGAGTATATTGCAGCTAGTCAGGCCATTTGGCTTCGCAAGATGATATGTGGCTTATTTGGTCAAAGGCTGAGACCAACTACGATATACTGTGATAATCAGAGTTGCATTAAACTCACGAAGAATCCAGTATTTCATGACCGGTCAAAGCACATAGAGATCAAGTACCACTTCATCAGGGATTGGGTTTAGAGAGGAGCAATGAGGCTTTAGTATATATCCATTGATGAATAGGTTGCAGATATTCTCACCAAGTCATTGCCAAGGGGCAAGCATGTGTATTTCAGAGACAGGATGGGAGTGGTAAGAAACACCTTCCCCAGTAAGACGGAGTGTTAAAAATAATGTACAAAGGAGGTGTTTCCTAGTGCATTAGCCTTTTTGCCTAGGAAGACACTTTAATTACCTTTTTGGCATGTGACTTTATGGGTTATATTAAAGTCATGGTGAAAAAGTCACTTTATGTGGTACATGTACTAGGTACTTTATATTAATGTCACTTTATGTCTTAAAGTGACTTTATGAGAAAAAGTACTAAAGTACCTTTTAATATTAAAGTTACTTTCTATTTTTAAGTTAACTTTATGTGGAGAAAAAGGTACAAGGTACAAAACATTAAAGTGACTAGGGAGTTCATTAAATGAGGGGGACCACATGAGAAAGGGGGTCAAGTGAGGGAAATGATCTCCACCATTGATCTCATGGGCTGAGATCTAATCTCAGCCCTTGATCAATAGGGTTAGGGTTCTCCTATCTAATGGGAGATAAAAAGGGAGAAAAAGCTATTGGGCTCGTTCATTCTTCATGAGCACTTTTAGAGGAGCGGAGCAAGGAGAAAGAGGAGACTTCCAAGCAGAGATTGCACAAGCAGCTGGAGGAGAGAAAGACAGCTTAAAGGGGAGTTCAGTGAATCCCAAGCAGTGATTTCTGCTCAAAACATGAAGCAGACTTAAATTCTTCAGCATAAATTTCGGGTGGCTAAGGACAGGGTCAAAGCCGGTTTTGCGGGGATTCACTCAGTTGTAAATCTATTTGACAGACCCTCATTCCATGGCATAAAAAAGGGGTCCGTGGCACGAGTTTTAAGGCTGAGTAAACAGCCTAACTGAACACGCAATTTGTGGTAAAGTTGCTGAGTTCCAGCTCAAGAAATCGAGGGTTTCACAGGTTGAGCAAAGGCTGAAATTCTTGGAAATATTTGCAGACTTGTGACACATATTCCAGACAGAGATTGTTGGAGCAAAGGTTTAATTTCTCAATGAAAAAGTAGGTCTGTCAGAGGCTCATCATTCTGAGCAGCAGTTTGATTTCGTCAAGGAGTCTGGCACATACTTCAAGGGAGATAAGTACTTGAAGTATCTTACATGCTGTGTAAAAATTTTCTTGAGAACTAGCTAATAAACCTCTCTTAGTACTGGTTTTCCCCATTGTGGGGTTTTTCCAAGGTCACTGTTGACCCAAAATCATTGTGTAAAAAGTGTGTTAAATTCTGTGCGCTTGTCAACTTGTGTTCTTATCAGCTGAAAAGACAAATGAAGTAGGGTAGTCCTGAATGTTTCAAAAGAATTTGTATTAAAAGTTTACATATCAGTTAACTTGTTTGCAAAAATTTCTACATTTTGGCCTCTCAAAAATGGGCTTGGGCTCAACTTGAATCGATGTTTAAAGTCCTACGCAATCTCTTTTATCCTTAAAACCTCATCTAAAGATTTATGGGAAGTGATAGTGTAGACTCTAGAGGGTGAAGAAGAAGAGTGATAAAGGGTGACAAGGCCCCTAGCCGTCACAACCAAGTTTCAGATTTGTGCCAAAGTATTGGCAACAATCCATGTTCAGTGTTCACTACTCTTGTTGGGTTCCATCCAAGTTTGTGTACTAGTGCCTAGAGAAAACACTCAAAAAAAAAATTGCCAACAATGCCAATGATAAAAGTTTCCACATAGTTAATTGAACCTCTTCTATAGTCTACAAGAGAAGGAAGGCCTAGGTATTATTAAAACTAAGTTTCACGGTACAAGAAAACTGAAACGCATATCCGAAATGGGAAAGTGCTGGGAATGACACCCCAAAAAAATTTTATATATATATTCAGAAAATTATACCAAAATTTTGAAAGAAAGCATTTAAGTTTTAACATTATAATTTAGAATGGCAAGCAATGTGGATCTGGCTGATGTGCCCTCGCTCGATCTCATGATTGAGTTGCTATATCAAATGAAATGCTCCAACAAGCTAGATAATCGACTCATTTTAGTCATTCTGGATCAACCAAATGGCAACGAAGGTAGCAGTGAGCATGGGGTGGATGGAAATTGCTCCGTCGTGGAGATTATTATGGTTACAGACTTCGCGGAAGATTTTGAGCGTGAAACGGTTGGATACAATTGCAGAGGAGAGCACTCTCACCAACGACAAGGTCGTGGTTTGGCTTCAAACTACTTTTGATAATGTCTGCAAATTGGAGCCAGTGTCTAAAGTTGATTCAGATCTAGCCAGTATTGTTTCACTTCTTTGGTTTTCTTGGGGCCGTAAGGCCCGATTTGGGTTTACACAATCTGAGTAGCTCTCCGAATGGCACAGATCTGCAGAACAATGAAAAAAAAAACCCTCGTACTAACCAATCTATGATAAGAGATGGGTCAGAAGAATCCAAACAGGGGAAGGACTTTCAGATCTTCATTAAGACACTTAATGGGAAGTCCTCCCTATTTTGGGTTTCACGTCTAGATTATGTGGCAAATCTCAAGCAGAATATAGTGAATTGGTTGGGATATCATGTAGATATCTGATACGCAACTTCTCCTTCATGAAGGGAAGCAACTACAAGATTACAACATCGCAAGAAATTCCGCCATTGGCTTAAATCTAAGGCTGTGAGGGGGTGCTTCGGGAGCTAGAAACTTAGGAGGCTTTGTCTCTTACAATGATGCGGTGCTGGGAAAAGGCTCTGATCCATCATATCTACCACAATACAATCCTAGACCTTACATTATTGAACAACAACAACAAGCACTTGCCATGGAGGTAAACCTAACAGAGGTAAATCGACTTTTTTTTATTCTTCAATCTAGGGCAGTGATTTGCATATCCAATGGTTTTTGGCCCATATCTGATGCATCAGTGGCTTTTTACAACCTATATTAAAATCTGCAACATATACCTATGCTCAAAAGTTTTCTTCATTGTTCAATTCAATACCCAGGAAGATGTGGAGAGCATTGAAAGAAGGGCCCTAGTTTTGGGGAAATGCAGGGATCTTCATTACCCCTTGGTTCCCAGATTTTGATGCCACAAAAATGGTGGTCTCAACAATGCCAATATGGGTGAGGCTACCAAACCTTCCCCTTCCTTTCTAGCATCACAAAGTTCTTGAGGAAATTGGGAACACCCGGGGGTCATTCAAAAACATGGACCTCGAGAGAATGGAGAAACAGTTATTTACTTAAGTCAGAATCTATGTAGAAATAGATCTAAGTAAAGGTCTACCCGATTGCATTCAGTTGAAACATAAAGAATTTCAATGGACCCAACTTCTGGATTATGAAAATACGACATTCAGATGCTAACCATGTTTCCAAACAGGACACTTGTAGAACACATGCCCATAAGCAAAAAAGAACCCAAAAAAGAAAAAGGGGCAGGTTCGCAAAACAAAAGGATGGAAACCTTTTGATCTTTACATCATGGAGTTGATCTTTACATCATGGAGGAAGAAGAAGAAGAAATCACGAAGAACTTTCCAAAACAAGAAGAAGGGGATGGTCAAGTTCAGAATGGCAGTGCAACCCACAAGCAAAATGGGACAAAATCAAAAGCGATCCATGAACAAGTACAGCAGAAAAAGGTGGCACACAAAGAGGATGGGATGGTGGGCACAAAGAGAGTTCATGTTTCAGAAAATTCAGACTCAGACAAAGAACTCCCACTGAAGATAACCAGGAGCGATTTGGCAATAGTTCCAGTCAATCCAAACTCAGGGGGATGGTAGAAGGTCCAGAGAAAAAAGGCAAGAAAGAGAAGTTAACTAATTACTATCACACTTAACTTCGTTGGTTTCCATTATTTTTTCAGTTTTTTCTTATGCACATAAGTCGAGAGGCTTCTCTTACTGAATGCGGTTAACATCTACAAAATGTAATTTTTTTCCTTTTTTCAAAAGTTGAATAAAATTACGAGTTTTTTTTCCCTTTGGAAAAAAAATTATAATTTAGAATACAAATACAGATTCATGGATAAATGAGCAAGTGCCAAGTCCAAGGCCCAAGAAAATCATGTCACAAAAAATACCTACATATCATCAAAAGCATTACCTATATTGGGATCTTCATCATCAATATCACCCTCTAAGCATTAAAATAAGATAGAAAAAGCTTAACATGTCAAATGCAGATTTTGTTTGAGGGATGGGTACACTTTTACTAGGTTCATGATATAGGAGTTCAACAATCAATGCCACTAATATTAAGGTACATAGAGGACTTGGTGCTCTTTATTAAATGCTAGTTCCATACCCTCATACACAACAAAATCCAAGGGAAATGTTGCAATCCCCTCAATCCTGAAATTCTAGAGATTATTAAGTCTGCTGGATTTAGAGTGGGATCTAAAATTCTACTTTCTCCATATGAAATACAATGAGGTTGAAACCACTCTCAAACATCCTAAGTCAATTAATGGTAATGTTAAAAATGTAAGTAAATCATCCTTTTACTTAAAGAATTTAACATTACAATTAATTACATAGCATATTCTTAACATTACCATTAATTACGTAGCATTAGTAGGGCCCTAGGGTTGAATATTAGGCTGCCCCACTCATAAATTATTGCTTTTTTTAAATAAGTTGTGTTCATCCCACAAGTGCCATACACACATGTTGTACTGCCCTGCATGTGCCATATGGATGTTGAAACACGATATGTGGATGCTGAAATGTAGGGTTTTGTGCCCAAAACATGTTTTAGCCGACACACCTGTTTCAACAATGTTTTGGGGTTTCCATACCAAAGCATGGTTGGTACTAGGGGGGTCCCATGTTTCCTGCAAGTTAGTATTAAAACAAAGATTGATTCTCAGACTCTTTGTACCAAATGTGTAGTGTTACCCACCAAAAGTAGGTAACCCATAGGAGAAAACTTTTCTCATCCTTAGACAACCAGCTAACCAACAACCCTATATGATCGATACATGAAACAATGCTAGGATCCATCACTACTCGCTCCAATCAGATTTCTCTCTCCATCTAGTATTTATTCCTAAAGGATGGTGGGTCATCTATCAGTAGGTACTTCAACAGTTTTGTAATCATGTGGTTTCACTTAATGTTTCGGAAATACTAACATGGATCAAGAGGTGATCTAGATGATTGGTTGGTCTTGATTGTATTCTTGTCCCCTCACTTCACTTGGGAAGTTAGTCTTTGAATCTAAACCAGTGGGACCTCCACTGAGGCCTTAGGGTTTTAGGAAGCACACTACTGAGGAGGCTTTGATTGAAGTAGCGTGTCTATGGTACCCATAACTACTACTTTCCATCTTTCTTGTTATTTCATCTCCATTCTTCAAGTTGTTGGTCATTGGTCATGGGGATTGGCACCTTCTCATCCTCATCTTTGAGTCTAGGCTGAAAAACTTAACACTGCAAGTTGATTCAGCTAAAAGAAAGTTAAAAGCATAAGATAGCCACAATGAAAGAAAAAGATAAAATGCAAAAGATGGTTGGGACATTTCATTAGTTCATGGGTAAATGCACTGCCCCCCTCATTAGCTATCACCCAATTCGTCGAGCACATGATGGTCCATCTATAAAAAGAACCCTTGTATTGTTCCAACCCTGATGAGAACTAAACCGAATCATCATTAAGGGGTATTAAATGCAAAATCTCAAAAAGCAAGCTTGGGATCCTCAGCTATGCACCCAAGTCAAAGCATATTATAAAGAAGTAAAAGGTGCACCAGAGGGGTGGAAAAAGCAAGCTAAGGAAAGGGGTAACTCATACCTCCACAATTACTCCCTCCTTACATCTATACACTCGAGATGTTGGACCACCATTAGTTGGTCACTTGGCTATAGCACCCTACCCTGAAGTCATTCCCATTATGTTGCCACAGTACTCACACACATTTATGGATTGATGGTTAACCCGAGACCTGTCACTTCCCCTTGGGGGCTAGAAAAACCTAATAGGGTTATCTATCTAACCATCCCTAACATAAGGAGGTAACTTGTTTACGAGACTCAATCCAGATAGATATTTCAAGGTGGTCTTTGTTTGAACTGTTATTGTACCCCAACATTAAGTATGGTCCACTATGTTGAATCCATGGTTATTGTACCTAATAATTGTTGATTTTCACTTGATCATGAGAGGGTTTTATTAGGTGGTTATCATCACAGTAGCAGCTTCCCCTAGAGATTATTTCCCTACTTTCTTAGCAGCATAGCAGAGGCCATTTTACCCATTGCAGAGAGACGGTATGACCTTGCTGATGCAACGTTGCCCATCCTTGGCAGAGTGTTAGGCTACTTAATGACCCCACATGATCCTTGACACTCAGAGGTACCCCCAAATGTTGAAACGTTGATCCCATGAAGCTTGGTGTTGTAGATAGTGATGATGTGCCCAATGGACCCAAGATGCCCCCGGGCTAGCCTTAACACTGAGTGATGGGCATCACTTGTTCTGGAGCCCAGATGATTACAATCATCATTGTGATGATAGGGAAGAGTTGCACATCACTTTTGAGCCCCAACACTTAAGTGAGAGAGTGCCACAACACCTATTTCCCTTTGGAGGGTGACATTGGGCACCATGGATATGACGTCTTGGCATAGAAGCCCTTTGGAGGCACGCCCATGATCTAGGAGCTACTTCTTGGAGTATGGAGTACTCATTCATCCACATAACACCTTTTTGTGGCATTTAAAGCTCATTTGGAGGATGACATCATGCTTGAGGTGGATTTTTCTCCCACACGTGTTGCATTTATGGCATTTTTGTTATGTTTTTGAGCTATGAGGTTGCCTTGTAATCTCTATCATGTGGAACACTTAAAGTAAACTTGTCAATAGAGCTTCTTTACTTGTATCTTTGTAATAACGAGGGAGTTAAGTCTCATACAAATAGAGACTACTCCACTCATTCCATTTCATCGTCACACATTGAATTCTTTTCCTCTCTAAGGGAGTGTGAGCTAGTCTTTTTTGCTACTATAGGCAAGATGTGATCTTTATTGATGTGACTTTCTTGTGGATGTGATTTTTGCATGGAGACATTGTCTTAGGATTGAAACAAGTGCCTTTTTTGGAGGGTTTTGTAAGCTTATTATCTTATCATTGATATTTTAAATGCTAAATGTTTAAAGTACGGTTTCTATTATGCCATGACTAAATTTCTAATTCTTGCTGAAATTTTGCTTCAATAATGCATGTGAAATTCTTCCCTCTCAGGCCTATTACCCACCACCTATGGGTAGCGTACATAGGAGAAAAAATTTCTCCTAGATGGCCCTCAACCGGCAGACAACAGCCCCTTTGTTACGAATAAAATATATATAAATAATGTAAAATAATGTAAACAATAATAATCATTTGGTAAATAATAGTTAAACTAGTAAGTAGGTTGAAGAGGCATGTCTAAATGAGACATGACTCTTCATGAAGAGACACTTGCTTGATATATAAGCAAGCCTCTCGTTCTCATTGTAAATCATTCTTATTCATATATTTAATATAATATTTATATCCTCAATGAATTACTTCATATTCCAAGTCCTCTGGAGTAATTAATTTATAGAAGGAACTTTGTTCGCTTCACCCTTGCAGACACCAGATATATTGATGTGCCATTATCTCTGCCACCTGAGCCAGCCATGTGGTCCCTCGCCCACTGGTTATGATTGTATGTTTGAAGGTGGGCCTTCCAACCCCAAAGGTATGGCTTTTCATTGGTATAGTTGAGTAATTTTCCTTACTTGTCATGGGCACTTTTGGGCATGGATTGGTGGGGGGATTCGGTGGAAAGAGTGAGCTAGGATTGTACTATTGTATCCCCTGCCTGATTATGTGGTTAGCCTTGTATCCTAGTCCTGTGGGATCTCCTTTACTGGCCACTAGCTTTAGGGTTGGAACTACATCGGAAATCCCGACTTTGGTTACGTGGTCCCGCTTCCCGACACCACATACATCACCCCCTTCCACTCATTTTAGCCCTATTCATCTCTTTTACCATTCGGGTCCACATGTGTCCACTGGGACCAAATAGGGTTAGCCTCCCCCTCCCCTTGTCCGCACCTCGGGCGGGCCTAAAACAAATTCCCAGAGGTTGATGCAGCTAAACAAAAAACAAAAAGCATAATTTCACCATTCTCAATAGGAAATGTACCACAAAATGCAAAAGATGGCCGGGACATACAAATTTAGCACGTGGACAAAATCCAAACATGAGCTCTACCCCTTATGCATGGCCATCACTCTGGTTCCTATGGGCCCTAGATGAGCCCCCTCCATCATTAAGGAACCCATGATTGTCCCAACCCCTGGTGGGCGATGAACTGCCCCACCTTAAGGGGGTATCCATTGCTATATACTACACATCATGCTCTCATCCCCTAGAGCCCCGAGCAGTTATGAAAAAAAATCAATCAAAGGCAAAAGGCATATGAAGAAGGGTGGAAAAACAAAGGCCAGGGTAACTCATGTACCACGATTTTCTCCCTCCTACACTCATATGCCTAGGTGTGGGCTTCCCATATTATAGCTACCCTTGTATCGTGACATGTGGTCAAGATGATTCCCCTGATCCCCACTCCATTCCATTACTATATCATTTGCCACCTGCCACCCAAGAGATGTACCACGGACATGGCACCCCACTTTAAAGGTTGAAACCACCTAATAGGGTCCTTGATTAACCCCTATTGAACTTGGAGACACTTGGACATGCCAAAGCCCACTATGGAAGGGCATACCACCATGAAGTGCCCCACTGATTCCATGACTTGTAAGCTCTTTTACTTGATTATTCTAATGATTCGTTGTATTGGAGGCAAGGGGACGCATTGGATCTTTTGCAGGATTGCAAGTGGATCTCCATTTGGGGCTTGGTTTCCCTATACGGGGTCCTAGCCCTCCAGAGGACCACATTGGCACTTGTAGGGTGAGCGTTGAGAGCCATGGGCCTCCACCATATCAGAGAGTACTTCATGGATCCCCAGCACCACTCATTGATTGCTTATGTTCCACCTTTTGGATGAGGATGATGCACCTAGTTCACCATGCACAGTTGGCTCCACACTTGCACCACACACTTGGCAGATGATTTGAGGTCCAGATGAGGGCTTATGTCATCATCCTAGCCCTTGCAGATGGTTTACAAGCACTTTCGATCCACTTGGAGACCCATGAGGATGTCTTTGTGCCCCTCACACCCACTTGGGGGCACCACAGGGATTTGCTTGGAAAATAAAGGGCCAACCCCTTGTCCATTATGTTTGAGGTCCATTCTCTCATCATGGCACACTCAAGACTTCATTAGGCCTCCTCAATGGCCCAACGACTCACTTTATTGATCATTCGACCCTCTTGAGAGGCTTCTTATTATGTTATTGAGCTATCTTGGTGGGATTGTCACCAAGGGATGTTATTATTGCACACTATTTTATCGTTTGGGGCTCAATTAGGCCAAAATAGGCAAATCGAACTCATTAGTGATTGTATAAATAGAAGTGAGATGATTCATTTTCATCATCATCACTTGGATTGGATTAGTATCTCTTATGAAATTTTCGCATTTTTTTTGCTGGGATGAATTTTTGGAGCTTTTCTTGATGCACTATGATGTTTGGATTTCCGTTATTGCCTTTGGAGCTTCTCTAATGCAAAGTTGGCAAATGGATATACTCTCGCTCTCATGTAAGTCAAAATTTTGATGATATTCTTGTTATCTTACTGGTTAACTACATGTATGTTGTTATCTTTATTCTTGTATGGGTTAAACATAATGTGAAATTCTTCTGCGACCTTGAATAAGTGATTAAATGCATGCATTGACCTTTGAGGGATCGTTGAATGTTCCTAGAGGCACCTCTTAGGTTAAAGACCTCGAAATTGTCTCCTTCAAAAATTTGAAGTATAAATCTCTATTGATCTATTTGTTGCCCTTGGAGAGGCTAGCAAAAATCAATTAGGGCTCCTTGGCTCACGAAAATTCATGATCTATGTGTATCTTGACTCCATTAAGCCCAACCAATAAGGCAGTCATCCTCGTATCCCTCTGGTGGTCAAATTTACCCTCTTTTCTTCATTTTTCTGATTTCGAGGCCCAACCCTAGAAGGTCACCTAGGGCATCAAACAAATCTCTTTGTAGCCATCCAAACACCTTGAAAATTGGTCCATTTTTGCGTTGTAGTTTGCTCAAGGGGTCCTCCAAATTTCAATAAATTCCGACGGTGGAATCCCGAGATATAGCAAGCCCTAGCCATGAGACCATATCTTGCCCTAGGCTGATTTGGGTTAGTGTCGTCAATTGGGTCATTGTGTTTGTATTCCAAGAGAAAATTAGTCCTTTGATCCTATTATCCTCCCCAATTAGGTCAAGCCCCTCTTTAATTGATTAACTCCATACCCTTGACCTAGTTTGGGTCCACTTGGCTTCTCTTTGGTCCCACAACTTTGTAACTCATATTCTACACAGACTACATCTAAGCCATTTATCCACCAAGATCCTTAGACCTCCTTAGACCTAGGAAGCCTCTTGTCAAGAGATATTCTCAAACCCTAGGCTTAAGTATCCTCCTAGCCCTTCCTAGAGAGCCCATCACCTTGCTTCTTAAGAAAGTAAGCCACATAATTGAGTCTCTCTCGCGAATAGGCTCTAGGAATAACCCTCTATCCATCCACTGATCTAATCATCCTTGTGATTCCTTTTATATCGGGTCTCCTCCCATCGGTGAAAGTCTGTAAAGAGCAGGGAGCCTTAGCTGAGGTGACAGTGGGCTATTGCTTCATTATTGCCCCTTAACCTAGTAGTTGCTCTATAGGATCCCCTCCTAGGACCACTACTAGTTTGAGCGGTAACAAGGCCTATAAGGAAACTCTTAATGTGTAGACCCTATATTAATTTCTCCCCTCACAAGAGCAATAGCTAGGGTTTTAAAAGTGTTACTCCATCAATTTCCTCCCCTTGAACTTTTTCCCAAAAGACTCCATTAAACCCTAGTAGGATAAGGCATTGATCTTGAGTGTGTTGATCATCCATTAAAAAAAATAAAATTCATCTCCTATTTCTCTCCTAGACGGCTAGGGCAGCCTCTAGGGTTTCTAGGCTCAGTTTTATTCATAAAAGTGAAGATTGAGTGGTTGTTTGTGGCTCATAATTTAGGAAATGCATCTATAAATTGTTTAAAGGCAAAATCCGGGATAGCGCATGGTCTAATCCACTTAAATAGGGTTGACGTCACTCTCTTTCCTATTGTTTATGCATACCTTACAACCATAGAATTAATTTCTCTAGCCTAAAACCTAGTCTCTATTGGAAGATCTTGGTCCTTTATTGTTGAATATCATTCTAAGATATTTTCTTCGGTTGTTATATCACATTAAATGGATCATCATTGCATATCATCCAAGCCCTTACTTATAGAAGCCTATTTATTGGTCTAGGCGAGAAGAGTATTTGAACCCTAGTAGAGATTCTAGAAAACATAGGCCATCTTAGGCCTTGTTGATACTCTATCCAACAATATATCGTTAGCTCATTAACTTGAGCCATAACATTAGAACATCTTTCTAGGTGATTTAGGGAAGCCTCCCTAGCGGTTTAAATCCACTAAAGAGTAGGAGAAAGGTTGTTGAGGTGACAATGGCAACCCTTTCTCTTGATGCCATAAGGTCTGGCCCTGCCCAGTGAAGCTTTGCACCGAACTTGCAAGGATTTGTGGCAACAAGTAACAAGGGTCATTAGTGGGAATGAGGCCTAGAATTAGATAATCAATCTGCAAACATACCCCACATAGTACGAATACCTAACAAGATGTCTCTTTCCAAACATTGATGGTCATGCTTGTTAAGGTTGAGGTTGTTGGCACTTTGTTTTGCAAAGTATTTAGAATACCTAAGAGGCCATCAAATTTTCATCACTTGAAGTCTCTCCCTTTGTATTTCCTTGTCCTTAATGATCATTGTTTGTGGGGATCACCTCTTTTGTTGCACGAGGGAAAAAAAATTAGTCAATCAAGCTAGTTTTTCAGTTCAAAAGTTGTTTAAACTTTAAATAGCATCCAATATATGAAGGAGTTGATTGATTCTTAGAGAAGCAAGTGGCTACATTGATTTATCTTAAAAGATAGTTCAACCTAGTCCCTATAGAGAAATTTATCTTGAAACAAGAGCAAAGCCTAACTCCAAAGGATCGTGTGTTTAAGATGAGCCTCCAATATTTGTGATCCTAGTGGAGGGATTGGAGGTGGGGGCATGCTATACCCTTCACCAAAGAGAAGCCATCTCTTGGCTATAAATGGCTCTGTCTCAATCTTTGGCAGGTGAAATCTAAGTAGAAGACTTGTCTCTTCAGGCTAAGGATCCTATGGAAGCCAATCCTCACTAGATGACTATCAAGATTTAGTATTGACTTTGATGTATGATTTGGCATCCTATACATCTCATATATTAGAGTTTTTTCAATACTTTTGTGGCAATGCAATTATTTGATGTTGTTGTTGGATTAGATTCTTTAAAAATGAATAAATTTTGTATAGTTAATGCCTATCGATTTTTCCTAATTATTCCCAATTATTGCCAATTTAATCTTTTTAGGACCCTCATCAATTAATTTCCAATTATGATTACTTCATCTACGGTGCGTATGTATACAACTAAAAGAGTAGAATGCTTTCCCCAAAAGGGTTTATGAACCAATGTTGACTAGGTTGTCCTTGGCCAAAATTACAAATATAATACAATATTAGAATATAAAGTCAATTGTCAGACATTGCAGTTTCTCCACACAGTTTTCCCAAATATTGTGTCTCCAACATGAAGTTGAACTGTGAAAATTTGCATTCTAAGTCAATTATCACCAAAAGTGAAGATTAAACCCTTAATGTTGCATCCCGCACATCACTATATTCTTTGATAGGGATTTTCTTGACTCCTACACCACTCACCTTCGCTAGTTGATTCTTACTCTCTCCCTTTTCTCACCCCTTGAGACAAACTCGACCAAATACGAGCTTATTTCCATGGATATTTGGGAAGCCACTCTTGACTCCTACCCCCATTCCATATGGTAGTCCACCCACACCTCCACACTTGGCTTTTTCCCCATGAACAGTAGGCTCGATGAGGAGTGTAAACTCCATAACGAACATCCCATGGATTTTGGGAAGCCACTCTTGACTCCTACCCCCATTCCATATGGTAGTCCACCCACACCTCCACACTTGGATTTTTCCCCATGAACAGTAGGCTCGATGAGGAGTGTAAACTCCATAACGAACATCTCTAGTTCACTTTCACACAAAAACCCCTTCCCTTCCCCACATCCAAAAATTCTACCATTGCATCCATTGCCATAAAAAGAAGGCTTTGCTTTCCTTGTAGAGACATGATCCTTGTGAGTCACTCCACCATTCTCCCAAAAATTCTTGGCACACCCTTTTCCCTAGACATACAACTCTACCCCTCCAATTTAGAACCACAATCCATGTTCTCTTATATGGTCACCCTTTATGATGTTTGTGCATAGGCCCCAATCCACATCCCCCTCCTCCTTGTCATCATTTCTCTTCTATAGACATCAAGAAAGCAATTAGGGTCACGAGCACTAGTAAAGCAATAGGCAAGGAAGGCTTCCAAGACAAGTTCCTCAAACATGGTATTCACTCCCACAACTCCCACATTGTTGATTTGTTTAATCATGTTGTTTGTTCTAGTTTCTCCAATCTTGGTCCCAACATATTATCTACTTGATTTTCAAATTGAGGACCAACTTAGATCCAAATAATTATACAACCATTATGATTGGACACACCTTCTCCAAGCTCTATGCTACAATTCTTCATTTATGGCTTTCTTGCTAGCTTGAGAGCAGTCATCTTAATGCCAAAGGACAAGTAGGTTTTTGCTTGGAGTACCAAACCACTAACCATGTTTTTACTTTCAGATCCATATTGAGGACGTTCATCCTCACTCTTTGAAATTCTTTTGCAACTTGTGACTTTCATAAAGCATTTGACATAGTACTTGTTACCTCATCACTTCTAGGGGTAACTAGAGGGGATTTTTCTTCAATGATCCACATCACATATATTGGTCCTGATAATGACATCTAGCATTATCCAGATACAATTAGCCATAGACACCTCTTATATCATGCTTAGCTCACTCATTGATGACCATGATTCCTTGACACGGATTAGGTACATTTTCCCATTGCTTCAAACCTAAGTTGCATGAAATGCGAGACTCACCCCTATACCAACCGTGTTTCGGTACAAAAACCCTGAAATGCAATTGAAATGCATTTCAGATGGGCTGAAACGCATTTCACTTTTTTGAAACATGTTTCAGCCTCTATACATCACATGTAAGCATCCATACAGCACATTCGGGGAGGTACAACATGATTGTGTGGCGCATGTGGACCGAAAGAAAATTATTTAAAAAAAACAATAATTTATGAGTGGGGTAGCCAAAGATTCAACCCTATGGCACTACTAATGCTATTTAACTAATGGTTATCTTTCATTTTCATCCTTTTACTTGAATTCTTAACATTACCATCAATTGCCTCAGGATGTTTGAGAGTGGTTCCAACCTCACTAGATTTCATATGGAGAAAGTAGAATTTTAGATCCCAAATCCAACAGGTTTAACAATTTTAGGATTCCAAGATTGAGGGGATTACAACATTTCCATTAGATTGTGTTAGGTACAAGGGTATGGAAACAACATTTTATCAAGAGAACCAAGCCCTCTATGTACCTTAATGGTAGTGGAAGTGATTGTTGAACTCCTCTATCATGACCCTCGTAAAGGTGTACCCATCACTCAATCAAAATCTAGATTTGGCATGTTAATTTTTTTCTATCTTATTTTAAAAATTAGAGGGTGATATTGACGATGGGGATCCCAATATAGTCAATGATTTCGATGATATGTAGGTATTTTTTGTAGCATGATTTTATTGGGCCTTGTGCCTTGGCACTTGCTCATTTAGTCATGATTTTGTATCTATTCTAAATTATAATGTCAAAACCTTAAATGTTAAATGCTTTCTTTCAAAGCTTCATTATATATATATATATATATATATATATATATATATATATCACGTTTCCTATTTTTGGGGGGGTCACATTTCCAACATGTTCCCATTTCAAATATGTGTTTCCATTACTCTACACCATGCAACTTAGCTCCAAACTAACTGTTAATGTCCAATGTATTTGACATGAAACTAATGACCATCGTCGAATTAGATAATGAATCATGATGCTTCAAAGTTATGTCTTTCGCCTTGTTTCACCTTGGTGGTTATCATCGATCTTCTAGTCAAGTGTTTCCACTCTTGGGGTAAGGGGTACTACTTGGGAGGGGGAGGGGGAGGGGGCTTTAGAAGGGTAACATGTCCATGTCCTTTCCATACTTAACATACTTCATCTATTCCTTCTCTCTTGTCGTTTATTTTGGGTTGGATGTAATGAAATGCCATTGGCGCAAGTCCTATGTAATGAAACATGTAACTAAATAAGGACTAAGTTAAATTATCCTAACCCCTATGCAATGAAATGCATATACAAAAAGGGGGACTTGTGAAGCAAAATAATAAAATACAAGAAAAAGGCAAGAAAAGGGTAGTAAAACACAGTGCCAAGGAAAGGGTAACTCAATGCATAAGTACATCATCTACAAAGGCGCTCATGAGGATGAATATCTTATGTAACATTGCATGTCAATGACACCATTCCCGTGAAGTAAACTCCAAACCATATCATTGTCATTTACACTTACTCCTTGATGATTTTCTCAATAAATACTCCTCTTCTTGGATATTGGTACACCTAATAGGGCTATTAATGATCCTCCCACACTTGGAAAATTGCATAAAGTCATAAGCTAGGGTGAAGTTTGAAGATGATACCTAATGTTATCTTCCTAGTGGATTTTACATTGGACGTGACTCACTTTTTATGTTGCATTTACTCCTGCACATATGTCGAATGGTCACTTGGAGCCCTGTCTTGATAATGTGTCTTGCATGGACATGGTCCTTTGGAGGACATTGAGCTTTCTTATACACTTGATTGAGCATCTTTCACATTCTTTGTAGAGAGTTGGGGCTTATGAAGACCTGTCACCCTTGATGAGACATCTTACCACCCATCGAAGGTGAGACATTGCACATTGGAGATGGGATGTTGCACTTTTCATGACGATTGGACACTTTGATGATAACATCACACCTTTTGAAGATTGAGGTGGCCTTTGGTGATGAAATGTTGCAAGCCTAAGAGGAAACATTTCACTTTTGAAGCCCCTATGCATAATGTTCAAGTGAGTCATGCTAGTTTTTCCTGCAAACCTAACACCCGGCACTTAATTCCTAGTAGATTACAGATCTACCGATTAATTGCATAGCTAGGTTCATTAACATTAATTAAATCAACGAAAGAAAAATATACCAACCTCAATCATAATGACACAACAAATTCTTCCCAGTCATACTTCTTCATTAACTTTTAGAACTTACTTGGGCTCCAATCCTGGGAAAGTGGCACAACTAAGGAAATACATACAACAACTAGAACCGATCCAGCTGATCAAGCCCTCCTTGGCTAATTTGGATCTCTTTGTTGCCCCCTTCCTCAGACCCAACACGCTCATTGAGATGCCTCTCTCAATCTTGTGTTGTTGTATGGTATTTTTTCTCCTTCTCCTTAGCCTTGCTTTTATAACTTTGCATTGAGCTAAATCCCTAACCCTAATCTCCAAAGTGATTGACAATCGACATAGATCTCGCCTCACTTGAGATCAAAAGCTGAGATTAAAACCAGTGTGGAAAAAGTCTGGAAAAAATCCCGATTTAATCCTAAAAACGCGATTTTTTGAACTAAACGATTTAATCCCCCGACTTTTTGGCGACTTTTTCACAAAGGAAAAAATCTCGATTTTTTCCTTATACTCCCGATTTAATCGGGATTCGACCCAAAAAGTCTGCCTCCCTTCCCAGCCGCAGATAAATACGCCGCAAAGGTGAAAAAACTGTAAATTGAAGCTTCCATCCATGCATTTTCAAGCTATTGCATTGTCTTGTTTGTCATACTTCTTGTGAGCATAGCAGTCTCATTTGTAATCTGTTAGTTTTGAGGTTAAGATATATTTTTGTTTTCCAAGGAAAAACAAATCTTTATACTTCATATTTCTAGTTAGAAAGCAAAGTATACATTGGCTAAGCCTCCAGGCTTTCAGTGATCCAGACTCTAACAGCCACTGCCCCTTCAAAAGATTACAAAAGTACCAAAAGGACAGGCATACAACAGTCTTTCGTACAAAGAACCCCACACCATCAAAAACATTGTTACAGTTGTTGAATGCTTCCAGAAGAAACAACAAAGAGGAGGTCATGAAGATCAAATAGCAACAACCTGTCCAAAAAAACAAAACCAGTGCCTCAAAAAAGAACCCATTTTTCAGACAGGAACAAAGTACCTATGAAATCTTGTGACAACAAAGATCCTTCCTACAATGAGAGCACGTTTTGAAAGGGAATCTTCTTTAGTGGTGAACTCCCTGTAAATGTGGGCAAAGGTTATGTATCAGAAGTGGATTTTACCTCCAAGAGTTTTTGAATAATAGATGCCAAGGCTAGGTTAGTAATCTGACATCTACTGTTTTCTCAGAAAATAAGCAGCTTGGAGTCACCAAGCGTTAATTTTCACATCTACTGTGATACTCACTGTTAATTTTCATTGGACCTACCACCTGACACCTTATTACCCAAGCAGATTACAATCTACTAAATAAATGCATGACTTATTTCTTAATACAATTAGCGAAAACAAAAATTAAAAGGGGAAGAGGATCTCAGTGACTGATTACTTGATGACTTTTAGATGACTCATGATATACATTTATTATATTTTTTGTTGAGATTTTGACTCTTGAGAGTTGAGACTCAGACAGGACCCAAAATTCAGGAGTTGATTCACTATTTTGATATGTGATGTAGCATTAGACTTCATATACATATTATATATTAGCTTTCTTTACATGTTTATGTGGAAATGCATTTATTTGATGTTGTGGATACTCTAGATGTTAAAAAAAATAAAATAAAAATGAATAATTTTGTGTTTTTTTAATTTTGCCGACTTTTTGCCGACTTTTTCAAAAAACTCCAGACTTTGACGAGTTTTTCAACTTTTGGACCCTTGCCGAATTAATCCCGACTTCGACTTTTTCCACATTGATTAAAACATAATCACTAAAGTAATTAATTTACTTTTCCTAAGTTTGCTTTAGCTCAATAAGCCAACATAATAATTATGTGCTTTTCCTGAGTCAGACTCAAGCTAAGTTACATTAGCAACTTGCTCACACATGAGCAAGTATTCTAAGGAGATGTTGGGCGACTTTTGCACACCTAGACACTTAAGCCTATGGACAAGTACTTTCCTAAGCTACAATCATCAACAGTCCCTCTTAGTGATGGAGGTACTTTTGCCACCTAGAACTGCATCTGCTATCATGGTTGCTTCCTCTGAACTAGAAGCCTTCTTTGCCATCTGGTTTGGAAAAATCCTTTAAATCTTTCTCTCCTTGCCCTGGTTCCTAGAAGCCTCCTGCTTCTAAACATCCTATAAGGTCATCTCGAACCAAGATACCTTCTTGATAGATTTGGAGGAATCTGTCAACTACTCATCCCCTCCTAAACCTGAATGTTATCTCCTTTTGATCTGCTCAACCTTCAAGACTCCCTGCTTCGTGTTCTCTGTCATTGCTACAATTCTTTTGTTGATTTTTGTAGCTTGGGAGGTACTCACGGCCCTAAGAATCAAGGGTTTGGAGGAAGGAGCTCCACAAGTGGCCTTGTGGGCTTGAAACCCAAGCTTGGGGTTTTACACCCATCGATGTTCGGGACAAAACCATGAAGAGATTTCGGCACGTGATGGATGAGGATGATAGTGCACATCAAGACGATTCTGACGCATCGAAAATCATTCGATTCTGAGTTGTGGTTGAAGAGATATTAATTTTTGAAGTATATGTGTGGGTTTGCATGAGAAGAAGTCAAGTCAGCCTAGTGTTAAGACGCCTAATGACAGGTTGTCAAGCCCTCTTGGATGAATTGTTGGAGCTCTTGTGTTTAGTATAAATACAAGGTGAAGTTGGTGTCATTTCTCACATCCAAAAGTCAGCAACACATAGCAAGAAGAGCTCGTTGAAGGAAGAGAACAATTGTGTCTTGGCCGCAGGCAAAGGAGGGAAACCAGCGAGGAGGAGAGGGCCTATTAGGGCATCATTAAAGGCTGTTTTGGTGACCGAGTTGTTGTGTAGGAGGGCCGAGGAACAAGAGTCAAGTTCTGATGTGTTTTGAGAGTATTTATGGATGGACAGTCCTCAATAGAGGTTGTCACAGGCCTGTGGAGGAGTTCTGAAGTAGGCCGTAGCCACTATGGGAGGGCCAAGGTCTGTTTTGAGGGCAAGAAGTAGCCCAGAACTTCAGCATATAAGACGGCCTCTCAAGGAAGGATACCCGCAGTTGTGAGGAGGATTTATGGGCAAGAGTTTAGGGTTGGACATGAATGTTATCTTGCCCTAGCTAGGCCGAAATCAAACAGCAGAGGATAGACCCTAAAACAGTGAGCAGAGGTATGTATATTGATACATTCTTGTAGGTGTTGGATCCTTGTTTGGGGATCAGTTTTGGATCATATCTATCGCAGCCTATGGAAGCCAAGGAGGGAGAGTTGATGTGGAGGTTAGAAGCCCTAACCAGTGGGTAGTTTCCACAGTGAGGATTGTTGATTTGATGCAAGGGATCATGTCCTAAGTATAGGGCAATTCTGGGTTGAATTATGGTGTGGTTTCATCTCAAATTTGTAAGCAGCAGAAGTGCAGAGAGGACAGAAGTTACAGTGGTTGTTGGGGGAGCCAAAACCACCACAGATTGGTCCCTAGATAGTAGCAAAAAGAGCAGCTTACAATGAGAAGACAACCACTGCTATAGAGGAGGTCTAGAGGCAAGGATCTAGGGTCGATGTGGACTGATATTGGCCCTAACCAGATTGCAGACTTTGCAGCAGTGACACATCAGCTCATGGGATGGATATAATGTCCTAGAAGAGGCAGATTTGAGGAGTCTGTTAGCATCCATGTGGAAGGGCTTCATAGGTGTTTGGATGCCCTAACTAGGAGCAGATGCTATAGCAGGATTGGTCACTCATGGTTTGTTAGAGGGCAATGCGAGAGTGGACCAAGTGTGGATGTGGATTGGGCATTTATGGTCTGCTGGAGGATAGCGTGATAGTGCCCAAGTTGGAGCCCGGTGTGCACCATCTTCATGGACCTAGATGGTTGCTAGAGTGGCAGAAGTTGAGCTCAAGGTTTGATCAGCCAGAGGAGCAGTTGAGCAGCCCTAGACTTGTGTGTGGAGAAGGACATCTACAGCAGAAGATGGGCAGTCCTCCTAGCCCGTGTTCATTGTGGGAGATGGACATCTTGCAGTGATAGGTGGCAGCCCTTCGTGCCCTATGTTGGTCTTCATTGGAGCAGCACAGGAAGACCATAGTGGGCTGAAGTCCCTGAGTAGTTGAGGAGCAGCAGTGGGAAGTTGAGAGTTGTTCACAAGTGGAGCTGTGAACAAATCGATAGGAGTCTCGATGTATTGTGCCCTTGAGGGAGTAAGACGCAACTAGTGAGCACATTGATAGCTGAGGTTCAGCTGCCAGGTGAACTTGGAGCGTTGAGAGAGTCAAGAGTTGCAGATCAGGAACCGCAGGACCGGGAAGGCACAGGGTACGACTGAGACGAGCTGAGAGAGCATGCTACATCATCCAGATGATCAATGTATCTTGTATGGCCAGATCGGTTGTCGATGGACTGACACCAAGCCCTAGTTTTGTGTCTTGTATCAATGGATGTATGAGGGTCATTATCCATGGTACGAGAGCCCTAGATTGTTGTATTATATGTTGATTAATATAATGAAGTTGAGTTGATTAATGTAAAAGTCTGTCCATATTTTGTGCACTAGTAGATTTATTGTTGTTTATATTGTTGATTTGTGGTAGCATCAAATGTGCTCTAGCCATGAAAATTCGTGGAGAGGCTAAAGCACATGAGATCTCCAAGACCCAGAAACGGTTTGGGGAAATTCCACCCGGTTAGAGAGATATTAAAATAAATAATATTTTTAATGGAGTTCTTAAGTCTAAACTTAGGAAAATTAAAATATTAATGGGTATTAATATAAAACTATCTGAGAATGTTGTAAATGACATGGATCAAGCCAAATCTAATCTTAGCTGTTGATTAGAGATTTAATCTCGGCCGTTGAAGACTCAATGGGAAAAGTATAAGAGGAGGCTTGAGGGTCAATTGGACATACACCAAGATTGATCAGTTAGTTAGAATTTTTGGAGCGGGGCTTACTGAGAAAATTCGAACAAGTGATCTGTTGCAGCGAGGGGCAATGAGTACATAGCAGAGAGGCAGAGATAGTTCTAGAGGGTCAGCACAGTGAATGAAGAGGTTGACGCAGAGGCAGCCAGAGCTACGCAAAGGTAGCAAGAGCCACGCAAAGGCAGCTAGAGACTGCGCAGAGGTTGAGGGGCCTACGTGGGTGACGCAGAAGGCCAGAGAGCTGATGCAAAGAGGTAGAAGGCTGACGCAGAGGGTTCTAGAGCTACGTTGAGGCTAGCAGGGCTGACGCAGAGCCTTGGAGAAGCGCCGGAAGGATTTTCGTGGGGTAGACTTGCTGAATATCTATCTCCGAGAAGAGGTATTACTGCCGTGTAAAATTCTCTGTTGGGTGAGCCAGTTTGGCACCCTAGTTGTACTCAAGAAATCTGCATAATAATAAAACCCTCAGATCTGCTGCACCAGTTTTCCCGCATTGGGTTTTTCCGGGATGTGTTGTCCAAAAATAACGGTGTCCCTTGTGTGTTTGTTTCAGTATTTTCTGTTGATGATCTATATATGAGTTAAGGTTGCATTTGTGTTTATTTCAGTGTTTATATTTATAAATAACTTGTTAGTGGAATAAACAAGTAGGAGAAATAAACCAGATAATGCAATAGGGGTTTCTAACGTGTCAGACTTAGAAATTTCAACATATATTCTGCTGTGCAGAGTAGTATCGTTATGATTCTTGGTTTGATAGCTTCAGAGATTCTAAAATTCTATCCTAGACCCAAGGTCGTGGAAAAAAAACATCTCTTTGTGGCCACTGCGCTAAGTCCTTCTAACACCCACAAGAAACCTGTCAATTTATAGATATGAAAAGATATTCCTCATGGATTTGTCTTAGTCCTTTGAGACATCCACTAAAAATAAGTTTGTTTCCAATCCCCCGATTGATATCGTCTCACTCTCTCCCTTTTGAGGGCTAACCTCTACCAATCTTGCTAGCAGAATTCGTACTGTCCTTCGTACCCTTCTTTTTCAACCACTATCAGCTCATGCCTGGCGTAGCAAATCCCCTTCCCAACGACTTCTTACTGGCCACTATGCTCCACATCTACTAGATCATGCCCAACACAAAATTTTGGTCGCGGCACGATCCTTTGTGTTGTCTCTACTCTACGACATCACCTGCACCAAACCCTACGTTGCTTATCTTAGTGTTGTCTTTGTGGGTTGCTGCTTACTACACATCTAGTGGCACTTTTCTCTATAGACTTGTGTTGGTCCTTCCTACAAAACCACCGACACCTTTGCATCTCACGCAAATGGCCACCTTGGTAATTGACTTTGTGCTTCTACGGGTTGTTATTCTTGGCTCTCGGTGGGCTTCACCCTCAGCCCCCTGATGCATAGCCCATCGGATGCAACACTAGAATTTAGAAACAGGGTTTCATTCAAGAATCTATCCTAATTGTATACACAACTTCAGGCATGTCGGCTAATGTAGCCTCATAGAAGGCAAACATGGCATTCACTGACAAAATCCTCTGCACCAGAAAAGCATTTGCGGTTAGCTTGCAAATTAGAGATTCTTGGTGATGATTTGGTCCTCGGTTACCCAGTGGGGATAAACCACCTTTAGTGCCACGACAGCCTTTTGGCCCTCGGCAGTCTCACACCTGCTGATCAAAACCCTGTTGAGTTTCTCCAGATCTTCAATGGAATTCCCCTCGAACTGACCCACTCTAACCTGTCGTTGGTTGTTGGCTTGTTACTTCTTGCCAGTCGACTTGCAAATTGCTATAACTGCAGCTTTTCGGTCCGTCTCCCCCCATCCCCACGACTTGGCTTCACCTTGTCATAGCCGAGTTAACCTTGTTTGTTTGGCGACCTATCTTGTCTCCATTCACGTCCAGTCTTTGCCTCTAGTTGCTCAGTTGCACACCACCCCAGCATCTGCTAGCACTCAACATCCTATTCTAGCTGCTAACCACCTCGCGTTCCAACTCCCATGTTGTCCTTTCTTTTTCGATTGTTGGTTGGCTACCTTTCTCTGCCATTCAATTCAGCTTTCCACTTGCAACATGTGTCTCTTTGTGACTTGCAGAGTTTTGTTGACTAGGGTTGGCTTGTTGACCACCATATCCCCTTGAACGTTCTCTTGGTGGCTGGCAGCTATGTGCAACTAGCCCACTCAACCGCCTGTCACTTACTTTTTTTTCTTTAAAAAAAATCAACTAAAAACAATTTCGAATTTGGTCCTCTTTTAAAAAAAATCACCTTGAACCTAGCCCCGACGATCCTGTATGTTTTGAAGAATCTAGGGCAATTAGAAGTAATGAGATTCTTCTAGACATGATAACTATTTATGAGGTGTTTTTAGCTTTTCTTCTTATTCCAATATTCACTTGTTATTATTAGAGTTTATCTTCTTTTAGTTCTTCAAATAGCTACCAAAACAAAGAGACAATAACACAAGATGTTGGCTTTCTGCCAAGGCCAAAACCTCTCACTCTTTGAGAGGAAAACCCACACAAAATTATTCTTATAGAGATTCCAATTGACGAATACCAAGACCATGACCCTTGACCTATTAGGCCACTCTAAGACCAAGACACCAATCCTCTTCTTTGTCACTGCTAAGATTATCTTCATCACTGTTGCTTCACCGAGGTCATCATTATTGTATTACAGTTGTACCATTGTTGCACCTTCACCTAGATGATTGTTGCACTCTCCCTGAGATCATCACTCTATCAACGAGGTCTCTATATGTATGAGAGCTGCACCAAGATCTACCTTGTCACTATGTCCTCATCATGATTATCATTATGTCAAGATCATGAGAGCGTTTAGAATGGATGCCTAGACAAAGCATGTTACTGTGGGATCATCACAACTATGTCAAGACTGTGTTTTTCTTCCTGCACCGAGGTCTTCTTCATCATAGGTATGCCGAGACTGTTATTGTATTTTCTCCATCATTGATTATGCCGAGAGTGTACTACTTGAGAGAGTTGTACATATGCCGAGACTGGGACTACTTTATTAAGACTGTGAGACATCACCGAAAACACAGAGATCCTTCTTCCTTCGTAACACTTAACTACTGCACTCATCCGATATTTCTGAGCCACTGTACTTCCTGTAACTCATCCAAAATTTCAGAGACATCTGCACCCTATGACAGACCTTCGAAAATCTCAGACAAATCCGAGTTTTGCACCTTTGTTTTGCGGATACCCTAGCTGGGTATTTATAGTAGTTAGTCTCCCATATTTAGTCGACGTGTCATTGTGAACCGTTGTGTCTATTTCTTTGAGCCGACATGACTGTTCTTAATTCATTTTTGTTGGCCGACATAAGAAGAGGATTGTGCTTGTCATTTGGAGGGCTACTTGACATTGTTTATGACACAAATATATTTTTCTCATGCTCAAGAAGAGTTGCTTCATACATGACTTGACTCTTTGACATTATGACAAATCCTAAAGACATCAAGAAGAAGTCTTTGACCTATGAATGACACTTCTTGCTCATGAAACCCATGCAGCAAGGCATACAAAAAATAATTTTATTCTCTTTTATTACATCATTTACATTAGTCATAATTACATGTCATTATGAAGACCGAACCTAGTTACATTTTCTTTAACAGTATGAACCTGGGACCTATGATTCAAATATCGGTCTTCTTCAGAGTTAATGCTTTGGTACCATGTAAGGTTTTCCTGCAAACCTAACACCCGTCATTTAATTCCTACCAGATTACCTATCTATTGTTTAATTGCACAGCTAGGTTCATTAAGATTAATAAATTCAATGGAAGAAAAATATATCAATCTTAATTACAATGACACAATAGATTCTTCCCAATAATAGTTCTTCATTAACTTTCAGAACTTAATTGAGCTCTTGTCTTGGGAAAATGGCCCAACTAAGGAAATACATACAACTAGATTTGATCCAGCTAAACAAGCCTTGCTTGACTAATCTAGGTCTCCTTGTTGCCCCCCTTCCTCAAACCCAACACACTCACTCAAATGCATCTCTCAATCTTGTGTTGTTGTATGGTGTGCCTTCTCCTTCTCCTTAGCCTTTCTTTTATACATTACATTGAGCTAAATCCCTAACCCTATTCTTCAAAGTGATTGACGACATAGATTAGATCTCGCCTCACCTGAGATCAAGGCCTAAGATTAAAACATGATCACTAAAGTAATTAATTTATTGTTCCTAAGTTTACTTTAGCTCAAGAAGCCAACATAATAATTATGTGTTTTTGTTAAATTAGACTTGGGCTAAGTTACATTAGCAACTTGCTCACACCTAAGGAAGTGTTCTAAGGAGACTTTGGGCGACTTTTGCACGCCTAGACACTTAGGCCTATGCAAAAGTTCCAATCCGAGCTCCTTGAGCTCATTTATGCCATATGTCTAACCTCTAGCATGCATTTATGATAGACAATTTGTTCATGAAGCATTATTTCTTTATTAATGATGCATCATTAAGGGTCTTAGTGACCTATCCACTCTTGTATCATGGATTTTTATTATCTTGTTGTTGAAGAAAAGTGTAACTAGGTTCGGTATTTGTCAATATAATTTTGATCTTTGTACTTGTCAAGAAAAAGAAATATTATTTTTATAAATTATATGAATGAGTTTCTTGCTCATTCCATAGGTCTAGGAAAGTCAAAGAGTCAAAATTATGTTAAAGAGCTCTTCTTGAGCATTTATGTAATGTACATGGGTCAACCTAGTGTCAAGTAGCCCTCCAAGACAAGCACCATCCTCCAAAGAAGAAGACTACCAACAACACGATGTGAAAGACAGTCAAGTCGGCTTCATAATATATAGAGATGACATGTCGACTCAATAAATAGACACCATGGTTCACAATGACATGTCGGCTAATATGGAAGACGAACCACTATATATACCCCATTAGGGTTTGTGCAGAACAGGGGTACAAAACTCAGATCCTTTGAAATCTCATATGGGTACAATGACTCAGAATTTTTGGATAAGTGCAGGAGTTCAGGTTTTTCGGATGGAAGGATCTCTGTGTTTTTCAGTGATGTTTTCAGCTTCCTCACAGTCTCAATAAAGCACTATCTACGCATGCTAAAACACAATCCCCGTCTTAGAATATATGTGGTGAAATACACTCTCGGCATACCTCTATCTCAAGCATACAGTCTCGGTATTTTTGTGAAGAAGAGGATCTTAAAGAATCACCCTCAGTCTTGGCATACACTTAAGATGCAATTATATTCCAAACTTAGAAGTAACAGTCACAAGCATGATGATGATCTCAAGTAACAGTCACAAGCATGATGATGATCTCGGTATATATATCTTAGCATAAAGATCTTAGTGATCCTACAGGAATACTCTCAATATACATACATATCTCGATATGGACCTCGTTGTTATGATGGTGATCTCGATGAAGGTGCAGAGATGATCTCAGTAAAGGCACAGTGGTGATCTCAATGAGCAGTCATGGTGCAGAAATGATGATCTCGGTAAATCAATAATGATGATGATGATATCAATGATAAGAAGAGGATTGGTGTATTGGTCTTGGAGTGGCTTGATAGGTCAAGGGTCATGGTCTTGGTATTCGTCAATTGGAATCTCTATAAGAAGAATTTTGAGCGGGTTTTCCTCTCCAAGAGGGAGAGGTTTTGGCCCTGGCAGAAAGCCAACTTCTTGTGTTCTTGTCTCTTTGTTTTTGGTAGCTATTTGATGAAATAAAAAACACACACCCTAATAATGTCAACAAGAAGATTGTGCTAATAGGAAAATTAAAATGCCTCACAAATAGTTATCATGCTAAGAAGAATATCATTAATTCAATCTACCCTAGATTCTTCAACAGGTGTTCCCTTATCTCTAGGGTTTGTAAGAGACAAAAGCATTAATTTATGTTTTAGGGCTTCTATTGGAAGAGGAGGGTGCTAGATCTCTCATATAAATAAGAGAAGCAATTCTCACTTATAAAACACTACCCACAGGTGGTGGGTAACATCTGGCTCCAACTGGGACATGAGCTCTCGGAGAGGTGCATGAAGCTACTCGAACGGAAGGTCAGGAGAACATTAGCAATCTCTTGGTACCGCAGACCTATTACCTGCACATATCAAAGACCAAGCACACGAGGCAGCATGTTTTTGTGGTGTCTTATGATCACCCATGCTTAGTATTAAGCCATAAAAATCAACAAGAAAATAAACATGCAAATTTAATCTAAATGCAACTAATCTATCATGAAAATATCATATGATGTTAGTTCTAATGAGGAAGTCAATATGCAATGCATCCTACCCTAACATGCATATGATATAACGTTAATACTAAGTGTAATCATAGAGCCAATGTAGCCAACATATCATCAGATCAACATAAATATGCTTGTCTATATGATTACTTATGTAGGAAATCCCAAAGCAAATGCGGACAATATCATATAGGGGATGAAGCAAGCGGGAGGTGGGGAAATACGATCTCCATTCGAGGTGAAAGGAACTCTTGAAAGAAGGAAGATAAGTCAATCTAGGAGTGCGGAGCTTTCCCTCTAAGCACACAATGGAGGAATGAATGATCACTCTCAAGAACTCCCTATCACAATCATTGTCCATAATACTGTCTTGTAGATGCCACAAGGTCATGATGATAAGAGAAAGGAGACTTGGAACATGGAAGGGGACAACAGATTGGTTGCTTAATGGAGTGATTGTTTTCACAATCCCGAGGGTATGAGGGGGAAGGAGGGATGCATCTAGTAGATGTTTCTTCCTCAACATCATACCTAGGAAGGTAAAAGGGCCCATGGTCACTGGAGATCATATGAAAAGGGGTGAGGGAATCACTTGTGGAAGACTCAAGATGATGAACAAGAGAAAAAGGCAAAGGGGAGGGCGAAGTATTATATTAACCGGGCTTTTCCTCCTCAAAATCATAATTTAAAGGCTCAAGTGCTTTGAATATAGAGTCGTAAGGAGGATAGGTAGGAGTTGTATTGATTTCATCATCATCAGTATCAAAGATAGGATATTCCCTAAAAGGAGAATCAATTACCTCCAACTGCCCCTTTTCATGCAAGGGAAAATAACACTTCTCCTTCCCAAGGGTATAGATGGATATGTCATCATAACTAATGCCCAAGAGAAAGGGAAGATCAATCTCAACCTCATCCTCCTTTTCGGTGTCATAAATGGGAGCACAATCAAATTGAGGACCAATGATTCCCCATTTTGCCTTTTCAATATGGAAGTAATCTGAAATGTTAACTTCTAAGAAGTTAATCGGACCACCTTCTCCAAGGTTCTCAAAAGGGGAGTCACCAGGAGTAATATCCTTGAGAAAGGTAAGGTCAACCTCAACTTTACTTTCCATAGACTCATCTTCCCCAACACGTGTTCCCAAAATCATTCCTTTCATCATGCGGACTCAAGGAGGATTCATCTTTTTGCTCATCATGAAAATATCATATGATGCTAGTTCTAATGAGGAAGTCAATATGCAATGCATCCTACCCTAACATGCATATGATATAACATTAATACTAGGTGTAATCATAGAGTCAATGTAGCCAACATATCATCATATCAACATAAATATGCATGTCTATATGATTACTTATGTAGGAAATCCCAAAGCAAATGCGGACACAATCGCATGTTGGATGAAGCGAGCGGGAGGTGGGGAAATGCGATCTCCATTCGAGGTGAAAGGAACTCCTGAAAGAATGAAGATAAGTCAATCTAGGTGTGCGGATCTTTCCCTCTAAGCACACAATGGAGGAATGAATGATCATTCTCAAGAACTCCCTATCACAATCATTGTCCCTAATACTATGTCTTGTAGATGCCACAAGGTCATGATGATAAGAGAAAGGAGACTTGGAACACAGAAGGGAACAACAGATTGGTTGCTTAATGGACTGATTGTTTTCACAATCCCGAGGGTATGAGGAGGAAGGGGGGATGCATCTAGCTGATGTTTCTTCCTCAACATCATACCTCGGAAGGTAAAACGACCCATGGTTAATGGAGATCATATGAAAAGGGGTGATGGAATCACTTGTGGAAGACTCAAGATGATGAACAAGAGAAAAAGGCAAAGGGGAGGGCGAAGTATTATATTAACCGGGCTTTTCCTCCTCAATATCATAATTTAAAGGCTCAAGTGCTTTGAATATAGAAACATAAGGAGGATAGGTAGGAGTTGTATTGATTTCACCATCATCAGTATCAAAGATAGGATCTTCCCTAAAAGGATAATCAATTACCTCCAACTGCCCCGTTTCATGCAAGGGAAAATAACACTTCTCCTTCCCAAGGGTATAGATGGATATGTCATCATAACTAATGCTCGAGAGAAAGGGAAGATCAATCTCAACCTCATCCTCCTTTTCGGTGTCATAAATGGGAGCACAATCAAATTGAGGACCAATGATTCCCCATTTTGCCTTTTCAATATGGAAGTAATCTGAAATGTTAACTTCTAAGAAGCTAATCGGACCACCTTCTCCAAGGTTCTCAAAAGGGGAGTCACCAGGAGTAATATCCTTGAGAAAGGTAAGGTCAACCTCAACTTTACTTTCCATAGACTTATCTTCCCCAACACGTGTTCCCAAAATCATTCCTTTCATCATGCGGACTCAAGGAGGATTCATCTTTTTGCTCATCATTTAGATCCCCAAGATCCTCTCCAACTTCTTTATCTTCCTTAGTAGGGTTCTCTCTATATTCACATTTCATTTGATAGAACTTCTCCTCTTACTGCTATAGATGGAAGAATAGGTCCTTAGCATTATATTCCTTGACTAGCCCCCTGCATGACCTACTATATTCGTCCATTATTTCTTGCAGGGCCTAAAGGCGTTTAGGGTCAAACTCTTCGTCATCCTCAGAGGATATATTCCCCACCTTATTGTTATTGACTTTCGATTCTATAACTGATATTTGCTCATCATCCTCGCTTTCTTGGTCATCTTGCTCATCCAAATCCTCATCTGGTAATGAGCCTGTTGGACACCTAATCCTTAATGGGTTAGTGTGGAAGCCGAATGGACAAAAGGAGTCCAAGAGACCTTGGGATGTGAAACCCAACGGTCAAACTGTGTACTATAAATGTATATCATTTGTCAATAAAAAATTGTACTACATGTTTTATCTTTCATATTTTCTCTTGCTGCCCATGTGTGTTTAACATGGTATCAGAGCAGGCGTATTCCTGCCCTGCATAATTATTTTGAGCCATTTGTTTTATGGCCCTTATGTGTATGTGCAGATCATTTCATGAATATTTTCTCAGCTAACCTGTCATTTCTCCAGCGCCATTTTTGGCCTCTCTCTGCCATTCTGAATCTTCTCAGTCGTAATAATCTGCTCTCTGAAATGATAATGAGTAACGCTTGGTATTCCCATCGAATACCTGGCCCTACAGTGCTGTGAGCGCTCCATTGCCAGCATTCCTACAGTGCTGCCAGCGTTTCTGTGCAGCGTGAGATTTGACAACTGAAATCTGATGGAGACTGACACATATCTGGTTCATAACTGCTCCTGATCTTTTAACGCTCCCTTCTCTACGGCTCCCTTGAGGATATGGTGTTTATTGCTGCCTTCATCTGCAGCAACCTGGTGGAGTCCTCTGTCGAGATGAGGCCGGATGTATTTGGTGGAACGTTGAGCAGCAGCAGGCAGTTTCTTCCATGGGCACGATAAGTTCGTCTCCGCTGCTTTTGAGCCTGATTTACTTGTATGTGTGAAATATATAGTGCATCCACAGCTTGATATTTCACGCTTGACGTGAAAGGATTGGGCATCCCGTACCACAGATTGATTTGCTTTCACGCTGTTGGATTGATTTGCTTCACGTTGTTGATGTAAGATTCGTCATACTGGTATCCGTCAACCTCAGAATTCCCAATTCCACTTAGGTCGATCCCAGAATCCTCATACTGGCCTGGTTCGATCCCGGAATCCTCATCTTGGCATGGGCTGATGCCACGATCCTCATCATGGCATGATTCCTCAACCTGTGATGGCAGGTATAGTCTCAATACCAATCTCTTTAGCCTCTTTGTATTCCTACACAGCTTTGTGGGAAGAGTACTTGAATTTAATTTCTGGTCCAAGCTCACTTAGCATTTCTGCGTGCCATTGAAAAGTAAGTGTTGAATCTAATCTCACCACCAATCCACCATATATCACATAAATCCCAGTACTGATTCCAGCCCCATATTTCACGCCCTCCTGGAAAACTCTCAATAATTTCTCATCGGAGCCGGAATTCTCAATGGTAATGAGCCTGTTCTGCCTTACGCAAAGGTAGTCCTTCTCTTAGGGCTTCCTCATCGATTTGGATCACCTGAATATTCTTGCAGGAGTAAATGTATAGTTTCCTTTGTATTTAACAGCAAACTCATATTTCTACCAAGGGTTATGAAAAATTACTGGAAGTGGCTTGGAATACTGCCGAGGATAGTTTCGATCTTTATTGCGGGCTCTTCATGTATAATGTGAATTCGATGAACAACTCGAAAGGTTAGAAGCAGCTGGTTGGGTGGCTACACGCAGTTGTTTGGGGGAGTTTCAAGAAGTGGGAATGACGTTCTGAAGGAGAATTCATCTTCCGTGAATGGTTTTGTGCAAGACGGTTCGACTTCTGCAAATGGTGTTATGGAAAAGAATTCGGTTTCTCAGAATGGTGTGGATGAGAATTTTATTGGGCTAAGAATCGACGAGGTTTCGGGTTCAAATTGAGAAGTTTAAGAATTCGATTTGTTTGAAGTGGTGTCTGTATTCAGTATCATTAGTAGATAATAATGAATTCAAGATGAAATGGTTAAAGGGATGGTGTTGATGTGAGAAGAAAACCAAGATAAATGGTTGCATAGTGATCCAGAATTCTGCATTCAATATTGAATGATTCTACATGGAGCGAGTAGGCATTGATTGAATTCAAAGATGAGTGAAAGAGGTTGATGAATGCAATATGGTTGTATTGCATATCTAATAAATGAAAAATATTGTTGGCTCTTATATTCTTTAGTTCTTCTACATACGCTCTCTGTGGTGGACTGTTATATGGTTTGAAACCTTGAAGGTTCATCCCTCTTCATGGATTAAAGTATTCTTTGCGTGTATTATTGAATTCTGGAGTTCTTTCTGCGGGGCCTAAAGTCGTCATTCCACCTTCTGTTATTGTTGTAGCTGCATTGAAGGGACTGTATGCTATCTCAGAAGTTGAATGAGTGTGGTTTGATGATGATACAAGGACTGTGGTGAAGAGGGAATCTATTCTTCCATTTCCTGGGCAGCGTACATCATAAACAAATGTTGAGGTGCCATTTTGGGGACTGATAATTGCATATCTACTAATTTGTGTTCGCTGACATTTAATTATCAGGTTCTATCTTCCAATCTGTTTGTTGTTTAGTTAAGTTTTTAAATGAGAAAAGTCCATTATGTAGTAGCTATCACTTAATGGCCGTTGCATTTAATTTTTGAATTTGCTATTGGATAATATAAGTTTATTTGGAGACTGTTACTACATGTGGAAGCATTAAAATACAATGTACAGTGAATAAACTTACGAAAATCACCCACCGTGGAGAACATTGTGGCAAAAATCATTTGCATATCAGGGTTTATCTATTGAGATAATGGCCAGACTTGAAGATGCATTAAATTTATTGAATATCCTAATTCATTCCACTGTTGATGGGATGGTAAAAGTCAACAAAGAAACTCTTTTTGACATTCAAACTTATTTGCAAAATGCACAAGAAAAGATCGATTTTTTGCAGCTTGAATCACAGCTACAGCAAGAAGAGCTACATCAAAATAGACATCATTCTGAACCTGTTTTTGTTCAGAACATTGAGACAACCACCCATCAGCAGCAAGTCAATAATGTTACAGTTCATTCAAATAAAGCAGCAGTTGTACATGCAGATGCAGAAACTCAGTCTGCACTTCCCAAGCCCATCATCAGACCTTGGGAACAGCTTGTCCACAACAAGCACAGAACTGGTCTTGGATATGACAAGGACTTGTCCTTTCATATTCCAGACTACTCAAAGCCCATTCAGTTTCAGAGTGTTGGATTTATTCATGACAGTTCACCTGCTCCTCATGACAGTTCACCTCCAGTTGTTCCAGATTCTACTCCTCTTCCACCGCAACAACAACAACAACAGATTGTGAAATGCCAACACTGTGACCGAGTTGGCCATTTGAAAGATCACTGTTTTGATCTTCATCCATGTAAGCACTATCATAAAACTAACCATTCTTCACACAGATGCTTCAGCAACAAACACCCTGCAAGAACAAAGATTCATCTTGGATGGATCGCTTCTTGGCAATGGGCATCAACAGCCAAGAAGATATTCCAAACACATGTCAGAACTTGTTCCAGAGTATTGAACAGTCTTGCAATTGAGTTTTGTCCATCATCTCACCTTGTATCTGACAGGGGGGGAAATGATGGTCATCTACAAGCTTCAAAGTCACATCAAGCGAGCCTGAGCCACAACCTGCCACACCAGTTTTAGAGTTGTAGCCAGAGACAAAGATGCCCCTGAACATGCCTTCAATTGGCAATCTGGGACACTTCCTCTAGCAGAAGACTTCAGCTTCTTGCCAGTTTTGGAAGAATTCCAGGAACAAAATTGAGAACACTTCCTCTAGCAGAAGACTCCAGCTTCTTGCCAGTTTTGGAAGAGTTCCAAGAATTGCATTAAGCATTCCAGAGTTGTTGGTCATCCTTAAACCATCACAGGTTGAGACTTCCCTTTCAGGTTGAAGTTCTCCCTTTTATGCGGGGTGAGACCTCCCTTTCATGGTTGAAGGTTTCCCTCTTCAAAACAATAGGAGCACTTCCTCTAGCAGAAAACTTCAATTTCTTGCCAGTTTTGGAAGAGTTCTGGGAACTGCACTAAGCGTTCCAGTGTTGGTAGTCATCCTTAAACCACCGCCCTTTATACCAACATTTCAGAGAGCACATTCAGCCTAGTGCTGCCATGCATTTTTGCACATTTTGTATTACAGCTCTCTTCTTGGACTCATACATAACCCTTTGGATTAAGGGGGGGAATGTTGGACACCTAATCCTTAATGGGTTAGTGTGAAAGCCGAATGGACAAAAGGAGTCCAAGAGACCTTGGGATGTGAAACCCAACGGTCAAACTGTGTACTATAAATGTATATCATTTGTCAATAAAAAATTGTACTGCATGTTTTATCTTTCATATTTTCTCTTGCTGCCCATGTGTGTTTAACAAGCCATATTTTTCTTCGATCTTGTGAGACAAGGAATTGAATGCACCAGTATAATAGACAATCTCAGAGAAGAGATAATCTGCAGGGTCTGCTTTGTACTCTTGCCTTGTGTTGTGGAGGTTTAACCTGCTTTTGTTATAGAAATTGAGTATGAAGTCTTCATTCTCATGCTCTATCAGATGATCACAAAGTTGAGCCCACAAATCCAATCTTTCCCACATGGTTTGTTCTTCTTTGGGGCTAATGTCATGGACACTTTCTTCAGCCATATTTCATGATCTTGCATATAAAGCCAAAATGGAGTCGCCAGGGTGAATTAAAACGCCTTGATAGATGCTTGCTTCACCCCACAAGCATTTAACTTTGAAGTTCGATGAAGAACTAGGGGTTCATTCTTCCAATGGAGTCGCCAAGAATGATATGTTAATGATGTCATAAGGCAAACAAGACACATGTCACAAGTCCTTGGCAACAGTGCCAAAATGTTACTGGTCAAACTAGCAGGGGGGATCCTATAAGGCAACTACTAGGTCAAGGGCAACGATGGAGAGATAGCCCACTATCACCTCAGCTAAGGCTCCCTACTCTTTACGGACTTTTACCAATGGGAGGAGACCCGTATAAGAGGAATCACAATAATGAATGTGTCAATGAGAGGATAAAGGGTGATTCTCAAAGCCTATTCGTAAGAGAGACTCAATTGTGTGGCTTTCTTGCTTGGAAAGCAAGTCAATAAGCTCTCTAGGGAGGGCTAAGAGGATTCTCGAGGCTAGGGTTTGGGATGTATCTTATAAAGATGATTCCTAGGCCTAGTAATCCTTATGGAGACGTGGTCTTTATGTGATCTTTGCAGAGTTGGAGTTGTGAAGTGGGACCACACGGGACCAAGTGGACCCAGAATTAGATGAAGTGGAATTGATCAATTCAGGAGGGGCTTGACCTAATTGTGGAAGGAAAGAAGATCAATGGACAAATATTCTTAGGATAGAATACAATGATCCAAATGAGGTCACTAGCCAAGGGAAACCTAGGGCAAGAAACGATCATTGGGCTAGGGCTTGCAATATCTCGAGATCCCACTGTCAGAATTTCATGAAATTTGGAGGGCCTCTAGAGGAAACCCTAGCGTAGTAATGGACAAGAGATCAAAGTCTTTTGATGGCTAGAACGTGAGATAAGTGATGCCCTAGATGACCTATGGAGGCTAGGCCTAGAAAGAGAAGGAGAGGTGAGAAAAATATACATTTAAAGTGACCACCTATGGAAGGACCAGTGCCTTATCCTTTGGGAGAGATGGAGTCAAGAGAATTTATGGTTTGGAAGAGGTTTACCCAATCAAGGAGGTCTTCAAGCAACTTTGCATGGCATTAGGGCATGAGAGCAACTACTTGAGATCTTTATACTTCGATATGCAATAATTGATGACTTGTCAAGATGTATTTCAACAAAATAATCTCTAGGAACATTCACCCATTCATACATGGCCCATGCAATGATGCAATGTTATAAAAGATCAAAATTTCCACAATTTCACATAGGAAAGCAGTAAATTTTAGACTTGTATAGCGAAAATCCCAACAACATTCATGTGACAAAGTAAATAACAAGAATAAGCATGAAAAGATTACTTACATGTACAAAAGAGTATATCCAATCATCATATTATGCCAATAATGAAGCTCCAAGACAAGAGAGAGAAATCCAAACATCAAAATTCATCCATAACATCCAAACTCGTCCTCCAAAAGGGAATGCAAAATTCTCAAGAGCTACTAAATCCCAACCCAAGTGATGATGATGAAATGAATCACCTCACTTGTACTTATACAGTCGCTAATGAATTTGATTTGCCTAATTTGGCCTAATTGAGCCCCAAATAATAACATAATGTGCAGTAATAACATCCCTTGGTGACAAGCCTATTATCGGCTATTTTGTCTCATCTGATCAATCAGCCTCCTAATGGGATCAATCAACATCCTATTCCCCCTTTACATCATCATTGCACAAAGCCCTATGCATGACTCTCTCATTCCCCATAGTTTCTGCCCTGAACTGCATCATCTGAGCCAGTTTTAGGACCAACGCACCCTGGCCTCTTGCTAGACAACGTTCACCTACAGGTTGCTCCACTGTGGTCTGCGTTGATCACCTACAGGTTGCTCTCCTTGCACCTATGTTGGTTCTAGAAATTCAGGAAAAAGAGAGAGAATCCCAAAGCGTCCATTTCCAGAAGCTTGTCAGATCTGTTGTAACAATTTACCTCAGATAAAACTTTCAAATCCTATCCTATCCTACCTTGTATTTTCCATCCCTTATCCTTAGATCTCATCCTCCCATCAAGAGTGGATCTCAATCCCAAGATTGGTAAAAGGATAAGAACTCCCAACTTACCTCACTCCTCTATATATTTACAGCCTTCCATATGCAAGGGGTTGGCTTTTGGTTGTTGTTGTGAGAGTTATCCTTTCATGCATTTAGGGTGATTGGAGGTACACTTTGTGACAAAGGAATGACAAGTCAACAACTTGGAGGAGCTCTTCTACAAGATCGACACCTATTTATGGTTGTAACTCACTCCATTTATATCAATACAAAGAGTTCTTTTGTTTTCCTATATGTGATGTCGTTATTTCATATATTTCAATACCATGTTGATCTGTTGAATAAAGTAGATAGATGATGCTACATAGATCTCGTAGTTTCTTGGCTTGTGTTGTCTGGTTGTGCAGGTTCTAATTTTGGCAGTTGGAGCTAGGATTGGAGCATTCAAGCCAAAGAAGGAGTGAAACATACGACAGATTCCAAGTAGGTTTCTTCCCCTCATCTACTTACTTTAAGGAAAACATTGGGTCCTTTGTCATTCTGTTGTTCTAGGTTAGCCACCAAACCTAGGGGAGATATTTCTATCTGCAGTCATAAATCCCGCATAACAAATTGGCAACCATACTAGGGAACGGTGTATTCCCTTGGTGGTTTCTTTGTCCATTGTGTTTGATTTACCTCTTTCATAGACCTTTGTTGCTTTAACCAACCAAGAAAAGACCTAGGAAGTGATTGCATTGAGTCTTGTTTGCAATTTTTGTGTCGGAATCCTCTTTCCCAGGACCAACGCACCCTCTGGTCTGCTGACAGAGCGTTGCACCCCACCTGGGCCTTCTTTGTGCCTGCATTGCACCCCACCTGGGCCCTCTTTGTGCTTGCGTTGCAGAGCACTGGTGCCTCTTCTGCACCTGCGTTGATCCCTGTTTTTGCACAAATTTTGCCTTGTTTGCTCAGTGTTGATTTGATCAGCCTACTTCTAGCTGACCTTCCCTGAGTCTTGAGTGTCTTATGGTCTCTCTAAAGCCTCCATTTGGTTTTCATTTGTGTTTTATTGCCTTTGGTAAGAATTGGTTTCGATTTTTCTTTGTTCTTATCATTAGGTCACTTGAAAACTTGTTTTGTTTGATCATTGATCACTTGGATGAATTGTTGTTCTAGTCCTCATTCTGAAAAGTGCATTTGAATCAGTGATTAGACTTTACATCTTAGTTTTCCTCATTTACAAAAATTAAGTGTGGTGAAAAGAAAAAATCTTGCATTGCCATTTAGGGTTTTGCATCTATATTGATTTAGGAACAGTTGCATGAAAAGGAAATTGCATTGAGCATCTTGTTTGCTGCATTTTCTATGTTGCACATTGTTTGTCTCTTCCCTTCCTTAGCTAGATTTTCATTGAAGAGAAAGATTCCATTTCCTCATGCTAGATTTGCATTTTAGGGAATTCAGGTGAATTCGTGGTGAGCCATAAAATTGAAACTTAATTCAAGATCAACTTAAAATTTACTGAATCAACCTAAGGAGCATTTGTAACATTAACGCAAACACATAGAGGTCTAGGCTAGAGACGTGTTTCGGCATCGTTAAACGTAGTTGTCATTGTTTGCCAGCGTTGCATCCCGAGGGTGAAATCTCGTTCCACATATGTGAGTGTATAGGATCATACTCCACATACCTTCGAGTATATTGGTGGTGCTCCATGCACGTAAAGTATATGGGAACACTCTCATTGAACGGTTACGCATTAGACAACACTACTACGGACTGCACTCCCACGTATCGTCGCGTATATTTTGGGAGTCCCCAATAGGTTGCTATCCATCCATAGGTAACCGAGTATACCGCCTTGTAAACCGTGATACACCAAACACAACATTCAGGGAGATTGGTTGTCATACGTTAAGTCCTTGGTTCGCCAAGGTGTATATTGCAGTTCACGGTTGCTTGGTAATCCTTTATGCCTAGATTACCCTCTTTTTGATTTATTTCTTTGTGTTAATAAAATTTACTATCCAATGTGGAACAACAAGATCCCCCACTCCGTCGTTCGCGTAGAATGCAAAATAAGCCTCCTCTTCCACCAAAGGCTACTCTTGGCCGTCGTCAAAAGCATAAAAGAACGCAAACTACTGAATCGGGAAACTCGGGAACTACTTCTAGTCCTCCTCCTGAATCTGATCAACCAGAATCATCTGTCCCCTTGAGTACCGAACCCGAGATTACATCTACTTTTGTCGGTGAAACTGACACAACCGATACTGAATTACCTGAGACTTTGTTCCCTGAGGTTATACAATCTGACCTTCCTGAGTTGGAAACTTTATTTCCTAAGGTCATTAAACCTGAGGAGCCTCAGTCATCTTTACCTGTTACTTCAGGTATTTCATCCTCTCTTCCGTTGTCTCAGACAGATCCGCCTACTATATATCTCGGCCCCAACGATGAATCGCTTCCACCTGGACTTGTGAGTATCGAGGAGATCCCACAAGAAGAGCCTCATCCTTCTACTCATTTGGAGGGACTTTTCCTTTATCCAACCCATCCTCTTCTTCCTCCTCCACCTCCTGAACAAACTCCTTTACCTGGTTCTTTTGACTTACCCGCGAATTTCACACGGCAATCCACATTGGGATTATTGACCATGACTGGAACTAATATGGCTTCCCAGCCTGCATCTACCACTATGGTTGAGACTTCAAATGTCGCTTCCACATCTATGTTTTCAACATCACCAAAGGCACATCTATATGGTGGTCCGTCCGTCCCACCAAGTTATCAGTCCTTATCTGGTACCTTCTCTGGTGCATCTTCCAGTTTATGGACATCCCCCATGTCATCCACTTCGGGAATTCCATCTAGCACTGCTCTTATGAGTGTTTCTCAACCTGCTCCTTCTCCTCCTCCTACACCGACAATTGAACAGTAGGCTGGCCCTTATGTTAGTAGGCAAGGTCCTCTTCAACAGCCTAACTATGCTTATGTTGGGTACCCTCTGCAAGGGGGGCAATTGCCTCCATCATCCCCTCCCCCTTTGGCAGGGGGGCAACCTGTTGTTGGTATACCTCAGATTGGTAACCAGCCTTATTATAGTCCTCCTTATCTTGGGATGGTTGCTAGTGTTTGGCAACCTACTTTTCCCGTTCAACCTAGTTCGATGTTGGGTTCATTGTTTGTTTCCCAACCTATGCCATCATCTCAAGTTCCTATTCCTCAATTTGTACCTCAACAAGCTCAAATTCATGTAACTCAACCTGTACAAGCTGCGATCGCATCTCAACCCGTTCCTTCAGTATCTGGTACCTCTCAGGTTCCACTTACTCAGCCTTTACAAGTTCCTTTACAATCTCAATCGCTTGCACAAGGTATTCCTCAAATTCCAGTAGGGCAGACTATGTACGGCATGGCACAACATCAATCGAACCCTCTTTATCATGGGACAATGCAAATCCCCATCGAACAACAATATAGACTAGCGTTGCACGAAACACCCCTCCTGGATCAAAACCCCGAAACGCAACCCGTACAGATCTGTCGGTGATCCGCCGCCCAAAATGCGTCCCAAAAATTCCAAAACGTGGATCGGGACAGAAAAGACACTTCCTTCCCTATGGGAACCGTCCGGCCCGATCCGTGTTTCAGAATTGTCGGGATGCATTTCGGGCGACGGATCACCTAGACAAAACGCCGCATTCGGGGTCGGATCCGTACAGATCACGACCGGCCAATTCCGCTGTGTGGCCCCAAAAAAAGGTTTTTATTTTTATTTTTTATTTTATCTAGTGGTTGGGGGTGGGTCCAAGTTGGGTTAGAATAGGGAATGAATGGATTAAAAGGCTCTTTCGCCTCTCATTTACTCACTTGTATTTTTTTAGAGCTTGGAGAAGAGAGGAGAGACTTGAGGAGAGCTTGGAGGAGTGAAGGAGGATCTAGGAGAAGGAGGAGGAGCTTGGAGGAGTAAAGAAGGGGTTCCATCTACAAGAGCTAAAGAGATAAGTGCAAACCCCAAACTCCCTCATTTTTTTGTCATTGATTTTTGTATTTGTCTCCTCCCTCTCCTACTCTTTCCCATTCTTTCTTCTTGCTCATTTAATTGCAGGTTGTCCACCACCTATATTCATATTCCAAGATGGTGTTCTTTTAGCTTCTATGTACCATTCCACTTTTGGTTTTAATGATGGCAATGGGGAGTAGGAATAGAAGGGAAGAAGAACAAGAGGATAGTGGTCCCCATATGAGTGACCCAATGCATGATGAGGAAGAAGGGTTTGAAGAGGAAGGGGATGAACCTGAAGGGAACACTGACACACCAAAGGGGAAAGTTGCATTGACACCCTTGTGGAATTATGTGACCAAACTTGAAGGGGCAAAAGCTGGTGGAAGCTACAATTTTTTTTTTCCCTCGTGGTTGTCATGGAGAAAAACCATTTTGTGGTTCATATACCCGTGTGAGGAGGCATCTTTGTGGGGTGATGGACAATGATGATAAAAAAGGTGTTGTGGGGATACAAATTTGCCCAAACATTTCAGCTGAACAAAGAAGAAAATACATCCAAATAGAAGAGGTTGCACAACAAAAAAGCAAGAAACAAAAAACTCAGTATGAATCAAGTGCAACCTCTAGATTTGGCAACTCATCTCCTCATGGTACTTCTGCAAGCTCTGGAGGTAAAAGAACAATAGGGATTGCATGAATGTTGTTGGGATGGATGATGTGGATGGAAAGATGTTTGATTTCTTTGTGCTTGCGGTGTACCATTCAATGTGCTTCGCTCTCCCCATTGGCATGAAATGGTAAAGGCCATCAATGAAGCCCCAAAAGGATACAAGGCCCTCAACTATGAGAAAGCTAGAACAGTGTTATTAGAAAGAGAAAAAGCAAAGGTTCAAAGCGCTTTGACACATTTTACAAATGAGTCGGTGGATTGTGGAGTATCCATTGTATCAGATGGGTGGACAAATAATAGATACCAACATTTGATAAATGTTCTTGGTGTTTCTGGTAGTAGTGCAACATTTATTACATGTCATGACTCCTCCTCCATCAGTGCAAGTTCCCAAAACATTACAAATCTTCTATTGTAATCAATCAGAGATGTTGGTCCGAATAATGTGGTTCAAGTGATCACAAATAATGCAACAAATTGTAAGGCAGCAGGAAAAGTTATTGAGCGTACTCATCCACACATCTTTTGGTCTGGGTGCCTGGTGCACACATTGAACCTTAAGCATAAAGAATGTGGGTGGATTAATGAGCTTAACAGGAGAGGGAAGCAACTCATTAAATTTATCACAGGACATACAAGGGTAAACTACTTCAATGGACTTACTCCAAGTTGCAGTTGCTTAAATTTGCAAAAACAAGATTTGCAAGTTATTACCTCGCCTTTAGCTGGCTAGTGAAGGCGAGACCAGCTTTAACTAATATGTTGACCTCTGAATCATGGTGCTAATGTAGCCAAGTAAACTATTCTTGACATGTTCTTTTGGTCAAAGGTTAAATATGTTTTGCAAATCACCAAACCAATTTATTACATGATCAAGTTTGCAGATTCAGATCAGCCAATAATTGGGGAGGTGTATGAGCAAATGGATAGCATGTTAGGGCAGATTAAAGACATTGTGTTAATTTGGGGTAGCATCGGATGTGCTTTAGCCACGAAAATTGGTGGAGAGGCTAAAGCACATGAGATCTCCAATACCCAGAAATGGTTTGGGCAGATTCTAAACAGTTTGGGAGATATTAAAATAATTAATATTTTTAATGGAGTCCCTAAGTCTAAACTTAGGGAAAATAAAATATTAATGTGAATTAATATAAAACTGTGTTAGAAGGGTCCAAAAGTCATGGATCAAGCCAGAGTTAATCTTAGTCATTGATTAGGGACTTAATCTCGGTCGTTGAATTGTCAACGAGAAAAGTATAAGAGGAGGCTTGAGGGTCACTTGGAGAACACACCGAGTTGATCAAGAATTCGATTTTCTAGGGCAGGGCTTGCTGAGGAAATCGAAGAAGTGATCAGAGTTGCAGCTGAGGGGCAGTGAATACAGAAGCAGAGAGGCAAAGAGGGTACCGGGAGCATCAGCGTAGAAGCTGGGAGAGAGGGACGCAAAGCCAGCTAGAGGTCACGCAGAGCCAGTCAAGGCCCACGCAGAGGCAGCCAGGAGCTGCGCAGTCAATGTTGCACGAAGCGGAAGCGCGGAAGCGTCATTTTCCAAAAATATAGGAAGCGAAGCGTCCGCGGAAGCGTCTGCTATATATATATATATATATTTTATATTTTTTTGCATTTATACTCAAAACAAACATCCCAAATACTAAATTAATTGTAGAAGACATGAAAACATGCATATTTTTGCATAAATCAAGATAGATATGGCATCCATGATTCCATTGTAGTTACTAGTATGTACAACAATCATCTATATTCTAGCTATTACAAACATACATCAAATTTTTAAGCATATTATAAAACATAAAACATTTAAGCATATTATAAAACATAAAACATAGAGCATATTATGATTTATCTAGCAAGTGAGCAACTGTCAACATTTGTCATGTCCAAAATTCAAATAATAATGTTTACAAAATATGTCACTTGGTCACCGCCAAGCCAAAAAGGTTCAAAATTCAAATTCACAAGTCTACAAGTCTAATGAGTAATCTATGACAAAAAGTAGTAGATTGTGAATATATCTACTAATCTCTCCTCCTTCCACCACGAATAGAACGTGGTGGCGGGCCTCCACGTGGTGGCAATGAAGAAGATGGTGCCTCTGGAAGTCGTGGCACTGACACTGATGAAGAAGAACCCCCTGCTGTTGGTGTTGAACCATGGAACCTAGGAACCAAGGGACCAGATGAGGGAGCATCTGCTATATTTATATTTTTTTTTGCTTTCATTTGTCACCCTAACCCAAGGTGGACCCACCCCCAACAAGCAAACTCACCTAAAATTTAAAAAAAAATTGAAAAAAAAACGATTTTCTAAATGTTTTTCCGGAAGCTTTTTTGGAAGCGTCTCAGAAGCCTCTGGGAAGCGCCTGGGAAGCGTCTGGGAAGCGTCGTACGAAGCGCGCTTCGGCGCTTCGGAAGCGCCAGCGCTTCCAAATTTCCAGGAAGCGTCTAAAAATTTCGGAAGCGCGCTTCCGGGGGCGCTTCCTGCAACATTGTGCGCAGTGCCAGAGAGAACCAGCGTGGGTGACGCAGAGGCTCTAGAGGCTGACGCAGTGCCTCCAGAGGCTAATGCGGGCGAGTTGGGGTGATGCTGGAGATTTCGTGGGGCAAATTGGAGCTGAGAGTTGTGGGATTGTTCATCCGAGGTTTTAGCTGGAACATCTGTCTCCGACTGAGAGGTACTATTGCCGAGAGCATTCTCTGTTGGGTGAGCCATTTCTGGCACCCAAATTGTATTCTGAAACTGCTTCATAATAAAACCCTCAGATAGTTGCACCAGTTTTCCCGCATTGGGTTTTTCCAGGGACATTAGTCCAAAATAACGGTGTCACTTATGTGCTTGTTTTTCCTTCAGTGGATGATTTGTATGTGTTGAGCATGTACTTGTATTTATTTTCAGTATTTACATGGTAAATAACTTGTTAATAAACAGAACAAGTAGGAAGAAATAAATCAGAAAGTACATGAAGTATTTCTAACAAATAGACTTAGAAATTCCAACATGGTATCTAAGCATGGTTGCAGATCACAGAAGAACCGAGGGCATCAACCGAGCAGAGCAGCAGCAGCAAAAACAGCTGTCCCGAGTGACAGAAGTTGTTCCTAGCGGAAAAGCAGCAAGGAAGGGGTGACGTAGTGCTTACGTCATCAAGTTTGAGCCAGGAGAAGGATCAGCGCAATGGCAGAAAGGAGCAGACCTGACCTATGCAGTGCCCGTCATCTTTCTTAGTCAGGAAGGATTGACGCCCATGGTCAAGAGGTGCAGATTTTGCTGGTGTCGGGATTGTGTAGAGTCTAGAGGCCCTAACCTTCAATTTGTTGGGGCATAGGAGGCTGTGGAGAAGTTGCGGAGTGAAGCTGGTGGGGTATTGTGGTCATAACAGTACCTAACAGGGCAAGACCAAGGAGAGGGAGTTGCTTCCAAGGATTTCTAGCCAAGAAATCTAAATCAGTGGTGCAGCTGCACTAACGATCGGAGTGAGGACATCTCGACATTGGCAGAGGGGTTTCTAGGAGGGAAATCGAGGCTCATAGGGAGTCACATCGAGAACTTCCAGGAGGGAAGTAGAGGAGCAGCGAAGTGGAAGTGAACGGGGTAAGAGACCAAGACAGACTGGACGGAGCCTCAAACTTCGTAGTATGGAAGGCCAGAATCTTATCCGTTCTAGATAGAAATCGTCTCAAGCACTTTGCCTTGAAGACAATAGCGATCCCAGTTGACCCAGCTAAGAACGATAAATACGAGGAGGCAATGGCGAGGGCCAAGAGCATCATCCTTGAGAGGGTCAAGGACCATGTAGTACCACATATTGCCGAAAAGGACATGGCAAATGCGATGTGGGAGGCCCTGACAAAATTGTATCAGCATACTTCCATGCAAAGGAAGATGCTCCTAGAAAATCAGTTGTAGTCATACCAGATGCAAAAGGGAGAACAGATCGACACCTTCCTCGGTCGATTGAAGGAGATCCGGGATCAGCTAACTTCCATAGGGGCCATGTCGGATCAAGAATTGATGGTGAGGACAGCCCTGAACGCAGTCTCAGAAGATTGGGAGGTGTTTGTCTAGAGCATATTGGGCAGGTCGACCCTTCCAGATTGGGAGGAACTGTGGGCGACTCTTCGTCAAGAAGAGATCAGAAGGCTGACCAAGGCGAGAAGCAGCGCAAGGGGGTCAGAATCAAAGAGGAAGAAGAGGATGTTGCCCTAGCATCTGAGGGAAAACAAGAGAAACGAAATAAGGACCTCTCCAAGGTCAAATGCTTCCACTGTGGGGAACTGAGTCACTATGCGAGCCAGTGTCCGAGGAAGAAGAGCAAGGGAGAGGCTTCTGAGACCAAGGCTACACCAGCAAGGGCGGAGAAGGAAGTGGAGACAGATGATGACTGTGCCATGAGTGCTCACACGCCACTTGAGAGGAAGTGGGGAGACATCAAGCTGTAGTCAGACGGACTACAGGCGATGAGGGGCAGGATCCTTGAGGTACCCAACCTCTTGGATTATACCTTGCTACGGGAGCCCCGAAGAGGAGTAGCAGTACTGGCAGATGTCAATGGAGATGGATGCGGATGGAGCGACAGAGGGAGCTACAGTGCAGGATTCCCAAGACAGCGTGAGGCAGTAGTGCAAGATGCATGGAGTTGTTGCAACAGCGCAGAGGTCAGAGAAGGGGCACTTGTCAGCGACAGAGGGAGTTTTAGCATCATGGGTGTCTCTAGCCTGACAGAGATGTCAGAGTTGGGAGATCAATTACTTACTTCTCAGTAACTGAGTTGCAGTGCAACAATTAGCAGTGGCAATGCTATGGGCAGCACGATGCAGCATGAAGAGAGGGGTTGTATGAATGCAGCAATGGCAGTGGCAGGGCCATGGGCAGCAGTACATGATGCAACAGTGCAGAGGATGTTGGGCAGCAGGCCTATCATCAACACAAGGACCGATGTCGGATGATCAAGGTGAAGCTCAATGAGGAGTATTACTAGAGCACAATCCTCGCTAAGAGGGAGTGTTGATTTGGGGTAGCATCGGATGTGATCTAGCCACGAAAATTGGTGGAGAGGCTAAAGCACATGAGATCTCCAATACCCAGAAATGGTTTGGGCAGATCCTAAACAATTTGGGAGATATTATAATAATTAATATTTTTAATGGAGTCCCCAAGTCTAAACTTAGGGAAAATAAAATATTAATGTGAATTAATATAAAATTGTGTTAGAAGGGTCCAAAAGTCATGGATCAAGCCAGAATTAATCTTAGCCGTTGATTAGGGACTTAATCTCGACCGTTGAATAGTCAACGAGAAAAGTATAAGAGGAGGCTTGAGGGTCACTTGGATAACACACCAAGTTGATCAAGAATTCAACTTTCTGGGGCAGGGCTTGCTGAGGAAATCAAAGGAGTGATCAAAGTTGCAAATGAGGGGCAGTGAATACAGAAGAAGAGAGGCAAAGAGGGTACCAGGAGCATCAGCGCAAAAGCCGGGAGAGAGGGACACAGAGCCAGCTAGAGACCATGCAAAGCCAGTCAGGGCCCACACAGAGGCAACCAGGAGTTGCGTAATGCCAGAGAGAGCCAGCGTGGGTGGCACAGACGCTCTAGAGGCTAACGCAGTGCCTCCAGAGGCTAACGCAGTCCCTATGTTAGGATATTCCGACACATAGGATATAGTTAAGTTCAACTTGGTCTAGTGTAGAGTTAGGTATAGAGTTAGGTAAAGTGTGTTTCTTTACCGTTGTACATTTTGTAACTTACAATCCGACGGTCACGATATGTAGTGATCCGACGGTTCATTCTCTCCTCGGTATTACCGACACTTGATCCGTGGCTTGACACCCGATTGGTCCATGAGTTCTATTTAAAGCGCATGGAGGGTCTTTGTTCGGGTAATCCGTGCATGAGAGAAGCTTATGTAAATTTTCATTCTTTGATTAATAAATTGCCTGTAGTACCCACGTTGGGACAGGCCGTGGACTGTTTCCCTCCTTGCACTTTGAGGGTTTTAACCACGTCAAAAATATTGGTGTATTGATTTGAGATCTGGTTGTGAGCGGTGTCCTTTTGGTGTTCTTTCTGAGGAACTTACCCTGTAAATTCCTACATGGTATCAGAGCTATTTGAGGGCCGCGTCCGTTGGTGATCCAAATCTTAAGCCGGTAGAACTGCATGCGGCTGTCGTTTCCTAGATCTGCTGTTTCTGACTGCTTTCGGGCCGAGAGGACTGCTCTGTTGCGTTCGGAGCATCTGTTCCAGTGAGGAACCCCTTTCGTTTCACGCGAAAAGGTTTCCGATAGCCCTAGCTGCATCATTTTTCAGATCGGGAGGTATACAGTGTTTTTTTGCAGTTTACTGTTATTTTCTCTCTGCTTATTTCGGTTTCGGTTTATTTAGCCCTTTTTTTTAACCGGATCTATACCTTTCATTTCTGCGTATGCTCTTTGCCCTGCGACTCTGTGCGATCTGGGCAAATCAGAAACAGAAAGGAAGGATTTTTCTCATGCGTATGCTCTTTTCCCTGCACCTTAGTGTGATCTCGGAAAATCAGAAACATTGAGAAAAATATTTAGTTTTTCGGCTAAAGCTAACTTTGAGATTTTTTTTTTTTAAATTTCTAGTTTTTTGGCTAAAGCTAACTTCGAGCCGCAAAGTTCATTTTTCTTTGCATATTCGTGTTGGGTTTTGTGTTTTGTGTTTTGTAGGGAAAAAGAGCTTTCTCAAGGCAAGCACGCAAACCAAGGCCCCCCCCCCTCTCTCTCTCTCTCTCTCTCAAATTTTTTGTATAGATCAATTGGTTCAAAGCTATTTTAAGAGAGTAGAGGTCTTGGGTTCAAGTCTCCATTTTGTGGGGGCGGATTTTTTCATTCCCGCACATTCGCGCACTTTGCCGGCAACTTCAACAATTTTTTTCAAAAAGCCATAACTTCTTCATCCGGAAGCCTTTTTTAGAGCCGTTTTTTTTTAAAACCGCCTATTTTTTCGAGATCTATCCATTGGAACACTTACTTTCAGCATCTTCAGCTTCAGTTTTTTTTTAAAATGGGAAGTCCATCAGATGGATGTTAAATCTGCCTTCTTGCATGGGGACTTGCAGGAAGAAATCTATATGGAACAACCCATTGGCTTCATACAAACAGACTCCAGCCTTGTTTGTCGACTTAAGAAATCCCTTTATGGCCTCAAGCAAGCTCCTCGGGCTTGGTATGCCAAAATGGATAGCTTTCTTTTAGAATCTGGCTTTTCTAGGTGTCATTCTGACAATACTGTCTACACCAAGAAAGTGGGCAACTCTCTTATCATCCTTGTTCTTTATGTTGATGATCTTATTCTTACTGGTAGTGATCCCAACCTTATAAACCATGTGAAAACCAGCCTTAAAAAAAACTTTGAAATGACAGACTTAGGACACTTACACTATTTTCTCGGTCTTCAAGTCTTGCAATCCACGGAGGGTATTTTCCTTTCCCAGTCCAAGTATGCTTGTGATATTCTTCGTCATTTTCACATGGAAGACTGTAAGCCAGCCCCTTCTCCCTTTCAGTCTGGAGTCAAACTTTCAGTCTCTTGTACTTCTCCTGAAGTTGATGCTACCTTATACCGTCAACTTGTAGGAAAACTCTTGTATTTAACCCATACTCGTCCTGATCTTTCCTTTGTTGTTGGCCTTGTTGCTCGTTTTATGCAAAACCCCCGTGAAAGTCATTGGAAAGCAGCTAAAAGAATACTTCGTTATGTTCGAGGTACAGTTCAGTTTGGGATTCATTACAGTGCCAAAGCAGCTCCTCTATTAGTTGGTTTCACTGATTCTGATTGGGCTGGTGACCCTGATGATCGGAAGTCTACTGCCGGTTATGTCTTCACTCTTGGTTCAGGACCTATTACATGGGCTTGTAAGAAACAGGCTGCCATTTCTCTTTCGTCAGCAGAAGCAGAGTATCGTGGTGCCGTGGAAGCTAGTAAGGAAGCCTTGTGGCTTCGTCAGATCCTATCAGAGTTTGGCTTTGAGCAGCAGCATCCAACCACACTTTGGTGTGATAATCAAAGTGCCATTCAGTTATGCAAAGATCCAGTCCAGCATCAACGCAGCAAACACATTGAACTACACATGCACTTCATCAGAAAGCTCATTCATGACCATATTCTTGAAGTGCAATATTGTCCAACAGATGATCAGGCTGCAGACATCTTCACAAAGGCTCTCACAGAGGCGAAGTTCACTAAACTTCGATATATGCTTGGAGTTCAGGAAGTTGTCACTAAGGGGGGATAGGCTCTAGTGCCTCCTTCCTTCTCCTATTGTGTCATATTTGTAAATCCTTCAATCCTATCCCAAGTTGTTCTTAAGGGGGGATGTTAGGATATTCCGACACATAGGATATAGTTAAGTTCAACTTGGTCTAGTGTAGAGTTAGGTATAGAGTTAGGTAAAGTGTGTTTCTTTACCGTTGTAAATTTTGTAACTTACAATCCGACGGTCACGATATGTAGTGATCCGACGGTTCATTCTCTCCTCGGTATTACCGACACTTGATCCGTGGCTTGACACCCGATTGGTCCATGAGTTCTATTTAAAGCGCATGGAGGGTCTTTGTTCGGGTAATCCGTGCATGAGAGAAGCTTATGTAAATTTTCATTCTTTGATTAATAAATTGCCTGTAGTACCCACGTTGGGACAGGCCGTGGACTGTTTCCCTCCTTGCACTTTGAGGGTTTTAACCACGTCAAAAATACTGGTGTATTGATTTGAGATCTGGTTGTGAGCGGTGTCCTTTTGGTGTTCTTTCTGAGGAACTTACCCTATAAATTCCTACACCCTAGAGGCAGACACTGGAGATTTCGTGGGGCAGATTGGAGTTGAGAGCTGTGGGATTGTTCATCCGGGGTTTTAGCCGGAATATCTGTCTCCGACTGAGAGGTACTACTACCGAGAGAATTATCTGTTGGGTGAGCCATTTCTGGCACCCAGATTATATTCTAAAACTGCTTAATAATAAAACCCTCAAATAGTTGCACCGGTTTTCCCGCATTGGGTTTTTCCAAGGACATTAGTCCAAAAATAACGATGTCACTTGTGTGCTTGTTTTTCCTTCAGTTGATGATCTGTATGTGTTGAGCATGTACTTGTATTTATTTTCAGTGTTTACATGGTAAATAACTTGTTAATAAACAAAACAAGTAGGAAGAAATAAATCAAAAAGTACATGAAGAATTTCTAACAGATAGACTTAGAAATTCCAACACATTGTTGAGCCTAGAGATATCACCTTGTACAATTATATTTATGCAGAGGTGGAAAACAGATGGGAAATGCTAAATGTTCCATTGCATGCATTAGCGTATGTTTTGACACTTAAATATTATCATTCATCATGGCTTTCAACACCAGCACCTGGGGGGAAGCAAGAGAAAACCACACCTAGATCCAAAGGTTCTAGAAAAATATATGATTGCATTGAATAAATTAGTCCTTGATGAGGAAGAGGATGCCATGGTACAAAAACAATTGAGCAACTATACGCTTAGCACTGGTCCATTTGGGAGCATGCATGCAATTAGAGATCAAATGAGTTTTTCTTCTCTTGAGTAGTGGAACATGCATGGAGGTGCTACTCCACTTCTACACACTTTGGCATTGCGGGTGCTATCACAAGTGGTAAACACTTTTTCTATAGAGAGCTGTTGGAGCTCTTATTCTTTCATCAACAGTGTTAAAAGGAACAGGTTGAGTTTAGACTGGGCAGAGAACTCAGTTTATGTTCATTACAACTTGTGATTGTTGTCCCATTACTGTGATGATGCAAAGACTAATAAAGACCTTAAGGTTTGGGACAGGAATCCAGAGGAGCCCAATTTGGAGGATGGAGTGTTGTGATTAGAGCAATTAGAGGATGCTCTTATCCAGGTATGTCCATTGTGGTATGAATTTCAAAATTCAGTCAATAAGTGTTATGTCCATTGAATTCAAATGTGTCAATTTTGCTTATAAAGCATTTCTCTAATTCCTGTTTTTAATTTTTTTTGTTAACTAGTGGTTTTTTTTGGTATGAATTTTTTGAGCGATTCCAAGATGATGATGATCGAGTTGAGATGCCACCCCCATCTGGTCCCTTGGTTCCCAGGTTCCATGGTTCAACACCAATAGCAGGGGCTTCGTCTTCATCAGTTTTAGTGCCACAACTTCCACAAGGACCATCTTCTTCATTGCCACCACGTGGAGGCCCACCGCCACATACTCTTCGTGGTGGAAGGAGGAGAGATTAGTAGATATATTCACAATTTACTACTTTTGTCATAGATTAATCATTAGACTTGTAGGCTTGTTGTGAATTTGAACCTTTTTGTCTTGGTGGTGGCCAAGTGGCCTATTTTGTAAACATTATTATTTGAATTTTGGACATGACTAATGTTGACAGTTGCTCACTTGCTAGATAATATGCTTTATGTTTTATGTTTTATAATATGCTTAAATGTTTTATGTTTTATAATATGCTTAAAATTTTGATGTATGTTTGTAATTGCTAGAATATAGATGGTTGATGCTCGAATAATTAATCATTGATGTACAATGGAATCATGGATGCCATATCTATCTTGATTTATGTAAAAATATGCATGTTTTCATGTCTTCTACAACTAATTTGGTATTTGGGATGTTTGTTTTGAATATAAATGCAAAAATATATATATATTAGACGCTTCACTTTCTAGATTTTTAGAAAAGGACGTTTCCGCGTCCCCGCTTCCAAAAAGCATCCCTATTTTGTCCCCACTTCATGCAACGTTGGTATAGACCTTATCAGGGTATCCCTCAAGTGCCTTTTCAAGGCCAGCAAATTCATGGTTATCCTGGGGCTGGTCAACAAGGTCACTTGTATTCTAGTTATCAGAATCCTCCTTATTCTGGTATCCAGGTTCCTTATTACCAAAACCCTCCTTATTCAAGAATGCAAATACCTGTTGCCCAGCTATTCCTTCATATCCAAGTCATCCTCCGCCAGACTTTAATCAGCAATTGCCTTTTGTGGCCACTCTCAAGTTGCCAGATTTGACTCGACTCACTAATGACCCCATCGCTCATTCGCCTTGGTGGCCAATTATTCCTACTAAATTGCCTTCTAACATCCCTAAATTCAATGGGAATCCAGGAGAAGACCCGTCGACGCATGTCATGACGTATCATCTATGGTGTTCATCAAACTCCCTTAATGATGATTCTATTCAACTTTGTCTTTTCCAAAGAACGCTTACAGGTACCACTGCTAAATGGTATATTGAGTTACCCAGAGCTTCATTCCATGATTTTAGTACCTTAGCCACAACCTTCCTCATGCATTTCCAGTTTCCCATCAGATATGAAACTGGAACGGAATTGTTAACCAACTTCAAACAATCAGATTCCACTCACATTTCGGATCACATTCATGAATGGAGGCGTCATCGTCGGTTGGTCAAAACTTATGTTCCTGATCAATTGCTCGCGAAATGGTTCACCAAATCTCTGTTGGCACCCATAACAGAAGATGTGGCCAAAGGTGGAGTCGTGACTGAAGAGCAAGTAATTGCTCATGCGCAATATTTGGATTTGGTTTATACCTAATCCGGCATGCTCTATGATAAGATACCAAATGCTCTGAGACCTTCGAATATTGTTCCTCCTCTTATACCTGGTAAAGAATCTCATGTTGCTGATGGCATTATTGGTTCTACCAGCATGCAAACAGCAAGTAAACCATCTAGTATTGCTCCACCCGCATCTGCTCAAAACCCTCAATCCCACCCTCCTGCGGCTTCTGCTTTCGAGATAAATGTCGTTTCATCTGATAAAGGCAAGTCTCAACAACAACCTAGAAGCAAGAAGAAAGGAAAAGGTAAGAAAAAGAAAGATCCCTCTCCACAAGATAAACAAACAAATCAGTCTTCTGATGAGAAACGAAAGCCTCGATATCCTTGCTTGATTTGCAATGAGGAGCACTTTACACGTGATTGTCCTCACCGCGCTAAAGTGAATCAATTTCTTAAGTCCTCCACTTCTCCTGCAGTGTTGACCGACCCATTTCCTAATCAAGAGACTCATATGGTTGCTCGGGACCCATCTTCCTCTAACACGGTTTTGATGCTTTCCTCTTCAAATCCGAGATCTAATGTTTTGGTAGCTACTCGGAACAAGGATTATGGTAATGCGAATCTACCGAACGGTCAGGATACTGATCAACCTACCATTTCAGCACCATCCTCGTTAGATCCCACTCCGTCGTCAATTCCTACCGAATTGACTATTAAACCTCCAAAGGGCGTTATTCATAAGTCAGCTTTCAACCCTCGTGTAAGAGTCGCTCAGAATTATAATGTAGTTGAAGACTTGGCTCAGTCTCCATCGGCTATGTCGACTCTTGAGGTGTTGCAAAACTTCCCTACCCAAAAGAGGGCTTTACTTTCAGCTATCGGATGTGTGGATCCATCGAATTCCAACCTTGTTGTTTTCTCTCATGAAAACTATACCCTCGGCTTCCAGCTCAATTAGCTTTTATAATCCAAGTCGTTGTTCGTGGTAAGAATATTCATCGTTCTATCGTGGATGAGGGAGCCTCGACTTGCATTATGTCCATGTCTTGCTGGAAGGCGATTGGTTCTCCTCAACTGAGTCAGTCACCTACTACATTGAAAGCCTTTGACGGGAGAACATATAAACCTTGTGGGATTTTGAACTCCCTGCAAGTTGAATTAGGGGGAAAAATTGTGTCCATAGAAGTCAAAGTTATTGATGGACCTCTCGATTACAATATTCTATTAGGATGTACATGGGTTTATGCCATGGTTGCTATCGTCTCGACTTACTTCTGTATGATCACCTTTCCTCATAAAGGCGGGATTGTAGCCATAGACCAACTCACCTTTTTCGCCTTTGATTCACATGTTACTGGAAGTGTCCCTCTTGTAGGGGAAACTCTACAGTCATATCAGCATGTCAGAGTTGGATTGTTGAAGGATTCTTCGCTTATGGGGACCTTTTCACTCCCTCCTCTCCTTCCCGACAGCTCATCTTCAGTAGCCTATATCAACATGATATTGTCTTCTACTATCCTGGCCGATCCATGGATTGTACCAGACGAAACTGACATCCAAAGTTTTGGCGATCGAATGTCGCTAAGCCCCATTGAGCTAGATTATGAAGCCATTTATTCGGCTTGTGTGGTTTCTTCTTTTGATTCGCTTAATTGGGTAGACAGATCACTGGACTATGGTACATCTTCCGATCCTTTCTCATGTGTATTCCCTACCGACGAAAGCATCATGGAAATCATGATGTTGGACGATGCATCGTGGGACGAACATCACCATCATTCCTCCTTACCTGATTCCATTGAGGATAGTCTCAGTGATGTATACTCGCCCAATTCTGTCGATCTTTTTACGAATTGTGTCTATTCATGAGGTCAATTCGGAAAAGAACCTTTCGAATATCGAAGAGACGATACCTCTTGACATTTCCATCAAGCTAGGTGTTGTCGAAAATCTACACATTGGAGCATCTTGTTCTCCATTCGAGATCGAGACTTATCGAGCCCTTTTTCATGAGTTTCGAGATGTCTTTGCCTGGACCTACGAGGAGATGCCAGGTATTGACCCAAATATAGTTGTACATGAAATTAAGACGTATCCTTATGCCAAACTACTCCGACAGCGCCTCCATCCGGTCCAAGATGAAGTTGAAAAGCTTCTTCGAGCTGGTTTCATATACCCCGTTCCTTTAACTGATTGGGTGTCGAATGTAGTTCCTGTCATGAAGAAACAGGGAACCATTCGAGTGTGCGTCGATTATTGGGATGTGAATCGTGCATGTCTGAAGGACAATTATCCCACCCCGTTTATTGACCAAATTGTTGATGATTGCGCTGGCTGCAAAATTTATTCATTCATGGATGGATTTTCGGGCTATAATCAAATCAACATTCTCCCAGCGGACCAACCTAAAACTACTTTTATTTGTCCCTGGGGCACTTTCGCCTATAGGAAACTCCTGTTCGGTTTAAAGAATGTTGGGGCCACGTTTCAACGTGCCATGGATTATGCTTTTCATGATATCAAACACATTGTTCAACCATATTTGGATGACCTCCCTGCTCACTCAAAACATTGGACTGATCACCCAATGCATCTTCGGGCTATTTTCCTTCATTGTAGACATTATAATATTCGCCTTAACCCACACAAATGTGTGTTTTGTGTCAGTTCTGGTCGACTCTTAGGTTTCGTTATATCGAAACAAGGAATTCGTATCAATCCATTGAAAGTACAGGCAATTGTTGATTTGCCTGCACCTTCTTCATTAGTTCAGCTTCAACGACTTCAAGGGAAAGCTAACTTCCTACGAAGGTTCGTCCCTAATTACGCTGAATTGACCAAAGGATTCACTCGCTTGCTGAAAAAAGGGGTTCCCTTCCATTGGGATGACGCAGCTCAAAAAGCGTTTGATGCCCTAAAATATGTACTGGTTCGAGCATCTCTTCTATATCCCCCTGACTATCAGCGCGATTACTTCTTGTATCTTGCTACTGCCATTTCTACTATAGCAATGGTATTGGTCCAAGAAGATGATTTAGGGATTGAACATCCCATTTACTATCTGAGTCAGAATCTTAACGATACTGAGATCTGATATTCCCATGTAGAAAAGTTGGCTTTGGTGACCGTTCAAGCCGTCCAAAGATTTCGCCATTACATCTTGCTTTAGAAAACTATGGTCGTTTCGGATTGCAACCCTATGACATACATTTTGTCATGTCAATTGCTGGGGGGAAAGTACTCGAAATGGATTGTCATCTTACAAGAATTCGACTTGGAGTTCATCAAATCCAAGTTGAAGAAATCCCTAGTTTTCGCGGAACTGATGTGCGATCTCCCTTCCCCTGATTCAGAATCTACATTTGAAGATTCTATTCCTGACGAGTCGTTGTTTCTGATCTCATCATCTAACCCATGGTATGGAGATTTCCTGATTTATCTCCAGACCCAGACTTTTTGGTCTAATACCTCTCGCTCGGAGCAGCGACGTATTCATTACCAAGCCCGAAATTACATCATTATCGACGACACCCTTTACCGTCGTGGTATCGATACAATCTTACGAAGGTGCCTCACACTTGAGGAGGCTGAGAAAGTCTTAAATGAATGCCACTCAGGGGCATGTGGCGGACATTTATTTGGTTATGCTACCGCCCAGAAAATTTTACGTGTTGGTTACTTCTGGCCTACCATCTTTCGAGATTGCATCCTCGTTGTCCAGAAGTGTCATGCATGCCAGATATATGATCGTAAGACCCGTGCTCCACCTGCTCCGTTGCATCCCGTTATCGTTGTTGGTCCCTTTGCGAAATGGGGTATCGACTTCATGACATGTAACCCTCACTCAGTCGGGGGGCATGGTTATATTATTGTCGCTGTTGACTACTTTACTAAGTGGGCCGAGGCGATGCCTACATTTAACAACACTGGCGAAACGGTTGCATACTTCTTTTTCAACCACATCATCACACGATTTGTGTTCCACAAGCAATAGTTACGGATCACGGAAAACATTTCCGGAATCATATGATGACCAAACTAACTGCTAAGCTGGGACTTTCCCATGAAAGTTCCACTCCCTACTATCCTCAGGCTAATGGATAGGTTGAGGCCATCAACAAAGTTCTTAATATGATGCTTCAATGCATGGTAGGGGTCCACAAATCGAATGGGCATTTTCTCATTTACGCTGCTTTGTGGGCATACCAAACCTCAGTCAGGACAGCTACCGAATTCACACCCTTCAGTTGGTGTATGGTCTGGAAGTTATCCTCCCAATTGAATGTGAAATTCCATCATTGAAACTAGCTATTGAACTTCTTCCTGCCACTTCCATAGAGGAGCATCTTTTACATCTGACTCGTTTAGATGAAACCCGACGCGATGCTGCTATAACTAACGAAGCTCATAAAAGACACATCAAGGCGCAGTATGACAAGAGTGTCAAGCCTCGTGTCTTCTCAGAAGGAGACCTTGTCCTGTTATATGACCAGGAGTCTAATAAGTTAGGTTCGAGGAAGTTTCAACCCATGTGGTTAGGTCCATACATTGTCAAGCGAGTCCTTGCAAAAGGGGCCTACGAGTTAGTAGATCTTGATGGAGTTCCCTTGGCATAGCCTAGAAATGGGTTGTACCTCAAAAAATACTATGCTTGATCTCAAGTGTAGTTTTCACTGTGTACATACTGTCTATAGGTGTGTTGAGTGTGTTTGCAGTGCCTTTTCAAAGTTTTACACGGTTTCTGTTGATTCTCTTTTACGTTTGGTTTGCAAATGTCAGTATCTCTTGAAACTTTCATCGATTATGCTAATGGTGCCAGTCGTAGTACTCGGAACTTATCTTCCGCAGCATGGGCTATCTTTGCTCCAAATGGCGAGTTAGTGAGTCTGCAAGGGATTTGTATTGGTTGCTCCACCAACAACATCGTTGAGTATAGCGCAGTGGTTGAGCTATTGTCTGATGCTATTGCACATGGTATCCGTCATTTAGTTGTCAGACTTGACTCACAACTCGTAGTACTACAACTTGCCGGTATCTATTCAGTTAGAAGTCCCACCATCTTACACATGGTTTTAAGAGTACGCCTTCTAGAAAGACATTTCGATTTCATACAATATGAACACATTTCTAGAAATCTAAACACATTGACAGATGCCCTAGCTAATCATGTTTTAGATAGACATTTACAATGAATGTAATTAATTTTCAATTCACATCACATCATATTGAAAATATAATAGAAACCCAAAAACACTGAAAATATATATATAAGTTTGGTTTTACAAAAATTTGTGCCCAAGACACATATGGCATACATTGCCCATATAAAAAACTACATGCAACGATCTAAGTAGACATAATCAAAGGTGCTCATGATAGAATGACACTACACGAGCCATCTTGCGCAGTAGTCGACCGATACGACTAGGAACTCCTATGGTGTATCGTTGAAGTCGCAGTGGAAGTTGGTCGACCGCGGTATCATCAATTCCATGTGTCAACCCTTCCATGTGGCGCTCTACCTCTGATAGGACCTCTGCTACATTTGGATCCCATAGCATATCCCGTCCCACCGCAGCGACCCGTGTTGGTTCTACTACCTCCTCCTGTTGTCATTCCTCTGCACAACGGAGATATGAAGCACCAATAGGTCAAACTGGTCCCACATCTGCATGAAACATCAATAGTTTAGTCTTGAAAACATCAAAAAACACAAAAAAAATTGTAAAACTTCCAAAACTTAAAAGGTCAAAATTTCTTACTTGCAACACCCCATTCCTCACCCTCAGGAAGCACGAGCTCAGGGTCATCACGGAAATCCATGCCTGTGTAAGGATAGTCGTTGATCATGATAAACTATCTGCGCAGCCATCCGAAGAAGGTTGGTGAGAAGTTGATCGTCGATGGCCCTGCATGTCAGGACATGTGATCTATCCACCTCCTCATCTGTGGCACCCTCGAATCGATAGGCTCGAGTATGACATGCTGAGGCTGAAGTAATGGAACCCGCTCTAATGTAAAGGAAACTAAGATCGCACCGTATCCAAAGTTCTTTAGTTTTCCCTCTTTTGCCTTAGTCAGTTGTTCTTTCATATTGACCAAAACTCCCTCGCTCCAATTGAAGAGTGTTGGCTCCAGACACTCCAATCCATATTGCATATATGATCTGCTTGCCACATGAAATGTGGAGCTACCTGCCAATCTTGCGATAATGAATAGGATCATTCTCAAAGGTAATTGGGTCACATCTTTTATACTGATCTTTCCATCCTTTGTTGGCTGGGCTCAAGGTCTACAATAGGTGGCGATATAATCTTTCATTGTCTCCCCACCACTTCTCCCACCTAGGAGAGATATGGGGGCACCCCTCATGGACAGTCCTGTCAGAAAGTAGATATCCTCTACCTTTATCTCGAGTAGATGTTCCCCAAACCTGAACGCTTGTGCTTGAACATCCCATGAACGAACAAGGTATTTCAACAACTCCATCTGTTGCCTCATACTAGGAAGCCAGAAGAATTTTAGTAATCCATAGTTCTTTAATGCCTGGATGGTAGCAGGATCATTTGCTGCATTTAAATCTTGTTCCTCATGTTCTCTTTCTCTCCATATGAAAGCCATTTTGTGCTGATGAACCCCTGAAACATCAACAAGAGATTCATTAGGATCCTTTTCATGCAAAAAACTTGTCAAATTTTGAGGGAAAACTGATAAACAAGCTTTAGATTTGCGCCCAACGCACCCCAGAAGAGCAGGTTGAACCTTTGTCTGCAGTGCATGACTGCCTAGGTGCAACACACTTTTCGACCCTTTGGGCCTGTGTTGGTCCTAGGGTGAAATTTTGGAACCCCAGGGCCCTCAAAAACTCAGAAATTTTGCTTGAAATCACAGAATGGAACCACTGAAAGAAAGAGAAAGGTTTTAGCTCCTACCTGGAAGCGACGGTACTTGAAATCATCCACTAGATTGGTCGCAATCAGCTGCAGAAGATCGAGGGCAAAAGTACTCAGAACTCTCACTATTAGAGGTAAATGTGAAATGGTAAAGATGAATAGTCATTTTTAAGTATATATGGTCATATTTTCATTATTTTATTCATATTTAATGTTTTGACCTAGTGATGATTCATTTTTACTATGAAACAGGTATGTTTAATCCTTTCTGTGTTGTTTTGAGCAAGTTGACAGTTGTTAACGGATTTTGTTGTGCTTTACACAGGTGATTTTGACCAAAGAGTATACTTTTATCTCTTTTTTGGGCTCTTTAAACCTATGAAAAAGGAACCCCTTGGAGTCCTCTTTCATCTCTTTTCAGACTCCCAAAACATGAAAAGATTGTCGAGCACTTGTCTTTTCAAACTCGTAAAAGTAAATGAAAAGACATCTACTCAGTATAAGTTTACCCCTTTTCCGGACTGAGATAGACTAACTACGAAAAAGGAATACCTTAGTCGAACATGGCTAAGAGGTTCTCTTGGGTATTTTTTTCTACCTTTTCGGACCTAAGGGACTACCTACGAAAAGGGACATTTGGAGTTTTCTTTTTCACCTCTTTTTCAAACTCTCTAAACATGAAAAAGATGTCGAGTTTTACCTTCGCTAGACTCGTTAAAACATCAAACAACGATGGACTTGTTGAACATGACAAGGCCGAACCACTCCTTCTCAGGGTTCGTTAAATATACTCAGAGGGATTCATCCAAAGGATGGACTTACAGATCAAGCATATGTTATCCTCCTCAAGCTTGTTAAAAAATAAAGAGGTACTAACCAGTATGGTTGGGGAAATTGGGAAAACAGGGTACTCCATTTGTTAATGGCAGTGAGTCACTCTTGAACACGACACTCTTCCACTTCATCTCCGTGGTTGTTGGGTTGGGTAATCTGCTTGTCTTTCAGTTCATCATACCTTTACAGAACCTCCATTTCGGTTTTGGGTCAATGTTGCCAACTCCATTTTAGTGTCGTCGTTGTGTTCAAGAGAAGTCATTCAGTTGATATCCATTACAATACTCTTAAGCCTTCATTCTATGTTTGTCTTTCCTGATCCAGTTCCATATCAACATTATTCTGATCATTCTGTCTCAATCATGATACCCGTTTCGTGTCATTGATGGGGGATACATCAAGGCCCTCCTCCAACAAGTCGCTTCCTGTCGACATCAGCACATTATCCAGGAAGTTGACTTAGAAACACCCCTTGGTACCTTGGTGCTTTCATACATCAATGGCAAGTGTCCTCACTCTTGGCGACAGGTTTACATCATTGGCCTTTGACCGAAAGATTCTATGTGGTGTTCGACATCAACTCATTTATTCACACCATACAGATTATACTTGAGTACCTTGAGAACCATTAACATCATCGGTGGTTTCTCTCGCGTTTATTAACGGCTTACATCATTGGCCGGTAATCAGATGGTGTCTACCATGTTCGACCTCAGCTCATTGATTCACATGGTTAGACTCGTACATTGGTTGGTCGTGTGAACGAGATAGAAGACCCCGGATCTAGTTTCCGCCATCCGAGCTGCGATTTCAGGATTATACAGAGATCACTATGTATGATGGCTATGATCATATTGACAGTCATCCAGTCATGGGTCCACCATCAGTCATCAGTGGACATGTCTTTTGATCATTATACATGTAATGTTAGCTTATGTGTTGAGTATGGGTATGCCTCCCTCAGCAAAAAGATGTCATGATGTAAATGTATTGTAACAGAAGATGAAGCTCACCGATTGTTCTTGATCTCGACTTGTCACAAGGTAGAGCACTGCAGTCATCAATCAACATCCTATTCCCCCGTTACATCATCATTGCACAAAGCCATATGCATGACTCTCTCATTCCCCACAGTTTCTGCCCTGAACTGCATCATCTGAGCCAGTTTTAGGACCAACGCACCCTGGCCTCTTGTTGGACAGCGTTCACCTACAGGTTGCTCCACTGTGGCCTGCGTTGATCACCTACAGGTTGCTCTCCTTGCACCTGCGTTGGTTCTAGAAATTCAGGAAAAAGAGAGAGAATCCTAAAGCCTCCATTTCCAGAAGCTTCCAGGATCTGTTGTAACCATTTACCTCAGATAAAACTTTTGAATCCTATCCTATCCTACCTTGGAGTTTCCATCCCTTATCCTTAGATCTCATCCTCCCATCAAGAGTGGATCTCAATCCCAAGATTGGTAAAAGGATAAGAACTCCCAACTTACCTCACTCCTCTATATATTTACAGCCTTCCATATGCAAGGGGTTGGCTTTTGGAGAGTGATTCTACCCTTATGCTATTGTTGTGAGAGTTATCCTTTCATGCATTTAGGGTGATTGGAGGTACACTTTGTGACAAAGGAAGGACAATTCAACAACTTGGAGGAGCTCTTCTACAAGATCGACACCTATTTATGGTTGTAACTCACTCCATTTATATCAATACAAAGAGTTCTTTTGTTTTCCTATATGTGATGTCGTTATTTCATATATTTCAATACCATGTTGATCTGTTGAATAAAGTAGATAGATGATGCTACATAGATCTCATAGTTTCTTGGCTTGTGTTGTTTGGTTATGCAGGTTCTAATTTTGGCAGTTGGAGCTAGGATTGGAGCATTCAAGCCAAAGAAGGAGCAAAACATACGACAAATTCCAAGTAGGTTTCTTCCCCTCATCTACTTACTTTAAGGAAAACATTGGGTCCTTTGTCATTCTATTGTTCTAGGTTAGCCACCAAACCTAGGGGAGATATTTTTGTCCGTGGTCATAAATCTCGCATAGCAAAGCCCACCAAGATAGCTCAATGACATAATATTAAGCCTCTCAAGAGGGTCGAATGATCAATAAAGTGAGTCATTGGGCCTTTGAGGAGGCCTAATGAAGTCCTGAGTGTGCCATGATGTGAGAATAGACCTCAAACATAGTGGACAAGGGATTGGCCCCTTGTTATCCAAGCAAATCCCTGTGGTGCCCCCAAGTGGGTGTAAAGGGCACAAGGACATCCTCATGGGTCTCCAAGTGGATCGAGATTCGAAACTACCTCTAGACCATTTGTAAGGGCTAGGAGGTTGTGATAAGCCCTCATCTAGACCCCAAATCATCTACCAAGTGTGTGGTGCGAGTCTGGAGCCGGCTAAGCATGGAACCAAGTGCATTATCCTCATCCAAAAGGTGGAACACAAACAATCAATGAGTGGTACTAGGGATCCATGAAGTACTCTCTGCTATGGTGGAGGCCCATGGCTCTCAACACTCACCCTACAAGTGCCAATGTGGCCCTATAGAGGGCTAGGACCCTGTATAGGGTGACCAAGCCCCGAATGGAGACCCACTTGCAATCTTGCATAAGATCTAATGCATCCCCTTGCCCTCCAATCAACAAATCATCATAATAATCAACTAAAAGAGCTTACAAGTCATGGAACCAATGGGGAACTTCATGGTGGCATGCCCTTCCATAGTGGGCTTTGGTATGTACAATCGTCTCCGAGCTCAATAAGGGGGTTAATCAAGGACCCTATTAGGTGGTTTCATCCTTTAAAGGGGGTGACATGTCCATGGTACATCCCTCAAGTGGAAGGTGGCAAATGATAAAGTAATGGAACGGAGTGGGGATCAGGGGAATCATCCAGACCACATGTCATGGTACAAGGGTAGCTATAATAAGAGAAGCCCACAACTGGGTATATCAGTGTAGGAAGGAGCAAATCGTGATACATGAGTTACCCCAGCCTTTGTTTTTCCACACTTCTTCATATGCCTTTTGTTTTTTATTGATTTTTCTTCATAACTGCTCGGGGCTCCATGGGATGGCAGCATGTTGTGTAATATATAGCAGTGAATACCCCCTTAAAGTGGGGCAGTTCATCGCCCACCAGGGGTTGGGACAATCATGGGTTCCTTAATGATGGAGGGGGTTCATCTAGGGCCCATAGGAACCAGGGTGATGGCCATGGGTAAGGGGTAGAGCTCATGTTTGGCTTTTGCCCACATGCTAAATTTGTATGTCCTGACCATCTTTTGCATTTTGTGGTACATTTCCTGTTGAGAGTGGCCAAATTATGCTTTTTCTTTTCTTTTTAGCTGCATCAACCTCCGAGCATCGTTCCAGGCCCAACCCAAGGTGTGGACGAAGGGAGGGGGAGGCTAACCCTATGTGGACCCAGTGGACACATGTGGACCCGAATGGGAAAAGAGATGAATGGGGCTAAAATGAGTGGAAGGGAGTGATGTATATGGTGTCGGGAAGTGGGACCACGCAACCAAAATTGGGATTTCCCATGTAGTGCCAACCCTAAAGCTAATGGTCAGTAAAGGAGATCCCACGGGACTAGGATACAAGGCTAACCACAAAATCGGACAGTGGATACAAGAGTACAAACCTAGCCCATTCTTTCCGCCAAATCCCCCCACCAATCCATGCCCAAAAGTGTTGATGCCAAGTAAGGAAAATTACTCAACTATACGAATGAAAAGACATGTTCGGGGTCGGGAGGCCCACCTTTAAACATACAATCATAACAAGTGGGTGAAGGACCACATGGGTGGCTCAGGTGGTAGAGATAATGGCACATTGAGTTATCTGGTGGCTGCAAGGGGCTGCTGGCTGCCAGCTAAGGACCATCGAGAAGAAAAATTTTCTCCTATATACACTACCCACAGGTGGTGGGTAACAAGCCCCATTTAAGTTGCCCATCCCATGATGAAATCACTTGGCAATCACACAAAATGTCCAATGTTGCATCTTCACCATTAGGTACAATAATCATTAGTGCATCTAAGTGGGGACCAAGCTTGTTAGTCAAAGGGAAAATTGACACTTCATATGTGGCTTCCCTTCCAAATTTGGGGCTTTGATCACGTAATAGTGTTACCTCCTTGTTACCCACCACCTGTGGGTAGTGTATATAGGAGAAAAATTTTCTCCTAGATGGTCCTCAGTCGGCAACCAACAGCCCCTTGCAGCCACCAGATAGCTCGGTGTGCCATTGTCTCTACCACCTCAGCCAGCCATGTGGTCCCTCGCCCACTTGTTATGATTTCATATTTGAAGGTGGGCCTCCCAACCCCGAAGTTATGGCTTTTCATTGGTATAGTTGAGTAATTTCCCTTACTTGACATGGGCACTTTTGGGCATGGATTGGTGGGGGGATTCGGCAGAAAGAGTGGGCTAGGTTTTTACTCTTGTCTCCATTGCTCGATTCCGTGGTTAACCTTGTATCCTAGTCCTGTGGGATCTCCTTTATTGGCCATTAGCTTTAGGGTTGACACTACATGTGAAATCCCAAATTTGGTTGCGTGGTCCCGCTTCCTGTCATCACATACATCACCCCCTTCCACTCATTTTAGCCCTATTCATCTCTTTTCCCATCCGGGTCCACATAGGGTTAGTCTTCCCCTCCCCTTGCCCACACCTTGGGTCGGGCCTGGAACAATGTGTCGGAGGTTGATGCAACTAAAAATAAAAGAAAAAGCATAATTTGGCCACTCTCAACAAGAAATGTACCACCAAATGCAAAAGATGGTCAGGACATACAAATTTAGCATGTGGGCAAAAGCCGAACATGAGCGCTACCCCTTATCCATGGCCATCACCCTGCTTCATATGGGCCCTAGACGAGCCCCCTCCATCATTAAGGAACACATGATTGTCCCAACCCCTAGTGGGCAATGAACCACCTCACCTTAAGGGGGTATCCACTGTTATATACTACACATCATGCTCTCATCCCCTAGAGCCCCGAGTAGTTATGAAGAAAAATCAATCAAAGGCAAAAGGCAAATGAAGAAGGGTGGAAAAAGAAAGGTTAGGGTAACTCATGTACTACGATTTGCTGCTTCCTACACTCATATACGCAGGTGTGGGCTTCCTCTATTATAGTTACCCTTACACCATGACATCTGGTCTGGATGATTCCCCCAATCCCCCACTCGGTTCCATTACTATATCATGTGCCACCTACCACTTGAGGGATGTACCATGGACATATCACCCCCTTTAAAGGTTGAAACCACCTAATAGGGTCCCTGATTAACCCCCTCATTGAGCTTGGAGACACTTGTACATGCCAAAGCCCACCATGGAAGGGCATGCCACCATGAAATACCCCATTGATTCCATGACTTGTGAGCTCTTTTACTTGATTATTGTAATGATTTGTTGTATTGGAGGGAAAGGGGACGCATTGGATCTTATGCAGGATTGCAGGTGGGTCTCCATTTGGAACTTGGTCTCCCTATATGGGGTCCTAGCCCTCCAGAGGGCCACATCGACAGTTATAGGGTGAGCATTGAGAGCGATGGGCCTCCACCATAGCAAAGAGTACTTCATGGATCCCCAACACCACTCATTGATTACTCGTGTACCACCTTTTGGACGAGGATGATGCACCTGGTTCACCATGCCCAGTCGGCTCCACACTTGCACCATACACTTGGCAGATGTTCCATGGTCCAAAGGATGTCTCACATTGCAGAGGGAGGGCTTATATCGTCATCCTAGCCTTTATAGATGGTCTACATGCATTTTCGATCCACTTGGAGACCCATGAGGATGTCCTTGTGCCCCCACACCCACTTGGGAGCACCACAGGGATTTGCTTGGAAAACAAGGGGCCAACCCCTTGTCCACTATGTTTGAGGTTCATTCTCACATCATGGCACACTCAAGACTTCATTAGGCCTCCTCAAAGGCCCAACAACTCATTATATTGATTATTCTGCCCTCTTGAGAGGCTTATTTTTCATGTTATGGAGCTATTTGGTGGGCTTGTCACTAATTGGGGTGTTATTTTGCACATTAGAGACACTTTTAGGGGTTTGTTAGGCTAATTAAACCCATTGAACTATTAGAGGCTCATATAAATACAAGTGAGGCCTCATTTGTAACTCATCATCACTTGGATTGGATTAGTATCTCTTATGAGATTTTTGCACTTTTTGTTGGGATGAATTTTTGGAGTTTTTCTTGATGCACTATGATGTTTGGATTTCACTATTGTCTTTGGAGCTTCTCTAATGCGAAGTTGATAAATGGATATACTCTCTCTCTCATGTAAGTCGAAGTTTTGATGTTATTATTGTTATCTTACTGGTTAACTGCATGTACATTGTTATCTTTATTCTTGTATGGGTTAAATGTAATGTGAAATTCTTCTAGGAACTTGAATAAGTAATTAAATGCATGTGTTGACCTTTGAGGGATTAGGCGAATGTTCCTAGAGGCACCTCTTAGGTTAAAGACCTTGAAACTTTGTCTCCTTCGTAAATTTGAAGTATAAATCTCTATTGACCTTGTTGTTGCCCTTGGAGAGGCTAGCAAAGGTCAATTAGGGCTCCTTAGCTCACGAAATTTCATGATCTATGTGTATCTTGACTCCATTAAGCCCAAGCATTAAGAAACTGATCCTTGTATCCCTTTGGTGGTCAAATTTACCTCACTTTTCCAATTTCTAGGCCTAACCCTAGAGGGTCACCTAGGGCATCAAGCGAAATCTTTTGTAGCCATCCAAACACCTTGAAAATTGGTCCACAACTGCATTGGGGTCTTCTCAAAGGGTCCTCCAAATTTCAAGCAATTTCGACAATGGAATCTGGAGATATCACAAGCCCTAGCTCGAGGATCATTTCTCTCCCTAGGCTGATTTGGGTTAGTGTCCTCATTTGGATCATTGCATTCAAATCTCAAAAGAAAATTAGTCCTTTGATCCTATTCTCCTCCCCAATTAAGTCAAGCCCCTCTTTGAGTGATCAACTCCATACCCTTGACCTAGTTTGGGTCTGCTTGGCTTCTCTGTGGTCCCACAACTTTGTAACTCATATTCTACAAGGATTGCATCTAAGCCATTTCTCCACAAGGATCCTTAGACCTAGGAAGCCTCTTGTCAAGAGATATTCTCAAACCCTAGGCTTAAGTATCCTCCTAGCCCTTCCCAAAGAGCCCATCACCTTGCTTCTTAAGCAAGTCAGCCACATAATTGAGTCTCTCTTGCGAATAGCCTCTAGGAATCACTCTCTATCCATTCACTGATCAACTCATCCTTGTGGTTCCTCTTATACCGGGTCTCCTCCCATTTGTGAAATTCCGTAAAGAGCAGGGAGCCTTAGCTGAGGTGACATTGGGTTATCGCTCCATCATTGCCCTTGACCTAGTAGTTTCTCTATAGGATCCCCTCCTAGGACCCCTGCTAGTTTGAGCAGTAACACTCCCTAGGTAGGAGTGGCTAATAAACGACCCTATTAGGTGTTCCCAACCACTAAGGGGAAAGATAGGTCCCTGGTACATCCTTCAATCAATAGGTGGCATATGAATTATAAAGGAACGGAGGGGGCAAAAAGGGGTCTCAAGGCCAAATGCCATGGTCAAAGGGGTAGCAATGATGAGGAAATCCAAATTTTGAGCATACAGATGTGAAGAGGGAGCAATCTTGAATGAATGAGTTACCTCGGCCTTTGTTTTTCCACCCCTCTTACTATCTTTTTCCTTTCTTGATTTTTCTTTGTATTACTACTCAAAGCTCTAGAAAATGAGAGCATGTTGTGAATGATATGTAGCAGTGATTACCCCCTTAGTGGTGGGGCAATTCATCACCCACCAGGGGTTAGGACATGCAAGGGTTCCTTTTATGATATGACGAGGCAACATTGATCCTAGGAACAGAATGATGGCTATAATGATAAGGGGTAGAGCTCATGGTTGGCTTTTGCCCATGTGTTAATATTAATGTCCCGGCCATCTTTTGCATTTTATAATTTTCTTTTTCTTTTGTTTCTTGGTTGTTGTCATGATATGCTTTTACTTTTCTTTTAGCTACATCAAGCTCCCAGGGCAAAGTCTCCAAGCCCGACACAAATATGTGGACAAGGGGAGGGGGTGTGCTAGAAGCCAATGGACCCATGGTCATGTGGACCCAGAGATGGGAGGTGGAGTATAGGGCTTGTAATGTACAGAGGGAAGTGATAAGTATGGAATGGGAAAACGGGACCATGCTATCTCAATCAAGGTTTCCCAAGTAGTGCCCTTCCTAAATCCATGGGCCATTAGGAGAGGTCTTACTGGACTAGGATTGAAGATTAACCCCCCATTTAAGGTGAGAAAAAAAAACTACAGTCAAAGCCCTTCCTTTTTCCAAGTCACCCAATAATCCATGCCAAATGCCCAAATGAAAAACAAGCATAAGCACTTGATTGCATAATGAATAACATACCTTTTGGATCGGATTGCCCACCTTCTAACATGCATTCTTGACAAATGGGCGAGGAAACATATGGCTGATGCAGGTGGCAGAGATAAAATGACACATCACATCAGCTACAAGGTGGTTGTCAGGGGCTGTTGACTGTCGGCTGGAAGAAGATGATTAGGAGAAAAGTTCTCCTAGGGGTACCCACTTTTGGTGGGTTACAAGCCTTGAAATAGGAACATTTACAATGCATTTCACATTTTTACAAAGCAAGGTCATTATAACTCAACTCACATGGCTTGAATTCTGTCACATAAACCACATCATACAAAATAATACACAGTTTAATGTATTTTTTCCAGGGGTCAAAACTAGGATATAACACATATAACAAGAAACATGTACTTTAGTTCAGTTATTGCTGCAACAAGGCCAGAATAAGAATTAATGAATAATTCTAGCTTCATGGATAAACAAAAAACCCCAACTTTAGCTTGAGCACTTACCTCATCTAGGGACAACACTTGAAAAGCAGAAATATATGGACAACTCTTTCAAATATATGCTTACAAGTCGCAACACAATTTACAAAGTGCATACAATGCCATTGACCAAGGAGGAGATGGCTGTAGGCATAGACATGCACCGAAAAAAGGTTCAAGTCCGCCAAGAATGGAAATCCAAATTAGTATGCATCAAATGTGATGTTTTATTGGCCTTGTAAATTTATCTAGAAGATATTTTCCGAAATTCTTATAAATAATAGCAACTTTACTAATCTATCGTAGAAATCTAAAAGATTTTCATTGACTTGGAGGCAACATGACAACTTCAACTGCTCAAGCAATTTTTGATAGAAGTATTGGGATAATTGAAGTAAAGGAAGTCTAGACCAAGGATAATTATTGCTAGCTAGATATATCCTTATTGAAGTTTTGAACCAATGTAATAATCTTCTCAACTTCTAACTAGAAGAAAATATATTACTGTATAATGATGCAATAGTTATTTTCCATGTGGCCGAGTTGAAATATAAAATCTTGCATGGATTTCATCATAGCCCATTAGCAAGCCACATGGGAAGAGAGCAAAATTACATTTATCCTAGTAGAAATAAAGAAAGACATAGCACAATCTATGAGCACATGAGAAAGCTGCTAGGAAAATAAAGTGGAGAGGAACCTTCAATCAGTACCGTAATGCCTCTACCTGGTCTAACTTCTAAAGAATAAAGGAATAACTCAGTGGATTTAATCACATCTACCTAGGCCAATAAAATCAAATAAACAAATGTCAAATTACAGTAATATTAGACAACTAGACAAAAATGGCCAAATTCATCCCCAGCCATACACGCGTAAAAGCCTAGCCAAGATTGCTGAGATATTTTCAGTTTGCATGAATAATGGTAAAAGCTAGCTAAGGTTACTGGAAGGGCTTTCGTACCCATTCCAGTTTTCTTACAAATACAGCAAGTGAGAGCTCACAGGCATGAGAATAAAAGGCATTGATCATAAGAATGGGCTTTCGTATGAGAGGTTAGGGATAGTTCCTGCACTAATGGTCCAGTGTTAAGGATTCCCAAAGTATAACTTGATTGTCACATACCCATAGTGCTTAACTGAATATACAATGAGTAACTAGCCATGGACACCAATTCTTAACACCCTTATTTTGGAAGTGCCTCAAGAAACAGGCCACTAGGGACTCGACCACAAAGGACCAACTTCCTTCAGCTTAGGTGCTAGATCTGTGGCATAGTTATCTGTCAAAATTGCCCAGGATTTGCAACTGGCCTCATCCCTGTGGAGTTCATGTCATATAGGTGGGCCAAACCACAGTGGGGAACGCAGCCCTGGTGGACAACTTAACACTCCACCAATCTTGATAGTGAACCAATGCCCCATTAGCCTTACTACCGTTGACCATTCTTTGCCTGTCATCATATTATTATTGAACTATTTTCTTGTTGATTACTAATTGTAGTTGTATTTCTTGATTTATAAATGAACTACAATCTGCCTAAATTCTTTGAAATGGATATCAATCACTCTTTGCCTGTCATCATATTATTACTGAACTGTTTTCTTGTTGATTACTAACTATAGTTGTATTTCTTTAAGTATAAATGAACTACCAGCTGCTTCAATTCTTTGAAATGGAACTCATCATGCAAGGTTATGTTTCACCCCAAAAGACCTACAGGACCTGCATGGCCACCCTTTTCCTGATGGTGTTTGATTGACATGTGTACCATTTGCAACAATTGATCCCTGACTTTGTTGCTTGCTCAGTAAACAATAGATGAATGGTACCATGACTGAAGATCATAAAATGAGTCAAAGGAAGTAAGCATCCTCTTGAATAATAAATTTGAAGTATCTGCCTAGGATTTTCCACAAAGAAACAATCTTCATGCAGCAGAAACTCATCAAATAAATTACTATAGCATATTGCATATTGAATAACTGAGAATTAGTAAATAAGAATTCATTCGAGCTGCAGACGTAACTTACCAGGAGCAATATAGCCATATGAGCCTGCAACAGCAGACATTGACTTCGAATACGGAACATCAATCAGCTTGGCCAGTCCAAAGTCTCCTACATGAGCTTCAAAATTATCATTGAGTAGAATATTATTGGACTTTATATCTCGATGAATAATACGTGGTTTGCAATCATGATGTAGATATGATAGCCCCTCTGCAGCTCCTAGAGCAATTTTGTAGCGAATATCCCAATCTAATACAGATGTTTTTCCATGAAGCAGCTCGCCCAAGCTTCCTTTTGGCATATACTCATACAAAAGAAGATTCGATTCACGGTGATAGGAAAAACCATACAGCCTCACGATATTGCGATGTCTGATTTTACCAAGAGTAGATATCTCAGCATTGAAGCCATTTTCTACATTGTTTCCTTCCCTTTGAGAAGCCAGCTTTTTGACAGCAATAAATTCTCCCGAGGGCATGATGGCTTTATAAACTGTTCCACATGCTCCTCTTCCAATCACAACTGTCTCAGAGAAATTATTCGTGGCTTCTACTAGATCCTGGAAAGTGAAGCCCTCTTTTGGGAAAAAGTAAACATCTGACATAACAGATTGTTGATCTTCGGAAGGGACAAGCACACGTACTGACCGCCTTAGGAAAAATTTAATGGCCACCAAAATAATCAATGAAGACCCCCCTACCACTCCAGCAACTATGGCCACAATTTGCCCCGTTGGGGTTTTTGTCTCCCGCAAGGCAGGTGGAAGGGCCGATGGCCATACATTTAAGGGCTGGCATGCATCTGGCAATGGTCGTCCACAGAGCCCTTGATTTTCAATGAAACAACTAACAGGCATGTTGCGAAATATAGCTATATTAGGCAGAGGCCCAGTAAGGTTATTGTATGAAAAATTGCACATGATCAAACTGAAAAGATTTCCAAATGAAGCAGGAAGTTGACCAACAAATTGATTGTTATTGAGATATATGGATTCTAACAAACTCAGGTTGCCCAGTTCATATGGTATTTCTCCTGAAAGCCTATTCAAACTCAGATTTAGAGCAATCTGCAAGCCTGTAAGATGACCAAGTTGTGGTGGGATAGGTCCTGAAAAGTTATTCCCACCCATTTGCAATTCTGTCAAATGGGAAAACCCTCCAAGAATACCAGGTATCCGTCCTGACAGTTTGTTATCAGAAAGCTTCAGTAATTCCAAAGCAAGAAGATTGCCCATCTCTTTTGGGAGACTGCCAGTAAAAGAATTTCTGCTCATGTCAAGTCGTTGAAGTTTTGTGCATTTGGCAAGCTGCGGAGGAATGCTTCCTGTAAGTTTATTTGATGAGATATTAAAAGTCACTAGTTGCGAAAGATTCCCAAGCTCGGGCGGGAGGTGACCCACCAAATAGTTATTGGACAAGTGAAGCCTCTCCAGGCTTTTGCAGTTCCCTAGCCCTGGTGGAATTAATCCGCTGAACTGGTTCTGATATAATTCAACAGCAGTCAAATTTACAAGTCGGCAAAGCTCTACGGGTAGGCTACCAGTCAGTTTGTTCTCTCCCAGACGCAGCTGCATTAGGGATTTGCAGGTCTTCACACCATAAGGAATATTCCCCACCAGCTGATTGGACCAAAGGTTTAACAGTTGCAATTTTCCAACCTTGCAAACTTGACTTGGTATACTCCCACTGAGAAGATTTTCTGACAGATCAAGCACTGTTAGTCTACTGTAAATTCCGATCTCTGGAGGAATTATACCATTCAGGAAATTATCAAAAAGTTGTAGATGTTCCAAAGAAGTCAAATATTGGAATTCAGTTGGGATACTGCCATGAAGTTGATTGATAGATAGATCCAATCTCTCTAACTGTCTTAACTGCCCCAGTTCTCGAGGAATATTTCCCGTAAGTTTGTTCTCAAACAAATGAAGCAGCCGCAAGCCTTTTATGCGACTAAGCTCTGAAGGAATGTTTCCTGTCAACGTGTTTTCAGAGAGATCAACCTCAATTGCAGAAGCACAGTTTGCTAGCTGCCATGGGATTGTTCCATTCAAACTATTACTATAAAGATATAGTTTCTTTAGATTTTGCAAGTTTCCAAGCTCCACTGGAATCCTTCCAACCAAATTGGTTTCATACAAAGCAATCATCTCTAACTTGTTGCAATTTCCGAGCTCTTTAGGAATTGAACCCGAGAATCCATTCACCCACAATATCAATGACGTTAAGTTACGAAGCTTTCCTAACTCCTTCGGAATTTCACCTTGAAAATTATTGTGAGCCAATCCAAGAACCTGCAAGCTATCACACTCGCCCATTTCTGGGGGAATTGGACCTGACAGCATATTCTGCCCGGCTCGGAAGACTTTCAAGTTCTTGAGATTCTTAAACGATGTAGGCAATGAACCAGTAAGATTATTGGTATAGATAAGAAGCTCCACAAGAGATGAAAGGTTACCAAGCTCTTGTGGCAGATTTCCACCAATGTCATTCTCAAACAAATAAAGTTTCTTCAAGGACGATAACTTGCCTAACTGCAGAGGGATTTTACCTTGCAGCTTATTGGTACTCACATCAAGAATCTCCAGCTGCAAGCAGTCCCCAAACTCTGGCAGCATCTCACCCGACAGCTCGTTCTTTGAAACGTTAAAAACTCTCAGAGAAGTCAAATTTGCAATATTGGGGGACAAGCTCCCTGTTAAATTCATACCACTGAGATTGAGTGACCGTATTCTAGGATTACCAGTACTGTTTATGCACTCTACACCCTCCCAATTACAGGGATTCTCATCGGTGGACACCCAGCTTTTCAATTTACTGAAGTGATCAAGCTTTCTCTTAAACTCAAGCAGACATTGTCCTTCTTCATTAAGCCCATTAAGCTGAACCACCAAAAGGACAACCACAAGTGCTCTCAATGAAATACTCAGGGACATTTCAGGTTTCCTCATGTTGTTTGGCGTCTGCTTTTCTTGGCAATAGCCTCATTGCGTGTCAAAATGTTCAGGAAGAGTTAAGCATGTTGTCATAATGACCAGAATTTTGGAGAAGACCATGAAAACCCATATGAGTAATGAAAACAGCAACAGGTATCCAAAATGCCAAAAAATCACAAAGTAGTCAGAAACCCACTCTGGACCTCTGGTTCAACAACTTAAATACAATCATAGAATTACAGTGCAAGTGGAAAAAACACAATGGAAAACCAGCAAAGTCAATACTCTCCTCTAATGAAATTATCTCAGAAAATGATACTAATGTGAATGCCAATGCAATTGGCATCTTAGTCATTTCAGAAAGTAATTTGTGGGATGAATACCTGATAGTGCACCTCTCAATATTCCAGCCTTCAATCATTGACCCTGCCCCTCTTACTCCTCGTTCATTTAATTTCAATTTCCAACTGCCACAGTTATGGGCACCACTCATCCAGTGTGGCAGATGAAGGAATCTTCCTATGCATTTGTGATCAACCGCTAATGTTATCTGGGCAAGAAACCACCACTTTCGTGGAATGGAATGGACGAATAACTGTAACTCATAGACGAGCATCATTATTAATTCCAATATCCTAAGCCCTAAATCCAACACGTCGATATCCCAATCCTACCATGAACCCTGGCATGCCACCTTTAAGCATGGTGCGCAAGCATGCTCAATGTTTTTTATTTGCATGTTATCTTTTCTCCTCTGGGGCCTGCCCATGACCGATCCAGTATAACATATACAAATAAATAACTAGCTGTCAATTCGGCATTATCGACACTATATTGTATTTTAATATGTTGATGCTTGCTTAATTTTAAGGTGCTCAGATTCTCGTTTAATTTCAAAGCATTCATCGCGTTCACTTTCATTTTGGGGGTTTCTGGTACGCTTCCACCGGGCAAAGATGAAACTCTTATTTGGGGCAGCTCTGAGTTTCCTGTCACCGGTTAAAGACACAGACTGGCCAGAACATGTCATGGAGTCAGAATAATATGAAATTATATAGGCCATTGATTTTATATTTATGAGTTTCACATAGAAATCTATACAGATTTATCAAGTTATAAAGGCAGGTGTTTATAATGTGATTTTTTGGAAGTTTTTTTGGTGGGTTTTTCTGGTCAAAATCCAGTAGCAATTTAGTTTGATAGCTAGCTTCTGCACAATCAAAGAGTCCCATGGGTTTTTTAGGGTGCTGAATCCAAATATGCAATTAAAAAATCATTTTAACTGCAACCAATCAAGATTTAACCTCAATTTCTTCCGCCGGATTCCGTCACTGGAATCTCCAAAAAGTCACATTATGGACAACTCCGTTATAAAATGGTCAAACTTATGTGGCCATGAAAAAAAATTCCATGTTTTAGGTTATTTAAAATAATGAGAGTATTTAAAATAATCGGAGAATAATTGGTATATCAAATAATGGGAGTATTTAAAATAATCGGAGAATAATTGGTATAGGTGGTTTTAGATTTATGTGGTGTGTTTTTGTAAATATGTGGTGTGTTTTTGTAAATAAAGAGTTTTTATTCTGGCTAATGACATTTGGAAGTTGTTTATGTTTTGATTTTATAAGAGCAAGCATTTACTTTTGGGAATGGTAATGATGTTTGAAAGTTATTTATATTTAGTTTATAAGAGGATCCATGTAAATAAGAGGAAAGATAAATGTATATAAGTACAATGGAGGCAAAAGGTAAGAGCTGATTATTAGATATAGTTAATATAATAATAAAATTATGAAATTAATATTAATTTATATAAAATATTTTGATATAATTGATTGATTTTTTTTTTCTTTTGTATAATTAAATTAATAGATAAAGTAGTTTTTTATCCATAATATTATTTTGATAGAGGTTTTGATTTATTGTTATTTAAAATGAGTTCTTGAATATGTAAATGGATTCATGTGCTTAAAAAACTTGGGTTATTAGGCTTTGTAATATCTATTGGAAGCCTGTGTCTAATTCTATTTTTTTCTAGGCATTTTGCTTTTGTCCCTCATTTGACCCTTACCTATATTCAATTTTCTAGTGGAAAATCATGTCTCAACGCAAAGTTTCTCATGGTAGGAGGGTTGCTTTAGTAACAATGTTCCATCTACCTCTCATGCACATATGTCAACAGAACATTTGGCCCATGCCTATCATAGAAACACTCCTCTAGAGATTCAAAAGGAAATTGATGAAGCTGAGAGGGGATCCAGAGAGCACAAATTTATAGCAGAAGTAGATGTTATGGAGCAATTTGGAAACTAAGTTCCGACCATAAGCAACATGAGAACAAGGAATACTAGGTACAAGCAAATTCTTGACATCTACTGACAACTCAAAATGATAATGGGAAATTTATTAATGGAATGCTCAAAAGAGAAACAAGAGATATTGATGTGCCTAGATGATGTTAAGAAACCACTCAAAAAGTTGGACAACAAAATCACAACAACATCAAAGAAACTTACAAATTTGGAATTCACAGACTCGGATGAGGAGACAAGACGATCACAATTCGGGTGAACTCCTCTATTAATTAAAAGTTGTCTATGGCCACTGCTAGTATGTTTTTTAGTAGTAATTTTGTGGAAAACGATGATCGAGAAAGCTCTCAAGCCTTCAGAATAGGAACTACACGTTTAACACAAAATATTTCATAAGATTCTCTATCAGTTTTAGACTTTTTACTTGGATAAAGGTAGTAATGTTATGTTATTGTTTGATTTCCTCTACGATAGATCCACGGGGGCTTCACTCAATAAACCTCTTACATATCACATGTGTTCATGGCATACTAAATGATACCCTTAATATGACTACATATTGAAAAATACCTCTAAAAATCAAATTATTTAACCCTTACCAATACAAACCCAATACAGCTTCCCGACTGAAAAACCCCTACTTTCGCTACATATTGTAGGTATCTATTTTTTCATTAACATTTTATATAACCTTTTATATTTTATTATAGCTTTGAGCTCCATTTTTTATACTTGCCAATATAAAACCCTTTACCCCTATTATATGCTCAATATATTATGTCATTTTTTCCTCAATATATATCCAATATAAATACATATGGTATGGTATTGATCCCCAATAAAACTCTCATAGATAGATCAATAAACATAGCTAAACAATTTCATATAATATTTTTTTAATCTATAATATTTTTTATCTAATATAATACAAATCACCTACCTAACTTACAAAAAATAAACAACCAAAATAAAACCTAATCACAACTACACTTTACACATTTACTTAAAAATAATATTAAATTCATATAAATTATATACATAAGTATTGTTTCCCCTTTGACATCTACTTACATATAATATCAAATTAAAATAAATTATTTCCTAAAATACATAGATATATTTTCCCTGACATCAATATATTCTAACTATTAAATAGCCAAAATAAAGCACAATCACAACTACTCTCTTCGCATTTACTTAAAAATAATATTAAATTCATATAAATATATAAATTATATACATAAAGTAGTGTTTTGACATCTACTTACATATAATATTAAATAATAAAGTAGTGTTTTGACATCTACTTACATATAATATTAAATAAAAATAAATTATTTCCTAAAATATTTATTTTGCAAGTTTGACATTTACTTTAAACATTCATTGCTTCCTTTACCCTTTCTTCCTTTTCAAATATGTTACCTACCTTAATTTTCAAAATACATCTTTCTTCCTTTTGAGATACTCTAAACACACTAGTTTTCAAAGAGTATTATATTGTAAACATACCCCATAAGGTAGTGTCTTTCAACATTCTTCCCAACGAAGTTTGGATTTTGCATGTTCAAAGCTAAATACCCAATAAAATAAACACACCTCTTAAGATTAATCTCATTAGCTATATTTTTAATTAAATAAATTAATAATCATGGAACTTACGTGGAGTGACTTATAAGCAATAAATTAACTAATTGATCAAAGACTTATTGTCGGTGGAATTATGATTTTCTCCGCAAAATTCATTTCTAATTTAAGATATTTCCACTAATAATAATGTGAGTTTGTCCGTGTATTTATTTAGTCTTTAAATTTAAGACATTTCCATTAATAATAATGTGAGTTTGTCAGTGTATTTATTTGGTCTTTATTTTATTATAAGGGAAACTATTAGTTAAATAAGTTTTGCAGTGTATTTATTTGGTCTTTATTTTATTATAAGGGAAACTATTAGTTAAATAAGTTTTGCGAAAATAATTTTTTTTTTACCAATTTTATTAAGTAAGATAACTAAAAAATTTTAAAATAAATTTATTTTATATATTTATACTATATACATACACTATAAATACCAATATTCAAAATATTTTAAAAAATATTATCTTAATCACAAATACTAATATTCAAAATATTATAAAAAAAATTATAATAATTTCATCCATTGAATTATAATAATAATAATAAAATCTATTTTTAAGGTCACGGTCAAGTCAAACACCAAATTTGTGTATGAGACCCCTTGTTTGTGGGACAAGGGACCCACCTCCGTGCAGCGATTTGACAGCTAAGTCTACGAAGGCATACATACTCTAGCCCCCTCTGGTTTTGAACCTGTGACCTCTTAGGAGGAAACACATGCTCTTAACTCTTAATTTACTTACCAACATTGAACTACTTTAAAATATTTATAACAAAATTATAAATATTAACAAGGTAAATTATATATATATATATATAAGCGTAGTCTAATTTATAGATAAAATAGTTTTTTTTACAATCATTTTTCTGGTTAATTTTAATCAAAATCTGAGATTTTTAAAAACTTGAGTTTAAATAAATTGTTTAATCTGTATAATTCCAGTGCCCTAAGGGTTTTTTAGGGTGTTGAATCCATTTATACATTCAAAAATGTATTTTAAACAACAAAAAATCTTGAAATTGTATTGGTGGATTTTAATGAATTTGGGTGAAAAAGGTTATTTCGTCTCATAAGTTAGACACTCTCTCTCTCCCTCTCTCTTTATATATATATATATATATATATATATATATATATATACATAATTTCTAAAAATTATTCAATGTATCCAATAGATATAAATCACTATTGTTCAAACACTTTTATAGACATAAATCATTTTTCACAAAGGTAAGTTATAGTAAAAAAATCATATTGGTATATGAATTATTGCATTTTAATATAACACATATTGAATTTAGGCTTTTGTGATCTACATTATGAAAAGTAAAAAAAAAATCGGTAAAAATTACATCCTCAGAATTTTGTCACTGGTTCCAGTGTGGTTCGTCATCCAGACAAAATTTAATAATGCATTTTAATATAACACACATTGTTATGCAATTATAATAAATGCAAGATCAAAAAAGTATTTATTATTTAATTTTTTAACTTTGTGAAGCTTTCATTTTATTGAACCTCATCGATGTATATTGATAGATTAAAAATATAAATAAATAGTTATTTTTAAAATTTGTTCAGTGTGCGTTTCATGCCAACATTAGTATTGTGGACAATTTTTCTCTAGGAATAGTTTTCCTAATCATAACTTCAAGATTGGCAACTTATTTCATATGAAATGGACTATGAAACTTTTCTTATGTTGTTAGTCATATGAAATGGACTATGAAACTTTTCTTATGTTGTTAGTCTAGTTTTCTTAATGGTAAATCAAAAGTCAAGATTTATGCATAACTTTTCTTTAAATTAATAAGAAAACTCTAATTCATTATCAATCATAATAATAACAACAACTTAAGGCCATTATACACAAAAATATATTGGTTATACCATGTTTCGATAGATTAAAATGTTTTTAAAATTATTGATTTTTTTATGGAAATAAAGTAAGCATGTGAGGTATATAACACATTTGCATAACCAATGTAAGTTAAATATTTAAAAATAGTGATGCTTATAATACTTACAAACCCACCCACCTATGTGATTGGACATGGTGTGCACTACAATAAGGTAAATAAACAAAGTATTTACCAAACTAAAAATTCACTTTTACCTTTCACTCTATGCTTCACACTAATATAAACGTTGGTGCTCACTGTCTCATATGACCAACCTATTGCCTAGTGTTATTGGATTGTTCTTGATTCTTTGATCCTTCACTTTCGTAATGGACTAGAACTTTCCAAACAATACCAAATGTTTAATTTTTTAGTTACATGGAAACCATATCTCCTTAGTAGAGAAGAAACAAAGTAAAATATTTGTTGTCATTTTATTTATGTTTTTGATAGATTAAAATTTAAAATTTAATTTGATAGTTTTTTATTGTGCTTGAAAATAATTCCAAGGTATATCCATGGTGCTCAATCCATATGATCTAGATTGAATCATCATGTAATTTGTCATTTATCTCGATGCTTTCAAAGTGGAAAAATTAGAGGAATTAACTTACAAGAGCAGTTTTATCGACATGACCTAGTTTGGAGAATTGGGGTTTGAAACCTTTTGGGGTCATTTTGAAGACTTAAATGATGTTTTTTGGGGTTGAAAATTTCCCTCCCCAAGCACTCACGATGTTGTTTTAAACTTAGTTACCTTTCCAATGATGTAAAATTTGTGTCAATATGAGTTCAGATGCAAAAGTTACATCTCTCGGAGGTTGACCTACCATGTTTAACCACCATGGCACTAGTGAATGTCACGTCAAGCCCTTTTAGTCATGGGAAAGGGGCTAGCCATGTGGGGACTATGAAGAAGACTCTAGAAGGATCAAAGTTATAACTCCAGATTTGAAGAACTCAAACCTGAACCCTAGTTGGCTATCAGGCTATCTTATAACTAGGCTACTAGGAAGATAACAGGTTCCATTCTATTAAATTTTACATTGTTCCATAATAGAGCAAAACAACTTGGAAATGGGAGTGAGAGGGCATAATAGAGGGTGGTTTACTATATATAGCATCCTATTAAGCCACAAGTATTAGGTAACTCGACAAGTATTGATGGGCCTCCCAAATAGGTAAAACATAAGTTCCATCTAATCACTTCTAGGCACATTAAAAGCTACAATAAATCTTCCTTTTTCACTTAATAACACTTTCCTAGCTTAATTAGTTCTTAGGAGGGTCAAGGAGAATTTTCACGCTTTATGTGCCTAACATGATTATTGTGTAGGATATTAAAGGGATTTTGCACATATTTCAAGGAGATTCGACCAAATATATTCATGGGGATTACTCCCTGCTACACAAGACTTCCAAATCCACTAGCTGAGGATAATAAATACTCCTTCCTATTGTTGCATGGTGACCTAGAAAACATGATCCATATTTTTATGAATTGTGTAGGGCAAGCATTCATCCCCTCAAGGAGGCTACCCCCTACGCATTTTGTATAAATAGAGGGCTTGAGTAGCCTAGTAAAGAAAATAGGAGCAAGGGAATAACAGTGTAGAGCATTAAGAAGTTTAGACCTCATGTTCTACAATGTTTTTCCATGTACAAGCAATTCTTTAGTTAATGAAAGTTGTCATTGGTTCAAGTTCTTAGTTTGCTTCTCCTTAAGGTCTTTGAGCTTCCTTGGGTTAGGGTCCATGTTGGGAATCATGATTTTCGTTAGACCAAAACCTGCAGGTGTTAGTTAACGGCCGCATCCTTAGAGATAAGGATCCACGAGAGGAGGTTAGTCCATGTCACGAAACACATGGGGAGCATTAGTTTATCCAATTTTCAACAATCTCCCCCCCAACGCAAGTTGGGTGTGTATCGAACTCATGACCTATGCTCTGATACCACTTGTTGGGAATCATAATTGTCATTAGACCATAACCTGCAGGTGTTAGTTAACAATTGCATCGCCAGAGATAAGGATCTATGAGAGGCGGTTAGTCCATGTCACGAAACACATAGGGAGCATTGGTTTATCCAATGTCCAACAATCTCCCCCCCAACGCAAGTCGGGTGTGTATCGAACTCGTGACCTACACTCTGATACCACTTGTTGGGAATCACGATTGTCGTTAAACCAAAACCCACAGGTGTTAGTTAATGATCACATCGCCAGAGATAAGGATCCACGAGAGGCGGTTAGTCCATGTCATAAAACACACGGGGAGGGTTGGTTTATCCAATGTCCAATAGTCCAACCCACATGCTCAAGATTCATCTTGTACCATTACTATGTACACATTTGTTTATATCTGTAGTTTATTTTTGAATATTACTTTTATGCATGGTTACTTAGCTAGTTTTTTAACAATCTTTTCTTGCACCATATATGAGCATTAGATGGTAACATTGGTAGTGGTTATATTGTTCAAGTAAATTTATATTTATGCATTTAAGCTAAATTTTATTGTTATTGTTTATTTTTTGTCCACCATTTACTATTTCACTTTTCTATGCAGTCCCTTGATTTGCAGCTACAGGAAACCCTACATCCAATCTATACCAATTAGTCAATCATATGATCCCAAAGATATTACGTTTAAATTTGGAATTGTGTCTAACCCATTCGTATTCATTTGACATTCTTTTATAGGTTCGGTTATTCTTCTTTTAGCTCTTGTAGCTAACTGGACTAAACAAGTCCTACAATGCTTAGTTTTCTTCATGTTATATGTTTCAACAAGCTTAGGATCAATATAACTATTATTAGCTCTAGAATCAATTAAAATGGAAATGGGATGGTTATTTAACTTACCTTCCACTTTGATCATAAGCACCTACTTAGCCTACTTGTTGTCCAATGTTGCATAAGTCATCAACAACTTATTATATTTAGCAACAACCTCATCATCATAGCTAGTTCAATTGTCACCAGCATGCTATTCCTAACACATCATCATTCTCATATAATATGTAGCAACATTATACAAATTCTAAACGCAACCATTAGTTGCACCGACCTCACGATCATTTCAATAGTTAAGCAACCACAATAACATTTACACCTGAGCAACCCTATAACAACAACATCAGTCTCTACAATACAATCTTTATGACAAATCTTCCTTTATTAGTAGTACACTTTCTAAACCGTCTTGAAGTTCAAGAATTCAACAATTTATGAGTAGACAACAATGTATTGCAATAGTGAACAAATCAACTTATAAGAATTAACTTTGACATACCCCGGGCGCATAAAGATCAATGTATATTCTATCACATAAGAGATTAGTGGAAAATCAATTAAACCTTGCAAGAAGGACTCAATAGCCCTATCGCACATTCTCATATCAGTAGCTTCTATCACAATATATCCTTAACATACAAACCATGAGTAACAATAATTCACCAACAACCTTGGCACCTCATGGACATAACCATGTTAGCAACTTATAATAATCATTATGTTCAGCATCATATTTGGACAATAAACAAAACCCCGATTGTCATCTTGTAGCTCAGTTCTCAACACATAGTCTTCACCAAAGACCTAAGCAACTTTGGCTATACAATCTTCAGTACTTCAACAATTTGACACACTTCAAAAATACATGGAAAACATGCCACACATTATTTGCAATATACTTCAAGTTAAAATAAATAATTGATTCTCAACAATACTGGTGTCTAAAATAACCTTGTCATCATTAACATTTTAACCCTGAAGTAGCATATGTTCAACAATACAATCCAAAACCCTTGAACAAAATTAATATTATATTTATTCTACAAAAAAAGTCTATAAGGATCATATGATCATAAACAAGACCTCGTGACCTTTACCCTCAATGCATTTGTCTCTTGATTTGTTCCAATTCGCTGCCATACTCCTACCGAGTAATTAAACGATCCAATAGTGCCAATATAAGATATAATGAGCCCAGGTCTGGAACAAAGTTACTATGTGTCCACCATCATTATAGCTCGAGAACATATTATGATCTGGAAATTTGCATTAAATCACACCATCACACATATTGAACTATTACTCTATCTTTTGAAACCAAGTACACCTAATCACAACCCTCTAGCACAAAATAGTACACACCAAAACATAGAGTTAATGTGACCATACTCTCTCACTATGCCAAATAACTCACAATGAATATTGCAAGTTGCAACAGATCACGATCTCACCTCCAAGCTTGCAGATTAATCCACATATCACTTAGCATTACCATTAATTGATCTCGACATATTACTCAGCAACAAATAGTTTGACTCAAGATTTCACAGTACCAAATCGACATCACACAAGATCAATCAACATTAATTTGCATGTCACCTCATCGATTATGACTCTAATCACACCCTAACTCTAGAACACTCTGTTTAATTTGTCCATTACACACTCAAGTCGATCCATACATACCTCAAATATAATGATGGAACACTAGGAAAAAAGGATGCATTTACACTTACTCTCCCCTTAGGTCTGAATCGTCAACTAAAAATAACTTCCATCATATCATAGATAAACACTTTATGCATCACCCTAGCATACAAACTATGGCACTACTCTAGATCAATGGGAACCTGCACCAAAACAAGTTCAAATAAGAGAACAATCTCCAGAATGAGCCAAACCACCATCAAATTGATCACTAAGGTTAACCAATCTCTTCTTGCTTTGTCATATGCACTAAAATGACACACTTGAAATGGACTTACTTTTAATCACCCACTTGATCAAATTTGTATGAATTCACACATTCATTAAATGACACGAGATAAATAAAACAAGCGACCAACAATCATTGTGCATTCCACATCATAATGAAAATGCTACCCTCAAATTGACTTTGTGCCAACATGCGAATAATTCAATGCTTGATCATTTTGCAATTTCTCACAACAAAGAAAGATAATCATTACTTTCAATCTTGTACCAAGATACAAGAACAAGAGGGGATATCTCTATCCAAAATAAAATTTGACAAATAATCATTTTAGAACAGAGACATAGACACAATTTATTATGCTGACAATGCACCATAACATAATCGATGATTATATCTTCCTCAGATCAACATTGTGCCTGAACAACTGACCTGTTGTCATTTACCCAAGCACAAAGTATTTATTATTACACATTGTACCTTATCAAGCTCCTCACATCATACATGTACCAAAACATAAAACAAGAGAAAGAAATTAGTACAATTGTGTACATCATCCCATTCCACCTTTGTGTGTATATATCCTTCATTCCACGACCAAATCAAGTTGGCCATCAAAGTACCATGGGAATTTACCATGGAAAATTTGATGGTAATTGATCCTATAGGAAACCAATGAGCCGACATGAAAACCACAAGAGAATACCCCAATGAAGGACATGGTTTTTGGGGTGCAATTTGTTTTTCTAGGCCTGAGAATGAAGACACGGATTACCAATAGGTAATTTGGGTTGCTGACAAAACTTATGCATGAGCAATCTTGGTTGCAAACGTCGTATGTTTGACTCTAATAAATTTTTTTTACTAAATCTTTAGAAATTTCCATAGGACTTCAAATTCTTTGTAATCACCTTCATGTCTAATCAAATTCTATCATCATCAACTATCCAAGATCCACCAGGTTGACATCAATGCAAACAAGATCCACCTCTTGTGCCACAACTCACCGATGTCTCGTCTCTGCACCTTCTCTGCTTTCGTGGTCAAGGCATCACAATATTCTACCTCCAACTTGTAGAGATTCTTCACTCGAACCCCTATCCTCTTCACCTATCTTGTGGTTATGTGACGAAGGAACGCCTTTCCCTTACTAAATATCACATCATAACCTCTATCCTCCAACATGGAAATATATACCAAGTTATTCTTCAAACCAGGAACATGCATAACATCTCGCAAAGTGAGGGGAGAACCCAAATCCCTCTGAAAGGTAACTGTATCAATCCCGGTAGCGTTATACCTCCCGTCATCACCCATCTCGATATGCATCTGGAGATCCTTCTCCTCCAAGTTACTAAAGAGTTATCTGTTATCAGTCATGTGGAAAGAAGCTCCATTGTCCAGGTACGACACACTAGCCATCATCGATGACACCATACAAGCGATGAGGGTAATGTCATGTTTGAATTGTGAGGCAAGAGCCTCACCTTCCACTCCTCCTGAAGGCTTCTTACCAACCTTCTTGAGTGGACACTTTGTGGAAAAATGTCCCAACTCGTGACAGTGAAAGCACTTGACTTTCAACATGTCCTTCTTCTTGTCACCCTGACAAGAATCTGATTTAGAATGAGATGAATTCCCCTTCCCTTTATTTGCCTTACACGCTAAGGCACAATTATCCTCATCATCATGCTTTGATGAGGATCTGTCTCTCATGTTTCGCAGAATCTCTTCCTGTACCAAGTCGGACGAAAACCGCTCCCAATCTAGTAGCTTCTCCTTCCTATTAGTTGAGTCCTGGTAACTGTGCCAACTCTTGGGAAGTCCTAGGAGAGCTAGGCTCACCATATCGTCTTCGGCATCAGTAATCTTGACACTTCCAAGCTCATCTCGACAATGGGTGAACTTGGTCAAGTACCTCGGAATTGAGTCGCCCTTTTCCATCTTAATCTTTCTCAATTTGTCCTTCAGTGCTAACTTCCTATGGTCACTGCTATTTTGAAATAGGTTCGTCAATGCCTTCCACATTGCGTATGGAGTGTCCTTACCGTGGAGACTCGAGACAATGTGATCTCAAACTCCTTCCAGGATAATCCTTCTCGCTTTTGCCACACACTTTCTCCATTCAACTAAATCTTTAACATTAGATGTTGGAGGCTTAGGAATGTCATGATATATGAATTCCATGAGGCCATTGTCTTCCAACACTGCCTCCATCCTATCCTTCCAAGCTATGCAATTCAAGCTTCCCTCTAGGGCATGCTCAAGTCTCAAACCGTAAAAATACATATTACTGACTTTGAAGTATGAACTTTCAAATCTGATTTCACCTGCACACCAAAGTTGAATTCTCCTCTTCTAGATTATCTTCAGCTCCGATACTATGTATAATTTCACTGTAGATTCAACAACTTATGTGATATGCTAAAACACAAGACAATAATCTACTCTATTCCTTAGCAGAAACCAAAATTGATCGATGAAAACAATAAGAAGAAAAGGAAGAATTTCAATCGCACATAACACAATATTTTTCTAGGAAAGCAACTACTCAAAATCTTGACTATCTTGCATTAACCAGAAGATATGAGAAGAAAATACAATGCTTGTTCAACCCAAACAATTCTTGCACAAGTACAATCTATCTCTCTGCTTCACAAACCACCTCAAGCGAACACTTAGCCAAATCTTCTATATGTCAAGCCCCTACTTCCTTGTACAATTCCTGAGCGAATTAGCCCAAATTTAATTGGGAAACCCACTCCCCATAATTGCACAATCCATTCATAGCCCTCAACTGATTGCATGCACCATTTGCACAACTTGAAAAATTATACAACTGATAGTACATTGTCCTTGAACTCTAATCTCAACTGGTTCTTCCTCTGAACTGACATGCATGAGTTATTTATGAGTGAATATTTAGTTAACTGGTGTGGTACTAAGGATGCATTGGTGCCCGTCCCCACTACTAGACCTCCTACTAGTTCCTCCAACAATTAGAACTAGTTTAACTGACTATAACTCAGTTAGATTGAGTTATCTAATTACAACTCAAAAGAACTCAACCTGGGCCCCTAAAATTTAGGGATCACTCTACATGACTCTAGATAGACTTCCAACTCAAATTTCCTAAGTCAATTAAGTCAATTTAACTTAATTAACTATTACATTTCCTAAGTCAATTAAGTCAATTTAGCTTAATTAACTATTACAAGTTGCTATGAGAATAGAATTTTGATTTAATTCACAATTTACTTCAAGGACAAATTAAATTGGAATTTCTTGTTGCTATTTTTTAACAGACAAAGATCACGTCCAAGTTGTTGTGACAAACTCAGACCCTTTTGCCTAGTTTTTATCATATCTATGCTTTATGGTTCTTTTGTTACCATTGGTTTTATAAACTTTTGCTTATGCCAGATTATCAATTTTTTTATGTTAAATTTTGTATCTCACAGTAGTCATTTAGCTCTCACCACTGTACAAAGAGTACATTTTTGGACTTGGTTTGGTCTCTCTAGTGAGAGATTGACTTGAATTTTTAGCTTATCTTGTAATTTCCAGTTTTGAAGACAATGCAATTTACCATACAAAAATAAGAACATAAGCCTAAGATAAAATGATGTAAAAGAGATAAAGAATAATACAAAAAGAAAGAAAAATAACAATAAAATATAGAATAATAAATGTTATAAAGATGAAAGTAATCATAGATATATGAATGAGAAATAAAAAATATGAAAAAAGATAAAATAACCATAAAAGTATAGAATGAATTTAAAGAAATATGGGAAAGAATAGGAAAATATATAAATAGCAAACTAAAAGAATATAAAGTCTAGAATGTAAATTTAAGTAAGGAAAAATAAAAACATATAACAAACGAGGATAATCATATATAAATTTAGCACTTTGTTTTTATCCTAAGTTAATGTGTTATCAACATTATATAGTGCAAGTTAAACTTGAAAACCATGTTTTCTTTACAATTACATAATATTTATTAATGAAACATGGCATTTAAAATATCAATATAATGATGTAAATAATAATATGAAGAATAAAAATAACAAAATAAAATAGAAATATAGTAAAGTCGAACAAGGATAAATAGTAAAATATGAAAAATAAAAATTATAAAGATAAATAATAAAGTATAAAGAATACAAATAATAAAGTATAATTGAAAATATTAATAATAAGGATAAACTATAAACTTGAGGTAAAATGACATAAAATAAAATAAATAATATTATAAAAATGGATGAACAATAATAAAATTTAAACTAATAAATGATGCAAGGATGAAATTAAAAGTAGACTTAAATCAGCGAAATTTAAAAAATTAATAGATAAAATTATATATATATATATATATATATAAAAAAAAAAGGGAGAATGGATAAGAAAATATGTATGGATAAAGAAGAAATTAAAAATATAGATTTAAAAAAGTAAGAACAAAAATAAAGAAAAAAATAAAAATAATGTAATGGAGGTGAGAACTAAAAGAATATTATCTAAGTAAATATAAATAAGAATATAGAAAAATATATATATTAAATATACATTTTAGTATAAGAGTGATTAAAAACTAGGAAATTGAAATTAAATGAAATCTTTTTAGATTCTTAGTTTTTGGCTTCAATAAATATTTTATTAAATAAGTAGAGAGAAAAAATTATCTACCAAAAACATGGCTTACATGTTCATGTTAAATATAGAACATTGTTGTTGGATGTTTATGAACATGTTGATATGTTTAAGGAAATTAGGTATATGTGTGTGTGAGAAAATTAATAGTTTGGAGCAACATTGTAGTAAGACGAAAGTCCTCACTATATAAATATATTTTGACATAAAAATAGAAATATAAATTTATAAGGAAATAGAAATAGAAATTGACATGTACATTGAAATCAATGTATTATTTCATTGTATATGCATTAAAAGAGTACTTTGAAGAAGAACAAGTGAGATATATTTATGCAAACCATGTGATAGAGTCTGAATCCAAATAAATAGAATTGGAATTAGAAAATGCCACTATCTTTTGAACATAATTTACTCACAAAAATCACAAGGTTTCATAGATTAACAAAACTGCATTTGACACATAAAGAGAGTGAAAAGGAAGATAAACAACATTTGCATTCACAGTCCTATTAAAGTCTATGAATATTAGCTAGTTTATTGACATCTAAAAATATTATTTAAGTCCCTTTGAAGATAAAATGGTAGACATAGATATTCAAGTTAGTAAATCTCTCTGATTCCAAGAAAAATCGAATTTAGTGTAAATGCATTGGTTTCAGTGTACATTTTTCATCATTTCTAAATGTATAGAAATTGACATATAAACTTGTTAGTGTATTTTTTCAGTCAAGGAAAAGAGTCAACCTCTAAGGGCATATTTTCACGCTTCTCCTGCATTTTTATAGAGGTGGTACTCCTATTTTCACTCACTCAAATATTAAAATAACTAAAATGTAGAAATATAAGCATTCAACACATTAACATGTGAGTGGACCAGGGGTTTTTAAAGAAAAATAAAATAAGGATATAAAAAATAAATGTACTCGCAAATTTCATTCCATTGTAAATAAATATACTCTAAAGAGAAATAAAATAATGATATTAGAAATAAATATACTCTCAAGATTCATTCCATTGTATACATCCATTCACTCAGCATGAGGAAAACACATTTGAATCAAATGAATAGACAAAATATAGGGAATATGGTCCATATATCCAGAGAGCTCTAAAATGATTTCATACATTTCAGGTCATAAAGAGCATAAGAGGACATTCATGAGATTTCATTGTTCATATAAAAGTTTCGAAATAAAAAATGACTTTCTCTCTTGAAAATCGCTTTCTGTGAGATTCAAAGAATAATTTTACAGAATTTAAGTTTTTGAATAAAGTAAGTTCCTATAACACTTAATGAAATCTTGATACTGAAATATAAATTTCAAATACATTTGTCCCCAAGGGTGATCCAGGTGGATATTGGTGGCCACCCGCATATTCCGCTTGGACCCCCAACGCTGTCTTTTTTCAATTATTTGGTTTCCTTAATTGTAGCACAATTTACTATTTTTGGCAGTTATTCAAGTCTTGAACTTTCAGAGCCGTTTTGAGGCCCTAAATGACATTTTTTAGGGAAAACGAAGAGAGCAAAAGCTTCCTAAATTGGCATGCCAATTTATTTTTGGCCTCCTCTTTGACATCTTCAAAACGAGGTATTATGAAAGCCAAACGAAGATCATATGCCAAAGTTACGACCCAGGAAGTTGATTTACCAATTTACCCAAACGGGGCCCACAATTTTGATGCTTCATCTCCTAGGGTTACATTTTTGGATGTTTAGGGTTTTCCATTGTTTCTCAATAATAAATAGGCCTTTGAGCCTCATTGTAACACAGTTCAGAGGCATGTAGTCGCCACATCTCTCCTCAATGATAAGCTACCATTGCCCGAGCTAGTTTATTTCCATTCTGTTTGTAAGCATATTTCAATATTTTGATATTAATGAAATGAAGTGTTATTTCTGCTGCATTTCTATATTTATGATTATATGTGTAATTTGTTGCATTCTTGTTTAAGCTCGGATCAACAGTATCAAAGCGGTATGCTCTTTCTCTATTTTTCTTTGCATGTCCCCAACGAGGTCAAGGTATAAGGAGTTAGGGTTCGATTTGGTTGAACCTTTGCAAGACTAGCCTCGAAAACCCTAACAACCTCCTATGGAAGGAGAAAAAAAGACGAGGGGGTAGGATATCCTTTCAAAATATTGCTCGAGGAAGCCCTCGAGCAATAGAGGAACGCAATGATGGATAACTTTGCCTAGATCCTTCAACGGCTACCCACAGGCAACAAATGTTCATCCATCATCCACTTTGGAGGTGCCACTCTGCCAGATAGATGCAGACGCTGTAGATAAATGGTTGAATATGTTGGAAGGATATTTTTCAATTCATGACTTTTCCAATCGGGAAAAGATTACTTTTGCACTTCGCAAAGCCACCCCACACGTCAAGGACTGGTGGGAAACCTACTATGAACAAAAGGATGAGAGGGGATCCTCACCGTTTTCAGCCGCACCCTCTTGGGATTCTTTCTGAGATGCCATCAAGGAACAATATTACCCTGTCGGGAGCTATGAAGATAAATACATAAAGTGGACCATAATATGGCAGGGAAGGGACCAAGATGTGTCAGAGTTCACAATTTTTTCCATACCCTCCGCACGAAGTTGGGTATCAAGGATTCTGAGCAGCATTTGATACTCAAGTATCGCGGCTTTCTACACAAGTACATCCAGGACGAGATGGATTTCTTGGACATCTCCTCATTCAACACAATATACTAATACACTATCAAGATTGAGCAGAAGTTTAAGCATAAGAAGCGAGACTTTGGATATGCGAATCTAAAGCAAGGAAAAGGCATCCCCAAACCACAAAGAAAATGCCAAAGCCAAGGTGGGGTGACCCAGGACAACCCGCCGAAGCTGCAAGCAAAGAACAACACCACGAAGACAAAGAAGGACACGGGAAAATGGTGTGAGCTCCATAAGAGCTCCACTCACAACACAAATGAGTGTCGAGACAAGCAATCACTGGTGACCGAGCTGAAGACTTCTGAATCAGATGCATGTTCCAACTCTGAGTCAGAACCTGACAAGGGGAATGACAAAGGAAAGCAGATCATTGATGCGGATCCTAGTGCCACCGTGGCCACCACCAAGATCCAGAAGAATGAGCTTGAAGATCCAGAGGAGGGGGAACGCCTCTTCCACTCACATATGTGGATGAAAGGTTCTCCACTACAGTTCATTGTTGACATCGGGAGCCAAAATAACCTCATTTCAACAAAGGTCGTGAAACGATTAGACCTACCGACGGTAGCACATCCGCAGTTGTACACCATCGGGTGACTTCACCAAGGACGATATCTTCGCGTCAACTAATAGTGTCGCCTTCCCTACAACATCAAGCCCTTCACAGATGAGGTTCTATGTGATGTTGCTCCTCTTGAAGTTTGTGATGTATTATTAGGACAACCATACTTGTCGAAGTGACATGTTGTATATGAGTCTAGATCTTACTCTATGATTATTAATTTTGGCAATTAGTTGTACAGGATATCGGAGGTAGCCCCACCTACTGCCATCTCTTTGATCACTGCAAAGCAATGCAGTAAGATCATTTCCCAGACCAGGAAATTTATTTTCCTTATGATCTTCCCTTAGGGCAAGAAGAAGGTTGTGGCCACGACTTCCAGACAGGGGTCCTCCGCACAACAACAACATATGGACAAGGTCGTCGAGGAGTACAAGGACATTTTCAGCTCACCTACAAGGGCACCTCTGCACTATCAGGTCAAGCACTCCATCAATCTGACCCTAGGCGTGCCGCTACCTAATGGACCGATCTATTGAAGATTTGTTTTAGAGAACGATGAGATCAAGAGGCAGAATCAGGAGCTGTTGCAGAAATGGAACATCAGGCCAATCTCATCACCCTATGGGAGCCCTATTGTATTGGTACAGAAGAAGGATGAGATCTGGAGACTCTGTATTGACTATCGAGCGTTGAAAAAGATCATTGTCCGGAATAGGTACCCAATCCCATGGATTGATGACCTTCTGGACCAGCTCAAGGGGGCCAAATATTTCAGCAAGATTGACTTGAAGTCTGATTATCACCAGGTGCCTATCGAACCCTTCGATGTGTGGAAGATTGCCTTCAAATCTAAGGAGGGCCTTTTCAAATGGTTGGTCATGCCTTTCGAGTTGACGAATTCCCCTGGAACCTTCATGAGATTGATGGATGACATCCCTCAACCCTTCACTAATGCATTCATGGTGGTGTATTTAGATGACATCTTGATCTTCAACCAGAGTTGGGAAGAACACCTCCGACATATTCAATAGGTCCTTCAAACCCTGCGACAACACACATTGTGTGCTAATTTGGAGAAATTTACTTTTGGCATGAACCAGGTTCAATATCTAAGGTACATCATTGATGAGAAAGGTGTGCATGTGGACCTAGTAAAGATACAAGTCATTCGGGATTGTCCAACCCCAACCACTCTAACAAAGCTTCGCAACTTTCTGGGTCTTGCCAATTTCTACTGCAGGTTTGTGTTGGGGTTCTCCATATCACTTGGCCTTTAAGTCAAGTCGCCAAGGGTGGAGCGAAAGAAAAGGTTTTTTGGTTTGAAACCCAACATAATGTGTTTTCCGAGTTGAAGCATCACCTCTGCTATGCTCCAGTGCTCACATTACCAGACCTGCAACAACCATTTGAGATTGAGATAGACACCTATGATTATGCTATTAGTGCAGTTCTTACTCAGCAGGGGCATTCAGTGGCTTACCATAGTGAGACACTTTCAGACACAGTCCGAAAGTATCCCACTTAAGACAAAGAAATGCATTCAATTATGCAAGCATGTCGCCAATGGAAGCATTACATTATGGGGAAGGAAACGGTCATCCACATAAACCACCGACCCCTGCAGTTCATACAAACATAAGGGAAGTTGCAGAATGATCGCCATTAGAAATGGTCCACATACTTGCAAAAATTCCATTTGAACATTAAGTATAAGAAGGGAAACACCAATAATGTTGTAGACTGCCTCAGCTGACCACCAGTCATGGCGTTGATCATTGTCCTCGACTCCTGTGGGCACGAGACTTCGGGGTGGCCACATCTTTATGAGAGCAATCCAGAATTCGGCAGAACATACCAGACACTCCTAGAAGGTAAGCAAGTTCAAAATTTTCACCTCTAGGATGCACTATTATGCCACCTGGGACACATCTGTGTTCCTTCAAGCGAGCGTGCCAAGATGATTTGGGAGGCACACTATAGTCGGGTTGCTGAACATTTCGGAGTAGAGAAAACAATGGCAGTACTGCAAAAGTATTTCTATTGGTCGAACATTCGTCAGGATGTTGGGAGGTACATTAAACCTTGCACTGCCTGCGCCATTACCAAACCAACCATCAAGAAGAAAGACCTATATGCTCCTCTGCCTACTCCTAGTCGACCTGGGGAATCCGTCTCCATGGATTACATGTTGGGCCTTCCTTCTACTAAGCATGACAATGACTGCGTTTTTGTGGTGGTCGACATATTCCCTAAGATGGCCATTATGGCGGCCTGCAAGAAGAGTATCACAACAGAGGCCACTACTAAGCTCTTCTTTGAGCAAGTATGGGTACACTTTGGGATCCCACAGTCCATTGTCTCTGATTGGGACAGTAGATTCCTAATTGCATTTTGGTCAAGTCTCTAGTTGATGTTGGATACTAAACTCACTAAGTCCACGACTTTCCATCCCCAAACTGATGTCCAAAAAGAAGTCATCAACAAGATGATCGTACACATTCTATGCATGTACAACTCCAAGAATCCACGCACATGGGATGAAAGCTTCCCATATGTCCAACACAACTACAACAAAGCTCTCCACAGCTCAATGGGCCACAACCCCTTTCAGGTAGGATTGGGATTTTAGCCATTATGTCCCATTGATGTGGCCATACCATTTGTAGCTACTCAGGCATATCTGGCTCATGTCCAGTCCAAATTCGACAGGGCTAACAACTTCATTGATCACATTGAAAACATCTGCCTACAGGTCCATGCTATATTGCAAAGAGTTAATTCTAATACAAGCAGTGCCATGATTAGCATTGGGTGCCGAACAAATTCCAGGTGGGCAACAAAGTTTGGCTACATTTGCAGAAGGAGCGCCTCATTGGACCCCACATGTGTTGGCTTCAGGGGCTTAGACCCAGGTTCGAAGTTAGGCTGCACTAAACAACAAAACCCTATATTACCAGCCCTTTCGGCAATGACCTGAGCACAATAGATCGCAGTCTCATTCGAGGTGATATGGGGGGATGGTAGACCCAAGTTTCTGCACCCAAAGGGGTATGAGTGTGGCTATATGACTTTTCCTGATCTAGGGCTCAATCCAACCTTTGCGAACCAGTAACTTATGTAAATATAGTCCTAAACAATTTCCTTACCTAACAAATCTATAAGTTGCGCTTAACTACTTCAACATGCCTTATTTAATGTAAGAAACACATTCATATCTTCACAATGTAATTACAAATATGATAAGCTATAACGAAACATAATCATACATAAATATATAAACTATAAAGTAGATAACATAACACAAATATGCTTCAAAATTCTCTTTTATTACTTCAGTTCTTCAATAATACAATCTTCTGACCCTGCACACTTAGCTACAGGGGCCTAAGCACACAGTTGTAGACTTACCAAGGTCTCCGTGCACACAGCAACAAGAGTCTTCCCCTTCATCCGAATACAGAAGATTACAGATTATAAAGATGATTATCACTCATGACATACTATATTCTATTCCCTTAGACAAGCTAAGACATCCCTTTATATACTTTTTCCTATTACAATACCATGGTCCGCAAACCATGGGCGGAGCTCAAAACAATACAAAAACTAAGGGGCTTTGACCTTCCTAAAACCCCTTGAATCCTAATGACATGTGTGTTGCGCTCTTCGCTCATTAAAATGCGGACCTAGGGGACCCCATCCTAATAGGACCCCAACACAAAGATGTGACTTGTCCTCGAGTCACTCCACTGGTACACTATGTATCTTTGCTTTCAGGCTATTGAATGAAGACTTCACTAGGTGAAGTGCCTCCGTGCATTGTGTTGTTTCCTGTCGAACTTCTTCGACCAACTTTTTTGTAGTCGGTCCTTCTGCTGCTAAGCTAATTTTCCGCTGCACTTGCTGCATACCTTTGAGCTTACCTTCCACAGAGTGTGAGATATCCCCTGCCTATTCTTCTCAAGGATGCATTCGCATAGTGATAATCTGCATCTTCTTCCACAGCTCCTTGATCTGTGCTTGTAGGGAGGTCCCTTCTTTCAACTGGGAAAACTGTTGCATAGGTGCTAAGGTGCGCATTGTTGCCTTGATCTCATCGTACTGCAATTGCTTATCCTGGATTGCTACTTCAATCTTTTTCACCTGTGGGTCCTCTTGCAGTGAGGCCCACAGTTCTAGCATTTCTTCGAACAGTTTCCTAAAGTCCTTGACTACAGCGTTGACCATTTCAATGTCTGTTATGATGGCAGCCTTGCGCTACTTTTGGATCTTAGGTGGCGTGGTGGGCTATATTTTCAATTGAAGGTCAGTGACTTGCATCTGCAGATCAAAATGAACCTTATCCACTTGCGCCTTCGACTCTCTGAATGCATCTGCCAGCTGCTGCACTTTGTCTTCTAAAGCAGCCTTAGACTGAATTTGGAGCTCTCAAAGCTCAATGCATACTCAGGAAATGGCTTGCTCCAGCTGGTTCCTTCGCACAACTGCCTCATCATGATATTGGAGATCTTTGTGCTTTTCATCACACATCTACTGACTAGTGATCTTCACATCTTTGATCACCATGAGGTCCCATTTCTCTCGCACCTTAAGTTCATCTGCTACTATGTAGCTCATGCAATCTGTGCAGAGGGATTGCTGCAAGGATAATTATCAAATTCTTAATCCGTTGCGCACTCTCCATCAGGCAGGGGTACATCGCGAAGCTCTGAAGTGAGTACCGATTACACACTGCCTGATTTCATTGGTACCACGCTCACTTGATATTGGCTCGCTTGAACCACACTCGCTTGAACCTGGCTCGCCTGAACCTACAACTCTTTGAGGCCCTTTTGGACCTCTGTCAGCACTGTTATCACTCAGGTTGTCCTTAAAGCTCCTTAAAGGATACGGCCGAGGTAACCACAAACCAATCTTTGGACTGCAGGTCCTAGCCTACCTACAATCAGAGAGGGTTCTCTCTTTATAATTTAGCTTTGTTTTGGGTTGATTTTAGGCTAGTTATGATTTTCTTGGGTTTTGTTTTGATTTTGGTGGGATGGAGGATTCTTTGAAATAGAGTTGGGATGCATAGTGTGATAAATTCAAACCATTGGGCATGGAGTCGTGGATTAGGCTTGCTGTTGCGTTTTCTTGGTCACAAGAGAAATACAGAGCAGGATGGCTACACATAAAACAATATCAAGCTGGAATAAGGATGGAATGAAGGTCAGTGAATGAAAGGTAACTAAGTAGCTCTCATTATGCTAACAGAGGGAAGGTGAATGAACATCGATATAGGAGCAGTCAAGGATTCCTAAACAACATTCATATATGAAGGAACTAGCGTAAATATGAGCAAATCTGTATTCATATTCAGGACTAATTCAGAGGAAAACATAGATAAATCACAGAAATTGAGAACATAATACAACTAAGTGAGGTCTGAACTATTCCTTCTTTCTGCTATTTAGATAGTGAAACAATGATGGCATAAACACATATAAACTGTAAACAGAGATAAGAAACACTTATTGGGCTATGTAGAAGCGTTAGGATTCCATAGTCACTCTTCAGTCATTAAAACACAACAGCCAGTTCATCTCCCAAACATTCCAGCGATCTTTGATTATAGAGACTCTCAGAAAATACAATGCAAGTCTAGAGGAAGTTATCGACCAACCAACCCTTAAAACAGTGCAGAGGGTGGTTTAAATAGAAAATATTTACAAACATCCCTTGAACAGGTGTCAAGGGAGAAAATATCTCAAAATATCTATCAAAACAGATTCAAAAGAGATCTGTGCAATAACTGCTTCTAATGCTAAGTTGTGCTGGAAATAAATGCAATAAAATATCTAAAACAACTGCACATAAGGCAGCAGCCTCATCAAAATGGCTCTTTAGGGCTGCACAGGGTCCTGCAGCTTCAAAAATGGACTGAAAGAGTGCCTTGAGCCACGCGTTGTCCTCTGTGTGATAACTATGCATTTAAGGAAGCAGCGCTGCTCCAAAAATATGATTGGGAACAATGTCTCTGCAATAACTCTGCCTTGAAAGCCTTCATCTATGCCTTTAGGTGGCTTTAAAGCAACAAAAGAAGTGTTGGTGAGCCTTAATGGCTAAATGATGCTTTGTTGACTTTGCTGGGCTTGCTTTGCTTTCATCTGCTTTGAAAAACTAGACTGATACTCTTTGCCGCATCCTGATACACTTTGGCACTGAATCTGGGCCTTTTCTCACCGCTGATACTCTTTAAACTGTCCCATCGCCCCCTTCTGCCTTTTAATGCAAAAATAACTGCTGCTAAGGTCCTCCGTGGCCTTTGGGTGCAATCGGCGCTTGGCCGATCAAAAATAGCATTAAACTTTAAAAAATGGTGCAAACAGGAGGAAAAAGTGTTGCCGACTGTGCCGAGGCCGAAACTGGCTATCTGAAGCAAAACTGGGCCTTGGAGCGATCTCATAAAGCTTAGGGATGCATGAATTCCCTTATCGGGAGCCGAGCGTGGGCATATATGTGAAAGTATGAACAAATGCCGCCTTTTCTTTTACATAGAAAAAGACCAATTTCTATGTAAAATTCGTGAAAAACATAGGCGGGAGCGGCACTGTAGCGGAGATTAAATCCTGGCCGTTGGATCGCGCGAAGGCAGATCCAACGGCTGGCGCTAACTCGCATCGGGGCGGACCATTGGTCCCAACACATAAAACCTCCGAAATGCCGCAGACCCGAAATGCTTATATGCCCTTCCTTTATGGAGATCGGGTCCGGTCCGTCGGCGATTTCATATCGGCGGGTTTTAACAAAATCAATATGCGGACCCGAAATCCTTTAAAACTGCCCTTTAATATTTTTCGGCTCCGGGATATAGGAGCACACAATGCGGACCCTTTCGGACCCGATATGCCTTTATGCCGCGCTTTATTACTTTTCGGCTCTGCTGGTTGGAGCCATATAGGAGTGATGCGATTAAATATGGGTCGTTGATCTCTGGGCCTGAATGGGCGGCTGAGATTAACTCGGCGATTCGCTATCGGCGGGGTCATGGGGTTGCCACATAAAAATGCCGAAACCCATCGGACCCGATAAGTTATACAGGCCCTCTTTATTTTATTTCGGGTCCGGCCCATCGGCAGGACAGAGGGTTGACATATATGTGATCGCCGAACTGCGCGGACCCGATATACTATTACCGGTCCACTTTATATGTTTTCGGGTCCGACCCATCGGCGATATGCCCCATGCCTTGAGACTTAGCCATTTTCGCTTATATATGCCACTGCCCCCTCCCGATAGCGATATCGCATCGGAGGGAGATCAAACATATCTTTATTCTCATCAGAGCACTTTTTTTATGAAAAGGCAAGGAAAATGAATTCAGAGGGGTTATATATGATGTTTTAAACATATGATTGCCCCCTCCCGATAGCGATATCGCATCGAAGGGGGTCCAAATGAAACTTATTATATCGGACCCATGTTTTTGTGAACTGCCAAGCCTTTTGGGAAATCGGAAGGGTTCCTTTATAGTTTGGCATGGAAGGGGTCCGATAGCCAAAAAAGGGAGGATTTTATCCTTTTTTGAAGGTTTTTCATGGTTTTTGCATTCTTATGCCTTGGAAGGAGTCCAAAGGCACTTAGGGGGAAAGTGATGTGGTTTTGAGAGGGGTTTAGTGGCCATGGAGGGTTTCATGCCTTATAAAGGCAAGCCAAGGCCAAAGGGATGATTTTTATACATATGAAGGTAAACTATGCAAAGGAATGAGTCCTTTTGCATTTGGAAGATGGTTAGAGGGGTCAGTGAGGGTTCTTGCTGAGTTTCAGATAAACTTAGCAATTCCCGAGGATATATATGGTTATTTTTCAACCAAGGGGAAGGGATAAGTATACATGGGAGTTATATACATAGTTTTAGTAGGGGAAGGGGAAATAGATAGGGAGTTACATAATAAAGTTAGTAGTTAATATGATAATGATGAGAAAAAGAGCTAAGAATGAAGTCTTAGGCTATCAATGGGGGAAAATGACTGATAGAAGAAGTGTGAACATTCCTTTAGTGAAGCAGATCTTCACCAAGGCAGATGATATGGAGAATGATGAATCTAAGAGGTATCAAGCAGATCTTGACCTCTTTAGGGGAAGTTAGTGAGTGACTTGGGGACAGAGGGGGAAGGGGAAAGTTAGACATGCATTTCTTGAAGTCTTCCAACTGAAAAATCACCTTCAACTTGTGATATGATAGATATAACACTTGACAATATGAAATGGATCACAAGCCATGATTCTGCAACCACAAAGCTACTTACCCGGCCTATTCACCTAGCATTTTCTCTTCTTTTTGGTTTGGGTGCACTTGAACTAGCATACCTAGCTTTTCATTCTTTCTTGTTGCTTGTGCTCCTATCTACTTCTACACTTATTTCAGCCAGGGGCTCAGATTAAGCTGTTGAGCACCCTTGTTTCTCTACCTATCTACAAATCTGCCAAGATTAAGCTGTTTGGACAGATGTTCATTCTCTATATTCTACAACAGGAAATTGAAACCTAGGGAGGCCAAGATTAAGCTGTTTGGACCTCCCTATACTTGAAAACTGATCAAAATGGATTACTCATCAAAACTGGAACACAGCAGTGGCATTTAGACTAGCACACTCTCATGGATACTTCTCTGGCCATCTGTAGCAAATATGGAGCATTACAGCATGCATAGTATGACATATTTGGCATGTAAAAATGTCGATCATGAAAGATGATTAACCTGCTGCAGCAGGAGGCTAACAAGCACGACTTTGTACTGATCCTCGATGTTTCCCTAAATCTCCTCCGTTGCAACGCAGAAAGTGTCTCCAATTCATCAAGGTCCCCCCTAGTGAGGACCATGGGATCCATACTGGCAGACTTATCAGTTTTTTTCTTTTTACGCGTGCCTCCCACACATGTCTTCTTTCGCTGTTTTATAATAAATGGATAATCAACATCCTCGATGTCTACTTAAGGTTCTTTGCCACCCTGATCAAGTTCTTTTGTGCGTTGTTCTTCTTCTTCCTCACTCTAGTTCCTACGCGGTATTATTGTCTACATTGATGGTCACCTTCCTCTTTTCCTTCGACGCATCTTTACTAGTCCCTGCTACGCCTTCTGCAACTTCTTTGAGAATGAGCCAGACAGTCAGCCACTAAAGGACTAGCTAGGAGATATATTCTTCAATGATCATAAACGGCAACTCGTCCATGTCTTCTTCAAATCACACCTCGCGTGAATATACACATGGTGGAAATTGACCTTGAAGTCAGCGATGCGCCGATATTCCTTGAATAGAATTGGTGACAACCTTGGCTTTTGGTTGATCACCATTCGTAGATCCATTTCGAACAACACCCAAAACATCTTATTTTTTATAACACGGGCAGGTTCCTTTGTAGCCCATAACGAGGCAAATTTGGCGGCCTCGTTCAAATCCAAATCCGCAGTGGGGAATTGTGAATCATCCGGCATCCTCAAGCTATCGACGCGATCAACAATAAAAACCACGCATAGTGAATTCTTTTCCCTCCTCCTGTGCTTCGCGACAATCTTTGAGGAATTCTTGATATATATAGCCTGCCCAGTTGAACTGAACCCCCTTTCTAGACTGCGTAGCCAAGGATACCACTGGTGCTGACACTTCATCTGCATGACACTTCCTCATGATCTTTCCTGCCAAGATTTGTGCAGCAAACTGCACAACTTCATTTGTGATTGAACTGATGGCATATCCCCTAGACTTCTTGATCAACCCGAAGTCACTCTTCATCTGGTCTGCCAACTTTTTCTCAAGTGACTTCCCCACAAAAGCATCTACGGGGTTCACGCCTTGATAGGGCAATGTTGTGATTCTCTGTATCAACATATCATCAATTAGGATGGGCTCTCCCAACCATAGGCACCCATCATGGACCAACGCCAACAAATGGTGCACACAAATAGTGTGGATGTTTCTTCGTCCAAAGTGTGCGATGTACAACATATTTAACAAGTCTGCCTGCTAAATACATGCTGCCCATTTCATTGGTTCAACTCTTGTGACACCAACCTCCTCATAGTGCATCGCCTTCAGATACTTGTTGGGTTCCAGCTGCAGAAATTTCCCATAGTCGCTTAAATCTCAATCTTCCATTCGGAGGTACCCTTGCCAACAATTCACCTTCAATAGGCACTTCCTTCGGCAACAACGGTGTGAATATCTTAAATTTTATAGAGTCTAGATCCTTATCCACTTTTGAGGTTGCCTTCCACGGTAGCACATACTGTGACAACGGAGAAATTGGTTTCGCTACTTCTGCATTAATATCCTCAATCCCTTCATTCAACTCTTCTTCATCCAAGTCCTGCGGCTCCATTGGTTATTTCTATTTGTCCATTTTCTCTTTCATTCTTAGTTCTGCAGGGATTTTTTGTGGCGACTGTCTTACTGGTGCCTTCTGCAGTTTATTCTTCTTTTTATCTCCTACCGTGGAGGCAGTAGGCTTTGGCCTTGGCGACCTTGGTGCTATAGTGTGGACTGGCGGTGTTGCATTCATGATGTTCCCTACTCCTCTTTTCAAAAACTCTTGCTTAACTTCCTCCCAACTCAGGTAACCAGACATGTAGCAACACACTCGGCTCTTTAAGCGCAAAAACACACGAAAAACTCTCAAGAAGCAAAGTGTCCAAATGTGGAGCGGGGTGCGATATTTATAGCCCATTTCAAATTCAAATTGTCTGTTCCCCCTCAGATCTTCCTCATAAATGCGAATTTGGCAGAAAATTTTCCCAGATTTGTGCCTTAAATGCATTTCCCTCACTCCTTTTAACGAAAAATTCCCTGTCAAATCAACTATAGCACTACCAATGGTCATATTCTAGACATGTTGCATCAAACCCATCCTTGTTGTGCAACCACCCGCTTTGCATCACAACTTCCTCCAGCTGCGCCAGGCTTTTGAACATTGTGCAACTTCCAGACTTCAACACAATTGTCTTTTGACAGAGTTTTTTAGAGTCCCATGCTTCCTTTCAACTACCTGTAGCACTAAGACTTTTCTGCATCCATATAGTCATTGCGCAGTCTTAGGGACGGAATCATCCCTATATATCTTCAAGCGACTACCATTCACACGTCTAGGGAATATTTCTTCATTCATCTTCCTGAACTGAACTACGCCACCATCAGAGATATTTTTAACAATGTAAGGTCCCAACCAATGAATTTTAAACTTTCCTGGGAACTTCGTGAACTTACTATCATATAATAAACCAAGTCACCATTTTTGAAGGCCATTTCTTGATATGTCGATCATGCTATGTTTTTTCCCTAGCCTTTTTGTACATGTTGATGGAACCTTGTGATGAAGCGATCTTCTTCCAGCGCAACTAGTTGTTCCAATTGTTCCTCCATAATGTCACTGTCTGCCATGTTTGTGACTGTGACAATTCTCAGACTTGGCACTATGTATTCCATAGGCATGACAACTTCTTGCCCATAAACTAATCTAAATGGAGTTTGTCTTGTCAGTTTCTTACAGGTTGTCCTGTAAGCCCAAAGCACTACCGGTATGCGCACATCCCAGTCATTTCTATTGACATTACAGACCTTTGTCAGAGCGTTTTCCAAAATCTTGTTGAAAGCTTCCATGGTGCCATTCGCCTGTGGATGATAAGGTGTACTTTTCTGATGGTGTACCTAGAACTCAGTCATCAATGCTTCAAGCGTCATGTAAAAAATGCGATCCTCTATCACTCATCAAGATCATCGAACAACTAAATCTTGACAAAATGTACTTAAACATGAACTATGCAATAATATTCGTGTTGCAATATTTTATTGGCTTCGCTTCAGTTCACCTGGGCAGATATTATGTGGCAGTGATAATATGTCGTGCACCTGTATTCTTACCCGACGGGTTGATTGGCCCGGTGAAATCAATCGCCCATTTGTCAAAATCTTGTAGAGTGAGTTTTGGATTCAACGACAATTCCTCGTGCTTTGACGATCTACCAGTCCTTTAGAAAACATCACAGTTATTGCAATACTCCTTCGAGTATTTGTGTACCATGGGCCACCACAACCTTGCTCTTAGTGGCCTCCCACAAAACCATCATGTGCTTCAGCTAGAATACTATGTCTTTCATATTCAGGGACATATCTACGCAATATCTCATCTGGACCCATTTTGTACAATTGTCCTGCGATCAAGGAAAAGTTCACAGCTCGAAATACTAGTTATTTCTTTTGCTGCGATGCATACTCTACAGGAGCTATGCCAGTAGCCAAAAATGAAACGATGTCAACGAAGTGATCGTCAGGTACTCTTATTGTGAAGAGTTGCGCATCAGGCAGTCCTTCCTCAATATTTGTAGGTTCTTCGCCATTCTCAATTCTTGATAGATGGTCTGGTCCAACATTCAATCTACCTGGCTTGAATACTCCTGGAAGAGTAGTAACCATTGAAAAATATTCCCCCCAACACAGGCTTGTTGACCAAGTACTTTAATGTAGAATGATCTGTGAACAGTTTAAAGTGCGCATCTAATAGATAATGTCTGAATTTATGTAGCGCATATACCATGGCCAACCCTTCGTGCTCAGTTGTAGAATATTTTTTCTCTGCCTTCGACAATTTTTGACTGGAAAATGCAATTGGGTGGTCAATGTTTCCCTCACTTGGTTGGGTCAATACAATGCCCAATGCTATGAATGAGGCATCTACGTGGACATGAAATTCTTTATTCCAATATGGAAATACCAGAATTGGCGTAGTAACCATCTTATCTTTCAAAAGATCGAAGCTCCTTTGGCAATCCTCATCCCAACAAAAGAGAATGTCCTTTTTCAACAACTTCTCCATTGGTGCAGTGATCTGCGTGTAGGCCTTTATAAACTTTCGATAATATCTAGTGTGTCCTAGAGTGGTGCGCAACTACTTCACGTTCTTCGACAGATCTAAATTGATGATAACAACAATTTTGGCAGGGTCGACCATCAACCCCTGCTTGCACACAACATGGCCCAACAATATTCCATATGGCACACATAATATACACTTCTTAAGGTTCAACGATATTTGGTATTTTCTGCAAACATCCAACATTAAGCATAGGCTCGACACATGCTTCTTTAGTAACCCAAAAATGGTCCAATCATCAAAGTATACTTCCAGAAATTTGTGGATAATCTCCTTAAACATTGCTATGACTACCCTAGAGAATATCGCAGGTGTATTTTTCAATCCAAATGACATTATAGTAAACTAAAAATATCTCCATTTAGTGGCAAATGTTGTCTTACTTATATCTCCTGGGGTGATCTTGATCTGGTGGTATCCTGAAAGCCCATCCATGAAAGAATAAGCCTCATGTCCTCCTACATTTTCTAGAACTTCGTCAGTGAACGCCATAGGGAACAGATCATTCACATAGATGTCATTCAACTTCCTGAGATCCACGCAGATCCTTATTTCGCCTTTGGTCTTCTTTTATTGTACAACCATTGGACTTACCCAGTCAGACTCCTCTATTGGCTCAATTATCCCAATTGCGACCATCTTGTCAAGTTCTTCCTTCACCTTCTCTTTGTATTTTGGGTTAAGCCGATACGACAACTACTTCACAGACTTAGCATCTAGTTTCAACGTGATTTTCATAATGCCCAGATCACCTACAATACCTTTGAGTTCAGAAAACTTTGTCAGGAATAATTCCTGATATTCATGTAATAGCTCAACAACTTTACCAACTATATCTTCGTCCCAATAATCACTGATGCGCGCAAACTTTGGTGCTTCCTCAGTCCCGATATTGATCTGCCTCGTTTTCACCGGTTGTGTCACATCAGGTATCTCAACATCTGGTCCTACAACTTTGCATTGTCCTTCTAATTCAGGGATATTGACGTTGCGCGGATCTTCTTCACCCTCTTCCGCATTTATGTTGTAACATTTGAGCACATGTTGTACCTGCACACTCCAATCTGGCTGAACCCAAGCTGACACTTCAGTTGCTACTTTGAAAATAACTGCACGGATCTCTTGAAGGGAAGCATCTATACATTCAAACCCATCCTCAAAACTAAAAGTTAGGATAAAACTTTCCTTCAGTTCATGCCAATCAGCGGTGCCATGGCGCAGTTTTGTTTCAAGATACCAGTTCATAGGTATTACATTTAACATGTGGAATAAGATATGTACCCATTCTAGTTGTGGTTCTTCACCCCATGTAGTAGTCCAGCGAGACAGATGCTCACGCGGGTCATCCTGTCCAGTATACTTTTCTACAAGTCTCGTATTCACGTACCCGAAGTTGAGCCTCATCAATCTTTGATATTCCTTCCAATCTGCTATATTATGTTTATGCGTGCCTCACCATCGCGCAAGTGTAGACCACAAAGCTATATCCAGATCTTCGAACCTTTATTCCTCTGGGACATCTCTTTCAAATTCATATAAAAATACACTGACATCCCTTATTCCATCACAGTACAATAAGTTATGAACCTTCGATGAGATATAATGAAGAGATTTCGTCAGTCTATTACAGCGCAACGTAAAGACTTCATGTAACCGATTCTGCCAATGCTCCATTTCCTCATCAGAATCTGAAACACATGAACTATCCTTCTCCCAGCTAATTCTTCCATCTACAGTGGGATTAATCCAATCTTCATTTCGCGTAGTTAACTTGTATATGTGCTCAATATTCTCATTGTCATAATCTTCGTGGATCGGTTCAGTGTATCGCACTCCTTCAGAGGGATCTAGAGGAACAACAACCCTCATTCTGTTCTTCTCAAATACCATGCTCTGTCGTTTCAAGTTAATTATAGCATCCATATCAAATTCCCAATCAATTCCTAGTAAATATGGGTATGGATTACTATCATTGACGATCTCAATGACTTCAAAATATGTTATTACACTGACTCCCTCAATATCTACAATGACCCCATGTAGTCGACCCATCAGAATAATCTTCTGTTGGTTCACCATGTGCAACTGGATTGGCGACCATTGTAACTTTGGTTGTCCCATCCACTCCCATGTCTGCTTAGGTAGGACATTCGCACCTGATCCTAGATCCAATATTAGTTGATCCATTTCAAAATTTTCAATCTGCACAATCAGTCTCATTTCACGACCCGTTCTCTTTTTATTTCCATAGATCTTATTTACTACCTATTGTTCTGTTCGAGGATTTTCTTTTCCAGCGCAGTTGTCAATCAACTCTTGTAACCCTTCCACTGCTTTCTGATCTCTTAACAACTTCATGCAGGTCTGTAGAAAGGACTTCAAAACAGTCAAATCAGGATTTTTTGTCATTGTTTTAGGCTGGTTCTTATATGGAATTCACTGCACAGGTGTTTTCGATGTTGGATCTCCTGGATCCAGAAAACTTTTCTTTGCTTCCATGAAAGTCTCCTTCTCTATTTTCATATTGAACCCATTATTTTTAATCTTGGCTTTCCTAACCCAGGTATCTGCCTCAGGTTGTTCTCCTTCTACTTTTTCAACTTCTTTAGCTGCGCTACTTCATGTTCTCACCATGTTTGTACTAGGATCATCCTCTTGCGGTTCCGATATCATCATCTTCAGGTTCTACGCAGTCTGTTGGTTTTTCTTTTCATGTATCTTAGCCATTAAAACATGACAATCTTCAATCACATGATCAAATTTTCTACAATACTTACAAGACAGACAGGTGGGGTTCTGACAGTCTCATGCAAAGTGTCTCGCTTCGCCACAGTTATAACAGATGATTTCACCCAACCTCGTCCTTCGCCTACTCCCAGACCACGTCCTTGGCCTTGGAATCCTCCATGGCCTACATGCGAAACTTGATTTTATTGTGCATGACTTTCAACTTGCATTCTGTACAATGCAGTCTACTCCATCATTAAGGCATAACTGTGACAATTACTCTCATCGTGTCCTATTGATCGACAAAAATTGCAAAACAACTGCTTGGGTGTCTACACATACTTCTGCAATAAATAACAATGATCTGTGGGATGTTGGCCTGCGAATCTATAGATGCTACACCATACACTTGATCCAACACCTTGTCCTATACTTATTTATGGCTTTAGAGGATTAGGACCTCCAACCGCTAAATAATCAGGATAAACGAGATATTTATTTTTATAATGACCTTCAATGTTACATTTCAAATACCATACTTCTGAGCATATGTCTGATCGAATAAATTTTCCTTTCTTTAACCCTTGGATCTCCATATGCAAACTTGTGAGCTGCGACTGGATCTGCTAGACTGCTACATGCATATCCTAGACCGGAGATGCTTCTAATTTCATCGCGATCTCTAAGGCTTCAACTTGGGTGTTGATCTTCTACTGTGATAATGACAGTCTGATATGTGGCAACAACGCAGCGATGTACCATTCTTTATGTATGTCGTTAGTAATCCGGAAATTCCCTTGACTGATCAGACACTTGAGTCTTTGGTCTAATTCCTATACACTTTCATTAGACACTTGATTGATTTCCTTCATCTCTATACATCATTGCAACTGTGACCTCAGATTTCTGAATTCTGAATTCAAAGTTGTCTTTATCTCAACCATTGTAACAATGGGATTCGTCGTGCTATACTTTATGTACCAGGACAATGCTCTATCCTGCAACATTGTGATAAGTTGGGCCTTTTTCATATCATCATCATTAATCTATTGTGCTTTCCACATAGCTTCGATGACAAACCAGAATTGTTCAGGATCTTCTGATCCCAGACCCCTGAACACAAGAATTTTCACTGTATTGGCCATATTAAATTGTGGAGGTGGAGGTGGAGGTGTGGGTGTATGCGGTGGAGGTGGAGGTGGAGTGGATGGATGGGGAATCCTAGATGTACCCTGATTTCCTAATTGTGATGCTCCTACAGGTGTACTAGGGTTACTCCTTTCTTCGTCACTATCTAAATCACCTAATAGAGGGCTATAACCAGTTTCAGATCCGTATACTTTCCCACTTCGTGTAGTCCCAAGCTAGCTTTTCTTAAACATCAATTCGCTCACATACACCCTTTTTGCACAATAACATTTTAATCTAGAGCTTTAATGAGTTCAAATACTTACCTCGCGGACCTTTGAAGAATCTTCGTTCGGCTTTACTATACGATACTAATGTGTCAATTGCGATTTCTGTGATGAATCCACTAAGAATGCTATCGATCCAGAAGTCTACAGCTCTTGTTATCTTAGTATCAATCTCTTTAATCTTCTTTACTAATTCTGAGGTCCAAACAAGATTCTTGTTGTGCTTCCAGTGAGGCTGACTATCAACTAATTTTGCAAGCCACTCATACATTTTGTCAGAGAAAGAACAAAAAAATATCTCATGTTGTTATGTATAAAGGTACCTTTGTAACCAAGCTTTTGTTGATAAGCACGGATTTCTATTTTCCTATACTGCAAACTCACGCTCCTTTCGCTCAACCCAATTTTAAATTTCCTTCTTAGTCAGATGCCACATCCACATCCCTCAAACAGATCCCGGTCTTGACAACAGAACCATTTGTTGGCTTCGGGGGCTTAGACCCAGGTTCAAAGTTAGGCTGCTCTAACCAACAAAACCCTATATTACTTGCCCTTTCGACAACGACCTACGTAGGGTAGATCACAGTCTCACAAGAGGTAATATGGGGGGATGCTAGAACCAGGTTTTTGCACCCAGAGGGGTATGAGTGTGACTGTAGGGTTTTTCCTAATCTAGAGCTTAATCTGACCTTCACAAACTAGTAACTTATGTAAAGACAGTCATAAACAGTTTCCTTACTTAAAAAATCTATAAGCTGCACTTAACTAATTCAGCATGCCTTCTTTAATGTAAGAAACACATTCAGATATTCGTGATGTAATTACAGATAAGTTAAGCTATAACGAAACATAAGCATACATAAATACATAAACTGTAAAGTAGATAGATTTACACTAATATGCTTCAAAATTCTCTTTTATTACTTTATTTATTCAATAATACAATCTTCTGACCCTGCACACTTAGCTACAGGGGCCTGCGCACATAGCTGTAGACTTACCAAGGTCTCCGCGCACACAGCAGCAAGAGCCTTCCCCTTCGCCCGAATACAAAAGATTACAGACTCTAAAGATAAGTATCACTCATGACATACTATATTCTATTCCCTTAGACAAGCTAAGACATCCCTTTATATACTTTTTCCTATTACAATACCATGGTCCACAAATCATGGGAGGAGCTCAAAACAATACAAAAACTAAAGGGCTTTGACCTTCCTAAAACCCCTTGACTCCTAATGACCTGCGCGCTGCACACTCCGCTCCTTCAAATGCGGAGGCTTTTACTAAACTTAGTCAAAATTGGACCTAGGAGACCCCGTCCCAACACCAAGGATGTAGGGGATAATTCCTTCGAGCCTAGCATTCCACCTTTCCTTGGTCTGCACCGAGTGTTCAATGTAGACTGCCTTCGAGCATACTTTCCACCATTTGATGGACACATCCGACATTGCAGAACAACTCACACCAATAGAGCTAAACCCAGACTGCATGGAACAGGCCACAACTAAACAGATCATGGACACACATATCAAGAACACTCGCTAGCAGAAGATCCAACTATATCGGGTTGTTAAATTTGGCCAACTCTTTCACTAAGGCAAGTGGCTCACCAAGTACCAAGTTCAACAGAAGTTTCCCCATCTCATGGAGGCACTCAACGCAATGGGAACCATTGCTTCCTAAAGGGAGAGGAATGATCTAGGTGGATATTGGTGGCCACCCCCCTATTCTACTTGGACCCCCAACACTATCTTTTCAGTTTTTCGGTTTCCTTAATTGTAGCACAATTTACTATTTTTGGCAGTTTTAGGGACCGGAACTTCCGGAGCCTTTTGAGGCCCTAAACGATGTTTTTAGGGAAAATGAAGAGATTGAAAACGTCCTAAAAAGCTTAATGATTTATTTTATGTCTCTTTTTCGAGATCTTCGAAACAAGATATTATGATAGCCAAACAGAGATCGCATGCCAAAGTTACGACCTTAGGAAGTTGATGTACCAATTTACCCAAATGGGGCCCATAGTTTTCGCGCTTCATCTCCCAGGGTTAGGTTTTTGTATGTTTAGGGTTTTCCATTGTTTCTCAATAATAAATAGGTTTTTGAGCCCCATTGTAACACAATTTAGAGGCATGTAGCCACCACATATCTTCTCAAATATAAGCTACCATCGCTTGAGCTAGTTTTTTTCCATTATGTTTGTAAGCATATTTCAGTATTCCGATATTAATGAAATGAAGTGTTATTTCTGCTGCATTTTGGTATTTATGGTTATGTGTGTAATTTGTTATGTTCTTGTTTAAATTCTGATCAAAGGGATTGGGATTGGGTTCCTGTGGACCAGTTAATATGAGGGTACCAAATTGTAGAAGGATGATTATTTGAATGAATTCTCTCTATCAATTAATTATTCTGATTATGATTTTCTCCCTTTATAATCTTTGTTTCTTTTGAGCTAGGTTGATCCTAGGCTAGGGATAGCCCTAATGTTGGATGGAAGAATGATCTTCCCACCAATGGGAAGCCATCACCAATATTGTGTGAAGCTTGATTGAGCTTGTATGCCCCTTGAGATAGTTTAATTTCCCCAAAGGTGGTTCCCATCCTCAACCACTCCCAATGATATTTGAACTTGTGACCTGGTGGGGACTAAACTCCATAGAAACCAACTGGTCTACACCTCATGGGTAATCCCTTTGTAATCTTACCTTCATCTATGCAACTACTTGATGGTTTGGTTTTCTCTCTTTGTGTTAGCTAAATAAATATGAATTTTGAAAATATGAAGTTAGGAATTTGTCCTCCAAACTAGGTCCCACTTCAAATATTCTAGATTTCCCTTTCATAAATAATTAATTTTTTTTTTTTTTTGTGAAAGTACCAAAATTGGTCATGAATGTTCTTTAATTTTCTAAGTTGTTATCTACAATTTTAGCATTAGAAACTGCTCCCACCGTGTTCTTCATTATTTTAGGTTTATAACAAGCTTTTGTTTTCCTAAATCAGACATCGAGAACTCAAGTTGTGGCTTTCAAAAGTTCATGACTCCACCATCGTTAATCTGAACAAAGTGACTTAGTAATCACTGATTTACTCCAAATAAATATTGACCTCTTGATTTGTAAATCCCCTTTATGCATCCCAAATGCATTATTGATGGGGATTTGTAATGCTTGATAAAGAAATGAACTCTTTATAGTATTTTTGTGTGAAATAGAAACTTAGAGCCATGGAACTTTGTGTATCTTATGCACAATATGGTTTTTGGTTGTCATCTCATTACCCAATCATTGTGCTAAGTCATTTCTTAGTCATCTATGTCCAATAATATATTCCAAGTTTCGCCTTGTAATATGTCCAACTAGCTTCCATGTGACATAAGGAGATATTCCAAAAGAACTTAGGATACAAATAATATAAGACCTTCATCTCATCCTTAAAACAAATTATCTTATAACTATTTATCCTCTCACTAAGCTCTTTTACTATCATCATTCAAAAATTGTCCTAATGATGGATCCTTGTTGTGATTTGAAACATTGACAAATATGGTTATTACTATGGATACTCCGAAACTTAACTCAGAAGAAATGAACCACAGATGCCTAAAATCCAGAATATAAGAAATACTATAATGTGGAAGTGAGGCATGAGTTAAAAGAGTAAAAAGGTAAAAATGACATAGTAATAAAGAATGAGGTGCGAGGTGTACGGAGAAAATGAATGTACAAAAGGAAAGGTATGTACGAAGGGAAATGTATGCAAAAAAAAACAGGGTATGGAGGGAAAAGGTGTGTAGAGGAAAGAGTGTGCAAAATAATCTGAAGTAGGGTAATGTTCTTACACATCTTGGAAAAAGTCTAAGTGTGGGGAATATTCACAAAAATGATTAAGTAAAGATAAAAGATGTGGTAAGGTAATTCTTTACTAAAATAATACTTAGTTGGGAAAATAGATAAATGACGTCAATATTGGAAATAATGATTAAAACAAATAATGGATATATGTTGAGAAAACAATGATTTATTTGGCATATGATTTTTTTTATTATTCTACAAAATGTGGGATGAAGTTAAGACGCATGCCTATTAAATGAGAAGATGAATATGAGCAATTTCTTTCTTTTTTGATGTCTTTTTTCTTCCTTCTTTAGAAAAAAGAGAGAGAAACCATCTATGTTAGCCTTGTGTGAAGAAGAATTGTAGAATTAAAACTAACTAAAAGTTTGTTATTTCATAATCACTTTATTTGATATGTAATGTGAAAATGAATCAACAATACTAAAATTAGCGTATTAGATATTGGAATAGAAATAGAAATAAAAATAAAAATAAAAATTGCAATGAACATAGATATTGAAATTGAAAGTGATTTTGACATAGAAATTGAAAGTGCTTTTGACATAGAAATTGAAATTGAATAGAGAAAAAATTGAAATTGAGATGCACAATTAGATCAACAATTATATACATTTAGACTAAATAGAAATAAAAACTGGCATACACATTGAAATAAAGGCATTGATTTATGTGTACATGCATTGATTTCAATGTATACTTTTCATCATTCAACATTGTTACTTTATTTATATTCAACTCATTCCTCATGTAATTCTTGAAATATACTTATAAATAATACTCTATATATTCTCAATAAATTGAAGAAACTAAGTAAATTTAAAATAATCATATTTATCTTAGATATATACATAAAATAATTTTATCATCTACAAATTTTTTCACTATACTAAAAACTAAAGAACATAAATTGATATTGATCTCTTTACGCTAGATTGAAGAGGATTCAATATCTTAATCATTTCATTCGTTATTATTCAATGTTTTCATCATTGAACATTGTTTTTTTAATTGTAATTATTTGGATTCATAATAATTTAAAAATCAAATAGTCATGTTCATGTAAAGCATAAACATATACATAATGATGATTATCTAAATATTCCATGTTGTTGTTTATGACAAAAACCACGGTAGATCCATCTTAACTATGGATCTATCATGTATCATGAGGGATCAAATTCCTCGAGATGCAATCCTCTCCTCAAGTTTTTCTCTCTAAAAAGAGGTTTCACCTCAAATGGATTTGATTCCTCTCGGTGCATGATAAATCCAAAGTTAAGTTGAATCTATACTTGTATATATATTTAAATATATAAAAAAGTAATTTAGAAATATTATATAATAATATTTATAATTATAATAATTATGGTTTTATCATTTATCAAATATAAATAATAACTATATTTTAAGTAATAATTTAATGATATAATATTTATAATAAATATTAATGTAAATATCAGCCTTTGAGATCTAGACTAGTTGGAAAAAGGGTCATTGTTAAGGAACTTCTTATGTAAAGGTCATAAGTTCAAACCGTGACTTACTTATGTCTACGGAAGGGGCACACATGAGCAACCAGGGCTTGTAATGGTAGTGGTTGGAATTGATCCCATGTCATATGAGTATGAAAACAATGTAACTGTCGATTCTTATAATCACAAATAAATAAATAAATAATGTAGATATTAATGTAACCAATTATAAATGTTTAGTCTAAATCTTCTACATTTTGATCTTTTTTTGGACATATTTTTTAGTCATTTTTGTCTGAAATCTAGCAGGTATTTACTAGAATCACAAGGTTGAGTTATGAAATCTACATAATCCGAATGCTCTATGGTTTTTCATGGCACTGAATCCAATTTTCTTTTTCTTTTTTCCCATGGAAAAAAAAAATGAGCTTTAGGAGTGCCTAGTGAAAGAAGTCATCCTCCCTCTCATCTTGAAGACAAGCAAGAGATTGTTAGTACCTAGCCAACCCGCAATATATACTCACTTAAGAGCACAACATAGTTACTCTATTCCAAAATTTAAACCTATCAATCTATGAATATTGAATGTAAGTGAAGAAGGTCACAACATTCTTCCCAACCACATAGACCAAACTCAATTAATAGACATTAAATCTATTTATGTATTCAAAAATGCAACTTTACTAATAAAAACCAAATTAAAACATAATAAAGATATATTAAATAATAATTCATATATTATAATTTCTTTTTTATTATATTAAAACAATGACTTATATAGCTTAATAATTTAATATATTTAATATTTACGTATTTTCATAATATTACTATTATGTAATTATAAGTTAATATAAATTGATCAATATTATATATATTAATATTATGTAATTTTAAAGTAAATATAAATTGATCAATGTACTAGTTTCAAATTTATATTTTTATTTTAATTTCACTGATATTATTTTAATTTATGATTTCAATAGAATTTTGATAATATTAATATGAGTGTCAAAATTATATTTTTTACTTAATTTAATTAATATTATTTTATTTTATAGATTAGATTTTTCTTATATAATTAGTTTAAAGATGGCATAGATTTTTAGTATGTAAGTTTTTATAGTCATAGTTATATAGACGTTGAGATTTGTTGGAATATTGTGTAGTATCACTAAAATATTTGACTTTTGAAGTGAACATTTCACTCATTTTCAAAGATAAAAAACTATATTACTAGTATAAATTATTTTAGCATAAATTATATATATATATATATATATATATTAAATTTAACACTATATATATTTCAAAGTCAATGAATCTCTCTAATTACTTCGAATTATATATATATATATATATATATATATATATATAATCTGATGTAATTGGAGAGCTTCATTGATTGGGTGTACAAGGATATGAATGAATGAATGATATTCTAATGTCCATAAGACTAAAAATAGTCTATGGGGCCCCAACCTCCCTGCTTTTCACTTTTTGCAATTCAACCATTTTCTTATTCAAACTAATGATGAGCTAACCCAACCTTCTATCAATCCCCTCGTTGAAAAGAAAATCCCAAGGCGCCAATGCTAACATATTTCCATAACTGTCTTTCATATCTTTGAAAGCATCACATTCCAAAATGAAATGTTTTTCATATTCCATTGCCCCATAAGTGCAAAATGTACACACCCATCTTCCCAAGCTTCTTTAGGTCTTTTCCACCGTCCCGTTTCACATCGAAGTTGATGCAAGTTAGTTCTTAATTGAATAATAAGAATCTTTTCTCTCCACGAAATGCTAGCTTCAATGCACTCTTTTTGTTGGAGATCATAAGTGGGGTTGACTTCCTCAACATAGTACTTCTTCTTTTTGCCCAACTCTTTTCCCCATTTACACTTACAAAACTTCTCCATAACAAAAGTCTTTAGCTCCTTGCTATTTGAGGGATAAGCATTGAGGTAGATATCCCATTTTTGTATCTATTTGTTGTTTTGTCTCATCCATGTTATCTTTCTTTCACTCATGTCTCCATTGAAGATAACTGCAGGCCATCTACCTACTCATAGTTGCTCAATTCTTTTTAGATATCTTATAAGACTTACTTTGATGGGAGTTGCTCCTGTTTCACTCAATATTATTTCATAAGGAACTAAACTTTTTGTTTTGAACTTGCTCATGATCAAGCATTTTTAGATTTTCTCAATTTGTTTCCATTTTGAGACATGGATACTTCTAGCCCATAATTCACACCATATGGTATCACTGGACAAACTAGGAGTCCAAAAAGTATTTTAATCGTTTTACAATCCCATAACTTTGCCTCTGTACATATGTTTTAAAGAGCATATAATGCTTTCCACCCTCCTAAAATTCTCTTCTTTTTGCAATCCTCCCAATTAAGCTTGTTGTTGAAATCAATCCTAAGGTACCTGTATTCATTTACTTCTTCAAGAATGTTACCCTCAAAGAATAACGTGTGTTGACTCTGCTTCCTTTTATTAGAGAAAATCATTATTTTGGTCTTGTTGATATTGACTTGCATCCCCACTGCTCTGCAAAAATGCTCAAGGGCATATAGGTGCATCTACAATCCATGGGTTGATTTTGCAATCAATACAAGGTCATCAACATACAAAATAAGCTTTATCACAAAATCCCTCAACCGAACATCGTCTCCAACTTGCAGATTTAGCCACTCCTCTAGTTTATCAATATATAAACCAAAAAGAGTAGGGGATAAAGGGAAACCTTGCTTGACTCCAATGCCACTTCTAAAGCTTTCCGAAATTCCTAATGAATAACAACTCTATAATGTAAAGAAATTTCAAGTTATTCCATTCTACGCTACAACTTATCTCTAAGGACCATGTCAAATGCCCTTTTGAAGTCAACAAAGTAGCAAAATACTTCTTTTTTACCCCCCCAAGCCTTTTCGATAATGTGTCTCAACGTGATACCATGCTCCACTGTAGAATGCTTTGGCCTAAAACCTGCTTGCCCTTTTGCCCTCTTTTCTTTTACTTCTTCCCACTTACTAATTCTATTTTCTACCATGTTGTCGAAGAACTTTGCAAACAAAAGATTGATCATAATGGTTTTATAGTTGGAAGGATTATTAATGTCTCCACTTTTAATAAAGGGTATTGCTAGGCTAGTTGTCTAGTCTTTTGGGAATCATTGTCGAATGATGTTGTTGAATATTTCCATGATGTGTGGCACAAGAGTGTTCATTCCTCATTTTAGATATTATGCTTGAATTTCAACCAAGTCCTTTTCCTTTCCTATTTAAAACTTCTTAATTCCAATCTCCACCTGCTGTAGTGTGAAAAAAACTGTAGTTGTATTGATCCTGGACGGAGACTCAACCTCTGATTCTTTCTCATAGGGTTTCATTGCATAGTCAAACCATTGGTTGACTGTAATATTATTTTCAGCTTGCTTCTTTCTTGGTTGAAATTCCTGCCAAAAAAGCTTTGGGTTATTCTTTTTTAGATATATTAACTCTTCTCGCCTTGTTTGCATGAACTCATATTTTTTCCTTTTTAAAATCTGCTTATATAACTTTACATTCATCTTCTCCTTGCCTTCCTTTTTCAAGGTTCTCCTTGCCATTTTTCATTCCTCATCAAACCAAGCATTTACAAGAAAACAATTTGATTCTGATTTCTTATTTTTTGCTCTTTTGCATTTCTCAAGTGCACCTTGAATTATATTTGTTAACTCATGACTGTTGAGGCTTTGAGAACCATTTTTCTCCTTCTGAAATGATCTCTCTAGCATTGTCTTGAAGATTGTACAATTTTCTTGTGTTAGAAGAATTATGCCCTTTGAAGTTGATTGTCGAGAACATTGGATTTTTCTTCTATGATTCCTTTCTTCTACCCAAGATAGGTTTATATAAATTGGGTTATGGTCTGATTTTAAGTCCTAGATATGCTCTCCAATCTTCACTTTATATATCTTTTCTATTAAGCTTTGTGAACAAATAACATAGTCAATGACACTTGCCCCATTGTATGTGTTGCAAGTGAAGTTCCCAAACTTTTCCCATCTATCTAGACCATTGCAAGTGATTAAAGTGAAAACACCACACAACGTAAACAACTCCTCTCCAAAATGATTGCTAATTTTGTCATCTTTTGAACTTCTTAGACATTGAGATTCTCGTCTTCAATGACCCAAATAGGATTGTGATCCTCTTTGCAACAAAGAATACTAGTTTGTTGATTTGTTGTTGTAGCATTGAAATCTCCTAGTAAAAGAACTTCTCCATACTGAGAATACACAACAATATCTTGCTTTAAAGTTCCATACGGATCCTTGTTATTTAGCCCCTTATTTTTGTAAGTTTTTGAGGTTTGAGAGGAAAAATATCATGCTGCAATTCTTATGTGATTCTCATTCTCTGATATTTTGAACCATGAATACTAATTATTTGTATCTTCTTTCACTAACTGAATACGACAACCTTCTTTTTCTTTTACTAAAACTAATATCCCCCATACACTTTTTCATTTTCTGTTGCCTTGTTCGAAACTGCTAAATTCAAGTGACCATCAAACATAGGAGTTTTGCAACCACCATGTTCATGAGCTTCCATGAGACAAATCATGTCTCTACCTTCTGAAATAGGTCCTAATCCAGGTCCCCTCCTCCAAGGGTAACCTCTGCAGTTCCAACAAACTAGACTTATGTAAACCTGAGTAGGATTTGGTTGCTATGTGGTTAGGCACATAAGACTTAAATTTGAGTCTTCACCCCTTTTCCTCCATGTTGATCTTGTTGTTTTCCTCCTTATTATAGAATTAACTGTTTTTTCTTTACTATCATCCTGCTGCCTTATTTTGCCATAAAGCCTAAACACTACAATAACCGATTTACCATTGTACAACCATACTCTTTTCCTTTCATTTCTTGCTACTCTAATTTTCTATAATTCTTCCTTTCTCTCCTCATATTGTTTGCAGGTTAAATCTTCACCTAAAAAAGTGTAAGCCTTTCAAAAAAAAATTTCTTAAAAAATAATGTTGGTATTGCACGCCACAATTATAAGCCCCAGAATTATACAAAGTGCTTAATTAATTGTTAAGGAGAAGTCTTCCTCAAGTGTGATTATAATCGTGCCAACTCTTATCGAGAATAATTCTGCCACAACTATCTCAACTCTTTAATTCTGCTCGAATTCGTTGACTCGGTGTTCAATAATTGGAACTGTCTAGAATTAATTCCATGATACCTATGCCAACCTCGAATTCGTTGACTCGGTGTTCAAGAATTCGGGCCGACTACAATTAATTCCATGATACCTATGCCACCTAGTTTGAATGGTTATTTTTTATTAGTTTAATCTTGAAAGAATGGGCAGCTAGCAACCCTTTATTAAATTATATCAAGACAAAAGGAATAAATAATAGGTATAGAATGTTAAATGCAGATAATTGTGATCCATTATATGTTATGATAATTGAATATTCTCTTGGTGGTTAGCATTAGTTTGGACTTAATTTAATAAAAGAAAAGTGTTATAAATAATTCATTATTAAATTAAAGTGTTATAAATAATTCATTTAGATTTTCTATAAATAGATAAATTCAAACTTATAGTATAAATAGATAAATTTCTAGAATATTATATATGAGTGAGAAATTATATATATATATATATATGAGAGTGAGAAATTATATATATAAAAGTTATATTTTAAATAAAATAGTTTAGGTAGCACTCTTAAATGAGTATATAATGTGGTTTTGGTATGGCATCAATAATTTTATTTTTATTTTTGTTGAGAGAAAGGTTGATTTCTTTTCTCAAACTAAGAGTGAGATTGATTTCTTTTTAGTTATCAATACCCAAATTTTTACATATATATAATTAACAAAATTCTTATTTTAAATTGGAAGTAATAGAATGAAAAAAAATACATAGTATATTATTGATAGTTAACATGCCTCAAGTTAAAAAGTTTAAAATTTATTGAATGGTCAATGATAAAGATAGATCATTCATCACGATCATTTAATTATAAATATTCATAGAAAATTGGTAAAAAATTACACATGACTAAGATGAAGTAAGCATTACTCATAGAGGAGTTACATTAATAAGGTTTGGTTTATCCAACATCTTGCATTTGATGAAAAAAATATGTTAAATATAAATATTTCACTGTGTCAATGTATTATTGTTAGTTGCACAAAAGTGTGTTGTTAGGTTATTGATGAATAGGTTATTATAAAAATGTCCATTATATAATTCCTTTTGAAGTCCAATATTGGTGATTGTTAAAAAATGTTCGTTGCAAATATAAGGAAGTTTTAAATTGGCATTTTGATGATTGTTGGAGTAATTTCTCATCCACAGGTTGCTACTTCACTCCCTCAGTTAAATTTTGATTACTATTAGCTATATTTTCATTTCCCCATAGGCCATACACACACCCTAGGTTGAATTTGTCATAACTAGGTTGCTTCTTCAGTACCTAGGTGACTCTGTTTACAACTAGGTTGATTTTTGACTACTTATGTGACTCTAGTCACAATTGGGTTGATTTCATTACTTAAATCAACCTTTATCTTTGCTTGATCAGATCATTATATATTGGTTGAATTCCTCCAATACATGTCCACTCCCTCTCTTTATTGTACTTGTGAATCATGATTCTATAATAATAGATCATTTATTTATGTTGATAATCCATAGTATTCCAAGTTATCAATTTCAACATTAGAGGTATTCATCCAAGTCCATTTATATTTGTTTCCCTCATGGGAGCTCGATGCATTAAAAGAAAAAAATAGTGAATTATTATTTTGGGCCACATACAATTTTTTTAGTTATATAATTCTTCATTTTCCTTGCATACATGGGTATTGGAGAGGTGGATTTCTCATAATACTAAGTTCCAAAAACCAACTTATATTGATTATGAGAGATTGAATGTTGTATTTGTGAGGTGTTAATGTAGTTGGATGCCTATATTAGAGAGCTAGTGTTGCTCATAATCAGGTTTTTCTTTGAAGGATAATCAAGCAAATTTTCTTTATACCTTTGGAGCAACTTTGTGAGAGAAGAATCATGGTAAAGCACCTCCTCTTTTAATTTGATACTACACTTCTAACTAATAATTACGCACTTTAGTAGATGAAAATGTAGTAAAAGGAAAATGCTACTATTCCAAAAGGGACATGCTTCCGAGGACAACACAAACTTCAAAGCAGCATGTTGATGAACTTGAAATCCATAGGAAGGCTATAGGAAGTTGATGTTGTTTTTAAAATGGGGAAGACTCTAAAGTTTAATTGAAGTTGATGCATATAATGTTCATTGTTTCAAGTGCTTTTAGTAGTGTATTTGGAAATGATCACATTTCCTTTTTCAAACAAATATTAGGCATCCATCTCTTCATAACTTAAAAGATGAAGCTAGTCTTTACTCGTAGTGACTCTCAAGGCTCATATAGGCTATATTTTTGCAAGATACTAATGTCTTGTAGTAGGCTACCATTACTCATTTACAAACTAAGAATGGAGGATTAAGGAGATAGACAATCAATTTTGAAGATAGAGCTTAGTTGCACTCAAAATTAGATTGAGCACAAAAGTTAGAAATTTAAAGACCCCATTGGCATATTAGGAAACAAACATATAGGTTATTATTGCATTGTAAACTAACTATTGTGTAGTGGTTATGTTGGGGATATAGGCCTTACAACCATCAGAATATTAGAGAAGAACATATATCCTTGCATAGGGTAGAGGACAAAGGCCTAGTAGTATTTCTAAAGGAAAAACTATGAACAAGACTAAAATGGTGAAAATATTTTTCTTTTGTAGAGGATTGATTTTGGTGAAGCAAGTGGGTTATAATTCCATAGTTTATGGATCATCAACAATTAATGACACATTATAAAAAATCATAAATCTCTACAACTAACATTTCAGATAATCAAAATCTCCATTAGGGTAAAATTATCTTCTATAGAGAACCTTTACTTCAACTTTAATGGTTTCCCACTATAACATGCGCTTGAGATTAAGAAAATGATTGTCTAATTCTCATTGAAGTAAAATACTAGTTATAGATACAAGGCTTGAATATGGAGTTATTTTCCTAACATAGTTCTCCCTAAGATACTAATGTAGTGCCATAAGGTTGTTATAGACAAGGGATGTGAAATTTCAAACTACTTTATTTATGTTCTCTTGGGGTTGATCCATCACTATTGAACATCCATAGCCCTGTTGTGGCCAGCAACAACCCCCCTTCTTATTTAGTGTTATTCCTAATACTAAATAAGTGGGGACCCTTAGTTGAAAAATCTAAAAATTCTAAGTTTTATGATAAGGTAAGACACAAATCTTTCCTTAGGAAATATCGCATCGCAAAAAGATGACAGAAGACCACCTTACAAGTCGAATTCCAATATTGCAAGATCGCGATATGCGATAATAAACAAATATCGCATCGCATAAATCAAGCACAATTTACATTGAAAAACTTTAATTTGCCGATATGCGATGACGCCGATCGCAAATCGCATTTCGCAGAAAACAGGTTAACAAAGATTGTCATATATAACGATCCTGCGATCTGCGATATTGCGATTTTGCGATTTGCAGCGACAATGCGATAATGCGATGTCACAAGCGATCAACTTTGCGATGTTATGATTTTGCGATTTTGCGATGTTGCGATCTGCGATATTGCGAAGAAAATCGCTTCATCGCAGATCTTTTGGGCTCGTTATTCAAGAAAAGTATTTTCCTTAAGTTGACACATGGTTATGCGCTTTAATGCTAATAAATGAGTTAGTTGCCAGTTATTAATGGAATATGGGTTCGTGCTTATCGAAGAATCATCTCACGTAAGGTGGTATACTTTATGTGTCTGCGGCATTTAAAACTTTCCCATCACCCTTCCTTGTCATTCATTTTCACTTCACTTGTGAATTGCAGGAACGAAGAACAGAGGCCAATACAAAGCAATACGCAGGATAAAATGGGAAAGAAAAGCAAAGCTTCGAGCTCAGAAGAGAAAGAAATGGCGCCCTTGTATACAGACATGGCCTATAACAGAGACGCGGGAATTTCTACATGAGAAGGCATGTATAATCTGCTTGAAGAGGAGAATCCCAGAGTAATGGAAGTTACTACTACTGCGGGCTCAAATAGTTCTTCTGAGGCATCCATCACAAAGCTAGCTTGCTCATTCTTGCACCAGATAGCAGCAAGGCCCAAAATTCTCCCATACACAGACATGGTTAAGTGGATACTGGACAGCGTTGATATCAGAAACAGACAGTTTAAAACTCAAGGTCAAGAGCTTACAGAATTATTATTTTTACAAATGTTGAACTTTATATTTGCTGGAAGGAAAAAGCGCAAAAGGCAAAAAACACATCAAGGAAACCCGGATCAAGAAACAGAGGCAGTTTCCGATGCACGATTAGCGCCTAGCGCTAATTGCGCATCGCTGAGAAAAATTTCTCGAAAAAGAAAGCTGCTAATTGCCCAGTCACCTGCAAGCCCCGAAAATTGCAAGAAAACAAGACTAGAGACAAAATGGAAACAAAAGGCAAAAGAAAAGGCATAAGCAATCCAAGGGTTAACCAAGTTGAACTGGGATTATTATTGAGCATACTTGGTAAAGCCACATAGCCGGTGGATGACTCTTAAGTGTATCATCAATTCGGTCGAAAAGATGGCGCCAGCTCTTGTCGATTCTGTTTTCTCAGCTCAGCTAAAATCGGAAGTCGGCCAGCTGACTCTTCTCAAATAGATGCTGCATGTGTGCGATTTCAAGGACCAGATACATAAGTAGTTTAATTTTAGATTCAATTTTAGTTTTAATTTTGTTTTATTCTCCTGAAAAGAGGACGGTCATTTAAACCGCATCCTACATTTTTGTAATAATTTATTTTTAGATTTAGTTAGTAGTATTTAAACCCTTCTCATGCATTTAGAGAAGGGTCTTGAAATTTATCAAAAACTTATCCCCAGAACATGCACTTCTGTACCCTCTGAGGAGGTTTTGATGAATGAATGGAACATGATTTATTGATGTTTGCATTTGATATCTGCCACTGATGTTGCACTTTTGTACTCTTAGTGGATATTTGATCAAGAAGAGATAAATCGTTATCGCTTGAAGCTCATGAGTAAGACTAGTTATAAATGGTATTTCTATCTCTTAACTATTTCTGCCTCTGTGTTAAAGTGATTTTCAAGTTTAGTTATTTACATATTGATGTATGAATGCCTGAGTTATCATTTGGCACTTTTGTATGGTGATAGCTATTTATTTATGCTTAATGTGTGATTAGCTTGCTATGCGATATGTTTTTCACAACTGTTTTGTCTAACTTTCTATACGAAGTGGTTCATCTTTATTGAATTCTTTAATCATAACAGCTGAATGATCTTTATTACCAGTTGTTATTTGAAATCATTTTAGATCGCATAAAAGAAAGATTACACCCCGGGTTAGTGTAGATTTAGATATTTCTGCTTATTACAATATATTTTCTTTATTATTAGATTAGAATTAGAGTATAAGTATTCCATTTAGAAACTGTTAGATCAGAAATATCAATCTTTCTCACACACACACTTAAATTGGGAAACTGGTCCCATATCCCCAGTTGGACCCGCTATACCAAACGGAAAAGGAGCTGCCAACCAAGGTCCAGACCAGGTGGGTATCCCCCTTGTTGTAGACTCGATTTTCGGGGCTTCAACATAATTGGCACTAGAAGGAGGGCCTGAACTGTGAATGGAAAGCAAATCTAAATCTAAATACCATTCTGAGAGTAAATCGCCCTCACCATCTCCCCCGACTTCTCCATTATCTTTAAACCCAGAGCCAGAAGTCGCTGGATCAACAGCCGCTGCTACAAACCCTGACATTTCAGAACAATCTACTATTGAACCTCCTGAAGTTGAATCTTTGATTCACAAACTTCAGCGATTTTCAATATCTCCTCAAAAATCTGATAAATCTCAAGGCAGCGTGACTTCACAATATAACCCTGCTCATCCTCTTACCAGGTTAAAGAGCAAAAAGTTTGGTGTTCAGCCAACCGAATTACCTCTACCTACTAGGAAGAGAGCAAGGAAGTCTCCTAAAGGATCCGATAGTGAGACTCTTTCATCCTCATCATCCATCTCAACCTCTTCACCGCGAAGTCAACCATCCACTCCTCCACTTCAGATCATCGTCCATCAGCCTATTGCAACTTCCTCAACTCCTTCTCAACCATCTGGAGTCATAATATCCTCATCTTCTCAACCGCAGGGATCATCTTCTGCACTTTCCTCTGTTAGTAGTTCAGCGATGGCCCAAACTCCATGGAATAACCCAGGGGTAGTCTTAATGCCTGCACCCTTGAGTCAGTTACCGGCCCATCCTGAAAAATGGCTGCCTAAGTTTAATCCTGAGGCAGGCATGCTAGCGGAAGAACATATAAATAACTTTATGCTATCCATAAATCTCAATGGAGTTGTTAATGAAGATGCTGTTGTTCGACTTTTTCCTTATACTTTGCAAGGAACAACCAGATCATGGTATTTCTCGTTACCATCTGGATCTATTACTAGTTGGGACATCTTCCAAGAACAATTCCTGACCAAGTTTGGTGATGACAGGTCTACAACGACACTGATCAAAGACTTGTCTAACGTTAGGGCCGAGTCAAAAGAACCTATTAAAGATTTCAATTTACGTTTCAATAAAATCTTAAACAAAATACCTACTGCTTCTCAGCCTAGTGAAGAAGTGTGAAGTGAATGGTATATTACTGCTTTACCATCAAACTTAGCAATCTTTGTTGATAGGGCTAACAAAACAACCTTAGTTGAAAATATGAAAGAAGAAATAGCAGTAGAGAAATGTATTATGGCCTTAGAAAAGAAAAATGTGATAGAAGAACGAAAATCTAAGAAGGTTTCTTTCAAAGAAGATCCCAAGAAAAAACAACCGAAAGATCCATTCGATTTAGAAGGATTACAAAAAGTTTTGAAGACCATGTCTAACGAAATGGTCGACATTAAGAAACAAGTGGCAGAAACTTCTTCTAAAAAGCCATATAGGCCTTTTAAAAGAAATCCTTCAACTAATTCCAAACCCCCTAACACTATTTCAAATGCTGAATCAGAAGAAGAAGAAGAGGAAAATGCTACTGAAGAACATACCGATGAAGAAGAAGTCGTAGAGTTACAAGGCATGTGGGATTTCATCCTCCCAGATGAAGAGGATCAAGAGGTATTCCCGGTTAGTACTCGCAGCAGAAATCAACTTGATCCTCCTCAACCTGCACCTAAGCCAAAGAGCGCAAGCTTGATGACTAAGGATAAAGTCTCAGCCAAGAAAACATCACCTAAAGCGACTCAAACTAGCCCAGTCCAAACAGACACATCTACTCCATATAAAACGCTAATCATTTTGGATGAAATGGAGTATAACACCGTAGAAGATATGAAAAAGACTAGGGCCAATATTACTCTTTTTGAACTGAGCAAGTTAAAACACCAGCAGAAAGTACTTTTGAAAGAATTACATGCTGTGCTAGTTGCACCTTTACCAGCTGCTGTAATCTCTCAAGCTTCCCATGATATGGGAAGACCTCCAACTAATATGATGAATAAGGTAGATCCAAACGATATCGCATTAATTGGAGGAAGATCGAGATCGGATACTCCCCCATTTCTACTTACTTATGAAATTTTCAATAAAAACGTGCATAATTGTTTAGTCGATTCTGGAGCTTCATCGAATATTTTACCAAGATAAATATGTGCAAAATTGAATGTTCAACCACAGAAATCTGCTGTGTGCATAGTCCAATTAGATCGATCGCAAGTCAAAGTGATTGGCGAGTTAAATCAGGTTACCATAAGGCTGTCATCCAACCCAAAGGTATGTCAAGTTATTGACATTTTAGTTGCTGATATTCCTGAATTTTATGGCTCAATTCTTAGCAGAGATTGGTCAGAAAAACTTCATGGATACTTTGCAACTGACTGGTCACACATGTGGCTCCCTTATAATGGTAAACCAAATCAAATAAAAGTTGAGCGTGAAAAACATCAAAAATACATAGTAACAGAACTCGAGGGAGAAAATGAACCAGTAGCATACAATTCTAACATCATAGGCAACTATTCAGTAGATTCTTTCCTAGGAAATTTTAATGCTCATACTTCACCTTACTTAGAACATTCTGTTTTAGCTCAAGCAGAAAATTTCTCTCAAATAGATAGTTCTAAATGCATTAATTTTATAGATAGTCCTGTAAATAAATCTTTGCTTTGGAAATTATTTTTTGATGGTTCTAAATCTAACGAAGGAGCAGGAGCAGGATGCGTGTTAGTAAGCCCAGAGGGAGATAAAACTATGCTAACTTGCAGACTCGAATTCGAGTGCACCAACAATACTGCAGAATACGAAGCTCTAGTCCAAGGGTTGTACAAAGCAATCGGATTAGACGTCAAATACCTGCAAGTTTTTGGAGATTCTGAGATTGTAATTAGACAGGTATGTAATACTATATACTGTTTATCAGGTCATTTAAAGCATTACCAATCCTTAGTTCAAGATCTCACTGAACATTTTATAGCATTTAATATTTCATCAATTCGAAGACTCCAGAATGCTAGTGTAGACCTCTTAGCCAACGTAGCTTCCAAGCTCATTCCTTCAGAAGATTTTAGCCCTGACCGATTTTCAATTGAGTTAATTTTTAGACCATCTATTCCTGATAACATTACCAATTGGAGGATTTTCAACGACGATCCTGATATCGTGAGTTTTCTCACATCTGAAGGATCCTACACCAATCAAATAATTGACGAAGACCAACATGACCAACAATTGCAACAGGATAGTACTAACAATGCTATACCTAAATCAGTAGTCAAGTTAGAAGACCTTTATGATTTGAAAGATCGATTCAAAAGATCTACCAATTCAAAACTCCAAAGTTCAACTTTGAATTATGAATTAGTAAATCTAGGAACTGATGCCAAACCGCAGAATATCAACCTAGGCCTTGGCCTAGCCCCTGAAGAAAAATTAGCATATATCTGTCTCTTGAAACAATACAAAAGTGTCTTTGCTTGGAATTACGATGAACTCAAAACATACGACACCTCCATCATCCAACATACTATCCCAATGATTGATAATGAAAAAGCTGTCCAACAAAAGTTGAGAAAAATCCATCCAAATTTAGAAAATAAGATCAAGACTGAACTCAATAAGTTATTGAAAGCCAAAATAATATTTCCCGTTAGACATTCTAAATGGGTTTCCAATATGGTACCTATTAGAAAGAAAAACTCAGATATCAGAATCTGCATTGACTTTCGAAACCTTAACAAGGCCTGGCAAAAGGATAATTTTCCTTTGGCCCCCATGGAACAAATACTGCAGGTGGTTGCGGGCTCAGAATTAATGTCATTCTTGGATGGATTCTCAGGATACAATCAAGTGTTAGTACATCCTGACGATCAATTAAAAACTACATTCAGAACTAAATGGGGCACTTACGCATATCAAAAGATGCCATTTGGATTGATTAACACGGGTGCCACATTTCAAAGAGCCATGGACATTGCATTCAAGGGGTTAGTTAATAAGTCAGTGGTAATCTATTTGGATGATATTACTATTTATTCCAAGAAACGAAACAACCATCTTAGGGATTTAAAACAAATCTTCCAACGTTGCCAAGGTATGGGATTTCGCTTAACCCGAAAAAATCTTTTTTCGCATTAAGTGAAGGAAAGCTTCTAGGCTTCATGGTGTCAAAATCTGGAATTCACATAGATCCCGACAGAATCAAGGAAATTTCCGCAGTACCCCTACCTCACAACAAGAAAGCCATGCAATCTTTCCTTGGCCAGATTAACTTTGTAAAGAGATTTGTTCCAAACATTTCAAGAATCGTGTCTCCTTTGCAAGCCATGATTAAAAAGAACGCAAATTTTAAATGGGGCCAAGACGAACATGAGGCATTCATTTTGATCAAACAAGCTATTATCAATGCTCCATCTTTAACAACTCCAAATTTTTCCGATCCTTTTATATTGTATACATTTGCCTCGGATAGATCATATGCTGCGATACTCACTCAAGCAAATCAAGAAAAGGCGGAAGCCCTTATTGCTTTTTTCATTTCCAATTTACAAGGAGCTGAATTGAATTATTTAGATGTGGAGAAACAAGCTTATGCTGTTTTCAAAGCGATTAAATATTTCAGACCTTTTTTACTCAAAACACATACCAAGATCATAGTACCATTTCCAGCTGTAAGAAATCTTCTAGTACAGAAGGATGTGGGTGAGAAAAGGGCGAATTGGGTTACTGCCTTACAGGAATATGATGTAGAAATCAAACCAGCAAGTGTTGTAAAAGGCCAAGGCTTTTGCAAAACGCTGGCAGGAGCATCGTTAATGTCCGAAAATCCATCCGCAGAGGTACAAGTGTACGAGGTAAGCCTAAACGATGTTGAGTCATTATATGTGATATTATTTATTATCTAAAGAATGGATATGCCCCCTCAAACCTCGATCATACCAAGAAAAGAGCTCTAAGGTTGAAAGCCAAACAATATCAGCTCGTGAATGATGTTATTTTTAGAATAAATTATGATTCTGTTCTCCTTAGATGTCTTGAGAAATTTGAAGCTGAAAAAGTCTTGCAGGAACTCCACGATGGGCCAGTAGGCGGACATTACGCTGGAGACACCACTGCTCATAAGATCTTACGCGCAAGCTATTACTGGCCCACATTATTCAAAGACTCACATAATTACGTAAGGAAATGCCAAGTCTGTCAAAACGCTGCTGGGAGACAAAAGAAACCATCCTTGCCACTGCAACTAGTTACCATTGAACAACCTTTCGATCAGTGGGGATTGGACATAATAGGTGAGATCATTCCTCACTCTTCTAAATAGCATAGATACATCCTTATAGCAACAGATTACTTTACTAAATGGGTAGAAGCAGTTCCACTCAAGACGGCTAGCGCTGAAAATATCATTGAATTCATAGATCAATTCATAATCTCCAGGTTTGGATTGCCTTCCGCTTTAATGTTTGATAATGCATCATATTTTTCGGGTAATGCAATGACTGAATTTGCACTCAAAAGGGGTTTCAAACTTAAATACTCGACCAATTATTATCCACAAGGGAATGGGTTAACTGAATCTACAAATAAGAACTTAATTAGAATCATTAAGCGAACCATTGACGAAAATCATAAAAATTGGCATAAGTCTTTAATATATGCTTTATGGGCAGATCGAATAACGCAGAAAGCCTCTATCGGAACTTCTCCCTTTAATTTAGTTTATGGGAAAGAAGTAGTTCTTCCAACACATCTGCCAATTCCCTCTTTAGCCTTGGTTCAATATATTGATGAAGCACCAACTTCCTCTTTACAACTTAGGCAGCTGGAATTGATTAAGTTAGAAGAACAACGAGAACGGGCTAAGACAACTCACGCTCATCATCAAGCATTGGTGAAATCCTCTTTTGATTCCAATATGGTATCCAGAAAAGATTTCCAGATGGGAGATCTAGTTTTAAAATGGGACAAGGCTCATGAGGAAAAGGGAAAACATACAAAATTTCAAAGAATGTGGCTTGGTCCCTTTCAGATCATAGAAGCCATAGGTCCATCTACTTTCATGCTACAGGATTTAACAGGGAAAAAGGATTCTCTACCTGTTAATGGTCAGATTCTTAAAAAATATTTTCCATAGAAGATTATTCTTCTATTTTGTAGAGTAGTTGTTTTTCTTTCCATAATAAAACCGGTTGTGAATGGTTACATTTGAGATTCACGAAAAAGACACAAATTCTCTTTCAAAGTTTGATCTTTCGCTTGTATAAATAGCAGATCTTTTGGAAACTTGATCTTTATTATTGAAAGATACAGTTAAAAACTCTAGCCTAGATATGAAACTAGTTTCAACTTCATAAAATTTGATGAAAACAACCTTTAGTGAGAAATTGTTTTATATCAGTGCAATGAAAGGTATCAATAACAAAATAAAGATTCTTTGTAGAACAACTATTTCCAAAAACTCTACTATTGTCGTCCAGAGCTATCTTAAGGAAACAATGACTCCCTCCCTACTAAGGAAATCACAACTTTCAAAGGAACAATCCAAGGATACACTTTATCTTAAAGAGTGAGAGGTCTCATCATGAGCCGGCTTATCATAATCACAGATATTATAACTTGCTGACTTTGCCAATACTGCATACCACAACAGGGCAATGACTCAAGATTGTTGCAATCAAAAGGCAAGGGGTCTCATCACGAGCCAACGTGTTTAGCGAAGTTATAAATCAAGTGAATGGCTGTGTCATAAATTGGCTATCAAACCAAGACATTGTTCTTTAAGAGTAAAAGAAAATCAAAGCAATAAGTGTGGATGTGGATTCTTCTTTGGGAATTGTAGGTTTCTTTAAGTAGGATACAGGATCATTGCTGGGTAACAGGTAACCTTGTCGAGGCTATAAACACCTGCTGGCAGCAAAGGCTCTACCTACGACAAATGAGCATATTTAAAACTGGTTTACAGAGAAGACTTTGTTTTATCTTTACAAGCCAAGTAATGACTGATGTAAATACAAGGACTAGCTTGAGGCAGCAAATAATCAAAGTTGAAAATAGTTGAAACAAAATGTCATTGACAGGTTAAAGTATAATGTACTTTATCTTTCTATAATAAAGTTTAACTTTCTGGAAAATTTTCTGTTTTGGAAGTTTTGAAAATTCAAAAAGCAGCAGAGATAACTGGTTCTTCCAAGTGAATCGCCAATTGTTGTGGCCAACAACAACCCCCCTTCTTATTTAGTGTTATTCCTAATACTAAATAAGTGGGGACCCTTAGTTGAAAAATCTAAAAAATCTAAGTTTTATGATAAGGTAAGACACAAATCTTTCCTTAGGAAATATCGCATCGCAAAAAGATGACAGAAGACCACCTTACAAGTCGAATTCCAATATTGCGAGATCACGATATGTGATAATAAACAAATATCGCATCACATAAATCAAGCACAATTTACATTGAAAAACTTTAATTTTCCGATATGCGATGACGCGGATCGCAAAACACATTTCGCAGAAAACAGGTTAACAAAGATTGTCATATATAACGATCCTGCGATCTGCGATATTGCGATATTGCGATGCAGCGACAATGCGATAATGCGATGTCATGAGCGATCAACTTTGCGATGTTGCGATCTACGATATTGCGAAGCAAATCGCAAAATCGCTTCATCGCAGATCTTTCGGGCTCGTTATTCAAGAAAAGTATTTTCCTTAAGCTGACACCTGGTTATGCACTTTAATGCTAATAAATGAGTTAGTTGCCAGTTATTAATGGAATATGGGTTCATGCTTATCGAAGAATCATCTCACGTAAGGTGGTATAATTTATGTGCCTGTGGCATTTAAAACTTTCCCATCACCCTTCCTTGTCATTCATTTTCACTTCACTTGTGAATTGCAGGAATGAAGAACAGAGGCCAATACAAAGCAATACGCAGGATAAAATGGGAAAGAAAAGCAAAGCTCCGAGCTCAGAAGAAAAAGAAATGGCGCCCTTGTATACAGACACGACCTGCAACAGAGACGTGGGAAGGCATGTATAATCTGCTTGAAGAGGAGAATCCCATAGTAATGGAAGTTACTGCTACTGCAGGCTCAAATAGTTCTTTTGAGGCATCCGTCACAGAGCTAGCTTGCTCATTCTTGCACCGGATAGTAGCAAGGCCCAAAATTCTCCCATACATAGACATGGTTAAGTGGATACTGGACAACGTTGATATCAGAAACAGACAGTTTAAAACTCAAGGTCAAGAGCTTATGGAATTATTATTTTTACAAATGTTGAACTTTATATCTGCTGGAAGGAAAAAGCGCAAAAAGCGAAAAACGCATCAAGGAAACCCGGATCAAGAAACGGAGGTAGTTTTCGATGCGCGATTAGCGCCTAATCGCGCATCGCTGAGAAAAATTTCTTGAAAAAGAAAGCTACTAATTGCCCAGTCACCTGCAAGCCCCGAAAATTGCAAGAAAACAAGACTAGAGACAGAATGGAAACAGAAGGCAAAAGAAAAGGCACAAGCAATCCAAGGGTTAACCAAGTTGAACTGGGATTATTACTGGGCATACTTGGTAAAGCCACATAGCCAGTGGATGACTCTTAAGTGTATCATCAATTCGGCCGAAAAGATGGCGCCAGCTCTCGTCGATTTTGTTTTCTCAGCTCAGCTAAAATCGGAAGTCAGCCAGCTGACTCTTCTCAAACAGATGCTGCATGCGTGCGATTTCAAGGACCAGATACAGAAGTAGTTTAATTTTAGATTCAATTTTAGTTTTAATTTTGTTTTATTTTCCTGAAAAGAGGACGGTCATTTAAACCGCATCCTACATTTTTGTAATAATTTATTTTTAGATTTAGTTAGTAGTATTTAAACCCTTCTCATGCATTTAGAGAAGGGTCTTGAAATTTATCAAAAACTTATCCCCAGAACATGCACTTTTGTACCCTCTGAGGAGGTTTTGATGAATGAATGGAACAGGATTTATTGATGTTTGCATTTGATATCTGCTACTGATGTTGCACTTTTGTACTCTTAGTGGATATTTGATCAAGAAGAGATAAATCGTTATCGCTTGAAGCTCATGAGTAGGACTAGTTATAAATGGTATTTCTATCTCTTAACTATTTCTGCCTCTGTGTTAAAGTGATTTTCAAGTTCAGTTATTTACATATTGATGTATGAAAGCCTGAGTTATCATTTGGCACTTTTGTACGATGATAGCTATTTATTTATGCTTAATGTGTGAGTAGCTTGCTATGCGATATGTTTTTCACAACTGTTTCGTCTAACTTTTTATACGAAGTGGTTCATCTTTATTGAATTCTTTTCTCATAACAGCTGAATGATCTTTATTACCAGTTGTTATTTGAAATCATTTTAGATCGCATAAAAGCAAGATTACACCCCGGGTTAGTGTAGATTTAGATATTTCTGCTTATTAAAATATATTTTCTTTATTATTAGATTAGAAATAGAGTAGAAGTATTCCATTTATAAACTGTTAGATCAGAAATATCAATCTTTCTCACACACACACTTAAATTGGGAAACTGGTCCCATATCCCCAGTTGGACCCGCTATACCAAACGGAAAAGGAGCTGCCAACCAAGGTCCTGACCGGGCGGGTATCCCCCTTGTTGTATACCCGATTTTCGGGGCTTCAACAAGCCCCAAAAAAGTCACGTTAGTATCACAAGCTTTGGTTAACTACTTGTGAGAATTTATATCCTTAGCAAAGATATCTACATGTCCCACATGATCTGGAATTTATTTCCATGCCTTTACCTTTTGATATTATTTTGAGGGAGAGGTGGATAGTGGATCTCAGTCATCTTTTAAAGGCATGTGCGATGATACTTATTATCTAAGAACTATTCTAGTTCTACATGGTTTGGTAATAAGCATGTCCTTTCTATGTAAAACCCTGGCAACTTCATCATCTTTTGAGTAAAAATCAACCATTGTTAAGTGTATGGGTGTAGCCTTCGAGATAACTAGTAATATGTTGAAAATTGATCTTAAGCTTCTCGTAGCCATCCATTTTTCTAGTAGTGTTCCATCTTGAAGCCAATAACTCATATACTAAATTAAGTTATCAATCAAAGAGAGATTGTGAACTAGTATTTTACCCATTAGTGTCATAGTGTATTTTTGGGATTTTGATTAGTTGCACTCAAGGGTCCTAAAACAATAAAAGCACTTGCAATGTACATTTAATTAGTTTTTGAAAGAAGATTGGAAAGGGAAATTATTTTTAAAAAGAATAACTAAACAAAACAATGATCAAATAACTCAAAATTGAAAGAAAACAAAACTATGATAATTCTAAATCAAATAAATAAAGCAAATAAAATTTTAAATGAAAAACTTAAAAACAACAAAAGAAATCTATTTTTGTACAAGGTAACTGTCTGATTGGAAACTAACAGAAGTATCTCTTCATAACTTGGCCATTGATAGGAAGTATGTTTGCTTATCCCTATAGGTTTTGTAGTTTATACATTCATACCTAAAGTTTTTCAACCACTAAGGACCATGAAATAATTGCTAGAATTTAGTATGCTTAAATTTTTTCATGTGGCTAGACCCAACATAGAACAAGATATTCCACTCAAAATTTCTTTTCTCCTATATTTTTTTTGTCAAACCATCTCTTAACAATTTGTTGGTGTAGTGAAAAATGAAACCATCATGGTGTCCCAGACTATCATTATGTCCGATTTTAAGGGGTTCATGATTTGAATCTTATAGAGGGCATATTCCTTTGTGCCTACAGCCTAGGCGTTGACTGTTATCGTAGAGTCTAAGAAGGTTGTCAATGTGCTCAAGGGGAGTTCAAAAGTTGAGGGTCTTGTTAATATCTTGCAGGAATACGATGATCTAATTGAAAAAACTCCATAAGAACCAGATCTGGACACAACTATAGCAATTCCTGATGTCATAGGGTTCGAGGATGCTGATCTTGTGGCTGAAACTTATGATAGTCTGTGGCTTCATTCAAAGGAAATTACCAGCTTTCATATAGTGGTGGGCCAAGGAACCCCCACACTCCTCCTTGCTTATATGTTGCATGGCGATCATGTGCTAGATTCATGAACTTGTTATTAGATCTTTGTTAATCTCCCCTCTGAGAAATCACTCCTTATTAGGGTTTGCTCCTTAGATTTGGTTCAAAACCTCAATTTTTAATTAGAGCTTTGAGTGAGTATTCCTTAGGCATGCAATGCTTTCTTTTTCAAGGCAAGTAGTTGGATAATGCTTCTTCTCTTTCATTTTACAATATTGGTAAAGATGCCACTGTTGTTATGGTTCTTCATATATGGGGGGGAATTGGAGGTACGCCTTTGTCCTCTCATACTTTTTCTCATAAATACTTATTCCATGCTTAGCTCCCACTAAGGTAGATCATGCCCAAATATTTCCTGAGTCATTTTTTGGGGGCATATTTGAGCAAGTTCCCTCCCTAAAAATATCTCACTCAGATCTGGAAGATCTTCATCAATTGTATTCAAAGGTATCCCTAAGGTGTTGTTTTAATGAATTTTATCCCTATGACAACTGATTTATACTAATGGATCCATTCTGTATGGACTAAAAATTGAAACGTTATCTTCTGCTCAAAATGATTCTTCATTGTGTTATTTGGGAAATCAAAATATTATCATAAAGCTTCATCTAAAAGGCCTTGGTTTTGGGGTAATGTTGGAATGGTTTTAACACTTTGATTCCAAATTTTGACCCTTCCACAAATATCATTACCAAGATGCCAATATGGGCCAGGCTTCCTAATCTACCAGCTCACTTATGGAACTACACAATCTTTTAGGACTCTCTAGGTCGTTTCCTTACTTTTGGTGCCTCTTGTGGACAACTTGGTGTATACACCTATGACAAATATTATGTTGAAATCAACATTAGTAAAGGGTTGCTAGACCAAATAAATTTAAAAATTAGTGATTTTTCACTAGACCCGGGCTCTAGAATATGAAAAAACTGCTTTTTGTTGTCACTTTTGTCATCAAATAGGCCACTTACATAATTCTTCCTGGTGTTTAATTCTCAATATAATCGAAACATCCACAATTCCATATCTAAAAGTTGGAATCCCTGCAAACATCCTCCAATGTAGGGAAAGGCCTCCTCTACATCGAACAAGGACATGGAGAATCTAATGATGAAATCCATTCAGAGGATAAGGTTCAAGACTCAAGGCCTTAATCATCTCTTGTGGCTCCTGGTGTTGACCATGCTCCTTCGGCAAGCACAAAGATATTGAATAGTAATTCTTATCCGGGTATATTGAATTGATCTCATGAGTCTTATTATTCAGACTTTGATAAGTAATATCCTTAAGTGCAAAATGATAATTTGTAGATCGCTTTGATCAAACTGCCTTTGGAAGGTTGGGTCAAGGTTTCAAAAAATAAAGGAAATAAATTTTGCCTTGGTAATCAACCCCGGTTTGGGTGATTCTCCTCTCTAGTTGTTCCTTCTACCCCTTTATTTCTACTTTTCTATTCTCAGTATCTATCATTTTTCTAGGAATAATGTGATATAAAAAGAGTCATGATGGTAAATGATGTAATTTTATTTCTGTTCGATCAATAGAAAGTTTAGACTCACAAAAAAATTTGTTGGTGTAGTAAAATATTTTTTTTTCCCCTCTCCCTTTTCCCATTTAATTTGAATAGGGTATCAACCTTTCTCTAGATGGATAGGAAATCCTACCCATGTGAAGCTTGAGATAATTGGAGAGAAGGCCACAATATGAGGGAGGATGACTTATTTTCCATAGACAATAAAGTAAGGAGATATTTCTATAGAGACCTTAGGGGTCGCTCTATCATCCCATAAAGCACTACATAAAGATTTTTTTCAATTATTATGGTGGTAGCCTATAGTTATTTTCGTAATCTAGATCAAGTTTTTGTTAGTTGACTTAGCTACACCATTTCCTTGAGGGTAATAGTTAGCTAAATATCATAAACTATTCCACTTATCTAAAGTAATCTTGGTTAACTTCAATGATAAAAATTAAGTGGAATTATAAAAAATAAAAAAGAGTTTATGTCAACTTGGTAATCAAATGAATAACAACCTCTTCATTTACCTTAGTCAGTGGTATAGCCTTTGTCCATCATGTCAAATATTTTATTGCAGTTAGGATGAACTTGTGTTGTTTGTAGGAGTTCAAATTAATCTCACCAATGATATCTAAACCCAGATATTGGAAAGGTTATTGAACAACCAAAAATTGTATAGGAAATGTTAGTTTCTTCTCCTTACAAGTGCACATCTAACATGTATTACATTTATATATATATGCATGTGCATCCTTGAATATTATTGGCTAGTAATATCTAGTTCTTGAGATCTTGTGGATTATTACCTATGATATCTAAACCCAAATATTGGAAAGATTATTGAAAAACAAAAATTGTAAAGGAAATGTTAGTTTCTTCTCCTAGAGGCCCAAAACCCTGACCCTAGAAGATGAAGTGTCAAAGGATTTGCGGGCCCCAAGGTGGTTAGTTGATACATCAACTTCCTAGCGAAGGAAATTTTTCATATAATCTCCATTTGGGGCACATAATAGCTCATTCGAAATATTTATCGAAGGATTAGAACTTTCACCTAGGTCTAGAACATGCCATTGAAAACCCATGGCCCCCAAATTACCAAAAAATATCATTTAGAGGCTCAAAATGGCCCCAGAAGTTTGGGACCCAAAAAACCATGGAAAAATTACCAAGAAGATAGAGAAACATTGAGTTAGTGGAAGAGGTGGGTGACCAATGATATCCACCTAGATCAGTCCTCCCCTATTAGGAAAAATGGTATCCATTGCATCGAGTTCCCTCATCAAATTATGAAACTTCTAAAATTGGCTCTTAGTGAGCCACTTTCCTTGGTGAATAAGTTGTCTCGCTTTGGAAAATCATTAGAGTTGCATGTGCTATTGACAGGTATCATTTGTCTTGGTGTCTACGATCCAATCCTATATACCCATATTTAATGTAGCCATGATTGAGTTATGTGGGGTCCAATTACTTTGTTTCCCTTAAGATGTCCAATAGCGGTGACAAATATGGTAAAAAAAGTTATATAATAAATACTAGGTGCAATATAAGGAAAGGGGGAATACTTAATTCAAAATCATTTTCACTCACATCCTTTGTGATTTTGTAAGACCCATATTGGAGTGGTATGAGCTTCTTGTGGGGGCATGTGAGGTACTCTTTCTATAAATGTAACAACACCTTTTCACCAACTTGAAACTTGTGTGGAACCATGTGTTGGTCTTGTCACTAATTGCACTTGGCATAAGATTTCTATAAGATATCATGAGCCTATTATTGGAGGTGTTAGATATATTTAACAATTTTGGTTGCTCTATTTGCCTTTACCTAAGCATGGGAGGGCTTTGCAAGTGAAGATGCAATGAGCATAAGCTATGTCAATTGGGGCCAATGGTTGGAACCCCAACCACACCTAGAAGGGACCTTGTCCAATACAACTATGGAGGGCTCTATTATAGATATATTGAAGATATGGAAGCTTGCTTTCATCACATGTATGTGGATTCTTGAAGTTATACATGAACAATATATGCACATTCATCATGTTGAAAACTTTTGTTTGTCCATCAATTTGAGGATGAAATTCATTTGGTCAACTTGGTATCCATAAGATACCATTGACTATACTAGAAGTTACTGAGGAACCTACCGTTCTTATTTAAAATAATGGTTTGAGGTATCCCAAAATGAACCCAAACATGCTCAAATAATATTTCAACAGTGTCTTTAGTTGTGATAGTTTTCTTGCATGGTACCAAAATGGCCATCTTAGAGAACCAGTCAACAACCACAAACACACAATCATTACCATGCATGGTGCAAGCAAAATATAAACTATAATCCATGGATTCTAAGGCTTCAAGTAGGTAGATGAATGTACATGCCCCACTTCTTAATGGATGGTGTAGCAAGGGCACATGTAGTGCATGATCTGATATCGATGGACATCTTGTAGAAGCTTTGGAAAGTAAAAATACTTCAGAAGTACTACTACTATCTTCTCCATGCTAAAGTGCTCTTCCAACTGACTGTAAGTGCCTCTTATATCAACTTGGCACTCGCTTGAAGGAATATAAAGGTGGCCTGGGTAGCACAAGAGAACCTCCTGGAGGTAGAAGTCTGGAAGTTGTTTCTCTGCGATTATTGTTTGGCATGTGGTAGTGAAGTTATATTCACTCTTGTATAATTGTAGTCGCCTGGAAGTCTTGTTCCCACAAGAGTTAATAGTTGTAGTTAGTGCCACAACTGTGGGCCAATTAATGCATCTACAACATGATTGGTGTTTCTATTTATATATTTGATGCTTAGTAGATTTTTTATAGGTATGTGGACCGTGTTTTATGGAAATCATTCTATAATTTTTCTTGTGTTTGTATAAATTGTAGAGGCCTATGATTTGTGTGGTTGATCATCTCCTTCTCCAGAATATAATGCTTCCACTTTCAACATGCTTGCATGATGGAGTACATCTCCTTTTTCATATGTGGGGTATTGTTTGAAAATATTAGTGTTTTTCACTATGACAGGTCATCAAATGTCCTTACTAAGTTAGGAGTACATTGATAACATAGTTAGAGGCATCTATCTTAATATCAAATGGTTCTTACAAGTTTGGAATGGTGAGGACTAGTGTAGTGTAGAGTTAGTGTTTTTGATCCTCAAATTATTTATATTATGACTCACACCATGAAATATTTTCTTTAACTACACCCTTTGTTCCTTGACTTAAGGGCCAAGTGAGAGAACCCCAACACAAACCTTTGGTAGAAGTTAGCAAGGGCTAGGAAGCTATGCGGTAGAAGTTAGCAAGGCCCAAGAAGCTATGGTGATTTCTAAGAGTCATAAGGGTTGGCCAATCCTAAATGACTTAGATCTTGGCTATATCCACACACTCCATGTTCATCCACTATGTATCCCATATATTGAATTCTCTACATGTCAAATGACACTTTCTCTAGATTTGCATACAACTTGGGTTGTCACAAACTACTAAAGACCTACTAAGTGTGTTGCAAATGTTCTTCCCAAGTTTTGTTGAAGATGAAGATGTCCTCTAAATATAGAATTTTTTTTTTGTGAAAAATTGTAAGATATCATCCATCATCCTCATGAAAATGGTTGGAACATTAGTTAAGACAAAGGGAACGACCAACCACTCAAAAAATCTTTCTTTAGATTTGAAGGCAGTCTTTTAATGAACAATGGTTTATTCAATAGGAACTTGGTGGTAGCTTGACATCAGACCAATCTTATTAAAAAACATGGCACCCTTACACTGATCAAGAGGATCATCAATATATGGGATCATGTATTTCTTCTTGATAGTGTTTTTTTTAGGGCTTTATAATCAATGAAAAGTCTCCATTTTACATCCTTCTTTTGCACTAACACAACTGGTCTTTGATAAGGCGAGGATCTTATTTGAATGTGTCCCTTTTGGATGAGCTCATGAATTTGATGTTTATTTACTTATTTATTCTCCAAGAGAGGATGTCTATATATTGGTATGTTAAGAAAAGGAGGCGTAGGTATCAATTCCATTGAGTGTTTGACCTAGTAGTATAGAGGCACCCCCAAAGGTGGAGCAAAGATATCTCTATATGTTTCTACAATATTTTCCACCTACTTATATTATGAAAAGAGGCCTCATGTTGAGCGTGTGGTGGTCACAATGACCTTCCTTTCAACTTATAAAAAAACCATGAAGAGGAAAAACTTTGTAGTATGAGATATTACCTTTTGGAACTGTTTTATTGAGATCAATGTAATATTTAAAACTACCTTTGGTACCCTATAGAAATGATCTCCTAGAGTGACAATGAAACTATGGGGACAAGACTCATAAATAGCATGATGTTTCTACAAATAATTTTTTTCAAAAGAAAATCACAAACTTCAAGTGGGGAAAAATCACACAGTAACTCATATTTGAAGGGCTTGATGCCATAGGACAAACAACAGTGTTGGATGACACATATGTCTCATCCATGGTTCAACCAAGCAATGGTGTATGGTTGGGAGTGTATAACTTTGACATATTCAACCTCTTGATAACCTAATTTGAGATTGAGTTATTTTGACTACCACTATCAATGATGAAATGCAGTGGGATGATCTTCACCCACATCTATGAATAGAAGAGGTGCTCCTCCTCTTCAGGCTCCTCTATCTTTTCTTGTTGGGTTCTTATGGTCATGATGGTAGCATTGGTTTTTGCATCGAAGATCCACTTTCCTTTATCTTATTCTAAATAAAATTCAAATCCAAATACCATCTATTTTTCTTTAAGGTCCGCCAACAATGATTGTTTCAAGTGGTATTGATCATTGTTGTGTTAGGCGATTTTATTGAACAATTTCATTTTTGGACTTCCCATTACCTCTATTTCTTGTGACTTGGGTTAGTTATCTTGAGGTTGGATATTCTTGCTTTGTTTCTTATTTTGTGTGTTTGTGCCACCTTTTCTATGCTTATATTATAATGGATTTGTAGACCAAACTACCCCTTGTTCCTCCACTTCACTTTTTGCTCAATTTTGACTGCATGTTTATAAGAGGCTCCTAGTGAGGATATTTCTAGGAAATCCATCTCTATTTGGATGCACCTATATAGATCACTATGGTACTTCAGAATCGGTGTTTCTCGGTGTCTTTGATACCTTTGTTTTAATGCAAGTTATGAAAGGTATTGGTGTGCTTTAGCACCATCACAGCTATCTCCTATCATAGTGTTTTCCATCTCGTGTACCGGTCATTATAATTCCATAGTGTTAATTTTCCATTGTTCTATGTTGTTACAATCACTTTATCCAAATTCTTAACTTCAATTAGCAATCAAATCAATCTTCCAGAAATAAATCGTAATTGTAGATAAAACAATAAGTGCAATGTACAATAGAAGATAATCAAGAGAAACAACAAACACCAGGGTTGGTCAAAGACCAGGAAAAACCCACAATGAGTACAACCCTTTCAAATTCTTCTTATTATTAGATTGTAATAAAATGTCCAGCAAAGAGAGTGAAATGTTCCAATTCATCAATAAAGAGTTAAATTAAATCCTTTGACTATCCAACAAAACCAACCAAACAATATCCAAGAGATGAGCTCAATAGACAAATTTGATCAAAGTCAAGGTCTCCAAAAAATGATCCAAGTTTGCGGTCAACAATCAACAATATTTTAGGTCACAGCCGCAGGGACCTAGTGAAAGTTAGTGTGGATGTATCCCTCTAACCGCAGGAATTACCCTATAAACCTAGCAGTTGTAGCTGAATTTTCCTAAATTCAATCTTGTGGCTCTAACTTGATTTCTTCTCCTTGCACATGTGAACTCAAACCTTGCAATTTTAGACCTTTACGAACCAATCTGAAGAAGGGAGAGATGGAACCTCCAATATAATAAGAATGCATACATGAGTGATGTGTCTAAATAAGGTTGATTTTTCTTGTATTTATATGCTTCCAAGGGGTGCCCAATTTTTCCTTAAAGTCAAACTATACTTTTGTGCACATGAGGGTTTTCAGCTTAAAAATACATTTTTCCTTAACGAAATTAAATTCTTCAAAGGGATAAGATGGGTCTTTATTGATGAGGAAGACTATACAAAGGAAGGAATTTTTCCCTAAGTTGCCAAATTAACACTCCCTCTCATCTAGGGAGAAATTACCGACCGCAACATATGTCCCATCTCAAATATCTCATCATCGTCAAGTCAAATGTCGTCAATGCTCATCTCTGCTAATCTCTGTTGAACACTCTCAAATATAAAAGAAGAATAATTTGACATCATAGGGGAGCTAAAGCTACCACCCTCTATCAATAGGTGATATCTAATTACCACAAGGGAAAGGATCACACTCTATCCTATTGACCTAGAACAATAGGCAAGATCGACTTGAGGATCAAAATTTGTCCTATTTTTTGTTGATCCTCCATCAAGGCCCTTAAGAGTCAAGTGGTAGAACACCTGCATCCAAGACTTGAGAGAGATCGACTTACCACATGGGTAAGTATACACACCCTATCTCAAGTCACCTCAACCCATTGGCCAAATGGGGAGGTCCAATCCCAACAAGCCCAACTTGTGGGTAGGATTCCAACTGGGGTATACTATGTCAAAAATGACAATAGGTGAGATTGACTTACCACAGGGTAAGGATCCACACCTTATCCTATTGTCCTGAGGTCCATCAACTTCAGGATCCCTTATTGCTACATTCCCACCCCAGGAGTTCAACAGAGGGGAAGAGCACGCTCAGTGTTCTTGATTATCCGAGACCCTTACCAAGAAGGGTCACATCCATTACTCGAAGCTGCTCTCTGAAGACCAATAACTTCGCTTTCGGGAAAGCCTTGGTTAGTATATCCACTATCTACTCATTATTTGAAATTTGATGGAGACTCACTGCTCCTCTCTGTTGGCATTATGATGCATGTGTTGTACTTGATGGCAACCCTCTCATAGAAGAACATCTCACTTATGTATAACTGGATGAATCTTCAGAAAAGATGTCAGATGTGACTGATGGAGGACAACTCAAAGGAATCAGATGATAGTTCTAAGTGTAACAAGTTAGCTTTGCCATCAAGTCCAAAGGGGGAGATTGTTGGCATTATGAGACAAGTGTTGGCCTTGATATCAGATGATAGTTCTAAGTGTAACAAGTTAGCTTTGCCATCAAGTCCAAAGGGGGAGATTGTTGGCATTATGAGACAAGTGTTGGCCTTGATGGCAAATCACACTGATGACAAATCATAGTGCAGAAGGATAGCAGCAAGGAATTGATGATCAGACTACAAGTATGAAGAGAAAATATATACACGCTGGTTCACTATATACCAAGTTGCGTATACAAGCAGGTTCACTATATACCAAGTCACGTATACGCAGGTTCACTATATACCAAGTCGCGTGTACACGCAGGTTGGCTTCAGTAAAAGAGCGTGTATGTGGAAAACTTATCTTTGGTCGGTGGCGGTTATTCCTTGGAAGTTGTGCCTATGGTTTTGGACCATGGTGTCTCGACGGACGTGTTGATCCCTAGTTTTGAAGTTGATGGTATTGGATTTCTATGGTTTTGGCCCGTGGTATTGAGCAAGGCCTAAGGCTATATAAGGAGAAGAAGATCATTAGGCAAATGTATCTGAAAAGTCTTGAATATCTGATGAAGTATTAGATCCAATATGCAGGTTATGGGTTGATGATGCAATTGCTTGATCTGAGCTAAGGAGAGATCTCACCGGTTGATGGAGAACAAGATCTAAGGAGAGATCGGGATCAAATGGTTTGAAATGAACTATCTTTATATGGTTGATTATGCTTATTCTAGATCTGCATACTGACGCAAATAATATTCTACAAGTGTTATAGTATGATTGATGTCTGGTACAGCTGCAAAGTTATAAGAAATAATTTTAGATCTGTACGCGGGTTGGCTTTGGAAAAAGGGCGTATACACGCAGGTTGGGTTCATCCAAGTAGCGTGTACACTGTAAAGCTTGATATTTGAAGTTGCAGATGGGTCTGATGGTTATTGCAGAGTTCTGTGTCTGCTCTGTGCTCTGGTGACTGTGTTGTTGACAGAGTTTCAGTGTTTCAGTGCTTCAGTAATTGATGATGCAGGTTGTACTACAATGGTGATTGTCTTATGGATCCAGTATGAAAATGTATGAAACGTGGTCCCGGGTAGATCGTAGGTCGGCACCTACGTACTGGTAAACATATCAGCCAGTACAAGAGCAAAGGAGTTGTAGCTCCCTTCCAGGAGCAGCTGAAGAACGAGTAAAGGTTGGAGCATTCTGTAGGCAGGCACCTACATACTAGTAAATGGATCGGCTAATACAAGAGCTAAGAGGGTTGTAGCCCTCTGCAGGTTGTAGCCTGCGTGCTGGTAAAGGACTGCACCAATACATTGTAAAAGAAGTTTCTTATTAAAGGAAGATAGAAACAAATTGCAGCAGGTGGTTTTCACCCACATTGGGTTTCCACCTTATATCATGGTGTTCATGTGTGTGCCTTATGTGTGATGATCTGTTATACTGCACCTGTTTATCTTTAATATGGTTAATAATGTCCTGATGCATTTACAGAAGATAAACTAACTGAATCATAAGTTTTCTGGTTATACGCTGGTTTCTTTAGACACAGTAGCGTGTACACGCTGGTTCACTTAACTGAAGTAGCGTATATGTTTCTGAGCATAAAATGAAAAAGTTTTATTGATCTGATAACACTGATTCACCCCCCCCCCCCTCTCAATATTATTTCCAACAATTGGTATCAGAGCAGGTCCTTCAGAGAAGCTTGATCGCTTGAAGGAGATCCGTGGAACAATGGGAAAGAAGCTTAAGAAGAAAGCTCATAAGAAGAAGAAGACATCTCAGAAGATCTATGACAGTGGGAGAGTCGATTGGGGCTTAGGTATAAGAAGTTCTTCAGATTCAGAATCAGATTCAGAATCATTATCAGGTATGAATGTGTTATCCTCTGATGTTCCTGCTATATTTCCTTGTGAAAGTGATGGAAGTGATAGTGAAACTACTGAACATGCTTTTATGGGTGAGCAAGAAAAGTATCAAATAGAGGCAATATTTAGAAGGCTTACAGACAAAGTTAAAGATCAACAAGATCTATTGAACAAAAGGGAATGTGCTTTCAAAGAAGAAGTTACCAAACTAAAAGCTCAATCAGAGGAAGGCAACAAGGTAAGAAAGTTACTCAAGGACAAGGAAAATCAATGTCAAAAATTGCAAGGTGAAGTGACATCATTAAGAGATGAAGTCAATGAAAGAAGCATAACCATCAAGAAACTCAGAGATAGATCCAGTTACTATGAAAGTCTTGAAGCCACGATCCGCTCGCTAAAGAAAGATCTTGAAGAATCAAAGAAGCAGAATAAAGATCTACTCCAAGCTATTGAAAAACAGGTAAACGAAGATATCAGCTTAAAATATCAACTGGAATGTGCTCTCAGAATTCGTCAAATGCAGCAGGATCTGAATGAAGAACAAGAAAAGGAGATTCTCAAACTAAGGCATCAGTTGGAAGAAGGAAGGAAAGATGGAGAAGACATGAAGAAGCAATGTCTAGAAAAGGAGGAACAACTTCAAGTTGAGGTAAATATCTTGAAAGGTAAATTAGAAGATAAGGATAAACTTTTGAGATTTCAAGATAGTACTAAAGCCTTGGATGATATTCTTAGTAGTCATAGGTCTCCTGCTATCAAGACTGGTCTTGGTTTTCATGAATCTGTTGAAGGTGAATCTAGCTCACAAGGTGAGGCAAGGAACTCTAAAGAGAAAACCAAAATGATCAACAAGGAGATGAAAGGTCAACCCCATCAACAATCAAGGAAAAAGACTCCTCAAAGAAAATCTTTTACTCCTCCTATGAATAATGTTGAATGTTATGTATGTCATAATCTTGGACATGTTGCAGCTAGATGTGGAAGAAGAAGGGTTCAAGACCATCATGTAGAAAGATCATCACATTCAAGGTACTTTAATGGATATTGTTTTTCTTGCAATATGTTTGGTCACAAAGCTGCTGATTGCTACAGGAGGAATATGAAACATGTAAGATGTTATGCATGTAACAAGCTTGGACATATAGCAAAGGAATGCAGGAACAAAGGATGGACATCACACCAAAAGGAGAAAACCTCATCACACTTGAAGATATGGAGGAAGAAGGAAGTACAGTCAGCATAATGTACTGAGACACAGCACAACACAGACATATCAGACTCAGGGGGAGCTGAAAGTGTAAAACTTCAGTGTTCTGAATCTCATACGCAAGTTCCTTAAAGGGAAGTCGCGTACATACGCGAGTTAGACACTGCAAAGTCGCGTATATGTCAGTCTAAGGAAAAGCAGTGGGGACAGGATCAGAAAAAGGATCTGATATGATTCAGTCTATTATTTGCTCTATTGGTTACAGTCTGCTGAGGATGTGTGGAAATGATTTGTTACTTGTATGATGTCTAGAAGTGTTTTGATCCTAACTTGAGGATGATGATGTTTTGATGCTTATTGCTGATATATGCATGATCAGATCTAACAGATGGCACTGGTTGAGGGGGAGCATATGCCTTTAGTAATTCATTGTTGGCATTATGGTTAATAATCCTTGGTGATGATTCTTATATGGCTAAATGATATATCTTGCTATGATGTGGTTGTGAGTTGTCTATGATAAACTCTCATATGATTCTTGAAGTTACATAGAAGATGTTCAGATCAGATTTATGGTTGATTCTTTAATGATGCATATATGGTGCTTACATGGTGATCTTCATAAGGACAAGGAGGAGTACAAAGCTTGAATACACATCTTCCTCACTTGATGATGAGTCACTTATATACTGCTGTTGTCATATGCATAAAGATCATACAGTTATGATGCAGGCACTCATGTGGATAAGGATTGTTGCTGATGATGATATCAAGAAGCTTTGTCAAAAGAGTTTGAGCTCAAGATACATAGTGCTGATACATGGATGACTCCTCAAAGTCACTTTGTTGGAGACATGATGATGAGTTCGTATCTATATGATAATAGGTTTATACTTACATATGTTGGTTGATGCAGATGTTCCCAAGTAATGATACTTGGATCATGTAGAGCTTGATGAAATGGCTATGGTGGTTTCACACATGATATAATGTGAATGACTCTGAATTCTATTCAAAGGGATGAATTGATGCAGACATACCTTGTTATAGGTTGATGACTTATTCTCTACAGGACATTTACAGGTTGCTGATATGGAAATTGGTGTACGCGTGTTGTTTAAAGGATATCCGCGTACATACGCCGTTTTATGCGGGGATAGTCGCGTATATGGTGTACGCGTGTTGCGTAAGGGATATCCGCGTATATACGCTGATTGATGCAGGTGAAGTCGCGTATATGGAGTTCTGAACAGCAAGGGCAAACTCTGAATGAAAAGATTCTGAAATGGGTCTAACAGAGACCATCTGGTACAGTCAGAGGGATCAGATAATGATGCAGTGTTGGCATTACCTTAGATGCAGAGGGAGAACAAAAAGAAAATATAATTGCTGGACTAGATGCTTATGGAACAAATCATACATTGTGTATGATAGCTGCTGATGACTATCGTGGTCTTACTTAGATGTCTGGTCTCTTGACTCATGAAGTAATTGAGTGTCTCTATCTATTGTAATCAGTTGATGAAATCTCTTCTGGTCATTTGATGAATGTTGAAATATTTCAGTCATGTATTTTCATCAAGGTCATGTAACGGCCTATGTTGGTTTCCCCACTATGCCTGGGATGAATGATGTTATACTCTTGAATTATCATGTGTAAACTTTTGGTATATCCCCACTTGATTGGGAGATGGATGTATGTATGAGTCTTTGGTGCTAGGAAGGTCACTTATGATGTATAGAGTCGTGTTCTTTCTTGTAGAACATTTTTTTTGTAGACCTTGCTTACAGTCAGGGAGAGCATGATCAGCACACTTCAGCAAGAACAGAGATTCAACATGTACTCAGAGGGAGCATGGACATATTGGTACACCTTGGCATATACAAAGGGGGAGATTATTCAGAGATTTCAGCAGGTACTCAGGGGGAGTATGGACAGTGGAATGATTCAACAAAGGAAGAGAATATCTTTGTCCACCCTTTGCCCTTGATGTCAAAGGGGGAGAGTGATTTGGTGTTGTTGCCATCAAGTCCAAAGGGGGAGATTGTTGGCATTATGATGCATGTGTTGTACTTGATGGCAACCCTCTCATAGAAGAACATCTCACTTATGTATAACTGGATGAATCTTCAGAAAAGATGTCAGATGTGACTGATGGAGGACAGCTCAAAGGAATCAGATGATAGTTCTAAGTGTAACAAGTTAGCTTTGCCATCAAGTCCAAAGGGGGAGATTGTTGGCATTATGAGACAAGTGTTGGCCTTGATATCAGATGATAGTTCTAAGTGTAACAAGTTAGCTTTGCCATCAAGTCCAAAGGGGGAGATTGTTGGCATTATGAGACAAGTGTTGGCCTTGATGGCAAATCACACTGATGACAAATCATAGTGCAGAAGGATAGCAGCAAGGAATTGATGATCAGACTACAAGTATGAAGAGAAAATATATACACGCTGGTTCACTATATACCAAGTCGCGTATACAAGCAGGTTCACTATATACCAAGTCGCGTATACGCAGGTTCGCTATATACCAAGTCGCGTGTGCACGCAGGTTGGCTTCAGTAAAAGAGCGTGTATGTGGAAAACTTATCTTTGGTCCGTGGTGGTTATTCCTTGGAAGTTGTGCCTATGGTTTTGGACCATGGTGTCTCGACGGACGTGTTGATCCCTAGTTTTGAAGTTGATGGTATTGGATTTCTATGGTTTTGGCCGTGGTATTGAGCAAGGCCTAAGGCCATATAAGGAGAAGAAGATCATTAGGCAAATGTATCTGAAAAGTCTTGAATATCTGATGAAGTATTAGATCCAGTATGCAGGTTATGGGTTGATGATGCAATTGCTTGATCTGAGCTAAGGAGAGATCTCACCGGTTGATGGAGAACAAGATCTAAGGAGAGATCGGGATCAGATGGTTTGAAATGAACTATCTTTATATGGTTGATTATGCTTATTCTAGATCTGCATACTGACGCAAATAATCTTCTATAAGTGTTATAGTATGATTGATGTCTGGTACAGCTGCAAAGTTATAAGAAATAATTTTAGATCTGTACGCGGGTTGGCTTTGGAAAAGGGCGTATACACGCAGGTTGGGTTCATCCAAGTAGCGTGTACACTGTAAAGCTTGATATTTGAAGTTGCAGATGGGTCTGATGGTTATTGCAGAGTTCTGTGTCTGCTCTGTGCTCTGGTGACTGTGTTGTTGACAGAGTTTCAGTGTTTCAGTGCTTTAGTAATTGATGATGCAGGTTGTACTACAATGGTGATTGTCTTATGGATCCAGTATGAAAATGTATGAAACGTGGTCCCGGGTAGATCGTAGGCCGACACCTACGTACTAGTAAACATATCAGCCAGTACAAGAGCAAAGGAGTTGTAGCTCCCTTCTAGGAGCAGCTGAAGAACGAGTAAAGGTTGGAGCATTCTGTAGGCAGGCACCTACGTACTAGTAAATGGATCGGCTAATACAAGAGCTAAGAGGGTTGTAGCCCTCTGCAGGTTGTAGCCTGCGTGCTGGCAAAGGACTGCACCAGTACATTGTAAAAGAAGTTTCTTATTAAAGGAAGATAGAAACAAATTGTAGCAGGTGGTTTTCACCCACATTGGGTTTCCACCTTATATCATGGTGTTCATGTGTGTGCCTTATGTGTGATGATCTGTTATACTGCACCTGTTTATCTTTAATATGGTTAATAATGTCCTGATGCATTTACAGAAGATAAACTAACTGAATCATAAGTTTTCTGGTTATACGCTGGTTTCTTTAGACACAGTAGCGTGTACACGCTGGTTCACTTAACTGAAGTAGCGTATATGTTTCTGAGCATAAAATGAAAAAGTTTTATTGATATGATAATACTGATTCACACCCCCCCCCCCCCCCTCTCAGTATTATTTCCAACACTCTCTACATCATGTATACTATATAATGATACCTAATCTCAATATGATTTGACATATCATGAAATACAAGATTCTCTGCCAAATAGATCCCACTCTTCTTGTCACAATATATCACTACTGTATCAAGGACCTGCTCAAACAACTCTCCAAAGAGCTTCCTTAACCAAAATACCTCACAACTAGCCATGATAACAAAAATATACTCTGTCTCTGTCATGCTTAAAGCTACAAACTTTTGTTTCCTGCTCATCCAATATATCATGGCAGAACCCAAACTAAAGAAACACCATGATGTGCTTTTCCTGTTAATAACATTTCCAGCCCAGTCAACATCAGTGTAACCATGAAGTCGTACATCTCTAGTAGTATATCTTAGACCAAGGTTAATCATCCCATGCAAATATCTCAGAATGTGCTTGGCAACAACCTAGTGTGCATGAAGGGCCTCATTCATGAATTTACTCAAAGTGTTCATTACAAAGAATATATTCGAATGAGTGTTCACAAGGAACATCAATGCCCAAATCAACTTTGGGTACTTAGAAGGATTCACCAAATCAGGTCCAGTAACATCTCTGCACAACTTATTAAAGTTAATCTTCATCGATGTGGCCAAGGACTTGTATTCTACCATTCCAAATATTTCCAAGAGCTTCAAGACATATTTTCCTTGAGAAAGGAAAATCTCTCCAGGTCTTTGCCACACATCTAATCCAATAAAGTAATACATCATACCCAAATCCTTCATTCCGAACTTAGAGGCCAACTCCCTCTTATATTCGAGCATCAGGGGCTCACTACCTATTGAGAATAAACCTTCAACATATAAGCCAAAATCAAAGGCATATCTTGGATCACTTTGAAGTATAGGTTCGGATTAGTACTACCTCTCATGAATCCCAGCTTCACCATGTAACAGTCAATGCATGTATATGAGGCTCTTGGGGCTTTCTTAAAACCATATAGTGCTCTCTTCAACCTGCAAACATGAGTCTTCATGTCCTTTACTTCAAATCACTGAGGCTTCTCAACATATACTTCTTCCTATAGTATGCCATGAATAAATGACATCTTTACATCCATCTGGTGAAGGGTCCATCCTTGACTAGAAACAAGGGAAACAATTGATACAATAGTGGTGTAGTGGGAAATAGGGGAAAATATAGCATCATAATATTCTCCCTATTTTTGGGAGAAACCTTGGGCCACAAACCTTTTTTGTACTTCTCAATGCTTCCATCAACTCCATGCTTGATCTTGTCTAATCATTTTGAAATTACGACAAACATTCCTTTAGGTCTCGGAACAGCATCCCATACATTATTCTTCATAATCGATTCATATTGTTCGACCATGGCATCCTTCCAAACCTATTCTTTCACAACTTATGCAAAGGTGGGAGGATCAACTTGGATGATAGTGCTCATAACTACAACGTATCCTTGGTACTGGTATGGCTTCTTTCTCTCTCTAAATGTCCCTTTGTCAGGAACATGTCTTTCAACATCTTGTAATATATTACGAAGCCATAATGGTATATTCTTGGTAGGGGAATCACTTGGAGGAGCATCTAAGGCGTCCATGGGATATATGGTATCATCAACAACATCCTTCTTAAATTCTAGCATAGAAGGACCTTCTAGTAGGTCCATGTTTTCATCTCTCTTCTCAACATGAAAAGGTGAAGGAAGGTCCCTTGATTTTCCAAGAGTAGCATCTTCATCATAAGTTACATCCCTGCTAAAATCGATCTTCCTTTGACCAGATATATATATTCTAAATTCTTTATAATTTTCACAATATCCAACAAACATACCTTTCTTTCTAGTGGCTTCTAGCTTATTCCTCTTGTCTTTTAGTGTAACAACCTCCTCCCACCTTTACCCAAATTAACCAGTTTGCGGGGTAAACATGCGACAAGAGGCTACTATGATGTGATTCAACTCCACATGTACATTTAAGGAAGTGGAATCGAAAAAAAAAAACATTATGACCTTCCACACATGCTAAAGAACCTTCAAGAGCCAACCAACCTTTCCAGGTGACCAACCCCTGAGATAACTTGAAATTTCACTAATATAGACCCTCAACCGCTCCCATGACAAGCCATTCATGTGATTGAGGCCTTATAGTCACTCCTACAGCAAGGCATGCCATCGACTGTGGACTCTTTCAGCCAGTTCTAAGCTAGCAACCCTAGATTCTATGACACTTTTTTAGGGCCACGAATCAAGCCACTACCCAAAACTTCATGAAACTTCCAGAAATGATAAATAACAATGGAATAAGGCTACTAATGCAATCATTGGTATAAGTACTTTATCTGACCCCTACTAGCCATGACAAGCATTTCGTCAAACATGTCACAAATATGTAATCTACAGGTCATAACATCAGATCTGAGCATAGGGGTGTCATACATATCTGAGATTCGTAAAGAAGTATTGATGCCTTATCGAAATAGCTGCATTATCATCTATGAGGTCATATATGTTAAAAATAGCAACAAGAAATTCCAATTTAATTTGTCCTTGAATTAAATTGTGAATTAAATTGTAATTCTATTCTCATAGCAACATGTAATAGTTAATTAAGTTAAATTGACTTAATTAACTTAGGAAATTCGAGTTGGAAGTCTATCTATCTAGAGTCATGTAGAGTGATCCCTAAATTTTAGGGGCCCAGGTTGAGTTCTTGAGAGCTTGATCCAACATCAGAGTTGGGGATATTTTTGGGGTACACTTATACACCTCACAACTATCAGGTGTACCTGCTGACCAACAGGATGATAGTGGTTCACAAGGATGTAAAATTTGATGAAGAGAAGGCCATGAGATGTTCCCTTGAGAGGGAGCTTCAACTACATGCGGTTGAGGAGATTTTAGCTCCTAAGGAGGAACCTCAGATTGATGTGGAGCAACCACATGCAGAGGATCAGGGAGTGGAGACACCCACTCATGCAGAGTCTTCCAGAGATGGGAGAAAGTGCACCAGAGAGGCTGACAGGTTATTGCATGATGCGAGAGAGAATGTGGGAGAACCCACATCACAACGCAAGTAGAGGAGGTCACCAGAGAGGTACACTGGATACATGGATCTTATGAGCGGATGTGTTGAGACTGAGCCATCCTATTTTGAGGAAGCAGTGCAACAACCGGTTTGGGTTGATGCCATGGTTGAGGAGTATGACTCCATTATCAGGAACAATGTTTGGGATGTGGTCCCAAGACTGACGGACAAGTCAGTGGTGAGTTCCTGATGGCTTTACAAGGTAAAGAAAGTAGTGGATGGTAGTGTGGAGAAACACAAGGCCAAGTTTGTGGCCCGAGGATTTTCTTAGGTGGAGGGGATTGATTACGATGAGACATTTGCTCCTGTTGCAAGGTACTCATCAATCAGATCCATTTTGGCATTATTAGTGCAAATGGGATGGAAGATACATCAGATGGATGTAAAGACAACCTTCCTTAATGGCATGATTGAGGAAGAGGTGTATATTGAGCAACCTGAAGGTTTTGAGACCTTCGACCGAGAGTCGCATGTGTGCTGACTCAAGCAAGCATTGTATGGGATGAAACAAGAACCTCGTGCTTGGTACACTAGGATTGATAGCTACTTCACCGGGTTGGGCTTCACCAAAAGTGAAGCGGATGCAAACCTTTACCATATTGTGGTTGAAGGTAAATTGTTGATTATTGTTTTATATGTCGACGATTTGATTCTGATAGGTGATGATAAGCTGATCAAGTCTTGCAAAGAGGACCTTGCAAGAGAGTTCAAAATGAAGGACTTGGGGCTCATGCACTACTTTATGGGCATGGAAGTATGACAAGGTGATGAGGAAATTTTTGTCTCATGGGGCAAGTATGCCAACGAGATACTGAAAAGGTTACACATGGAGAGAAGTAAACCCATAGAGACTCCTATAGAAGGTAACTGGAGGAAGGAGGATGCTACTTCCGGTGAAGTAGTGGAAGCTACTATTTACATGCAACTTGTGGGTTCACTCATGTATTTGGTGAACACACGACTGGGCATGTGCTATGCAGTTAACCAACTTAGTCAAGTGATGGTTAAGCCGACCAACCTGTATTGGAAGGAAGCCAAACATGTGTTGAGATACCTCAGAGGCACTACTCAATATGGTTTATTGTATAGACGGATAAAGGGAGTGAAGCTTCAAGGCCTTACTGATGTAGATTGGGCAGGGAGTCCATCTGACAGGAAGAGCATATCAGGAGGGATCTTCAGTATTGGGTGAACAACTTTTTCTTGGTACGATAGGAAATAAAGATTGGTCGCTCTCAGTTCAGTAGAGGCAGGGTACATGGATGCTAGTCAAGTAGCTTGTGAGGCTATCTAGATGAGGAAGATTTTGGTTGGTTTGTTTGGTCAACATATGGATCCAACTGTGATTTACTGTGATAACCAGAGTTGTATCAAACTCTTTGAAAATCCAATTTTTCATGATCGGTCCAAGCATATTGATATCTGGTATCATCATCTTTGAGATTGTGTGCAGAGGAGAATTATGTTGTTAGAGTACATTCCCACAGAGGAGTAGGATGTAGATATTTTGAAAAAGGCATTGTCAAGATGCAAATTCAAGTTTCACAGAGATAGGATCGGGGTAGCTGATAATCCCTTTCTTGTTGAGAGGGAGTGTTAAATATAACAACAAGAAATTTCAATTTAATTTGTCCTTGAATTAAATTCTAATTTTATTCTCATAGTAACTTGTAATAGTTAATTAAGTTAAATTGAATTAATTGACTTAGGAAATTTGAGTTGGAAGTCTATCTAGAGTCATGTAGAATGATCTCTAAATTTTAGGGGCCTAGGTTGAGTTCGTTGGAGTTGTAATTAGATAACTCATTTTAATTGAGTTATAATCAATTAAACTAGTTCTAATTGTTGGAGGAACTAGTAGAGGTCTAGTATTGAAGTTGTGCACCAGTGCATACCAATACCACACCGGTTAACTAAATATTCACTCATAAATAATTCATGCATGTCAGTTCAGATGAAACCCCAGTTGAGATTAGAGTCCAGGGACAATTTACAATCAATTGTATAATTTTTGAGTTGTACAGATGGTGCATGCAATTAGTTGAGGACCTATTTTGGGATTGCGTAGTTATGGAGAGTGGATTTCCAAATTAAATATGGGTTAATTCCTCTAGTGATTGGGCAAGGAAGTAGGGGCTTGACAGGTAAAAAAAATTGGCTAAGTGTTGGCTTGAGCTTACTTGTGAGGCAAAGATTTAGATTTCACTAGTGTGGGAATTGTTTAAGACAAACAAGCATTATATTTTTCTTCTCAGCTCTTCTGGTTAATGTAATATAGAAAGTCAGGGTTTTTAGCAGTTTCTTTCCCCATAGAAATATTGTGTTATGTGCGATTGATATTCTTCCTTTTTTGATTATTGTTTTCATCTATCAATTTTGGTTTCCGCTGAAGAGTTGAGTAGATTTTTGTCTTGTGTTTTAGCATATCACATAAGCTGTTGAATCTATAGCAAAAATTTAGAATATATTCATTTTACATTCATTTTCTAATCAAAACATGATGAGAGCCATACATTAAGTCTGTCATAAAACATACTCATAACCAACATAAATAACAAGGGTATAATAGCCATAAGAATCACATATGATCCAATACATTTACACATGAAACACCAAGGGGAAGAAGCTATTATTAATGAATGCATAAGCTAACCAGGTATGGGAATTCTATGAACCACCTGACCATAGATTTGGCTGAACCAATCTTTCTCTTAGCCGATCACCCCCGTGCCATATTCCAAGCATGAATGTGGGACTCACAATAAAACAAACTAGGGCTTCCCAAGGGAAAACCACCTCAACCCTCATTAATATAACCATGCTTTACTGCAATCCCCACCAGATCACTAGGCCCTAAATAAGCATGGATTCTTCTGAATCTCTCCACCTAAACTGTGAGGAGTTTTTCTGTCTCAACCTCTTAGATTTACCGTGTATCCCACCATTATCGGTTAAGGGATTCCTAGGCCTATGAGGGCACCACCCTCTAGGATTTACCGTGTATCCCTCCATTACTGGTCGAGGGGTTCCTAGGCCTAATCAAGGGTATTCATGATTGAGATTTACCATGTATCCCACCATTCATCGGTAAAGGGATTCCTAGGCTCAATCGATGTGTTCACGACTAGGCTTTCCCATGTATCCCATCCTGGGATTCCTAGGCCTTGTGAATAATCCCGAGTCCACCCCACTTAGCTTCGAATCCATCCAAAAATCCAGCTCAACCAAATACAAGAGAACCCACCACACCATGTCTATCCAGAAATGGAAAGGCAAGGCCGGAGAACATTGTCATACCTGGAAAAACCCATGTCAATGAAAACAAGAGAACCAAGATCACACATGCATGTACCATGCATGCCACATCTAGCAAAGAAATAACACATGAAAATTGATACCTACAAATAATCCTACTGTAGTTGCTTGATCTTGCTCTTCCTTTCTTGATCTTTTCTTCCTTTTTCCTTCTTTGTCCCTCCTTTTCTTTCCTTGATCCAATGCTAGAATGCTCTAAGAATGCTTTATCTGTCCAAGAGTGTGTGAGAGAGAGATCCAAAACTGAACTGAAAAAAGGTTATGAACTGATCCTCATAAGCCTTTTTATTAATGATGCCTCTATTTTCTTCATATTCCATTATTTTCCTTCATTTTCCTCCTCACATGAAACCTGTGACCTTTCACCTTCCTTTTCTCCTAATTTCCATTATTTTCATAAATAAAATACTAATTAATGCCTCATGCCTTTCCAAATACTTTTCCATTGCCTTTGCCAATTTCCCTTAGCCACAATAAACCAAATTAACACCCACATTAGGATGTTTTTCCCCAACATTCAACTTAGAATAAGTGTCTCATAACCTTGGTTATTATTTTGCCTTTATTAAATTTATTACATGTATTTTTTACCAAGGTTGGTACATTCAACACATGGAAATATACGAGACAACCAAATATCTTGAGATGTCCAATATCGGGCTTCACACCTGTGGAGCCTTGTTGTCTAAAGATTGACGAGGAACCCTATTTTTAACATAGCCATTGTATGTGTAGCTTCTCCCCAGAGGAAATTCAACAAATTTTAATCATGTAGCATAGCTCGAGCAACTTCCATGATTGACGAGTTGTTTCTTTTAGCCACTCCATTTTTCTCAGGGTAGTAAGGTACAATAGTTTCCTTCTTGATTCCAACTTTCTTGCAAAAGTCAGTGAACTCATTTGACGTGTCTCCACCATTGTCAGACCTGAAGACCTTGATCTTCTTCCTTGTTTGATTCTCTATCCTTGAACATATCGAAAGCCTCATCCTTATGCATCAAGTAGTATATCCATGTCTTCCTGGAGAATTCATGAATAAAGAACATGTAATAGAGATGTCCACCAATAGAGTGCACTAGCTTGGGTCCACATAAATCAAAATGAATGAGTTGAAGAATATCACTGCTCTTGTTCTTGTTGAAGGGGTATTGTCCCCTTGTCTCCTTTCCAATGGCACATCCTAGACATACTCCATCATGACTAGCTTGAACACCAAGCATCTCAGAAACTAAATTATTTAATTTTGGTAAGGCTTCATAATGTAGATGTGCCAACCTATGGTGCCATAGTTCACTTTGATTATTGGTGTCATGGATCATTTATAGCCGAGGTCTTCCATTGACTCTATAGACTCGAGATCTCAAGGTGAAAGCATAACTCATGCGAGATTCCATAGGCTAGGTGAAAACTTTTCCTTTGATGAAAGCTAATCTCATGCCTTTGTCCTCCAATTCAGATATGGATACCAAGTTATTATTTAGTCTTGAAACATACATAACATCATGAAGAAGAATAGATTCACCAGAGTCCAAATGAAATTTGACGAAACTAAAACCCTTCACAAGATGAGTAGTATTGTCTCCAAGGATGATTTTCAAATTTGAATCCCTCTCAACCAGGTTTGAGAGGACTTCCCAGTATCTAGAGAAATGTCTAGAAGCCCCACTATCTACCAAATAACTATCATACAAATCCAGAGAAGAAGAACTAGAAAGAGCAGAAATAAGAATATATTCAGATTGACTAGAAGCTACATTATTTTCATACATGGAGTTCCTTGACCTCTTTTAAGGATGATGACCTTCTTCTTGATCATCTAGAGTATCTCTTCTTCTTATATCAACCCTTCTTATTCTATCATCTCTTCTTCTTCGATCATATCCTCTTCTTAGATCAATGAACTTGTTGTCATTGAAGCATCGATTGTTTTTGTAATTGGATCTCGAATCATTTCTCTTTTTCGGGCATTCTTGTGCACAATGGCCATGTTTGTGGTAGTTAAAGAATTCAATTATACTTCCTCTTCTCTTGGAGTTCTGATTGGGGGGGAGGTGTTCTTGAACCCGATGGTCTTCCTATTCCTTTCCTCTTTTTGTCTTGAGCAATAAATGCAGAGGGCTCTCCTTATTCATTCTTTTGAATTATTCCTCTGAAAATCATCTTGGTCTCCTCTTGAGTGCATTTACCAATGGGCTCATCAAATGTTAGAAGAAAATTATTGATGCTTAGAGTAGTAATAAAGGTTTCCCAAATAGGAAGAAGACCTTGAAGAGTCACCACCACCAACTCTTTGTCAGATATTTGTTCACCAATAGATTGCGATTGATCCCTTAAGTGGGATACTCTCATGATATAGGATTGCATGAATTCCCCCTTATTCATGTTCATCTCTTTGAGTTGATTTTTCAAAAATATGATGTGATTCAAGTTATTTACCTCATACATCTTGACCAAATTGTCATAAATATCCTTAGACTTCTTTAAACTACCAACATAAACAAGTAAATGATATTGCAAACCATCAATGAGAATTTTCTTGGCTTTGAGCTCACCTTTATTGTACTTGGATTTGGCAGTAGTAGTAGAATTTTCCAGAGGTACATGAAATTTTCCTTCCACATATTCCAAGACATCATTTTCATCCAATATCACTTCCAATCTAATCTTCCAAGAAACAAAGTTTGATGAGTCACCCAACTTTTCAGAATCCTTGAAGTAAGAGGTAGACATCTTGATAAAATCAAATAGGCTTCTTCAACTTCTTTCAAGAATGATTTCTCTTTTCTCTGATACCATGTTAATTTTCCACTGGTCTATGTTGTTATAATCACTTAGCCCAATTATTAACTTCAATTAGCAACAAATCATTCTTGATCCATAAATAAATAACAATTGTAAATATAACAATAAATGCAATGTACACTAGAAGACAATAAAAATTAGTAACAAGAGACACCAGGATTGGTCAAAGACTAGGGAAAAACCCACAAGGGGGAAAACCCTTTCAAATTCTTCTTCTTATTAGATTTTCATAAAATGTTCAACAGAGAGAGTACAATGTTCCAATTCATCAATCAAGAGTCAAATTCAATCCTTTGACTATCCAACAAAACCAACCAAACAATATCCAAGAGATGAGCCCAATAGACAAATCTGATCAAAGTCAAAGTCTCTAAAATTGATCCAAGTATGCGATCAATGATCAACAAGATTTTAGGTCACAAGCATAGGGACCTAGTGATAGCTAGTGCAGATGTAGCCCTCCAGTCGCAGGGAGCACCCTATCAACCTAATGGCTATAGTAAAATTTTCCTCGATTCAATCTTGCGGCTCCAACTTAATTTCTTCTCCTCGCAGGTGTGAGATCAGACTCTCCAATTTCAGACCTATACAAACCAATCCAAAGAAGAGATAGATATAAAATCCATAAGAAGAAGAATTAATGTGTGAGTGATGTGTCCAAATCAGGTTGACTTGTCTTGTATTTATATGCTTCCAAGGGGTGCCGAATTTTTCTTCAAATCCAACTTGTACTTTTGCATACATGTGGGTTTTCACCTTAAAAGTACATTTTTACTTAACCAAATTAAATTCTTCCAAGTGATAGGAGGGGTCTTTCTTGATGAGGAAGGTTGTCCAAAAGAGATAATTTGTCCCTAAGCTATCAAATTAACACATATAGGGTATTATTCCTCCTTTAGGCCATCTAAAAAATATTCCCAAGTAGGTCATACCTTAAATATCATAAGCTCATATATTTTTCATCTCTCCTAGTAACCTTCCCACTAATGTTTGTCCATTTCTGAAAATCATTTAGATCTCTTTGGCCTTGAAATGGGGAGATATAAAAGTTAAATTGTACCTTGAATGGTGTCACACCTCCAAAATTACCACTTGTTGAAGTTGTCAAGATATCTATTAGAAGCTATTGAAGGATCTAACTAAATTTTTTCCATCATTTCATTCCTCTTTCTCATGAGTGCTTCCTTGAGAAACAACTTCCTATGTTATCTTAGTTCATCATCTCTCTTTTATTCCACCAAGGGAGGCCACTTTAGTTCATAAGAGTTATCAATTCCAAGTGAAACTAGCTTGAGACCTAACTCTTTATACATTGACCTTGTTGGGGATGCACATTGAGAAACAATAAGGAGCGAATTTATATGATACCACTAATCCAAATTGTACAAGGAATAAAATGAAAGGTAGGAAAGGAAATAAAACTCATAGAGAAAAATATAATAGAGAGCACAATAATATACTGAAAATCCAAATTCTATTAATAAATAAAATAACAGAATACTGCAAAACACAAATTGGTTGAAATGGTGGTAGATATCTATGATGAGAGAGAGACAGAGTTTGAAACTTTTAAAATATATTACAAGAGGCCAAAATAATGGATTTTAACCTAATGAAAGAATCCTAGATTCTCAAAACCTTAACCCTAGAAGGTTTGTGGGCTCCAAGGTGGCTAGTTGGTACATCAACTTCTTGGGGGAACAATTTTTGAATATCTATTTGGGGCACAAAATAGCTTGCTGGAGAAAAAAATCCAATAATTACAAGTTTTTCCTAGTGCCAAACATTCCATGGAAATTCTTGGTTCCCCAAATTGTCAAAAGACATCATTTAGGGCCTCAAAAATGGCCCCAGCAGTTTGGGACCCAAAAAACCATTGAAAATTTGCTAAGAAGATAGAGAAACATTGAGTTAGTGGAAGAGGTGGGTTGCCATCGATATCCACCTAGATAATTTCTCCCTCCTTAGGAAGACATGGTCTTTATTTCATCAAATTCCTGCATTAGATGGGAAAACATTAGTTGAATTCGACTATGAGAGAGCCATTTTCCTTGGTGAAGAAGTTCCTCTAGTTTGACAACCCAATAGATCTATCTGTGTTGTTGGCAGTGATTCTTTGTTTTGGTGTCCATGATCTGATTCAATATAACTTGTTCAATGTAGTCAGGATTGAGTTCTATGGGGGCCAATTGCTTAGCTTCCTCCAGGTTGTCCACCAAAGGTGGAAAATATTGTCGAAGAAAATCTACATTAAATATTTGGTGTAAGCCAAGGAAAGGGGGGATTCTTAATTCAAAAGCATTTTCAACCACAATCTTTGTGATTGTGTAAGGCCCATAGTGAAGTGTTTTGAGCTTCCTCTAGGGTATTGTGAGGTGCTCTTTCTATAAATGCAACCACACCTTATCACCGGCCTGAAACTTGTTTGGAACCCTGTGTTGGTCATGAACTTGTTGCTTGTACTTGGCTTTGGCTTTATGTAGAGTACCATGAGTCTATTCTTAGAGGTGTTGGATATGTTAAAAAAGTTGGCTACTCTATCTATATCGACTTGAACATAGGAGGAATCTATCGGTAATATATAATGGGAATAACTACATTGATTGAGGCCAATGGTTGGAACACCAAAGACACTTGAAAATGACTATGTCTAATAAAATTTTGGAGGGTCCTATTATAGGTATCTTAAACATATGGAAGGCTTTCATCTCATGTATGTGAATTCTTGGAGTTGTACATGTGCAAAATATTCACAATCATCCTTTTCACCACTTCTATTTATCTATCTATGTTGGGATGAAAGGTAGTTAATTTGGTCACCTTGGTATCCATAAGAGATGATATGCTCAACTAAAAGGTACTAAAGAACCTATTATAACATAATATGACTTCACTGAAATTTCTTGGCCTCGAGCAACTTTGACTTTTTCATTGTTTATTTATCTCGCCCTCATCACCTAAAAAAAATTTAAACTAAATATTGTCTCTTTGATAAAGTCCATTCTTTCTCTACTAGGTCATTGTTTCATTACTGAAACCCATAATTAATTAAAATGAAGATTAAAATATTAATAATATATATATGTCACAAATAATACTAGTGTAGCCCCCTTATTGTTATTGTTGTGTCCATGTAGCCCCCCTATTGTTATTGTTGTGCCTAATAGAAGTCCACTATTGTTATTGTTGTTCCCTTACATTATTATTGTTATGTAGGCTCTGATTATATTGTGACCCCTTAAACTTCTATATATGCAAAAGAGGTCTTCTCATTTGTATCATTCAAGAATTGTTCATTTATGTAATGTAAAGGAGGTTTCCCCCTCGAAGAGGATAATTTTTAACTCACTGGTCTATCTTTTCTTATGTTTTGTGAGCTGGTTGCATAACAGTCCTCGTGGTACACTTGTGTTATAGTCTTAAATATGACAAAAAAAGGGTGTATTTCAACCAAAAGCATAATATTCTCCTTTGAGTTGATGAGGAGGTATTTTCATGGATAATAGAATATGAGTCTGATTTGATAGATCCATCAATTTACCATAAGTTGAATGGCTCACTAATGTATTTGGTTAATACCGGGCTAGACATTTTCTTTGCAGTGAATGCATCGAGCGAGTTCCAAGTGGAACCTAGACACAATCATTGGATTACAGCAAAGCACATACGAAAGTATTTGCGTGGTATGGTTTACCTTAGTATGATATGTTTCAAATGGTGATATTCAGCTACAAAGTTATACAGATGCAAATTGGGTAGGGAGTGCTGAAAATAAGAATCTAAAATAAGAATAAAAATAAAATCCCTTTACTCTTTAAAAATTGAAATCAATTTAAAAAGAATTTGTTCCAACCATTTTTCATGGGGAAAATATTTCATGTATAATACAATAATTTATTACTCCAAGTTAAAAAAAATATTTCATTAAACTTTGTACCATACCATTTATATTTATACGCATGTGTGTCCACCATTTTTCATGGGGAAATATATAATGTATAATACAATAATTTCTTACCTCCCTACTTCGCACACATTACCACGCACTCCACACCCATAATTTTCCAATTGCCAATGTCTTGTGAAAAAAAAGGCCCTAGTAATGCATATTGATATGTCCTCGTCATGTCAAGTTTGAGACTAATATTCGACCTTGGATGCCCTATTCTCCACCACGGAGGACCTCGACCACACATTGACATTGTAGTGGTTGTTATAGAGATCGGGTGGTCAACCATTTTTGTTTTTCCTATTGAATTGCATCATTCTCACCCTATTTTCCAATTCCGGTGGCCTACATTAGACAAAATTAAACTTAGAACCCAATAACATTTAGAATTACTTTTAATTGATTACATATTTGGATTTTGAGAAAGTAAATAAATAATTTATTACTAGAAACATAAGAAAGCGTAAATATTTACTTCTCATAAATTAATACTATTTTTCATATATATATATATAACAATTAATTATAACGGTTTTTATTGTTAATTAATAAATTAAATAAATATTTTTATAAAACCTTAAATAATATATTTATGTATATAAATTGAAAATTATATATAATATATTTATAAATAAAATTTTACAAGGTTGCCATTTTACTTCACCATTGCAAAGTGGTGAAGAGAGGTGTGTCAAGATGTGTGGATAGGTGTAAAATTTGATTCTTTAATTTAAAAAGGAGAATATTTTTAGTTAGATTGATATTTTTAAATAGATATGAGATATTTAATATTTTTAAAATCAATTTATATAAGTACATTTGGTGTAGAATAGACAGTGATGAGGTGTACTATTAAGACATTCCTTGTGTGATGTCCCTCATACGTGTAAATATTTATTTACTGCATTAATAAACAAACTGGAAAACTGATTAAGTTTATATATAATTAATTAATTTTGATTAAAATGCATGAAAAGTGGAATGCCCGAATAAATGCAGTGATTGTTTAATTAAAGTGGAAAGAAAATGAATTTTCTAAAGTGTGACAATTTTGTTCTCAAAAAACATAGTTAGGTTGGGCAGTTACCCAACCTTAACTACTTCCATGAGAAATTTATTCCAAGGGATCAAGAGGATGTGGGGCATCTGAGATCAGAGAGGAATAAATTGAGAGATATTAAAAGAAAGTGTATTACTGTGCTAGAAGGACAAACAATGTTTAACAACTAAGTCTGGTGAAGACTACATAGCTATTACTGTTCAAGGCAGGAGTTCTTGAGGAGAAACCCTGTGAAGGGTGGCTCGGGGGGAGACATAGAGCAAAGCAGCGCTAGTCTCACGGTTGGGAGGCAAGACAAAATCAAGGATTAAGTTTGGTTCAACAAGCCAGATGTTGGGAGGCAAGACAAAATCAAGGATTAAGTTCGGTTCAGGAAGCCAGATAAGTATAATCTAGGATCTTGAACACTTAATCAACGAATTCATTTATTGAATGACATAATGAATATATGATTTCAATAACTTTATTAGCGATTGCATACAGATAATAGTATATATATGTGAAAGGTTTATAATGTGATACCTGTAGCTAAGGTAGGTAAGAACTTTAACTGCTAATAAGTTTATTTTTCTTTAAAAAAAGACAGAACATCTAAATGAATATAGTGCTGAAAGTCCCCAAAGGAAAACTCTGAAAAACAAACATAGAACCCTGGACAAAGAAGGCAACTACGTTTACCCAACTGAAAGCGTTACACAAGCAACAGTGATCCGATCTACCTCCTCATCCAAATCAGCCTCATCTCAATCGGCCATAATTGACCTCTCCAACCACAAATCGACCCTTTACACTCCACGGTACAGGGTTCTGCCTTAGCAAGGAGTCAAAACATGATAGCAATTTCAATGCATGAAAACCAGTCTCCAACGTAGAATTCCACTATAGGATGCTCCAAAAGCAACTCACGACGAATTAGACCAAGGCTCTATTTTCGACTAACTTCCTGTTACCAGCTCTATGCACAAGTTTCTACATAATGTCAAAGTATCACAAACTCCACATAAATCAAATGCATGTTCTACACAGAGGTATCTTTGCACAAATCCGCGATCATAGGAGGTTTGTGCCGCAAACACAGGACATGCCCAACAACAACGCAAATCCTCTTTCTCCAATGATCACAAGCTCGAACAGCACGAGCTCAACATCCTGGCCGCGGTCTGAAATGGAGCATCTCTCCCAACTCTCCTTCCACGACTCTACAATGTCAACGCAACTCGTCCAATGAAGCCTTCACCAACAACTTCCACTTTTCACTACCATGAATTTGAACATGCACCTGTGTCATAAAATTTACTTATCGAATTTTAGATGGCTGCACTCAGTCAAGTCTTCAACACCTTCAATGGTTGTCTTATTTACTATTAAGCTTGTATGGCTCAGCATAAACACGATGCCTCCACAACCTACAATCAAGTTTTAATCAGATTCGGCTCATGCATCAAATTGCTACCATCAAAGCTTTCCACGCCTAGTTGGGCCCTCCATCTTGATCTACAAATCAGATCTCCTATCGTCCACCTTCACGTCAGGTTCACCAAGACTCTTCTCTTTCACCCTGTCAAAATATCCAACAAGTCTCGTCTCTTCACACAGTCTCTTCTCGCCGAACTTATCTCGATTGCAGGTTATTTGGGCCTGTTGACATGGCCAGTCGGGCCCCCTCCATCTCCGTTGTCATCTATTTACATAAACAAAGAAACACGTTCCCCTGCCCAAGTCAAAAGACTCTTGAAATTTATTGCAATTAAGAACTCCCTGCCACCGGGTATCTTTCCATTGTACGTCACACAGTCTGTATCGTACCTGATAAGGGATTGAAACTTAAATTGGAAGATTTTGTTACGTACCTTCTTCCCTGCTCTCCCACGGTAAGCTCTTCTTAATTGATGGATCTCAATCACGCGGATCTTCAATAATGGATGGATGTCATTTAAACTAAGTTTAAATTTTGAATTTCAAAATTTGAAATTTGAATTTTGTCGCCCGCTCGTTGTGATTTTTGTGTGATTTTGATTTGAATTGATTTGGGGATAGCGAGTTTAGATACCGCAGGCTAAGGAGACGCTGCTACGCAACCATGGCAGAAGAAGTTGTTGTTTTCATTCTCATTCCGAGACACAAAGAGGACCAGATCAAGCTTAACGATTCACCTTCATATCTGATTTCTCTATCCGTTGGTCCTCATACTATCCAAATAGTCTGGGTTAATTTCAGGTAACTCCTTACCAAAATATTTTTTTAGCTTGTTGCTTCTTTCAAAGTTGATTTCCATAAAATGTTTGAACAAATGTGTAGTAGAAAAGCATTGGCCTGAAACTACTGGTTTAGAATAAACGGGCTCCAAGGTAACCATCTTGTGTAACCGGATCAAATGCCCCTGTCGGGGATCATTACTTTGCAGCGTGATTACGAGCACAAAACACAGAAAGGTGTAGCGTGGTTTTGACTCTCATGCTTCTATGGGAACAACAGGAGCAAAGACTACGAATATGGTTACACGAGCAAAGAACCCAATTAGCTCCAAGATCAGCAGACATCAAATGTTTACCACATACACCTACTGATGAAGGGTTTAGATTAGCAAGGAGCAACATGGGATTTATTTGCTTTACACTGTGTTACTCAAAATCTATATATAGGAACGGAGAGGAGAAGATTAGATTTCGTCATTGGCATAGCTATGGGAATAAGACCACGCACTACAAGATACATATATGAATTACGATAATTCAATCAACATGTATTCCTGGGGTTCTTTATTTATCACTTGCACCGGTATTTCGACCTCGACGCCGGGAGGCCAAATTGGTTTATTCAGAACTAGCAATATATTCTTTGAGATACAAGCCAATATCAGAGAGAAGTAGGGGAGTCTTTCAAGTACCCAATGTTATTTCAAGCATCAAGAAAATCAGTGTTACAAGCATTTTCTTCATCAATTCTAGAGGGAATGTAATATTTGGGGCACCGTATATTTCATGTTTGGAAATGCGGCAATAGTATTTCAGACCTACACTTTGGTTTCAAGAAAATCCAGTGCAGATAAGAAAAATGTAATCACCATGTAGAACATTGGAACCTCCATTCGTAAATGTACCGTTGTTGTGGATGTCGACCTTGGATAGAAAACTCATTCCCAACTTCTATTGAAAGGTCGCAGACAATTTTCATGTAGATTGTTCTCGGTAACATTATTGAAACTGGGGCCGGCTAAAATGGCATGAAGATTTTGAGTTGAAAATACAATGGATAATATATAAATACAGGGTTACGAGCCAGAACTGTTCATCCCGTGAAATGGGGGAGTACCAAGTTATCAACCATTCACAAAAGCTATGTCCACCCATTAACAAATTAGCTGCTAATATTTGAAGGTTGTTCCCTTTAGTGGCCCATGCTTGCTATATTTAAACCATGTTTAGGTAATTATATTAGCCATTATTGAAATTTTTCCTTTTACAAAAAATGGTGGACATCATGTTATTGTATCACTATAATATATTAAAAGCTGTGAAAAACTGTGAATCTATGTTTAAGTAATACAATATTAAATGTGAGTTACATTTAAATATTTAATAGAAAATTATAAATTAATTTACAAATTGAATTAAAAAATTAGATTGGATAATAAAGGAGCATTGAAAAGTTATTTCTTCATTTAATTATATACAATTACAATATAAAAATAGAAAAAGAAAAAAAGCTTAAAAAAAATTAAAAAGCTAAAAAAAATCATTACACTATGTTAATAATAAAAAGTTAATTAAATGATATGAAAACTAAAATAATTATAAATAATAAAAAGAATATAATAATATTTTTTAATTAAAAAGTAATTAATAAATATTTTAAAAATCATTGTGTATAAATAGATAATACCATATTATCATATTAAAATGATTAATTATTACACTAAAATAAAAATATATTTAGTTGTATTATTGAAAAGAAGAATATATAACCAGAAAAAGTATTAGGTACAAGTGACTAGAAAACATCATGTTTCAAAATGAATTGTGAATAATTATCTACAAAGTACTTGTGAATGTATTGTATATGGTAATTTAAAAAAATGTACCATTTCAAAGTTTATAAAACATATTCACAAAAAACTTCTAATATTATCAACATAACTATAGACAAATGAAAAAAATAGTCCAATCATAAATAGAGATTTACTAGCTCCTAGCTACTAATTTTGAACCCTTATGAGCACTAAGCAATAAGAATATATTATCTTAGCAAAAATGTACTGCTTAGTCAAGCCAAACAACACTATTTTGCATAAACTTAATTTGTACCATAATCCACCACCACTCCCTCACTCTCTCCAAGTTTTTAAGTAAACCCATTGTCACTAATTGTCCTCACCTTGTGATTAGGTCTATGAATGAGTTAATCACTAGCATTTGAGAGGCTTACCAATTATAATTGGGTGAATACCCCAGATACAATTGAAAGAGGAGAGCTATAAAGATTGTGAACTATGAGGAGCTATCATTTTTTTCTTATGTTTAAAATTTTATAAATGAGCACAACTATTTTTTCTTTGTCATTACCATATTAAATTCAAGTGCATAAAATAGTAACAAAATGACATATTGTATTTTCAATATATTTAATCATTTTACATTAAAACTAATGTAGAAAATTAGCAAGCTATGTTATCCCATATCTATAATATTTATAATGATGTTCAAAATCACCATATAATACCTTAATGATACCATAAATACAACTTAATGATTCACAAAATTATCAAAAACTTCTATGGTACTTGTTAGCCCCTGAGGTGCTGTGCTGCTATTTTTAGCAGAAATGTCCCATGTTTTAGCTTCGACGGCCACATCTCCTCTTGCTTCGCTTTGGCCATAAGCCGTGTTAGCCCTGAAGTGCTGATCCAAATGGATCCAAGAACTCTCTAAGTCTTTAAAAATCGTTTAAGAGATCAAAATAATCACAAGAGAAATCCTCCAGAATGGCGGAGAAACACTATCGGGAGGCCAAAAACACATAAAAACATTGAAAAACAGAGCAGCAGAGGCTTGAACAATGAATGCACAGTAGTCGTCAGATCTGGCCGATCAACGGTCCAGATCTGATCGGCAAATCGCAATCGGCACAGGCAGACAGCGGATATCGGTGACCCGGGGGCTATCGCGATATGCGATTGCGACTAATCGCATCGGAGTTTCATAGAGGAGCGGGGCCTATACCCATACTTGTATGCGATGCGATAAGACCCGGACCCGAAAGGGTTCGTGAAGGGAAATATATAATATTTAAAGTCCGGAGGGAGGCAATTTTCACGATTTTTAACGTATTTTTAAAATACAAAGGAGCAAGGCCGAAGTGACTTGCCATAGTGATGAGGACGGGCTCGATAGAAGAATAGACCGTATTTAAGGACTGTTGAAGTCCGGAATAAACAGATTTTTGGTGGAATTTCCCAGTGTTGCAGCATTTCTCTGTGTTAACAGAAAGAGGCCAATTAAAGGATTTCAAAGGCCCGATGCACTCATCCAGACAGAGGCCAGGAGATAGATGGCCGGAAGGGGAAAAAGCCACAACAGGGTGCAGCCAAACCAACAAAAGTGATCATGGAGCAACGCTGGCATGAGTGAGCTCCCTGACAACGCAACAAGATTACCAGAATTTGGTTACTAAGTTGTTAGAAAAAGATACCTCTGGCTCATATCTGTTAAATCATGGCATCAAGTAGTTAGAAGCCAGAGGGGATAGATTAAGACACCTCGAGCCTCAGAGAGTCCGAGGGCATTGTAAAAAGCCTATAAATGGCTAAAAGTTAGAAGTATCATAGGTTCAACTTTTGGAGACTGTGGAGACTCTGCTCCTCTCAGTGTCTCATCTTCATTCTAGCAATATAAGCTTCTTTTGCTGTTACATGTTCAATTCCCATTTTCTCCTTTGTTCTAAGTTTGCACTTGAATAGGTTATTCATGTTTTTCTTCTGTGTCTAATGCCAGATAACTGTCATCTTATCTCTGCGTTGATAAATTAGATTTGCGAGCTTCATTTACTTTTTGTGGCTAGCAATTCATATGTGTTTATGTATGCATGTGCTGGTACAGTCTCTATTCTCCATCTATCCATTGAATCTATAAACTATTGAGCGTTAATGGTCTAAAGCCTTGTAAAGCTGAGGGTGTTCATGCATGTCTTGAGTGAAAGCAAAGTTGAAACAATCATATGACTTGATCCAAACCATCATCCATTCCAATAGTTCCGAGAACGATATTGAAGATTTATATGTTACCAAGCATCTCCGAGCTACAACCTAGGAGAGCTTCCTGGAGTGCTAACAATACCTATTTTGTTACTACAACAACTACCGAGACTACCCTTTACAGGTCATAGAATTACAAAATGAGATTCAAAATATATAATGTTTCCATTTATCTAAGAAATCGTAAGTCATGAACTCACTAGTTGTTGATTACTCAAACCATTGTCCTAACTTATCCATAGATATATTGATCTTACATGATTACACTCATTATAATTTCCCCATCAAATTGAAACAATTACCTAATATATGCATGTGCCTTAACATTCAAATGCATTTTTGTACCATATAACATATATTTTCCAATTGAGACTTATCCACTGTGGAAAAAAATGATCTTCTTATTGGGACTAAATTTCCTCAAGCTCCACCAAATCCACACAACAAATTAACCTTACATGTGGACATTCTTATTATGTTCCTTCATTGTTTATTAAGTGGGATTAAGAAAATTTCTATTAAGTGGGAATTAATATAATGTCCCTTCCTTACTCCTAAGTGAATCTTAAGTGGGGATGCAACTGTATAATATTGAATTTGGTCTTATTACCATTAATAATAATAATAATAATGTATACATGAGATATGACAAAAAAGTCACAAAATCTTCTTGTATTGCAATATATATTGGGGATAAGTTAGTGGAATTTTTTCCTAAGTAGAATGTCTAAAGACTTCGACATTTTGAACTTCGAAGAAAAAGTTCATCATCAAGAGATAAACATATTCTTTCCAACAATAAATATGTTTTTCATTGCAAAAATCATGTACAAGCAAGGTTGGCTCTCATTCTTCTTCAATTTTCATTAAAGGGTCAAAGTATAAAGAGAGTTGAAAACATTAAAATTAATTCTATCTTAGATTATTAGTTTTGTGGTGTCCTTGATTTTTAACACATACACTTTATTTATGTGCTTTTCAATTTTCATTGTCACTATTATGTGTACCTTGTTATTATTATCAATAGAAGCAATTATGTCTAATTTATGAAAACAAATATGGTGTTTTCTCATGTCCAAGTTCCCAACTAAAGTAGGGTTATTTGTATGATTCTACATAATCATTGTTTTTTGTTTTCATTTATCCAAATACTGACTAACCTACTTGTCTCCTCAATATATTCTCTTTTCATAAGCACAAGGGATTACATACACATTATGTAGATATATAAACAAGTATATATACCAACATATTATCAACACACACACACAGACACACCTAGAATCAAAATCGACTGAGTTCAAAACACTTTTAGAAAAGAAAAGAGGCCACAAATCCAAGTGGATATGAGTTGTGGTGACTGTGCACAAGTTCTAATGAACCAAATCTAAGTTTTATCCAAGCTCTAGGCCCAAAATTTTGCAGAAAAACCCAAAATACAAGGGCTAATTTCTCTAGAAAATCCAAAACAGGGCTTCAACACTCTGGCTATGACAAGTTTGAGCATTTAAATGCTCTAAGAATCTTGCTTTAGAGCATAGGAAAAAGTTATAACACTTTCAACACTGTAGAAGAGTGTTGATCAGGGTTTTGAGCCAAAATATCAAGTTTTAAGAAAAAAATTAGATCTAACTCTTACATAATCCCTAAACACAACCCAAAAATAGAAAAAGCAAAAGTGAAAAATAATTAAGTGATCAAAGAGTAAAACAAATATAATAAATAACTAAATCTTAACAAATTCACTCTCCAATGGAGTTTCCATATTTGTTTTCCTGGATTTTTCCCCTATTGCTTGAGAATCTATCTCACAAGCATGCCCATTAGCCTATGATAGATACTAGTAGCTATCAAATTACTAACCCCTATTGATTCATGCACATGAACTTGCAAAATAAAGAAGGAAAATATCATAGATGATATTACTAATGATATTTTTATAAGGTATCAGAAAAGAAGACATGAAAATACCCAATGAAGGAATTGGCCATATTCCAAATAATTTGGACAAGATGCTAGAACAAAGTAATTCCATCCACTTATCCAAGCCACTTTTGTGGGATTTTTGGGGGTTTTTAGATGAAGAAAAGAGATTTTAGATGACAAAACTAAAAAAAAGTATTTACTCAACATTTTATCTACTCATCAAGCTAGATAACTTTTATTTAATTAAGTTTTTCTAGAACTACTCAGTTTGTGATATAGCCAATTTGGTTAAAAATTACATGTCTAAAAAACGTGCGAAGATGTAATTTCCAAATTGTTGTGGATTTTGACTGGAACATTAGATCATAAATATGAGAGTTGTTGTGAGTGAAACATCATCATTATTATCAATGTTTCCTACAATTTTTTTCTATATATTTTTAGATTCTCCTCTACAATCGATAGAAGTTGACCTCAATATAATTGTATAAGGGATACACCTATAGAAAAGGGGTAAATTGGAAAAATTCAGAAGACTATAATTCTCTGCTTATAACTAAGAGTTGAGAAAGAGAATACTGATTGGGAATATTGAGGAGTATAATTTATTTATCTACCTGGAATTTTCACTTTAGAAACAAAAAATGTTGAGAAATCAAAAGAAGACAACTAGTGGCTTTAAAGAGTAGAAAAATTATGTATAGTTTCTAGAATTGTTGAATTGTTTTTATATAATAGAATTTTGTTGACTAGACATATTGCAAAATTATGGATAATAACATCTTATAGTAAGTTTGGAATGTCAACACACACACACACACACACACACACACACACACATATAGATATGTATGTATGTATGTATGTATATGTATGCATGTAATTGTCAACATAATATGTTAGTATATATCCTAGGATGTATACATGTATATATTATGTCAGTATATATACAAGAATATTATGTTGATATAATGTTTATACTAGTAATAGTATTTTATATATCAACACACACACACACACACATTAGGCTTCATTCTCAGCTTCAAATGATCTTTAGATAGTTCCTCACTACCTTATTTTATCGAGCAACCAAACTTTTGAAACAATGAAGATTTTCTTTATTCTAGACATTACTCTAAATGAAAGAGTAGTATGTGGGTTTGTGCATCATAGGGTCTATCTCAATATCTATCCAATGTACTATCATTAAATGGCCCATTATTTAACATAGCTTCATATCCGTCTATGGTTAGGGTTAGTAGTTTCACATGTGTCAATTCTTAATCAATATTATGGTTTTGGATTCTCTAGAATATTCTTGGAAGTCTAACACAAAACTACCACTGTGTGTGATAAATAGGTTGCTCAATGCCATGATGGCTAATAAGATAGGTCAATTGTAGGGGGAATAACTTCTAATAAAATAAGTCAACTTATAGGGGGCATAAATTCTACATATGAACTTTGATTGAGGTGATTTCCTTAGTGTTGGAATTATTTTAGTATGTAGAACAACTTTGAGGAGTTGAGACCTATTGTTGGAAATTTTTTATTACAAAAGGTGTCATTATATGCCTAAAATTAGCCTCAAAAGTTTTTAATCATAAATTATCAAACTAGGACCCACCCTTAAAATGAGGTTTGCAAACCAATTCCTCCAATTTTTCCACTTAGAGATTACAAAGTTAGATGAAAATTTATATTATCAATAACAACTGTAACCACTCCCCTCTTTGGCATACCTTCATAGTTGGTTGTAACTACTAGCATCCATTTAATAGCCAATGTTTACGACATTTCCATTAAAAATTCAAAGCTCCATTCTACATTCTTGATATATAATAAAGCAAACTTTGAACCTAATTACTTTCATAATTGCCTAATTTAATGTGTGAGTCTTCACTTCTTGCAATAATAATAGCTTGGGAATTAAGTGATGGAGAGTCATTATATGTTGGGATGAAACTAATATGGCTCGTATCCTCATACCCTCTCCTCTATTTCCTATGTACATGCACATACTTTCCTTTCCAATTGTCTACTATCTTCCCATGCATCCATAACACCTCATACTTGATTTTCTAAATTTTAAAAGGATATAAATTTTACAATTTTCATTAACAAAAACTAATAAAGAAATGGAACATATTCTTAAAAAAAAATAACACATACACACACAGACATAAGAAACAGGTAAAGATTTGTATTAAAAATTAATATGGTTACAAGGACAACACCTTTACATCTTCCAATCTTCCTTGCAGGTTTGAGATTGAGCACGAAGACTCAATCCAAACCCTCAAGTGAGAACCCCATGCTACACAAATTTCAGCCCCTTTCGAGTTAAAATTTTTCCAAAAAACTCCCAGTATCCAAATACAATTACATTCCATTTTTCATTACTTTTGGTGTGATTTTTACTGACTTCTTGTTTTCCTTGGTGAAATACTTTTTCCCTTCTTCCCAACTTGAATCCAACCCATGTTTTCTGCTAATTTCTATTGGTCACTCTTTGATGGATGAGTGTTGCTATTTTTGAATTCTTCCTCATTTTCCTAATCTTCCCAAGAAGTTACTTTTCCAACTTTATTCCTTGTGGTTTCAGGAGACGATCCTTTTTTTCAAGAGGGTTTGTTGTTTTTCCACTGTGATTGAGTCTGAAGGGTCCTCATTGGCTTGCATTTTTTCCTGACTACTTTATGTTGTCTCCAATGCATTTTCTTTGACAATGTCTTCTTACTATTTATATTCTACTCCTTTATTATCCTGGGGCTCTTCTTCTTTGTAAACCAAATAGTGTTCGCTCTAAGATCTTTGCCACCATTTGAGCCTCTGGTTATTTTTCTAGGTTTTGTTTTTCTACAAACGCTTGGGGAAATTTTTTATTACATGCCCAATTTCATAACACACTCTACACCGAAATGACACATTTTCATAATTGATCTTTTGAACCTAGACATCGTTTGGAGCCCTTAGATTAATATCAACAGGAAAACCCTTATTGAAGTCCATCTCCACACATATTCGAGCATAAGTAGTCTTAAAATAATTTTTATTTTTGGGTTGCGGCAATAAAACTTTCTTAATGCATTCCCAATAGAGGATAATGATGGTAGATTCCAAAGATGTAGGGGAAGGTTCAAAATCCTTACCCAAGCTGGAGCCGTGGAGATTAATGGCATAACCAGATCAAAGGTGGGAGACCAGAGATGCATGAAGAGACCAACACTACTCCAAAACCATGACCCAGATTCATAAAAAACCTTCTTGTCCTCAGTATTGTCAAAAGAAACAATAGAAAAACCCCATGCCATAGGGTACATATTCATATCATCCATCAAGAAAGGTTTCCATGACTCAGAGATCCATTTGTGAATATTAGTAAACCACAACCAAAACCCATTAAACCTATAGAACTGACCTTGTTCCAAAAATTAGTTTTCACAACTAAAGTATTCCTCCTCTATTAAAACATTAAGGGAAGTAGCTTCTTGAACTACCAAAAGAAGAGATCCAGAGTTTAGAATGACACTATACAAAACTGAAGAAGAGCTTTCTTGACCGACAACCATTCTTTCAAAAGAAACCATCTTCTTCATTGGATCACTAAGATTCACCATTTTTCTAGATGCAATATAGATCTGCAAAGAGATCCACATGATCTGGGCATAGATTGGCCAGCTAGGGAAAAACCCTACCATTCTCTCTTTAACGAGGGGTGGATAACTAATTTTATGTATATTTTAAAGACCTATAAATTTTACAATTTCATTGTCATAAACTAATAAAAGATGTAACACTACTTTTATAATATTACCATATACATTTTAATTTTTCTTTAAAGATGTAAGAGTGGTGAGAGTGGTATCTCAAATAATCAAGTCAATCATATCAAGCCTTGCACTTAATGAGGGAGAGGCTTACTTCTATGAGGAGGATAGGATAAGGTGTACACTTTCTTTCTTCTTCTTCTTTTATCTAGAGGAGTTGGCAACTGGGTTAGTCTCGTACTCACGTGACATGGGGTCGATTCCAACCACTAACACTATAACCTCTATGTGAGCCACACTTCCCCCAGCATGTTGGTGTTAGTCAAGGTTTTCATTGACGTTAATATGTCATTGTTTGTGATGGAAAATTATTGTGATCCGTGATGTTTCCCATTAATCATAGTGATGAAAGTTCTAATGAAGATGCCATAACCTCATGTATATTATGATATCCTTGATGAAGGACTTGATGACATAGTTGGAGATCATATGATGAGATGGAGGACCATATGGATTGAATATAACATAAGAATTGAATATATATATATATATATATATATATATATATAAATATAATAGAAGCAATGGGCCCAAGGAGTAGTCCAAAGGGACTTGAGGAGGAAATCCATCAGAAGCCATCGAAAATCCATTATAAGCCATCGAAAGCCAAAGGAAATCCATCAAAGCCATCAGAAATCCATTGGAAGCCATCAAAAATCCATCAGAAGCCATCGTGAGCCAAAAGAAATCCAACAACAGTCAAGAGCAGGAGCGACAAACCAAGGAGGAGCAGATCCAAGAGAATCAGTTCAAAGAGAAGCCATCAAAAGTCAAGAACAGGAGTAACAAGCCAAGGAAAAGCAGATCCAAAGAGAAGACCACATATTCCCAAGAGAAAGAGACAAAGGGTAGAAATAATGATATTAGAGGAGATAAGAGAAACGACATCGGTGAAATATCAAGAACCAAATAAGAGAAATCATATCGAAGTTTTGTTAAGTGTCTCCACCCAAAAAACTTTGATCTCTGATATGAGATTTTCTCCAATCTCGGATATGAGGACCCAATGTGATCTAATAACAAATTTAATTGTTCAATCGCATCTGCCCTTTATCGAAGCTTTTGGAATGGGACCTTTGATAAGATCCCCTAATGAGGCCTAATCTGTGATTGTGATATGTTGCAGACCTGATTGGTTTATCAAAATGGTTTTATTGAAATATTGCCTCCGTTGCATCGAAGGTCAGAGCAAGTAAGAGCGATGTGTGATATCACAATATCGACATTGTTGACATATCAGAAATTTGGCATGTTCACAACTTAAAAAATCTTTGATATTCATGCAACAGTGAAGTGATGATGTGGCATGTGGGACCTCCCGACATCTATGATAATATGGTTTATGTTCAATGAAACTATGTTATATTTGGTCAATTATTAACAGAGACCCCTTCAATATATTTTTTATGTTCCACCTCATGCACAAGTCGACCTCTCCTTCGATGAACGTATCCTTTTGTTTATTGGAAAAAATCATATAAATTCACGTCAAATACCTCATTTTCATGATCAATCTCTAACATCCGATATAGAGAGTAAGATACAGTTCACAACTCATGAACTTGAAAGAACGGAGGAAAGGAAACTTAAGGCAGAGAAGGAGAAGTGAATTTTTATTGGGTTAAAATTGATGAAACAAAATCTCTCGGACCTGTGATGAATTAATCTGTAGACGAAGTGCAGACCTTGACCTTAAGGACAATCCTATGGAGGGTTGCTTAGTAGCTCGGTTCAGTTCTATATCTCAGTGTCAGATTTGTGAAAATATTAATTCTCGGATCTGTATGACCTTGGACCAACAAAGTAAGGTTACATTTGTCATCATTTGAAGGGAGTTGAAGATGACACCAACATTGAAGTGTTTTGTGAGTTTTCCTTGGAAGTAGGCATATTGCAAACTCCTAAAGCAGTCACCCCGACATTGTGAACAAAGGCTCGAAACAGAGGTATACACCTCAGAATATATATTGAAGGCTCGAACTAAGTGGAACAAACATCTGTCGAAGGCTCGGAGCTACAACAAGTTTGTGAAGGTCCAGATATTTTGTATCTTGATAGACTTGCAATCTCAAACTTTTAATTGCGTCTTCAGAGATTGTCGATACATTTCAGAGTTGTGAAGGCAAGCTACATTCTTAGACCTGTGGACAATGATTCTTTTGTGTCTCAATTCATTACGTAATGCGATTTGAAAATACTTGAAGTGGAAAAATCCTGTTGTTGGAGAGAGACCTTGAAGACTATGTACATGATGTTGTGTTGAAGCCCTCATGGAGTAACCTTGGAGATTATGTTTGGGTACCATGAAGAGTTGTGGAGACACCTTCATGTGAAGACAAGGTTGTCACTGATGAAGTGATTTGGAGGAGGCTTTGCTGAAGATAGACAGGGCTCGTTGTAGAAAATATTGGGAGCCATAGAGAATCATCAAACTTATCTTGACAAATTGCAGTTGAGGGTTGGAGTCATAGAGGTTGGAGCCTCATAGAAACAAGGTTGGTGCCTTGGAAGATAGGGTTGGAGCCCTAGAGGATAGGAGTCCTCAAGAGACCAGGTTGGAGCCTGTGCCAAAGATAGGGTTGGAACCCTAGAGGATAAGAGTCGTTAAGAGACCAGGTTGGAGCCTGTACCAGAGAAAGGGTTGGAGCCCTAGAGGTTGGTACCTCAAATTTGATAAGGTTGGAGCCTTGGAAAGTCCAAGTCAGTGCCTGGAAAAATATAGGTTGGAGCACGGGAGATTAAATATTGGTGTCTTCATCTTAGGTTGGAGCCCTACTCATTACTGTATTGTATTTATTGTAAAGAGGATTGGAGTCCTCGTCATTGATTAATAAAATTCTTATTCTATCATTGTTCATTTTGTGCTCTAATTATAAGTGATCTTAAATGGTAAAAATAACAATTGAAAAGAAATACTGATTCACCCCCCTCTTAGTATTTCCAATAGTTGGCCACAGGTAAACTTGGGGGATTTGAACCTAGAACCTCTTGTAACATAATACTTCACTTTCACAACCATTGTTAATTGAGTTTTCTTCAGGGACCTGATAGGGTGTGCACTTTTAATATTAAGATTATAAGTTATAAAATTCATTTGGATTTGATCTATCCTTCTTCAATATTATCTAGAGATACTTCATCTCCAAACTTCACATCTATATAAGATAAAAAGAGTGATGAGAGTATTAAATAGGATTTTTTTTTAAATTATCCCAAAATTGAAGGTCTACTAATTACACTTGCCTGCAATTTTTTATGATCCTATGGTTGAATTGCATTTAACAGAAGATCCATTACATCAACTTGAGTAGGTATAGTAGGAAATGTGGTTCTTGAATTGACATGGATAAGGAGCATGTGAGGAAACGAAATTGGAGAAAAATTTGAAGAGTTAAATACTTGGCAGGACACCAAAGCCAAAAGAGCAATAGGGTTGAGAGTTACAATAGTTTGAGCCAATGTTGGAGATGACTAATTGGGGAACCAAATGGCTTATGAGTAGTTTTCACTAGTGTTCTAAGTTTAATCCATGAGCATTTTAGTGGTGACCAACTTGTCTAGAAGTTGTAACTTTGTTGAACTACTATTATTATTTTGAGTGGGTTTTATCATCCTTGGGTTCCAAGTATAAAATGGTTTTGTTCTATTATGATTTAGTTAACTTTTTCTCTTGTTATGTGTATGTTCTATAACCCATAGATTTGAAATGTAAATTAGGTTTACAAATATTATAAATGTAATAAATTAAATTAAAGAGACAAGATGAGATATGTGAGATATACCCTTGTCTTATAATAATCAGGGACGTGTTGGCAACATTGATCCATTTTGAGGAACCTCTTTGGGTTTAGCTTTTGCCATTCACACAATATTGCATGAGGACTTGCAAAGTCTCAAGTGTGAGGGAGAGATTGGACCTTCATTTTGAAGCCTTTACTACTCTGAGCAATGGGAGTTTTTCCCTTTATACTCACTCTCATAGCCTATTATCATTCCCCTCATTCCCCTTTTGTCACAATCGCTTGCATTGTGGTCATCACATGCATTGTGGCCAACATTGTTTTTTAATTTAGAAAATATTTAATTTTTGTTTTCAAAGGGACATCTATCAACTAGATACACATCTTCCTCATATTGGAATATAGAATGTGCATCTCCCTGCAATAATATCTTTTTTCACTTTTAGTTACTTTATATTTTTAAAGTTGATATAAAATTATGTTATTTCACATTAACAGGGAAATATTTTATTTACGGCTCAAAGTGAGAATGAAATATTTATACTACCTCTTGTGAGTTGTGGTGTGAACAATAGAACACAATGAGAGTGACATTATTGATATTTATAATGTTTTTAATTAAAACTAGCCAAATAAACATATCAATTTTATTTTATTTTAAAAGGAACATGTGTCAACTTGATGATGAGAATGAAAAGAATTACACATCTCCTTCATAATAAATTATAGAATGCATGAGAATGAAAATAATTACACATCTCCTTCATAATAAGTTATAGAATGCATCTTTAAATAAAACAATAATTTTTAAAACAATAAAGAAAAAAATAAAATTTTATGAAAAAATAATATTACTTTTTTAAATTAATAATTTTTATAAATTTTTAAAATACAAATATTATTTAAATAAAATTTCTAAAATAATTATTAACCACAATTACAATATTAATAATAACTAATCTATAAATAATACTTATATTTATATCTTTATTGGTAAACCTAACTTTTTTGCTGAATTAATACTAATTCTTCTTTAAATTTTAAATAAAATTTATATCATTAAAAATAAATAGAAAATCCTAATTGGTTTACCGTGAGTGAAATTGTGAAACCCTGAATTAAGTGAAAACATTTACATTAAAGTAAAGCTTGCTACCAACAATGAGTAACGTTGGATGTGGCCATCTGGTTTTAAAAAAACATATATCCCTCACTTTTCACTCTACCACTAGTAACAAATGTGATAAGAAATATAATTTGTATAAAACTTTTGATAACGACATCGATGGCCTTGCATAATTCCGGTCTTTACATAAAATTACAGTGCGTTGGTCGTGCAGGAGCGCTGTAGCAGGTACCTTGAATTGAATTATATGCCTCGAGTTTTTTGTTGGACAGGGCGAGGACAGTGACAAATGTCAGAGCTATTAAACCTAGACATGATGGGTTTCGGTAAGCAAAGTTTTCCAACGATGAATCATGGGAGACTTTATTGAAGTTTTAGCGGATTAGTGGCAGAGGAGATCTGGGGACTGATAAATCCTGAAAATAGAAAGGAATATCACGCCACCCCTCTGCTCGGTGGTAGAAAAATTGGATGCTTGAAGGGAGGGTAACGTAGATAATTGTTATGCCTCTGGCCGCCAACATTCTTGAAAGGTGAAGGAATGCATTGAAATGACGGCGGCATAAGAAAAGACAACAATACCACATGCAATATTATTGTTGTTGCCGCCTTCCATGGCTTCTGAGTTGAATTCTAATTTCTTTCATGGCAGCCTTTGGTTATACTTGGTTTTATAATGATATATTTTTTCAAATTTAATTTCGGTGTAAGAGATTTATTAAACTTGTAACTCAGCGAAAAGATAAAGAGAAAAAATAAAAAAACCGATAGGTATTTGAGGCTGTATAAATACATGTTTATAGAATTGCCTCCTCCATCTTGATTTAACTGAGATACATTAGTCCATTAAAGTAAAATATATAACTGAGATACACATTAGACTAGGCATTAAAGTATTTTGCATCTAAGAGATCAGTCTGGTCACTGTGAGGAATGGGAAATGTGGAAGTGTGAATTTGATTATCATAAGAGTAGGTGTCGATGGCCATGGAGATGCTCTTCATGCAGTGGAAAAGGTATTCTTGCCTTTTTTTTCAAAATTACTGCAATATTTAAAGATTGTATTCTTTAATATTTGGTTATTTTTCCAGATGCAACGTAAGTAGGACAACAATTTAAATTGAAAGTTGTTCATTGGTGTAATTTTATTCTTATTTTTCTAATTTCAGAGTCAGCTCAAGAAATTTTAAGTTTTGCATTTTATGCATTCACACTAAGTTTTTCATAGCAGTGGATCTTTATCTGAATGTGCTTAAAACTTTCTTCAACTTGTTAGCTCATAATGATTAATAAATGCACGAGTAGTCTAATATTTTAGCTAATGACTATCAGTGATTGTGGACATACTTCATTGGGTGATGTTTGCAGCTGTTCTTTTAATTGTTTAGATGATAAAATTGTTTGAAGTTGCGCAGAGTCTGGAGGATGGAGTGCTCCGAGTCTCAGGTTTGATAGCCTTTGCTTAGCCCCGGAGGACACGCGTTGCAAAATCGATAGCATAGGGAATTAAAATTCGGTGATACCGACTGGAAATTATCAATAATGGCATGGTGAAACTAGTGATTTTTTCAGATTTGTTGGTTTGACTCAATATTGAGGTATTCCCCATACCTCAATGCCTCTTCCACAAATAGCAAGGAGTTAAAGAATTTTGTTATGGAGAAGTTTCGTAAAACGGTATGGAGAAAAGAGTTGGGTAGAAAGAAGAAGTACTACGTTTAGGAACTCAACCATACGTGTGATCTACAACAAAAAGAGTTCATTGGACCTAGCATTCCATGGAGGGAAAAGGTTCCTATTGCTTAATTAAGGATCAACTCGTATAAACTTCGGTGTGAAACATGACGGTGGAAAAGGCCTAAAGAAGCTTGGAAAGAACGAGTATGTACATTTTGCACATCTGGGGAAGTGGAATCGGAAAAACATTTCATTTTGGAATGTGATACATTCAAATACATCAGAAAAAGTTATGGGAATATGTTAGCATCGGTTTCTTGGCATTGTCTTTTCAGCGAGGGTATTGTTGGAAGGTTGGGCCATCTCATCATTAATTTGAATAAGAAAAAGATAATTGAAAAAGACGAAAAATACAGAACTAATGGCCTCATAGACTATTTTTAGTCTCGTGGACCTTAAAATATCATTTCATTTCATTTCATTTTAGATTTGATTTCCAGAAGCGCTTTTTTGGAATACATGGTCCTATTAGTGAGTTCAATTCTCAGATACCACATCCAGAGTATAGACTGTTGTAAGAGCCAATGATTAATTTGGTATCACAAACATCACATTGCATATAAAAAATAGATTAACTCCCCTCACAAATAGGGTGGTATTGATCCAGGTGGATATTGGTGGCCACCCGCCTATTCCACCTAGACCCCCTAGTCAATTTCATCTATTTCCCTGTTCATTTCAGAATTTACTATTTTTAGCAATTTTTCGGGTCTTGAACTTCCGGAGCAGTTTTGACCCTCTAAACGACATTTTTTTGGGATTCGCGTTAGGACCGTAATTGTTGGTAGGGGCATATGGCGAAACCTATAGTACTTACAGAGACCTTTCCAACAAGGTATTGTATGCACCAAATGGAGATAATATGACCAAGTTACGACCTCGAGAAGTTGGCTGCCCAACTAACCCCAACGGGGCCCACAAACTCTTGGTGTTACATCTCTTGGGGTTAGAGTTTTAGTTGTTTAGGGTTTTCTCATGTTTTTCAATAATAAATAGGCCCTTGAGCCTCATTATAATATAGTTGAAAGGCATGTAGCCACCACATGTCTTCTCAGAGATAGGCTACCATCGCTCAAGCTATCTTATTTCCATTATGTTTATAAGCATAGTTCAATAATTTTCTATTAATGAAATGAAGCTTTTTTCTGCTACATCTCTGTGTTTATGACTATATATGTAGTTGTTGCATTCTTGTTTAAGTTCAGATCAATGATATTAGAGGGGTATGCTCTTTCTCTGTTTTTCTTTGCATGTGCCCAACGAGGTTAGGGTATATGGAGTTAGGGCTTGATTTGGTTGAACCATTGCAAAATCAACCTCGCAAAACCCGACAACCTCCCATGGAGGAATAAAAAAAGACGAGGGGGCAGGAGATCCTTTCAAAATGTTGCTCGAGGAATCCCTCGAGCGATAGAGCGAAGCGATGATGGATAACGTTGCCCAGATCCTTCGATGACTACTCGCAGGCGATGCATCTTCATCCAACAGCCACTCTGGAGATGTCACTCCTTTTAAGGTACAAGTTAACTTCGATATTCCCATATTTGAAGGCCTGATAGATGCAGACGCCATAGATAAATGGTTAAATCTATTGGAAGGATATTTTTCAGTTCATGACTTTTCCAATCGGGAAAATATTACTTTTGCACTTCTCAAAGCCACCCCACATGTCAAGGACTGGTGGGAAACCTATTGTGAACAAAAGGATGAGAGTGAACCCTCGTTGTTTTCAGCCGCACCCACTTGGAATTATTTCCGAGATGCCATCAAGGAACAATATTACCCTATCAGGAGCTATGAAGACAAATACATAAAGTGGACCATGCTACGATAGGGAAGGGACCAAGATGTGCCAAAGTTCACAAATATTTTCCATACCCTTCGCATGAAGCTGGGTATCAAGGATACTGAGTGACATTTGGTGCTCAAGTACTGTGACTATCTACACAAATACATCCAGGATGAGATGGAGTTCTTGAATATTTCCTCACTCGACACGGTGTATCGGTACACTGTCAAGATTGAGTAGAAGTTTAAATAGAAGAAGCGAGACTTTGGATATGTGAATCCAAAGCAAGGAAAAGGCACCCCCAAAACACAAAACAAAGGACCAAGCCAAGGCGGGGCTACCCAGGACAGACCACCAAAGCCACAAGAAAATAACAACACCACGAAGATGAAGAAGGACACGAGAAAATGGTGTGAGTTCCATAAGAGATCCACTTACAATAAAAGTTAGTGTCGGGCCAAGAAGTCACTAGTGGCCGCTGAAGGCTTCCGAATCAGAACGCAGGTTTCGACTTTGAATCAAAACTCGATAAGGGAACTGACAAAGGGAAGAAGACCATTGATGCAGAGCCCAGTGCCACCATGGACACCACCAAGATCCAGAAGATTGAGCTTGAAGATCCAGAGGAGGGGGGGCACCTCTTCAACTCATAGATGTGGGTGAAGGGTTCTCCGCTACAGTTCATTGTCAATAGAGGGAGCTAAAAGAACCTCATTTCAACAGAGGTTGTGAAGCGGCTAGGCCTAAAGACTACAACACATCCACAACCGTACACCATTGATTAGCTTCACCAAGGATGAGATCTTCGCATAAGCTATTAGTGCCACCTTCCCTACAACATCAAGCCCTTCATGAATGAGGTATTGTGTGACGTTTCTCCTCTTGAAGTTTGTGATGTATTGTAAGGATAACCATACTTGTGGAAGCGACATGCTGTATATGAGTCTAGACCTCGCTCTATGATTATTACTTTGGCTAATAAGTTGTACAGGATACCAGAGGTAGCCTCGCCTACCGTAATCTCTTTGATCATTGCAAAGCAATGCAATAAGATAATTTCCTAGACCAGGAATTTTTTTCCTTATGATTTTCCCTTAGGGAAAGAAGAAGGTTGTGGCCACGAATTCCATGCAGGGCTTCTCTGCACATCAGCAACAGATGGACAAGGTCATGGAGGAGTACATGGATATTTTCACCTCACCCACAGGGGTACCTCTGCATTGTCAGGTTAAGCATTCCATCAATCTGACCCCAGGCGTGATGCTGCCTAATGGACTGATCTATCGACACTCTGTTCTGGAGAACGATGGGATCAAGAGGCAGATTCAGTAACAATTACAGAAAGGGCACATCAGGCCAAGATCATCATCTTGTGGGAGCCCGATTGTATTGGTACAAAAGAAGGATGGGACTTGGAGGCTATGTATTGACTATCGAGCGTTGAATAAGATCACTGTCCAGAATATGTACCCAATCCTGCAGTTTGATGACCTTCTGGACCAGCTCAAGGGGCCAAATATTTCAGCAAGATTGACTTGAAGTCAGGTTATCACCAGGGGCCTATCGAACCCTTCGATGTGTGGAAGATTGCCTTCAAAAACAAGGAGGGCCTTTTCGAATGGTTGGTCATGCTGTTCGAATTGACGAATGCCCCTGCAAACTTCATGAGATTGATGGACAATAGCTTGCGACCCTTCACCAATGCATTTGTGGTGGTGTATTTAGATGACATCTTGATCTTTAGCCAGAGTTGGGAAGAGCACCTCCACCATATTCGACAGGTCCTTCAAACCTTGCGACAACACAAGCTGTGTGCTAAATTGGAGAACTGCACCTTTGGCCTGACCCAGGTTCAATATTTGGGGTACATCATTGATGAAAAGGGTGTACATGTGGACCCATCCAAGATACCGGTCATTCGGGATTGGCCACCCGCAACCACTCTAACAGAGCTCCACAACTTTTTGGGTTTTGCCATTTTCTAGTGTAGGTTCATGTTGGGGTTCTCTCATATCACTTGGCCTTCAAGTCAAGTCACCAAGGGTGGAGCGAAAGAACAGTTTTTTTGGTTGGAAACCCAACAAAAAGTGTTCTCTGAGTTGAAGAATCACCTATGTTCTACACCAGTGCTCACATTACCAGACCTGCAACAACCATTTGAGGTTGAGATAGATGCCTCCGACTATGCTATTGGTGCGGTTCTTACTTAGCATGGGCATCGAGTGGCTTACCACAGTGAGACACTTTCAGACATAGTATGAAAGTACCCCACTTATGAAAAAGAAATGTATTCCATTGTGCAGGCATGCTGTCAATGGAAGCATTACATTTTGGGGAAGGAAACGGTCATCCACACAGACCACCAACCTCTACAGTTCACACAAACACAAGGGAAGTTGTAGAACAATCGCCATCAGAAATGGTCCACCTATTTGCAATAGTTCCATTTGAACATTAAGTATAGGAAGGGAAACACCAATAATGTTGTTGATTGCCTCAGCTGACCATCAGTCATGGCGCTGATCACTGTGCTCGACTCCTATGGGCATGAGACATCATAGTGGCCATATCTTTACAAGAGCGATCCAGAATTCAGCAGCGTATACCAGACACTCCTGGAATGGAAGCAAGTTCCAAATTCTCACCTTCGGGATGCACTGTTATGCCACCTGGGAAACATCTGTGTTCCTTCAAGTGAGCATGCCAAGATGATTTGGGAGGTGCACTACAGATGGATTGCTAGATATTTCGGAGTAGAGAAAACAATGGTGGCATTGAAGAAGTATTTTTATTGGCTGAAACTTCATAAGGATGTTGGGAAGTACATTAGATCTTGCACTGCCTGTGCCATTGCCAAACCAACCATCAAGAAGCAAGGCCTGTATACTCCTAGCCAGCCTTGGGAATCTGTCTCCATGGATTACATGTCGGGCCTTCCTTCTACTAAGCATGACAATGATTGCGTTTTCGTGGTCATCGACAGATTCTCTAAGATGGCCATCATGGTGGCCTGCAAGAAGAGTATCACAATAGAGTCGAGTGCTAAGATTTTCTTTGAGTGAGTGTGGGTACACTTTGGGATCCCATAGTCCATTGTCTCATATTGGGACAACAGATTCCTCAGAGCATTTTGGTCAAGTCTCTGGTTGATGCTGGATACAAAACTTACAAAGTCCATGGCTTTCCATCCCCAAACTGATGGCCAAATAGAGGTTGTCAACAGGATGATCGTACACACTCTGTGCATGTACAACTCGAAGCATCCACACATGTGGGATGAAAGTCACCCCTATGTACAAAACAACTACAATAGATCTCTCTATAGCTCAACATGCCACAACCCCTTTCAGGTAGGGCTGGAATTTCAGCCAATATGCCCCATTAATGTGGCCATACCATTTGCAGCTACTCCGATAGATTCGGCTTACATTTAATCTGAAGCTGAAAGGGCTAACAGCTTCATTGAGCGCATTCAACACATCCGCCAATAGGTCCATGATATATTGGATAGAGCCAATGCTAAGTACAAGCAACGCCATGATCAACATCGAGTGCCGCACAAGTTCCAGGTGGGTGACAAAGTTTGGCTACATTTGCAGAAGGAGCACCTTGTTGGACCCCACCACAAGCTTCGCCCGCTCTGATATGGGCCATACACCATCACCAAGGCCGTCGGTGATAATGCCTTCAAGCTCAGAATCCCACCGTTCCTTGTTCTGCACCTAGTGTTCAATGTAGATCACCTTCAACCATACTTTCCACCATTATTGGACACATCTGACATTGCAGAACAACTCACACTAATAGAGCTCAACCCGGACTGCATGGAACATGCCACAACTGATCAGATCATGGACACACAGATCAAGAACACTCACCAATAAAGGATACAACTATATCGAGTTGTCAAAGCAGACCAACTCCTTCACCAGGGCAAGTGGTTCACCAGGGACCAGGTTCAACAGAAATTTCCTCACCTCATGGAGGTTCTACATGCAATGGGGACCATTGCTTCCTAAGGGGGGAGGAATGATCCAGGTGGATATTGGTGGCCACCCGCCTATTCCACCTAGACCCCCTAGTCAGTTTCATCTGTTTCCTTGTTCATTTCAACATTTACTATTTTTAGCAGTTTTTTCGGGTCCTGAACTTCCGGAGTAGTTTTGACCCCCTAAACGGCATTTTTTTGGGGTCTGCGGTAGGCCTGCAACCATAGGAAGGGTTTTCCAGTGAAACCTGTAGTACTTGGAGAGACCTTTCCAACAAGGTATCGTACGCGCCAAATAGAGATAATATGACCAAGTTATGACCCCGGGAAGTTGGCTGCCCAACTAACCCCAACGAGGCCCACAAACTCTTGGTGTTACATCTCCTGGGGTTAGGATTTTGGTTGTTTAGGGTTTTCTCATGTTTTCCAATAATAAATAGGCCCTTGAGCCTCATTGTAACATAGTTCAGAGGCATGTAGCCGCCACATCTCTTCTCAAAGATAAGCTACCATCGCTCAAGCTATCTTATTTCCATTATGTTTGTAAGCATAGTTCAATATTTTTCTATTAATGAAATGAAGTGTTTTTTTGTTGCATCTCTGTGTTTATGATTATATCTGTAAGTTGTTCCATTCCTATTTAAGTTCGGATCAGGATTGTCAGTGCGTTAATATGATACTCAACGAATCAAATATATATGCTAGGCAACATGTTGATGATTCCCAATGCTTATTATTATTAATAAATACTATTTATATTTTTCTTTATTTATTTTCACTTATGCACGAGTGGGGAGTTTCGCATAATGAGTTAAATTTATCTCACTATGGCGAGCTTCCCCCTTCACTGGAATCAATATTAAGGCTCTCTGGTTTAGTTAGCTGGATTTGACAGATCATCAGATGGCAGTAGTATCATAGACACCTATAGAAGGGACAACTAAGGTGGTAAAATCACTAGTAGCTTAAGACCGATACCTAGCTATTAAAGTTCTAGAGCGAGCCTGTTGATCAAGATGATGAACCAATCCTAGTTTCGAGCGCAACCCCATAACATTAGTGAAAGGCCTAGCAACTTAGCTCCACACAATGAAAAAGAAATGCATAATGAACTTAGCTCATTGTGCGAAGCTCTACACAATGAACTTAGATCCACACAATGAAAAAGAAACCCTTAACATGCAACACCCACATAATGAGCTTTGATACTTACAGAGCAAATATCAATCAATAATTTAGAATCAAACTCTTAAAAAGCTAAAAGACATTCTCACCGTGATCTTAGAAAGCTAAAGGATGTTAAACTAGAAAACCATCACTACAATTAATGAACAAAAAGTTTAAAAATTGGAGTTAACAAGTGAGAAAGATGGAAGAAATACATAGTACACAGGTGACTACTTACGAGATGAGTTACAATTTCACAATTGCTACTAGTGTTAAATTTGTGAGAGATCAAGGTGCATGTCCCGACACATGCAATTGGCATAGTTTAGATGCAACAATGTATACCCATGACATACCTAATCGATAAATATGAGACTTATAGCCCATAGACCCACACATTTTAACAACACAAATGTTCTATGGAAATTTATAATTTGTCCTCTTTTCTCAGAAGTATGCAGTGACCCCTATCTTGAAAATTGATTTTAAGGATTTTGTTCTTAATACAATTCTAAGTTCACAGGCAACATGACATGTATGGAAACCTATATTCGTGTTTGTATTCCAATGCTTGGTTTATTTACTGCAATGTTAAGATGAATACTCAACCAAATAACAACTGAAATTTAATATACAAACTAAGACACAAATTCTATTACCAGCTGAAATAAACAATGCACTCAGATATTTAAATGTGCAAACATAACACTTAAATAGTTATCAATTTAATATTATATAATTACAAATATTAATATCTAAATATTAACTTGCTTCTCCTTGTCTTTGTTATCACATTAGGTAGGAGGGATCACTATGATTGATAGCCCATACTAATGTTGTAGCAAAATACATTTAGATATGCATATATAATCACCATGGGTGTGATGTATAGTGCCCAAATAAGACAACATGAAGTGATGTGTAGTGCCCAAATAAAACACAATGTGAAGTGATGTATAGTGCCCAAATAAAACACAACGTCGATAAGCAAATTGTTAAATGTTCACATAGATTGAAGGTGCACTATTGGAAAGTTTTTGTATTATTATGCCTAAGCATAGTGAAGGGGGATTGTTGTATATGCCAAAGCACACAAGTTAGGGGAATATATAAGCATGTTAAATGCTCACATAGATTGAAGGAGCATTATTGGAATGTTTTTGGATTATTATGCCTAAGCAGAGTGAAGGGGGATTGTTGTATATGCCAAAGCATAGAAGTTAGGGGAATATATAAGCATATTCAAAGGTTATATATTTCTCTGTTCACTTGCAATGTTAGAATCTCATGTGAATAATTAAGCAAATATTTGCAATTTAAGTATGAAATTGAATTACAATGGTATGAATTAATCTAGTAGGATGTAATTAGGGAAAATTTTGTAAATAAGTTATTTTTTGGACATTTTGGTGAGCTCCAGTATTGTAGCAATGATGCTGCAACTCCTGGGACTCCCTACTTTACTTTTATCAACCCGGTAGTTTGTAACAAACTTGGAAGCGACGGTGCTGTATGCACAAGTACTAGCTCTTACTGCAGGCTGTCACTTGATCAGCTGGTACAAGTTCGCTAGGAGCTTGAGCCAACTTCTATGAGTTTTCAAAAGAAGCTTTTAATAGTGATGGAAGAAAGCTAACTCAAAAGAGGCTATTCTACTTGCAGAAAGAAGATGAAAACTGAAAGGAAACACAAACCCTAGCAAACCCTAGTTTTACCCACTAACCCTACTTTTGCAAGAAAAAGAGATGAAACTACTGAAATGGATGCCATTGACTACTGAAAAGGTAAAATGCATGTATTCAAGCTACTTCTGAAGGAAAATGTGGAAAAATCATCTTTTTGTACTTTTGAGCAATTTTATGCAGAATTATTATGCTTGTGTTTTAACTATTTGTGACTGTGCAGAGGTTTGGTGGCGAAGGGAGATGGAGTTGGATTTTGCAGGAGGTTGGGAAGGTGTGGAGAGGACCTAAGGAGTCCCTAGTACCCTTCTGGAGACTTCCACTATGATCAGACTTCGAAAAATCACTCGCATGAATTTCTATAGGAGGCTGCAGGGGATCTACAAGAAGTTCTACAGGAGGAGGCCGAAAGTGGTTTTTGGAGGTTTGAAGGTGGAAAAATGGTGGGAAAAGGGAAATGAAGGCTGGATGGAGGTGTCAAAGGGTCTAGGACTCTGTCAATGAAGATCAGACATGAAAGAGATGGTTGGATTTGTTCAAAGGTCAAGGAAGCAATTTTGCACAAGAACGTAGAAATTAGGGCAGTTTGGGAAAGTATGGCGAATGAGTGGAGGAAATCTTGAGAGATGGATTGGAGTAGGTTGTGTGATGGAAGAATGATAAGCTGGAGTGTTCTACAAGTGAGCTGCACACTTACTTTTCAAAACTGTCCCAAGCAAGAACTAAAAAAACAGAGTTTTACCTATTTTAACCTAATTCTGACCTAAAAACCAGAAAAGTGCTGAACAGAACTTTATGGACAGGAAGTTATGCAAGAAATCCATGGAAAATGAACAAGAATAGATCTAAGCATGTAAATACAATTGATATCAACTTCTCCAACTCGAAATCTCACACTAGCAATTGCATTGGAAAGCAAAAACAGTGTTTTGGTGGCAGCAAGAGTGCCTTGGTCTCAATTCATGGTCCCAAGGAGGGAGAAAGGAGATCAAGGCCTGCTTGGTAGCCTTTTTGTGGATCTTTTTCTATTATTGCAGCAAACTATCTAATCAACCTGAAGCAAGAACAACTATTCTAATCATAAAAAACAACCTAAGTAACAAAGCAAGATTTAACCTAAACAACAGAAATTATTTCATGAATGCAAGAAAAAAACATATAAATACACAAAGGAGGTGCTGGGCACTTGGGTTGGGCCTAACCCCAAGAGCTACAACCCCCTAAGAAAGATCAGTGCTATTTCAAAGCTAGATTCATCTTCATTGATAAAAAAATAATAGTTACATCACAAAACTGTCTGCAAAAAGAGCTCAAAAATGAGCTGAGTACAAGGCTGCACTAAAGTGCGAAAATAGACTATCAAATGGCTAACCTACTAAGGCTTGAAGCCTTCTTATTTATACAAGTGAGGACTCCCAACAGTGCTCCTAAACTTTAGGAACTCGGCTACCTAAAACTGCAGATAACAACAACTTCACTAGACCTACTCGGCTGCCCCTTGGAATCATCATTTGTGGCTGTTGTACTCCAAGCTGTTGATGGAGAACTCGAGGAAGGGGTCATTTAATGTAGGAGACACCCCTCCTATAAGTCCTCAGCCCTGTTTCTTCGAGTTTGGCTGCCAATCTACTCATAAATGCCTGGTCTTGGTCCAAAAATGTCCAAAAATCTGCAATAAACACTCATTAGACTTTGTGGTAAAGTGACTATCCCCATTCACTCAATTGACATAAATATATTCAAAAACATGCACAAAACTATGAAGAATGGTGGATTAAATGAAAATAATAGGCAGAAATGAGCCCATATAGTTACCCATTTCTGGGGCTCATCATCACCCCCCTGCTGAATGTGTTGCTCATCCTCTGAGCAACTAATCCAGTTCTTCATCTTTGATAGCTTTAACAGCTTCCCTGACATCCCAGGCCTCTGAGGTGATGTCCTCTTCTCTGTCATGAAAACCTGCTTTTCTGTCCACTTCCTCCCATTGTTTCTATTCCTCCTCCTCCTTAACTCTTTCCAACAGTCCTAGTAGTAGTGGAGGACTGAACTTAAGACCAATCCAGTTGGCTTTCAAGTTTTGCATTGATTGTTTGTATAGGGGTACTCTCCTCATAGCTTCCCTCATTCTGGTTGGGGAGTGATACTCCCTTATCTTTAGGCTATGGGACAATGTATTCCATCTTCTTGTGCAAGCATGAAGGCAGTTATCACCAAACAATCTCTCCATATCTTCAAAGTGAGCAATAGCCTATGCTTGCCTTTCAACATAGTCAGGTGCAATCTGAGGGTTGTCTGCAAGGTGTTGGTGGGCATATATGAGAGTTGAGGGATCTTCTAGTTCTGCCCTTATCATGAGGGGCTCACTTAGCTCCCTGGTCATAATCTTCTGAATTTCTACTGCTCTCTTTTCCTCATGGCTCAACCAAGAAGCCATAGCCATGAGTTGTAGGTCTCCTAATGCAGCATTTGGATCCCATAGATTCATGTTAGGAAGTGCCAGGTTGTGTAAATAGAATTATGCTAACTTGGCTTTATCTTCAGCTGAGCTACTATCACATAAATGCATAAACTGATTATAATTCTGGAATGGGATTGTGCCAATGTTTTAATTTGGAATTGAAGCCATTGGTCTTTAAGATACAATGCATAGGATCTAGCTGGTTGTCTACATTGCAAGGCTTCCATTGCCCAACTGGCCATGCAGGCCATTTGGGCTTCTTTTTCCTGCAACTGCTGTTTCAAAATCTGCACTTCATCTGCTGCCTGAGACTCTTTTTCTTGTAGCTGTTTCATTAGCATTTCAACATTAGCCTGTGGCTCTCCCTCTTGCTACTGTTTCTCTGTTGCTTCATTGTCTGCTAGGGGACCTTCTTGCTGTTGTTGCCCTCCCAAGATGGACAACCTATCTCCCTTATGAATTTCCTGTTGCTGTAACTGCTTTTCAGTAGTTCATTTTCTTCTTGTAGTTGGGCTCTTTTACTGCTCTCTATGTGCCTTACCATGGCCAACTCCCCTCTCAATTCCTTCAGCTTGTCCTCCATGTGCCCTATGTCTTCAACTCCTTTAGATTTAGCAATTTGCATCCAGGTGTGGGTTTTGACCCTTTCTTTTTCTAATTCAAAGAATAGAGGCACAACGAATTTTTGTGGGATGATCTTCCCACCTTCTAGCAGATTGTAATAGGAGCCTAAATTAGGCTGAGGGCTTGGTTCAGGTATTTCTTTGGCCTTGCCTTCCCCTTGTGACTGTTCTACTGCCTTCTCTTCTAATTTTTCAGTTTCTTTCAGCTTGGCTAGTGTTTCCTGTAGAGATGTTTTAGCTTCTTGTAGAACTGCTTTGGAGTCCATCAACTTGATTCTTTCCTTCCAGGTGGATGTTTTGGGACTTCCTCTCTCATAGGTGATAGAGATCTTGGAGGGAGATTCTGCCTTCTTTTCAGTAGGTGTATCCTCAATGACAATTGGTTCCTTTGATGGTGGCTAGGGCTTTCCCACTTTAATCCTGGTGCTCCTTCTGGCTTTAAAATACATAGAGGTTTGCCTTTTATTTTTCCTTTTTGTTTTGCTGGAGTGCTTAATTCAGCAAACACAACTGCTGCTTCCCTTGCCAATGTTTCAGGGGATGTTTCTTTCTGCTGTTCTTTTCCTTCATCTCTTGCAGCCTTTCCTATGTCTACTATTTTTGCTTGTGTCTCTGCTATCTCTGGTGGTGTCTTCTCTTTTTCTTGCTAGGTCCCTACCTTGCCTGTGGTAGTCTTCTTTTGGGCTTTCTTGGGCTTTTTCTTCTCAGCCTTTGTCCTTTTTCTCTTCTCTGTTTTTGAGGTTGTCTTCTTTTCTGCCTTAGGCTCAGCAGTAGTTTTGTCAAATTTCTCCTCTTCTTTCTGTTTCTCCTCTATTTTTCCTTTTGTTTGAATGTCTTGTGCTTCCTCATTACTGTTCTTCTCAAGTTCTTCGGTTTGCTCCTCCTCTTCACTACTGGATGGGCTAATGTCCTCAGTCAAAGTTTTGATGTCATCATCTCTGGACATATTCCTGAAAATTTCCCAAGCTATGGGGATGGTATATGTGTGTAAGGCATCTTCTACCAATAGTTTGATGAGCCCATGGTGGGCCAGTTGGTCTGGGACCCCTGCATTTAGCTTGGTGCCACATTTTATCAAAGACTGGAGGAGGAAATATGGGAGACTGAGTTTTCTAGCTGGAGGTAGGTCCATCCCATATCTTAATTCATGCAACAACCTGAAGTGATAACCATAAATTATACTGAACCTCCCTTCACATGTGATATACTTCATTATTTGGTAGTTGACTTCACTCCATGGAGGAGGCAAGCTTGTCCTTCTGACCCCATTTTTATCCTCTACAGGATGCTCCTCAGGTTGAAAAAATATCTTCTTAGCAACCTGTCCCAATGTTTTCTCCTCCTTGCTCCAAGGGAGCCCAAGTGGAAGACCTGTGATTTTGCTGATGAAATCAGGTGTAAGCTCTAGGGTCAGACCCCTAAAACTGACTGTAGCATGTGTTTTCGAATGGGGTCTTAGGGACATCAAAAATTCTTCAGTCACCTCCTCATCATATCCATGAATTCTTTCAAAGAAGGGTATCCAGTTTTCCCTGGTGAAGAGGGCCACCACCTCAGGGTGCTCATACAATTTGCTGGAGTTCAAAGGTTCTTTTCTCATGAAACCTCCTGGCATGGTGTTGAGTGCTTTTTTAAAAATGCTCAGGTGAGAAAGCAGGCAAAACTGAAAACAGAGGGATAGCTGAATTTTGTCTTTTTCTGAAACCAGATAAGGAATTTCCCGTGTGCTTTCTCCTTACAACATCAAATTGCAATATTTCCCTTGTTTCAAACTGCTCTTATCCTGAATTTGATTCTCTACTTTTGGAAAGAATTTTTTTTTTTTGACAGAACAAAGGATAAATAACACAGGGGTTTTTTCAGAGTAGACAGATATGCAAATTTGGTTTTTTCACATAGGCTAGTTTCTACGGTTGCATGTGTTTTCTTTATAGTAGAATGTGAGAAAGAAGAAGACAAAATTCGAATGCAGAGAAGAAAACAGAGAACTGTGTAGAACTTAGGGAAAATATGCAGGCAGACTTTTAAGCTTCACTCTCCTTTCTTTCAATCCAATGCTGTGTTTTTAATCCACCACCTTATACAAATAAGTCATATGCAGAGAGGCTTCCTAAGCCTACCTTGTTTCAAGCTCGAATTTTGACAAAAATCCCAGGTTTTCCTCCTACAGGGCTGTTCTCTGCCCTTCTTGTAGAAATCTTCCTGTAGAAATCTTCTGGCTCCTGTAGAATGCAACAGTGCTCCTGTAGAGCCCGATAGGTGGGAGGGTTTTGAAAAATTGGCAAAAAATTGGTGAAGGACGATTGGTTTGCTACTCTGGAAGTGGTAGGTGAGTACTGCAGTCGAGAAAGTCATGAATGAAGAATGAAACAAAGGGTGGTGGAGGCTTCGACCGCACTGTCCTTTAACTGTTGGCATAATCTGTGGTGAGGAGGTGAGGTGGCCGGATGGGTACGTTATCCCCATCTAGACCATTGGTCCTACGTCACGGTCATAATGGTTTTGCATGCCACCTGACCGCCATCACCTCCCTTACTCCTGTTATACGCCACCACCACTACCAGTCCCGAATGTTTTTTTCCCGAATTGACATACCACACGTGTTGGCTACGTATCTGATCGACAGTTTGAATTTGATGGGGCTCATTTGAATTCCACGAGGGTGTGTAACTGAACGAGGGTGGCCAATTAGCTGGCCACCGATTCCATTTAATTGACCATTCCCACAGTTCATGCAGTTTTGAAATATTATTCATGCAATCGAGGAATAGGTTTAGGCACTTACCTGCTCAGTCGCTGTTGTGTTATGCATATTTCGGACTTTGGCACTTCATTTCCTCGTTGCTGTTGCTGCTTGTGCTCTACATGCTCAACCTTGGGCTTTTGCTGATGATCTCCTGTTCAAACATTGCTCCTTGCATGTTTCATACGTCCTGCTGTGCTGACCCTGTCTCTGGAGTATGTTTTTCAAAGGGATCAGCTGCTACAAGAATCTTGTAGGATTTCCTGTAGCTGCTTCTCCTTCTGAAATTCAAGCTAATATTTGAGTAGGGCTAAAACTATTGAAGAAGGTCTTGATTGAAAAGAAATCACAGCTGGAAGGTATTAGGTAGGAATGAGTAAAAATGCTGCTGCCTTTATTTGTCATCATTTTTTTTTTTGGGTTTGCAGAATGAAAGAAACAGAATTTTTGTATGTGGTTGTGCAGGGACACAAAAAAACGAGTGGAAATGTAGGTGTACAGGGATGGAATGGTGAAATAGGAAGATGGATGGTGGCAGGGAGGTTCACAGACCTCATAGACAACTTTCCAACCCTTGGGTCCTTCTCTGAGATTGATTTTGGCCTTTTTGTAGTTTCTACAGGATCCTCCTGTAGAATACACAAAGTTTCCTGTAGGATGCGAAATTTCAGAACAAATGAGACCAAAACTTGGGAAAGGATAACGGTGATGGGGTGATGGACTGTGAAGGGTGCATGCAACCTGGCCATGTCTTTTTCCTCTTGTGCGACCCTCCTGCAACCTGCAATGACCTTCCTGCAACCTGCAATTTATTCAAAAGAAGTTAGGTTTTTCTTCTTTTTTTTTCTTCTCTTTTTTTCTTTTTTTGAGACAGTTGGGGCACCTCTAGGAGGTTTTCACCCTCACTGCCTGCCCTGGGCGCCTCCAAGAGGTTTTCACCCAGGGATCTTTTATTCCATTTTCTTTTCTTTCTCTTTTTTTTCTATTTTTTTCTTTTTCTTGTTTTTTTTTTTTTTTGGTTTTGCTCAGGGTGTGGGTGGAGTGGAGATAGGGACCTGCTCCACTACCAGCACTGATTTACCCAGAGTCTCAATGAAATCCTACTTAAAAAGGGGCTTCCTGCAGATCTTCAATCGATGCCCATTGATGAGCATGGGGATGGCTTCTTCATCAATGGTCTAGATAAGGATTGAACCATTGTCATTGCATTTTTCTACTGTATATGGTCCTAGCCATCTTGTCCTCAGCTTGCCCTTGAAATCTTTGTATCTCGAATCATACAGCAACGCCCAATCTCCCGGCTGAAATTGTTTCTCTTTGAGGTGTCGGTCATGCCATATTTTTCTTTGAAGCTAGACTACCTTTGAGTGGAGAAGGGTCTGCATTCTCTATTCATCTAATCCATTTAGCTGAAGTAATCTTTCCTTTTATGCATGGCTGAGATCTAGGTCTAGCTGAGCTGCCATCCTTAATGTGTTATATTCAAATTCTATGGACAACAAAGCCTTCTTCCCATAGACCAGCTCATAGGGTGTGAAACCTGTGGTGGTTTTCCAAGTAGTGTTATAGGCCCAGGTGGCCTCAACTAATCGGTCTGCCCAATCTTTTCTGCTGCTACTCACTACCTTAGTCAAAATCCCTTCCAAAGCTCTGTTAGTGACTTGTCCATTTTCTTGCAGATGATAAGGGGTGGAAGTTCTGTGCTTAATCTTGTGATGTGTGAGCAGGTCTTCAATTAGATTGGAGGTAAATTGACTTCCTTGATCTGTGACTAATTCTCTTGGATAACCAAACTTGTAGAAGATATTTTCCCTCAAAAACTCAGCTACTTTTTCTTCTGTTGCTGCTTTGATTGCCTTTGTTTCTGCCCACTTTGTCAGGTAATATGTGCACACAATGATGTAAGACTTCTGTTTTGAAGGAGGGTTGATATGACCCACAAAGTCCACGGCCCACTTCTCAAATGGCTCGAAAGTCACTTGAGGCTGTAGGGGCATCTCATCCTTTGGAGTAGGTTTCCCCATCCTTTGACATCGGTCACATTGGCTGATGTATCTCCTGACATCTTGATGAAGAGTGGGCCAATAGTAACCTGCCTGCAGAATTTTGAAGGCAGTCCTCTTTGCTGCAAAGTGGCCCCCACAGGGCCCATCATGACAGGTTAGGAGGATGTCAAAAACTTCCTCCTCCCTGACACATCGCCTCAAAATCTGATTTGGGCCAAGTTTAAAAATATTGCCCCCAATTTAAGTGAATGGGGCACTTTTCCTCATGATCTTGCTCTTCTCTTTTGAGGACAGGTGTGGCGGAAACTGTGCTGAAACCAAATAATTTGCTATATCAGCAAACCATGGAGAGAGTACTAAAATAGCAAATAGGTGTTCATCTGGCATTTGATCATCCACCATTCCTTCTTCACCTGCAGGCAGATCTAGTCTAGACAGAAAATCAGCAACAACATTTTCCTTACCTGGCTTATCAACAATGGTCAAATCAAATTGCTGCAATAAAAGTAACCATCTAATGATATGAGCATTTACATCAGGTTTATTCATCAAATACCTAATTGCAACATGATCAGTATGTATGAATGTTTGATAGCTAGTGATGTAGTGTCTGAACTTGTTTAGGGAATGGACTACAGCCAGGAGCTCTTTTTCGGTTACAGTGTAGTTTAATTCTGCCTTGGACAGGTTTTTACTGACAAAATATATGGCATACGGTAGCTTCTCTTCAACTTGTCCTAAGGCTACTCCTATAGCTTTGTTCGAGGCATCTGTGTGAATGTGGAAAGGTAGGGCCCAGTTTGGACCTCTCAAGATTGGGGTAGTTATTAGCTTACCTTTCAAGGCATCCAAAGCCTCATGACAGTTGTCAGTCCATATCAAATTAGCATATTTTCCCAAAAGACAAAACAATGGAGAGGCTAGCTTACTACAATCCTAAATGAATCTTCTATAATACCCTGCTAAGCCTAGAAAACTCTGAACATCTCTTACCTTTTGAGGAGGTGGGACCCTTTGGATGATAGCAATCTTGTTGGGATCCACCTGTAATCCTTGCTGAGAAATTGTATGACCTAGCACGGTCCCTTCAGTCATTAGGAATTCACATTTATCAGGACTGAGGGACAGGTTCATTTCAATACACTTGGCTAAAACTTTCCTCAGGTTAGTCAAAGCTTCTTGGAAGTTAGAACCATAAGGGGTAAAGTCATCCATATAGATTTCCACTAAATTATGAACCAGCTCAGCAAATATGCTCAATACTACTCTCTGGAAAGTGGCAGGAGCATTGTACAACCCAAAGGGAAGGACCCGGTAGACAAAGGTACCCCATGGACAAGTGAAAGTGGTCTTATCTTGGTCTTCCGGGCTGATTTGGATCTGGTTGTACCCACTAAACCCATCTAGGAAGGAAAATAACTTCTTCCCTGTCAGGCCATCTAACACTTGATCTATGAAAGGAAAAGGGAAATGGTCCTTCTTGGTGGCCTTGTTAAGCTCTCGATAATCTACACAAATTCTCCACTTCCCATTTTTCTTTAGCACTAGCACCAAAGGAGAAACCCATTTGCTGTCAGAGATGGGGTAGACGAATCCTGCATCTAGAAACTTTTGCAGTTCTTCTTTAAAAATGTCCTTAAGGGTTGGATTCACCCTCCTTTGAGGCTGCCTGACTGGTTTACAATCCTCTTTAATGTAAATGTGATGAGTACAGACTGAAGGGTGGACTCCCTTCATCCTCTTATAGCTCCAAGCAAAAGCATCCAAATGGTTGCTCAATAAGCTACACAACTCTTTCTCCTGAGAGGTGGATAGGGATGAGTTGATCTTCAAGGTTCTTTTTGGGCCAAATTCCACATTCTTAACTCGGAGAGAGGTCGGATTAGCCACACAGAGATCAACTAAAGCATTGGCTTGGGTTTCTTCCACCAACTCTTCTAATGGCAACACACTGGGGGCGGATTTTGAATCAAATTCTCAATAAGATCATCCTCGGTTTGAGGAACCCCCTTGGTAGCTTCCACTGTGCACAATGGTGTGGAGTAGACTTCATCCTCATCTTCCTCCTCCAACCAGAGAGGTAAGTCGTGTTCTAGCAGAGGTTGGGCAGGAGGATATAGGACTAGCTGTTTGGACATCTGCCCATTCTTGATGGTCATGCTCCCAGCTCGACAACTGATGTAAGCATCTGCAGTAGCTAACCAAGGCCTTCCCAGGATGAGAGGATACCCAGTGAGCTTTGCCTTTGGCTGAAGAACCAAGAAGTCAACAGGGTACTCCCAAGAATCAATGGAGACCATGACATCTTCCACAATCCCCTCAGGAGTCACAGTGGAGCGATCTGCCAACTGCAGTATTGTTGAGGTCTTTCTTAGGGAACCCTGAAGGTTGAGTTTGAGCATAGTGTCCCTAGTCATTATGTTAATGGCAGCCCCTAGATCAATCAAGGTGTGGGGGATTATGGTGCCATTGATGTGGACATCGACTACATGACTCCCAGGGTCCAGATATTTTGGACAGATTACCTGTCCCAACATCAGGTTGGACAGTTGTCCTATGACATTGATAGTTGGGGCATCTCTCTTGCACCTGCCTGGGTGCCTGAAACACTTCTCTTTGATCAAATTGTTGTAAATTGGTACATATTTTATGGCCTGGAGAGGTGGTATTTTTACACATAACTATTTTAGTTCTCCCAGAAGTTCAATTTCTTCTAGGGTTAGTTGTGTGGTTCCAGTTAGTCTCTCAGGAAAGGGTGGAATGGCTTTTGGTTCACTTTCCCGTTTCTCTTCCTCATCCTCCTTAGGAGGAGGTTGGCTGTCTGGGAGGACCTTCCCAGATCATAGTTTGATCTCCTGAATCTCCACAGCATAGGTAGGGCATGTTTTTTCTCCAGTATATACCTGCTGGGCCTGTCTGTTATTGGGGTTTGGGTTTGGTTGAGTAGGTATTTGGGGTTGTCTTGGAGGAGCAGGAGGTAATGGTTGTGGTTGAGCAGGTGGTGGAGGCAAAAGAGCGGGAGGAGAGTTTTATTGGGGCCTCCACCCCTGATGAGGTGCATTCCACTGAGGTTGTGGCTGAGTGTGAGAATGAAACGAATGAGCAGCTGGTTGAGTATGGTATTGAGATGGATACGACCAAGGAGGGGGTGTGGACCAGGAAGGATGAGCAGGGGGACCCCAAGAAGGCATGGGAGTGGCTTGATTGGGGTTGTAATAAGTCTGGGATGTCCCTTGCATTCCCTGCTGGTAAGCTCTGGGTCTATGTGGCCTCCTTTGGTTCATGAAGTAGAGTGGTTCAGTGGATCCTTCAGCCCCTTGGTACATAGCTTTAAATTTGGGTAAGGACGGGCACTGATTTGTAGGATGGTCTTCTTCACAGACAAAACACACTTCTACGGAGTGCAATGGACATTCGTTCCTAGGATGCTTTCTAGTGCATCTGGGACAAAAGATGGCCAAAGCCCTCTCAGCTTCCTCTTGCTTCTTTTGGATTCACAAGGTATCCATTTGCATGGCAATAGTCTGTCTCATCTCGCTTTTGAAATCTTCCATCTGATTTGCAAATTCGTTTTTAAGGAATGAACTAGATAAGGGGGTATTGGCTAAAAGTTGACTTCCCCTACCTCTTTTTCTGGCTGCCCTAGAATGGTTTCTAAACACAGTCTTTATGTCATCATAAGGTAGCTGGTAGATGTCTCCCCCAGCCAGCAAATGGAGGGTATCTAGAAGGTCTTCAGGGACTCCTTTGAGCAGAACCAACTTTAGAGATTCGGGGTCAAGTGTGCACCTGGCCCTTTTATAACTGAGTTGAAACCTCTCTTCATAGTCTTCTAAAGATTCATCACTTCCCATGGTCATTCGAAAGATTTCTTCCTTTGTATCCTTTGACCTATAGTAGTCCCGGTATTTGTTGTTAAAGGCTTGCTGCATCTGAGCCCAAGTTGTGATACTGTTTCCAGGTAACCCCATGAACCAGCGTAGTGCTACATCCTTGAGGGTAGAGGGAAAGAGTTTCAACTTTTTCTTGTCTTCTGCATAGTCATAGGTTCGAAAAAGGACAACAAACTCAAACAAGAAGGTATTAGGGTCTTCATTAGTCAATCCATGGAAGTTAGGTAAGGCTAAGGGACTTATGTTTTTCATCTTTGTGTCCCCATTGGTCTCTTGGATGGGAAAGGTACCTTCTATTCTCTCCCCATTTCCTCTACCGTTTCTGTTTTCAGCCATGGTCTCAGGAGGAATGGTTTCTTGCTCTTCTTCTGTTATAGGATCTTCGTATATCTCTGGAGGTTCACCTATAGGTTCTTCTGGATCACTGCCACCAAAGAAGAGAGAAGGGTGACTTAGTGATGTGGTGGGGGTGTTGGGTAGGAATTTTCCTGAATTGTCTCTGTTCCTACGAGGCATGAAAGGAAATCTCTTTTTTGGGTAATTTTTTTGTTTCTTTTTCTACTTGTACCTGCAAAACTGGAATGGATTGAACAACAAATTGCAACTAACTAAAATCTATCTTGCTGAAATGAAAATGCAAAATTGAAATGAAAGCAGGAAAGGACTAATCTATTTTGCTGAAATGAAATTGCAGAATTGAAATGAAAGCAGGAAATAACTAATCTATGCTTGTTGAAATGAAATTGCGGAATTGAAATGAAAGCAGGGAATGTCTAATCTACTTTTGCAGAATTGAAATGAAACAACTACTCTACTCTTGCTGAAATAAACTACTTAGCATAAGGTTGCAGTAGAAAATAGAAGAAAACCAGTAATCACAAAATACTCTGACACTTCCCCGGCAATGGTGCCAAAAATATGGTGAGATTCAGTATTGCAGCAATGATGCTGCAACTCCTGGGACTCCCTACTTTACTTTTATCAACCCGGTAGTTCGTAACAAACTTGGAAGCGACAATGCTGTATGCACAAGTACAAGCTCTTACTGCAGGTTGTCACTTGATCAGCTGGCACAAGTTCGCTAGGAGCTTAAGCCAACTTCTATGAGTTCTCAGAAGAAGCTTTTAACTATGATGGAAGAAAGCTAACTCAAAAGAGGCTATTCTACTTGCAGAAAGAAGATGAAAACTGAAAGGAAACGCAAACCCTAACAAACCCTAGTTTTACCCACTAACCCTACTTTTGCAAGAAAAAGAGATGAAACTACTGAAATGGATGCCATTGACTACTGAAAAGGTAAAATGCATGTATTCAAGCTACTTCTGAAGGAAAATGTGGAAAAATCATCTTTTTGTACTTTTGAGCAATTTTATGTAGAATTATTATGCTTGTGTTTTAACTATTTGTGACTGTGTAGAGGTTTGGTGGTGAAGGGAGATGGAGTTGGCTTTTGCAGGAGGTTGGGAAGGTGTGGAGAGGACCTAAGGAGTCCCTAGTACCCTTCTGGAGACTTCCACTGTGATCAGACTTTGAAAAATCACTCGCATGAATTTCTACAGGAGGTTGCAGGGGATCTACAGGAAGTTCTACAAGAGGTTCTACAGGAGGAGGCTGAAAGTGGTTTTTGGAGGTTTGAAGGTGGAAAAACGGTGGGAAAAGGGAAATGAAGGCTGGATGGAGGTTTCAAAGGGTCTAGGACTCTGTCAATGAAGATCAGACATGAAAGAGATGGTTGGATTTGTTCAAAGGTCAAGGAAGCAATTTTGCACAAGAATGTAGAAATTAGGGCAGTTTGGGAAAGTATGGCGAATGAGTGGAGGAAATATTGAGAGATGGACTGGAGAAGGTTTTGTGATGGAAGAATGATAAGCTGGAGTGTTCTACAAGTGAGCTGCACACTTACTTTTCAAAACTGTCCCAAGCAAGAACTAAAAAAACAGAGTTTTACCTATTTTAACCTAATTCTGACCTAAAAACCAGAAAAGTGTTGAACAAAACTTTATGGACAGGAATTTATGCAAGAAATCCATGGAAACTGAACAAGAATATATCTAAGCATGTAAATACAACTGATATCAACTTCTCCAACTCGAAATCTCACACTAGCAATTGCATTGGAAAGCAAAAACAGTGTTTTGGTGGCAGCAAGAGTGCCTTGGTCTCAATTCATGGTCCCAAGGAGGGAGAAAGGAGATCAAGGCCTGCTTGGTAGCATTTTTTTGGATCTTTTTCTATTATTGCAGCAAACTATCTAATCAACCTAAAGCAAGAACAACTATTCTAATCATAAAAAACAACCTAAGTAACAAAGCAAGATTTAACCTAAACAACATAAATTATTTCATGAATGCAAGAAAAAAACATATAAATACACAAAGGAGGTGCTAGGCACTTGGGTTGGGCCCAACCCCAAGAGCTACAACCCCCTAAGAAAGATCAGTGCTGGTTCAAAGCTGGATTCATCTTCATTGATCAAAAAATAATAGTTACATCACAAAACTGTCTGCAAAAAGAGCTCGAAAATGAGCTGAGTACAAGGCTGCACTAAAGTGCGAAAATAGACTATCAAATGGCTAACCTACTGAGGCTTGAAGCCTTCTTATTTATACAAGTGAGGACTCCCAACAGTCCTCCTAAACTTTAGGAACTCAGCCGCATAAAACCACAGATAACAGCAACTTCACTAGACCTACTTGACTGCCTAAAACTGCAGATAACATCAACTTCACTAGACCTACTCGGCTGCCCCTTAGAATCATCATTTGTGGCTGTTGTACTCTGAGCTGTTGATGGAGAACTCAAGGAAGGGGTCATTTAATGCAAGAGACACCCCTCCTATAAGTCCTCAGCCCTGTTTCTTCGAGTTTGGCTGCCAATCTGCTCATAAATGCCTAGTCTTGGTCCAAAAATGTCCAAAAATCTGCAATAAACACTCATTAGACTTTGTGGTAAAGTGACTATCCCCATTCACTCAATTGACATAAATATATTCAAAAGCATGCACAAAACTATGAAGAATGGTGGATTAAATGAAAATAATAGGCAGAAATGAGCCCATATAGTTACCCATTTTTGGGGCTCATCACATTTCAAAAGAAATATTAGTCAATTTTCTTAAAAATTATGATATATATATATATATATATATATATATATATATATAATATTTGCCAAAAAAAGTAACAATTTTAATAGTAAATTACATATTTACATTCTATACTTACGAATTTCAAACCAAAATAATCACCAACAATACTATATATAAAAAAATAATAAATCTTTAAAAAATACCCAAAATTATATACAAAGGTTGATCACCAACCATAAAATCTACAATGACCAACCTGTGTGGTGAGCAAGAAATGAATTCTCGCTATGATACAACCATCTCCAATCAGTTCCTCTTTGTCGTAGCTTGCTTATGAAAGCAAGAGAAAATACAACTTAAAGTGAATCTCTGTTAAAACAAATATCTGATTTGAGAGCCACAACAAAAAAAGATCATACTTTGTACTGAAACAAATTTTTTTTCTATATTTTTGGAAACATAACGCATTATCCAGTTTTATATAGCTTGCCACACACATACAAAAACATATTGGAGTAGAGTTTTTTCAGACCTGCGCGAGAGTTCGAGCACTTGAACATGCTTGGCCCGTGATGCGTCCAAGCAACCAAACATTGCTAGGATTCTGCACATGGTGACTAATTGAAAACAAAGGGAAATATATTAAAGCTTTGCAATTTTTAGTTATAATAGTTGTTGCTGGAAGTAACCATAACAAAATAAAGATTTCATAAAAATATCTTCCACTTCAAGTGAAAAGAGTTTCACAAATTCTTTGAGATGTTTAAAATGGATGTTAAAATTTGATGACTCAATTTTTTCTTTCAACTTCCAAATTATTTATCAAGTGCTCTGGTTTTACTTTAAAGGCAGACTACTTGTGCCTGTAAAATAATATTTAGAGACACTGGAAGCCACATCGATGTTGTTGCACTAAGCAGGTTACCAAGTGGCTCTCCAGGGTCATTAATGCTCATTTTTTGTGATTAGGTCAAAGCATATATAAGAAATATTATTAGTTGTTGAGCAATCCCGAGAAGGTATCATCATCTACGAACGTTGCAATTGTAGCGATTGACACTATGAGCTCCACTCCTATCTACCATTACATTTTAGATATATGTCAAAAATGTAACAACAAAAGATTAATTCAGGTAAGTCATTGTAGAAATTCCCACTATATATCACCTGATAGTGCAATAGACTAAAGCAAAATACTTGATCTACTTCTACAACCAATTTAGCGGAAGCTTAATCGAACATGAGCAACATCAATAAGAATACATATAACTAATAAGAAGGAATCAATCACACATAACATAGAAGATATAACTCGGGGAAAGCCTCAACCTAAAACCCCAACTCTGTATTATCATACAAGTGGAAATATAGCCAGTATTACAAAAAGAATCAGCTCAAAAGCTATCCTGCTCTCTCTGCAATACCTCTGCTGCTCATAGATAGTCAAAGGCCTCTATCTAACCTCTGGTCTGCCCTCCAAGCCTCCTATTTCTTTGCGCAATTTTGATTGGGGTCCAGTGCAGCCACTTGTGTGAATTGGCCTCTTCACACACTCACCAACCTCTGATCCAACTGCGCAGTCCTGAAGGAGATAAATCCTCATCATGGATGAGCTTCCTTTATAGGAAAAATATTCATCCAACTGATAGTACACTGTCCCTTCTTTGATCTCAACTGGGTCTTTGTTTGAACTGACATGCATGAGTTATTCATGAGAGAATCTTCAGTTATTTGAAGTGCAACAATTATATGCAAGCACGCATTAACTAACTGAACTCTCATTAATTTAAACAAACTGTTTAAATCAATCTAACTAGACTTGACTCAGTTAACTGAGCCAACTAATTACAACTCAAATTAGAACTCATCCTTATCTCTTTAACTGATGGTTAAATTCGTCAATTAATAGAGAAACTGTTGCATGTCCTCACATAGACTTCATGTTTGATTTTTCACAACTAATTAACTCATGGTGAATTAATTAATTTATTTTCAAACAGTTGTTAAATTCAAATTCAAATTTTACTTCACTATTTTAGTTTAGGGACTGACTAAAATAGGAATCCATCCCGAACTGCTAAAAATAGAATGCTATTTTTAGTAGTTCCATTTTTCATTCCCTATTTCTCAATCCAGCACTGGTACCCAAACTATTATTTATAGCAGTGCTATTTTTAGCATTTCTTGTTGCAATTTTCAACACTCCCTCTCAACAAGAAAGGCATTCAACTCGAACCCGATCCTGTAACACTGGAATGTTTTGCATGCAACACTTCTACCAAGTGTGGTTGCTCCAGCAACTCTCGGAACAAGAAAACTCCCCACTGGCCTCTCCGTTGGGCTAGAAACATACTCTGATGTTGAAGCTCTACCTGCTGCTGACAAGTGCTCCCTCTCTGACCTTTGATCTGCTACAACACTCCATGCATCTCACACCGTTGCACACCTTTCTGTGCCATCCTGCACTGGTGCAACACTCCTGTGCCTCTCGCATCGTTGCAGCTTACTGGCTCTACACAGTCCTGGGACTCCTGCACTATAGCTCTATCTGCCGCTCCATCCGCATCTGTCTCTACCTAATCAGTGAGTCCTGCTACTCCACATCGGGGCTCCTGTAGAAAAGTCGAATCAAAGAGGTTGGGTACCTCAAGGATCCTACCCCTCCTCCTTGGGACGATCACTCCACATCACCCCACCTCCTACCTGGAGGTATGGCTACATGTGATCCCTCTACCCACTTGGTTCAAAGTTTCCCCCTACTGGAGGTCTCTGCATGAGTGGATGCCTCCACTATGTCTCCTCCTAGCTTCCCCAGTTATGGCTACTCCACAACCTCCTGAAGCTGCTTCACCAATCGTGGCTCCTCCACAATTGTCTCAGACTTCTTCTGGCGCTGCATGTTGAGAGGTAATGTACTCTCCTTCTCAACCACCAAGTCTCCATCAGTTGCCTTGCTCCTCAAGGCTTTGCATGCATCTTGAACCTCAAGAGCATACACGTTCTTGACCCACACACCAATCTGTTTCATATTTCCCGCCATCACGAAATTTTTTGGAAAAAGAGTTGATTTTAAATCAGCGATATCTCCCTCATTTGAACTCCGATTCAGCCAATTGTTTTTTTGATTTTGGGTATTTTTACGCAAGGAATCCAGATTTGCTATTTGTTTCTGAAAATTTTGCACAAAAAATTTCATATATGTTATGAAAACTCGCGGCCCAAAACTTAAAACTTTGAAATCTCATCTAGTATATTGTTCTCCACTTTGATCACCTTTGCTCTGATACCATGTAGAAATTCCCACTTTAGATCACCTGATAATACAATATACTAAAGAAAAATACTTGATCTACTTCTACAACCAATTTAGCGGAAACTTAATTAAACATGAGCAACATCAATAAGAACACGTATAACTGATAAGAAGGAATCAATCACACATAACATAGAAGATATAACCCAGGGAAAGCCTCAACCTAAAACCCCAACTCTATATTATCATACAAGTGGAAATATAGCTAGTATTACAAAAAGAATCAACTCAAAAGCTATCCTGCTCTCTCTGCAATACCTCTGCTGCTCATAGACAGTCAAAGGCCTCTATCTAACCTCTGGTCTACCCTCCAAGCCTCCTATTTCTTTGCACAATTTTGATTGGGGTCCAGTGCAGCCACTTGTGTGAATTGGCCTCTTCACACACTCACCAACCTCTGATCCAATTGCGCAGTCCTGAAGGAGATAAATCCTCATCATGGATGAACTTCCTTTATAGGAAAAATATTCATCCAACTAATAGTACACTGTCCCTTCTTTGATCTCAAATGGGTCTTTGTCTGAACTGACATGCATGAGTTATTCATGAGAGAATCTTCAGTTATCTGAAGTGCTGCAGTTATATGCAAGCATGCATTAACTAACTGAACTCTCATTAATTTAAACAAACTGTTTAAATCAATCTAACTAGATTTGACTCAGTTAACTGAGCCAACTAATTACAACTCAAATTAGAACTCATCCTTATCTCTTTAACTGATGGATAAATTCCTCAATTAATAGAGAAACTGTTGCATGTCCTCACATAGACTTCATGTTTGAATTTTCACAACTAATTAACTCATGGTGAATTAATTAATTTATTTTCAAATAGCTGTTAAGTTCAAATTCGAGTTTTACTTCACTATTTTAGTTTAGGGACTAACTAAAATAGGAATCCATCCCGAACTGCTAAAAATAGAATTATATTTTTAGCACTACCATTTTTCATTCCTTGTTGCTCAATCCAGCACTAGTACCCAAACTGTTATTTATAGCAGTGCTATTTTCAGCACTTCTATTTTTAGCATTTCTTGTTGCCATTTTCAACAGTCATGTTATTGAAAATTTAAAAGATAACGATCACAACTTGTATGACCATACTACTATGAGTGCTTGTGTAGAGTTTTCTTTTTCCAAAGTTTTTAGTGTGTAGAAGAAGCTTTTTTCACAAAATGAAAGTTTCACACAAGGAAAGCTCGACACAAGGAAGCTTCACACAATGAAACATAATAATATGAATTGGACATTTGTTCAACACCCCCATGTAAAGTACCTGCAATCTCGTCAATTCGGGTATCATTGGGAAGAGCAATGACATAACAATGTCAGTGTTATAGCACTCACTAGTGGAATGACCACTCACAAAATTAGTTTTTTTTTGAATGAATTGGTAGGACTGACAAATACCCCATATAAAACGTTCTCTACCAGGGGAATTATGTCCCATTAGACCTTTCTCAACTAATGAAAAATTAGAAATAATATTTCCATGAAATTAGAAAATTATTTTTTAATTTACTAGAATATTTGTCATTTTCTTGAAAATTTGTTTAAAATTGCAAAACCACAACAAAATAGTGCAAAGTCAATGCACTTTGACCACTAGGCTAATGCTATAGCCCTTGGTAATATAAAGACTAGTAACAAGAATATAATTTACAAGATAAAAAAAAGTAAGATATAATAATTTAAAAATATTAACTATTACATTTCAAATAAAACACAAAAGATTTTATAGTAAATGAAAATAAAAATAAATAAATATATTTGCTAAAATATTAATAAAAATTGCCACCCATGCGAAATAATTTTGGTTTCAATATTCCCACAAAGGAAGATATACATATGGAAAATTGTTAATATTGTGGGACAATTATAGAAAGAGAATAAAGTGGTGTCAGATTATGTGACAACAAATCTTTTTCTAGTATAAAAATTTCCTTTAATGGCTTTATCCTTAATCTATTTTTAGCATTCAATGCTAGTGTTCAAGGCATTTAATCAATATTTAATCAAGATAAAGATAGAGGTTGAAGATGAAGCATTCAATTCTAGTGTTCAAGGCATTCAATCAATATTTAATCAAGATAAAGATAGAGGTTGAAGATGAAGAAAGTGGAGGAAGAGGTATATTTTTGTGGATGTAAGAGGCTTTGTTGTAATAAAGTCTAAGAGGTTGTTTATAAATTTTGAAGATTAGTGAACTTTCTAGGGACTCATTGCTCATTTGCAAAGTTTTAATTTTCCTTTAGTTATGCTTCTCAATTACCTCTTCTTTTATATGAATGTAATATATATATGCCAGAGCCTTATATATTCATATATTAACTAGAGAAATTTTGTGATACATATTTCCTATGTTTTTCCTTTTTTGTATAAAATATTTATGTAGCGAATAGAGTAAAGGGAAGGGATTTTAAGCAGCTCTTAGCTCTTTTGAATATAGTAAAGGGAAGGTATTTTAAGAAGCTCTTAGCTCTTTTCATGTATCTTTAGGATATATACTTCAAATATTACTTTCAATTTTATTTTTTTGGATTCATTATTTTATGTCGAGAAAAATTCTTCCATTTCAACTTGGTAGTGACTTCCTTACTCACTATTGAGTATGAGATCCAATGTTTTTCTCTTTTCAATTGTCATGATTTTTGCTTTTCATTTTGAGGCTCCAGTTCCTAATGGATTAGGCACATGGTTTGAAGAAGTTACAAATATTTAATCTCAGTCATCTACCATATCTATCAACTCTATATTTCATTTTCTTTACCATGCAAATCTTGCCACCGAATTTAATGAGCAAGTTATTGCTTGGTTATAGAGAGTATCCAACTTTCTTCAATATAATGAGGGATCCCCGTCAGACCCAAGGGCCAACTTGAGGTCAAAGTAAATTTTTGATGCCTTGGAATAGTTCCTAGACAATCGGAAATAATCTCAAGGAACAACATAAATTGGCATTGTTGTCGGGGAGTGGAATTGAAGAAATATTTCCCTAGGTTCTGTTGTAGCATTTTTTGGTTTTGATAAGATAGAATAAATTAGTCAAAAAATACATAAAAATATTTTGAAAAAATGTTAAGTTAGGATATGGACATAACAATATTGAATAAAATGTTAATGAAAAAATCTTGATGATGATGTCCATATCAAAGAAAATGTTAGGTTAGATGTCCTAAAAAATAAAGACACAAAGAAAATGCTAGGTTAGAAAGAAAAGAAAACAAATAAAATCTGAAAGTGAGAAAGTCTAAATGCCACTACTATTGTTTATGCAAAATAATGGTTGTGCGCAACTTGTTTTAAATGCCACAACCCATGACAGTCAAACTGTTTAATATTGATTGTTTCATGCTTTGAATTTGATGTTATAGTTAGAGAATAAAAGATCTGGCCAAACTGTTTAATCTTGGCAGATCAATAGTTAGGTAGAGAATAATAAGGTGCTCATCAGTTTAATCTAAGCCCTTGGATGTTATAAGATTAGAATTAGATAGTTTGCTTTTGTAAAATAAACAGAAAAGAAAAGGGTTTGCTAGCTTAAATGCACTCATTAAGTGAAGAAAAAAATGATAGGATAAGCAAAGGGTAAGTAGAAGAAGGTTGCAGAAGTTTGATGATTCATTGGAAAAAAGGTACATTATCATGTTTTACCATATGTTTCTATGTCCATGATTCAATTACACAAAGCAAATGAAGGTCTACAAGATCAATTAATTAACTTCCCATTCATCGCTATATTCACTAATTTCCCCTTCTCACCTTTATACATTCATATTCATTCATTTTCCATAAAAAACCCTTTTCCTAAGGTCAAAATCCTTTTGGCTAGGAAAAGTGAAAACCCCATGTAAATTCCCCTTTTACCCAAAAAACCCACAAAATGATGTTTAGCCTAAGTATTGATGTATATATGCGAAAAGCAAATAACCCATGAAAAACATTATATTTAGTGTATTTCTCCTTTTCCGCTCATATTTTATATTAACACTAACATAATGTATTAAACCCCTAAAATTCCTTTTCCAGTATATTATTAATTCCCTTTATTAAAATACCCCGAAACCTTTAGTTTTAATATAAAACTATTTATTAAATAAAATATCGCATTGGCGGATCGCAAGCTTCTCAACATGCATGTACACCCTCCGCCATTGCGATATGCGATGCGAGATAGGCCCGGACCCGACCCAAATATATATTATATTTCATGCCATATCGCATCCACTCCCATCGCAAGTCCTGCTAAAGCAATAAATTTTCGCCGTTGCGAAGGGAATCCGGGCTTAACGCAATATATATTATAATTCATACCCATATCACATCCACCCCTCATCGCAAGTTCCACTAAAGAAATAAAATTCTGCCGTTGCGATCTCTGATTACAATGGGAATCCGGACTCGATCGCTGTATTAACCATGTTTTCTTTCCACGTCGCGTCTGGGTCCTATCGCATTCCTTTGCAATGGGCCTTCCTCCGCTAAATCCTGATTGCGATATGCGATATGAAGCCAGACCCGATATCATTTATCCACGTGAATTCATAAAATTTCAAGTTCGCCATATGTGTTTTGCGAAGGATTTCTTTGTTAAAAGGTTTTTACGATTTTAACAAAGAAATAGCCCAAAACCTCCATTTAACCACTAATCTCAGTTTAACCCACAATAAATCCATTTTCTACCATAATTAATCATTGGAACCCTCCATTTTTCTTTCGCGTTGCTCTTTCACTCCTCCACCATCCGATCACGACCATTGAAATCCAATGGCCCTCGGCAATTTCGGGTTGGCTCCCTGTACAGGCATTACCCACTCGAAAAGTGGTATTCCACTGACCTCCCTTACTACGTGTCAAGCTCAGAACATTTCGGGTGATACCCTCCCAAAATTGCCCACGCCTTATAAGCAGTGCGATGAAAAACAAAACCACCTCCCGCATAACAACAAAATAACCACTGTTCATTTTGCGCGATAATTCAAAAAGAAAGCCATTTCTCCATTTAAATGCAAAAATTACCATTTTGTCTTTGTTTCGCTTGTTTTCATAGCAAACCCTCCATAAGCTCTACGACCAATTAAGCCATGGTTCACCTTCTGATATGCTATGGACTCCTTCCAATATCCCTTCAACCTCTATAAAGCCATTGAAGACCTTCTCTGTCACCTATGTCTTTCTTAACAGTTTCTGTGTTTTGCAGGTAAAGACTCATGTTTCAGGCTTATAGAGAAAAAGCCTGCATACAGTTTGAAGACAAATCTAAAAGGATTTACTGTTGAAAAACACAACAAAAGCCTGAAATGCAGAGTAAAGGTAAAAATGAACACAATAAAGGTTAATCAGCAGGGTCAATTGATTTTCACAAAGTTTAAAGAGTATCAGATGAAAGATCAAATGAAGAAATCAACCAAGTGTAAATGATTCAAACAATCAAGCAGCTTAAAGGGGAAAAATATCAAACAACAAAGCCAGCACAACTTGAATAAAAGGGATGGCAAGAAGTAGTTCAAACAACTGCCCCTATCTTCTTGTATGAAGATCTTTCCTTTCCTAGAATAAATCTTAATCAGTTTTAGGATATTTCTTAGTTTTATTATTGTATAAATAACTGTCTTCTCAAGTTGTTATGGGTTCAAAGTTCAAGATTCATTGTTCATTACTTGTTAAGTCTTGACTGTTAATTCTACTTTGAACCTAGAAGCCACCTTTGAAGGAAGATTTTCTAGACACTTGATGTACTCAGTCTTTCTGGAACCTTAATATAAAGCAGAGGATTCTAAATTTGGTTTTACATAGTTTGTGTTATCCTGTAAGTTTTCCAGTTATCAATCATTATGTTTTTCTTCATATGCTTATGACTTATAGAGATATCTAGGTAGGAATAATTGTGTCTCAATTTATTCCTATAAGCTCCTGAAGTGATCATCTATTAAGAGAATGGATTAATGAACTGTCTGTTTAGCTAATCCCCTCTAATCAATAAATCATCAGCATCTTGTGTAAGCTTAAGTATACTGCCTTGAACCTTTGGAACGTAGTTTAGAAGGTTTTCCTACTTATGATTGTTCCGTTTTACAGTCTAGAAACTGTGATAATCATATTATTTTCTGTCTTCTTCTCACCATTATTTTTGATCTATATCACTGTGTAAAGCTTCATAGCAGCCCTTTGCTGAAGTATTAATATAACCCAAAGGATTAAGTATTTAAATTATACATATGTCTTCATTCATTGGTCTTCCAAAACTAAAACCAAAAACCCCAAAACAATTATTTTATATGCTCTGGCATTGGTAGTTGACCTACTACTATCTCAGAGGTACAACATTAGACTGGCGCCGTTGCCGGGGATTTGAATTTCATTTAAGTTTCCCTTGGGACAACGATATTCATTCATTCTTTTCCTTTAAGGTGATTAAAGGTTTAGAAAGGTTAAAATCATTCACCTAGGTGACTCCACACTCCCAAGATGGCACCTTATAAACATACCAGATCTCGTTCAGAAGCTGACATAGTTAAACCTCCATCAGATCCTCAAAGGCTTCTGAGAAAAGCCAGTTCTAAAAGGGGATACCAACCATCTTCTTCTTCCTCTTCAGTCTTGCAATTTGAAGAATTAGAATCATTTGACCCCTATAGTAATATCCCATCTGATCCTGATTACTCCCATTTATCACCTAGGGTTGCTGAACTTCTAGATAAAGGAGTTGATTTTAAGTCAGCCTACCTTATTCATTCATTAGAATCTCATCCAATACCCACACTACCACCAGGATCACTTAAAACTGAATCTGATTTGGGTATTAATCTACCATAATATAAACCCACAGATTTCATATCCCCTACCACCTATCATTTTCCTTCCATTTTTGACCGACCTGAAGCTTCTTCTTCTAAAAAATCTGAGGATACCTTCTCTATATATTCCAATCCTCTCTTTGAAACAAAAGAAGGTATTCCTTTACAGGTTCCAAAGTTAGTTCTTAGGACTCCTTTGAAGTCTTTCAGGAGATCTCCTCCTTCACCTCCAACTAGTTCATCAACCCCTAAATCACCATCTTCTTCCTCTACTTCTTCTTCATCCTCTACATCCACACAAACACCTCATACTCCACCTGGACAACCTCATACACCTCAAGCACCTCATACACCACCTACTTTCATGGCTTTCCGACCTATTGTACAGGCTAGATATGTTGCCTTAGTCTTACCTAATAACCTTGATGCATTCCCAGCTGAATACTTAAAATACCTACCCAAGTACAATGGAGAAACTGGTCCCTCAGTCGAAGACCATATTCAAGCTTTCCTAGACTTTGTAGGCAGCATGAATATTGAACAAGAAAACGTTTATATGAGATTGTTTGTACAATCACTTGAAGGAAATGTGAGGATTTGGTTTAGGTAGTTACCAGCAACTACCATTAGAAATTGGGAAGAGCTTACAACCATATTTAAAAATCAATGGGGTGTGAAAAAGGATCCTCTTTACTTCCTCATAGAATTTGAAGAGCTTAAAAGGAACTTCAGTGAACCAATATCAGATTTTATCAAAAGATTCAATAAACTCTTTCACAAAATGCCTGTTGATTGTAAGCCCCCTGTAGCAGCAGCTAAGTCTAGATTCTCTAAAGCTTTCGATGATGACTTTACTGTTATGCTACGAGAGAGAACTTCAAGAACTCTTGAAGATATGCAAACAAACGCTATAGAAGTAGAAGCAAATAGGGTAGCATCAACTTCTTTAAAACTTAAGGAAGAAAAGGCCAAAAGAAAACTTAAATCTGCTCAAGAAGCCTCTAGTTCCTCTAAGACTGAATCAGAAGACTCGAAAATAGATGAAATAACATCTCTTCTTAGAAACCTATCAAATAGGATTTCAAAGATTGAGACTCAACCTAGAACAATACAACAAACAGTTACTAGACCTCAAAACGAAAATCAAGGTCAGTATAAAAGAAATCCACCACTATAAATTCTTCAGAGACCTAGCAATGATCAACAGGTTCCTACTCCTCTATTGATAGATGACCAACAACCTGATGATAATACTATGACAATAACTGAAGATATTAATAATATGGATTCTTCTTCCAATCAAACAACCATTATTCCTCTGTCACAACAGAATCAGGATCAAGAAGATCAAGAAGCTTCACAAGTCTCTAAATATCATGTTTTCTCTGAATTTTTAATTGCAGAGTTAAACAAGAGGTATGATATTAGGCCTAGGCCTGGTCCTGGGAGACCTCCAAAGGAAACTCCAATCATTGAACCATGTACCAAAACTGTTGAAGCTCAAACAACTCTTATTCAGCCCTTAGATCAGTCAATTGATACTACCCAAACTGGTAAAAACATTTTGACTACATTTAGTGTTGAAAAAGAATTAGAGAGGGTTAAGATCCCAATTCCATTGTCAAAACTTTCTAAAAACCCGGGTTATAAAATCCAAGTCTCAAAATGGATACAAAATAACTCGGTTGATGCTGAAGGTGATGTCACAAGTATGCAAGATGAAAAACCAGCAGTAGTTTTTGGCCCTAGTTCAGACATGATAGATGAGATAGTGCCTACTTTCTATGTAACTCTTAAAACAAATGATTCCATGTTGTATAATTGTATGCTTGATTCTGGAGCATCACACAACCTTATGCCAAAATCTATCATGGACCATTTACAACTCGACATAACTAAATTCTACCATGACCTGTACACCTTTGATTCTAAAAGGGTGACCTGTTTAGGATTGATCAAGGATCTAGTGGTTACCCTTGCCCAAATTCTAGTGAAAAGTGTAGTACTTGACATTGTTGTCACAGATATACCTCCCAAGTTTGGAATGCTCCTTTCTAGGTCTTGCTATGCCAAATTAGGGGGAACTCTACAGATGGATATGTCATATGCTACTATTCCTGTTTATGGAGGGGAGCAATTAAGATTATATAGAGAGGTAAGATTTGTACATACTGTAACCATCCAATTTATGTAATAGATCAAGACTTTGGTTGCTTTCAACTCACTTCAAACCAACATAAAACTCAAGCTAAAATTGAAGAGGCAGTTGAAAGTCCTGAACCAAACCAAACTAATATTTGGAAACTGTTCTTTGATGGCTCTTGCACGAAATATGGGGCAGGAGCTGGAGTAGTTTTAATTTCACCTGAAAAAGAAAATATAACCTAATCATGTAAATTAGACTTCGAAGTTACAAATAATGTGGAGGAATATGACGCTTTCCTTTTAGGATTGCAATTAGCCAAAAGCTTAAAAGTTAAAAACTTAAGTGTTTTTATTGATTCAGAACTTATTGTTAAGTAAGTAAGAAATGCTTTCCAGACCAAGCACCCTAGAATTAGGTCCTACCAAAATGAAGTATGGGATTCAGTTGAAAAATTCTTTGATGCTTTTAATTTGGCTCATATTCCCAGAGATCAGAATATTCATGTAGATGCCTTAGCTGTCTCTGCTAGCTCTTTTAAAATTCATGATCATACCAATGTACTTTATCAGATACAAGTCAAATATAGGCCATCTATCCCAGATAATCTGAAACATTGGCAAATATTCGAAGATGATGAACAATTGAAATCATTTCTGTAGGTAATAGATGATTTTTCATTTCTACAAATTGATGAATATAGAAATAAAACAAATGGAAATGCAGATATGAATGATATTTCAGATTTTAAAACCAAATTGCTAATCATGACATTATTCAATTATCTGATAATTTTATTCCAAAAGGACTCATTCCTTTAGAAATATTGTTTGATCAAAATGATGTCCTCTGAAACCCTTAGTCCATTTCTTCAGAAGATGACATAGAAGAGATTAACATTGGAACTGGTAAAGATATCAAAAACATCAAAATATGTGCATATCTAGACCCTGAGATCAAAGCTCAATATCTTAAGTTACTGCAAAATTATAAGGATGTTTTTGCTTGGACTCATGCTGATCTAAAGACCTATGATACTTCATTAATACAACATAAGTTGCCTTGAAGCCAGAAGCAAAACCTTATCAACAGAAACTTAGAAGGATAAATCCATCCCTTCTACCAACTATAGAAAGGGAGATTAAGAAAATGCTAGATGCTCAGATCATCCTCCCTCTTAGATATTCTAATTGGGTTGCAAATCTAGTTCCTGTTAGAAAGAAAAATGGAGAAATAAGACTCAGTGCGGATTTTAGAAATTTGAACAAAGAATCATTAAAAGATAATTATCCTTTGCCCAAAATGGATCAGTTACTTCAAATGGTTTCAGGAGCACAAAGACTTTCTATGCTTGATGGTTTTTCAGGTTACAATCAGGTGAATGTTGATACAACAGACAGAGAGAAGACAACCTTTACTACGCCCTGGGGTACATTCATGTACGCTAGGATGCCATTTGGCTTGACCAATGTTGGAGCAACATTTTAGAGAGCTATGGACATAGCTTTTATGGGTTAGGTAAATAAATTTGTGGTTATTTATCTTGATGACATGATTGTTTTTTCTGAATCTGATCAGAAACATCTAAAGCACTTGATGAAGGTTTTTGACAGGTGTAGAAAATTTGGAATATCATTGAACCCTAAGAAGTCCTTGTTCACTGTCAAAGAAGGAAAACTGTTGGGTCATATAATTTCAAAGGAGGGAGTAGTAATTGACCCCAAACGAGTATCTACCATTGAAACATTGACCTTACCTAGAAACAAGAAGGAGATTCAAGTTTTTCTAGGCAAGATTAATTTTCTAAGGAGGTTTATCCCAAATTATGCAGAGATTTTAAAAGATATAACTGACATGCTTTGAAAGGACCATGAAATCAAATGGACTCCCACTTCTAGGCATGCATTTGAACAAATAAAAAGGCTATCTTTGAAGCTCCCATCTTAGTCAGCCCTCGTTATACTAAGCCATTTAGTATTTTCTCTTTTGCCTCTGAAACAATCCTTGCTGCGATTCTATTACAGAAAAAATGAAGATTCCCATGACCAACCTGTGGCCTTTTTTAGTAAGGTTATGAGAGATGCTAAGCTTACGTATGACATCATTGAGAAGTAAACCTAGGCCCTCATTCAAGCCGTGAAATCATTCAGGATGTATGTCTTACATTCACCTATTACTGCTTATGTCCCTAATAGTGTTGTGAAAATTATCCTAACCCAACCGGACACTGATGGGAAAAGAGGTAGACGGATCACTCAAATTCTGGAGTTTGATCTAACTATCAAGACTACCAAGCTAGTAAAAGGTCAAGGATTAACCAAGCTTCTAGCTGAATCCAACTACAAAGTACTAGGAATCAATTATGTTTTAGAAATATAAGGGAAGAATACACAAGAACCTTTTGTCCTTGCAGAAGGGGAGAATCCACAAGAACCTTCCCTTCATCCTAAAGGGAAGAATCCACAAGAACCTTCCTTTCATCTAGAAGGGGAGAATCCACAAGAACCTCTACCTTCTAAGCAGATCAGTCCTATACACATTGATGAAAAATTCTTGTTGTCAAACTGGTATCAAGATAATGTAAATTTCTTGATTCATTTTGAGTGCCCAACATCATTCTCCAAAACCCAGTGTAAAACTCTTAAGTCAAAATCAGTCAAGTATCGCATTATAAATGCAAATTTATACTGGAAAGATCCACTGAATATTTTGTTATTATGTTTAACAGAATTAGAAACTGAAGGAATGATTGATCAGTTTCATACAAGATTTTGTGGGGGACATTATGCTTGGAGAGCAACGGCATACAAGATTCTAAGGGGAGGATTTTATTGGCCCACATTGTTCTTACAAGTAGGGGAAAAGGTTAGAGGTTGTGTTCCTTGTCAAATGTTTGCTGGTAAAAAAATATTAGCAGCTCTTCCACTTGTTCCATCAATAGTTTCAACACCTTTTTCTCAATGGGGATTAGATTTTGTTTGAGAGATTCACCCCACTTCAAGTAATCAGCATAGATGGATCCTCACTACAACAGACTACTTTACTAAATGGGTGGAAGCAATTCCAGTCAGAAATGCTACTGATTCAGTAGTAATTAAGTTTATTGAGGAGAATATCTTATCTATATTTGGTTGCCCAACTCAAATTGTCACTGATAATGCAACAGCTTTTGCTAGTGTTAAAATGATTGACTTTTTCCCGAAATATCAGATTCTGTTACATCATTCAACTCCATACTACCCTCAAGGTAATGGCCTTGCAGAGTCATCAAACAAAATTCTGGTAAAGGTAATAAAAAAGAATCTAGCTGATCATAAGAAGAGCTGGGATTCACATCTGATTTATGCAGTATGGGCAAACAAAATTACTCCAAAGAGATCAATTGGAAAATCTCCATTTTAGTTTGTTTATGGGAAAGATGCAATTTTCCCTACCAATTTGGCATTCCCTATTTTAAAATTCCTGCAGGATTCCACAGATGAACCTGATGATTTTTCAAGAAGAATAAATCAGATTATTGAACTTAATGAAAATAGAGATGAAGTTCAATACAAATTGAATAAATATCAGAATAAGATGAAGACCCTGTTTGACAGAAGAGCCAGGGAAAGGGACTTTAAGGAAGGTGATCTAGTTCTAAGATGGATGCCATGAGAGAAGAGAAAGGGAAGCATGACAAATTTGACAATTTATGGTTTGGATCTTTAGCAATTGCTGAAGTGAAAGGTCACAACACTTTTGTGCTGCAGAACCTTGAGGGGCTATATTCCACTTATCCTATATATGGAAGGTTTCTCAAACATTACATTCAGTACTAAGAAGTTGAAATAGTTTTCATTGTCAATACTCCGGTTTTCTTTTACCTTTCAAAGATGTCAGTGTGATTTTATTTACAGCAAGGACTCCATAGCCCGAGGAGAAGGCACATGGATCTGCAGGTTCTCTGTCCCCAGATGGAGCCAATGTTGTAGAATTTTTTGGTTTTGATAAGATAGAATAAATTAGTCAAAAAATACATAAAAATGTTTTGAAAAAATGTTAAGTTAGGATATGGACATAACAATATTGAATAAAATGTTAGTGAAAAAATCTTGATGATGATGTCCATATCAAAGAAAATGTTAGGTTAGATGTCCTAAAAAATAAAGACAAAAAGAAAATTCTAGGTTAGAAAGAAAAGAAAACAAATAAGCTCTGAAAGTGAGCAAGTCTAAATGCCACTACTATTGTTTCTGCAAAATAATGGTTGTGTGTAGCTTGTTTTAATTGCCACAACCCATGACAGTCAAACTGTTTAATCTTGACTATTTCATGCTTTAAATTTGATGTTATAGTTAGAGAATAAAAGATTTGGCCAAACTGTTTAATCTTGGCAGATCAGTAGTTAGGTAGAGAATAATAAGGTGCTCATCACTTTAATCTAAGTCCTTGGATGTTATAAGGTTAGAATTAGATAGTTTGCTTTCGTAAAATAAACAGAAAAGAAAAGGGTTTGCTAGCTTAAATGCACTCATTAAGTGAAGAAAAAATGATAGGATAAGCAAAGGGTAAGTAGAAGAAGGTTGCAGAAGTTTGATGATTCATTGGACAAAAGGTACATTATCATGTTTTACCATATGTTTCTATGTCCATGATTTAATTACACAAAGCAAATGAAGGTCTACAAGATCAATTAATTAACTTCCCATTCATCCCTATTCATCCCTATATTCCCTTCTCACCTTTATACATTCATATTCATTCATTTTCCATAAAAAACCCTTTTCCTAAGATCAAAATCCTTTTGCCTAGGAAAAGTGAAAACCCCATGTAAAATCCCCTTTTACCCAAAAAATCCATAAAATGATGTTTAGGCTAAGTATTGATGTATATATGTGAAAAGCGAATAACCCATGAAAAACATTATACTTAGTGTATTTCCCCTTTTCCGCTCATATTTTATATTAACACTAACATAATGTATTAAACCCCTAAAAGTCCTTTTCCCGTATATTATTAATTCCCTTTATTAAAATACCTCGAAACCTTTAGTTTTATTATAAAACTATTTATTAAATAAAATATCGCATCGGCGGATTGCAAGCTTATCAACATGCATGTACACCCTCCGCCATTGCGATATGCGACGCACGATAGACCTAGACCCGACACAAATACATATTATATTTCATGCCATATCACATCCACCCCCATCGCAAGTCCTGCTAAAGCAATAAACTGCCTCCGTTGCAATCTCCAAATGCGGTGGGAATCCAAACCCGACACAATATATATTATAATTCATACCCATATCGCATCCGCCCCTCATCGCAAGTTTCGCTAAAGCAATAAAATTCTGCCGTTGCGATCTCCGATTACGATGGGAATCCGAAGCCGATTGCAGTATTAACCATGTTTTATTTCCACGTCATGTCCAACCCCTATCGCATTCCTTTGTGATGGGCCTTCCTCCGCTAAGTCCCAATTGCAATATGCGATATGAACCCGGACCCAATATCATTTATCCGCTCGAGTTCATAAAATTTCGAGTCCACCGTATGTGTTTTGCGAAGGATTTCTTTTTTAAAAGGTTTTTATGATTTTAACAAAGAAATAGCCCAAAACCTCCATTTAACCACTAATCTCAGTTTAACCCATAATAAAGCCATTAGCCGCCATAATTAAGCATTGAAACCCTCCATTGTTCTTTCACGCTGCTCTTTCACTCCTTCAGCATCCGATCACGACCATTGAAATCCAACACCCCTCGGCAATTTCGGGTTGGCTCTTTGTACGGGCATTACTCACCCGAAAAGTGGTATTCCACTGACCTCCCTTGCTACATGTCAAGCTAAGAACATTTCGAGTGATCCCCTCCCAAAACTTCCCATGCCTTATAAGTGGTGTGATGAAAAACAAAACTACCTCCCGCATAACGACAAAATAGCCACTATTCATTTTGCGCGATAATTAGAAAAGAAAGCCGTTTCTCCGTTTAAACGCAAAAATTACCATTTTGTCTTTGTTTCGCCTGTTTTCACAGTAAACCATCCATAAGCTCTGTGACCAATTAAGCCATGGTTTTACCTTTCGATACGCTCTGGACTCCTTTCAATATCCCTTCAACCTCTATAAAGCCATTGAAGACCTTCTCTGTCACCTATGTCTTTCTTAACAGTTTCTGTGTTTTGCAGGTAAAGACTCCTGTTCCAGGCTTACAAAGAAAAAGCCTGCATACAGTTTGAAGACAAATCTAAAAGGATTTACTGTTGAAAAACACAGTAAAAGCCTGAAATGCACAGTAAAGGTAAAAAGGAACACAGTAAAGGTTAATCAACAGGGTCAAATGATTTTCACAGAGTTTAAAGAGTATCAGATGAAAGATCAAATGAAGAAATCAACCAAGCGTAAAGGATTCAAACAGTCAAGCAGCTTAAAGGGGCAAAATATCAAACAACAAAGCCAACACAACTTGAATAGAAGGGACAACAAGAAGCAGCTCAAACGACTGCCCCTATCTTCTTGTATGAAGATCTTTCCTTTCCTAGAATAAATCTTAATCAGTTTTAGGATATTTCTTAGTTTTATTATTGTATAAATAACTCTCTTCTCGAGTTGTTATGGGTTCGAAGTTCAAGATTCATTGTTCATTACTTGTTAAGTCTTGACTGTTAATTCTACTTTGAACCTGGAAGCCACCTTTGAAGGAAGCTTTTCTAGAGACTTGATGTACTCAGCCTTTTTGGAACCTTAATACAATGCAGAGGATTCTAAATTTGGTTTACACAGTTTGTGTTATCCTGTAAGTTTTCCAGTTATCAATCATTATGTTTTTCTTCATATGCTTATGGCTTATAGAGATATGTAGGTAGGAATAATTGTGTCTCAATTTATTCCTATAAGCTCCTGAAGTGATCATCTATTAAGAGAATGGATTAATAACTGTCTGTTTAGCTAATCCCCTCAAATCAGTAAATCATCAACATCTTGTATAAGCTTAATTATACTGCCTTGAACCTTTGGAACGTAGTTTAGAAGGTTCTCCTACTTATGATTGTTCCGTTTTACAGTCTAGAAATTGTGATAATCATATTATTTTCTATCTTCTTCTCACCACTATTTTTGATCTATATCACTGTGTAAAGCTTTATAGCAGCCCTTTGCTGAAGTATTAATATACCCAAAGGATTAAGTATTTAAATTCTACATCTGTCTTCATTCATTGGTCTTCCAAAACTAAAACAAAAAACCCCAAAACAATTATTTTAGATGCTCTGGCATTGGTAGCTGACCTACTACTATCTCAGAGGTACAACAGGTTCTACAAAGATCAATTATTGTTCTTGAGGGTGACAAGGATTAGACATAGGCTATACATTTTCACCTAATGAATTCACTGGTTTTTAATGGAAAATTCAGCTATTGCTCTGATAGTTGCAAGATACGTTTCAAATGTAGTTTATTTTCCCAATCCAATTCTTGACATAAAAAACTAGAGAGATTGGCTTCCAACATTGAGAGGAGATAATGTTGATAATCTATCTCAGTAATTGAAATATTTTCATTCATGTATTCATCAGATAGGCATTTCTCATGAAGATGTTTTAGTGAAAATATTCATGATCTCCTTGGATGAAGATGCTATACAATGGTACAAATCCTTACCGACTGCTTGCATTGCTTCATTGCAAGATTTTCATATATTGTTTCTCTTATTTTAAGAGGATTTATCCAATGAAGTTTATTTTAGAACATTGTTGTGATGATTATAATGATGAAGAAAAGGAATTTATGATTAAGAGAGTGATGATGATGATATATAGGAGCATTTTTAAGAATATACAATTCCTTCCTCTATTCCTATTGTTCAAAGTCAAGACTTCATTGAGGAAATTTTAAATTACCATATACAAAAATTCAGATTAGCTCACCTATTTTTTATAATCATAATGAATGCATTTTTGAGTTTCAATAGCCAACATTAATTCCTTCCATAGAAAATTTTGATTAACAATATCATGAAAGCAATAAGCTAGTGTATAACAATTTTGAATCATAGTCAAAGGAAGAAAATGAAGAAGATGTAAATGAGATGATATCATACACAACAATTGTAGGGATTCTTACCTTCTCCTTTTCTTTCATCAAATTTTTAGAAAGAGAATAATGACATCATCAATGGAGTAGAAAAATTAGAGAATGCACAGAGGTAGAGGGTAGTGAGGTATTTACGATCTTTTTTCATTTTCATGATCTTGTTGCATCTTATTTGGTGATTTTTATCAGATAAAATCATGTAGTATTTCTTCACTATAAGTATGAGTATTGGCTTCAAGTTGAGTTGCATATTTTCATGAAATTTCTTGTCTTAATGGCAAAAATTCCTCTTGGATTTTGGACATTCAATCTTATGATTTGTGGTTACATTAGAAGCGTGATTTTAGTTATTCATCGTAGTTGAGAAAATTAGTGTAGGAATTAGTTGTACATAAATAAGATCATAGTTTGATCATTTTCTTAATTTTTTGGTCTCAAGATTGTGTAGAGTTTTAAGAAGGGAAATTTATTCCAATTGTGAATAAGTCAGGGTTCATTAAAAACATTTCAAAAAAGAAGAAAATGCTTTCAGAAAATGATTTCAGAGCAAGTTCCATATTGTACATTTTTCAAAGATAGTCAAGGTCTAAAGAGTAATTTAATGAGAAATAATGGAGGGAATTGGTTTGCTTGTTCTTAGCATCTCATAGGGAGATGTTATCCCCCATGGATCTAGATGTTCGAATATTTAATGACCTTACCAAAATTTATTTACCTCGGGAAACTTTGGCTTATTCATTGTTTATTGTTCTCATCCTCAATGTCTAAACCAAATTTCTAATTAAATATTATCTCTTGGATAGATCCCATGCTTTTTTCACCAGGACATTGTTTTACTAACTGAACCCATAATTAATTAAAATCAATAATAACATAGTAATAATAATAAAAAATATTAAATAAATAAATAAATAGATATTATTTATCAATTGGGGTTATCTTGAATGGTTGTGCAAAATGGCTGTTATCTTCCTCACCTAGGTTAAATCCTCGCTAGTGACATGATAAGCTATAATGCCTTGATAATTTTTTTTGTAATGTCTTCATAATATGAATATTGTTGCATTGACTATGAGTGTTGTGAACTCTTAAGTGAGTATACCTATGGGATGGCCTAGTACCAACAACCTCACTCTAGTCCTCGAGTTAAGAGGGAGGATTATTTCTTTCCTCAAAAAAGAAAAATAGAAAAAATATATTATTCAATTTAAAAGATTAGTTTATTAAATGAATATATAATAGTTATTTAAAACAAGGGAAATCACTGCAAAGAAACTAGCCCCTTCCTTTACAACATGATTTCTAATTTTGTTTTGAAAGTCGATATGAGGAAAGAAAACTATATTTCAATTTTTCCATAATGAACTAGTTACAATTTTTTCATATAGTACATGCACCTAAAAACATGAAAAAAGAAACATATCATATGGATGGAAAAACATGCAACACAAACATGAAGCTAAAAGTGTAAAAATGAGTTTAAATTCACATTAATCACTTAATTGGAAGAACATGTGATGCATATATACGTGTTTATTGGCTGAAAGAAAATAACTGTAAATGAAAATATAATTCACTCAAATAGTTAAATGAATTTACGCTCATGCACAACATTCACACATAAGTTCTTGCCTTAATGCCTCAATAACAACAAGAGGAATTAGTCAATAGTAACTAATTCCAATCATACACCATCAAAGCAATAAAGAATAAATATTTCTATTCAATAGAAATATGAGTAAGCAAATTAAAGCAACAATACCATGAAATCATAGTGGTCTATAAATATATTAAGAAAATATGAACTTTATAATAATGCAAAGTCTGCTTTTTTAGAAAAAAATAGAATCCCTTGTTTAAGGTCACATTGTTATTTAAATAATATCACAAAATAGAAAATAAAGATCCTCTCTAAGTATTTTCAGATTTAAGAACTTAAAAATATAAAAAAGGGAAAGTAAAAGTTTTTTTTGATTTCGAGATAAAATAAGCCTTCAGTTTATTAGAGTAATGCTCAGAGAATCCTGATTAGAAGATTTCCATTGTGAACAAAACTCTAGAAGATTTGCAAGTTACATAGGAGGATTGAGCTGCACATTCAACTGGAACTCAAATACATGTGCCTTAATAGTTGGCAGTTCTTGTGCTATTCTTTCAGTAACTAATTTGGTCATCAGGAAGTAACTTTGTGGTTTGACCAAAAATCTTCAGATGGAGTCTAGGCCAATCTTTTGAATTTGTGAAATTTACTTTGATGCTCCTTTCTATAGTCTTTTGCCTTCTTTTTTAGTGCATCTACTTATAGTGGCTTCTTCTCTGAAACCTCTGGTTCTAATCCTATATTTTTGACTATCTGCATTGCAGATTATATCAATGGGGAACAACTTTGTTGTGTGTTGTAGCCACTACAAAAAAAACCTAAAATTTATAGTTTGTATATCCAAATTTTGGCTCCCCCTTGTGCTTTTCAAGGCCTTCACCGATATCTTTTGCAATTGTAATGGTCCAATTTGTGTCATCAAGGCTATAAGCGTTAGTATGTCCACGAGGCACACTGCTTATGTCTGCTTGTCTAACTTCAACCCCAATATTAAGGTTAATGGCATTTTGCATTCATTTATTTTATAGATAATATTTCAACATTGCCTCTCCATTTATGTAAGTAGATTAGAGAAATTAGGGCTTTTAAGAAAGTGCCAAAACCATACTTATGTGTTCCTTTTGTTCCCATGGTGTTGAACGAGGCTGCAATCAAGCTAGGAGTTTATTTCCATCAGGGGCATCTCATAATAAGAAAATATACTATTATGCCAACCAGGCTAGTTCTAGGTATTTATGAGGACACCTGTTTCAAGTTAGAGGAAAAGAAGTCTTTCATCAAGTGTTTAGAATTTCTTAGACTTAGTAGTGGTCCTGATTTTTAACATAAGTCTAAGTATGTCCAACAATTTGTTCTGGAATTGTTCTAACTAAGAAATTTGTAAATTCACTTGTGAACGATAATGTGAAGAAGTGGCTGCAATATCTAGAAATCCTCCAAAGTTCGTTCACTTTTTCTATTAGCCTCCAACTGGAAATGTTAAGACCAATATTTCTAGAGTTGGAAAATGATTGACATTTTGTTACAACATCGAAGCAGGACAAGGTTAAGTTGATTGAGCAAAATATGGGAGGTTGCATATTCTCTATCACATTCAAACAAGTCCCTCTTTGAGTAATCATAATTAGAAAAGAAGTAAGCATTAACAAGGTAGAAATCCCTGGGGCTATCAAAGTTTCACCTTTGCTACTCTGTGATAACAAAGTTAAGGTTGCAAACAATATGAATGAAAAGATGAAAGAAGAAATGGAATGGTTTTACTGCTGGTGTGTTTTATGCTTATGATTAAAACTCCAAATGTGATACATTTGTACATGATGAAGGCCAAGGTATGTGGCAAGTTCATTTGGATTTGAAGGAATATGTTGTTGCTCTAGAAGACTATAAGAGTGCGTTTTAAAGAGATCAAGTATACTTAGCAAAAAAATGAAGTTGTCTTCTCCACTAAAGATTTCATGAGAACAACATCATTTTATGCTAAGAGAAATTATATCATGTAATTTGAGGAAATTTCCAGGGGTTTAGGAGAGTTAAAGACTATATTTTAAATTCCACAGGTCACCCCTTACACCTACCCTGTGATTTGTCCATAACATAATTAGCTTATTTAATAGTAGTGAATGACCCTTATCATGGTCGAGTTGCTTGCTGCCAATGAAGTGAAGAGATCACACCATCATTGCAACAATTACAAAGATAAGAATAACAATCGTAAGAATATCTACTAAAAGTATTCTTTGGGAAATGAAGAGTTACCCAGAAATTTTTTTTTAGACCTCTATTCATTGAAGATGTAATGTGTGGCACTCTCTAAATGCCTTAAATTGTGCTGTCATTTGACATTGGAAATTACTCCAATGAGGTACAAATTCATCATGGTACAAAAAATGTATAAGCAGTGGAGTGAATTTGTGGTTGCGTAAAATGACAATGGAAACCTTGGACATGCTGACAGATTGGTAGAAAAGAGTCATGGTGATAGTGATTGGTAGAAAAGAGTCATGGTGATAGTGTTTTTAACATTTCACCAGAGTCACTTCTTTTTGATGAAACAAAACCGGTGAGAGGGCTCAATTTTCTTCCACAGTCTTCCAAATTATCTAGTAACAATGAAGTAGAGGTCCCAACCAATTGGTAGGAAAATTATTTTTCTCATATGAAAGATCTGAAACTAATTTTACTCTAGGGAACTTCTTTTGAAAATGATTTAAGTCAATTATCGAAAAATCTTGTCTGACTTTGTTGGTGGGACTTCCCTTACTAATCTACACCTTCAAATCTTCCACTAGGAAAATTGGAGCTTCTGGACCTTGGTAGAGGACGGGTCATAACATTGTGGAATGAGGATAACTACTGTCAACTTCCTCTAAATTTGTGTGAGATCAAATTAACAAAATGAAACTAGATTCAAATGGATCCAAAAGAAATAAGCCAAATAAGGGTTCTTCTAAAGGTAGTTTTGAAATGATCTAGACTTCTAACTACCCTTCCAGAAAATTTTTATGATCTACATTTTCTAGAACATCTAGATCTGACCAACTGCAGACATCTTCGATCATTTCCTAATAACTTCAAATGAATTAAACATTTGAGACATTTAGCTTTAAGCTTCTTCTCTAAGTTGAAGATGTCACCAGATTCATCCAATTAACTATTCCTGATAAAGTACCTAATGTTTGAAAGATGTAAAATCCTAAACATTGGATCCTTTATTCTTGGGTAGTCAACCAACCTAGAAAATTTGGATTTCAAAGGTTGTGATATTTTACAGGTGTTTCCTTACAACATCACCTCTCAAAGGCACCTTAAATGGCTCAACATTCCTAGCAAGGGATTGAAACAAATACTAGAATATAAGGGAGAACATATTGGTTTGAGACATCTTATTCTAGAATGCCCCAAGATAACCCAAATTCCAGATTCTCTTGGTAACCTAATTCATTTGAAACCTATCGATTTTAGATCAAGTAGGCCACATCACATCCTTGAAAGTGTTGGACAACTTAAACTCTTGAAAAAATTGGGAATCAAATGTCATATACTCTCTCATTTAACTAATGCCATAGGACATCTCAATAATATTCAGAGTCTCTTTCTAGTGGGCTTTAAAGCACTTAAAAACCTGCTTCCCAGTTTTGAAAACCTTATGAAACTAGAAACCTTGGATATATATAATGTTCCAAATATTTGGATTACTCTTGGAATTTTAGATGGTTTGAAAAGTCTAGAGGTGTTATCTTTATACTGATGTAAATAAATAATTGAGGGGTTCATTATTTCACTGTGCCAAAAAGTAAAACCACTTTAAAGTTTGAGACTGTGCAAAATGGAAGTGGAGAACTGCCTCATAATTCTAGAGCATACTTGTTGAAGTATTAAAACTCAGGAAGTCTACATTTGTAAAAACCTAGTTTGAGCAGAAATTTGTTCCACCACCTTGATAGAAGTTAACCTCAAACATGTCCTCCAATTGAGGATAATTTCAGGGTTTTCTGCTGACATGAGGCTAACTAAACTATATCTTAGAAACTTCTAAGAGTTATCTGAGGTGACGAATTTGGGAGACTTACACTTCCTAGAAACTTTGGACATAAGTGGGTGTTTAAAGTTGTTCTCTGAAGAAGGCCTTGATCTATTGAAGCAATAGAAGGTGATAGATATTTTTTCACCCATGAAGCCCTTCAAAGGAATGTAAATGGTTATAGAGATTTCCCTCTCTAGGAGAACTTAGAATAAGTGCAAATTCATTTTTCCCAAATCCTGAGTGAAGGACTGAGCCAACTACTGAAGCCTTTTTACCGAGTGGAAAAGGAAAAGGATTGGCATGGATTAGAAATTAAAATCCGTGCAAACACAAAGATGCCATGCACTGAGTTATAATATCTTTTGTTTCTTTCTTTATTGTAAATGACAGGGATGACTATGAGATTATGATGGAGCTTTATCTTCAACACAACCAAAGAAAAATGCATGTTTCTTATTATTATGTGGAGAATCCAAACCTTATCTTCTTATATATATTCTCTATTATTGTATTTTGGGTTAGCGTCATGAGAAGTGGAGATGTTACAATCATAAGGCCCATCCTAACAATGAATGATGTTCCTATGATGCCAAAAAAGGATGGGTGTATATGGTTTGTAGAGGAGAAGAATTTGAGATTTATTATGTTCGCAACATGTTTTGGAAGACAAAGGAAGCACAATGCTCCTCACTAAAATCTAAAACAACAACTTGCAACACTTTCGGGTCACAAATCACACCTTCAACTCATAATTAGTTTTTCATTATACATTGTATATGTGACCTCCGACCTGTCTGTTACATGCTGTAAAATTACTATGTGCTCCCAAGTTGTGATATCTCCACAGACCGCAAATCCTAAACGTGATCTCTCCATAGGTCACAATTCCCAAATGTGATCTCCACAAGTTGTAATTCCCAAATGTGATTTCCCTTCAGGTTTCATTCTCCCTTGTGATCTCCCACATGTCACATTCCCATATGCAGGTCGCGATTCCATGCATTAGTCGCATTTTACACTTGCGACCCCTCATGTCGCAATTATCATCTGCAACCTTCTACAATTCACAATTCCAATTTGCGATCTCCCACACATTACAATTCCTCTTACGACCTCCCTTACAATTGGAAAGTGCGACCTGACCTTGCTAATAAAACATGTGACTTCTCTTCATTTTTTATAGACAACAAAATTACTATGTGTTCCTTCTTTGTGAAATACCTCACATGATTACATTCAAAGGGACACAAAAGTTGAGAAGAAACTATAGCTTGTTTGCATTAATTAGTCAAGGGATTTCCAAACTAAAAGGAAGGAAAATGTGGAAGACTCTGAAGATCGTGGTTTGAGAGGTGGTGTGATATAATGATAGTCATCTCAGCATATCGATGCCATCTAACTATATCCATTGCATCTTCCTTGTTGCACAATATATCATTTACATACAATATATCACTCTTGACAAATTTTAGTGAGGGAGGGACACATTTGGTCCCATCAATGTACCGATAGACAAATTATGGGGCACACAGACTCAACAGTCACTGTAAATATTTGAAATTAATGGAAAGCATGAGCAGATGCCGAACAAATGATACAATCATTTGGTGTTCTAAAACAAACACATTACTAAGGTTAAAATGGAGTATGGCCTTGACCCAACCATTGGGAAAGTGATAATACAAGCTTCTCAAGAGGTTGCTGAAGGAAAGATGAAAAATCTTTTCCCTTTGGTCATTTGGCAAACTGGTAGTGGGACTAAAAGTAACATGAACAATAACAAGGTGATTTAAAATTGTGCTGCTTAAATTATTGGAAAGAAATGTGATGAAAAAATTGTACATCCAAATGACCATGTTAATATGTTGTGATCTTCTAATGATACATTTCCCACTGTTATGCACATTGTTGCAACAATGGAAGTGAACTCAAAATTCATACCAAGCCTACGACAACTTCTTTCTACATTGGAAGCTAAGAGCAATGAATTCAAGGATATAGTGAAAATTAGGCATACCTAGACACAAGATGAAACATCTCTAACTCTTGGTCAAGAGTTTAGTGGTTATGCTACACAGGATAAGGAGAAGCGAGTAACATACCTTGGATTCATATGATATGTTGAGGAAAATTGGAAATAAAGATGGCTAAATAAAAAGAAACAATCTGAAAGAAACCAGAAGATCGAAAAGGAGAATACGTTAACATTGTGGTAGGACAAGACACATAGCTATTCATTCACACATACATCCAAAAGACATATTTATTATGCACAGGATACCTACAAATGACTATGGAAGACTAAACCATCTTAAGGTTGATATGTAAGGGCTATAAATTCTTACTTATTACCATTTGTGATATTTTCTCCTTATTTCATTAAAGTGTATTTGTCTTGATGTTTTCATTGGTTGTGTGTACTTGCAGGATTGATGTTGTGGAACAGTCTCTTGTTGTACTTCTTGGATGTGTGATCTTAGACAACAAGTGCATCAAGGGCATGGCGAAGACATTATCAAGTTTTTAAAGCACTATTTATTTTACAAAAGGACATGTCAAAGCTCATTGAATCTCCTTCAACCAAATTATAAATAAGAAGAAACAAGAATGGAACATGGTATCGAGTTGGAGGCTATGCAACTATTTTTTTGGCCAACTGGAAAACTGGCTCCATGTAGCAGCCCAAGGCACTGTGTCAACCTTGATGGTAGGTGCAATAACAACCGAATAGACATTCAATACAACAAATGAACACAGAATCCTTGTTCACCAACTCGTGCAAGTCTTCATGACTTCGCAACAACATTGGCAATAAGCATTCTATGGTTTCCAAGAACCTTCTTTATTCTCCTCACAACTTCGCTTCTACTAATATGTAAATGTTTCTTATCATGATGCTAATAGCTATGCAGAGATCAATTGAGCATGGAATAGTCATTAGATAGCCATGAGGAAGGTCAAGGGTAGATGACAGATCATGGGAGAAGGTTAAAGGTCACCCTTCCAACCTATCTAAATATACCCTCATGCCTCATTTGCTAGGGAATTTTAGCACTTGAGATAGGACTAACATTAGATAACTGACTTGTGCTTAAGGAGCTAGAGGCACTCAACTCTTGGAAACTAGTAGGGTGAGCTATGGTGAGGCTAGGGTTATGATTTGGATGATGGTATAAACAATCCATGTTCCACTAATGGGCCTTGATGAAATGGTTGAATATGTACTTGAATATGCAACATGGATAATGAGAAGTTCTTCACTTTCAACATGGATTCCCATGCATCTTTATGGTGGTTGTATTGGATTTCATGTGTTTCCATCGTGTTTGTATGTGTGCATTCATGTGGGAAATATGATAATGAAATCATTATTATATTATGGGTTGCATGTGCCCTTTGAATCTTTTCTTTCTTATTCCATGTAATGTTGGTAACTTACTGTGAACTAATTTGTAATTAACCTATGACACTCTCTTATTCATGTACGTATGAGATGGTTGTAGCTTACTGATCCTTCTTTAGGCACGTTTCTTATTTTTTTGCTATTATATCTTAATATCTCATTCTGTAGGTTATCAATCATGGGTTGAACTCATTCCCATTGTCCGAGCATTTCTTTTTTGCTATCACTCTAACATGTCCACATTAGACAGTTAGGAGCGAAACTTACATGATGGAAGTCGAGACTACATAATGGGTGGGGCTTCTATCTCAAACGGTGTGAGGTCTAATTGGGACTTCATATTGGGGAGACCCCCTAGCTGTTTGTGAGACATTTCCTCCCGTCAATATATTTTTGGCACTAGAAGGAGGGTAGATGACAAGCTGACCTTGTGGAGTCTGGTTTTAAGTCTTTGATCTTGAAATGGCTCTTTCCCAAATCCTTCTCTTGGGTTGTTTTTCTAAAAGTAAAAGCATTTCAGTCCCTAAGAAGATAATCAATCTCTTGTCAAAAGGTAAGTTTGATGGTGAGGGTGAAATATTTTCATTTGAGCATGCCCTTCATTTTAGTCAAGGTTGTATCTCTAACAATGTGTGGCTTGATAGTACTATATGTGGAATTTTCACTCTTTCTTTGCCAGGTCACGTCAAAACATGGTGTAAGACCTTACCATCTGCATCTATTCATTATTTTATGTAGTTCATTGATGAGTTTTTGTCTACTTTTCAAGAGTCTAATTTTGAGGATTTATTTAAGGAAATTGATGAACACATAATAAGATCGGATGAATTAGTTGAATATTTTTCTTGGAGGTTTCTTAACATCTTCTATAACATTCCTAAAAAGATAGGGATTGGTATCATTTAATGAGAGGATTTTCTTGTCTAGTTGACCTTTCTAAGAGGGAATATAAATCTAAGTTGAAAGTTGATAGTCAACCATCAGAGGGTTCAAGTGTTATGCTCCCTAACTTAATTATTCGAACATTTTCGTTTGGTGTAAGTCAAAGACAACGTCATCTTGCGGAGGAGGAAATGGTTCCCCTTGATATCCCTTATTCTTTTCCTTCTTCATTGACAAATGAAATTGATTCTTGTCCTATATACAGATCCCTATTATTGATGAAGTAGGAAATAAGGAAATTTGGTCTGAAAAGGAGAAACATTTTATTGATATAGAAGCTCAATTAAACTCTGTTGAAGCAGAGCAAGCCCAATCTAATAATACCACCAGTAAGCTATCCTATGATGGTCATGTTAATGAAACTCAAACTAATTATACTTGTCCTTCATATTTCCATGATATGTTCTTAACTTCGACTCCTTGTCATGACCAAGGATCTGTATTGGGTGACACCGAATGTTCAATTGATTTCGTAGATAAAAAATACATGTTGATTCAATAATTCCTAAAGCTAACACTATCATGCAATATTTGAGTCTTGAACCATATTTGGTTGGAATTGATTTCTCTTCACCCGAGCCTTTTCATCTTCGATACCCTGATTTATTTGATAATTCTGCTACATCAACGACTTCTCTAAATCTTTAGATCTTTATCCTATTGGTTTTGATTACAATTAGATGCATAATGGCGTTGTCTCACAATCACAAGATGACAATATTGAATCCCTTGTTCATGATATTTTTAATCTGCAATCTTTAATAAGTGAAGAGGAAGATTCTACATCTTGAATTCAAGGGAGTCCTCCAGTCAATTCATCCACATTCTTATTCCTCGAAGAGTCTTGTGTGTTAGCTACTCAGTCTAATCAAATTAGTGGATTTAATAGTTGTCATATTGTTGAAAAGGTATTCACCAATACATCTAATTATAGTTGTTCATATTCACTTGCTGACCTCAGTATGTCACCGAAATTTGATGATTCACATTTTGAAAGTTTAGGGACTTGTTAGGAAGTTGAGGCACTTTAAACTTCCACTAATGTTTATGTCAGGTTCTTAGGATCCTAATGAGTTCCCTAGACTAGGTTATATTAGGGTTTCCTCACAAGACTCTCCTTTCAGCACTGTCTCACCAAATGAAAGCTCATTTCTAAAATATCCTGATCCAAGTGATGTGTTGTTGAGAGAATATTTTCAGCTTCTATCAGATGTTAAGCACCATTCCTTGTACTCTTATTTGTTTGACGAAGATAGTACATCAGCCATTGTTTTAAACCCTTAAGGTTCTCACCTCTCTAGTGTAAATGGTGGTCATATACAAGTTAGTGTTATCTTACATTCAAAAGATGAACAAAATAAGAATCTTTCCCATATTTCTTCTAATTGGAAATTTGCTATATGCAAGGGAATAAGTCACTTCACTCATCCCTTCCACGAGACTCATCTGGATGATTCATCCCCATCTTGGAAATTGAAAGAATATTGCTTGTTGAACAACCAGTCTATAAATGCTAGAACATCTGGTCAAACTTGCAATATATTCAATAATGATTTTGTTGTCACATTTGATGATGACCGCATGCATTCATCTATTGATCTTACAAAACCAAAAATATCTGATGATCTACCATTAAGAGTTCAAAGGCTTGTTAGGATAGTGGGGAAATTTGGCTCTTGCTGATGGTTATGTCAGGTCCTCAGGTCCTTAACAAAATCCATGAACTGGCTCAAATGAGGGTTTCTTATGAATTCTCATTTTTCAAATTTTTTTAGGGTTTTTAGGTTGGTCATTTTGAATTTCATGATAGGATTGATATCTGGATAGAAGAGTCTTATCTGGAGAATTCCTTAGCAAGAAGGTGACATTTCATCTCTCTTATGCTTGAATTAGGGTTAATAACTAATGAATACATACCGCGGAGAAATGCTTAGGGTTTATCGGGATAAAATTGTCAACTGGTTGGAAAAATATTTTTTGGCATGTTTTCCTTCCAACATGTGTGATCTTCTTGGTCTTGTGCATGCCTTACAATCAAGCGAATTTTTTTGGACAATACTTCATACTGGGGCTAAACGGTTACCTCTTTTTTTTTTTGTAGGTCAGGAACAACTGCAGTGGATGCATTGGAAGTTTTACTTCACATGACCCGATCTCCTCTCTGATTAAATTAAGGTTTTAGGTTTAGTTTAGTTATAATTTTACTTATTATGGTTTTCTTATTAACATCTACTTGTTGGGGTTTTAGGCTTAGACTAGTTAGGGTTTACTTATTATGGTTTGATTTTTAATGTGTGCTTGTTAGGGTATTAGGTTTAGGCTAGTTAGGGTTTATACATGCTTTTGTTGTATTCTCCTTATTGCAGGTAGTTTATTTTTCTTCATGACTATATGCATTTTTCTTGCATTCATCTTCTTGCATTGCTCGTGACTGCATTAGATTTAGGAATTATCTGCATAAGCATGGCATGGCTCTATGGGTTGTAGTTAGTTGATTTTTACTGAATGACATTGCATTACACTACATTTTTTTCCTGTATTGCATGTAATTTTGTCTGCTACATTGCTTCATGCATTCATTTTTTACTTACCATTATCTTCTCCTGGCATTGCAGTTACCTGGCTGTTTAACTAGAATTGCATTTATTCTCTATGTTGCATGGAACTGCATTAACTTTCACATATTCATCTAAGCCTTTTTCTCTACAAGCCCTCTGAAAACCTTGTATGTCACATAAGATTCCATGATTCTTCTTTTCACTTGCTGAAACCCTAGAAAAGCTTCTCTAGTCACTTTTCCCTAATGTTGAAACCATAATTTAATGGTTGTGTGTGGTTGTGGTACCTTCTCCAAGAGGCATCCTCTCATAGAACTAGTTATCAAAACTACGTCCCAAACATCTTTCCAATAAATCTAATCCATTAACAAGAAGAATATGGGTAACCCTAATTAATTCACGTGCCGTATATTTACAACATGAACCTTTTGTCTAGCATAGCCTTGAATATTTCAATGATATGTTTTCATAGTTCACCTCTCAGTTAGAGATGCCAATGTAGAATCGTGGCATGAAGGAAAACCTAAATCAAAAGATCTTTCAATTTTTGTAAAACAAGAAACAACCTCTCTCACCCATAAAATAAGTTGAGATCCCTCATCCACCCTGGCATAATAAACGCCTAATAAATGATGTCACTATGCAAAAAAAATAAAATCAATCAAATAAAGGGTAAAAGGGTGAGAAATGCTTCCTGCGTAGAGAGGTGATGCAAGAAACTTCACCAACATATTGAACAATCCTGCTCGCAACAAAGAAATGCTCGTGATTTCTTAAGTGACTCCACTAGGCTACTGAATAGGCTTGATGGTAGTGGAGAAACACCAAAAACTCACTTTAATTTTTTGAATACAATAAGCCCTTTATCATGTTTTCTGCATCATCATCGAAGGATTACATGTGTGAGTTCTTGTTTCAACATGAAAAAACTAACACGACCTAACTAATGAGACATAGGTAGGGCATATTTATGAAAAGTCAAGTAAATTTAAGTGGTACCTGTGATGTCTAGTTAAATACATCCTTGCATTATTAACAAGAGTCTATTTGTTGTAGGGACATAGGAAGAGATGCTGGATTCTACCAGTGGTTCGCCAAATGTTGTAGTGGGGACCCAAAATTTAGATATATAGGCTAAACATTTTGGTTGTTATTGTAGCTGCTACAACAACACCCAAATTTTTTAGTTTTTATATCTAAATTTTGGGTCCCCACTATGCTTTTTAAGGAATTCACTGATAAGGGCCTTAACCTTTTTCATTATCTCTTGAGAAATAGGACCTATAACAATTCCTTGGAAATTTTAATGGCCCAACTCTTGTCATCAAGGCTACAAGTGTTAGTATGTCCATGAGGCACACTGCCTATGCCTACCTTTTTGATGTCAACCTCGATATAGGCTTTATAGCTTTTTCCAATCATTCATTTTATAGACGATGTTTTAGCATTACCTCCCTATTTCTATAAGCAGATTAGAGAAGTTAGGGTTTTTAAGAAATTTCCAAAACCATACTTATGTGTGCCTTTTGTTCCCAGGGTGTTGAACGAGGTTGCAATCAAGCTAGGAGTTTTATTGCCATCAGAAGCATCTCATAATGAGAACATATAACTTTATGCCAACTAAGGTACTTTTGGGTATTTATGAGGACACCAATTTCAAGTCAGAGGAAAAGAAGCCTTTCATCAAGTGTTTAGAATTTCTTAGACTTGGAAGTGGTCCTGAATTTGAACATAAGTTTAAGCATGGACAAAAAGCCTTGTTCTGAAATTGTTATAATTAGGAAACTTGTAAATGCACCTACAAACGATAATGTGAATAAGTGGCTACAATATCTGTAAATCCTCGAAATTTCATTCACCTTTTCTACTAGCATCCAACTGGAAATGTTAAGACCAAGCTTATGAAAGTTGGAAAATGATTGAAATTTGGTTACAACATTAAAGTAGGACAAGGTTAAGTCAATTGAGAAAAAGATGGGAAGTTGGTATTTCTCTATCAACATTCAAACAAGGTCCTCTTTGAGTATTTATATTTAGAAAATAAGCAAGGATTAACGAGGCCGCAATCACTAGGGCTACTAAAGTTTCACCTTTGCTACTCTATGATAACAAAGATAAGGTTGCAAACAATGTGAATCAAAAAATGAAAGAATATATGCAATGATGCTACTACTGGTGTGTTCTAAGCCAATGATTAAAACTCCAAATGTGAGACATTCATACATGATGAAGGCCAAGATATGTGGTAGGTTTATTTGGAGTTGAAGGAATATGTTGCTACTCTAGAACACTATAAGAATGTGTTTCAAAGAGACCAAGTATACTTAGCACAAGTTGAAGTTGTCTTCTCTGCTAAAAATTTCATGAGAACAACTTTCTTTTATGCTAAGACAAATTATATCATGTAATTTGAGGAAATTTCCATGGGTTTAGGAAAGTTAAAGACCTTTGATCCAAATAATCCTGCACTATTCTATTTCAAATCCCATGGATCCCCCTTACACCTACCCTGTGATTTATCAACAACATAATTAGCTTGGTTAATAGTAGTGAATGAACCTTATCATAGTTGAGTTTCTTGTTGCTAATAAATAAGAGATCAGGCCATCATTGCAATAGTTACGAAGATAAGAAGAGCTACCAAGAGCGTGTTTTGGGAAATGAAGAGTTACCCAAAACAAATCCATTAAACCTCTATTCATTGAAGGTGAAATGTTCGGAACTCTCCACATGCCTCAAATTGTGTTGGCATTTGATATTCGAAATTACTCCAATGAGGTACAGATTCATCATGGTACAAAAAATGAAGAAGCAGTGGAGTGAATTTGTGGTTGCGTAGAATGAAAATGGCAATGTTGGACACACTGACAGATTGGCAACAGAGAGTCACAATGATAGTGTTTTTAACATTTCACTAGATTCACTTCTTTTTGAGGGAACATAAGCTATGATAGGGCTTAGTTTTGATCTATAGTCTTCCAAATTATCTAGTACTAATGAAGTAGGGGTCCCAACCACTTGGCAGGTAGAGTCTTTGTCTCAGATGAAAGATTTGAAATTGCTTTTACTCCAGGGCACTTCTTTTGGTAGTGATTTTAGTCAATTATTGAAGAATCTTGTCTGGCTCTATTGGTGGGACTTCCCTTACCAATTTATACCTTCAATTATTCCAATAAGAAAATTGGAGGTGATGGACCTAGGCAGAGGAAGGGTCATAACATTGTGGGATGAGGATGACTATTGTTAGCTTCCTCTGAAGTTGTGTGAGCTCAACTTAACAAATGCAAGCATCTTCAAAGGTTTCCAAAGAAATAGGCCAAATAAGGGTTATGCTAAAGGTAGTTTTTAAATGATGTAGAACCCTAATTACCCTTCCAGAAGAGCTTTTTGATCTACATTTCTTGGAAGATCTAGATTTGACCAACTGCAAAAGTCTTTGTTCATTGCCTAATAACTTTAGAGGACTTAAACATTTGATTCAATCCTCTTCTATAAGTTAAATATGTTACTAGATTCATTCAGATAAATGTTACTGATAAAGTACCTACTGTTTGAAAAATGTAAAATCCTGAACATTGGAACCAAAATTCTAGGAACATCAACCAACCTAGAACATTTGGATAAGTTATGGGTGTTGTGTTGCAACGTCACATCTTAGAGGTATCTTAAATGGATCAATGTTCATGGTAGGGGATTGAAACAACTGCCAAAAGACTTGGGAGAAGTTACTGGTTTGAGACATAACTCAAATTCCGGATTATCTTGGTAACCTAATTCATTTGAAACATGTTGATTTTAGATCAAGTAGGCTACGTCACATCCATGAAAGTGTTAGACAACTTAAACTATTGAAACAATTGGGAATCAAATGTCATAGACTCTCTCATTTGCCTAATGCCACAAGACTTCTCAATAATCTCCAAATCCTCTTTTTAGTGGGTTGTAAAGCACCTCAAGAAGTGCTTCCCAGTTTTGAAAACCTTACAAAACTAGTAACCTTGGATATATACAATGCTTGAAATTCTTTGTATTGCTCATGAAATTTTGGATGGTTTGAAAAGTATATAGGTTTTATCCTTATACGGATATAAATAACTAGTTGAGGGTTGCATTATTTCACTGTTCCAAAAAGTAGAAGCACTTGAAAGTTTGAGACTAGGCAAAATGGAAGTGGAGAACTGCTTTAGAATTCTAGAGCATACTTGTTCAAGTCTTAAAATTCTTGAATTCTACGCTTGTAAAGACCTAGTTTGGGCTGAAATTTGTTCCACCACCTTGACAAAAGTTAAACTCAAACATTCCCTCCAATTGAGGACAATTTTAGGGTTTTTTGCTGACATGAGGCTAACTAAATGTATCTCAAAAAATTCTAAGAGTAATATGAGGTGACAAATTTGGGAGACTTACACTTCGTAGAAACTTTGGACATAAGTGGGAATTTAAAGTTGTTCCCTGAAGAAGACCTTCATATTGTGAAGCAATAGAAGGTGATATATATTTTTGTCACCCATGAATCCCTTCAAAGGCAATGTAAATGGTTACAAAGATTTCCCTCTCTAGGAGAATTAAGAATAAGTGAATATTCAATTTTCCCAGATCCGAATGAAGGACCGAGCCAACTAATGAAGCCTTTTTACCAAATAGAAAACGAAAAGGATGCGTGTGGATTAGAATTTAAAATACCTACAAAACAGAGATGCCATGCATTACATTTATAATATGTTTTGTTTCTTCATGTCTTGTAAATGACTGTGATGAATATGAGATTATGTTGGAGCTTTATCTTCAACACGAGCAGAAAGCAAGGCTTGTTTATCACTGTTATGCAAAAAATGCAAATCTTATCTGCTTGCATATATTCTCTATTGTTTTATTTTAGGTTAGAATCATGAGAAGTGGAGATGTTATATTCATAAAGCCCAACCTAACAATGAATGATGTTCCTATGATTATGGAAAAAGGATAGATGTTTATGGTTCATAGGGGATAAGAATTTAATATTGATTACGTTAGAATGGTTTTTTGGTAGATGCCAGGTGTAACAACCCTTGGTTTATTTTCCATGTAAATAAAAATGAGATCAAGTTCATGTTGACGGTGCTGGACCTGCCAACATGTCAAGGGGATCTCCCCAGTAAGATTCCCAATTAGACCTCAGACCATTTGGTGTAGGAGTCCCAACAGTGGGTCATAAGGTAATGCTTTGATCGCAATGTCGCACAGAGGCAAGTAGGATAACTTTGTTAGCAGCAAAGGTGTGACTGATGTAGTGAGTCAAGGAAGGTGTATGAGAGGTTCCAACACTTTGAAGGGGGAAGGAGGTGAAGGTGAGTTCTAGGTTGAAAGGGATCAGTCCCAACTCGACTAGGAACACACAACACAAAGGACATGCACAACTTTCGGTGGAGAAGTCCACTCGGATGTGGCAGTCACATCATACAAGGTAAGATAACACATACAACACTCACGGATCAGTCTGAGACGAGTGCGACGGTTGTTATAGCAAGGTTCAAGTGAAAGGTCTGTCTAATGTCTGACAGAGAAATCGACATGAACGGTGACAACATTAACAACATATGAAACACATTAACAACAAGATTCATATAATTGCATACAAATCAGTTCATACACAAGTACGTAAGTTAAAAAACATATATCATTAAGGCAACTGGAGCAATCCAACTACAATAACAACATATGCATGAAAATGTGTTGGATCTTATTATATAAAGAAGTGTAAGTCACAATCATACAATACATCCATGTAAACTTGCTATCCCCAATAATGGAACGTTACAGCCACATCTGCCTGCTCCTCCAAAGAGATGTACTAGATCCATATATTGGAGAAGCCAAGGTGCGTTAAAATATTGTCCAAGCCTTCTTCAAGATAGTCTTAGTAGAAGCTTGGCTGACCAAAAGCCTATACAATGAGTTATGAGGGACTATTTATAGCAAAGGGTGGGGTGACCCTTGGCATTCCCCCTTTGTGACATTTCAACTACCCTCATGACTCTTCACCTACTCTATGATTGTTACATCCAACTATTGACACTCGACTTACACTTGACATGACTCAACATTACAATGCACATGTACTCATGTGAGACAACATGGCTTGAGCAAGCCTTTGCAAGAAATCACTGACACTCAGTCCGCTGTGGTGCGACCACTCTTTGACATGTTTGTGATGGTGAAACTGGTGAGCTGATGCCAAGCTTGGTTGTCCGTGATGGTGTGCATGTACCTCATGGTGACATCTTGCTGAAGCGAAATCTGGCCTCCGTTGCAACCAGGTCATTGGTTTAGCCCCTTCATCCAACTCGTCTGGTAACATGCGCATGGTCTTCTTGGGTACGGTTGAACCGACAACACACTGATGCATAATGTCTGTGTTGATCTTCAAGTGTGTGGTGGTGGTCATGCTCATCAACTTTCCGAAGTGCATGTTCAGCCCCAGTTGGAATTTCTTCTTGTCTTTGCCTTGGTGAGTGGTGTGAATGGGTTGGATTGCATGTGTGCACTCAACGATATGCATGCTACTGAATCCCTTGCATGCGATCAATAACACTGCTCACCATGACTGCTCTGTGTAAGCTACTGGGATGGATCCTTAACTTGTACGGGCGCAGTTTCCTTCGTGAGTGCATGTTGTGCCCACTACTATTCCTGTTCCTGTTGCAACTCATTCGTCTGTCTATGTAGCTTCATGTTCTTCTTGAGTTGTTGCTTTAGCACATGCAACTCCTTCTTTTTTCCTAATCTTCTACCTTCGACGATCTTCATTCTGTGTCGCCACTTCATAGCCAAAGTCTCCAAAGTTGCTTTCATTATCAATAGATCTGCTTGATCTTGCAACTTTGTTCCACCTCTGTGTTGTCAAAAACCTTCCTCTTGCATTCGCTGTATTCGGTATGTTGCCTTTAGCTGTTGTTCATGATGTTGCTCACTATGATGCTGCTACTTGATGTCCTTGTCTACGAACAACTTGATATCTTTATGGGTAGGCAAGTCCATGGACACTTGATTGACTGCATCCCCAAGTGTGATCTGAATGGTGTCTTCATCTCTGCTCTCCTGGAAACAATTGTACCTATACTGTTGAGAGGTAGATGAACACCTGGGATACCTGAAGACATGGAAACACTCACGACAAGAAATATGTCAGTTGGAAACCAAAATGAACATGAGAACTGACTTGCAACATACTTGGGTGCATGATCATGAAGGTTGCGCAATTTTGACAGGAAGGTCAGGGGACCGACTACCAAGACTGCACAAGGCACATTCTAGGCTGTTGGGAGACTGACTGACTGCTAGAACTACACAATGCACAGTCTAGTCTGGCTATTGACTGCTGGGATTGCATAATGCACAATTCCAGCTGGGAAGGACTGTTGGCCTAGGGACAGATTTGCACAATTTCTTGGGCCAAGTAGCCACTGTCCTCTAGAAATGTGCAAAATAGTCCTAGAGGCCAGTTCTGGGTAGGAATGCATAAATCTAGAGAGGAAGGTGAGCCTTCCTTTCCCAGATTGCGCAATGCAGCCTTGGTGAAGGCAGAGCCCAGGCCAAGGTTGGCCTGACTCACCGACGGGCAACTGAAAGCAAGTAAGTCAGTGAATGCATGGCGAAACTAAGTGATAGCAGAAGTGATTAACAGTGCATGCAAAACATGAATGAAAGATTCAACAAATAGATCAACATGCATGTGGGTGAGGCAATTTGCGGTTGGGCGAACATCTGTGAAAAACAGTTTAATGCATGCAACAATAGTGAGATAGCAACGAAAACTGAAACATAGCTAGGAAATGCTAGTATACATGTAAATGACAACAAGCATTCAAAGAAATCAAGCAAACAATACTCCCACCAGTGAAAAAATGAAAAGCGATAGAAATGTAGCACAAGGCATGGGAAGCAGGCTTACCCCAAAACAACTGAGCTGAATGTGCCAACTGCTCCTAAATGTGATGTGGGATGTGAGAGCTACAAGGTTGATGTGAGGAATGAGATCTGAAGCTTCCAGTTGATGATTTTTGATAACATCGAGGTTGTGATGCGCATGCGATGAATCTAGGGGAAGCGACACTTTGTGGGAGGTTTCAGAATTGCTCCTTGCATGTAACCTCCAACTGCTAAACATAGAGGATGCCAAAAGATGTTGTCACTTCTAGAGACAACCTTGGATTTCTTACAAGACTAGTGCCTGGAACATCTAGATTTGTTTGTATCATATGATTTTCAGGAAACTGGAGACATCACATACATTTTTGTACATATATATATATATATATATACACACACACACACAATAAACAACATGGGTTGGTTCATTCATATAAAGACATAAGCCATGTATTTCTGGTATTTCTTCACATATACAACTCACATAAATATATGTATAAACTAGTGGAGGCCGAGTAGTTCAAGGACCTACAACTTAGTCAGCTTTGGCAGAGCAATGAAAGAAGATCAGGAAACAGAATAGCTCATCACATAGAGCTTGAAACATCAAGAATTATACACTTATCTGAGTTAAAGATAGACATAATGGATGAAGGAGGATTGGGTGTGATGATTCATGGAGCGAAAATTTAAATATATAATCTCAAAGATCCATACATGCATGTGCATTAACGAGTTAATACAAATGAATCTGTAAGAGCATATGAAACATTTCTAGTAGCTACAATAACATGAAATCAATGAGGAAACATGAACATAATGGAATTTAAATAGAGAAGTAACATACTGTAGTACTCGAAGGAGGAATCACCACCATTTCATAGATATTCTAAAAGATGCATATCATAAAGTCATACTGTCTCGAAAATAACATGTCATTCTTCTTTAGGATTCAGAACCTTTGTGAAGTGTTTCTTCCCACTATTTATCTGGAGAGGGGAGCATTGAACAATAATTACAACAAAATATCTTAGTTGAGCCTCAGTTGTTAGATAGACTAGCTGTCTCGGCCTAGGATGGCTTTGTGGCCCAAAAATGGCTACAAAAGATTAATAGCTTCATTAAATTGTGACACATTACATGATAACAAAACAAGTTGACGATTAGATGAAAACACCAAAAAAATATCTCCATGTCAATCCCTGGGATCTCCTTTGGTTGGTCAACTGATTTTTCATGATCTTCCTTCTCTGGTACTCGGCTGGTTATGGTCACTTCTGCCTTTACTGCTTGAATCGCTCGTTGCCTAGAGCTAGGAATAGTTCAATTGTGAGTTTCATGTCATGGTACAACAACAGGGGTCATCTGAGAAGTACTTCATCTTCCCTCTGCATGGACCTCCATGTTGAATCATCAAGTCCTCTTGAGCTTCCATACATTCATTTACTCACAACAGGCCTGGGCGTGGTATAGTCAAGTTCATTTACCTTGTCTGTGTTGACCCTGTTTTCTTGTCACGAGGGGATTTACAAGGTCAACCCATGCCGACTTCTGAATTCTCCATGTCCTTCTTAAATGTCTCAGTTTCCAATCCATTGCATCTTTAAAACCTTGTATTCCATTATCGGGCAGTTATTACCCCAGGACTTGTGAATTAAAAGACCTCACAAAACAGTGCATTCCGATCCCCTTTAGCCCCTTTTGCTTTGAGCCCCTTTTCCTTCATATGATCGGGGACTATGAATAGCTGCTTAGTCCTTGGGCACTAGGGCCTTTGGGCTCCCCTCTGGGGGTCTTTTTCCTTTATTACATTTTCCAAGGCGCTCCCTGACATTTTACACTATGGGCTCTCTTTCCCGACATTTTCTTTATAATGGTCAGTTTAATATCGCCGATTGCCTATTTGTAACATGGCTATGGCCTCCGATGTGTGAGCCTGCTGATACAGGACCTTCGATATATCGGATCTATGAGATGCGATGCACTAATATGCCATTCTGCTATGAGTGTGATTTCCGATCTAGGATTTCCATGGACCTCCTATCTACGGTGTGGAATGCCCTTGATCCTTCCGATATGAGATTTGTGATATCGGTGATCGCTCCACTGCCGGTGCTTTGAAATTTGCGGTCACCGATATGCAGGATTGCTGGAACCTATGATAAGAACTGTATGCTATGCCTTGGACAACCGATCTCCGATATCAGTGATGGCTAGTTTTCTTTACCCTCCACTACTGCTACTTAGAAAATTTTCTTTTGCCTTCTAACTTTGAACGTAAAACCTTGATATTCTCTAACTTTTAATTCTGAGGTCAATATGGGGAGTTCTATATACCGTTGGAAAGCTTCTTCAGGGAAATTTCCAATGGAGAGGGTCTGATTTAGTTTTGAATGTTTCTATGTCATTGGAGGCTAGCTCCAAACGTTTCTGTTCTTTTTCCCTCTTTGTACAACTAGAACTCTAAATGTAGAAGGTGACAACATGACCTATCTCTTCACAATTATCAGAGAACAATAACTTACCTTCAGAGTCACATGGCCCCTCATCCAGGTCTTCTTCTTCACCATCCTTGGAGTGAAGATCAACAATTTTCTCACAGGAAGAAATATCTTCAATATTTTGAGTATCTTTCCTTTTAGATGCCTTCTCCTTTTTCTTCCTTTTCTTCTTATCACTGGAAACTACATCTTCTGTTTCACTACTTGAGCAACAACGTTCTTCATCCTTGAGCTATGTAGCTTTCTCCTCCATATAGACATTGAAATCTATCCAAAATTTCCTTTGTTGACTCACAATGCCTCACTTTCTCGACATCTGGTTGAGACAAACCTTTCATGATGATTTCCTTCACTTATGTATTGAAATTATTACTCTCTCCATATATCACAGATAACCAAATGTCTTCATTGACTACCATCAAGTAGGCTTCCATTCTAATCTTCCAGAGCTCATAGTCTGATCCATTTAAAAATGGAACTCCTTCTGTTGTTAGCCAAACTTGATTAGCCATTGTTTCCCTTTGATCTACCTTCTATAGATTAAGCTATTCCTGAAGGAACCTTGCTCTGATACCAATTGTTGGAAATAATGTTAATACTGAGAGGGGGGTGAATCAGTATTAATGCTAATTTTAACTTTTATGCCAATTTATCTTTACTCATTCAAATTTGGCATCCATTATATGAGATAAACCATTAACAAACCATAACAACAACCATATCAACCAATACATGCATACACATCATGAACAACAAACACATGAGACATAAAGGTTTAATGTGGAAACCCTTTTGGGAAAAAGCCACCAAAGCTTGTTATTGTTATTGATGTAAAAGTTAGAGCACCTACTCTATTACATCAATATGTTTGTGAGCCACCACTCACAGGAAGCACCAACTCCTTTTGTAGACACTTGATCAACATACCAGAAGCACCATATGAAGCACTAAATTTATGGATTTGTTGTAAGAACCAACTTGTAGCTCCTTGGATTTATGCAATCACCCACCCCCAAGCCTTCTCAAAAACCCATTAGAGATGGAAGCACCAACTTCCTGTATGTAGGCTCCAATCCACACTCAAAAGATAACTTATTTCTCACTATAATTGGCAGCCTCTCTGCTTGATATCAACTATGTTCGCGTCAGCAACCCTTTGGTCCACACAACACACTATCCTCTGCACACTTTTCAACATCCCATTGTTCTTCTCGACAATCTACACTAATACAAATCACTCTCTGAATTCTTCCCACTCTACAAAGACATACTCACACGAGCTCTCTCCTCTCGGACTTCTCGTTCTACTCAAGCACACATGGCCTCTTCTTAGTAGTGCATTCACACACAGATATATCCACATAGCTCATCTCCATAGAATATACTCTGCTCTTGGCCTTCTACTATAAAAAATATACATTCAACACTTGACCTTCTTGTTTTTCTCTGGCACTTTCAGCCTCTTTCCTCTGCATAGGCACTCTTAGCCTTTTCTTTGAAGAGCAAGCTCACTCAGCCTCACACAACAACACACTCAACTCTCGACCTTCTTATGTTCCAACAAGCTCTCTTGGCCTCTCACAAAGAATCACAGGCTCTCTCGGGGTCTCTTTCCTCTGCATAGGCACTCTCAACCTCTCTCTGCAGCACTGGTGGACTTGGCCTCTCCTCAGCAGTGTACACACACCCACAAAGCTCTCCACATAGCTCTGCAGCAACAATGTTGCTTCCCCCCATAGGCTCTTTTGCAATCACAGGTTTTGTTTCACTAAAACATAGTGATTGATGTTGTCTCTATCAACCATCACTCTTCCATTCACACTATTCGAGTGTACTCCTTCATGGATTCTCCATCTTACTCTTGCGTCTCTTGCTTGAATTTTGTCGATGTAGCATTAAATCAAAGAATGTGTTTCATTCACTCATCCATTACCACTACATTAAACCCGAGGATGGGTGCATGAATGTTCCTATGCTAAGACATAAATACTCAGTCAACCTGCACACTCCAACAAGGCTCTTGTTCTTTCTATGAACAAATACCCTGTACTTGAGGCTCCGATATTCATTCAATTTCTTGTAACATGGAAGAACATTCAAGGATGGCTTGTCTCAGCTCATGACAGACTCCTTTTAATCATCCTCCACAATCATGGTCCTTGTTTTCATCTCATCAATAAGCTCTTCTACACCCAACTATCTTTTCCATTGATTCCTTGTAGTGTGTAAGAAAGATCAAGCATGGTTGTTCTGGAGTCAACTACTGCTTCTACAAATCATGGTCCTCTATATCTCCGTCTTCTTCCTACAAAAGTTTCCATTGAGTTCATTAAACCATCTGTGAAATAGTGGTCCTATCTATTCTTTGAGCTAGGAGTTTCTGTAGTTGCCATTATTCCAGTGACTAACTTCTCTTTAACTCTCTTAGCTATCGACTCATTCATCTTTCATACTCCTCTATGATGCAATTTCAGAGCCCTATATCTCATAACTTTATTAAGGATATTTTAAAAAATTGCGAGATTATGATTGGCCTTTAGCCCCTTTTGCTTCACCCCTTATTGTTTTACACCATAGGACCAGGTGTTGTGACCAACAACTTCATACACCTCTATATTTTAGTTTCGGAGCTCCACATATCATAACTTTATTAAGGTGATGTTACGAAATCACAATATTCTAATTTGCCTTTAGCCCCTTTTTCTTCACCTCTTATTGATTTACTCCATAGGACTAGGTGTTGTGGCTGGTGGCATAACACTTAGGTGCTAAGCCCTTCAGGATTCTACCGGGGGCCTATCCCCTTGTGTACTTTCTCTCCACCCTTGGTTCTTTGGGCTACACGACCAAATGCCTATCAACATCGGAGCTCCCTAGTATCAAAACATTATTAATATTTCAATTATAGCAGAGTTCTGAAGTCTCCGACCTCCGAAATACCCATGTGAGGTCTCGATAGCACTTAGTTGTTAATCCTTCTTTACGCCCTTGTTTTTTTGGCTTCCACGACCAAGTTCCAATCAACACCAGAGCTCCTAGTATTAGAAGTTTCTCAAAAAGTAATTACAACGGAGTTACGAAATCCCCAACCTTCGATATGCTTCGAGGATGACATCATGCTCTTGTCATCAACCCCACATGGTGTCATCTTAGTGGTGACATGTGTCACCATGATTTGACTGCCACGTGTCCTTTGTAGAACCACATCATGCAGATGTCATCAGTCACCGTGAGCTCCTAAGGGCTAATTGACTGCTACCATGTGTCTTGTTCAAGGAGAGAGAAAGGGTCCATCGATACTTGGTTTTGCAAATGATTTCCTTTGTAATCTCTGTTCCCCACAACCCTCGGCGCCTTTGAAAGAATTCAATTTATAAGGATTTACGAAATTTTGAAACTCCAAAGTTTCTAAGTTCCGACCTTCCTTGGTTTCAAGGTTCCGAGGTTCCAAAGTTCTGAACCTTGGAGGCTTTGATATTCAAACCTTTCGACGACCCGAGCCTCCTTCCTAAATTTGGGGTTCTAATATTCAATATGCTTCCAATATTCGACCTGCTTTAATATTCAACCTGGTTTCGATATTTGACCTACTCTGATATTTCAACCTTCCAATGTCCCGAGCCTTCGACTCCTTGAGGTCCCGAAGTTTCGAAATTTTGGGTTCGAAATTTGGCCTGCTTCCAATTGACTGAGATCCTTCGAAATTCAACCTGCTCACCAGGTTCTGAGGTTTTGAAATTTGACCTCGAACTGTGTTATAATGAGGCTCAAGGGCCTCTTTATTATTGAGCAACAAGGGAAAACCCTAAACAACCAAAAACCTAGCCCCAAGAAATGGAACACCAAGCGTTTGTGGAACCCGTTGGGGTTAGTTGGGCAACCAACTTCTCGGCGTTGTAACTTGGTCATATGATCTCTATTTGGCACGTATGATACCTTGTTGGAAATATATCTCCAAGTACTACAAGATGCTACAGAACTAAAAAAAAAATGTCGTTTAGGGGGTCAAAACAACTCTCGAAGTTCAAGACCCAAAAAAGTGCTAGAAATAGTAAATGTTGCGAATATCAAGGAAACATATAAAACTGACTGGAGGCCTAGGTGGAATAGGTGGGTTTCCACCAATATTCACCTGGATCAGTCCTCCCCCCTTAGGAAGAAATGGTCCCCATTTCGTGTAAAGCCTCCATGAGGTGAGGAAATTTTTGTTGAACTTGGTCCCTAGTGAACCACTTGCCCTAGTGAAGGATTTTGCTTGATTTGATAACTCGATATAGCTGGATCCTAAGCTAGAAAGTGTTCTTGATTTGTGTGTCCATGATCTTATAAGTTGTGGCCCGTTCGATGTAGCTTGGGTTGAGCTCTATGGGTGTCAGTTGCTCAACAATGTCAGATGTGTCCAATAATGGGGGAAAGTATGGTCGCATCCTGTCTACATTGAATACTGGGTGCCGACCAAGGAACAATGGAATTATGAACTCAAATTCATTGTCCCCTATTGATACAAGTGGATATTGGTGGCCACTTGCCTATTCCACCTAGACCCCCGGTCAGTTTCATTTGTTTCCTTGTTCATTTCAACATTTACTATTTTTAGAAGTTTTTTGGGTCCTGAACTTCTGGAGCTGTTTTGACCCCTAAACAACTTTTTTTTTTTTTTTTTTTTTTTTTTTTTTTTTTTTTTTGGGGTGGTCCGAGGTAGGCTCATAGCCATAGGCAAGGTCCTATGGCGAAACATGTAGTACTTGGTGATACCTTTCCAACAAGGCATCATACGTGCCAAACAGAGATAATATGAGAAAGTTACGACCCCCGGAAGTTGGCTGCCCAACTAACCCCAACGGGGCCCACAAACTTTTGGTGTTACATCTCCTGGGGTTATGGTTTTGGTTGTTTATGGTTTTCTCATGTTTTCCAATAATAAATATTCCCTTGAGCCTCATTGTAACATAGTTTAGAGGCATGTAGCCACCACATCTCTTCTCAGAAATAAGCTGCCATCACTCGAGCTATCTTATTTCCATTCTGTTTGTAAGCATAGTTCAATATTTTTCTATTAATGAAATGAAGTGTTTTTTTATTTCATCTCTGTCTTATGATTATATTTGTAAGTTGTTGCGTTCCTATTTAAGTTCAGATCATCTATAGCCTTGGTGATGGTGTACGAGCCATATTGGAGTGAGTGAAGTTCGCGGTTGGGCCCAACGAGGTTCTCCTTCTACAAATGTAATCAAACTTTGTCACCCATATGGAACATGTGTGGCACTTGATGATGATCATAACGATGCTTGTACTTAACATTGGCTCTATCCAATATGTCATGGACCTATTGGTGGATGTGTTGAATGTGCTCAATGAAATTTTTAGCCCTGTCATCTTTGGCCTGTACGTGAGCCGAATATTCCTAAGTAGCTGCAAATGGTATGACCACATCAATAAGACATAGTGGCTTGAATCCCAACCCCACTTGAAAAGGGTTGTGTCCAGTTGAGCTATGGAGAGATTTGTTGTAACTATGTTGGACATAGGGGAGGGTTTCATCCTATTGGGGAATTCTTTTTTGAATTTTGAAAGTTCTGAAGGTATGAAGAGGGAAAAACAGGTGGCGGTAGCAATGGTCAAGTTGTGGAGAAGATAGCTGGGAAAGGAAGCAAGACCATGCAGTCATGGGGTAGTTGTGGCAAGGTGTCAAGAATAAGAAGAAACAACGAACAAGGAGGGGGACTTGAAGCAGCTGAGGAGATAGATAGATGAACGAAACTGGTAGTTCGAGCAATGGAGGAGTAGATAAAAGGAGAAAACAACACGAAGAAGGGGTTGGTATCTGTGGGAGTCCGGGAGCATAGAAGAACTTGATACGTGGACTAGAGTAGTGGCAGGAAGACCAGAGCTGGGCTTGGTCTGAGATCTAGAGCATTATGTGGTCACAATATTTTATGTATTTTCTCATGGCTTTATGCCGAATGTATGTTGTAATGAATCTTCCGTTGGGTTAATATGAATGAGTACATGGACCAGTTGCATAGTATTATCTGTGTGTATTTTTGTGATTTATGGGCCTACTCAAAAGTTTTTAATGTTGAGGGTCTTTCCTCATATGAATATGATCTCTATAATGATATAATGTTATGATGAATGTATGCTTTAAGATGTACATAGAGTAATGGTTGGGTCATCCTTGATATCCTTCTAAACCCTTCTTATTTTTGGTCACAACACGCCTCGAGTGAGACTCCTTATCCCTTGGGGTAGGGTGAAAATGCTGACATTCTCCTAGACTACAACAAAATCTTGTTGGCCCCTTGTGCCTGAACCCAAGATATTTCCTTGATGACATTTTTGTGCCAACAAATGGTTCCGTTGCTAGGACTTGAAATCACAAGAACTGGTTTGGAATATGGTGTCAAGAATATTTAAGAAGGAGATTTAGGATTGGTGGGATAACTGACTAGATTGGTTCGTATTAGAGTAGGCTACTTGTCGAAGACAACCAATTTCTAAAGTGAGCAGAGAGATTTTGTACTCAGAGGCTGCGAGTGATCAGTACGAGATCTTCTGGTGTAAGTTTCTGGAAGACTTGTATAACTGGTTGAGGAGGCTAAAAGTAAAGAGTCGTCCAGAAGGAGCTATGCCAACTCATCGCAACTAGGTTCCCATAGACCTTGCAACACTTCAACACTTGGATAGTGAGTTGACGAGGGCAGTAGACTTTTGGGTATAGACTACCATAGAAGGGTACGTAGTCGAATTCGTAGCAGAAAACTATCAGTCCTTTTCAAAGGCGGACGCAGTGTTCAGATCGGGGTTAAGAGGGAAACTAGTGAACGAAGTGCCTTTGTGGATTAAGATGTTGATGGTGGAAGAAGGATTGTTACCTTTACCTAGAGCAACTATGGTAGCGTAAAACCCCAGTACTGGGGAAGGGCCTAAGGGGAGAATGCTACCATTTGGGGAAATGTAGATGCTGCTGAAGGAATGGACATAGAAGGATCATGGAGAGCTAGAGATATTAGGGCACAAAGGAGAGCGCTACTAGCATAGAAGTGATAGGAAAGAGAGGTACAAGCGCTGAAGAAAAGACATATGGAGAAAGACGCAGAACAAGAAAGGGATGTTGACTCGATAGATAGGAGCCAAGAGAATGACAGGGACTCTCCTTACAAGTTGCAGGTAAGATTCTGGAAGGAAGCACTCACAGCAACTACGAAGAGGAGATAGAAGGTGAGATGTGTGATGTGATGAGAAGATTGTTCACTAAGGATGATACATCAGCTAGAGTTCAGCAATAGAATCCCCAAAGCTCAAGTAGTGTTCACCCCGACCTTCCCCTGGTGCTTTACAAAAACCCTGACAAAATTGTTGCTAAGTTGATTAAAGTAATACGAGTACACAGTGTGCATGAAAAATATAAAGCAAGTTTTAATACATATAATAGTGGTGTTAGTAATCTGGGGTTACAAGGATCTCAACAACCTGGAAACCAAGGATTTGTGCTCTTAGCACACACCCAAATCAACATGGCAAGGTCCTTTACCAGATATCCTGAGTTTGCTGGTAGAGGGAATGAAGACGTAGAACAACATTGGTATCTATGTGAAGCTATATGGAGAGCACGCCAAACACCAGATAATGTAAAGTCGATTGAGTTCTAGACCACATTAAGAGAAAGAGCTTTAAGATGGTTTATCAAATGGGCAGAACAGAACTAGAATCCTTCAGTGGATGATATTAAGAGAGGCTTCATTCAAGAATTCAAGGTGCCACAAACAGATCAGCAAGGACTATCTGAACTATGGGAGATCAAGAAAAAAGAAGGAGAGACTACTTGGGAATTGATGCAAAGGTTTAAATATGCTATTGGAAAGCTAAGTTATACCATAGATCCCAATCATCAGAGGGATTGGTTCATTAAAGTGCTCCTACCCCTTACAAGAACACTATTGACACAACAAAAGATTGGAACTCTCCAAGATGCCTTACAACAAGTGTCGCACATAGAAGGATACCAACATGAGTATCGAGGAGGGATGGGATCACAAGACCCATTGATCATGGGCCTCCAAAATCAAATCGCCAGTCTAACAGAGAAATTAAAGGACCTACAACCAATTTGACCAGTAAGACCCAATGTATGGTGTACTCACTGCCTGGTGGAAGGCCATGTGGTGACTGAATGCCCAAGGCTGAGAGGCACAAATAGTTCAGGGGGAATTGCAGGATCATCAGGGGCCCCACCAACAGCAGGAGTTGCGGCAGTGGGATCGCAAGGAGCTTTCCCGGGCCGAAACACGCAAGACTACTGTGAAGTTTGTAGGAACTATGGACATTTTTCGTGGGTATGTCCAATACTACAAAAGTATTCCAATGTACCTAACAATAGTTACTGTGAATTCTGTGCATCCACAACGCACCACACTAACCAATGCTGAGCATTAGATGCCTTAGTAGAGTGGCTAGATAGGTCCACCTTCAGAATCAATGAATCTGGTTGTGGGGGATGAGGAGGAGGTATGAGAGGAGGAAGAATAGGGGGTAGAGGACTTGTAAGGTGTTAGAATTGTGATTAGGAGGGACATGTTGCCAGAGACTGTTTGCTCCCAAGAAGGCATTGGTGCTCATAGTGTAAGGTCAATGCACATGCCATAGAGGATTGTCCCAAGCTGATTGCAAAATGGGAAGAAAGAACTAGATAGATGGGGACTAATTTGATCAATGCAAAACCATGAACCATTGAGACACTTCCAGTAACTAATATAAATATAGTTACTAGAGGGGGTAAGAAGACAGGGGATGATCGGGGTATGGTAGACCAGCCTTCAATTGTTCGGGTAGCATCACCAAAGCAGTCATACAACCCCACCCAACAAAAACAATACTATCAGGAAGCAGCCAAGTTATTTGATGGGTTAACAGAGATAAAAGGAGACAAGAAACAAGACTCACACATAGCCGGTAACACTCGACCAATCGAAGAATGGTTTAGGCTATTTTTGTAGATTGTTGATAATGAACAGATGCTAAAGGAGTTGCGTAGGATTTTGAAAGTAGTATTTCCAGAGGATGAAGAAAAGGGGGAAACAATATCGGCAAACCTACCGGAAATACATTCAAGAAGGGTATGACAGAACAAGAAGAGAACTGGTAGAGAATTCCAGATTGATGCTCAAGTCACAGGATTCTAGATTAAGGATACAATGTTAGATCTGGGGTCAGATGTAAATATTCTACCCAGAAAGACATGGGAAGTGCTGGGGAATCCACAACTTAAATATTCACCAATACAACTATGGATGGTGAATCAGTATTTCATCTTGCCCATTGGAAGGTTGGAAGATGTAGAAGTGGATGTAGCAGGGGTAAAAACTTATACTGAATTTGAAGTAATAGATATAATGGGTGATAAGGACTCATACCCAACACTTCTTGGTATTATTCAGGCATACGAGAACTATTCTATCATCGACCTGAAGAAAGAGTTGATGATCTTTGAAGTAGAAGGGATGCAGGTAATACAACTACTAGATCCATATCAAGGACCAAGGTTCACTGAACCTGTGGATGATCGAGATGAGCTGGGAATGCTAGATCAACTATATAGGCTAACTATAGGAAAAATAGAATCCTATATAAATCCCACAGCAAGATGACCAGTCAATTGGATGAGCATACAAAGTTCAGAAACTGGTTCAGAAGCCGCTTAGGATGCATGGCAACAAGGAGGATACGAGATTGATACCAGACACTGCGCCAAGATATGCAGAATAAACTGGATTGGGGCAGAGGTAAGCAATTATCCTACCTTCCATGACATTGAATCAATAGACACTTTTTTGAATAAAGTGGATAAAACCATAAGGGAAGATCACAAAGTCCCGCTATTAGATATTGTGTTACAAGCCACCCTGGCAAGGTGGTGGAAAGCGCATCACAACACTTTGTGTGAATGGGAGACTATCAAGCGAGCCATGAGGGAGAGGTTTAGACAAGAAGGAGACCGACCGCATGACAAGGTGAAGTATAGAGGAAACTCAGATCCCAGAAAACATTTAGAGGACTGCACAGAGAAATGGGAAAAAGAGAAAGTACCAAAGGAACTCTAGGTGCATTTATTCATACATACCTTAGGTACGATTCCACAAGCATGGTATATACAGGAGGAAATTCGTAGACAGACAACAGACTAGGATATCATGGCTAACCAATTCAGCACCAGTTTCTCGTTCAAAGATAGTGATCGATGCATGAATGAAACCTTGTATGCCATTAAAAGGATCCTATTTACTCCGGGACAACTATGGGAAGGTTTCGTTGACGAGAAATTCCTACAGTATTTCTATGAAGCAGGGTATCCAAAATATATGTCTTGTGGCAAAGTAAATGTAGATCTAGAGGAGGATGATCTAGAAGGACTTAGACACCTGACATTTCAAGAAATGGAAGGTGAACAAGATATTCAAGAAAGCCCTTCAAGGGACGCTGCACACTTGCTCCCAATGAAGTTGCGAAAGCATAACATTGGCTCAGAGAATAAACCTAAGATGGCATCCATCAGAGATTATTGGGACAAGCAGACAACTAAGGAAATTTTTGATCTGCTGTGTGAATACGAAGACTTATTTCCAACCTCTATGGTTGAATTAAAAGGAATAAAAGGGGACATCAGAGAGATGAAGATCATGTTGAAACCAGATGCATGTCCAGTGAAGCACATACCATACAGGCTAAACCCAAGAGTGAAAGAGAAGGTCAAGAAAGAGATTGACAAAATGTTAGAAGCTAGACTCATATTCCCAGTGGACAAAGCATAATGGATTAGCCTGATTGTAATACATAATAAGAAATATGCCATGAAAATCAGAGTCTATGTAGATTATAGGAGCCTAAACAATGCATGTGTACATGATCCGTTCCCAACGTTGTTTAGTGATGAAGTTCTAGACAATGTTGCGGGGAATGAAGCATATTCCTTCACCGATGGATTTTTAGGTTATCATTAGGTCCGTATAGCAGAAGAAGATAAGAAGAAAACAACATTCACGACAGAATGGGGGTCATATGCCTATCATGTAATGCCATTCGGTCTAAAGAACGCGCCAACTGTTTTCTCACGAATTGTCATAGCTTCCTTTAGAGATTATATTCACAGGTTCTTAGAAGTATACATGGACGACTAGACGATGTACAATTTACTAAAGAAACACACTAGTCTACTATGGGTCATGTTTGAAAGGTGCAGGCAGTTACAAATCTCCTTAAATCTCAAGAAATGCATCTTTGCAGTTCCATTCGGAACATTACTGGGCCATATTGTTTGCAAAGATGGGGTGTGTGTAGATCCCGCAAAGGTTGTGAAAATTGTAAATATGGAGCCACCAAATAACGTAAAGCAACTGTGATCAACACTGGGCCATACAGGATATTACCGTCAATTTATTCAAAATTATGCCTCAATTACGACTCCTATGGAGAAACTGCTGAAGAAGACAAAAGCTTTCAGGTGGACGGAGGCCTGTCAAGTAGCACTGAACAAATTAAAAGAAAAATTGGTAAGTGCCCCTATTCTTGTATACCTAGACTGGAATAAGTAGTTTCATGTACATATTGATGCATCAGGAATAGCATTAGGAGCAGTGCTGGCACAACCTGGAGAAAGAAACATGGATCACCCAATTTACTTTGCTAGTAGGAAACTGTCAACAACTGAGAAGAACTACACAACAACAAAGAGGGAAGCACTAGAAATGGTTTACTCCCTACAAAAATTTAGACACTATTTGCTGGGAGCACCATTCAAGTTCTTCACGGACCACTCAACTTTAAAATATCTGGTGAACAAGCCAGTGTTGGAGGGTAGAATCTGTCGATGGTTACTACTGTTCCAAGAGTTCACATTCGAAGTGGTCATAAAATTGGGAAGGTTAAATGTGGGGCCAGACCATCTATCAAGGTTAGAGTCAGGAGAAAATGAAGGACCATTAGATGACCAACTGCCAGATGCTGACTTGTTCCGAATAGAAGCCATTCTAGACTACTTAGAGGAGATTGCTGTGTTACTAACAACAAGATACTGCCCAGAGGGATACATGTCGATGCATAAATGACACCTAATAGTGAGAGCGACAGATTATCAATTAATTGCAGGACATCTATACAAGCTGGGACTTGATCAAGTTCTGCGACGTTGTCTCCTTCAACATGAAAGGCAGGAAGTGCTATGGGAGTGCCATGCTGGAGTTGTAGGAGGCCATGTCGGGGGAAAAGCTACCACAAGGAAAATACTGCAGGCTGGGTTGTGGTGGCCTACCATCCACAAGGATGCTAAAGAGTACGCAAAGAGTTGCGATGTTTGTCAGAGAGTTGGGAAGCCATCACATCGGGATGAACTGCCCTTAAATCTAGTTCACATGGTACAAATCTTTGAGAAATGGGCAGTAGATTTCATTAGCCCTATCACGCCACCAACATGTCATTCCCATGCCAGATACATCATAACCGCTACAGAGTACCTTACTCGGTGGGCAGAGGCAACACCAGTCAAGGATTGTACAACCGATACTACAACAAGATTCATCTTTGAGTGCATTATATCCAGATTTGGATGTCCAAAAAGCCTAACCAGTGATCAAGGGATGCATTTCATTAATGAAATTGTCGCTTCTCTCCTAAAGAAATTCATGGTCCAGCATCACAAAAGCAGCCCGTACCACCCGCAAGCCAATGGAACGGTTGAAGCCTTTAATAAAATACTCGAGAGGGGTCTGAAAAAAATTGTGTCAGCAAACCGAGATGACTGGGATGAATGGGTACGAGCAACATTATGGGTTTACAGAACGACAGTAAAAAGGACACACAACCAAATGTCTTTCCAACTGGTATACAGTAGAGAACCAGTAGTACCAACATTATTCATTGTCTCGAGCATTTTTATCTCTTAGACCACCAAAATGACAGATGATGCAACTTTGAAAGAGAGGATGGAACAACTGATGGAGTTGGATGAATCGAGGTTTTTAGCAGAGTTCCACCAATCAGTTGAACAAAGGAGATAGAAGGCTTGGCACGACAGACACATAAAAAAGAAAGCCTTCAAGGTAGGGGATCATGCTCTACTGTATGATAGTAAGTTTCAAAAGTTTCCAGGAAAACTACAAATGCATTGGTTGGGGCCATTCATAGTTGCAGAGATTAAAGATTCCGGGGTGGTGAAGCTAGCGCAACTGGATGGGATAATGTTTCCAAGATGGGTGAACGACGCACGCCTAAAGCCTTTCTACAAGTCCATAATCGCGCCATCAAATTGAAGGGGTCTCAGAAACGAGCCCACAAGTAGGTTTTAGTCAATAATACATAGTCAGTCTATAATAAATGCATAGTGAGTCGCATGAGTCAGTAGCATATTCCTTTACAGTCCATGTCTTTTTCATTTTTCCAAAAATAAATAGCACATGTCAATCTGGTTGCGGAAATCATACCATGTCACCGCAACCCACTTGTGGTCGGGGGGGGGGGGGGGGGGATAGTCACACATTCCACGAGTCTGTTTTGTTGTACTACAAGTATTTTCCATAATAAGTAAGAAATAATACACCTTTCAGACATAGTTCCATAAAATATTTTCCCGTTGGGGAATAAATCAGCTAATAATTATCCACCATTATGGAAACTTTATTAACCATGCAGCCCACTCTATCCTTTCCCATGCTATGTCATACTAGTTAGATCCAGGTTAGCAGATGGTAGCATAACATGATTAAGCAACATAGGGAAAGTTTCCGTAGTAATTAGTTATCAAGTCTAGTCAGAAACGTCATGTCAAGTTTTGTCTACTTAATTTGCATGGCGATGCAGGGAGTTACAAAATTTCAAACGCAGGTGACAGAAGAACTTCAAATTCGCTCTGAGAACCAGCAGCAATAGAGACACAAAGACTCTAAACCTCCAATACAGGTTGTCTACCAGAGGCACAAAAAGATGACAAAAGAAATTATCTCAGTCCCAGACGACTGACTGGATGAGTGAATTACAATGTTAGAAAATCTGTATGGAAAGTATGACAAAGAAACATTAGTGGATAATGATCTCTCAGATTGTTTCCAATTTCCGCCATTGAAGTGAGAAGTATATACAGAAGATGTGCCAAAAGGAGATGGAACAATAACAACAAAGGTTAAAGAGGATTTCAAAGGCCTCCAACAATCAACGCTGATTAATCTTAGAAGCCTACCTGTTTTTAACACGCAATTGGCAATGATGCAATGCACAAAGCTCCTAGCCAGTAGGATGCATGGGGGATATCTATGGCTCGACAAAGAATAACTGATTCATGTTGATGATATCCATCGACTGACAAGACTCTCTATGGAACAAAGTGAGCGAAGAAAGAAGGAAACAAGGATTATTACGAGAAATACAAGAGAAAGCACGAGGGCAGAGGCACGAAGATTGATCTTATCACCAAGGACGAAATATGATTCGCCTGCTACATAATAGCAGGGAAAACAATGAGGAATTTTGCCAAGAATGAATGTACCTTGGACGCAATATCGGTTGCAGAACACTGTTGCCAAGGGGAGGTGCTTAACTAGTTGACCTTTGTACTAAATGAACTCTTTGAAGCCTGTGAGGACATTTAAAAAAGAAGCACTAATTTCATATTTGGCTACATACTGATGGCTCTAAAAATGTGGAAATGGCGATTGCTGAGAGGAAGGGACATGATGAAATTAGAGATGACCAACCCATAGCACTCAGATATGAGCCATGGAGAGCTTCAAGGGATCCCAACAGTAAATAAATTAATGAGGCGACCTTTACCAAATGGTATGGGTTGATGATGATCACAATCTGGATGACATAAAGAGTACCCAGACAGCTCCCGGATGAGTTTTAACAAGATATCTAGTTTGGGGTTACCCATGGGCACACATACATCAGGCCGAGATGCGTCCACCCAGAAACATTTCAAATGAGGCAACAAATATTTGTTTTATCAGAAGTAGCATTCCATAGCAAGGTTGGTTTGTGGTCGGGGGTTGCGTGCGAGATCATCGAAGGAAAATAGAAATATTTATTTAAAGGGATGAGGCTGCAACCGCTAACAGGAGAAGCAACAGGGAGCAACAGGAAGTGACAAGCAGAGGATGACTTGGAGCCGATGGTTCTTCAAGGTTTTACTTTGTTTAATCTGATAATAACCACTCCTATAGCTGTAGCAATTCCCAATGTTGGCCCCCATGCACAATCAAGGCCAACAATCCCAAAGCCAAAACAGAAAAGGGGAATTAAAAAGTCGGTCACCAAGAAACCCAAGACAACCGCTACAGTCCCAATTTTCGACCTCACTGGCAAGGCCGATCAGTCAGTATCCGCATCCCCAATCATTGAAGAAAATCCTCAAACCTCATCCGCAGTCTCACCAGGGTCGCAAGATCCATCCCTACATATAGCCTCCACCTCCGTGACCTTGTTCGAAACCATCCCCCCTAGCACACATGTAGCCAAAAAAGAGATGGAAGTGGACTCTACCTTGCAGTGCTATGAGCCTCTCCAAGGCAATGGCGCTCACACATCCTTGCTAGTATCCCTACTTCTAGGGTCGGGCCCACTACTAGGGGATGAGCCAATGGTTTCCACTCCACAGTCAACAGGAACTGAGTAGTACCAGATTGCATTCCCTATAAATTTCCTGTTAATCCCAAACCCTACTATTATTCCACCTACACCTCAGTTCACCCCGTCTTCGCAACAAGAAAACTCTCCCCATCCCACTCAGACAAGTCCATTGCCAACGACCTACCCATTCAAAGAAATTTTTCGGATCCAAATACAATGTAGGAAGAAACCTTGCAGCACTGGTAATCGACACAGTTGTTTGGATTCATCCAGCAAGCTGCACAAAGAGCATAAAGGTTACATGATAACACTGTCCGTGAACATGAGTATCAGAAAAGACAATTACAGGAGGTCACGAAAGAAAGGTATCAACTGAGAAAAGAAAATAGTGATCTACAGGCCTAGGTAGATTAGGTTACAAGTGAATTTCAGTCACTTTGGCTGACAATATCATATGTTGTCACATAAGCTCCCGAGCACATTAAATACTGTACATTGGTCGATTGCTATGACCACATCCAGGCAGCGTGCTCAAGTCTGGTAGCCATGAATGCAGACATGAAGAAAAAGTTGGAGACAGTCAGATCGACATTGCCTGATCTGGTTGAGATATATGCCCAAACAATAGATGAGAAGATCAGCACCGTCGTCACTGCAAAAGAATCACTTGCTAAAGCACTAACTGATGGGTTTGCCCTAATGGATAAAGTGCATGACTGGTTGGGCAACCTAGCCATAAAGAATCAACCTATCTATCCTCTGCGAGAACAACTTCAAGTTTTAATTTCCGACAACAAGAGATGCATAGACTCCATCCGATTGCAAAATATTGATGAAGAAATCACCACCATTCAGGCCCAAGTCGAACAGATAGAGGAGGAATTTGCAAAAACTAAGAAGAAAATCAGAGACCTCAGACCTCCAGTCCGCCTACATGTCCTTGCCCTAAAGGAAGTCTGCAACAACAACGAAGAATAGTGGAAAAAACTACAAAGCAACAGGTCGAGTCAGCTAACATCCAACACAATAGAGGAATTCATCAAACAGGCTGACTCCATAGCGATTGCATGGAAAATAACACTCAACAAATACAACAATTTCAGGAAAGAAACGACAACAACTGTTCCTGAATTGGGGCCTTCATTTTGGAAAAGTGTTATAGACATTTTTGGGCACTGCAACCCCAATCATAAATGTCGATAAACCGAGGGCTCTTAAGTCCCTAAAAGTGTTGTTTCGACCCCTAAAAGAACAAGGTCAACTGATCACATCTTCTCCCAGAAGTTCTCCATGAAAATCTACTCAGAACTGGTCAAAACTAGACCATTTCACCTGCTCCATAGGCAAAGTGTGCTGCATCCCACCTGAATACACATAATAGGTGCGATGCATGTCAAAAATCCCTTCTATGGGTTGCGATGGGTGAGAAGGGACAAATGGCAGGGTCAATCTGCAAGGTGGAAGAGCATGGAATCTTCCAGAAACTTCTCCTGTGACACTTGCCTCTCTGAATTTGACCAAGGATGAGTAAGAGATCATCAATCTCCAAGTGGAATCAAGAACTATCAGAGAGAAGACACTAGTCAAATCTCAAAAGCTGACTCACCCCCTTGCAAACATCTATATATGGATCCCTCATCCCAGAGATCCAGAGGCTGGAATTTTGTATCTTGTAAGGAAGTGCTGTTGGTTTCTTGGTGCAATATCATAGTGTTGGGTGATCTAAGCTTTTCATGAGGTGAAGAAGGGCTTCTTGCTGAGAGGATGATGCTGGGTCAGAACAATTGGTTGTAATTCTCTTGGCTCTTTCTTGATTATCAATAAAGCTATTCAAGTTTTCCTCCATACTCTTGTATGATTTATGTTTTATGCATTTGTATGGTCAATTTACATCTGATCCTATATTGTTTATGATAATAGATCTATGTTCTCGTATAGTGTTATGCTGCTGTGATTCTCCAGGTGCTCTTTGAAGCTGGGTATACAAGAAAGCTAGTAGCAAAGGACTATCAGAAGGGAGAGGAACCAAACAAGGAACCAAGCGCAAGACAGAGGTTGGTCTCCTTTATTCTTCTCTCATCTATTTCTCATAAAGGAAAATTAGAGTGGTTTTAGTTTGTTTGTTTCTAAGGTAGCCACTAGCCTTAGTGGGATTAGCAGTTCTGCATAGACACTTTTCCGGTAACAAAAAGGAGGCCAACAAACTGTAGAAGAAGTAGCTGAAGTAGTAGCTCCTCAACAGATTGCAGAAGAAGCAGCTGAAATAGTAGCCCCTTAGAGGGAAGAACAGGAGCAACCACAAATAGAAATACCTACAGAAATAACAACATGACCCACAACATTGGAGATAGATTGACTCCGGGACGAGTCAAAGAACTGTGGTTGGGCCTGTTGGGGCCTTTATTTTTGAATTTTGAAATTTTTGAAGGTATGAAGAGGGAAAAATAGGTGGCGGGAGCAACGGTCAAGTTGTGGAGAAGACAACTGGGAAAGGAAGCAAGACCATGCAGTCGTGGGGAAGTTGCGGCAAGGTGTCAGGAACAAGTAGAAACAACCGAGCGAACAAGGAGGAGGATAGGAAACAGCCGAGGGGATAGACAGTCAAATGAAACTGGCAGTTCGAGCAATGGAGGAGTAGATAAAAGGAGAGAACATCATGAATAAGGGTTTGGTATTTGAGGGAGTCTGGGGCACAAAAGAACCTGATCTGAGGACTAGAGTAGTGGCGGGAATACCAGAGCTGGGCTTGGTCTGAGATCTAAAGCATTCTGTGGTCACGGTATTTTATGTATTTGTTCACAAATTTATGCTAAATGTATGTTGTAATGAATCTTCCATTGGGTTAATATGAATGAGTACATGGACCAGTTGCATAGTATTATCTGTGTGTATTGTTGTGATTTATGGGCCTGCTCAAATTTTTTTAATGTTGAGGGTCTTTCCTCATATGAATATGATCTCTATAATGATATAATGTTATGATGAATGTATGCTTTAAGCTGTACATAGAGTAATGGTTGGGTCATCCTTGATATCCTTCTAAACCCTTCTTAGTTTCGGTCACAACACGCCTTGGGTGAGACTCCTTATCCCTTGGGGTAGGGTGAAAATGTCGGCGTTGTCCTAGACTACAGTGGACCCTTGTTGGCCCCTTGTGCCTGAACCCAGGGTCTTTCCCTGATGACATTTTTGTGCCAACAAATCCCATGTGCATGGATGATTCGAGTTGTACATGCTTAGAATGGGCATGATCATCCTATTGATGACCTTTGTTTGGCCATCAGTTTAGGGGTGGAAGGTCGTGGACTTAGTGAACTTGGTATCTAACATTGACCAGAGTATTGGCCAAAATGTACATAGGAACTTGCTGTCTTGATATGAGATAATGGACTATGGGATCCCAAAGTGTACCCACACTTGTTCAAAGAAGAGCTTAGTAGTGGCTTCTGCTATGATACACTTCTTGCAGACCGCGAGAATGACCATCTTATAGAATCTGTCGACGACCACGAAAATGAAGTCATTTCCATGCTTAGTATTATAAGGAAGGCCGAACATGTAATCCATGGAGATGGATTCCCAAGGCCAAATAGGAGTAGGTAGAGGAGTATATAAGCCTTTCTTCTTGATGATTGGTTTGGAAATGGCATAGGTAGTGAAGGATGTGATGTACTTCTCAAAATCCTATCGAGGGTTTGACCAATAAAAATACTTTTGCAGAACTCCCACTATTTTATATACTCTGAAATGTCCAGTGAATCGACTATAGTATGCCTCCAAAATAATCTCGGCACACTCACTTGAAGGAACACAAATAAGTCCCTTGTGGCATAACAGTGGACCCTGGAGGTGTAAATCAGGAACTTTCTTTCCTCCTAGAAGCATCTGGTATGTGTTGTCAAATTCTGGATTGCTCTTGTAAAGATGTGTCCATGACGAAGTCTCGTGTCCACAAGAGTTGAGCATAGTGGTCAACACCATGACTGACAATCTACTGAGGTAGTATGTAACATATTGGTGTTTCCCTTCTTGTACGTAATGGTCAAATGGAACTGTTGGAGGTATGTGGACCATTTCTGATGCCGATTGTTCTGCAACTTTCCTTGTGTTTGTATGAACTGCAAGGCCAGTGTTCTGTGTGGATAATTGTTTCCTTCCACATAATGTAATGCTTCCATTATCGGAAGGCTTGCTCAATGCACTACATCTATTAGTGTCATAGGTGGGATACTTTCGGACTATGCCTAAAATTGTATCACGGTGATATGCCAATGTCTTGCATTCAATTATGAAAGGAGCTATTGATCCACAATCCTATGTCCGAAAGGATTACCATACAAAAAAATAAATATGTATAGTGGATAGATAGGAAAGTCCCAACCCAATGCTCACACATGCAACATACAAATAGATCTAGAGGTTATGAGGGAAAATGATGCACTTGACCTCCTTGCAGATCGGTGAAGGGTTTTGAGCTTGATGTAGAATCCCAATGCTTTACTCAAATGATCTACTTCATCCACATATGATCTCATTACCTACACACAATCAGAAATATGCAAATATGACAAGCGATCTTCCTCGGAAGATCATTAGGTCAAAACATCATAGATATTGATGAGCCATAGTATTGCAACAAGAATGTTGCAACTCCCAAGGCTACCAACTTAAATTATCAACCTGAGGTTCATACAAAATTAATAGGTGTCGACACTATATGTGAAACATCCAATGTGTCCTTGTTTCATTGATTTGATGCAATGAAGTGAATATCATGGAATCGAGCCTAAATTAATTGCAAACATGGAAATGTTGCTCTATTAGCAAGAAATGGAAATGCTACTTGCTCAAATGTAAATACTAATCCTAACTACAAGAAGGTAAAGGTTATGCCATTTTCAGGAATGAAAAGTACTTATCTATTTTCATAATGTAAACATTTTTCTACTTGCAACAATGTGAATCATTAGTCTAATTGCATACTGTGAAGATTTTCCTTGAAAATAAACTAATCATATGCAAGAACAACAATTTGTAATTGAAATCCTAAGAGCATGAATTCGAAGAAATATGCCTAATATAATTTTTAAAAAAGAACATCCTAAGTGGTTTTTATTCTTCCCCAATCATGGATTTAGATCCTAGGGGTGATTATTCAAGCCTAAGAGACAAAAACCAAGCTTTTGGAGAAAATCTGGTCAAGTTTACACGTGCTACAAGAGGCCTGTTTTGCTACAGGAGGAGATAAATTGTTGAATGCATAAGTACATGAAATGAAAATGTGATGGGAAATTTTTTGTTATTAATTAGGGTGTATTAGGACTCCATTCCAAGTGGAATCACTCCAAAATACCCTTGTTAACATGTGCTAAAAAATAACAGAAAATTACTACTCTAAAAACTGGAAATTCAAGAACTAGTGAGCTAGTTAACCTACCAAATGCCTAATCTAATCAAGTGAAAATGCTATGGGGTAATTTTTTTAATAAATTGAATTTTTTATGACCCAATAAAATTGGAATAAACTTGAATGAATTTCATTAACACATTCAAAAAAATAGCAGAAAATTACTACTATATTTCTAAAAGGGATTTCCATAAATTCTAGATTTATGAACTAGTAGACCAATCCAAGTATCTAAATGATGAATATGAATTTTCAAAGTTTCTATTAGAATGCGTCATGTTTGTGAATTTGTTAATAACCTACAAAACAACTCACTTTAATCATTTAACCAATGTAACCTACAACAAAAGAAGGATGAATAGTAAATGCATAAATAAGAGGTGCAAGTGAAAAAGACATTCAAAGGACATAAATAAATTTTAAAAGAGGGATTTGAGACTCTTGGGATGGCCAATACCGAGGAAAAACATATTCCTATGAAGGAAATCAATATTTAGAAGCTAAAAATGACACAAAACTTAATTATTTGAATCAATCCAAGTACATCCCTGCTAGAAATGAAAGTGGAGCTGCTAAATAACAAGTATTTCTCCACAAGAAGACTAAGAAATACATGCCTCTAAAGGCCAATTCGAGTTGGTAATTATAGAAAGTTATGAGGAAGAATTATCCTTGAAATGAGTAAGCTTTCTCCTCCAAAATACCTTAAATAGTGGACCTGGTTCCCAACACTGGGAATCTGCATTAAATGTGAGGGAACACATTCCTAGATTTTCTCAATCACTGGAGCTCCAGAATTTGTCAATAATTTCATGATATTTTGTTCATTTATTATCCAATCTTGATCCTCTTGTAGTATGGAGAAAGTCCGTAGATTATCTCATCCTCCAAATCTTCATAATTTTCCCAATATTCTCACAATATTCTACAAAAATAAACAATATTAAGCACAAATATGAAATTATCTCTAAACCTTCCTAATGAACATATTAAATCTAAAAATATGTCATATAATGAAAAAAGAGAGGTTTAATGTAATGAAAGATGGTCAGATGGGCCTTAATTTATATCTAGTTTGGAGCCCATCAGATATAATAAGAAATCTTACTGCAAATATGTAGATATAGAGAAGGAACTTGAATTTCTATTAACCCAAAAGGAAGGTACAAGTATACCTTCACTCAAGGCCTCCTCTCCAAAAACCAGTAGAGTTTCCCCATTACAAAAGGAAAAATATGGACTCTAGTAGCATAATCCTCATAATATTTTCCTCTCTCAACAAGAATCTAAACCTGAAGCGTAAATTCAGTATACCCAAGAATCAAGATCTCTGTGTCTAGCATGACCCTCTTAAGTGATTTAGTATAAATATGATGAAGAGAGTTGCTAAGAGGATGGATGTGGATGCTCAGGATGACGAGAAGCTATGGAAACTTCTTCATGATAAGTCCTGGCCACCTCGATTAAGTGATGAGTCAAACTGATCTCATAGGAACCATGAGACTCTCTAAACACTCCTCAGTTGTAGGTAGAAAACAAAAGGAAAAAGACTACAGTTTCTCCCATAAGGTGGTCCTGCGAGCGACTAAAAGTGTATAGTCGCTTTCACAGAGTCATCCTCTATGTGACTGGGTGTCATGATTGAAAAAATAAGGTCTAAGGCCTAAGTAAAATGTTAATCGACATAATGTCTCAAATTCAGAAACCCTAAGGAGAAAAATAGGTTAATAACACATTGGATGCCCCTAATGAGTAAGAGCTATACCAATAGCATAGTCGGATGCATCTATCTCAATCTCAAATGGTTGTTGTAGATCTAATAATATGAGCACTAGTACAAAGCAGAGGCGATGCTCCAACTCGGTAAACACCTTCTGTTGGGATTCAGACCAAAAGAAATTTTCTTTCGGTCCACCCTTGGTGACTTGGCTCAAAGGCCAAGTGATATGAGAGAACCCCAACACGAACTTGTGGTAGAAATTGACAAGACCCAGAAAGTTGCGTAACTCTATTAGAGTGGTTGGGGCTGGCCAATCCTGAATAACTTGTATCTTGGCTAGGTCCACATGTACACCCTTCTCATCAATGATGTACTCCAGATATTGAAATTGGGTCATACCAAAAGTGCATTTCTCCAAATTGGCAGAAAATTTGTGTTATCAAAGGGTTTGTAGGACCTGTTGAATATGTTGGATGTGCTCTTCCCAACTCTGGTTGAAGATCAGTATGTCATCCAAATACACTACCATGAATGAGTTGGTGAAGGGCTGCAATATGTCGTCCATCATCCTAATGAAGGTTGCAAGGGAATTCATCAACCCAAAAGGCATGACCAGCCATTCGAAAAGGCCCTCTTTGGATTTGAAGGCAGTGTTCCACACATCAGAGGGTTCGATTGGTACCTAGTGATAACCAAACTTCGTGTCAATGCTAAAATATTTTCCCCCCTTGAGATGGTCCAGAAGGTCATCAATCCAAGGGATTAGATACCCATTCCAGACAGTGATCTTATTCAATGCCTGATAGTCAATACAAATTCTCTAGGTTTTTCCTTCCTTTGTACCAACATAATCGACTCCCAAAGGGTGATGAACATGGCTTATTTTTCCCTTTGTACAATAACTCCTGAATCTGCCTCTTGATTTCATCATTCTCCAGAACAGAGCATTGATAGATAGGCTCATTAGGTAGTGGCACACCTAAGGTCAGATTGATGGAGTGGTTAACCTGATTGTAACACCCTCCTCACATAGTTACCCAAGTAACCAACCAACCGGGGTAAACATGTGATGAGAGGCTACTATGATTGGATTCGACCTGCTATGTGACCTTAAGGAAGTGGAATCGATGGAATACATCAACCAACCTATCCACATCAGCAACAGAACCATCAGGAGATATGTCAGCCACTCAGATATCCTATCCTTGGGTCCCACTGATGTTCTGGACATCTTAAGAGTCATTGAATCTCATGTTATAGGCATGACAATGTCTAAAAACCCATAGTCACTCTCACAGGCTTTCTTGCTAGCGTCGAGAGACATAACTTACCAGTTTTGTGCCAGCATCCCTAGGATTTGAGCCACCTTTTGAGGCTGAGAGCCCAAGTCATTTCCCATAATGGAATGATAACATAAGGTCTGTAAAAGAACAAGGAAACAATGATGCAAAAGAAATAAGTTAAACAAGACCTTAATTGGACCCCTATTAGCCATGACAGGCATTTCGTCAAACATATCATCAATATGTAACTTATAGGTGTAAACAACAGAATTAAGTGTAGGGTTATCATACTTATATGAGAATCACTATGAACCATTGTTCCCCCATGTCATTTGCTGCATTATCATCTATTAGGCCATAGATACATTGTCCATTCATTTAAAAGTAAAAACATGCTTAGAGCCATACATAGTTACTGTCATATAACCAACATAATAACAACATAAATACTCATGAAAGTACAACCATATAGACCACATATAATCCATCAAAATACTCACGGAAATACAAGGAGAAATAACCTTTCATTAATGATGAAATAAGCCAACCGTAGATGGGACTACCACGTTCCACCCAACCATAGATTTACTAAGCCAAGTCTCTCTTCAGCCAATCACCCTCATGCCATATTCCAAGAATGGATGTGAGACTCATAGAACACACCAAAAAAACACCAAATAAGCATCGATTCCACCGAATTTCTCCACCTACACCATGAGGATTTTGAGTGCCTCCTAGTCTCTCAAGCTTTACCATAATCCACAGTTTGATCCAAGGATCACTAGACCCTACATCGAGACACACTCTCCAGGCTTTACCATACATCCCATCCCATGACTACTAGGCCCAATGGAGAGAAATCCACCTCTTGGCTTTACCATATATCCCACCATTCATCGGTAAGGATTCCTAGGCCCACCGAGGCACACAATCCTAGCTTTACTACAACCCACAGTCCAGTGGCTTTATCATGATCTATAGTCCGGTTCAGGGACCACTAGGCCATGTGTTTGTGATTTCAAATATCCACCCCACTCAGCTTTGAATCTATCCAACCATCCCACATTAACCAAAGTTTTATAACCCATCTCATCAAAGCTATCAGGAAATGGAAAGGTTAGGCTGAAGAATACTGTCACACCCGGAAAAACCAATGCCATGATAGAAAAGAACCACATGAAATACCATGCATGCCAAATCTAGCAAGGAAAATACACATGTAAGTTGATACCTACAATGAAGCCTAATGTAGCTGATTGATCCTGCCTTTCCCTACTTAATCTTTGCTTCCTCTTGCCTTCTTTGCCTTTCTTTCTCCAATGCCAAATTGCTCCAAGAAACTCTAACTGTCCAAAAGTGAGAGAGAGAGAGAGAATAATGAGAGAGCTCCAAAGCTAAATTGAAAAAAGGTTACCAACTAATCCTCAAAAGAGTTTTTATGAATGAGGCCTCTATTTTCTTCATTTTCCATTATTTTCCTTCATTTTCCTCCTCACATGCAACCTATGACATTTCACTTCCTTTTTCTCCTAATTTCCATTAATTTCATAAATAAATGTGCCAAAAATTCCATTTTTCTTTTCCAAAGCCTTAGCCATTGCCTTTTCCAATTTCCTTAGCCATAAACAACCAAACGAACACCCCCTAGGATGTATTGCCCAACATTCAGCTTGGAATAAGTGTCCCATCAACCGTGGTTATTATTTTTAACTTTTATTACATGGAATTTTCACCATGGATGTTACACTAATAGGGTAGGGGTACCCCTGTGGGTGACATGAAGATGTCCTTGTACTGCTCCATGACCTTGTCCATCTATCACTATTGTGCGAAGGATCCTTGTTTGGAGGCTGTGGATGTGGCCACAAACTTCTTCTTTCCCTAAGGGCGAATCATAAGGAAGACAAATTTCCTGATATAGAAAAATGATCTTACTACATTTCTTTAAAGAGATCAAAGAGATGGTGGTAGGTGGTGCTATCTTCGGTATCATGTATAATTTATTTCCCAAAGAAACAATAACACTTCAAGGCATAGAATCATACACAACATGAGGCTTCCACAACTATGGTTGGCCTAATAATACATCAAAAAATTCAAGAGGAGAAACATCAAACAATACCTCATCTGCAAAGGGCTTGATGTTGTAGGGAAGGAAAAACTATTGGCTGGCATGGAGATATCACCCTTGGTGAAGCCATCGATGCTGTATGACTACCGATGTGGTGTGGTTGGTAGGCCCGACCACTTCATGACCTCTTCTGAAATGAGGTTCTTTTGGCTTCCTTGTCGACAATGAAAAATATTGGAGAACACTTCACCCACATCTGTGAGTGGAAGAGTCACTCCCCCCTTGATCTTTGGGCTCAATATTTTGGATCTTAGTAGTGGAAATAGTGGCACTGGTCTCCACATCAATAATCTGATTCCCTTTTTCATTCCCCTTGATAGGTTTTGACTCAGAGTGAGAACATGAATCTGATTCGGAAGCCTTAAGCTCGGCCACCAATGACTGCTTGGCTCGACACTCACTTGTATTATGAGTGGGGCTCTTATGGAAATCACACCATTTCCATGTGTCCTTTATATTTGTGGTGTTGTTATTTGCTTTTGGTTTTGGCGGGTTGTCCTGGGTCACCCTGCCTTATCTTTGTCATTTGTTTTGCGGTTTGTGGGTGATCTATTATTGAATGTTAGTTTTGCTGTGCTAATTTAAATTACAGATTTATAAACAAATTCTTGTCCATTGCTTCCTATGCATAAGTTTCCTTAGGTTGTTTGTGAATGTAAACAGGTAATTTTGATCAAGTTTTAATGTGACATTCATGAGAAAAATAGCATAAAAGAATAGTGCTGAACAACAACAACAAAAAGTACAACAAACCATCAATTGAACACTTTAACACAATGTTTTGATGAAGGAGTTCACCCCTCTTGGGCTACATCTCCTTGGTTCAACTTCCATGGCTTGAGCCTCTGTATTAGCTCAATATGGAAAAAATGTTGTTTACACAACTCTACTTCTCCTGATACCTGTTCCAATGTGCTCAAAATGTCGAAATTGGCTAGGATCCCCTTTTCCTGAGCTCCATTTGGTTGAAAAATTCTCCAGTTATGACTCAAAGAGTTTTTCCCTAGAAATCCGCCTCCAAAACTGGAGGATCTCCAGTTAAGCTCGCTAAACTTGGAGAAAAGTTTGGATTTAGTGGTTCCGCTAAAAGCGCCGCTAATTTAAACTATGGGTATAATAAATGTTAAACTGGTTTAATTAATCACTAATCCGTGATTAGCGCTAAACTTGCATAGTTAGGGTTAACTGTAACCCCAACAGTTTGGAGGAGCGGACACATGGCATGTAATAACTATTAACGGTTTATTTTACCACGCTGTACGTCGTTTAGATAAACCACAACCCTTTAACTGTTTGCTGTTACGTTGCATGTTCGCATAGATTGCACTAACCGTCGCTGTGTGGTTTTTGTTGGAGCCGCTGAAGGTTACGTTAACCATTTGCTGTCACAGTTGGTGCATTCACATGGGGAGGGATGACCCTCCTAACCACCAACTCCAAAACAAATAAACAATAAATATATATGGTGCGCTACACATGTTAAGAAACAAATGTAGTGGAGACAGTTAAGTCGTGGGCACTGTGGAGGGGAGATCATGGGGTCGAACCCCAATGCCTCCATAAAATTTTAATATACCATTGCAGGGGCACGTGGTGGCCTCTAGGCATGCCGCGTGTCACATTCAGTTAGTCCACCTCGACCACTATTGTCCAATGTTGCGCTGCCGCTTGTCAACCTTTAATTCAACCACATGTACAATAATATTCCAAGGAATATTCTCTTTGCTAAATGAGCTGTACGGATGCCCAGTCAGCATCCTAGTCAGCTTGTACCAAAATTTTCCCTGTTTAGCAAAGTGAAAAAAACTCTATAACTTCCTCATACGAACTCGGTTTTTAGTGAAACAAGTTGCGTTAGGATCATTTTACTGAGACGGACGCAGTCACTAAGGTTTCAATCAATTATAAGAACTTTGATTTTTGAGCTAAATACTGAGCGCCTGATCATTCCTCCCCACTAGAAGCCTTTTGGACCCCAAAATATACTATCAATTATTCAGCAGGTGAGGGTACAACTCCCCCACCTTCTCGATCTACAATGATTTGGCTTTAGAAGGCTTTTGTCCCTTGAGTCCCACTCTAAGGTATTCGACATTCCCTCTCATCGAAGTCCTGGTTCTTCTATCAAGTATGAGATCTTGTTAAATTTCATCAAGATATTCTGGCGAGAAATCATCTATTGATGGCATATAAACATGCTCTCCTTGATCATCAATCAAAGGAGGCTCAAACAATATCAAATTCTCAACATTAACAACAGATTATATTTGCATATAAGGAGGCAAATGAAGCTTAAATGCATTGTTACCAATCTTTTCCAGAATTTTAAAAGGAACATAACAGATTGGCTTAAGCTTTTTACCTTCCCCTTTAAGTCTCTCTTTGCTAATATATAACCAAACATCAGGGACATAACAGATTGGCTTAAGCTTTTTACCTTCCCCTTTAAGTCTCTCTTTGCTAATATATAACCAAACTTCATCTCCAACTTGAAATTTGTGATCAAACCGTTGTTTGTCATGCCTTGCCTCGTAGATGCTTTGACTCTTTTCCAACTGTTCCTGCACTGTATGATGTATCAAATGAATTTCCTCTATGAACTTCCTTGCCTTATCGATTCCACTGTAACCATCAATGGCAACATCTTTCTCAAAGACAAAGTCCAATGGTGACCTTGGAAAGTACCCATAACATGCCTCAAATGGTGATGCGTTTGTGGAAGAATTCTTTGCCCTACTGTATGCATGTTGTATGTAATGCAACTGTTCATCCCATAACTTGGGATGTTTGCTGCAATATCCTATAAGAAGATGAATGACTATTCTGTTAACCACCTTGGCTTGTCCATTTGTTTTCGGATTTAGGCTGTACTCTTCTTCAACTTTGTGTCCATCATGTCCCACAAATTTGACCAAAAATTCCCAACAAATCGAGAATCTCGATCACTTACAATAGAAGTATGAAGACCAAAATGAACCCATAAGTTTTGGAAGAAAAGATGAGTTGTTTGTTCATTTGTAATTTTCTTTTTACATGGTGTTAGTATACACATTTTGCTGAACCTGTCTACAACTACATACAAATAATTATGACCTTTCCTTGACAATGGAAGACATCCTACAAAATCCATTGAGATTCTCTCCCATGGATGTGAAGGTACCAGAATTGGATTGTACAATCCTAGTTTCCTATTACTAGGGTTACTATTTTCACATAAAGAACATCCTCTTATGAAATGAGATACATTATGAAACATGTGTGGCCAATAACAATACCTTTGGATATTCGCTACTGTCTTGCCTACACCAAAGTGTCCAACAACCAATGAGGTGTGCACCTCCCTTATAATGCTATTTCTTTCTCCCTGTGGAATACACAACTTGCCCAAGTGATACAACAAATTGTTATGTACATGATAATCCAACTCTTCAATTTGGTTTCCTTGACTCAAGCTTTCATACACATCTCGAAATTCATTATCATATGCATATTGCTCAATGTAACTTTCATGCAAAATAGAATTATGCTTGAGTATAATAGATGAATTTACAATAGGCCTTGAAAGCATATCAACTACCTTATTGTAGATTCCCTTTTTGTACTTGATAACCAAATGAAACTATTGTAGAAAACCCATCCATCTAAAATTTCGTGATTGCTGCAACTTTGACTATGATTGTAAGTACTGCAATGGTTGATGGTCGATATGGATAATGGTCTCCTTTCCCATCAAGTAGTGTTTCCATTTTTTGACACTTTGTACCAATGCGTAAAGTTCTTTGTCATAAGTGGGATAGTTAGTTACAACTCCATTAAAAATTTTAGAATGAAATGAAATGGGCTTACCATGCTGCATCAAAACTGCTCCCATGGTGTAATCACTAGCATATGTTTGAATCTCAAATGGTTATCTAATATCTGGAAGAGCCAATACCGGTGATGAACTGATATTTTGCTTCAAAGAATCAAATGCTTTCTGCTGTACATATCCCCAATGGAATAATTTCTTGACACTAGTCAATGCATGTAATGGAGCTGCAATGGAAGAAAAATTAGCAATAAATTTCCTCCAATATTGTGCTAACCCTAAAAAGCTTCTTACCTCTGTAACTGTTTTGGGCTTGGGCCAATTCAAAATGACCTAAACTTTAGAGGGGTTGATCTTCAGTTCACCTCCTCCAGCAATGTGTCCCAAATATACTAAGGAAGTCTTGCCAAATTCACACTTCGACATCTTTAAAAGTAACTATTCTTTTCTAAAGACATTAAGTACTTTGTTTACATGCATGACATGTTCATCTTTGGATTTGCTAAATATGAGTATATCAACTAAGTACACAATGACAAAGTCATCTAGAAATGGTCACAATACATCATTCATAACTCTCATGAAAGTAGTTGGAGCATTTGTAAGACCGAAAGGCATAACAAGCCATTCAAACAATCCTTTTTTAGTTTTAAATGCGATTTTCCAAATTTCCTCTTCAACTATTCTAACTTGATGATAACCACTTCGTAAATCTAACTTAGTGAAATACTTTGCATACCTCAACTGATCAAGTAGATAATCAATTCTTGGGAGTGTATAATGATTCTTTACCGTGATTTTGTTCAATGCACAAAAATCCACAAACATGCACCCAGTCCCATCCTTTTTTGGAACCAAGACAATGTGCGAACCACATGGCGAAGTTGATGGGTGTATGATACCTTTGTTCAACAATTCTTGAATTTGCTTCTTGATTTCCATGCTGTCCATAATCGACATGCGATACATGCCAATGTTTGGAAGTAGAACATCCTACTGCAGCTGTATCTCATGCTGAATTCCCCTCTTGGGAGGTAACCCCATTGGTTCCTGAAACATCTCGCCATGCTTTCTTACCACATCAAACAAATAAGATTTCAATTTATCATCACAACCTTCAAAACATTCATAATCAATATCTTTCTTTTTCTTGATCATGAGAAGCACAAAACTTTTACTTGCATTTACTAGTCTCTTCATCTGCCCTGCATTAACCAAAGAAATGTTCAGCTTTTTGTGATGGGATCTCGTAATGTACTCCACACCATTCTTGAGAAATAAGTATTTGTTCTCATGATGATAAAATATTTCTTTCCTATCATACAAATAAGGACTACCCAAAATGATTCCTGAGACGTCAAGTGGAACTACATCTAACTCAACTTGATCAATGAATTTTTCAGTAATGGCGAACTTGAATAAGCACTTCCTTGTAACCTGTAAATTTGCATTATTAACTATCCAACCCAATGGATATGGCTTATGATGAGCTACAATTTCAAGGTTAAGCTTTTTGATCAAGTCTTCTGAAATTAAGTTTGATTGTGACCCACTATCGAATAATGCATCAATCTTTGTATGATTTGAAATTACCCTTACATGAAACAAATCTATTCTTGATTCTTCATTTGGAGTGTTAGTTTGACTGTGTGAGGAATTAATGCTTGAAACAACTTCCTTTCCTTTTGTAACCATGGTTGAAATCTTGGTCTCATCACTAGAATCTGATCCAAGGTCATGTTGTGTGGTAGCGGTCATCTTTTGTTTTCCCTTATTATTTTGTTTCTTAGGCCTTAGTTCGGGATGTAATTTCCAACAATGGGCTTCATCACACCCAACTTTGGAATAATGTTGGCATATGGTTTTCTCCCCTTCTTTATTCACACTTGAATTCTTCTTTCCCTTCCATTTTCCTCCCTTCTCTTTCTCCTTACCCTTGAAAGGATTCTTCTTACTACCCTCTTCCTAAATGTTCTTTCCCCTTGCTTCAAGGTGCGTGGCTTGCACACATACCTCATCCAAATTGCTTGGATTGAACAAAATTATAATATGTTTCAAATAGGAATGCAAACCCCCAATATATTTCAACATTGTATCTTGGGAATTGAAATTTACTCCTAACAACAAAGCCCTCTTTCTAAACTCCTGCTTATAATCTTGGACTGTTTGGCCATTGAGCTACCTAAAATTATGCCAACTCATAATGACTTTTTTCATATAGGCTAAAGGGTAAAACTATCTTTTAATTGCAGAAACAAATTCAACCCAAGAAATGGATATCTTACCATGAATTCACATTTCTTCTTGATTCTTTGCTTCCCACCAGACTAATGCTACTCCTTGTAGCCTCAATGAAGACAACTGGATCTTTATGTCATCTTCTTGAAGGTTTTTAATTCTGCAGTATACCTCCAATTGTTGAATCCAATTGTATAAATTTTCTGCATTCACTTCACCATTGTACATAGGAAGTTCAAACTTAATGTCCAATTTGAGTAAGGGATTTTTTCCTTTTAGGGTTTGGGAATGAGTATGGACAGTTTTTGTGGTGGAAGTGGAAGATGTTTGAGATGTTGAGGATGATGAGGAAGATGATGAAGATGATGAATATGGTGGAGATGGAGGTGGCTTTCCTCCATTACCCTTGGAATCCTTCTTATCATCTTTTTTGTCTCCTCAGCTTCCTTATCCATGTGGAGGCTTAGAACTCTCTCCAGCTATTCTAGTGTTCCTCTCTTCATAGAGAACTCTAACCATATTAGTCAAGTCATAGAAAGATTTCTTGAATGCTTCCTCTTTTGAAAGACCTTTAGTCTCTCTTGCTTCTGACATGATGGCTATGGATTCAGGCTCAGTTTCTGGTACTGCTTGTACCTCTTCAACCTCCATTGAAGGAAAAAATTGAGATGTTTCAAGTGAAACTAGAATTGGAACTTTGGGTGGTGGAGATTGTGGCCTTGTGGATCTCCTTCTTCTAGGCATTACCTCAGGAGTTGCAACCAACAGTTTCCCTTCTCCTCTCTACAACTTTAACCTTGTAAGCATCACAATTTTGCAACCATTAAAATCCTACTTGCACAAAACTCAAGCAATCAAGAAAATCAACCTTAGCTCTGATACCAACTTGATATGTTATTGAATGTTAGTTTTGCTGTGCTAATTTCAATTATAGATTTATAAACAAATTCTTGTCCATTGCTTCCTATGCATAGGTTTCCTTAGGTTGTTTGTGAATGTAAACATGTAATTTTGATCAAGTTTTAATGTGACATTCATGAGAAAAATAGCATAAAAAAACAATGATGAACAACAACAACACAAAGTAAAACAAACCATCAATTGAACACTTAACATAGTGTTTTGATGAAGGCATTCACCCCTCCTGGGCTACATCTCCTTGGTCCAACTTCCATGGCTTGGGCCTCTATATTAGCTCAATATGGAAAAATGTTGTTTACAAAGCTCTGCTGCCCCTGATACTTGTTCCAATGTGTTCATAATGTCGAAATTAGCTAGGAAACCATTTTACCAAGCTCCATTTGGTCAAAAAAATTCTCCAGTTATGACTCAAAGAGTTTTTCTCTAGAAATCCTCCTCCAAAAGTAGAGGAACTCCAGTTAAGCTCGCTAAACTTGGACAAAAGGTTGGATTTAATGGTTTCGCCAAAGCACCACTGATTTAAACTGCAGGTATAATAAATGTTAAACTAGTTTAATTAATCACTAATCTATGATTAGCACTAAACCTGTGTAGTTAGGGCTAGCTGTAACCCTAGCAGTTTGGAGGAGAGGACACATGGGATGTAATAACTGTTAACGGTTTATTTTTCTGCGCTGTCCGCTATTTGGATAAACACAACCCTTTAACCGTTTGCTGGTATGTTGCACGTTCACATAGATTGCACTAACCATCATGACGACGTTTGTGTTGGAGTTGTTGAAGGTTACTTGCACTAACCGTCACGACGATGTTTGTGTTGGAGCCACCGAAGGTTACATTAACCATTTTCCATCACAGTTGGTGTGTTCACATGGGGAGGGCTGGCTTGTGGGCTGGCCCTCGTAACCGCCAACTCCAAAACAAATAAACAATAAATATATATGGTGCGCTATACATGTTAAGCAACAAACATAGCGGAGATGGTTAAGTCGTGGGCATTGTGGAGGGGAGGTCGCAGGGTCAAACCCCGACACCTCCATAAAATTTTAATATACAATTGTAGGGGCATGTGGCAGCCTCCAGGCTTGCCATGTGTCACCTTCTAATTGGTCCACCTTGACCACGATTGTCCAATGTTGCACTGCCACTTGTCAAGCTTTAATTCGCCCACCTATATGGGAATAGTCAAAGGAATATTATAAGGAATAATCTTCTTGCTGACTGGGCTATACAAATGCCCAGTCAGCGTGTACCAAAATTTTTCCTATTTAGCAAAGCGAATAGAACTCAATAAATTCCTCATATGAACTCATTTTTCTGTGAAATGAGTTGTGCTAGGATCTTTTTGCCGAGATGGACATAATCGTTCAGGTTTCGAGCCATTCTAAGAAATTTTATTTTTGAGCTAAATACTGAGTGCCTGGTTAGTGGGTGCCCTTCCCTTGCTTTGGATTCTGTTGACAGTGCTAGACCCGCCAACATATCAAGGGGATCTCCTCGGTAAGAAGTCTCAATTAGACCTCAGATTATTTGGTGTAGGAGTCCTAGCAGCGGGTCGTAAGGTAATGCCTTGACTGCGATGTCGCACAAAGGCATGTAAGATAAATCTGTCAGTAGCAAGGGTGTGACTACTGCAGTGAGTCAAGGAAGACGTATGAGAGGTTCTAACACAAAAAGGGGAGAAAAGGGTGAAGGTGAGTTCCAGGTTGAAAAGGATCAGTCCCAACTCGGCTAGGAACACACAACACAAAAGGAAATACACAGCTTTTGGCGGAGCAGTCCACTCGGATGCGGTAGTCACAACATACAAGGTAAGATAACATGTACAACACTCATAGATCAGTCTAAACAAGTGCAACAGTTGTTACAACAAGGTTCATGTGAAAGGTATGTCTGGTGTCTGACAGAGCAGTCGACATGGACGATGACAACATTAACAACATATACAACACATTAACAACAAGTTTCATATAATTGCATGTGAATCAGTTAATACACAAATAAATAAGTTAAACAACATATATCATTAAGGAAACCAGAGCAGTCCAACTACAATAACAACATATGTATGAAAATTTGCTAGCTCTTATTATATAAAAGTGTAAGTTCCAATCATACAATACATCCATGTAAACCTGCTAGCCCCATCAGTGAAACGTTACAACCACATCCGCCTACTCCTCCAAAGAGATGTACTGGCTCTGTGCAGTGGAGAAGCAAAGGCGCATTATAATACTGTCCAAGCCTTCTTCAAGATAGTCTTAGTAGAAGTTTGGCTGATCAAAAGCCTATCCAATGAGTTATGAGGGAATATTTATAGCAAAGAGTGGGGTGACCCTTGACATTCCCCTTTATGACAGTTCAATTACCCTCATGAATCTTCAACTACTCTATGAATGTTACGTCCAACTATTGACACTTGACTTACACTTGACATGACTCGATGTTACAATGCACATGTACTCATGTGAGACAACATGGCTTGAGAAAGCCAAGCAAGACATCACTGACACTCGGTCCATTGTGGTGAGACCAACTCTTTGACATGCTTGTGATGGTGAAGGTGGTAAGCTGATGCCAAGCTTGTTCATCCGTGATGGTGTGCATGCACCTCATGGTGACATCTTACTGAAGCAAACTCTTACCTCCGTTCCAACCGGTGCATTGGTTTAGCCCCTTCATCCAACTCGTCTCCTAACATGCACATGGTCTTCTTGGGTATGGTTGAACCGACAGCACAGTGATGCATAGTGTCTATGCTGATCTTCAAGTGTGTGCTGGTGGTCATGCACATCAACTTGCTGAAGTACATGTTCAGCCCCAGTTGGACTTGCTTCTTGTATTTGCCTTGGTGAGTGTGCTGAATGGGTTGGATTGTGTGTGTGCACACAATGACATGCATGTTGCTGAATCCCTTGCATGCGATCAAAAACACTGCCCACCATGTCTGCTTTGTGTCAGCTATTGGGATGGATCCTTAACTGGTACAGGCACAATTTCATTTGTGAGTGCATGTTGCGCCCACTGCTGTTGCTGTTCCTATTGAAACTTATTTGTCTGCCTGTGTAGCTTTATGTTCTTCCTGGGTTGCTACTTCAGCACATGCAACTCCTTCTTTGTTCCATATTTTATGTTTGTGCGATCTTCATTTCACATCGTCACTTCAAAGCCCGAGTCTCCAAAGTTGCTTTCATCATCAATGGAACTACTTGAGGTTTCAACCTTGTTCCACCTCTGTGTTGTTTGTTGACACCTAATCATAAGGATTGGGTGAACAATTGTAAATAGTGTAAATAAATAATAAGAGAAAATGGAGAGTCATCGGGAGATGAAACTCAACAGTCACTCCCTCAAGTATATAACTATGAACATCCTTAATGACTATACATAATGTCATTTGAGGAGTTACCTCTTGGTCTCACATGGTATAAGAGGCAGCTCCATTTTTGGCATTGCAGTCTGCCATTGTAACTCCCTTTTGCCATTTTTCAGAAATTTGTCCTGCAGTCTGCCATATTCTTCAGTTCTCTACCCTCTGCGTGATAACTAGTGTAACGCTTGGTGTACCTCCCCTTGCAGCTCCCATACTTCGAAGCGCACTGTTTTATGAGGCTGCCAACAGTCCTGGTGCGCTATCTGGCCCATAGAAGCATTCTTGCAGCATTTCTAATGCGACTCAGTGTATATGCTGCTATCTCTAGCCTTCGCCAGCAGATTTCTAATGCTGAATTCTAGCAGCTTCTCCATGTACGTTGCTCATTCCAGGCTTCCTTGTCTTTACTGCTTCCTTGTCTTTTGACTGGTTTTTTTTGGACATATTTGGTGCTTCATCTAGTGTCATAGCCATCTTTTTCTAAGTTAATGCAATTGTCTCAACAGTAATCACTGGCATGATCGCCATTATATTTTGCACATGTTATTAAAACCTAATCAAATATCGATACAAAACTTGATAGAGGTAGCTTTTGCTGCTCTTCCTCCCACGCTGTCGCTCCTCCCTCCAATAAGCTACTCCCTCTAGTACGATGCTCCCTCCATACTACATTTTTGACCAGAACTACATTCTTAACCAGAATTACACTTTTTTTCTTCAGAATATTGCTATTATAGTGCAATTTTTTTTCTTTAACACCAGAAGTGAAAATATTTTATATATTGGCAGCAGAAGTATATTTTTTTTACAATGCATAGTTTTTTTAAAAAATGCATTCATTGATATCTATTGTGGGAGTGGTTCTCACCGGCAAGGAGAACTATCTAGAATGGTCATGGAAAATCGAAAACACTCTCATTTTTAATGAGCTGTGGAAAGGAGTGTGTGTTGGAGGCGGAGACAAAGAACCAAAACAACCTACCTTAGACAAGGAATTCACCATTTGGGAAAATAAGAACAACAAGGCTTATGCCTTGATTGTAGCATCAGTAAATCAAGAGGTGAGTCGCCATATTTTGCCATTTTCAAATGCTTTTGAAGACTTACAAAAACTGAAGGAACTCTATGAATCACACTCTGCACTTGAAGTTGTTCAACTCATGATTAAATTGTTCAGCCTTGAATTATGAAATGATGATCCTCTTCCTCTTGCATCAGAAGTAAAATTTATTATGCATGATATCAAAGTCACTAATGTTGAACTAGACATTCCTTTGATAGCTTTCGTGAAGGAACTTTATCCCACTTACTCAAATTATCTTGAGTAATTGCAAGCAAATGGAAACCTCAAAGAAATTACCTTCGACTCCCTTGTGAAAAAATTTGTTGAAAGAGAGAAATATTTTGGGAAGAAGACAACTCCTTAGTCTTTTGAAGAGATTGTGTGTCTTTCACATAGAGATAAGAATCTTGCTCAAGATTCTTCCAGAGGAAGAGGTGGTCGAAGAGGAAGATGAAGAAGAAATTTTAGAGGCAGGGGGGGTAGACACTCTCAAGGAGAAAAGTCATATTTTCATTGCATACGTTGCAAAAGAGATGGATCACATGATGCATCCACATGCAAGTTGCCTTGGGACAGAATTGAGCAGGAAAGAAACCAACCCAAAGGTAAAAATAATGACAAAGAGAAAGGTAAAGCACCTGAATCCGCTCACTATGTTGTGGCACACTGTAATATTGGAGTAAATGAAGACTTATTTAATGCTTCACTTGCTTCTTGGAAAAATGATTGGTTGCTTGATTTAGGAGCAACTTGCCACATGACCTTTAGAAGAGTTTTTTTGAAGAATTTACTGACAATGTTGATGGAGCAGTATACTTTGTAGACAAATCAAAACTCAAGCCATCAGGGCTTGGCATAATTAGGCTTAAATTGCCTGGTCTTCCAGACTTTCTTCTGCATAATGTTTTATATCTCCCACAGCTGAGGAGAAACTTGCTGCCCTTGGTCTACATCTGCCAGCAAGGAAACTCCATTCATATGTTTGATGGCAAGGTTGAGGTGAGAAAAACATCAGGTCACTCACTTGTCATGACGGGGATAGAAGAAGAAAGGCTTCTCAAGCTGCAAGGTACCTTTGCTCGTGCACAAAATTTCTCATACAATTATCATTATGAAGAAGGTACATTTCCATCAAGTTTATTATGGCATGCTAGATTTGGACACTTGAACTATGACAACCTCTGCTTGTTGAAGAAAAATGGTGTTACTGATTTGCCTACAATTCCTAGGAAACTTAAGCAATGTGATGCTTGCATTCTAGGAAAGCATAGAAAACAGTGTTTTCATGATTCACATTCTAGAGCACATAGAAAACTTGAACTCATTCATTCAGATTTATGTGGTCCAATGCCTGTTCCTTCTACAAATGGAAATAAATATATGATGAAATTTGTTAATGACTACACCAGAATGTGTTGGGTTTATTTATTGAAGAACAAATCTGATGCTTTTCAAAATTCAAGAACTTTCACATGAACTGAAAATGATGCACAATCTCATATTGGCTCTATTCGCACTGATAATGGAAAAGAATACACTTCAAATGAATTTGAAAACTATCTTCACCAACACGGGATCAAACATCAAATAACTGTGCATTATAATCCCCAACAGAACGGAGTAGCTGAAAGAATGAAAAGGACAATCTTAAATATAGTGCGCTCCATGATGTTTTTCAAGAATGTAAAATTGATGTTTTGGGCTGATGCAGTTCTATGTGTTGTATATGTAAAGAATATATGTCCATCTAATGCTATTAGAAACAAGACTCCTTATGAAATGTGGTATGGGCACATTCCTTCGGTAAAGCATCTCAGGGTCTTTGGTTCCACATGTTATGCCTTGATACTAAAGGTACATAGAAACAAACTTGGTGCAAGGAGTCGTAAGTGTATCTTCCTGGAGTATTCAAACACCTCCAAAGCATACCGTCTCTATGATGAAGTCAATAAAAAGTTTGTTGTATCTAGAGATGTAATCTTTCTTGAATCATCCAAAGCTGACAATGTTGTTGAGTGGCAACTTGATCGCTTGGATAGATTTTCAAATGAAAAATCATTTCAAGAATTTGATAATCAGATTCTACATCTTGAAGGGGGGTTTCCTATACTAGATCAACCTGTGGATTCTTCTTCTAAAGCACTCTCTCCCCCGCATGAAACCCCAACAAAGGATGATACTTTGAGTGATGTGATTGACAGAATTGGGAGACTCAATCCTGATTCAGTCCCGACTCAATCAACTGAGCAACCTGGACCATCTCAGAAAGGTCCCCCAAAGTGGCTAACAAAGACACTTGAAAGTGTTCATCCTGATGAGGTTGGAAAGACAGGAACTAGAAATTCAACTCGACAAAATGGAGGTGATGTAGATGACTCTGATTCACCTATTGATATGGATGTTTCTTATGATTGTGAATTGAATTTGTCTACAGATTTTGAGCCAACTTCCTTCAAAGAAGCTGCTTCTCATGATGAATGGAAATAAGCGATACAAAAGGAGTATGATGCCTTGATAAAGAATGGCACTTGGAAGCTAGTTGATCCTCCATTGGGAACTAAACCAATTGGCTGCAAGTGTGTAGTATACCTAGGGGGGATAATATGGGGTACAAAGGGAGATACCCAATGGAATAATAATGAGATGGGCAATAGTAATAAATAAGGTGGTTAACCCGTACCATGTAAGGGACCATAAGTAGTTTGCAATAATGTAATGAGCCCATGGTATTAGATAGATGGTATTGAGGGAACCATGGTAATGACCCATGGTATTATATGTATGAGGCCCATATAGAGGCTAGAGACTCCACATTGAGAGATGTCAAGGGATATTGTATGAACAGGCATATGGCTTGTGGAGTGTTCTCCTTCCTTAAGGAGTGAATGTATGGTGTTGCCCTACCTTAAGGGTTTGATATTAATAAAGAGAAGCATTTTCATCTATAATCATATCTTGTTATTTCTTAGGTTTATTTGCATTGTCTTATATTTTCATATCAGATCTATAACAAGTGGTATTAGAGCTATAACACGTGGTATACCTAGGGGGGATAATATGGGGTACAAAGGGAGGTACCCAATGGAATAATAATGGGATGGGCAATAGTAATAAATAAGGTGGTTAACCCGTATCATGTAAGGGACCACAAGTAGTTAGCAGTAATGTAATAAGCCCATGGTATTAGATAGATGGTATTGAGGGAACCATGGTAATGACCCATGGTATTGTATGTATGAGGCCTATATAGAGGCTAGAGACTCCACATTGAGAGATGTCAAGGGATATTGTATGAATAGGTATATGGCTTGTGGAGTGTTCTCCTTCCTTAAGGAGTGAATGTATAGTGTTGCCCTACCTTAAGGGTTCGATATTAATAAAGAGAAGCATTTTCATCTATAATTAGATCTTGTCATTTCTTGGGTTTATTTTCATTGTCTTATATTTTCATATCAGATCTATAACAAGTGGTATCAGAGCACTTTCTTGGGCAAAAGTGGAATTTTATTTTTATTTTTGCAGGAACATTTTTCGGGGCGGCGAATTTTCAGATCAGATCAGTACGTTTTGGGGAAAAATCTGCAAAATCTAATTGCAGATCTAGATTCTTTGTGAAAAAATACCAAAGTTCAAAAAAAAAATCGGCCAAATCAGAGTCCGGATGAAGGAGATATCGCTGATCTAAAAATCAGTGGTGTTGTAGACATTTTTCGGGGCGGCAAATTTGCAGATCAGATTTGTATGTTTTAGGGAAAAATCTACAAAATCTAATTACATAGCTGGATTCTTTGTGAAAAAATACCCGATTTGAAAAAAAAAATCTGCCGAATCGAAGTCTGGATGAAGGAGATATCGCTGATTTAAAAATCAGTGGTGTTGCAGACATTTTTTTGGGGCAGCAAGTTTGTGGCGCAGGTCTGTACGTTTTGGGGAAAAATCCGCAAAATCTAATTGCATATCTGGATTCTTTGTGAAAAAATATTTGATTTCAAAAAAAAAAATCAGCCGAATTGGAGTCCGGATGAAGGAGATATTGCTGATCTAAAAATCAGTGGTGTTGCAGACATTTTTTCGGGGCAGCGAGTTTGTGGCACAGATCTATATGTTTTGGGGAAAAATCTACAAAATCTAATTGCAGATCTGGATTCTTTGTGAAAAATACCCGATTTCAAAAAAAAAATCGGCCGAATCGGAGTCCGGATGAAGGAGATATCGCTGATCTAAAAATCAGTGGTGTTGCAGACATTTTTTCGGGGCAGCGAGTTTGTGGCACAGATCTGTACGTTTTGGGGCAAAATCTGCAAAATCTAATTGCAGATCTAGATTCTTTGTGAAAAAATACCTGATTTCAAAAAAAAATCAGTTGAATCGGAGTCCGGATGAGGGAGATATCACTGATTTAAAATCAGCTCTTTTTTTTCAGAATTTTTGGTGACGGCGGGAGAGTTGCAGCGTGGATATGAAATTCTAGTGCCTAGATCAAGATTTCTATCACATGGGAAGATGCAGAATGGTCATTCCATTTCCAAAAACAGGTCATAATAAAGATTCTGAGCAATATTGACTAAACTGTGGCCACTTTAAATTTTCGCCAAGTAAGTGATTTTTTTTTCGTGCCATCTAGCAAGATGTTTTTTACAGGAAAAGATGATAGCCCTACTATTGAAAAATTCATACAGAACCAAAAGTTAACATATGGGAAACAATGGAAAATTTTATTATCGCTTGGTTTCCAAGATGAGACTTACAGATGGTGGAAATCAATTTACAACACGCAGTTGTCCGAACTTTCGGATAAAGAATTTGAAAAACTCCTCTTGGACAAATGGTCTCATGCTAGAAAACAAGATAAGGAGAAACATGTGGGGTTATTTCCTACCGGTATATCCTTATTGCAGGTTCATGGATTGATTCAGAAGGAGAAAATCATTGTGTCTATAAATCCTTGTTGCAAGCAAAATCTCATAAATGTCAATTTGGCAAAAGAATTACAAGTGCCAGCAAAACACATGGAGCACACACTGGTTAATAATGAGCAGGTGCAAGTTTATAAAGATTTGAAGGTTTCTATGGAAAAGTATGTATTTCATTATGATTTTTATGCTTCAGATATGGCTAATGAAGATATTGTTTTGGGATACCTTTGGATGGCATCAGTGGGTACTATAAATATTAATGTGCAGAAGAAATTCCTGAAGCTCTGGTATAAAAAGAAGAAAATTACATTACAGGATATTTCCATCAATAAGCAGGTAGAGTATGATGAGCCTTTGATGATCGACAAGCAAACACAAATGTAGGTTGAAGAAGAAAAGGTTACAAGTACTGATACATCAGATGAGGACTTAGTGGTTGAAGTAATATTGGAAGATAAGAAACAACAGCAGGCACCACAACATGTATCAGATACCATTCAGGCTCCACTATTGGTTAAAACTTCAGCATATCACCACCCACATCACCCCACAAGAAAAAAACCAACAAGATGGCAATGGATTAGCCACAAGGACAATAACCCCCACATGATAGATAGAGAGGAGTGGCGATCCACCTACTACACATCAACACAGAAGGGCTGCCACGGTCAACTTCCATCTCAAGCGAGCGAGGCACCAGTTGGATCAAGGGTTCACCTTTCTCGATGGTTAGATGCATGTGCATGGTACCAGTGGACTACTATTTTGAGTAGATATTATTATTTGTGTTCTTCCCATGTTTCGAAGATGAAACATGTTAGGGGGGTGGAATGTAGTATACCTAGGGGGGATAATATGGGGTACAAAGGGAGGTACCCAATGGAATAATAATGGGATGGGCGATAGTAATAAATAAGGTGGTTAATTCGTATCATGTAAGGGACCACAAGTAGTTAGCAATAATGTAATAAGCCCATGGTATTAGATAGATGGTGTTGAGGGAACCATGGTATTGTATGTATGAGGCCTATATAGAGGCTAGAGACTCCACATTAAGAGATGTCAAGGGATATTGTATGAATAGGCATATGGCTTGTGGAATGTTCTCCTTCCTTAAAGAGTGAATGTATGGTGTTGCCCTACCTTAAGGGTTTGATATTAATAAAGAGAAACATTTTCATCTATAATCAGATCTTGTTATTTCTTGGGTTTATTTGCATTGTCTTATATTTTCATATCAGATCTATAACAAGTGGTATCAGAGCTATAACAAAGTGGGTCTACAAGAACAAGTATAAAGTTGATGTCTCACTTGACAAGCACAAAACCAAGCTTGTGGCAAAAGGTTTTGCACAGAAGGAAGGGGTCGATTATGAGCAGACTTTTGCCCCCACAGCAAAATGGGCTACCATCCGAACACTCTTTGCCCTAGCAGCTCAGAACGGTTGGAAAGTCCATCAAATGGATGTAAAAACTGCTTTCTTGAATGGAGATATAAAAGGAAATGTTTTTATGTCCTAGCCTAAAGTATTTGATGTGAAAGGACATGAACATAAAGCATGCAAACTTGTGAAATCCTTGTATGGCCTCAAACAAGCGCCGTGAACCTGGTATGAAAAACTAATTGAGCATCTTCTATAACTCAATTTCAAACATTATGATCTTGATGATGCAACTTTGTTTGTCAAGAAAGTTGGAAAAATAATTGTATATCTTGTGATATATGTAGATGATATTTTGATGACAGAGAATAATGAGAGCTACATTGCATCCATAAAGAAGGAATTGAGGAAAGGTTTTGAAATGACTGATTTGGGCTATGTTCATTACTATCTTGGTATTGAAGTAACTCAACATCCGAAGTCCATATTCCTTTCTCAAAATAAGTACATTGGAGATTTGTTGAACATGTTTGGCATGGATGAATGCAATCCTCTGGCTACTCCAATGGAACAAAACTTAAAACTCACATCCATTGAAGGAAAATAATTTGAGGATGCAACAAAGTGTAGACAGCTTTTAGGAAGTCTTAACTACCTGACTACTACCAGACCGAACATTTCATTTGCTGTTGGAATCCTCTCCAGGTTTATGAAAAAGCCTTATGAGGGACATTGGTCTGCTGCAAAAAGAGTTCTAAAGTACTTGAAGGGAACTTAAGATTTTGGACTCAAGTATACACAGGTGGGCGACTTCAGCTTGATTGGATACTCTGATTCAGGCTTCGATGGAGACAAAGAAACTGGGGTATCTACTTCTGGTTATGCTATGAGTCTTGGATTAGGAGCTATCTCTTGGAGATCACGCAAACAATCAGTTCTAGCTGATTCCACAACAGAGGCAAAATATGTGGCAGCAGTCAAGGCAACAAAAGAAATTGTGTGGCTTAGGAAAATTCTAGAAGATTTGTAGGTAAAACAAGTACATTCGACTCCACTCATGATTGACAATACTTCGGCAATAAAGTTGGCCAAGAACCCAAAGTTCCATGGTCGAACGAAGCACATCAATACAAAATATCATCTAATTCGACATCATGTTGAGGCAAAAACAATCCATCTTCGAGATTGTTCCACTGATGAGCAGATTGCAAACATCTCCACCAAAGCACTTGGAAGAGAAAAGCTTGAAATATTCATAACGATGCTTGGACTCACCAACATCCCTTTAGATTAAGGGGGGGAATGTTGACACCTAATCATAGGGATTGGGTGAACAATTGTAAATAGTGTAAATAAATAATAAGAGAAAATGGAGAGTCATTGGGAGATGAAACTCAACAGTCACTCCCTCATGTATATAACTATGAACAACCTAAATGAATATACATAATCTCATTTGAGGAGTTACCTCCTGGCCTGACATTGTCAACAACCCTCCTCTTTCATTCGTTGCATTTGGTATGCTGTCTTCAGCTGCTATTCATGATGATGCTCACTGTGATGCTGCTTCTATCATATCTTGATGTCCTTGTCTACGAACAGCTTGATGTCTTCGTGGGTAGGCAAGTCCATGGACACTTTATCAACGACATCCCTAAGTGTGCTCTGAACGCTGTCTTTGTCTCTGCTCTCCTAGAAACCATTGTACCTGTACTTCTGAGAGGAAGATGAACACCTGGGATACCTGGAGACATGGAAACACTCATGGCAAGAAATTTGTCAGTCGAAAACCAAAATGAACATGAGAAATGACTTGCAACATACCTGGGTGCATGATCATGAAGGTTGCATGATTTCAGCCGGGAGGTCAGGAGACCGACTTCTAAGGTTATACAACGCACAGTCTGGGTTGTTGGGAGACTGTTTGACTACTGGAACTGTGCAATGCACAATCCATTAGGCTGCTGACTGCTAGGATTGCGCAATGCGCAATTCTAGCTGGAAAGGACTATTGGCATAGGGACAAAATTGGGCAATTTCTTGGGTCAAACAACCACTATCCTCTAGAAATGTGCAAAACAGTCTTGGAGGCTAGTTCTGGGAAGGAATGTGCAAATATGCAGAGGAAGGTGAGCTTTCCCTCCCCAGATTGCACAATGGAGCCTTGGTGCAGGCAGAGTCCGGGCCAAGGTTAGCCCGACTTGCTGATGGGCAACTGAAAGAAACTAAGACAGTAAATGCATGGTGACACTAAGTGATAGTAGAAGTGATTGATAGTGCATGCAAAACATGAATGAAAGATTTAGCAAACAGATCAACATGCATGTGGGTGAGGCAGTTCGCCAGTTGGGCGAACGTCCATGCAAAACAGTTTCATGCATGTGACAACAGTGAGATAGCAATGAAAACTGAAACAAAGCTAAGACAAAATAGTATATACGTAAACGACAGCAAGTGTTCAAAGAAATCAAGCAAACAATACTCCCACAAGTGAAAAGAAAAGTGACATAAAAGTAGCACAAGGCATGGGATGCGGGCTTACCCAAAAACAACTGAGCTGAATGTGTCGACTACTCCTAGATGTGATGTGGGATGTCAGAGCTGCAAGGTTGATGTGAGGAATGAGCTTTGCATCGTTCAGTTGATGAGTTTTGATAACATCGAGGTTGTGACGTGCATGCCATGAATATAGGGGAAGCGAAACTTGGTGGGAGGTTTCAGAATTTCTCCTTGCATGTAACCTCCAATGGCTAAACATAGATCCCTAAAACAAGGGATGCCTTTGCATGCTGCCTTGGGAGAAGAAGCCCATGCATGAAATTCTTTTTTGCTCAGTCCCAGAGGGAACCAGTCAACTCAGCTGCACATGCAAGAGACTGCTCGATTGCTAAAGAAAAATGTGCATTTCTGGTTGGGAGCTGGGCTGGCTACCTAGGAGATTTGTGCAATTTCTGGGTAGAGCAGCTGACTACTACCTAGATTTGTGCAAATTCTGGGCTGAGCAGCCTTGCTGGGGAAATTTGCACAAATCCTACTAGGAGTGTTGGCAGGCAGGATTGCGCAATCCTGGAGCCCAGTAGATTGCTAGAGAGAATTGCGCAATTTCTGGAGGGAAGGCTGGTTTCCCTTTAGAAATGCACAATTTTCAAGGGGAAGTTGCTTAGCCTGCAGCTGGACCAAGTTTGGGTGAACAACCTATGAGGAGAATGGATCAAACTGTGACCGACAGGCTACCTTTGTGCAAAAAAGACACGGAAGCTTGTGAACTTGACGAAGCAAGGAAAGCTGCTATGAAATTTGGAAGGGAGGCTCCAAAACGAGGCTAAGGAAAAATTTTAGAGGGTGGTTGTAGCTGCTACAACACTTGGCGACACACTGGTAGAACTCCAGCTCTCTGAATGGACCTTGTTCATGAAAAACAAGTCTAACACCTCCGGAAGTATTGTTCAGTTTTCAGCTCATCTTGGTTTCACACTAACTTGATTGTAAGATGTAGCATCTACCAAACCCTTGGTCGATTGACACACATTCCAAGCCAAGGAAACACAATTGTTTCGATTGGGGTTGAGGGGTATATAGGTGCACAAGTAGTATAGTTGTTAGAGTCTTAGTTTCATCTCTAGTGTTGCTCCACTACCAGCAGGCTTGGACAACACCCCGATGGAGTCACAAAGGAACACTAGCATGGCTCCGATTCCAGTGAGCCTAGTCAGTAACCTAGCGGAGTTACTCACATCACCTCCTTGCGCAGGAAGCCTTTCTCTTCTTTCATCTTATTCATTTTCATTTTGAATTTTTGACTTTTCATTTTTTCATTTTTCACTGTGCATAACACTTATTCATTTCAGAGGCGGAAGAGGGATCTCGACTTATTGAGAGCAGAAGAGGTTATTCTAGTAGAGAAGTAGTTTATTGTATCTCTGACGTGCCTGTTAAGGTTTTCCCCCTTACCTTACTCTACTTGACTGAGCTAACAAGGGTTAACCCAAAAACAATTGACTAGAGAAGGTGACACTAGTTAACGCGCAAGCGTTGTGTTTACACCAAGGTTCACTTTGAACAGTATGTATTTTCCTTCGACGTATCATGGACTAAAGGTAACAAGCTCATCATATAGAGGCAAGATGACAGATACCCAAGTAGTGATAGTTGTACAAGCCCTCTTTTACTTTACCCAACTTGCTTCAAGAGTCATACATGGTTTCATGCAAAACTAACCTATGAACGAAGCAAGCGAATGAAATAACAATCAACAAAGCAAAGCAAGAGCAGAAGAAAAAATGAAAGCGAAGTAAGTAAACAAACAAGCAAGAAAACAAACAAAAAACAAAGCACATAAGGAAATAAGCATGCAAGAAACAACTAAAAGCTAACACTACTCCTACTCCTACACTAACGGTACGTGGGCTTGATCACGTGAAGTGATACTTCCAATCTAGCCACTGATGCATTGGTAGACCCATGTTGGTGAAGGTTTGGTCCGTGAGCAAACTAGTTGTGTGAACCAACCAACAAGAAAGATATAACAATGAAGACAACCACACTTCATGATTCAAAGTGCCCACGGGACATAAGTGAGTGCATGTGCATGACAGGCAGTCTGTGGACTTATCATGGTGCTGTGTGAAACTACATGTAAATTTGAAGCATAAGTACACTCTTGACTGTGACATGCAAGCAAACGAAATAAACAAAGATAACTTGTGTCGCACACGAGTGCTTGCAATGTAAGACTTTGCATGAGAAATGGGATTGTGTAGTTTGAGTGGAGGAAGTAAAATCTAAGTGTTAGATTGATCTTGAGTGCATACAGATGAGTGATGAGGAGCCTTGAGTGTTTGAACAATTTCTTAATTGGAAGCGAAACCAACCTTAGGACGGCGAGGGCCTGACATAACCATCATCTTGGGCTGAAGTGCCTTGACAGTCTGTGGGGTTTCGACTTCGTTGACATATGGATCTTTGTAAACCAGTGACTTAGACAGATTAACAATGAGTGAATCAACATCGTCATCAGATGATGAGGTGAAGAGACCACAACAACCAAGATCAGAAAATTTAGGATGTTGGTCGGCATCCTCATGGTTTGATGAATCACATAGAGGGTTATATGAGGAGGAAGGATGTTCACCCTCTACATTTCTGGAAAAAGCAGATGAAAGATCAAGTGGATTTCCAATGAATGATTGGTCCTCTCCATTGTTGGATGATGGGCTAACATATGGTGTGTCCTGCAAAAGATCAATATTGGGTGCATCCGTGGATGAAGACACACATGTGAAATCATTGATGGCAGGTTCATCAACGATGTAAGGAAATAACAGAGGGGGCTCAGATGGAAGGGAGTCATCCTTCATTGAGTGTTGATGCTCAAGATCCCACTCATACTCTTCATGAATGATAGCACATGTTGGTTGTGCAACACCAACTCCATCAGTGGGTTGTTCCTCGTTCACAACAAGTGAAGAGTATAGAATGGATGAACACAAGACAAAATCATATGCAGGAACACTCAGGTGTGAAGATGAAGGTCATAGAAAAGAATGCATATGAGGACTCGAAGGACTCACAACCAAATTTGTGCAAAAATTGAGTGAAGTAATGTTGGGAGGGTGTGAAGGATGAACATATGTGTGAGCATGATCTTCAACATCACTGGGTAGTGGTGGAGCTGTTGAATAAGAGGAAGATGGGCAGTTAGTTGAGACAATGCTCACTTCAACATGGGATTGTACAACTCCATCACTGAAGAATGTTGAGTGAGGCTTGATCTCAAACTTTCTCTTTGGACGGGCCGATTTCTTAAGGCAGTACTCGAACCGGTCCCAAAGATAAGAAAATTTCATCTGGCTCCTCGGAGCTTGAAACTGCAAGTCATAGAAGCGTTTCCAAAAATCAATAATGGATTCATGTGAAGCCCTTCGTTACTGTAATAGTTTCCAGTCAAGATGGTCTAGATCAAAATGATAGAACGTGTCTTCAATAAGATCAAAGAAGTGCTCAAATGAGTGCACAGTGTCAGCTGGTAGGCTGAGCACCCAACAAAATGGAGATTCGCGAAGTGTGTATGCAAGCAACAAACCAGCCTGTTCGTTAGAAAACTCATCTTCCTCATGAATCATGGAAAGAAAGTTATGTAAGTGCTTAGGCCAGGCCACTTCGTCTTCACCATCATATGTGTGAGTGGACAAAAGATCAAAAAGCTTCCCTGAGATGGAGACATCTTCACGATTTGAAAAACACCTTGGGGGAAGAAGACTGCAAGACTCCATGAAAGATATGCAAAGGTTCAAGATTGGATGAGAGGACACAATTTGTCATCAGACCCTCCTTCTAGTGCCAGAAATGTTGACGGTTCTGGACCTGCCAACATGTCAAGGGGATCTCCCCGGTAAGAAGTCCCAATTAGACCTAAGACCGTTTGGTATAGGAGTCCCAACAGTGGGTCGTAAGGTAATTCCTTGATTGTAATGTCGCACAAAGGCAAGTAATATAACTCTGTCAGTAGCAAGGGTGTGACTGGTGCAAGGAGTCAAGGAAGATGTATGAGAGGTTCTAACACAAAAGGGGGAGAAAAGGGTGAAGGTGAGTTCCAGGTTGAAAGGGATCAGTCCCAACTCGGCTAGGAACACACAACACAAAAGGACATACACAGATTTCGATGGAGCAGTCCACTCGGATGTGGTAGTCACAACATACAAGGTAAGATAACACGTACAACACTCACAGATCAGTCCAAATGAATGCAATGGTTGTTACAACAAGGTTCATGTGAAGGGTTTGTATGGTGTTCAGCAGAGAAGTTGACATGGATGATGACAACATTAACAACATATACAACACATTAACAACAAGATTCATATAATTTCATGTGAATCAGTTCATACACAAATATGTAAGTTAAACAACATATATCATTAAGGCAACCAGAGCAGTCCAACTACAATAACAACATATGCATGAAAATGTGCTGGCTCTTATTATATAAAAGTGTAAGTTCCAATCATACAATACATCCATGTAAACCTGCTAGCCCCATCAGTGAAACGTTACAACCACATCCACCTGCTCCTCCAAAGAGATGTACTAGCTCCGTGCAGTGGAGAAGCCAAGGCGCGTTACAACACTGTCCAAGCCTTATTCAAGATAGTCTTAGTAGAAGCTTGGTTGACCAAAAGCCTATACAATGAGATATGAGGGACTATTTATAGCAAAGGGCAGGGTGACCCTTGACATTCCCCTTTGTGACAATTCAAATACCCTCATGACTCTTCACCTACTCTATGACTGTTACATCCAACTATTGACACTTGACTTACACTTGACATGACTTGATGTTACAATGCACATGTACTCATGTGAGACAACATGGCTTGAGTAAGCCAAGAAAGACATCACTGACACTTGGTCCACTGTGGTGAGACCAACTCTTTGACATGCTTGTGATGGTGAAGGTGGTAAGATGATGCCAACCTTGGTCATCCGTGATGGTGCACATGCACCTAATGGTGACATCTTGCTGAAGTGAACTCTTGCCTCCATTGCAACCGGTGCATTGGTTTGGCCCCTTCATCCAACTCATCTACTAACATGTGCATGGTATTCTTGGGTACAGTTGAACCGACAACACACTGATGCATAGTGTCCGTGCTAATCTTCAAGTGTGTTCTGGTGGTCATGCGCATCAAATTGCCAAAGTAAATATTCAAACCCAGTTCTTATTGTATTCACCTTGGTGAGTGTGCTGAATGGGTTGGATTGCATGCGTGCACACTGTTATCACCCTAAAGTTTTTTTTTTAAACTTTGGAAAGTTTGCCTTGTTTCTAGTCATGATCTTATAATAAGTTTTGAGTCATCACATGCTTAAAGGGATAAGGGATAGGATTAGAGTCTCAATAGTGTCATTCTCATTTCCAAACCCTTCTTCTAGTCATGGTGTTAAAGGGTCTCTAGGTCATTTCATGCTTAAAGGGTTAGGTCATAGGGTTAGAAGTCTTTAAGGTCATATTTCATTTCCAAACAAAGTTTGACAACCTTATTCCATGTCTTAGAAGTCTCACCTTGTGTTTAGAAGTCATATCTCAAGTCATTTTGAAATTTTTTTGAAATTAGCTACGAATCCACGTTTTCGTAGCGCAGATAGTGTAAAAAACCTGTTTTGCGCTACGAAATGACTGAAGCAGCGTTTTTCAGCAGAGAAAACTCTGTTTTCTATTTTAAGTAGTCAACTTCTAAGGGGTTTCTTGAGCAGCTGAAAGCATATTTTGGAAAACTGAAAGAGGTTCTTCTTCCTAACATACCTATCTACAAAAACCTCTTTCAGTTTCTTCAAATTCATTATGAGCTGGGAGAAGTTGATGACTCAACTTGCACTATGAAATGGCTGAAAGACATTGAGAGAAACATTCTGCTTTCTGGTTTTAGTAGTCTTTTTCAAGATCCGTTTCTAGCTACATGAAAAATTATTTTGGAATTATGAAGGAGGTTTCTCTTCATAAAATCTCCAGATACAATAACCTATCTCACTTTTTTCATAAGTGTTACTAGTTGGGAGATACAAGGCTTTCTTTGAAGCCATATTTTCAGAAATCAGAATTTTCTAGTTTACACCTGATATTCAAAGACAGTTTTTGGGTAGTAGGAGAGGTATTGCAAAAAACCAAGAGAGGTTTTTGTTCAAAATAGAGTGGTATCCAAAAGCCTCCTTCAGTTTTTCAGAATACATTTTTTATGAGGAGACAAAATCTCTGTACCAACACCTATTTTTCAGCTAGAACAGAACAGTAAGTTACAATTTCTTGATGTAGTTTTGTTGAGGAGAAGGATTTTATTTCTTGAAAGTATTTCAAAGATGATCTATGTTGATTATTAAATCCTATAGATATCATGGAAAAAGTGAAATAAAGTTTTGAAGACTGAAATTTTTGAAAAGAGCTGTGTAAAAGACATACACAACAGTTTTTGACATTTTGCAAGGCTTTCAAGAGGTGACAATAGTTGATTTCTGAATGTTAATGTTACTGGAGGATGTAAACAGTTCAAAAATGAAGATCCAAGGGTTAAGGCAGAATAAATTAAAGGTTTAAGAAGATGTTTACAATGATAAGATTCCGCGCTACGAAACTGCTGTAGGTGCAGCAGACAGTTTTGTAGCACAGCCAGATCAGCTTTCATTATACTCCTTCAAGGGCTTGATTTTCGTACAGGTGGAAGAGCTAAGTTCTATGGAAGTGATAACACATATCACTTGTCTCAAAAGGTCAATTTGGTCAGAAAATGGATTCAAAAAGCATCAATGAAGGTTAAACCTTAAATGCAGGAAACAGGTTCCTGGTTTTTAGGACAGATAAGGGATGAGTCAACAGAATCTAACAACAAGGTTAAAGGCTGCATCAAATTCGAATTCATGGAGTTATAGGTGTCAAGGAGATTGTTTAATTCCTAGATAAGGTTGTTTTAGTCATAATAAGGAGTCTTTCTCCTAATTGTATTAGGACTCTAGGACAGTCACTTATGTAATTAATAGTTTGTTTTATAGTTAGAATAGGTGTCAAGCTAGGAAATTCGAATTCCCCTCATGTTGGATCAGGGAATCCAAGATTGTAATGATAACTCTATAAAAGACAAGAGGTGGAATGCCTCAGGGTTGGCAATTTTCAAAAGAAACAGGCATACTATGTTATTGTAGAAGACTGTATGTTTTATGTTAATACAGAAGTTTGGCTTTACTACTCATGATTCAGAGAGGGTTTTAATGTTTGATTTTCTCATGGCTTTATTCATTTGCTCACTTGCAGTGGTATGAACACATGTTACTTAGAATTCATTGATAATGCTCTAACTTCCTTCATGTGTTTATAAACTGTGTTTTTTGTATTTTGTCTCTGTTTTGCTGATATATTAAAACTCTTTATGCCCTGACTTCCATGTTAAGCTGATCTTGCTGTTATACTGAAACATACTCTGACTCCATAGCCCAATAGATGTTTGTTGATTGGTATTTCAACCATTCATACATTTTCGTTTGATTTCTTTCCATAGAGTTAGCCATCTAATCTTTAAACTAAAATCTTTAACCTAGTGAGAGAGCCCTCTCAAGTTGAGGAGGCTAAGCCTCAGCCAAAAGTTTGGTTTGAAATAGTTACTCAAAGTCTTCCTGATCATCAGTCTACCAGGGTTGGTTTTGTGATGACACACACAATGATATGCATGCTGCTGAATCCCTGGCATGCGATCAACAACACTGCCCACCATGTTTGCTCTGTGTCAGCTGTTGGGATGGATCCTTAACTTGTACGGGTGCAGTTTCATCCACGAGTGCATGTTGCACCCATTGATGTTCATGTTGCAACTCATTCATCTGTCTGTGAAACTTCATGTTCTTCCTGAGTTGCTACTTTAGCACATGCAACTCCTTCTTTTTTCCATGTTCTACCTTCCCGCGATCTTCATTTCACACCATCACTTCATAGCCGGAGTCTCCAAAGTTCCTTTCATCATCAATGGACCTGCTTGAGCTTGCAAACTTGTTCCGCCTTTGTGTCGTCAACAAACCTCCTCTTGCATTCGTTGCATTTGGTATGTTGTCTTTAGCTGCTATTCATGATGTTGCTCGCTGTGATACTACCGTTGTCATATCTTGATGTCCTTGTCTATGAACAACTTGATGTCTTCGTGGGTAGGCAAGTCCGTGGACACTTGATCTATTGCATCCCCAAGTGTGCTATGAATGGTGTCTTTATCTCTGCTCTCCTGGAAGCCATTGTACCTGTACTGTTGAGAGGAAGATGAACACATGGGATACTTGGAGACATGGAAACACTCATGGCAAGCAATCTGTCAGTCGAAAACCAAAATGAACATGAGAACTAACTTGCAACATACCTGGGTGCATGATCATGAAGGTTGCACAATTTCGGCTGGGAGGTCAGGAGACTGACTGCCAAGACTATACAAGGCATAGTCTGGGCTGTTGGGAGACTGGATGACTGCTGGAACTGCGCAATGCACAATCCAGTATGGCTGCTGATTGCTGGGATTGCACAATGCGCAATTCCAGCTGGGAAGGACTGCTGACCTAGGGACAAATTTGCACAATTTATTCGGCCAAGCAGTCATTGTCCTCCAGAAATCTGCAAAACAGTCCTGGAGGCTAGTGCTCAACAAGAATGTACAAATTTGTAGAGGAAGGTGAGCCTTCCCTCTGCAGATTGCGCAATGTAGCCTTGGTGTAGGTAGAGTCCAGGCAAAGGTTGGCCTGACTCACCGACAAGAAACTAAAAGCAACTAAGACAGTAAATGCATGGCAGCACTAAGTGATAGAAAAAGTGATTGACAATGCATGCAAAACATGAATGAAATATTCAACAAATAGATCGACATGCATGATGGTGAGGCAGTTTGCTAGTTGGGTGAACGCCCATGCAAAACAGTTTCATGCATGCGACAACAGTGAGATAGCAACGAAAACTGAAACAGAGCTAGGACAAGCTAGAATATATGTAAACGACAATAAGCGTTCAAAGAAATCAAGCAAACAATACTCCCATGAGAGAAAACACAAAAAGTGACAGAAATGCAGCACAAGGCATTGGAAGTGGGCTTACCCAAAAACAACTGAGCTGAATGTGACGACTGCTCCTAGATGTGATGTTGGATGTTACAGCTGCAAGATTGATGTGAGGAATGAGCTCTGCAACGTTTGGTTGATGAGTTTTGATAACATCGAGGTTGTGACGCGCATGCCATGGATTTAGGGGAAGCGACACTTGGTGGGAGGTTTCGGGATTTCTCCTTGCATGTAACCTCCAACTGCTAAACATAGATCCCCGAAACAAGGGATGCCTTTGCATGCTGCCTTGGGAGAAGCAAACCATGCATGCAAGTATATTTTGCTCAGTCCTGGAGGGAACTGGTCAACTCAGCTGCACATGCAAGAGTCTGCTCAACTGCTGGAGAAAAATGCGCATTTCTGGCTGGGAGATGGGATGGCTGCTCAGGAGTTTTGTGCAATTTCTGGGCAGAGCAGCTGACTGCTACCTAGATTTGCGCAAATTATGGGCTGAGCAACCTTGCTAAGGAAATTTGCGCAAATCTTGCTGGGAGTTTTGGCAGGCAGGATTGCACAATCCTAGAGCCCAGCAGGCTTCTAGAGAGGATTGCACAATTTCTAGAGGCAAGGCTAGTTGTCCATAAATGCACAATTTTCAAGGGGAAGCTACTCAGCCTGCAGCTGGACCAGTTTTGGGTGAACAACCTATGAGGGGAATGGATCAAGTTGTGATCGACAGGCTGCCTTTGTGCAAGAAAGACACCGAAGCTTGTGAACTTGACGAAGCAAGGCAAGCTGCTGTGAAGGTTGGAAGGGAGGCTCCAATACGAGGCTAAGGAAAAATTTTGGAGGGTGGTTGTAGCCGCTACAACAGATTCATAGATCCAGAGTCTCGCTTCTTCTGTTTAAATTTCTGCTTGATCTTGACAATGTATCTATAGGCGACGTCAAGCGAGGAGATGTCCAGGAACTCTAACTTTTCCTAGATTTAATTATGTAGACAACCTCAATATTTGAGTACCAAATTCTAGTCATAATCCTTGATACCCAACTCCATGCGAAAGATATGAAAAATATTTGTGAACTCTAACACATCTTGGTCCCTTCCCTGCTGCAACACGGTCCACTTTATGTATTTATCTTCATAACTCTTGATCTAGTCTTATACATGAACACAAAAAAATACAGATACAAACATAAACACAGAGATGCAATAGAAATAAATCTTCATTTCTTTAATATCAAAGAATTGAAAGATGATTACAAGAAAAATTGTAATAAACTAGCTCGGGTGATGGTAGCTTATCTCTCAGAAGAGATGTGGCGGCTAGATGCCTCTGAAATGTGTTATAATGAGGCTCAAGGGAATTTTTATTATTGAACAACAATGGAAAACCATTAAAAACCAAAATCCTAACCCCAAGATATGGAACGCCAAGAGTTTGTGGGTCCCGTTGGGGTTAGTTGGGCAACCAACTTCCCTGGGTCGTAGCTTGGTCATATGATCTCTGTTTGGCGTGTACGATACCTCCTTGGAAAGATCCCTCTGAGTACTATAGGATTTTTATTAGGACCATGTCTATGGCTATAGCCCTAGATGGGCCTAAAAAAACACCATTTAGGTGGTCAAAATAACTCTGAAAGTTCAAGACCCAAAAAACTGCTAAAAATAGTAAATGTTGCTATAATAAAGGAAACTGATGAAATTGATTGGAGGTATAGGTGGAATAGGTGGTTGGATACCAATATCCACTTGGATCATTCCTCCCCCCTTAGGAAGCAATGGTCCCAATTGTGTGCAGAGCTTTCATGAGGTGAGGAAAGTTTTGTTTAACATGGTCCCTGGAGAACCACTTTCCTTGGTGAAGGAGTTGTCCTTCTTTGACAAATTGATATAGTTGGATCCTATATTGGCAAGTGTTTTTGATATGTGTGTCCATGATCTTGTTAGTTTTGGCCTGTTTAATGCAACTCGGGTTGAGCTCGGTTGGTGTTAGCTGCTCAGCAACGTCAGATGTGTCCAACAACGGGGGAAAGTATGGTTGCAGTCGGTCCACATTAAATAATGGGTGCAGGCCAAGGAACGACAAAATGCTGAGAACAAGGGAATTTTCCCCTACAACCATGGTGATGGTGTACGATCCATATTGGAGTAAGAGAATCTTTTGGCGGGACCCAACGACGTGCTCCTTCTGCAAATGTAACCAAAATTTATCACTCACCTGGAACTTGTGTGGTACCCGATGTTGATCATGGCATTACTTGTACTTAGCATTGGCTCAGTTTATTATGTCATGGACCGGACCTATTGGAAGATGTGTTGAATTCTCTCAATGAATCTGTTAGCCCTGTCAGCTTCAGACTGGACATGAGTCGAATCTGCCTAAGTAGCTACAAATGGTACAACCACATCAATGGGACATATTGGTTGGAATCCTAATCCCACCTGAAAGGGGATGTGGATAGTTGAGCTATGGAGAGATCTATTGTAGCTATGATGGGCATAGGGTAGGCTTTCATCCCATGTGCATGGATGCTTCGAGTTTTACATGCGTAGAATATGCACGATCATCCTATTCATGACCTTTGTTTGGCCATCTGTTTGGGAGTGGAATGTCGTGGACTTAGTGAGCTTGGTATCCAACGTCAACCAGAGGTTTGACCAACATGTACTTAGGATCCTACTATCTCGATCTGAGATAATGTACTGTGGGATCCCAAAGTGTACCCACACTCATTCAAAGAAGAGTTTAGCAATGGCTTCTGCTGTGATACTCTTCTTGCAGGCCATGAAAATGGTCATCATAGAGAATTTGTCGACGACCATGAAAACACAGTCGTTTCCATAATTAGTAGAAGGAAGACCCAACATGTAATCCACGGAGATGGATTCCCAAGGCTGACTAGGAGTAGGTAGGGGAGTATATAGGCCTTGCTTCTTGATTTTTAGTTTGGAAATGACACATGTATTGTATGATCTAGTGTACTTCCCATCATCCCGTCGAAGGTTTGGCCAATAAAATACTTCTACAACACTACCACTGTTTTCCTTACTCCGAAATGTCCAACGACCCAATTGTAGTGCACCTCCTAGATCATATTGGCACACTTTCTTGAAGGAACACAAAGGTGTCCTAGGTGGCATCAAAGTGTGGCATGGAGGTCAAAATATGGAACTTTCTTATCGTCCAAGAGAATTTGGTATGTGTTGTTGAATTTTGGATCCCTCTTATAAAAATGAGGCCACCCCAAAGTCTCGTGCCCACCAGATTCGAGGACAGTGGTCAGTGCCATAATCAATGGTCGACTAAGATAGACTGCAACATTATTGGTGCTTCCCTTCTTGTACTTGATGTTCAAATGGTACTATTGTAGATATGTGGACCATTTCTGATGACGATCATTCTATAACTTTCCTTGTGTCTGTATAAACTATAGGGGTCGGTGGTCTATGTGGATGACCATTTCATTCCCTAGAATGTAATGCCTCCATCGTTGGAAGACCTGCATAATGGAATACATCTATTTTTCATAGGTGGGATACTTTTGGACTATGTCTAAAAGTGTCTCATTGTGATATGCCACTGGATGCCCCTGCTGAGTAAGAACTACACCGATAGCATAATCAGAGGCATTTGTCTCAATCTCAAATGGTTATTGCAGGTTTAGTAATGTGAGTACTGGTGCAAAACAGAGGCAATACTTCAACTTGATAATTGAATTTTGTTGGGATTTTGACTAGAAGAACTTTGCTTTCACTCTTCCCTTGGTGACTTGACTCAAAGGTCAAGTGATATGAGAGAAAACCAATACAAACTTGTGGAAGAAATTGGAGAGACCCAAAAAGATGCATAACTCTATTAGAGTGGTTGGGGTTGGCTAATATTGAATAACTTTTATCTTGGATGGGTCCACATGCACACCCCACTCATCAATGATGTACCCTAGATATTGAACCTAGGTCATACCAAAAGTGAATTTCTCCAAGTTTGTACACAAATGATGTTGTTGTAGGGTTTGGAGGACCTACTGAATATGGTGTAGGTGCTCTTCCCATATCTGGTTGAAGATCACGATATCAACCAAATACAATACCACGAATGAGTTGGTGAAGGGCTGCAAGATGTCATCCATCAACCTCATGAAGATATTTGGGGAATTTGTCAACTTAAAAGGCATGAGAATCCATTCAAAAAGGCCCTTCTTGGATTTGAGGGAGCCTTCAACACATTGGAGGGTTTGATTGGCACTTGGTGATAACCGAACTTCAAATCAATCTTGCTGAAATATTTGACCCCATTGAGCTAGTCTAGAAGGTTATCAATCCATGGGATTGGATACCTATTCCAGATAGTGATCTTATTTAGCACTTGATAGTCAATACAGAGTCTCCAGGTGGTTTATTTATTCTATACCAACACGATTAGGCTCCCACAAGGTGATGGACTTGACTTGATGTGCCCTTTCTACAAAAACTCCCAAATCTGCCTCTTAATTTCATCATTCTCCAGAACATAGCATCAGTAGATTGATCCATTGGGTAGCGGTGCACCCGAGGTTGGATAGATGGAGTGCTTGACTTGACAGTGTAGGGGTACCCCTATGGCTAAGGTGAAATGTCCCTATACTCCTCCATGACCTTGTCCATCTCCTACTGCTGTGTGGAGGGGCCCTATCTGGAGGCTGTGGATGTGGCCATAGTATTCTTCTTTCCCTGAGGGCGAATCATAAGGAAGACAAATTTCACGGTATAGGAAATGATCTTACTGCATTGTTTCATAAAGATTAAAGAGACAACAGTAGGTGGTGCTACCTCTAGTATCCTGTATAACTAATTATCCAAAGAAATAATAATAGTGTGAGGCCTAGACTCATAAACAACATGACACTTCCACAAGTATAGTTGTCCTAATAATACATCACAAACTTCAAGAGGAGAAACAACACATAAAACCTCATCTATGAAGGGCTTGATGTTGTAGGGAAGGTGACACTGCTGGTTGACATTGAGATCTCATCCCTTGTGAAGCCACGTGATGGTTTATGACTGCGAATGTGGTGTGGTCGGTAGCCCTAACCGCTTGATGACCTCTACTGAAATGAGGTTCTTTTGGCTTCCATTGTTGACAATGAACTGCAATGGAGTACTCTTCACCCACATCTATGAGTATAATATTTTCTCCCCCTCCTCTGGATCTTTGGGCTCAATCTTATGGATCTTTGTGGCAACAATGGTGGCACTAGGCTCCACATCAATATTCTACTTCCGTTTTTCATTCCCCTTTTTAGGTTCTGACTCAAAATCAGAACATGCATCTAATTTGGAATCCTTTACCTCAGCCACCAGTGATTGCTTGGATCAACACTCACTTGTGTTGTGAGTGGGGCTCTTATGGAACTGACACCATTTCCTTGTGTCCTTCTTTGTCTTCATGGTGTTGTTCTTTGCTTGCATCTTTGGTAGGTTTTCTTGGGTTGGCCCTCCTTGGATTTGTCATTTATTCTATGGTTTGGAGGTGCCTTTCCCTTGCTTTGGATTCACAGATCCAAAGTCTCACTTCTTTTGTTTAAATTTCTGTTCAATATTCACAACGTATTGATAGGTGGTGCCAAGAGAAGAGATGTATAAGAACTCTATCTCATCTTGGATATACTTGTGTATACAGCTCTAGTATTTGAGTACCAAATTCTGTTCAAAATCCTTAATACCCAACTTTGTGCGAAGGGTATGAAAAATATTTGTGAAATCTGACACATCTTGGTCCCTTCCCTACTGTAGCGTGGTCCACTTTATGTATTTATCTTCATAGCTTCTGATGGGGTAATATTGCTCCTTGATGGCATCTCAAAATGAATTCCAAGTGGGCGCGGTTGAAAATATTGAGGGCTCCCTCTTGTCCTTCTATTCACAGTAGGTTTCCCACCAGTCCTTGACATGGGGGGTAACTTTGAGGAGCGAAAAAGTAATATTTTCCTGATTGGAAAAGTCATGAACCAAAAAATATCCTTCCAACAGATTTAACTATCTATATACAACGTTTTCATTTATTTGGCCTTCAAATATGAGAATGTCAAAGTTGAATTGTACCTTAAAGGGAGTGACGCCTCTAGAGTGGTTGCTAGATGAAGATGCATTGCATTTGGGTAGTTGCCGAAGGATTTTGGTAAATATATCCATCATTGCGTTCCTTTGTTGCTATAGGGATTCCTTGAGCAATATTTTGAAAGGATCTCTTACTCCCTCATCTTTCTTGTCTTCTGCCATGGGAGGCCATCAGGGTTTGTAAGGGAGGTCTTGCAAAGGTTCCACCAGTTCGAGCCCTAACTTCTTATATCCTAACCTCGTTAGGGAAATGCAAAGAAAAATAGAGAAAAAATAGACCACTCTGATATCACTGATCCAGACTTACGCATGAATTCAACAAAATACAAATAAAAAAATAAACACATAGATGTAGCAGAAATAAATCTTCATTTCATTAATATAAAAGAATTGAAAGATGCTTCAAGAAAAATGGAAATAAACTAGCTCGGGCAATGGCAGGTTATCTCTGAGAAGAGATGTGGTGGATACATGCCTCTGAATTGTGTTACAATGATGATTAGGGGAGTTTTTATTATTGAACAACAAAGGAAAACTCTAAAAACCAAAACCCTAACCCCAAGAGATGGAACACCAAGAGTTTGTGGGCCCTTCGGCGTTAGTTGGGAAACCAACTTCCCACGGTCATAACTTGGTTATATGATCTCTGTTTGGTGCCTATGATACCTCGTTGGCAATATCTCTCTGATTACTATAGAATTTGCGGCAAGACCCTATTTATGGCTATAGAACTATTGCGGACCTCAAAAAAATTCCATTTAGGGGGTCAAAACAAGTCTGGAAGTTCAGGACCCAAAAAATGCTAAAAATAGTAAATGTTTCTATATTCAAGGAACTAATGAAACTGACTAGAGGTCTAGGTGGAATAGGTGGGTGGCCACGAATATCCGCCTGGATGACCTTTGGACAAGGTAATATAATTCCTTGATGGTATCTCGAAAAGAATTCCAAGTGGGTGATATTAGGGTCAGTAGTTTTCATCGTCAAATGTGTTTTCCATGACCTTTAATTTTCGGTTTTTGAATAAGTTGAGCCTATGACTACTGCTGATATCATAGCCTCAAAGTTACTATCCAACATCGTTGAAATTCTTCCATAAAGGGTTCATCCAAAGTTTGAAAGAGTCTGAGTCATGAGGTTATGATGTCACACATGTTTATACAGTCAATCAGAGTTGAAAGGGTTTATGTGTCAGCCTTTGTAATGAGAAAGATAACTCTTCTTCACTGAAGAAATTAGCTACACAAACAACACCCAAGTTGGTCACTGCATAGTGTTGCGCAACCACTGCGCAACGATTCTCTAACACCCTACAAGGTATCCACATAGTCATAAATTATTTTTCATTAAAGTCTGAGGGGGGTTTGTAGAAGCACTCGAGGAGGGTGTGCTAGTTTATTCATTGTATAAACAATTAGTAACTGCATTGTATAAGTCCAAAACTTATGGAACATTTCCAAGAAAGAATGAATTTATGTTAGGAATTAACGAGAATGAAACATGGGCATTGAAGTTTGAAGAGTGGATGAAGATAATTGTTAATGTCCAATCTCATTTGGTCATATATGCTAGAGAGGGGAAATTTTCATATTGATGTGTAAGAACCCTTCTTTACATAGCTCAGCAATAGACAAAAGACAATGGAAGGAAGATGTGCTCTTGGGAATTACAAAAGATTTTTTCCTAGAGATTTCTTTCTTGTAAACTAATGTTTACTACTTACTGTGAAGGCTATGAATTGGTATGGTTCTTTTTATGAAATGATAGAGGCACAAAGTATAGGGAACATTCTTCCTGGTATCAAACAGTAAAGGAAGGGGTACAAGTATATCAAAGGTTCTACTTTGAAGAAAAATAAAAATCTGGAAGTGTTTTGGCGATTGTTGTTTCTAGAGTACTTGCCTAATCATATATTTTTATGTCTGATATGCTCACTATGCTTCAAAATGATATTTGCAACTTGGCATCAATTATTTCATACCACAGGCAAGCATGGGGAATCTGCTGACATTAGAAAAGTTGTCAACCTATAAACTTGTTCAACCATGCACCGAGAGGATTTGCAAGTTGAAGGAGTAACAACTTTATTGGGACTCAGATCCACAACTGGAACTGTTCCTAATGCACTTCCACCTCCAAGATCTATTCTTTTGTCCTCATTCTCAACTGTTAACAATCCAAATGAAATATATTGACAATGGGAGCATGAAATTTAGCAAAGCATAATCATAGAAGTAGTGATGGATGGTGGGGCCCATTTATGGGCAATGGGATTGAGAAAAATGAAATGGTAGTGGAGATAATTTGTTGCATAATTTCCCATGCTCAATGGATGAAACATATATCATGTTCACCCAAATTGTTGTGCTTTTGAAATAATAATTAAAGAATGTTATGGTGCTCGATCGTCCAAGGATGGAACATAGTTCATTGGTTTTCTGGAACCACCAATGGAGGATGGCCATTCAAGAGGATGGAGAAATTATTAGTGTGATGAATAGCTTCCAGGGAAAACATAGTCAAGTGACTTTCTCCATGAAAATTTACTGTACCTAAAGCATTAACATGCCAATTCAGGAAGGGAAGTGTGAAAACAATATAAACATGTGTGAACTAATGTTGATAAACATTTATCAGTTATCATTAAAAGAAGTTGGTATTTCAATTTTAAAATTAGTTGTTGCTACAAGCTCTGGGAACCTTTAGATTTTTAAGTTTCAATCTTTCATTTATAATTTCTGATTTTGTGTTTCAAAATATCACAAGAAAAGACATGGTGCAACCACATATTTAAAATTCCGCCACATTCTGCTGCACAAAGTGACTGTTTTAGCCACCATTTTAAAATATATTTCGACCAACTGAAGATGAATTTTAGAAAACAAAGGACAGGTTTTTTTATCATGGTTAAAAAAACAAAACCTCCTTCAATTTCCGCAAAGGTGCCATGGATTGGGAGATTCAACTACATATTTAAAGGCTATTTTTTAGACTGTGTAATTGACTGTTTCAACCATGATTTTGGGGAATAGATTATGAGGAGATGGGGAGGAATTTGAGGATACTTAGAGAGGCTTCTCTCCAAAACAATTTTATCTACAAAAAAATATGCAAATTTTTACACAGGTGGTATAGTTCAGTAGTTACAGGTGTCACTTAGACACCCATTTTCAAAACTTCTTGTTGCCATAATTCTGAAATTTGTTTTGAAATTCGATTTGTGAATTCGAATTTTTGAAAGGTTTGAGACATCAGATGGGTCTCTCTCCACCTCAAAAACCTACTCATCATCTTCCATTGGCCAACTTTCCATCAGTGCTATAAGTGTGCGTGTCAACTTGGAGTCGCTGCGGACCACAAGTTCTTTGTTGTTTCTATTTTTATCTTGAATCCAGAACTATATTATCATGATTGAGAAGGATAATTCTGAAGCTTTGTTGATAAGATTGATTTTCTAAACTCAATGTTGCTGGTTTTTTATCTATCTTTAAGTCATGATGTTTCTAAAATAGGATTTTGTTGATCTTCTTTGCAGTTAGAGGATACATTGTATTTGGCCTATTTGATTTTGTTTTAAGGGAATTCGACCACATAGGTGATAATTTCAAATTCCTCTTTGTATATATGAATGGAAATACATGGAAAAGGTTCCCGTTGGAGTGTTAGAGGTTAGGCTTTACTATTCTTATAAATTGTACATCTTTTTATGCATGAATAGAAGAAGGAAAAAGTTGGTTTGAGCAGGGATACCTACGTTCGATTGTATTGGTTTGTTGTTTGTCTCTATGATGAGATATTATCTCTTTAGATCTGCTTATATCTCATAGATCCATGATGTTTATCTCTTCATGTTCAGTTTGATGAATTTTTTTTAATTCAAATGAGTTTTCTCTGAATAAATTTGTTGAACATTATAAGTGTTTTTCCTCTATGATAGATTGAATTCATGCTTGATAGATGCTCAGTTTGTCATTTATACCTCATTCATCCTACCACTACAACTATTTTCAAATATTACAAATAGATCTGACTATCTTGCCTCTATGAGGATTGCCACGATATCCCTTATTCATTTAGATCTTCAATAGTGCCTTGATCTTGATTTGCTTTGTCCTCTACGCCCACCTTCAATAAATCAAACTACAAGCCATTCTCTGATCATCATAACCAACCTAAAACCTGGATCCCATCAGTCATTCAATTGATTGATAGGAGAACATGGCCTAAAATAGGTTTGTGGTTACCTCTATGATTTCTCTCCTCAGCTTAGGGAAATTTACGGAGTGCTAACATAGTGGCGCCATTGTCGGGGATCGAAAGATTTATCTTCCTAGGGAAATATCGACACCGACCTAGATCTGGCTGCTGATGGTGGACATTAGTCAGACATATGACGGCTGAATCATTGGCCAAGTGACTCCATTGTCAAAGAATTCAGATTGCAGAACACTCATGGTGACTCCATTACACGATGATCGGGTTGCTTGTTAAACAAGATGACAGGGTATGTGGCAGACCCTATTTCTATTGAAGGTTTCAAAGAATATTGAAATAATTTTGATGATGATAAAATTGATGAGGCTTTCTCATATTTTTTTCCTATTTATTTAAAGAAATTCCAATGTAGCTCTGAAGTCTAGACCAAAGTTTTAGCAAAGTTTGTTGAAAAAATTTAGAAATATCTTCAGGCCTTAGAAGTTCAAATTCAGGGCCACAATTTCCAATGTCAAAATCGTTTCTTTGAGAACCTTTGTTAACTAAAACAAGAAGTGGTAGTGTTGCCTTTTTATATTGAGGTAGAGGAGTGTTTTGAGAATAGGTTTGATGACTCACAACTGAAATTGTAAGATGGTAAAGAAAGCATATATAAACTACCCAAGCATGACAATAAATTTGTAGAATACTTTGAAAATCAAGCAATAAGTTATGTCTTTTACAATCCCATAGCTATCTATATGGAGGAAATTTTCACTATAGAGTTTCGATTATGTTTCTATTGTAAATATTAAGCTTAAAATAAGTTTCCATTTCCCTTACAAGTTCTAGTTTTGATTCTGCTTAAACAGAGTCAAGGAGCCCAAGTATTGGATCAAGTTTTTGATTGTTTATATTGGAGGTTTTATACTGCTTGAATCAAGCATTTGGTTCTTAGTTGTTAGGGTAGATTGGTATGTACATAATTAATATCAATGGTTTGAGCATATTTTTCAACAATGTGTTAGTTTCCAACAATTTCTTTTGGTAGTTTGGTATTATTGTTCAGATTTGCAGGTGTGGGTAGCCATCATTGGAACCTGAAGCCCAAGGAGAAGGCCCTAAGGTTCAGGTGTTTGGATGCCATATGTAATTCAATCCGTTAGTTAATTTTTCAGTTTTCATGTTGAATCCATTTTCCAATGGCCTAAATAGGCTACTAGTATGTGGTTTTTGTTCTTGGCACCTCGCTAGGAGGCTATCATCCCCATTGGAGCCAATGTAAGGGTCATTAGTTTTCATCGTCAAATTTGTTTTCCATGTCATTTAATTTTTGATTTTTGAATAAGTTGAGCCTATGACTACTGCTACTATCATAGCCTCAAAGTTACTATCTGACATCGTTGAAATTATTCCATAAAGGGTTCATCCAAAGTTTGAAAGAGTCTGAGTCACGAGGTCATGAGGTCACACATGTTTGTATAGTTAGTCAGAGTTGAAAGGGGTTGTGTGTCAATATTTTTCATGAGAAACAAAGCTCTTCTTCACTGAAGAAATCCGTTGCACAAACGCTACCCAACCTGGTCACTGCACAGTGCTGCGCAACCGTTGCGCAATGATTCTCTGGCACCCTGCAAGGCATCCATGTAGTCATAAATTATTTTTCATTAAAGTCTGAGGGGGGTTTGCAGAAGCACTTGAGGAGGGCATGCCAGTTTATCCATTGTATAAATAGTTAGCAACTGCATTGTATAAGTCCAAAACTTGTGGAACATTTCCAAGAAAGAATGAATCTATGCCAAGAATTAACGAGAATGAAACATGGGCATTGAAGTTTGAAGAGTGGATGAAGATAATTGTTAATGTTGGATCTCATTTGACAGATATGCTAGAGAGGGAAAAATTCATATTGATGTGCAAGAACCCTTCTTTACACAGCTCAGCAATGGACAAAAGTCAATGGAAGGAAGATGCGCTCTTGGGAATTACAAAAGAATTTTGCGTAGATATTTCTTGCTTGTAAACCAATGTTTACTGCTTACTGTGAAGGCTATGAATTGGTATGGTTCCTTTTATGAAATGATAGAGGCACAGAGTATAGGGAAAATTCTTCCTGGTATAAAAACAATCAAGGAAGGGGTACACATATATCAAAGGTTCTACTCTGAAGAAAAAGAAAAATCTAGAAGTGTTTTGGTGATTGTTGTTTCTAGAGTACTTTCTCAACCATATATTTGTATGTATGATATGCTCACTATGCTTAAAACTGATATTTGCAACTTGGCATCAATTATTTCATACCACAAGAAAGCGTGAGGAATCTGCTGATATTAGAAAAGTTGTCAACCTATAAACTTCTTCAACAATGCACCGAGAGCATTTTCAAGTTGAAGGAGTAACAAATTTATTGGGACTTAGATCCACAACTAGAACTGTTCCTGATGCACTTCCACGTCCAAGATCTGTTCTTCTGTCCTCATTCTCAGTTGTTAACAATCCAAATGAACTCCAAGATCTGTTCTTTTGTCCTCATTCTCAGTTGTTAACAATCCAAATGAAATGTATTGACAATGGGAGCACGAGCTTTAGAAAAGCATGTTCATAGAAGTAGTGATGGATGGTGGGGCCCATTTATGGGCAACGAGATTGAGAAAAATGAAATGGCAATGGAGATAATTTGTCGCATAATTTCCCATGCTCAATGGATGAAACATATATCATGTTCACCAAAATTGTTGTGCTTTTGAAATAAGAATTAAAGAATGTTATGGTGCTCGATAGTCCAAGGATGGAACATAGTTCATTGGTTTTCTAGAACCACCAATGGAAGATGGCCATTCAAGAGGATGGAGACATTAACAGTGTGATGAATAGCTTCCATGGAAAACATAGTTAAATGAATTTCTCCATGAAAATTGACTGTACCTGAAGCATTAACATGCCAATTCAAGAAGAGAAGAGTTAAAACAATATAAACCTGTGTGAACCAATGTTGATAAACATTTACCAGTGATCATTAAAAGAAGTTGGTATTACAAGTTTGAAATTAGTTGCTGCTACACGCTTTGGGAACCTTTAGTTTTTTAAGTTTCAACCTCTCACGTAGAATTTCTAATTATGTGTTTCAAAATATCGTAAGAAAAGACATGGTGCAACCACATATTTAAAATTCTGCCACATTCTGCTACGCAAAGTGACTGTTTTAGTCACCATTTTTAAAATATATTTTCGACCAACTGAAGATGAATTTTAGAAAACAAAAGAGGGTTTTTTTCCATAATGGGTCAAAAAACAAAAGCCTTCTTTAGTTTCTACATAGGTTCCATGGATTGGGAGATTCAACTGCATATTTAAAGCCTATTTTTTAGACTGTGTAATTGACTGTTTTAGTCATGATTTTAGGGAACATACTCTGAGAATCTGGGGAAGAATTTGAGGAAATAGAGAGAGGTGTCTCTCCAAAACAAGTTTATCTACAAAAATACATCCAAGTTGTTTCATAGGTGATATAGTTCGTAGTTACAGGTGTCACTTGGAGACCCATTTTCACAAATTCTTGCTCCAGAATTTTGAAATTTGCTTTGAAATTCGGTTTGTGAATTCGAATTTTTGAAAGGTTTGTGACCTCAAATGGGTTTCTATCCACTTCAGAAACCTAGTAACTAGTTTCCATCGGCCAACTATCCATCAATGCTACATGTGTGTGTGCCCAACTTGTAGTTGTTGTGTAACAACTGTGCAACACAAGTTCTCTATTGTTTGTAGTTTTATCTTGAATCCAGAACCATATTATCATGATCAAGAAGGATAATTCTGAAGCTTAGTGGATAATATTGATTTTCTAAACTCAATGTTGATGATTTTTTTATCAAGATTTAAGTCATGATGTTTCTAAAATAGGATTTTATTGATCTTCTTTACAGATAGAGGATACATTATATTTGGCCTATTTAATTTTTGTTTTAAGGGAATTCAACCACCTAGGTGATAATTTTGAATTCGTCTTTGTATATATGAATTGAAAGACAGGGAAAAGGTTATGGTTGGAGTGTTAGAGGTTAGGCTTTACTATTATGCAAATTGTACATCTTTTTATGAATGAATAGAAGAAGGTAGGAGTTGGTTTGAGTAGGGATATCTATGTTGGATTTTATTGGTTTGTTGTTTGTCTCTGTGATGAGATATACACTACAACAAAACATGAAATTTGCGCCAGATTTAGCACCATATTTTAGTGCATTATTTTTCTAGTTAGGATGAGTAGCTTGGTGCTAAAACTAGATTTATTGTACAATTTTTAAAGCAACCCTTTTTGTGCCATATTTTGCATCCTTTTTTACACCATATTTGGCATCCTCTTTTACATCAAATTTTGCATTAGGATTCGCATCTAGTTTTACGACAGGTTTTTCTTCTAGTTTTGCGACATTTTTGCATATGTTTTTTCATCATTTTTTTCTTCCTATTTTGTTCCATTGTTTGCTTTTAGTTTTATGCCATCATTCACATCAAGTTTTACACCATATTTTGCATGCAATTTAATTCCCTTTTTTGCATCTAGTTTGTGCCAATTTTTGCATCTAGCCTTCCACCATTTTTTTCTCTAATTTTGTATCTATTTTTGCATTTGGTTTTGCACCATTTTTGGTGCCTATTTTTGCACTATATTTTTCATCCTTTTTGGTTTCTAATTCTACATCATTTCCAACATCCAAATTTTCATTGTTTTTTCTTCCTCATTTTGTATCCACATTTGCATCTCAATTTGTGCTTAGGTTTGAGTCTAAATTTGCATCTAGTTATGCATCATTTTGGCATCCAATATGGTGTCCTTGGTTATAGGATTTTTTTTTAGCTCAATTTTGGATCCCAATTTTACACCATTCTTTGCATCCTCATTTGGCATCTAAATTTGCATCCTTTTTTGTTTTTTGTTTTTAGAACCCAACTTGGCATCCCCTTTTACATTCAATTTTATGTCTAGTTATGTTTCCTTTTTTGCATCTAGTTTAGTGTCCATTTTTGCGTCCTTGTTTTGACCTTGGTGTCCTTTTTTTATGCCATGTTTTGTTCCCTTCTGTGTCTAGTGTTGTACCTTTTTTACTTCTAGTTTAAAACCCTCTTTTTTTCCTTGTCTTGGCGCATAGTATAAAATCCAATTCTACTTACATTTTTACATCCATGATTACATCCACATTTGGCTTATTTTTTAGAGTGTATTGTTCTTTCCATTTATGACCCCCTTTATGGGTTCATTTTACTGATTTCAATTACATAGTGAGATATATTACAATTTCTAAATATCATTAAATAAGATATCACAATTAAAATTCATAACATAATGTTTGTAAGTAAATTTGAAGGAAATTGAAAACATCCATCCAAGAAATAACAATATCATCATATATAATAATTCTCCATAAAAAAATCATTGACAATTTTCAATAAACATATATGACTACCAAATCAACACCTATCACATATATCATTATTCTAAGGTAAATTTACAACATCCATCCAGAAATAGTAACATCATCATACATAATAATTCTCCATAAAAACATATATATAAATTAACAAGATAATACTAATAATATCATTATCATCTTTAATCAAATCAACTAAAATTCAAATGTGTGATTACCATATCAAAATATTTCATGAATATCATTATTCTAAGGTAAATTCAAAACATCCATCCAAAGATAATAGTATAATCATACATAATAGTTCTCCATCAAAATAATGTTGATAATTTTCAAAATGTACATAAGGCATATAAAATTTAATCTTATAATGTAGTGATATGTGGTGAGCAAAGAAGTGAGGCTGTGAGCCTTGATCACACCATTATTCAACAAATGAAAGCTTGAACATACAAGTGGGAGTATCATATTCATAAATTTTGTAACCAAACGTCATTGGTATCATATACATCAATTTTGTAACCAAACATTATTGGTATCATATACATAAGGTTAGCGACCTTGTAAAATAGCTGAGATATGGAGAAAAGTCCAAAGGTTTCCATATTCTTTAGAAATTATCATATACATAAGGTTAGAGGTCTTTTAAAATAACTAATATATGGAGAAGAGTTCAAAGGTTGTCATGCTTTAGATGGTCCATGCTTGATGTTTGACCTTTAAAAAGTACAACTTGGCAACGAAGAGTGGTTGCATCTACTATGGATGTTTCTACTATTGTCGGTGGTGGTGATGCCTTAGGTGTAGCATCCAAGGTTGTTTCTACTACTACCACTGGTATTGAAGCCTCAAATACAGGAGCCAGAGGAGAGGAAACAGGCGAGGTAATAAATCATTATGGGAATTTTGAGGTCTAAAATGGGACTCTTAAGAAAAATGTACAACCAAAATAAGATTTATAAGAACCAATAGGATTCAAGATGATGCTGTCAACCATGGGGGATGATTCACCATTTTTGGAGTAAAAAAGTAAAAAGTTAAATAATAATAATAATAAAACTACTTTTTCAACTCGTATTTTCAACTTATCTCCTTAAGGTTATACTAAAATTTTGAGTGAGATTACTTGTTGGATGTAAAATTTGATTTCTCATCCAAGGAGTACCCATGTTGCATACTTTAGATGGGCTGTGCTACACAAAAATGAGAAATACTTTAAAAAATGTGATTGAAATCACATTTTTCATGTATTTCTCATTTGTCATGTGGCAGGGTTCATCGAAAGTGTGCAACATGGGTACTCCTTGGATGAGGAATCATATTCTGCATCCAACAAGTGTTGTTGCTTGAAATTTGAGTAAACCCATAGGGAGATAAGTTGAAAATACGAGTTGGAAAAAATAGTTTTTTCTTTTTTCCCTCTAAAATTTGATGATATACTCTAATCTTATTTTAGTATTTCCACTATTATTTTATAATTTCCTTAGGAGGCCCATTTTAGACCTCAAAATTCCCCTAATGGGATGAGCAAAAACCAACGTAGTAGAAGTGACAAATGGAATATACTGGGGGTATGAACGCAACGTATACTAGATATATGGACAAGGTGGGATATGGAAAAGCCTCAACATGCACATATCCTTGTGCAACAGGAGAGACCACTTGCAAATTCTAATGATGCAACTTCGAACAGTGGAAATGCAAAAAGCATAACATTAAAATTATGCACGCCTTTCCCCTCCAATGTGAATCTATTTTTCTCATGTGTGAATCCATTGGAAGCACCTACATTATTAAAACACTTGTATTAGTTGTTAGGTCAAAATGATATGGATTACCATATACCATGGTGATAGTTATAATAACAGATATCTAACCATTCAATATAGTTGCGATGATTCTATATTATCTAGTGAATGGGTTAAGCGGATTCATTGAACTATAACTACTATGGACATATACATTTCACAACAATAAAAACCCTTTATTCTTGGAATTAATTGGAGTAAGTGGATAAAACTTGGTGCTCAAACCTTAATGCTTCTTTTGCTTCTGAGTTATGGAGCTCTTATCGTTGTTAGACCTGCATTATCAAAACCCATGCATCAGAGTTGTAGATCTAGCTATGGATATATGAATCTCACAACAATAAAATGTTTTTATCAAAACCCATGTAGTATCGCTGGTATACCTGCATTATCAAAACTTGTGTATTAGAGAAATAAATCTAACTATGGATATATGCATTCCAAAACAATAAAAATCCTCTATCTAAAACTCTTGTGTTAGCTATGGATATATGCATTCCAAAACAATAAAAATCATCTATCTAAATCCCTTATGTCAATGAATTAGCTATATAAATCACTTGTATTGTCGAATTAGATCTAGAAAACCCCTGTATTAATGAATTGGATCTAGCAAACCCATGTATCGACAAAACTAGATCTAGCAAACACCTGTATATGTGAACTAGATCTAGCAAACCCTTCTAGCAAATATATGTATTAGCAAACTGGATCTATCAAACCTTGTATGAGCGAACTAGATGTAGCAAATATCTATATGAGCAAACTAGATGTAGCAAATGGATATATGCATTCCACAAAAATAAAAACCTAGATATATAAGAAGGAAATTTAAAAAATGAGGAAAAACCGTAATCTAAGAAAATTCAAAAATAAATAAATAAATGAGGGAAAAAAGACAATTTGGAGAAAATTTAATTATTAATTATTTAATTAAAAAAATAATTTTTTTCTATTTTTAATACATAATATCTAATTTAAAACCATTTTATTTCCAATTTAGTTATATATTAGCCCCACGATTTAGCCTTATTTATTGAACTATTAATAACCTTATTATACCTTGTGCAGGCATGGTATTACACATTCAATTTTGTCTTTTAATGCCTCTTAGTTTGTCTTTGACAAAAGAAATATGCCGCTTAGCTATAGTTTAACCTCAGAAATTCATTTTTTGTTAATTTTTATTATTATTTAAATTGATTTATTTGTAAGGTGATTGATTGAGATGTTATTATGGACTCTTTAGTAACTTCTTTTTCTATCAGTTACTAATTTTTTGTTTTTAGTTTTATTTCCTTTTTATTTAACCTTTTGACTTTTTTTTCCTTTTCCTATTATTTCAATTATTGTTTTTCCTCCATATTTTCAATTTAATTTCAAAATTAATAAAACTTTTTCCAATATATATATATATATATATATATATATATATATATATATATATATATATATATATATATATATATATATATATATATATATATATATATATTTGTTATATTACTTTTTTTTATCGTTTTTTTTTTAAGATGACAAATTTTAAAGATGGAAAAATAATTAAAAAATCTTATTTTTATGTTTTATTAATTTTTAATATGACTTATAATTTTTTGTGCTTTTCTATTTTTTTTTCTCTATTTTCAATTTCAATTACATTAATCATACAACATAGCTTTTACAATTAATAACTACTAGCAATTGCACATGTTGCAAAGGAAACATCATAAGGCATAAATTCGAGAAGAAGTATTCTGTTGGCATAAATTCAAGAAGAAGGATTAATTTCCACTAAGGTCTATATGGTCTACTAGACCTTAAAAAGGTAAGAGATTAAATAAGATTGTTTAACCTTTTTCCAAAAGAAAGATTAATGTCCACTAAGGTCTATATAGTCTACTAGACCTTAAAAAGGTAAGAGATTAAATAAGATTCTTTAACCTTTTATTTCTATGCTAAAAAGGAAGTGAGGGAATGACTTCCAAATCACCATAGTTTTGTTGAGTTAAAAGGTTAAGAAGGTTGTCAAAGTCCAATAGCTCAAGTGGTTGCTAGTGGATTTAATTTTCCCTCCTCTCAGGTTCTATTCTCTAGAGACATGTTATTTAAAGTTTTTGGGAATATACCATTTATTAGTTTCACTATGAAACTCATGAGAATCAATTGTAATCTCATTTTTTTCTTAACACTACTCAAGATAGAGAGATAATTTAACAAATTTTAAAAGTTTAAACCATTTAATATAATTAAAAATTCCTTAAACAAAAATGTTATTGTATTTCTTTATAATAAATGATTGAATCAATAACTTCCAATATAAAAATATAAAAATAGATATTAAATGTTACATTGCATGATCATACAAAACTCAAATAACCATAAAATAATGATAATCAAAATATAGAGATAAATTATGCACAATCAGTAAAAAATCTCACACAAACAAACTCTATTATTTAAAATTATAACATAGAAAAATCTATAAATACATCCTCTTCCCATAAAGCTGATATCTAAGCTGTAACAACAACGGATAAAGGAGACTTTCTCTAACAAATTATATTCACCGAAAATAATTTTACAGTTTCACAGGACACATTAGGTACATCCATATTAGGCACATTAGAGGTGAATTAGGTACATCCATAGTTTTTGCCCATAGAACATGACGAATAAAGGATGAGACCAATAGTTTAAAAAAAAGGCAAGGTGCCTAATAAGTTTCCAAGACAACCATCGATACAGGTGGTGGATTCATGTGCATTCTAGCTGGATCCCCCAAATAAAATATCTAAAAATTCCCCAAAATGCATAAATATCTCTTTTCCAAATAGATAAATATGAAAAGTAGAATAAAAAACCAGTTTACCTCCTTCCTATATATATATCCCCTACCATCCTTTCATCGATTTCAATTATTCCGTGCTTGTTCTCTTTGTTTCCAAAACTGCGAATACATTTGCTGAAATCTGCAGTTTGTTTTTGTGAAGCCCTGCCATTGGAGCAGTTCACCTCATTCATGGCTCCCACAGTGTCAATGTTGTCTGTGTTGTATTTCCATTGAAGGAAACCCAAAGCATTTTCCACGAGCTCAGTCTTGTCCTCCATTATTGCAGAAGCAGGAAATGAAGTCCCCAAAATTGAAGCAATGGGCCAATCTTCGTAGCAGTGTCTGCAGACAAGGTACAATTTTTCATCTCAGAACAATTGCGATGAAAATGAAATGAGTGAAGTGGAGAAGCAATTTGAGAAAGCCCTACTTCTCAGATGTTGGTCCTTGTAATCGTTACTTCTTTTGTAAAATCAATGGCGTACGATGAAAATGAAATGAGTGAAGTGGAGAAGCAATTTGAGAAAGCCCCGCTTCTCAGCTGTTGGTCCTTGTAATCATTATTTCTTTTGTAAAAACAATGGCGTGCGATGAAAATGAAACGAGTGAAGTGGTGAAGCAATTTGAGAAAGTCCTGCTTCTCAGCTGTTGGTCCTTGTAATCATTACTTCTTCTGTAAAATCAATCTGCACGAAATGTTTATTCTCACGCTCAAGGTTGTGATCTGGGGACTGTTGCCGTCTTCCTACAGTGCATTGAACAAATGTGAGGAAGAGGCTACCAGCCTCTGCGCAAGAGCCTCCATATCATCTTTTTTTCAGGCAAAGGTGGCTTATCACTATACCAAATTATAATTGACACTACTGGATTTTAATCTGATGACAAATGTTATTTCAATCATCTAACATCAAAATCAACGTCCCACCACTATACACTTGGAATGAGAGGAACTTCCTCTTAGAGGGGGACTCTTTAAGGCATAAATATGTAGACATGTTAATATTTACAAAAATATAGAGGTATGTTATGCAAGAACTTTATTATTTCATAGTACATAGGACAAGTATGGAGTTGTGTCCTTTCTGTAGGCTGGTATACTAGAAATTGCATCGAATGTTGCACGTAAGTCAGTAGAATATGGAAGAAGAGCATAGGTGAAGAGAGATCTATTGAAGAATGAATGTCTTCATTGCATGAGATTTTTGCAAATCTTAATATGAATCATGGATGTCATGATTGTTGATTATACTGATCAACATGACTTGGAGACGTGTCACACACTTTTGCATTCATTTGCCCTGAAGAATTATTCATGATTTACATCGATCATTCCATACCTTCACAACATGGAGTTTTTAGTCATCTGAATTGGTGACCTAATTGGTATCTCTTCTAGCATGCATGAAATTGTTGTGTTGGAAGAATCTTTTGTAGCTCAACCACTAATGTATGTAGCCTGCTAATTCACATTAAAGGAATTGTAAAAATTGTTGACAAAACATTCCATCTCTTATAGGATTTAAATGTTCTATCCACCTTCCAAAAGCCACTTGCAATTAGGTGAGTTAATGGTTTGAGAAAACCGATAACAACTAAGTGTGATGGGCTAGGGAAAAAAAATGTATAATATTTGGCTCTCTTAATTTCGAGGGTGTTTTATGGATCCCAATTATTAGCACATTTCTATCAAATGGATGTCTAATTGAATTGCAGAAATTTGATTGGTTTTGGTACACAACATGATCCCTAAATCAAATTGCATTATTCAAATAGTTCAACCAAAGTAAATGATAATTGCTTTTTGTTTTGAAATGGAAAATATGGCTATAATATATAACTATTGTTTGGATGGGTAAACACTTTTTCTTTTCTTGTTTTGGGAATATGATCTATTCTTTTGGTTATTTTTATTTGAAGATGAAAATTTCACCTATCATCACATCATAGTTAGATCCAAATTTGAGACAACAGATCTACAATAAATATGAAAGCATCTAGGAGTAAACCTTTTTGAGCCAAGGGGAAGGAACCACAATCAAAGAGAACCCTAACCAAGTCGTTGATCTTAGAACTATAAACTGCTTCTTGTTTTCCTGGGTTCTTCACCCACAATAATCTGACATTGTATATCCCGCATCTTCTGAGAGAACTCCACTGAGAAGAAATTTTGGCCTTGGTGCTTTTCCTTTTCTTCTTTGATAAATTTCTCAATGCAATGAATCTTTGAAATTGCAACACTACTCTCTTACTCTCAGGAACAAAAGGGCAATTGGAAGTAATTGACGAGTCTGTATATAAATATGAACTGTAACTTCCGTGTGTAAATATGGTGCACAAACGTCAAGTGCAAAAGAGGTGAGTAGCATAAAAATGTAAGCATAGGTGTCATTTAGAGTGAGAAAAGTAGACTAAAATGTGCAATGATTCAAAAGAAATAACTATAGACCTAAATATATAATAAATAACTACATAATTGATATATAATTAATAACCACATTAATAGTCATCTATATAATTAACAAGAACATTTAAATATTAAAACCATTTATTATGACATATAATATTGTACAAGTGTATAAAAAAAATTAATAGATAACAAATTACAATAAAAAAATTGTAATTGCATAAAATGTAAAAAATTAATTAATAAAAAATTACAAATTAAAAAAATTGTAACTGCATAAAATGGAAACAATATTTCAAAAACAAAAATAGATTTGGTATGGAAAATAGATTGTGCACAAACCATTTTGAGGGCAAGTTCATCAAATGGCAGGTCTGAACCTTTCTGAGTTTTAGGAAATGGAAAAATAACTCACAATGCGTACCATTTTCAATGCGGGATCAACTTTACATCTTTCTGTGTTTTAGGAGATGGAAAAATAACTCACAACGCGTACCACCATTTTCAATGCGGGATCAACTTTATATCAACAAAAGATGCCTAACGAGCATGGTATAATACTTTTGTATTATCCAATGTTGTAAAACTATAAGGGTATAATACTATTGTTATTGGAAAATTAACTTTAGCAATAGTCTAACTAAGCCGGAGGAATTGCTGGGAAAGTTATGGAAATTCTGATCATATTTAGAGAAAATTGGGCAAAGATTTTTGTAAATCCAAGTTATAGTTGTTAAACTTTAAAATTTTAGGTGTCTTAGACGTTTTTGATGGTGCTGAATCTATTTCAACTATCAAAAATACGATTCAAACACTGCCTCTACAAGATTTTTTTTCCTTGCTTCAGTGGAAGACCCCTTAACTTTATATCAAACAAAAATTTTAAATGAAAATATTACAATATTTTTTATATTATTCAAAGATGTGAAATTAATATATTATATTTATTTCCATATCTTAATTCCCTTTATGAAAATTTGTGTCTTGAATTGTTTGTATCATTTTTTTCAGGGACAAGAAAAATGAAGGCAACATATTTTCTTGCAACAAATAAAAAGCGATTAAAAAAAAGCCAATTATTTTTTTGTTGATGGATTTGTTGGACACCTAATCCTCAATGGGTTAGTGTGGAAGTCGAATGGACAAAAGCAGTCCAAGAGACCTTGGGATCTGAAACCCAAGAGTCACATAATGTACTATAAATGTATATCTCCTGTTAATTAAAAAATGTACTCACATGATTTATCTTTCCTATTCTATGTTTCCCATGTGTGCTTGACATGGTATCAGAGCAGGCGTATTCCTGCCCTGTATAATTAATTTGAGCCATTTGTTTATGGCCTTTCTGTGCAGTGTATTTCTGCCATATTCCTTTATACAGACCTGTGCATTGTCTGCCATATTCACTTGAACGTATGAAACGTTCCTCTCTCTGCCTCTGCCAGCGCTCTCTCCTCTAGTGTAATTGCATTCGTTGGTTAACGCCTCTGCCTCTGCCAGCGCTCTGTCCTCAAACGGCTATGTCAATCTGCCACACCTGCTCTAATACAGTCCGGCCTGCGCCTTGCTCTTCTGTTGCGCTGTCATCCTGACCTGATTTGAAACGTTTGCACTGTCCTTGTACCTGCGCTCTGGGCCTGACACGGTATCTCTGCGCTTGTCAGCTATGCGTTTTATATATTCTCCCATGCAAAAATGCAAAAACGCTTCTGCCATTATTCTTTGTGGTATCAGTTCATCGAATCACTGCACCTCATTATAACCTGTTAGTGAGTAGAGCGACGATTATTTCTCATATTCTAAGTTGCATCACCAGAACTCTCCGCTGGAATTGCGCACTTGTTGATTGCTCAACTAAAGTCAAAATTTTACCTAAATTCCAGTGAAACCCACAATACAACATTGATTAAAACTGGAGGCATTCTCTACGCATTGAATGCCGTGTTGGTTTGGTATGTGGGATTTTGGGGCATTTCTATACCTTGTAGCTCCTCTGTTGCATTAAGTCTGTCGCTTGCTACACATTGGTATCAACCCCTCTATTGTATTAAATTCATTGCCTGCTACACAACCCAATCGATTTCGAATATGTAATGCTCTCCCTAATGTCTATGCCTGACATATCGGTTTGGTTACAGTTTGGGTAGCAGCGTATTCTTTGGGCTTTGTTATTATCTTCAAATCTATTAAAGCAAAGGACATCGATGTTGATATAATGAAAGAGAAGTTGCTTCATATTTTTTTGAGAATTTGAATAAGAAACTTCGTCTGTAAAAACCATTTTCTTCTTTCTTCATATTAATGGCATGCAGAAAGTTCAACTCCTCATCATGTGGACCAGTTGGATCTGACTAGAGAAAGGGAAGTTGATCGCCTCGTCAAAAGGCTATGAACCGAAGCTGCCCACAAATTCTGGCATTGTTCACGTGTTGTCGAATTCTCGGGAGAGATTGTTCTCATTCCTGTTCTACCATATCGAGATTTCTGCTCAACATCACCAATTGCAACGACGCTGGTAAATTTTGACTCTATAGTTTACGAGTATGTATGTTAGTTTGGCATAAGCGTTGGTTGGAGAAATATTGGTGGACATGCAGGCATAGTTTTTCTCAGAATTTGTTATCTTGGATTCGAATTCCCTCTGAGCATGAATACGTAGCGTCCATAACGCATTGAACCGTTGGCTCCCAGTGCTGTTCGAAGAATGATGGCAGTCTCATGAAATCTCATTAATTCTTTGAAAGTCGTTGTAGAAGTCTTATGTATGAAGTTGATTGTGTTGGAGCAATTCCTGCATATACGTCTCTTGGAACCTACAGTGCGTCGAACGTTGTGTTACTCCTGTGTGTTGAATTGAAAACCGTGTAATGGGCTGAAGAATTGTGCAGTGAAGACCGGAATGCTACATTTTAAAACTGATATGTGTTGATTGGTTTGTTGAATGCCGCTCTGTTGCTTTCAATGGTGCGTACAAGAACCTTCACGTGCTTATGAGAATATTGAAGTCCTGGTATCGATATTGAATGGTAACATTTGAATGCGTTTCCATTTGAACGCTGTCCATATCTGTTGAATATTAGCACTGTGCGTTTGAATAGTGTTGAATATTATGCTGCGTTATTGAATGGCTGTATGCTGTGCGTTTGAATGGTATTAACGCTGTGGGTTTATACATATGCCTGTCCAAAATTTGTATATGCGTTGAACTGAGCTGGTATATGCGTTGAAATGGATACAGTAGCTATCGGGTGGCCTGTTATATCAAAGTTTGTCTATGCGTTTGAATAATAACATTTGAATCGCTTCAAATCATAGCCGTTGAAGCCATATAAACCTACATCAATTTTGGATGCCTTGAATTGTGCACTGGAATCGTTTCATTATGTTGCGAGTTGTTTTTAAACGGTGGTGCATTGAACTGAAGATTACCTCAATACTAGTGTTGAATGGCCTGCATATGCGTTGGTGATTTTTTTTAATGGTCGTATTGAAATCCGTGAATAATAAAAATTATGTGGTATATGAATGAACGCTGAAGTAGATCAGAGTTCCAGGAGCCGAGCATAATCACTTGAACACCTGGTGCTCTTCCACTTTGCATTCTACTGAACTCCGATGGAATTCGACCATCAGTGTTACACATTCCTTGAGGTCTGTTTCAGAGTAGCCTGAATGGCTTTTAAGTACATCATTCCAGAGCAGCTTCCTTTCCAAAGTGCATTGAGCAGTGTAGACTGCAGCAGCAGCAAGCATTGATGGAGGGAACTTTATCATCACATATTCCATCAAGCTCAGTTCCATAAAGAAGAATACCAAATTTGCCATCTCTCCGTCAGAGTCTGCAACCTTGAGGAACCGGACAAGGAATACATATGGGGTTGGGACTGTGAGGTGAAATTTCAGTTTGTTGAGCATTGTCTTTTCCATAAAGCAGTACATGTTTCATCTCAAAATCTGTTTCTAAGATTGCGAGAAATTCATCTATCTTCGGAGCCCAAATTTCCTCATACTTGGAAGCTAGAAGCAGTGCAGTAGCACCTACTAATTGACAGTCGCTCCTTGATATATATTGAATAGAAAGATATCTATCAAGAATATTTGTAGTTAGATACAAAATAAGCTGCCCGAATACGTTATGATGCTGCCTGAAATACGTTGAAGCTACTGTTTTAAATAAGTTCGTATGAGGCCTGAATGGTATACAATCCAATGGTATGGTGATTGGTTTCAAATACACTTTGAATAGTTCGAATTCCATTTGCAACCGAGATTCTGTGCTTCTGTTCCTATAGTTGGATCCGATTTGATTTCTGGTGCCATTCATATGTTTAATGCTTTGCTGAGGTTGACCGCTGTAAATTACAGTTCAAAGAATGCCCATGACATGGTGTTATAATTATTGAAATTTTGATAACCATCATTTCTGAAGGAGTACTTGAAGGATCCAAACAAGTTTGCAGTTGCTGCTGCCCCAATTGTGGCATTATATTTAAAACTAATTATAGTGCATTGATTCCTTGATTCCACTGCTGCATAAAGATTTTGGTGAGCTGATTGTAATCCCTTATATTGCACACTGATCATTTGCTGACATTTATAAAGGATATTGCTGTGTACTGTGAGTATTACTTTTCTGCATTAAGTAGTAGTTTTGATCAGTTTTTAACGCATAAATGGCCAGAATCAGTGAAGTATTAGAGTTCATGAAAACTCTTATACAATCTACTGTTGATGACACATTACAAATCAGCAAAGGATCTCTCTCAGAAATTCAGACATGCTTATATAATGCACAGGAAAAGATTGATTTTTTACAGATTGAATCACAGCTACAGCAAGAAGAGCTACATCAAAATAGACACCATTCTGAACCTGTTTTTGTTCAGAACATTGAGACAACCACCCATCAACAGCATGTTAATAATGTTACAGTTCATTCAAATAAAGCAGCAGTTGTATATACAGATGCAGAAACTCAGTCTGCACTTCCCAAGCCCATCATCAGACCTTGGGAACAGCTTGTCCACAACAAGCACATAACTGGTCTTGGATATGACAAGGACTTGTCCTTTCATATTCCAGACTATGCCAAGCCCATTCAATTTCAGAGTGCTGGGTTCATTCATGACAGTTCACCTGCTCCTCATGACAGTGCACCTACTCCTCATGACAGTTCAGCTTCAGCTGTTCCAGATTCTGCCCCTCTTCCACAGCAACAACAACAACAACAACAACAGATCGTGAAATGCCAACATTGTGACCGAGTTGGCCATTTGAAAGATCACTGTTTTGATCTTCATCCATGTAAGCACTGTCATAAAACCAACCATTCTTCACACAGATGCTTCAGAAACAAACGTCCTGCAAGAACAAAGATTCATCTTGGATGGATCGCTTCTTGGCAATGGGCATCAACAGCCAAGAAGATATTCCAAACACATGTCAGAACTTGTTCCAGAATATTGAACAGTCTTGCAGTTGAGTTTTCTCCATCATCTCACCTTGTATCTGACAGGGGGGGAAATGATGGTCATCTACAAGCTTCAAAGTCACATCAAGCGAGCCTGAGCCACAACCTGCCACACCAGTTTCAGAGTTGTAGCCAGAGACAAAGATGCCCGTGAACATGCCTTTAGTTGGCAATCTGGGACACTTCCTCTAGCAGAAGACTTCAGCTTCTTGCCAGTTTTGGAAGCATTCCTGGAACAAAATTGAGAACACTTCCTCTAGCAGAAGACTCCAGCTTCTTGCCAGTTTTGGAAGAGTTCAAGGAATTGCATTAAGCATTCCAGAGTTGTTGGTCATCCTTAAACCATCACAGGTTGAGACTTCCCTTTTTAGGTTGAAGTTTTACCTTTTATGCGGGGTGAGACCTCCCTTTTATGGTTGAAGGTTTCCCTCTTTAAAAGAATAGGATCACTTCCTCTAGCAGAAAACTTCAGTTTCTTGCCAGTTTTGGAAGAGTTCCGGGAACTGCACTAAGCGTTCCAGTGTTGGTGGTCATCCTTAAACCACCACCCTTTATACCAACATTTCATAGAGCACATTCAGCCTAGTGCTGCCATGCATTTTTTGCACATGTTGTATTACAGCTCTCTTCTTGGACTCATACATAACCCTTCGGATTAAGGGGGGAATGTTGGACACCTAATCCTCAATGGGTTAGTGTGGAAGTCGAATGGACAAAAGCAGTCCAAGAGACCTTGGGATCTGAAACCCAAGAGTCACATAATGTACTATAAATGTATATCTCCTGTTAATAAAAAAATGTACTCACATGATTTATCTTTCCTATTCTATGTTTCCCATGTGTGCTTGACAGGATTAAAAAAATTACACAGTTAGTTATTTATTGTTAAGAGAAAAACGTATAGAAGCAATGATGTTGTATCTGTTTTTTACTGGAATAGAAAAAACAACATATTTTTACAACAATAGAAAGGAATATATATATATATATATATATAGAAAACAAAGGAAATACAAAAGGATGGTTGTCATTGTAAATTGTTGCTCGCTCTTCTATGGAGACAGCTAACAGTTTGTGAAAACATCGGTTCCAAGCAAAGAGCGAGCCCCCCTCTCGGTGTACCCTGACTATGCGAGAACCCTAGCATGCACAAACTTCGCGAGAATAGCCATGCAGAGGACGTTCTCTGAAAAAAATTGTGGGTGGAAGCAGAGAGGGAGGGTCGGTCACGACGAGGCATGGTTTAGCAAACACAGAGTGCCACTCTTACAGTGGCACGCCAACGCCTGCTATGAGAACCATGAAACCAAATGAGACGAGCGGCGAGCGGAAAAGCTGTTGTTGTGACAAGGGTTTAATAACCCTTCCTTCCAGCTACCCTCTTGTCGTGGCACGTCAATATCCGCTGCGAGAACCTTCGGCGTTCGGATGAAACCAGGTGAGACCAGCCTCCAGCGGAAACGTTGTTGTTGTGACAAGGGTTTAATAACCCTTCCCTGTGATCGAACCGCTCAACATATTTCAATCGTCTAACATGTAATCGAAGGGGGCAGAGTGATGATAAGTAGTCAAAAAAGGAAAGTGCATTTCAGAATCTTACCGGTAGTTAAAAAGAATGCTCAACATATTTCAATCGTCTAACATATAATCGAAGGGGCAGAGTGATGATAAGTAGTCAAAAAAGGAAAGTGCATTTCAGAATCTTACTGGTAGTAAAAAAGAAAGCTTCTTTGAGAGGAAATGCCGTAATTATGATAATTAGTTATTAGTTTTTAGAATCTTACGGATAGTCAAAAAGAAAGTTCATTTCAGAGGGAACGCCTTACTACGTAATTATGATAATTAGTTATTAATTTTTAGAATCTTGTAAGCATTTATTTCGGTATAATTATTTATTTTTAGGATCTTGTTATTTCTGTGTAATTATTAATTTTTAGGATCTTGTGAGCATTTATTTCCGTATAATTATTAATTTTTAGAATCTTGTGGGCATTTTTTCGGTAACTTTGTTGAATTTTATTTATGCATAGTTTTTGTAATTTTTGCCTCCAAGTATATCAAGAATTCAAGAAATTGATCTAATAACAAAAAAATGAAATGTTTGTTGTTCTACTAGGTCAAAGGATTTGAAGATCCCACTTTGAAGTTCCATACTCTGCTTCAAGTCGCTGGAGATTGTTCATCAATTACTCATCTGTTTCAATTGGTTTGTTAAAGTTTTTTTATCTTTTTTCCTCGAACCAAACACAAAAAATTGGTCTCGTTACCATGCAAAAGTTAATGTGTGAATTTTGTTAAAGCAATTTAATTTACTTCAACATTATTCTTGGTTTTATTCAAAGTGACCGTGTCAAATTCATCTATTTTAATACTAAATTACAAATCATAGACAAAAGTATAATATTTAGAAAATATTTGAAAAGGGCTATTGATATATTTTATTTATTTTAATAATTAAAATTTTTAAATGTGTTTTTTGTTTTGTTTGTTTGTTTGTTTGTTTTTTATTTTTCGAAATGTTTTAAGAACTCAATATTTTGGTTAGAAACTAAGTGTTTTGATATCCATCTATAGTTACTAGTAATTTATTTTACTCAGTATTTTGATTAGGAACTAATTGTTTTGATATCCATCTATAGTTATTAGTGATTTAATTTATATAATTGTGCTAATCATAATTTAGTTGTTAAATTAATAATAAAACAATTGTTATTATCAATTATTCATAAATATTAATTAACTTTTCTTTACAGTTTAATTTAAAAATTAATTTACTACTAAATCACAAATTAAGATCATCCCAACTCGAGTTTGCTCTACAAAAGAAGGAAGTCTTGTTTAAAATGAGACGTCATTTGAGAAAAAGTTAAAAGTTTTGTTTCATATTCTCATGCCTTCACTACTACAAACACAATTGCATTCAACTCTATATCAATCACGTACAATGCCTATGAACTTTGTAAGAGACAATTGGTTGTGCAAAACAAGTTTTCTTGGAATTGATGTCTCATTGAGTTATAAAGCTTCATTACAACAAATGAGGCAGGACGCTCACTAAAAAGCAACATTTTAGCACAACATTTTCATATTCTAATTAATTATATTTACACTAAGTGATTCATATTCCAATTAAATATATTTAGATTCATATTTCAATTAAATATATTTAGACTAAGCCGCAGGTACTAGCTACTATGTAACACTTGTTTTCATTCCATTTAAAAAATGTTTTTGTTTTAAATAATGGTTTTTTGTTTTTTTTTTTGTTTTCTGCGTAAAGGCTACTTCTATTAAAGAGAGAAAAAAATATGTACAAAGTGGTAAAGACCTCAGAGGGGGCTGAAGCTTGCTCTCAACTAGATATCTTGATACACATAAACCCTTTTGACAACCATCCCGGGATTGAGAAACCTTGAGACATATTTTTTGAATCCCTTATAGACAAAAGTGTGAACCAGAGCTGTGATTATCACTATAGTACTATCGACAACTATGGCTTTACTGATAAACATTCTGCCTTGATAGCCATATGCAAAATTAGACAAAAACAATAGCTTGCTGAGCCATGACTTGATACAATTCATAGGACTATAATGGCGAGCATCATTACTAAACCAAGAGCTAAAGCAAAACAGAGGTACCATTGTCCAGAGAAGCATAACAGAAAAATGAAAAAGACCAGAAGAGAGATTGCCATCAGTGGGCATTGTACCAAATTCCTAAAACATGTTTCTGAGAGTCTAGAGCATCCCTTTCCACCTGGCTAGGAGAGCCCATCCATGTGACGACCGCGTTGTCTGCATCTCCCATGTCGCCGCCATCTGGAGGAGTTTCCAAATTCTGAATGCCACCGGGAGGATGCTCCGGCTCACCTGCATGCACATTGCGCTGTGTAGAGTCCACTGGAGGCTGAGGAGCTTCAGGCAGATTACCCTCTTCCTGCATATTGTCACCATTGAACACGATGCCAGCTACCTCTCCCTGAAGAATGCTATCATCCTGAGACTGCGACTTAGTGGTATGGACAGAGCTGCTAGTCTTATCCTCCTCCTCAGCAAGGATCACAGTAATACTGGCTGACAGAACGGGCTTATTGAGCCTACTGTGGAATTTGAAGCGGGTTGTTTGGAAGGAATTGTGTGGGAGGGGCCTGCCATGACCAGAAGGCGGAGAGGACGGGGAGGCTGAGGCCAGTGGGACTATATTCTGGGGAGCAGATTGAGAAGCGCGACCTCGATTGCCAGTGGTGCCTCCACGGCGAGAAACTCCACGACGTCGGACCATTTTCGAATTAACAGAGAGACCTGGGAAGGGAATTAGGCAGGACCAGATGGGATAGGGCCGAGAGTAGGCGGACCAGGCCAAAACCATAAACCAGATGAGCTTCCAAGCAGCCAGAACGAAGCAGGGGTGCGGGAAGAATAGCAGACGGATATAGAAGGAGCCGAGGAGGGCGATGGCATGAACCAGAAGCCGAGCCATGGATAAATCACCCTGCGCGGGCTCTCGAGCTGAGCGCACATTCAATGCCGAATGCCTGACCATTATTCTGTACTCTGTAATATTCATTTCAATTGCGGTGGGTTTGTGGGATCTGCGCCCGTGTGCCAGGTGCAGGGACAGCTGCCGGCGGGGAGTAACTCCGCCTTTAATGGAGCACAGTGACACCCGCATCCGGGTTTTAAATAATGGTTTATATATATATATATATATTCTTTTTATTTGTTTAATAATTTATTGTTTTATTAGTTTTTCAACAAATTAAAGTTAACTTTTATTTTTATTTCTATTTTTTGTATACATAATATCTAATTTAATAACATTAACCTCAAGGTTTAGGACTTTTCATAACTTATTTTTATTCAAATTGAAAAAGAATATTCTTCTTTTAATAATAAATTCTAATAATATAATTTTAATATATTCATCTCTATAAATATTTATATTTTTTGTGATGTTTTTTTTTTTTAATATTTTATATGTTTAAATAATTATATGTTTTTTTTTTTGTTTTTGACTAATTAATGTTGACTTTTTTATATATTTGATTTTCCAGTTGAATTCAATCATTTTCTCTTGATTTATTTCTTCCATCTATGTCATGATGATGATGAGGAGTTTGGAACATTGACCCCAAAAATATTGTTGTGATTAATCCGAAGAAGTCATTCTCTTAAAAATTATTATGGATTATATTAATATTAGGTTGAAGATATACTATTTTTCTAAATTAAAGAAATATATTAGGGTAAAATTAATATTAATTTATGTTATTCTATATTTGTAAAATACAAAAGGAGATTGTATTGATTAAAATATTTATTTTTACTCTGATTCTACCAAGCATAGAGAAGGATTGAATTTCTAGTGATGTAAACCTCTTTTCGAGTGCAAAAATTTTTGCACCTTGAGAGATTTGATCCCTCTCGAGGCTTATAGATTTGGAATTAAGATATATATTTGTTGGTTTTATCAAATGTCAAGGGGGATCAAATCTCTTGATATGAAAACTCATTTTGAGTGAAATATTTGAGAAAATATCAAAAGATGTGATCCCTCTCGATACTTAATAGATTCGTAATTAAGATGGACATATGCTTGTTATTTATAATACTATTTATATTATATATAAATTTCACATCTCTATCTATAAAAATTCTTATTATTAATTTTATTATAATACATATAACTACATACATGTAAAGGGAATTTTTTAAACATGTTTTATTACTATTTTTATTTAATTTTTTAATGTAATATGCATAGCATAAAGTATATATAAAGAGGGAGTGTGAACATGCTTAGAAAAAGAGTTTATTGTAAGTATTAGGTTATTATATGTTTATTAACTAAATTTAAATTTAAAGTTTTGAAATGTCATACTTACAAATATGAATCTCCCCTTGATGGAATGACCAAGACATGCCAAGTTGGAGAGTGCATGGCCATCACCTCATCAAGCACTCACATATGAGGATGTGGCCATGCACCCTCCATAATGTTATTAACAAGCCATCATGAAGTTGCTTGGAGGATCATTTGACATCACTCCAATTTGGTGTCAGATCCCTCTGGAACTAGTATCGGTTTAATGGTTGCAACTGAGTTGAAATTAATATTAGTTATGTTGTATTTATAGGGCCATCATTCATTTCATTATCAACCTACAAACCTCTGCAAAACTCTCATAATTTGTACGTGTGGCCATTTTCTTTATGAACTAGTCATAATTTGCACAAGGCAGATGTTAATTCAAGCTACAAGGCCTTGTAATGTATTCAATTATTAGCATTCTGTGATGTTAACACTCAGGTTGTCCCTTGGCTCCTTAAGGGATACGACCAAGGTAACCACAAACCAATCTTTGGACTGCAGGTCCTAGCCTACCTGCAATCAGAGAGGGCTCTCTCTTTATAATATAGCTTTGTTTAAGGGTGATTTTAGGCTAGTTATGGTGTTCTTTGGGTTTTGTTTTGATTTTGGTGGGAAGGATGATGCTTTCAAACGGAGTTGGACTGCAAAGTGTGAGAAGTTCAAACCATTGGGCATGGAGTCAAGGATAAGGGCTGCTGGTGCGTTTTCTTGGTCACAAGAGGAATACAGAGCAGGATAGCTACACATGGAACAATATCAAGCTGGAATAAAGATGGAATGAAGGTTAGAGATGAAAGGAAACTAAGAATCTTTCATCAGCTAACAGAGGGAAGGTGAATGAACTTTATCTAGGAGCAGTCAAGGATTCCTAAACAATCATTCATAAATGAGAGAAACAGTGTAAACATGATCATTTAAGTATGCATATTCATAACTATTTCTGCGGAAAACATGTAGAAGTAACAGAAATTGAGCATAGAGTGCTGCTAAACAAAGTCTAAGCTATTCTTCCTTCCTGCTATTTAGATGGTGACACAATGGTGGAATAAACACATATAAATTGTAAACAGAGGTAAGAAACACCTATTGGGCCATGTAGAAGCACAAGAATTCCATAGTTCACTCTTCAGCCCTTAAAAACACAACAGACAGTTCATCATCCAAGCATTCCAGCAATCTTTGATTATAGAGGCTCTCAAAGAATACAGCGCAAGTCTGGAGAGGAGTTATCAACCAACCAACCCTTTTTACAATGCATAGGGTGGTTTATATAGGAAAAATATCTACAAAAACAGATCTGAGACAGATCTCATGAAATAACTGTGTTTAACCTAATTTTTGCTGAAATAAATGTAACGAATATCTATTTATGTTGCGCTTGAAGCAGCCGCATCCAAAATGAGTAAATATGGTGTCCTTTGAGCTCTGCGCTGGCCATCTTGCCATAACTGTGCTTTGGAACCTGAAGTGCTGCTCTTATGTGGCTTTAATGCATTAAACTGTGATCTGGTGAGCATTAAATGGCTTTTACTATTTCTTTGACTTGGATGGAGGCCCTTTATTGCTTATCTGCTTCGGCTTTAAGTCCTCCACTGATTTTATTTAACTGATACACTTCGCCGCTACTCTGATACACTTTGCCGCTACAAAATCGCCCTTGCCTGCCACTTTATGGTGAGATTTGACTGCTGCTGCACTTTCTATGGCCTTTAGAGGAGTATCGGCGTTGGCCGATTAAAATACTATCCAAAAGGAAGAATTTCTGCAAAAATGGCGGAGGATTGGATGCTTAAAGGCTTGCTAAGGCAAAAATCCTACTGCCGGGAGCTTATTCAGGCCGGAGCGATCAAGAAATAATGAAGAATGAACACTGGCCCTTTTTCACTTGGAGCGCGCGGGCGCCGAAGTAAAAACATGAAGAAATAGCCTTTTTTCCCCTAAAATAGGCAAAAAACGCTTTACACGGGAAAATGGCGCTCTTTTTTTTGTGATGACGTCAGCATGACGTCATCGGCGGGTCCCGGGTACGGCAAGATGATGTGGCAGCTGACTAGGGCGATGACATGGCGGTGACACGGTGGCAGGGTGGGGACACAGGCAGATGGCGGTAAATGGTTTTATCGGACCGCCTTTTGTACGGGGGCGGTAAGTGTCAGAGGAGGCCTGATGCAATGAAAACAGGGCACACGTCCCTGCATACGGGAGAAAAACCACCCTCTATCGGACGCTAACTTTCGCCACTTCATTGCTTCCGTCCACCGTCGGATCGGGGAGAGCGGATCTGACGGCTGAGGATAAGTCCGAATATCGCATCGGCAGAGGGTGAGAGGTCGGGACTTATATATATGCGATAGTGAAATGGGGGCTTGCAACACAATGTGGACCGTTGGATCTGAGGGCAGATCGGACGGTTGTCGTGCGATCGGCGATATCGCATCGGCGGGGTGATCGGAGCGAAGGATTTATATATATATGAGAGTTGCGATATAGCGATCGCCGATATCACATTGGCGATCGCATATCGGGGGAGGAGGCGTTATATTATAGCGATGGGCGAGTGATATGGGGTGATGCGACATGATCCGGACCGTCGGATGAGCGGGGGAGATCCGACGGCAGCGATTAAATCGCTGCATCGCAATCGGTGGGGTCACGGGGTGGCAGCCATAATATGTATGCGACTGCCGACTTTGGGAAATGCGATAAGGCCTGCGATGGATGAAAAGCGGGGTTTTATGGGAAATATGTGATAATTTGGACTTTGTAGTAAAACATAGGTTTTGCGCAAAACCTAAGTTTTGCGCTAAACTTGGAATATGCGGAGAAACATATGGAAAAGGGATGCGATAATGCTGCATTTGCAATGCGATATGCTTTCGGGTGTGATAGCAATATCGCATCGGCAGATGGGATGGTGGCATGTTATATGGGTGAAAAACCTTGCGATATGCCGACTGCCGACCTGCGATATCGCAATCGGCGAACTGTCCATTGGGGCTATATATATATAAAAGGGCTAACACATGATTGCTGTGACCTCCGACAGCGATATCGCGTCGGAGGGAGGGGAAACCGATCGGAGGAGGGAACATTCAATCGGAAGAGGGTTTTTTGATTCGGCAAAGGGTTTTTAAGGCCTTTGAAGGATTTTTGGGTGTTATAAAGGGTCCTTAAGGCATCGGAAGGGGTCCAAAGCCTGAAAAGAGGGTTTTTTGCCTTGGAAAAGGAAAAAAACGAGATAAAAAGAGGGTTTTTATACATTAGGGGAGGAATTTTATGCATAGGAAGGAGTCCTAATGCATTTGAAGAAGAAAAAATGGGGAAACAAAGGGTTCTTACTAAGTTTCAAGCAAACTTAGTAATTCCCAAGCACACTTATGGTTATTTTTCAACCAAGGGGAGGGGATATGTATATAGAGGAGCTATTTAGTGCTTTTTTAGTAGGGGGAAGGGAAATAGATAGGGATTTTACATAATAAGTTAGAAGTTAATATGAAATTTGATCAGAAAGCGCTAAGGATAGAAATCTTAGGCTATAAAGGGGAAATAGGAATTGTAGAAGAAATATGAGCACTCCTAAGTAAAGCAGATCTTTACTTAGGCAAATGTTATGAAACATGATGAATTTTAGAGATGTTAAGCAGATCTTAACATCTTTAGGGGAAGTTAGTGAATGATTTGGGGAAAAGGAAGAAGGGGAAGTTAGTCATGCCTCGCTTGAACTGATCCAAAGGAAAATGCCTTGATACATGTGATCTGAAGTAAAATAACACTTTGAAATACAAAATTGATCACACTCCTTGATTCTGCAACCTCAAAATTGCCTACCCAGCCTACTTAGCCTAACATTTTTTCTTCTTTTTGTTTGGGTGCACTTGAACTAGCAAACCCAGCTTTTCAACTTTTCTTTTGGCTATCCTCCTATCTAAATCTACCCTTATTGCATCCAGGGGCTCAGATTAAGCTGTTGAGCACCCTTGCTTCTCTACCTATCTACAAATCTGCCAAGATTAAACAATTTGGACAGATATTCATTCTCTATCTTCTAAAACAAGCAATTTAAACCTAGGGAAGCCAAGATTGAGCTGTTTGGCCTTCCCTTAATTATGAAATCCTTCAAAAATGGAATAATTCATCAAAATGGAACATAGTAGTGGCATTTGAGCTTGCACACTTTCCTGGCCTTTGTTTGGGGTTCATTTAATTTATTTTTCTCTTTGGCCAATTCATTCTTCTTTTTGCCCTTTGATTATTCTTTTAGGGCATACCCTCTTTACATTTTTTAAATTTTCTGAGTTTTTCTTGGAAATATGGAACCTTTGCAGCATGAAAAGAATGACATATTTGGCATTTCAACTGTCAATCATGAAATATGACAACCTATTGCAATAGGAGGCTAACAGTGGCTCCACTTGGGGATGGCTTTTCCAGATGAAAAGCCAAGAACAGCAGGTTAGAATGCCTTGATCTTCAATTGTTGCTGTAAACTGAAACTCTCCTTTGCTGGCTGCTATATGATCTGACTCTTTTGCAACCTGCTTGCAACACTTTTTAACTGAATTGCTGTAAATCTACAGCGCTGTTTCTTGCCTTTTGGGTGCTTGTAAACATATTCAAATCTGCCTTAGCACTTCTTTTTGAGATAAATTCAAAACAGAGATCAGATGGTGCATTTGCTTTGATCCTTCCTTCAAAATTTGCTACGTTATTCCCTTATCGGACTGCTATAAATAGACATGCTGAAAATACAAATATTAATGTACAAATATAGAGCTGAGTTATATACATCAAAAGGGATCATGATAGTGCTTTAGCATTCGGCCATTGACAGGGCCTTCTTCAGCTTCTGTGCCATCCAAACTTTTCAAAAAATATGTATTATTCCCTTGCACAGCTTGAATGACAAAGGGTCCTTTCCACAGGAAATCAAACTTGCCATGCTTTCCTTTGTCCTCTCTTCTTGAGTCCCATCTTAATACTTTGTTGCCTATGAAGAAGTCTTCGGCCTTGGTCCTTCTATCAAACATTCTTTTCAGCATCTCTTGTAAAACTTGAGCTCTGTTATACACTTGCTCTCTTGTTTGCTGAAGATGGATGGTTTGATTGATTCTTCTTTGGATATCATTAGGCTCAGCTTGTATCTCTTGTAGTAATTTGATAACAGGGATTCCCAAATATGAAGGGAACTTTGCCTCCATGCCATAGACTAACTCATATGGGCTTGTCCCAATGGATCTCTTGGTTGTCAATCTATCTGCCCATAGGGCATTCACGAGCTTCTTGTGCCAATTCTTTTTGTTCTCCTCCAAGACTTTCTTGATGATGTTGATGAGGCTTTTGTTGGATGATTCGGCTAGGCCATTACCTTGAGGGTAATAGGCTGTGGAGTGACCTAAGGTAATGTGATATTTATGGCAAAAACTGATCATTTTCTTGGATTTAAAGGCAGCAGCGTTGTCTGTAATGATTTTTTCAGGGCAGCCAAATTTGGACAGAATGTTGGTTTCAAGGAATTGGATGATGGTGGAGTCATTGGCGTGCCTACATGGGATGGCCTCAATCCACTTGGTAAAGTAATATGTGGTTGTTAATATCCACTTATGCTGGCCAGAGGACGATGGATGGATTTCACCAATGAAGTCTAAACCCCATTGCTGGAATGGTTTCTCGGTTGAAATGGGCTTAAGGGGTAAGGGCAGCAGGTTTCTTTTGCCTTCAAAGATTTGGCACTTATGGCATGAAACAACAAACTTTTTAACATCTGCAAACAAAGAGGGCTAATAGAAACCAGCCCTTAATATCTTGTCAGCAGTAGACTTCCAATATAAGTGCCCTCCACAGTCCCCTGCATGAAATTCTTTCATAACATTGTCAGTTTCATTCAAAGTTAGACAATTAAGCAATATTCCTTCATGATTTTTCCAAATCAGGGCACTATCTAAGACACAAAACTTTGATGCTTTCATCTTTAAAAATCTCTTTTTGGTTCTGGACAACCCTGGAGGAGCATGCAGGTTTAACAATATAAAACAAATATCAGCATACCAAGGTGATTGTAAGAAGGCCTGACTGATCTGTGGAGTCGCCAGTTCCTGTTCATTATCCAGTTCATTTATGTCTAGGGCTTGGAAATTTGTTTCGGACATAAGTTTGGCTAAACCTTGTCCTTTTATCAGTTTAGTGGGCTTTATCTCAATGTCATATTCAAGGATATTGGCAATCCATTTGCCTCTTTTTCCCTCAATTCCCTCTTGAGTTAGGATGTCTTTTACAACAACATTTGGAACATATGCTATCACATGGGAGTATAGAATGTAAATTCTGAAATCTTTGATGGCCTTAACAAGGGCATAGGCCTGCTTTTCCATGATTTGGTACTTCAAGGGGGCATCTCTAAGGGCTCTGCTGAAGAAAGCAATGGGCTTTTCAGATCCCTGGTCATCTTTCTGTAATAGGACAGCAGCAATGGTATGTTGAGAAGCAAAGGAAAAAATGATGAAATCTCTGTCAAATTTGGGGCTAGTGAGGACATGTGTTTCTGTTAAGGCTGTTTTTATGCCCTCAAAGGCTTGCTTGGCCTCTAATTTCCATTTAACTTTAGAATCTTTCTTGAGCATGTTGTTTAACAATCTTATCAGCTCGGCCAGATTGGGGATAAATCTTCTTGGGAAATTGATCTTTCCTAGGAATGCTTGCAACTCTTTGATGTTTCTTGGATAAGGGATTTGGAGAATGGCTTGAATTCGATCTGGATCAATCCTAATGCCCTCTTTTGAGATGATATGGCCTAGCAATTTGCCTTCCTCAAGACCAAACAGGGATTTCCTCGGATTTAAAGATATGCCATATTTTCTTCATGTTAGGAATACTTGCCTTAGGTGTTTTAAATGCTCTTGGTTTGATTTTGAAAATGGGGTAAGGTCATCAAGGTAGACCACTAAGAAATCATGGATCTCTTTGGCAAATGCAATGTCCATGGCCCTTTGAAAGGTAGCACCTGCATTCTTTAGCCCAAAAGGCATTTTCACATATTTAAAGGTTCCCCACGGTGTTGTAAAGGCTATCTTGTCTTGGTCATCCGGGTGAACAAGTATTTGATTAAAACTTGAAAAGCCATCTAGCAATGAAATTCTAGATGGCCCCACTACTCTTTGTAGAATGTGGTCCATCTTTGGCAATGGGTAGTGGTCTTTAAGGGAGACTTGGTTCAGATTTCTTAAGTCAACACATAGCCTAATCTCACCTGTTTTCTTTCTTGTGGGAACAAGATTGGATACCCATTCTAAAAATCTAATGGGTGCTATGATACCAGCCTCGAACATTCTTTTCACTTCTTTCTCAATCAAAGGGAGAAGCACATGATTGATTCTCCTTAGTTTCTGTTTGAATGGATTTTGATTTGGCTTTAAGGGAATGGTATGTTGAATCACTGAGGTGTCATAGGACTTGAGGTCCTCATAACTCCAAGCGAAAACATCTTGGAACTCTTTGAACAGGTCAACATACTTTGGTTTTTGATCTGGAGGCAAAGACTTGGACAATTTAATCATTTTGGGCTTCTCTGCTGTCCCAATATTACAATCTTCCACAGCAGCGTTTAAGGGCTGCATCTTTGGTTTCTTAGGGATATCGTTTGCATCAAACATATCCTCTAATGGAGTGAGGCCAGCAGGCAGAAAATTGTCTTTTAAATCCATCACTTCGGCCTCTGCTTCAGCTATATCTTCTAAATTCATTTGCTTCAGCTCTTGAATGTTTTTGGCATAAAAAATGGTTGGGTGCAGCATTTGATTTGCTGCCATAGCTGTTATATTTTGTTGATTTTCGTTATTTTGCTGTTGGGAATCATCCATGGCATCATCATCAATGTTTAGGCCTGAAAATTCATACTGTAAAGTCAAGAAATTGTTGATTTGTGCATCGTTTTCAAACACTTGCCAGTCTTTGATATTGTTAAGGACAGCAGGCCTGTGCTTTATCTCAGCAGTAAAGTGGTGATTTGGCTCAAAAGGAAGCTTGCATGTGCTAGCAAAAGTTGCTAGGCTATGCACATGGAGATTATGGCTTCTAGAAATCTTAGCAAGCTTGGATTCGGTGAAGGAATTAAGTATTTCTGTGGCAACAGTCCTATAAGCCCTTAGCCTATTGTCGTTAGTGAAAAAATTGCCTTTCATTTGTTGTATGATTAAGTCTGAATCTCCTAGTATTGACACCTCTGTTGCTCCTAGAGATTTGATCAGCTTAAGACCTAAAAGGAGAGCTTCATACTCTGCCATGTTGTTGGTACATTTGAAATTCAATCTATAGGCATGACCCTCTGCATGGTTGGTTTGCCTGTTATGGATCCACACTCCTGCCCCTGCTCCTAGTTTATTCACTGAACCATCAAACTCCAAATACCATAGGATTTCTTGCTCTTGACTAGTATTGAGAGTTTCAACCATTTTAGGAGTGGGCAGATTTGAATTTTCTGTTTCGGGAGGTTCTTCTTGTGTGCTGGTTGCATTGATTGTTTTGACAGTTTCATGGGTATGGGCAACCGATTCCTCATTCATGCATGCTTCTTGCTCTAAAGCCAAAGGCTTATCATCAGTGGGAGGAGACATATCATCATTAAACAAGATAAATGAATCCATATCAGAATGGATTGAGTAAATTGGAAAGTTTTGGGGCTTTTCCTCACTACTTACCACATATTTCATAAGTGTTTCCCTATACAGTCTCTTTGGTTGCCCAAAGACTGAAATATTGGCATAGGAGAGGTCTAATTGCAAAGATCCTTGGAGTTTTTCTCCCCAAGATCTTGACAACAACATACCATACTTTGGTGGAATGTCAGCAACCACCACGTCCATTAGAATTGTTTTGTTGGGATATTGGACTAAAGACACACATAAGTCTTTGATTAAGCCTAAACACTTGACCTGACTTGAGTCAAAGGAGAATAAGTCTTTGTAGGGTCTTGTAACATCAAGGTTTAGCTTCTCCATTATAGCTTTGGGCATAAGGTTGTGTGAGGCACCTGAATCAAACATTGCATTGTGCAAGACTTTATCATGTATGTGTAAACTGACATAAAAGGGTAGAACAACTCCATGTGCTGTTTTGCCATCGACTTCAGGACCAAAAAGTAATTCAGGTTGATCATCTAAGACATTAACATCATCCCTGTTCTCTGGCATTTGCAGCGATCTTTTGATTTGCTGTCTATATACATCATGTTTAGCAAGCTCAGAGAGAGGAATAGATATCTTTAGTTTACCAATTTCTGCCTCTAAATCAAATGGTTTTTCTGATTGAGTTTTAGTATTGTGACTGGCAGATTTTCCTTTTTCAATTGCACTTTCAGCGATTTTCTCTTGGTTATCAGTGATTTCTTGAAGTATTTCTGCTTTGGAAAGGCTCTCAGGAGTGCTATTTACATTCTCTTTTGAGGAAGAGGATACAAAAGGCTGGTTATTAGAGGCTTGAACATCTGATATATCTGTTATATCCTCTACAATTACTTCTTTTGGGTTTGGGACTGTTTTATTAACAGATTCTATGAGAGTAGCCTTGCCTTTAATCTTCTTAGGCTGCTTGGTATCATTTGGTTTGACATTTTCAGGCACATCAATGGTTCTGGTCCTCAGTTTGTATTGTTTGTGCACTTCATATACTGCTGAATCATAACCTTCTTTGAAGTCAAATGACTCTCCGGACTTGGTTTGGAATTGATTGATATCATGATCCTCTTGGTCCTCTTAGGTTAGGAATACTTGTTGTTCACCTTTCAAACCCAAGAAGTTGATATGAGTGTCATCGGCTGGCTCACTGGATGTTGATGCTTCAGCATAGGATTCTTGGAAAGGAGGTCTTATGTTATGGTCGAGGCTAGCCCTTCCAACGTTTGGGTTCTGGTTTTTTCTAAAATTTGGGTTTCTGATAGTATTAGCTTGTTGTCCATCCCATGTTGTTTTTCTTTCAATAGTTCCCATTCTATCTTCAAATCCGTGCACTCTATTTAAGATTGCATCCAACTTTTGTTCAACTACTGAAGGTTCTTCTTTAAAAGTAGTTCTTCTCTCAGCTCTTGCTCTATTTCGCTTGGCAATTAGGTTTGACTCCACACTAACAGCTACATTTTGCATGTCTGCTAGGCTTTGAGGGGCTCTTTCCCTCAATTGATAGGCCATGTCTGAATCAAAACCATCAGGGAATTTATATAAAGCTAGATTAGGTGGAGGCCTAAGATTCTGTGGAATTGCATTATAAACGTTGTTAAACCTTGCGCAGTAGTCTAAGACAGCCTCTTGAGGGCCTCTTTTGATAGTATCATATTCTGATAATATGTGCAGGGGATCCTTCTTTTTCTCCCATCTGTTAAGGAATGTTTGGTAAAGGGCATCTGGGTTAGCTATGGAATTTGCAGGAAGGGCTCTAAACCAGGGCCTAACGTCACCTGTGAGACTTTGGACAAAAATCTTCATTCTTACAGCATCTTCGTCTATTTCATAGCTCTCAAAATAGTCCTGCATTTTCTTGGTATGTTGCAGGGCTGCATAGGTGCCAGTAGCATCAAAATAAGTGATTTTGGTCTGATAATCCCGAGGCATAGCCCCTGGATTAGCAGGCAGTTGCAAAGGAGCATATCTGTTAGCCATATTTACAGGTATAAGTGGAACATCAGGGATATATGGAATGACTGGAACAACAGTAATAACAGTGGTAATAGGAGGAGTATGCGCAGTGAATGGAGGTGTAGAAAAAGTGCTTTGAGAGGTGGATGAAGAAGTGGGAGAAACAACAGTGTGAGGGTGAAATGAAACTTTAGAAGGGGTGGGAATATATATATGCGGGACTGTTTCAGGACTTGAAACAGCAAAATCCTCATTTCGCTCTTTTTTCCTGAGGTTTCTTGGGATTAAATTTGGATTTTCAAAAGCAGCTGGGGGATTTGGGTATGGATTTGACCTTGTATAGCGTGATTTCTTCTTGGGAGCCAGCTTCTAACCTATTTTTTGGAATTTTCTGAATAAGTTCCCCAGTGGAGTCGCCAATGATGTTAACACTCAAGTTGTCCCTTGGCTCCTTAAGGGATACGACCGAGGTAACCACAAACCAATCTTTGGACTGCAGGTCCTAGCCTACCTGCAATCAGAGAGGGCTCTCTCTTTATAATATAGCTTTGTTTAAGGGTGATTTTAGGCTAGTTATGGTGTTCTTTGGGTTTTGTTTTGATTTTGGTGGGAAGGATGATGCTTTCAATTGGAGTTGGACTGCAAAGTGTAAGAAGTTCAAACCATTGGGCATGGAGTCAAGGATAAGGGCTGCTGGTGTGTTTTCTTGGTCACAAGAGGAATACAGAGCATGATAGCTACACATGGAACAATATCAAGCTGGAATAAAGATGGAATGAAGGTCAGAGATGAAAGGCAACTAAGAATCTTTCATCAGCTAACAGAGGGAAGGTGAATGAACTTTATCTAGGAGTAGTCAAGGATTCCTAAACAATCATTCATAAATGAGAGAAACAGTGTAAACATGATCATTTAAGTATGCATATTCATAACTATTTATGCAGAAAACATGTAGAAATAACAGAAATTGAGCATAGAGTGCTGCTAAGCAAAGTCTAAGCTATTCTTCCTTCCTGCTATTTAGATGGTGACACAATGGTGGCATAAACACATATAAATTGTAAACAGAGGTAAGAAACACTTATTGGGCCATGTAGAAGCACAAGAATTCCATAGTTCACTCTTCAGCCCTTAAAAACACAACAGACAGTTCATCATCCAAGCATTCCAACAATCTTTGATTATAGAGGCTCTCAAAGAATACAGCGCAAGTCTGGAGAGGAGTTATCAACCAACCAACCCTTTTTACAATGCATAGGGTGGTTTATATAGGAAAAATATCTACAAAAACAGATCTGAGACAGATCTCATGAAATAACTATGTTTAAACTAATTTTCGCTGAAATAAATGTAACAAATATCTATTTATGCTGCGCTAGAGGCAGCCGCATCCAAAATGAGTAAATATGGTGTCCTTTGAGCTCTACGCTGGCCATCTTGCCATAACTGTGCTTTGGAACCTGAAGCGCTGCTCTTATGTGGCTTTAATGCATTAAACTGTGATCTGGTGAGCATTAAATGGCTTTTATTATTTCTTTGACTTGGATGGAGGCCCTTTATTACTTATCTGCTTTGGCTTTAAGTCCTCCACTGATTTTCTTTAACTGATACACTTTGCCGCTACTCTGATACACTTTGCCGCTACAAAATCGCCCTTGCCTGCCACTTTATGGCGAGATTTGACTGCTGCTGCACGTTCTGTGGCCTTTAGAGGAGTATCGGTGCTGGCCGATTAAAATACTGTCCAAAAGGAAGAATTTCTACAAAAATGGCAGAGGACTGGATGCTTGAAGGCTTGCTGAGGCAAAAATCCTATTGCCGGGAGCTTATTCGGGCCGGAGCGATCAAGAAATAATGAAGAATGAACACTGGCCCTTTTTCACTTGGAGCGCACGGGTGCCGAACTAAAAACATGAAGAAATAGCCTTTTTCCCCTAAAATAGGCAAAAAACGCTTTACATGGGAAAATGGCGCTCTTTTTTTTTTTTGTGATGACGTCAGCATGATGTCATCGGCAGGTCCCGGGTATGGCAAGATGACGTGGCAGCTGACTAGGGCGATGACGTGGCGGTGACACGGTGGCAGGTTGGGGACGCAGGCAGATGGCGGTAAATGGTTTTATCGGACTGCCTTTTGTACGGGGGCGGTAAGTGTCAGAGGAGACCCGATGTAATGAAAACAAGGAACACGTCCCTGCGTACGGGAGAAAAACCACCCTTTATCGGACGCTAACTTTCACCACTTCACTGCTTCTGTCCGCCGTCGGATCAGGGAGAGCGGATCAGACGGCTGAGGATAAGTCTGAATATCGCATCGGCGGAGGGCGAGAGGTCGGGACTTATATATATGCGATAGCGAAATGGGGGCTTGCGACACAATGTGGACCGTTGGATCTGAGGGCAGATCGAACGGTTGCCGTGCGATCGGCGATATCGCATCGGCGGGGTGATTCGAGCGAAGGCTTTATATATATATGAGAGTTGCGATATAGCGATCGCCGATATCGCATCGGCGATCGCATATCGGGGGAGGAGGCGTTATATTATAGCGATGGGCGAGTGATATGGGGCGATGCGACATGATCCGGATCGTCGGATGAGTGGGGGAGATTCGACGGCAACGATTAAATCGCTGCATCGTAATCGGCGGGGTCACGGGGTGGCAGCCACAATATGTATGTGACTACCGACTTTGCGAAATGCGATAAGGCTTGCGATGGATGAAAAGCGGGGTTTTAGGGAAATATGCGATAATTTGGACTTTGCAATAAAACATAGGTTTTGCGCAAAACCTAAGTTTTGCGCTAAACTTGGAATATGCGGAGAAACATATGGAAAAGGGATGCAATAGGCTGCATTTGCGATGCGATATGCTTTCGGGTGCGATAGCAATATCGCATCGGCGGATGGGATGGTGGCATGTTATATGGGTGAAAAACCTTGCGATATGCCGACTGCCAACCTGCGATATCGCAATCGGCGAACTGTCCATCGGGGCTGTATATATATAAAAGGGCCAACACATGATTGCTGTGACCTCCGACAGTGATATCGCGTCGGAGGGAGGGGAAAGCGATCGGAGGAGGGAACATTCAATCGGAAGAGGGTTTTTTGATTCGGCAAAGGGTTTTTAAGGCCTTTGAAGGATTTTTGGGTGTTATAAAGGGTCCTTAAGGCATCGGAAGGGGTCCAAAGCCTGAAAAGAGGGTTTTTTTGCCTTGGAAAAGGAAAAAACGAGATAAAAAGAGGGTTTTTATACATTAGGGGAGGAATTTTATGCATAGGAAGGAGTCCTACTGCATTTTAAGAAGAAAAAATGGGGAAACAAAGGGTTCTTACTAAGTTTCAAGCAAACTTATGGTTATTTTTCAACCAAGGGGAGGGGATATGTATATAGAGGAGCTATTTAGTGCTTTTTTAGTAGGGGGAAGGGAAATAGATAGGGATTTTACATAATAAGTTAGAAGTTAATATGAAATTTGATCAGAAAGCGCTAAGGATAGAAATCTTAGGCTATAAAGGGGAAATAGAAATTGTAGAAGAAATATGAGCACTCCTAAGTAAAGCAGATCTTTACTTAGGAAAATATTATGAAACATGATGAATTTGAGAGATGTTAAGCAGATCTTAACATCTTTAGGGGAAGTTAGTGAATGATTTGGGGAAAAGGAAGAAGGGGAAGTTAGTCATGCCTCGCTTGAACTGATCCAAAGGAAAATGCCTTGATACATGTGATCTGAAGTAAAATAACACTTTGAAATACAAAATTGATCACACTCCTTGATTCTGCAACCTCAAAATTGCCTACCCAGCCTACTTAGCCTAACATTTTTTCTTCTTTTTGTTTGGGTGCACTTGAACTAGCAAACCCAGCTTTTCAACTTTTCTTTTGGCTATCCTCCTATCTAAATCTACCCTTAATGCATCCAGGGGCTCAAATTAAGCTGTTGAGCACCCTTGCTTCTCTACCTATCTACAAATCTGCCAAGATTAAACAATTTGGATAGATATTCATTCTCTATCTTCTAAAACAAGCAATTTAAACCTAGGGAAGCCAAGATTGAGCTGTTTGGCCTTCCCTTAGTTATGAAATCCTTGAAAAATGGAATAATTCATCAAAATGGAACATAGTAGTGGCATTTGAGCTTGCACACTTTCCTGGCCTTTGTTTGGGGTTCATTTCATTTATTTTTCTCTTTAGCCAATTCATTCTTCTTTTTTCCCTTTGATTATTCTTTTAGGGCATACCCTCTTTACATTTTTTAAATTTTTTGAGTTTTTCTTGGAAATATGGAACCTTTGCAGCATGAAAAGAATGACATATTTGGCATTTCAACTGTCAATCATGAAATATGACAACCTATTGCAATAGGAGGCTAACATGTAACACCCTCCTCCCACATCTACCCAAGCAATTGACCAGCTGGGGTAAACATGTGACAAGATGCTACTATGATATGATTCAAAATCCTAGGTAACCTTAAGGAAATGGAATCGATGGAAACACAACACATAGATTGATCCGAACTTAAACAGGAACGCAAAAACTTACATATATAATCATAAACACAGAGATGCAGTAGAAAAAAACTTCATTTCATTAATAGAAAAATACTAAACTATGCTTACAAATAGAATGGAAATAAGATAGCTTGGGCGATGGTAGCTTATCTCTGAGAAGAGATGTGGTGGCTACATGCCTCTAAATTGTGTTACAATGAGGCTCAAGGGCCTATTTATTATTGGAAAACATGAGAAAACCCTAAACAACCAAAACCCTAACCCCAGGAGATGTAACACCAAGAGTTTGTGGGCCTCGTTGGGGTTAGTTGGGCAGCCAACTTCTTGGGGTCGTAACTTTGTCATATTATCTCCATTTGGTGTGTACGATACCTTGTTAGAAGGGTTTCTCTGAGTGTGGACCCCAAAAAAATGTCATTTAGGGGTTCAAAACTGCTTCAGAAGTTCAGGATCCAAAAAACTGTTAAAAATAGTAAATGATGAAATGTACAAGGAAACATATGAAACTGACTGGGGTGTCTAGGTGAAATAGGCGAGTGGCCACCAATATCCACCTGGATCATTCCTCCCTCCTTAGGAAGAAATGGTCCCCATTACATGCAGAGCCTCCATGAGGTGAGGAAATTTCTGTTGAACCTGGTCCTTGGTGAACCACTTGCCCTAGTGAAAGAGTTGGCCTGCTTTGACAACTTGATATAGTTGTATCCTATATTGGCGAGTGTTCTTGATCTATGTGTCCATGATTTGATCAGTTGTGGCCTGTTCCATGCAGTCCGGGTTGAGCTTTGTTGGCGTGAGTTGTTCTACAATGTCAGGTGTGTCTAACAATGGTGGAAAGTATGGTCAAAGGTGATCAACATTGAACACTGGGTGCAGACCAAGGAACGGTGGGATGCTGAGCTTGAACACATTGTCACCGATGGCCTTGGTGATGGTGTATGGCCCATATCAGAGCGGGCGAAGCTTGTGGTGGGGTTCAAAAAGGCGCTCCTTCTGCAAATGTAGCCAAACTTTGTCACCCACCTAGAACTTATGCGACACTCGATGTTGATCATGACGATGATTGTACTTAGCATTGGCTCTGTCCAATATATCATGAACCTACTAGTAGATGTGTTGAATGCGCTCAATGAAGCTGTTAGCCCTTTCAATTTCGAACTAAATGTGAGACGAATAGACCTGAGTGGGTGCAAATGGTATGGCCACATCAATGGGGCATAATGGATGAAATCCCAGCCCTACCTGAAAGGGGCTGTGGGCTTTTGAGCTATGGAGAGCTCTGTTGTAGTTGCGTTGGACATATGGGATACTTTCATCCCACATGTGTGGATGCTTTGAGTTGTACATGCGCAGAATGTGTATGATCATCTTGTTGAAAACCTCTGTTTGGCCATCAGTTTGGGGATGGAAAGTCATGGACTTAGTAAGTTTTGTATCCAACATCGACCAGAGACTTGACCAAAATGCACTCAGGAATCTACTATCCCGATCTGAGACAATGGACTGTGGGATCCCAAAGTGTACCCATACTCTCTCAAAGAATATATTAGCAGTGGCCTCTGATGTGATACTCTTCTTGCAAGTTTCCATGATGGTAATCTTAGAGAATCTGTCGATGACCACAAAAATGCAATCGTTGTCGTGCTTAGTAGAAGGAAAGCCCTATATGTAATCCATGGAGACAAATTCCCAAGGTCGACTAGGAGTAGGTAGAGGAGTATACATGCCTTTCTTCTTGATGGTTGGATTGGGAATGGTGCAGATAGTGTAGGATATAATGTACTTTCCAACATCCTGACAAAGTTTTGGCCAAAAAAAATACTTCTGCAATACCGCCACTGTTTTCTCTACTCCAAAATGTCTAGGGAACCGATTGTAGTGTGCCTTCCAAATCATCGTGGCACACTCACTTTAAGGAACACAAATGTATCCCAGGTCGCATAACAATGCATCCTAAAGGTGAAAATTTGGAACTTGCTTCCCTTCCAGAAGTGTTTGGTATATGCTGTCGAATTGTGGATCACTCTTGTAAAGATGCGGCCACCCTGATGTCTCATTCCCACAAGAGTCAAGCACATTGATCAACACCATTACTGGTGGTTAGCTGAGAGAATCAACAACATTATTGGTGCTGCCCTTATTATACTTAATGTTCAAATGGAACTGTTGCAAATAGGTGGACAATTTCTGATGGTGATCGTTCTGAAAATTCCCTTGTGTTTGTATGAACCGTAGAGGTCGGTGGTATGTGTGGATGACCGTTTTCTTCCTCAAAATGTAATGCTTCCATTAACGACAGGCCTACACAATGGAATACATTTCTTTGTTGTAAGTGGGGTACTTTCTGACTGTGTCTAAAAGTGTCTCACTGTGGTAAGCCACTAGATGCCCATGCTGAGTAAGAACTGCACCAATAGCATACTCGGAGGCATCTGTCTCAATCACAAATGGTTATTGCAAGTCTAGTAATGTGAGAACTGGTGCATAACAGAAGCGATTCTTCAACTCAGAGAATGCTTGTTGTTGGGTTTTCAACCAAAAAAAATTCTTTCACTCCACCCTTGGTGACTTGACTTAAAGTCCAAGTGATATGAGAGAACCCCAACATGAACCTATGGTAGAAATTGACAAGACCCAAAAAGATGCGAAGCTATATTAGAGTGGTTGGGGCTGGCAAATCCTAAATGAATTTTATCATGGATGGGTCCACTTGTACACCCTGCACATCAATGATGTACCCCGGATATTAAACCTAGGTTAGGCCAAAGGTGAATTTCTCCAAGTTAGCACACAACTTGTGTTGGCATAGGGTTTGAAGGACCTGTTGAATATGGTGGAGGTGCTCTTCCCAACTCTTGCTGAAGATCAGGATGTCATCTAAATACACCACCACGAATGCAATGGTTAAGGGTCACAAGATGTCATCCATGAGTCTCATGAAGGTTGTAGGGGCATTCGTCAATCTGAGCGGCATGACCAAACATTCGAAAAGGCCCTTCTTAGATTTGAAGGTAGTCTTCCACACATCGAAGGGTTAGATAGGCACCTAGTGATAACTTGACTTCAAATCAATCTTACTGAAATATTCTCCCCCCACCTTGAGCTAGTCCAGAAGGTCATCAATCCATAGGATTGGGTAACCATTTTGGACAGTGATCTTGTTCAACGCCCAATAGTCAATATAGAGCCTCTAGGTCCCATCCTTCTTCTGTACCAATACAATCAGGCTCCCACAAGGTGATAAGCTTGGCTTGATGTGCCCTTTCTACAATAGTTACTGAATCTGCCTCTTAATCTCATCATTCTCTAGAATAGAGCATCGATAGATCGTTCCATTGGGTAGCGGCGTGCCTGGGGTCTGATCAATGCAGTGCTTGACTTGATAGTGCAGAGGTACCCTTGTGTATGAGGCGAAAATATCCCTATACTGCTCCATGACCTTGTCCATCTACTGTTGCTATGCAGAGCAGCCCTGCCTAGAAGCCTTGGCCACAACCTTCTTCTTGCCCTAGGGGCGAATCAGAAGGAAAAAAAATTCCTAGTCCGGGAAATGATCTTACTGCATTGTTTTGCAGTGATTAAAGAGATGGCGGTTGGTGGGGCTACCTCCAATATCCTGTACAACTTATTAGCCAAAGTAATAATCATAGAGCGAGGTCTAGACTCATATAGAACATGTCACTTCTAGAAGTATGGTTGTCCTAACTATACATCACAAACTTCAAGAGGAGTAATGTCACACAGTACCTCATCCGTGAAGGGCTTGATGCTGTAGGGAAGGAGTCACTACTGGCTGACACAAAGATCTCATCCTTGGTGAAGCCACATGATGGTGTACATTTGTGGACATGCTATAGTCTTTAGCCATAACCGCTTCATGACCTCTGCTAAAATGAGGTTCTTTTGGCTCCCGTTGTTGACAATGAACTGCAGCGGGGAACCCTTCACCCACATCTGTGAGTGGAAGAGGCGTTCCCCCTCCTTTGGATCTTCAGGCTCAATCTTCTGGATCTTGGTGGTGGCCATGGTGGCATTGGGCTCCGCATCAATGATTTTCTTCCCTTTGTCAGTTCCCTTATTGGGTTCTGATTCAGAGTTAAAACTTGTGTCTAATTCAGAAGCCTTCATCTCGGCCACTAGTGACTGCTTGGATTGACACTCACTTGTATTGTGAGTGGAGCTCTACTGGAACTCACACCATTTTCTCGTGTCCTTCTTCCTCTTCGAGGTGTTGTTATTTTATTGTGGCTTCGGCGGGCTATTCTGGGTAGTGCCGCCTTAGCTTGGTCCTTTGTTCTATGGTTTTGGGGCACCTTTTCCTTGCTTTGGGTTCGCAGATCCAAAGTGCCGCTTCTTCTGTTTAAACTTATGCTCAATCTTGACAGCGTACCGATACGCTGTGTCGAGCGAGGAAATGTCCAGGTACTCAATCTTGTCCTGGATGTACTTGTGTAGACAGTCACGGTACTTGAGCACCAAATGTCGCTTAGTATCCTTGATACCTAGCTTCGTGCAAAGGGTATGGAAAGTATTTTTGAACTTTGGCACATCTTGGTCCCTTCCCTGCCATAGCATGGTCCACTTTATGTATTTGTCTTCAAAGCTCCCAACAGGGTAATATTATTCCTTGATGGTGTCTCAGAAAGAATTCCAAGTGGGTGCAGCTGAAAACAACGAGGGTTCACTCTCGTTCTTTTGTTGACAGTAGGTTTCCCACCAATCCTTGACATGTGGGGCAACTTTAAGAAGTGAAAAAGTAATATTTTCCCAATTGGAAAAGTCATGAACTAAAAAAATATCCTTTCAATAGATTTAACCATTTATCTACGACATCTACATTTATCAGGCCTTTGAATATGAGAATATCGAAGCTAACTTGTACTTTAAAAGGAATGGTGCCTCCAAAGTGGCTGTCGGATGAAGATGCATTGCCTGTGGGTAGCCGTCAAAGGATCTGAGAAAAGTTATCCATCATCGCATCCCTCTGTCACTCGGGGGATTCCTTGAGCATAATTTTAAAAGGATCTCCTGCCCCATCATCTTTCTTTTCTTCCGCCATGGGAGGTCGTCGGGTTTTGCGAGGCTGATCTTGCAATGGTTCAACCAGATCAAGCGCTAACTCCTTATACCCTGACCTCGTTGGGGACATGCAAATAAAAACAAATAAAGAGCAGACCGCTCTGATACCATTGATCCAAACTTAAAAAGTAACACAACAATTTATAGATATAATCATAAACATAGAGATGCAGCAGAAAAACACTTCATTTCATTAATAGAAAAATACTGAACTATGCTTACAAACATAATGGAAATAAGATTGCTTAGGCGACGGGAGCTTATCTCTGAGAAGAGATGTGGCAGCTACATGCCTTTGAACTATGCTACAATGAGGCTCAAGGGCCTATTTATTATTAGAAAACATGAGAAAACCATAAACAACCAAAACCCTAACCCCAGAAGATGTAACACCAGGAGTTTGTGGGACCCATTGGGGTTATTTGGGCAGCCAACTTCCCAAGGCCGTAACTTGGCCATATTATATCTGTTTGGCACATACGATACCTTGTTGGAAAGGTCTCTTTGAGTACTATAGGTTTCATCATAGGCACTTTATTATGGTGATGGGCCTGCTATAGATCCCAAAAAAAAAAAAAACGCTGTTTAGGGGGTCAAAATTGCTCTAGAAGTTCAGGACCCAAAAAACTGCTAAAAATAGTAAATGCTAAAATGAACAAGGAAACAGATGAAACTGACTAGGGGGTCTAGGTGGAATAGGAAGGTGGCCACCAATATCCACCTGGATCACAAACCTCCCTCAGGTGCTTTAGGACCCCTAGGAACTAATCCACCACTCCAGGTGCCTAATCCATGAGTTAATCTAGCACTTGGATGAATTAAACCCAAATTCGCTCCCATGACAAGGCGTGCATGCAACTCTAACCCCAAAGTCACTCTCATAGGCTTTCCTGCCAGCAACTAAAGACTTTTTCTGTCAATGTTATGCCAGCGACTCTGGGATTTGAGCCACTTTTTTAGACCTAGAGCCTAGGTCAATGCCCAGAATTGAACCATCTCTTTAAATCAGTAAACTAACATGGAAAAGATAGTACTAAAGAAAATACTTGTTCAATACCTTGACTGGACCCCTACTAACCATGACAGGCATTTGGTCGAACACTTAGTAAATATCCTCAGATGCCTTTTTATTAACGAGTCCTCTATTTTCTTAATTTTCCATTATTTTCCTTCATTTCCCACCTCACATGCAACCTGCGACCTTTCACCTCCTTTTTCTCCTAATTTCCATTATTTCATAAATAAAATGCCAATTAATGCCTCATGCCTTTCCAAATCATTATCCATTTACTTTGGCAATTTCCTTAGCCATAATAAACCGAATCAACACCCGCCATGATGTTTCCCCCACCATTCGACTTGGAATACACCTCCCATCACCATGGCCTTATATATTTTTACATGAATTTTTACCAAGGCTGTTACACATTCAAGGGCTATTTTTCATCAACTACAATAATTCCATAGGATTTTTTCTCTAGGGATACTACTTTATCTCTGTATAGTGGATAATTTGCTACCCTTTGTTGTTTCATTTATTTCTCTTGTTCTCTCCCAGTGCATTCCCCAGACATCACTTATATTGTTTTCTCTTTTCTTTTTTGTCATGTCAACTCTAAACCCTCATTTAGACTATTATAGTTGGGTTTGGCTAGGTTTCTCCTTTGCTTTGGATATATTTTTCAAGTAAGGAATAATCCTTCTCCTTTAAGTTCTTCTCTGAATCCATCCTTGAGAAAATCCCTCATCTCCCAAGTTCCTCTCCTCCTTGGCTTCCACTACCCTTCACTTCCATCTCTTAAGCAAACATTCATATTTTAGTAAGTTTGTGTTATCAGTGATTCAATGTTACAATGCATTTTCGATGCAATCAAAGCTACATGGAGTGTCCCACTACATTAAACAAGCCTTTTGAGCCCAATAGAAAGTTTAAACTTCAACACATTTGTATTGCATCCACACTCACTAAATAGCCATGACAAAATAATGGCAGTGAAACATGGCATTGTTGGCTTTGATAGATATCAAAGTGGCTAGAGAGGTAGCATATTGGGTGCTTAACACAACATATGCCATTGGAAGATACAACTAATGCATGTATATTGTTGATATCTACTAGTATTTGAAAATTTTATTGGGTATTGTATTGTTGGATCAGAATGAGGCCAAGGAGGAGTTTTTCCACGTGTTCGATGAGTTACAACTTTCCATAAAGAACCTAAAGAAACACTCTAATCAAATTGAATATTGTTTGGGTCTTCCTCCATATCCATGTTGTGCGCAAGGTAGTAGCAAAGAGTTAATCACAGTGAAGGAACCAAACTCTTCTAATTTACAATAATGGGTTATATTCAGTTGGTTGGGAGGTTAAACTAGTTAGTTATTTCTCATATTCTTACGTTGACTGCATCTACAACCAAGACAACTAAAACTTATGCCCTAACAACCACCATTAACTTGGTTTAGTCCACAGGACTAGGTAGACCACAATAATTAGGTGGTAAAAAGAAGAAGAATAAGAAAACTATTTTGAATGAGCAGAAAGAACCATAAGCTCCAAACGCCAATGCTGGGGGCAAGAAAGAGCGAAAGCTAAAGTTCCCATGTAATATTTGTGTTAGGGGCCATATGGAACATCATTTTCCACATTTGGACGAGGTCAATGAGAACAATACTTAGTGAAATCCCGCCACACAACCTATTGTGTTGAACAATCCTTTCCCACCTCAGCAACAATGCCAAATCATGATTGTTGCAAATATTGCACCTCCACAAGGGGGAAATGTAGGGCATCCTCCTAGTGGGGATGCACCTGTGACCATTATGTTATGTGAAGAAATGGTAAACTTGACCATGAGAAGAAAAATAGATGAAATAGTCATGCAAACTTGGATGCAAATGTGGATTCAAAAGTGGAAGTAAATATGGGTGCAATAATAGGTGCAAAACTTGGTGTAAATTGTGGTGAAACAAAAGTGGATGCAACAATGGACACAAACTTGTTTGAAAAGAGGATGGAAACTTGGATGCATAATAAGATGTAAAAATGAATGTAAACATGGACACAAGCATGGGTGAAATAGTGGACACAAAATTAGATGCAAAAGTGGATGCAAAAAAAGTAGATGCAAAGTAGGTGCAAAATGAGATGCAAAACATGACGTAAAAGTCAATGCAAAAGGGGACACAAAAACATACACAATATTCGATGAAAACTTGGACAAAAAAGAGGATTCAAATGTGGATGAAAAAGTGGAAGAAAATGTGGGTGCAATGATATATTGAAAACATGGAAGAAATTGTAGCTCAACAAATATGGATGCAAAAGTGGATACAACAAAAGGAACAAATGAAGATGCAAACTTGGATGCAAAACAAGATGCAAAAAGGGATGCAAAAGTGGACGCAAACATGGGTGCAACAGTGGACAAATAATTGGATGCAACAAAAGTAGATGCAGAAGTGGATACAAAACAAGATACAAACCCCCATGCATAAACTCGACACAAAAGTGGATGCAAAAAGAGGCAATATTTGATGCAAACGTTGATGCAAAAGTAGAAGAAAACACAACTTTAATAGTAGGTACAAAACATGGCACAAATTATGGCAGAACAAAAGTGGATGTAATGATAGATGAAAAAAAGAAGAAGCAAACTTTGGTGCAAAAAAAATGGAAAAAGGGATACAAAAGAAGACGTAAACATGGGTGCAACATTGGATGAAAAAGTGGATGCAATAGAATTTGCTTCAAAAGTAGATGCAAAATGAGACTTAAAACCCGATGCAAAACGTGATGCAAAAGTGGATAAAAAAGGGATGCAAAAATAGATGCAAACATAGATGCAAATGAGGATGAAATCATGCATGAAAAATTAGAAGAGAAAGTGGGTGTAAAGGTAGGTGCCAAACTAAGTGAAAATTGTGGCACAACAAAAGTGGATGCAATAGTGGACACAATAATGGATGCAAATGAGGATGCAAAAATGGATGCAAAATTGGATGCAACAAAAGTAGATTCAAAACTAGACACAAACCTTGACACAAAACTTGGTGCAAAAGGGGATGCAAAATGGATGCAAAAAATGATGCAAAAAAGGATGCAAAAAATTATGCAAAAGTTGATGCATGTGTAGGAACAAAAAGTGGATGCAATAGAGGATGAAAAAGTAGGAGAAACAAAAATTAGGTGCCAAACTTGATGCAAAACTTGGCACAAAACCTAGTGCAAAGGATGGTGCAGGACTTGGTGCAAAATTTGGTGCAAAACCTCATGCAAGACCTGGTGCTAAACTTGGTGCAAGGCTTGGTGTAAAAATTGGTGCAAATTTTGCTTCAAATTTTGCACCATATTTGATAAATGGATGCAAATAGCACCAAAAATGGTCTCTAGATGCAAAAAAGGAAGAAAAAAGGGATGCTAATCATAGGGTTTTGTTGTAGTGATATTATCTCTTTAGATCTTCTTATATATAATAGATCCATGATGTTTATCTCTTTATGTTCAGTTTGATGATTTTTTTTCAGATTTCAAATAAGTCTACTCTGAATAAATTTGTTGAACATTATAAGTGTTTTTCCTCTATGATAGATTGAATTCATCCTTGATAGATGCTCAATGTGTCATTTCTACCTCATTCATCCTACCATTACAATGATTTTCAAAGATTGATGATATATCTGACTGTCTTTCCCCTGTGAGGATTGCCACCATATCCCTTATTCATTCAGATCTTCAATAATGCCTTGTCCTCTACACCCACCTTCAATACATCAAACTTAAAGCCATTCTCTGATAATCATAACCAGCCTGAAACCTAGATCCCATCAGTCATTCAATTGATTGATAAGAGAACATGGTGAGAGAACGCTCTCCAAGGCTAGGGGTACTAAACCTTAGCCTAAAAGAGGTTTGTGGTTAACTTTGGGATTTCTCTCTTGAGCCTAGGGAAATTTACGGAGTGCTAACATAGTGGCGTCATTACCGAGGATCAAAAGCTATATCTTCCTTGGGAAAGAACGACAATGACTTAGATCTGGTTGCTGATGGTGGACATCAGTCAGACATATGAAGGCTGAATCATGCACCGGGTGAATCCATTGTCAAATAATTTATATTGCAGAACACTCGTGGTGACTCCATTACACGCTGATCGGGTTGCTTGTAAACAAGATGATAGGGTATGTGGCAAACCCTATTTCTATTGAAGGTTTCAAAGAATACTGGAATAATCTTGATGATGATCAAATTGATGAGGCTTTCTCATATTTTTTTTTCTATTTATTTAAAGAAATTCCAATGTAGCTTTGAAGCCTAGACCAATTTTTTAGTAGAGTTTGCTGAAAAAACCTAGAAAGATCTTCAGGCCTTAGAAGTTCAAATTCAGGGCCACAATTTCCAATGTCAAAATTGTTTCTTTGAAAACCTTTGTTAGCCGAAACAAGAAGTGGTAGTGCTGCCTTTTGATATTGAGGTTGAGAAGTGTTTTGAGAATAGGTTTGATGACTCAAATCTGAATACGATGGTAAAGAAAGCATATATGAACTACCCAAGCATGATAATAAATTTGTAGAACACTTTGAAAATCAAGTAATAAGTTATGTCTTTCATGATCCCATAACTGTCTATATGGAGGAATTTTTCACTATAGAGTTTCGATTATGTTTTTGTTGTGAAGATCAAGCCTACAATCAGTTTCCATTGCCCTTACAAGTTCTAGTTTTGATTTTTCTTAAACACAGTCAAGGAGCCTAGGTATTGGATTAACTTTTTGATTGGTTATATTGGAGGTTTTATATTGCTTGAATCAAGAATTTGGTTCTCAACTGTTAGGGTAGATTGGTATGTACATAAATAATCTCAATGGTTCGAGCATCTTTTTCAGCAGTGCGTTAGCTTCCAACAATTTCTTTTGGAAGTTTGATATTATTGTTCAGATTTGCGGGTGTGGGCAGCCATCATTGGAACTTGAAGCTCGAGGAGAAGGCCGTAAGGTTTCGGTGTTTTGCTGCTATATGTAAGTCATCCAATTAGTTAATTTTTCAGTTTTCATGTTAACTCCATTGCCCAATGGTATGAATAGGCTACTAGTATGCGGTTTTTGTTCTTAGCACCTCGCTAGGAGGATGCCATCCCCATTGGAGCCAATGTTAGGGTCATTAGTTTTCATCATTAAATGTGTTTTCCATGTCCTTTAATTTTTTGTTTTTGAATAAGGTGATCCGATGGCTACTCCTTCTATCATAGCCTCAAAGTTACTGTCTGACATCGTTGAAATTCTTCCATGTAGGGTTTATCCAAAGTTTGAAAGAGTCTGAGGCATGAGGTCACACATGTTTATATAGTTAGTCAGAGTTGAAAGGGGTTATGTGTCAGTATTTGTCATGAGAAATAGAGCTCTTCTTTACTGAAGAAATCTGCTACGCAAACACTACCTAAACTGGTCACTGCATAGTGCTACACAACATTCTCTTGCACCCTGCAAGGCATCCACGTAGTCATAAATTAATTTTCATTAAAGTCTAAGGGGGGTTTCCATAATCAATTGAGGAGGGCATGTCAATTTATCCGTTGTATAAACAGTTAGTAACTACATTGTATAAGTCCAAAAATTGTGGAATATTTCCAATAAAGAATGAATATATGCCAAGAATTAATGAGAATGAACGTGGGCATTGAAGTTTGAAGAGTGGATGAAGATAATTGTTAATGTCGGATCTCATTTGGAAAATATGATAGAGAGGGGAAAATTTCATATTGATGTGAAAGAACCCTTCTTTACACAGCTCAACAATGGACAAAAGACAATGGAAGGAAGATGTGCTCTTGGGAATTACAAAATAATTTTGCCTAGAGATTTATTGCTTGTAAACTGATCTTTATTGCTTACTATGAAGGCTATGAATTGGTATGGTTCCTTTTATGAAATGATAGAGGCACAAAGTATAGGGAATGCTCTTCTTGGTATCAAAACAATCAGGGAAGGGGTACAAGTATATCAAAGGTTCTACTCTAAAGAAAAAGAAAAATCTAGAAGTGTTTTGGCGATTGTTGTTTCTAGAGTACTTGCCCAATCATATATTTTTATGTCTGATATGCTCACTATTGTTCAAATGATATTTTCAACTTGGCATCAATTATTTCATACCACATGCAAGCGTGGGGAATCTACTGACATTAGAAAATTTGTCAACCTATAAACTTGTTCAAAAATGCACCGAGAGGATTTTCAAGTTGAAGGAGTAACAACTTTATTGGGACTCACATCCACAAATAGAACTATTCTTGATGCACATCCACCTCTAAGATCTATTCTTCTCCTGTCATTCTCAACTGTTAACAATCCAAATAAAATATATTGACAATGGGAGCATGAGCTTTAGCAAAGCATGTTCATAGAACTAGTGATGGAATGTGGGGCCCATTTATGGGCAACAAGATTGAGAAAAATGAAATGGTAATGGAGATTATTTATTGCATAATTTCCCATGCTCAATGGATGAAACATATATCATGTTCACCCAAATTGTTGTGCTTTTGAAATAAGAATTAAATAATGTTATGGTGCTCGATAGTCCAAGGATGGAACAAAGTTCATTGGTTTTCTGAAACCACCAATGGAGGATGGCCATTCAAGAGGATGGAGACATTAACAATGTAATGAATAGCTTCCATGGAAACCATAGTTGGATGAATTTCTCCATGAAAATTGACTATGCCTGCAACATTAACATGCCAATTCAGGAAGAGAAGAGTTAAAACAATATAAACCTGTGTGAACCAATGTTTATAAACATTTACCAGTGATCATTAAAAGAAGTTGGCATTGAAAGTTTGAAATTAGTTGTTGCTACAAGCTCTAGGAACCTTTAGATTTTCACGTTTCAATATATCATGTAGAATTTCTAATTCTGTGTTTCAAAATATTGCAAGAAAAGACATGGTGCAACCATGTATTTAAAATTCTGCCACATTCTGTTACGCAAAGTGACTGTTTTAGTCACCATTTGTAAACTATATTTCCAAACAATTGAAGATTAATTTTGGAAAAAAAAAGAGGTTTGTGTTCATAATGGGCCATAAAACCAAAAACTCCAATTTCTGCACAACTTCCATGGACTGGGAGACTCAACTACATCTTTAATGCATATTCTTCAGACTATGTAATTGACTATTTCAATCATGACTTTGGGGAATCGATTTTGAGGAGCCGGGGAAGCATTTGAGGATACTAAGAGAGGTTTCTCTCCAAAATATGTTTATCTACAAAAACCTATCCCAGTTTTTAGACAGGTGGAATAGTTCGGTAGTTACAGGTGTCACTTGGAGACCCATTTTCACAACTTCTTGCAGCCAGAATTCTGAAATTTGTTTTGAAATTCGATTTATGAATTCGAATTTTTGAAAGGTTTGAGACATCAGATGGGTCTCTCTCCAACTTATAAATGTAGTCATCATCTTCCATTGGCCATCTATCCATCAGCGCTATAGGTGTGCCAACTTGGAGTTCTCTACTATTTCTATTTTTATCTTGAATCCGAAACTATATTATCATGACCGAGAAGGATAATTCTAAAGCTTAGTGGATAATATTGATTTTCTAAACTCGATGTTGCTGAGTTTTTATCAAGCTTTAAGTCATGATGTTTCTAAAATAGGATTTTATCAATCTTCTTTGCAGATAGAGGATACATTGTATTTGGCCTATTTGATTTTTTTTTAAGGGAATTCGGCCACCTAGGTGATAATTTCGAATTCCTCTTTGTATATATGAATGAAAATACATGGAAAATGTTCTGGTTGGAGTGTGATAGGTTAGGATTTACTATTCTACAAATTGTACATATTTTTATGAATGAATAGAAGAATGCAAGAGTCAGTTTGAGTAGGGATACCCTTGTTGGATTTTATTGTTTTGTTGTTTGTCTCTGTGATGAGATATTATCTCTTTAGATCTTCTTATATCTCATAGATCCATGTTGTTTATCTCTTCATGTTCAGTTTGATGATTTTTTTCAGAATTCAAATGAGTTTGCTCTAAATAAATTTGTTGAACATTATAAGTGTTTTTCCTCTATGATAGATTGAATTCATCCTTGATAGATGCCCAGTTTGTCATTTCTACCTCATTCATCCTAACACTACAATGATTTTCAAAGATTACTGATAGATCTGACTATCTTTCCCCTGTGAGGATTTCCACAATATCCCTTCTTCATTCAGGTCTTCAATAGTGCCTTGATCTTTATTTTCCTTGTCCTCTACACCCACCTTCAATAAATCAAACTTAAAGCCATTCTCTGATCATCATAACCAGCCTAAAATCTAGATCCCATGAGTCATTCAATTGATTGATATGAAAACATAGCGAGAGATCCCTCTCTAAGGCTAGCGGGGCTATACCTTAGCCTAAAAGAGGTTTTTGGTTACCTATGGGATTTATCTCTTCAAACTAGAGAAATTTACGGAGTGCTAACAGGTGAGGTTAAAAACAGTGAGGGTTCCTGTTGAAATGTGGCAATAAGAATATTCCAATTTTAATTTGTCCTAGAATTAAAATTTGAATTTAGTCCCACCAGCTGCTTGAAAAATAATTAATTAATTCACCTTGAGTTAATTATTTGGAGAAATTCAAGTTATAAGTCTTTCTGAAGTCATGTAACAATTATCCCTTAAATTGAGGAGATAATCCCTTAATTAAGGAGATAAGATTGAGTTATATTTGAGTTGTAATTAGTTAGCTTAGTTTACTGAGTTAAGTCCAGTTAAATTAGTTCCAAACTATTTGAGGAACTAATTGTGCATTATCAGTCAGTTGATGCATGCATGCACTCAAATAGTGTACTCCAGATAAATGAAGATTCTCTCATCATTAACTCATGAATGCCTATTTGAGAAAGACCCAGTTGAGATTAAAGATAGGGATAATGTACTATCAGTTGCATGTGTTTTCCTATAAACAAAACTCATGCATGCAGAAGGAATTCATTCCTTGAGGATTGTGTAGTTTTACAGGGTGTGAGATCAGTGTTCCACTTGGTAATAGGAGGATCACCTAGGAGAAACTGCGCAAGGAAATAGGAGCTTGGAGGGCAGAGGAGAAGGCTTATGAGAAGTCTATTTTTCCTGTGAGCATCTGTGAGGATTGTACTGAGAGCTGGCTAGCTATGAGAGCTAAGGCTTGGTGTAATTCTGAGATATTTCCAACTTGTATGATAATACAGATAGTGGGGTTTTTAGTTGAGGCTTTCCCCTGAGTATTCTTCTGTGTTTCATGTGCATTGATTCTTCTTTTGGTTATATGTGTTCAACTTGATCTTGCTAAAATCTTTTAAGCTTCTGAAAATTGATTGTAGAAGTAGGTTAAAGTATTTTTCTTTGGTTATATTGCATTATCAGGTTAATCTACAAGTAATTTTCTACATGGTCTCAGAGGAATGAGATTTGTAGAGACTTTACATAATTTCTACATGGTATCAGAGCAAAGGTTATCGGAGCTGTGAACATTATACTAAGAAGAGAATTCGAAGTTTGAAGTTCAGGGTTGTAGGTGAAAAATCAAATTCTTATCATACTTCAACATTGGTCAATGGCGTTCAATGGCTTGAGACTCAAGTATGCCTTGGATGGTAGCTCGAATTACATAGCATGGAAAGATCGCATGGAGGTTGTATTAGAAGACAACAGCTTGAAGGAATTCATTGATCAAGAAATCCAAAAGCCATCTTCAACTAATGCACAAGAGTTGGATGAGTGGAAGAAGTGTGTGGCGAAGGTGAGACAGATCATCCTTGAGGGAGTTTGAGACCATATTGTCTCGAGTTTCCATGGGAAGGATACTCCATTTTCAATGTGGAAGACATTGAAGGACCTCTACCAGAATAGTAGCGACCAGAGGAAATTGGCGCTCAAGGATAAGCTTCGAAGAATCAAGATGGAGAATGGCGATACTATTTCCACATATCTGAATAAGCTCACCACCTCTAGAGATGAGCTCAGCAGTGTGGGAATAACTACTTCCAATTATGATATGGTGAGCCTTGCTCTCCTTGGCCTTCCAAAGAGCTGGAATAGCTACCAGGACTCTGTGAATGGGAGGGAGAAACTGCCGGATTGGGAACGACTATGGTCAGATCTCATGCAGGAGGAGATTAGGAGGAGCACACGAGATGGTTCTTCATCCAAGAATAACGATGAAGAAAATCTGGCGTTAGCAAGTAAGGCAAGGAAAGGGAAGGGGAAGGCTTCCCATTCCAAAACGAATTCTTCTTATGGAGGGAAGAAGGTTGAGAAGTCTAAAGTGAGATGCTTTAATTGTCACAAGATGGGACATTATGCGACTAATTTCCCATCGAAGAAGTCCAAGAAGGGATCCTCGAAAGGATCGGAAGGTGAGGCATTAGCCTCTCAGTTCGAAATGAACTTTATCCTCATCACATGCATGGTGTCATCGATGATGGGTTGTATATGGTATCTTGACAGTGGAGCCTCATTCCACATGACTGGTGATAAAATTTTATTTAGTACCTTAGAGGATAAAGACCTCAAGATGCGCATAGAGATGGGTGACGATGGAAGGTATAGTGTTTCAAGAGTGGGCACAGTTGGTTTTCAGAGGAAGCATGGAGCTCCTCTCACCTTGACAGATGTGATGTATGTGCCTGGGCTGAAGAAGAACTTGGTATCGATCGCGATGTTGGAGGATAAAGGCTACGATGTTGTCTTCAGTAAAGGAAAGGTATTCCTAAGACACATAGCCATGGGTCAGACCAAGAGGATAGGGATTCGGGTGAAGAATCTCTTTAAACTAGAGGTAGATGATTATGCAGCATTGAGTATGAAAGTAGAATTGGTGCAAAGCCAAGAAATTGGTGAGTTGTGGCATAGGCGGTTGGGCCATTTGCAGCACGGGGCCTTGAAGATAATGCAATAGATATCTACAGGACTTCCCAAAGGTAAACTTGAGCAAGTTGACACATGCAAAGGTTGTACCTTAGGAAAGTACACCAAGTCTTCCTTTCATGATTGAGAAAGTTGAGCAGAGGCTATCTTAGAGTGAGTTCATATTGATGTGTGTGGACCATTCTCGACGGCATCCAGAGTGAAGAATAGGTATTATGTGATTTTAATTGATGATTATTCTCGTAAATGCTGGATTTATTTCATGTAGAGGAAGGACCAAACCTTCACAAAGTTTTGTGAGTTCAAAGCTTTGGTAGAGAAAGAGTCAGGGAAGAATATCAAGGCCTTGAGAAGTGACAATGGTGGAGAATATGTCTCTCAAGAGTTTAAAGACTTCTGTGCAGCGGAAGGAATTAAATGAGAGTTGACGACACCTAATAACCCACAACAGAATGGGGTGGCCGAGAGGAAGAACATAACTATTGTAGGGGCATCATGGGCGATGATGCATGACCAAGGCCTACCACTTCACTTGTGGGCTGAGGCATGCAACACAGTGGTCTATTTATAGAATAGAAGCCCGCATCACATACTTGGGATGAAGACACCCAAGGAAGATTTCTCTGGTAAGAGACCATATGTGGGTCACTTTAGGATCTTTGGCTCTTCGGTATATTTCCATGTGACAAAGAATGCACAAAAGAAGCTTGAGCCAACAACAGAGTTAGGGATACTTGTGGGGTACCCTGATACACCCCACAACTATCAGGTGTATCTGCCTACTAGCCGGAGGACAATGGTTTGCAGAGATCTCAAGTTTGATGAGCAAAAGGCCATGCGAGTTTCCCTTGAGAGGGAGCTCCAACTACAGGTTGTGGAGGAACTGTTGGTTCCTAAGGAGGAGGAGCCTTAGACTAATGCGAAGTAGCCGCATGCAGAGGTTCCAGGAGTGGAGACATCCACTCAAGTAGAGTCTTCCAGAGATGGATGGAAGTGCACAAGAGAAGTTAACATATTGTTGATGGATGTGAGAGAGAATGTGGGAGAACAATCTTCTCAGCGTAGACAGAGGAGGTCACCTGATAGGTACACTGGATACATGTCCCTTGTTGGGGAATATGTTGAGACCGAGCCATATTCCTTTGAGGAAGCAGTGCAACAACTGATTTGGGTTGATGATATGGTGGAGGAGTATGACTCCATAGTTCGTAATAGTGTTTGGGACGTGGTTTCGAGACCAGAGAACAAGTCAGTTGTGAGTTCCCATTGGCTTTACAAGGTAAAGCAAGCTGTTGATGGTAGTGTGGAGAAGCACAAGGCAAGATTTGTTGCCTATGGTTTTTCACTAGTCAAGGGGATTGACTATGATGAGAATTTTTCTCCTGTTGCAAGGTACTCATCTATTAGATCGATGTCAACACTATCAACACAAATGGATTGGCAGATCCATCAGATGGATGTGAAGACTGCATTCCTCAATGGAAAGATTGAGGAAGAGGTGTACATAGAGTAGCCAGAAGGTTTTGAGACCTTTGATCGTGAGTCACATGTGTTCCGACTCAAGATAGCTTTGTACAGGCTGAAGCAAGCACATCGTGCTTGGTACACCAGGATAAACAACTACTTCACCGGGTTGGGCTTCACAAAGAGTGAAGCAGATGCAAACCTGTACCACATCATGGTGAAAGGTAAGTCGTTGATCATTGCACTTTATGTTGATGATCTCATATTGACAGGTGATGATCAGTTGATCATGTCTTGCAAGGAGGACCTTGCAAGAGAATTTGAGATGAAAGACATGGGTCTTATGCATTACTTCCTTGGCATGGAAGTGTGGTAGAAGGATGGGGAGTTGTTTGTGTCTCAGGGCAAGTATCCCAACGACATACTCAGGAGATTCCACATGGAGAAGTGCAAGCCCATGCAAATTCCTCTAGTAGGTAACTGGAGGAATGAGGATGCTACTTTAGGAGAAGTAGTAGAGGCTATTGTGTATAGGAAACTTGTGGGTTCACTGATGTACGTAGTGAACACATGACCAAATTTGTGCAATACAGTGAACTAGCTGAGTCAAGCTATGGTTCAACCTACCAAGATGTTTTGGAAGGCGACAAAGAATGTATTGAGATACCTCAGAGGCACATCTCAGTATGGATTATGTTATAGACAGATAAAGGGAGTGAAGCTACAGGGCTTCACTGATGTAGATTGGGTAGGGAGTCCATGAGATTGGAAGAGCACATTAGGAGGGATTTTCAACCTTGGGTCACTTGCAGTTTCTTGGTACAGTAAGAAACAGAGGTCAGTTGCACTTAGCTCGGCAGAGGCTGAATACATGGTTGCAAGTCAGGCAGCATGTGAGGCCATTTGGATGCGGAAAATCCTAGTTGGTGTGTTTGATCAGAGGATGGATCCAATTGTGATCTATTGTGATAATGAGAGTTTTACCAAACTCTCTGAGAATCCAGTATTTCATGATAGGTCCAAGCACATCGATATCCGGTACCATCATCTCAGAGACTATGTAGTGAGGCGGATCATGTTACTCTAGTATATTTCGACAGAGGAGCAAGATGCTGACATTTTGACAAAGGCATTGTCAAAGTGTAAATTTGAGTTCCATAGAGACAGGATCAGGGTGGAAGATAAACCATTTCTTGTTCAAAGGGAGTGTTGAAATGTGGCAACAAGAATATTCCAATTTTAATTTGTCCTTGAATTAAAATTCAAATTTAGTCTCACCAGTTGCTTGAAAAATAATTAATTAATTCATCTTGAGTTAATTAGTTGGATAAATTCAAGTTAGAAGTCTTTCTGAAGTCATGTAACAATTATCCCTTAAATTATGGAGATTATCCCTTAATTAAGGAGATAAGATTGAGTTATATTTGATTTGTAATTAGTTAGCTCAGTATACTAAGTTAAGTCCAGTTAAATTAGTTCCAAACTGTTTGAGGAACTAATTGTGAGTTATTAGTCAATTGATGCATGCATGCACTCAACTAGTGTACTCCAAATAACTGAAGATTCTCTCATCATTAACTCACGCATGTCTATTCTAAGAAAGACCCAGTTGAGATTAAAGACAAGGATAGTGTACTATTAGTTGCATATGTTTTCCTATAAACAAAACTCAAGCATGCAAAAGGAATTCATTCCTTGAGGATTGCGTAGTTTTATAGGGTGTGAGATCAGTGTTCCACTTGGTAACAGCAGGATCACCTAGGAGAAATTGCGCAAGGAAATAGGAGCTTGGAGGGCAAAGGAGAAGGATTATGAGAAGTCTATTTTGCTCGTGAGCATATGTGAGGATTGTACTGAGAGCTGGCTAGCTGTGAGAGCTAAGGCTTGGTGTAATTCTAAGATATTTCCAACTTGTATGATAATACAGATAGTGGGGTTTTTAGATGAGGCTTTCCCTTGAGTATTCTTCTGTGTTTCATGTGCATTGATTCTTCTTCTGGTTATATGTGTTTAGCTTGATCTTGCTCAAATATTTTAAGCTTCCTCAAATTGATTGTAGAAGTAGGTTAAAGTATTTTGCTTTAGTTATATTGCATTATCAGGTTAGTCTACAGGCAGATTTTCTACATGGTCTCATAGGAACGAGATTTGTAGAGACTTTGTAGAATTTCTACAGTTACCTCTCGTACGTTTATTCACAGTAGGTTTCCCACCAATCCTTGACATGGGGGGTGGCTTTGAGGAGTGAAAAAGTAATCTTTTCCTAATTAGAAAAGTCATGAACCAAAAAATATCCTTCCAACAGATTTAACAATCTACCTATGGCATCTGCATCTATTTGGCATTTAAATATGCGAATGTCAAAGTTGACTTGTACCTGAAAGGGAGTGGCACCTCTAGGGTAGTTGTTGGATGAAGATGTGTTGCCTATGGGTAATCGTTGAAGGATATGGGAAAATGTATCCATCATCATGTTCCTCTATCTCTCAAAGGTTTCCTTGAGTAATATTTTGAAAGGATTTTTTTCTTCCTCGTCCTTCTTTTCTTTCACCATGGGAGGACGTCGAGGTTTTTGGGGATGGTCTTGCAAAGGTTCGACCAATTCAAGCCCTAAATCCTTATACCTTGACCTCATTGGGGAAATGCAAATAAAACCTAGATAAAGAGAAGACCACTTTGATAGCACTGATCCAGACTTATACAAGAACAAAAAAGAATATAGATACAAACATAAACACAGAGATGCAACAAAAATAAAACTTCATTTCATTAATACCAAAGAACCGAAATATGCTTACATATATAAAAGAAATAAAATAGCTCAAGTGATGGTAGCATATTACTGAGAAGAGATGTGGAGGCTAGATGCCTCTAAACTGTGTTACAATGAGGCTCAAGGGCCTATTTATTATTAAACAACAAGAGAAAACCACAAACAACCAAAAACATAACCCCAGGAGATGGAACACCAAGAATTTATGGGCCTTGTTGGGGTTAGTTGGGCAGCCAACTTCCTGAGGTCATAACTTGGTCATATGATCTTTATTTGGCATGTACGATACCTCATTGGAAATATCTCTTTGAGTGCTAGGGGTAAAAACAACTCTAGAAGTTCAGGACCCAAAAAACTGCTAAAAATAGTAAATGTTGCTATAATTAAGGAAATGGATGAAAATAACTGGAGGTCTAGGTGAAATAGGTGGCTGGCCACCAATATCCACCTAGATCAATATTCCATGTCATGGTGTTCCCCCATGAGGGTAAAATAGTCACTATCGACTAGTTACACTTCTGTAAGCCTGATCTTCAATTTCAAGACAATCAATTGGTCCTATTTGTATGTGACTCTTCCAATATAGAGAAGAGTATTTGGATGGGAGTGTTTAAAGACTTATCCATGATGGGCACATTCCCTCTCCTTCCTCTTGAATTATTAAGATCAACCAACACCATCAATATGATCACCTCCATCTCCTATGACCCTGATGAGTCTAATGAGCCTTGGATATATTTTTCTCTAGGAGATATTGGTACTTTTAGTGAAATGTTGTCTTTTGAATGTGACTCAAATTATTCCCATGATGTTGAATTTATTATTCCTCCATTGAATGTGATTCTAATGGGTCCACTGACCCTTAGTTCGTTCTTTCTCTTAAGGGCATTATCACATTCAATGATATGACATTGTGTTATGAAACTAGCACACAAAAAGATAGAAAAGATAGATCAACGCCTTAGGAATAAGCCTCTTCGAGGGGACAACGTCCTTTACACTACACAAATGAACAATTCTTAGATGATTCAAATGACAAAACCTCCTTTCTATATATAAGAGTCTAAAGGGTCACAATATAACCAAGTTGACCTAACAATAATAATATAAAGGCACAAAAATAACAATAGAGGGATTCTATGGGGCACAGTAATAACAATATGGGGACAATAGGGGCACAACAATATTAATAAGGGATACAAATACTATAATAATGGGGGAATCACTAGTATTATAGGGACCCAACATGCCCCTCTCCTTAAAAAAAGTGTTGTCCTCAACGCTTGAGTAGTTCTGGATGCTTCTGTATAAAATTATCATCCTCCCATGTGGAATCTTCAATGGATAAGTTCTTCCACTTGATGAGATACTCCGAAATTGATCGATTTCATAGCTGTCGAGTTCTTTTTTATGTGATTGCTTCTGGTTCCAATATAATTTTTCCTTCCTCGTCAAGTTCTGGCAATATTGTTTGAACTAGGAGCTTGTCACCTATAACCTTCTTTAAACATGAAACATGGAAAACTGGGTGTACTTGAGAAGCTGCAGGAAGCTCCAATTTGTATGCCATAGTACCAATCTTTTGCAACACCTTGTACAGACCATAATTCTTTGGTGATAATTTATTATCCTTCTTAGCTTGCTTGAGGGACATTTGTTTATATGGTTGTAGCCGTAGGAATACCTAGTCACCTACATTAAAACTTCTTTTGCTGCGATGTTGATTTGCCTGTTGTTTCATTCTATTCTGTGCCAACACAAGGTTATCCTTTAAGAGTTGGAGAACTTGTTGTTGATGTTCGATGTGATGTTCCATTGCTTGAACCTTAGAATTTTATCTTAAATATGATGTGATGGATGGTGGTTGATATCCATAAAGTGCCATAAATGCGGTCATTTTTGCTGTAGTATGGAAGGAAGTGTTATACTACCATTCACCTAGAGGCAACCATTTGACCCATTATGTCTGTTTATCAGATACATAGCAACGAAGATATCCTTCCAAACATTTGTTTACTATCTCAGTTTTCCCATCAGATCGAGGATGATAAGATGAGCTATGAGCTAACTGAGTATCAAGACAAGAAAATAATTCTGTCCAAAAATTTCCAGTGAAAATGGGATCTCTGTCACTTACAATAATCTTTGGGTTCCCATGTAGCTTTTGAATTGTTTCCATAAATGTAGTAGAAACTGTACTGGCTTTAAATGGATGTGATAATGCACAAAAGTGTGCATACTTGGTAAGTCTGTCAACTACCACCATGATGACACTCTTTCCTTCAGAGTTGTGTAAACCTGTGATAAAATCCATTGAAACCTCCTCCCAATGTTGGCTTGGAATGGATAAAGGTTGTAATAGACCTGGGGTCTTAATTGCTTCAAATTTATTTTGTCGGCTAACCAAACATTCCGCCACAAACTTTTGAATATCCGATTTAAGGCCATCCCAAAAAAATTGCTTCTTAACCATGTGGTAAGTTTTTAAAAATCCTGAGTGCCCTCCTAAGGGAGAAGTGTGCAATTCCATAAGAATCTTTTGTTTGAGTTGGGAATTCTTATAGAGGTATATGCGATCTTTCTACCATAACGAATCATTTTTGCAGCTAAATGTATAAGATGTATTGGAATCTTGTTGTAACTTTTGAATAAGTGCCCACACTTCTTTGTCATTTTTCCATTCCTCCCTTTCTTCATTTATCGAATCTAGTTGGATAATAGAAATGGCGCACAACAATGCTTCCACATCCTCATCCTATCTTGAGAGTGCATCTACCACAACATTTTGCTTCCCTTTTTTGTAGATGATTTCAAAGTCATAACCCAACATCTTTGTGACCCATTTTTGTTGCTCTTCAGAGGATAATCTTTGTTCTAAAAAGTATTTAAGGCTAGCATGATCCATTTTTACCTTGAAGTGTCTTCCCATTAGTTAGGGTCACCATTTCTTAAGTGCATGTAGTATTGCCAACATTTACTTCTCATAAATAGCTTTGTGTAAATACTTTCCCTTGATTGGACGACTTTCAAAAGTAATGGGTCTTTCATCTTGCATTAAAACAACACCAATTCCATTTCCTGAAGCATCACATTCCACAATAAAGGTTTTTGTGAAGTCCGGTGTAGCTAAGACTGGTGCTTGGCACATTGCCTCTTTAAGATGTTTGAAGGCCTTTGTTGCTTCTAGAGTCCATGAAAATGCATCTTTCTTCAATAATGTTGTTAGAGGTGCTGCTATTCTCCCATAATTCTTAAAAAACTTGCGATAATACCCTGTCAACCTGAGAAATCCTCGCAGATGCTTTATGGATGTGGGGATTTTCCATTCCTTAATGGATTTAATTTTGATAGGGTCTACCTTAACACCTTCATGAGATACAATATGACCCAGATATTCCACCTCTTATACTCCAAAGAAACATTTGGAGCTTTTTGCATATATTTTTTTCTCCTCCAATAGTTGTAGCACCTTGTCAACATGTTCAACATGATCTTTCCAAGACTCACTGTAGATTAGTATATCATCAAAAAATACTAACACAAATTTTCTACGGAAGGGTTTGAAAATGGAATTCATCAAACCTTGAAATGTAGAAGGTGCATTGGTAAGGCCAAAAGGCATGACCAAAAATTCATAATGACCCTCATGAGTTCTAAATGTTGTTTTCAAAATTTCTTCAGTCTTCATTCTAATTTGATGATGTCCTGAATGAAGATCCAACTTGGTGAAGTAAATTGATCCATGCAATTCATCCAATAATTCATCAATGACAGGAATGGGAAATTTATCTTTAATAGTGAGCTTGTTGAGCTCCCTATAATCCGAACGGATGCGCCATGATCCATCCTTCTTGTGCACCAATACTACTGGAGCAGAGAAAGAACTTTGACTAGGTTGAATTATACCAGCCTCTAGCATTTCTGCAACCATATGTTCAATTTCACTCTTTTGGGCATAGGGATATCTGTATGACTTGATGTTTGGAGGAACACTTCCTGAAATCAAATGAATAGCATGATCTTGATCATGAATAGGTGGGAGACCTTTGGGAGTCTCAAATACCTTGGAATGATTGTCTAAGACTTTTTGGAGATATGGAGAAATAGATGATTTCGATGTGGAAACATCTAGCGAACATAATTGTGCAATTACACCTCGTTGTTCCTTTTTTAGAAGCTTTGTCATACCCTTAGAGCTAATTATCTTTCTTGGTTTCCCTGCAATACCCCTTAATTCAACTTCCTTTCCTTTCACATAAAATTTCATGAAAAGTTCTTTGGACTCCTAGTCCAACATTAGCACCTCCCATTGGAATGGAAAGCATTGAGCTATTCAATACATATTCTCCCATGGATAGCTTGATATTATGGCACTTTCCAGAGCAATTTATGGTTCCTCCACTTGCAACTATCACTTGACACTCTGGTGCTGGATATAGGAAGCAATTCAATTCTTTTGCTATCTTACAATGAATAAAATTATGGGTACTTCCTGAATGAATCAACACTATTACCTTTTTCTTCTTGATATGTCCTTCTATCTTGATAGTTTGAGGAGTGGTAATTCCAGCCAATGCATTACAAGATATGGTCAAATTCATTTCTTCTTTATTTAGGTTTTTTTCTGGAGTATATCCTCTTCTTTTGACATTTCTTGTTCCTTTTCTTCCCCTCTTCACAATCTATGTAGAATAATTTCTTCTTGGCACACTTATGACCTTTAGTGTATTTGATATCACAACTGTAACAAAGCCCTTTTGCTCTTTTTTCTTCCAATTTTTGTTGTGTCAACCTTATAGGTTGCGGAAGGCTAGGGGCAACAACACTTCCATCTTTATAGTTGTGAGTGGTAGGCTTCCTGGTTGCCATAATTTTGCTTTCCATTTTTCTTGCTAACCTGAATGCCTTCTCCAATGAATCAGGTTCCCAAAGGCGAACCTCATGTTGGATATTATCCTTTAAAGTTCCTATGAACACATCAATCCTATGCTCCTTTGGAATATCTTTTACCCTTATGTTCAATTTTTGGAAGTCCTCAATGTGCTCCATCATTGAACCCTTTTGTTTGAGACTTATCAATTGGCTAAAAAAAGTGTTGCTTTTTGTATCCTCATAATGTGTTGTTATTTCTTCCGTAAAAATTGCCCAAGTGACAATTTTTTTACGAGAGCAAAGTCATCGATACCATATAAACTGATTTGGTTCCAAATATAAAGTTGCAATACATACCTTTTGTGTGTTTTGCACATTATGTAGATTGAAAAATTGCTCCATCTGTAGTATCCATGTTGTGGGATCCTTGCCATCAAACTTCCTCATATCGATTTTTGGAATATGGTGGGTCTTCAATACAACATTAGAGTCTATTAAATCATTCTTAACATTTCTTTTGTTCTCATCATGTGTTTCCTTTACTACCCTTTCAGCATTCATGACCATTTCTTGTAGCAACTTATTCAAATTTATCTTCAATTCTTCCATCTTATCGTCCATACCATTCATCTTAGCTTCCATCTTAACATCCATGCCATTCATCTTAGCTTCCATGTCATTCATCTTAGCTTCCACGCCATTCATATTGGCTTCATTTACCTTTAGTGAGAGTGAAATTTGTTGTACTTGGTCTTGTGATTTTGATATATCATGTTGCATTTCTTCCTCTTCTTCACGAGTCATGCTAGATCTTTCAGGTTGCTTACTAGGTGTTTCCAATTTATTTCTTCAGGGCATTAATTAATGCTAATAATTCTTCACTATTCCCTTTGAATTCCTTCAAACTAATTTTTCAAACCAATCTTATGCAAAATTAAAAATATTACACACCTTTTTTCACTTTGTAGGAGCTCGATATTGAATCTGATGTATCTCTGTAATTTCGGATCATCCAATTCTAAAATTGCAACTTGCAGTAGCCCTATGTGTCCTCTTTCCAATGCCACTAGTCTGATTGAATTTAGATTCTCCAAGAAAGAGTTATGCACAATCTCCCAAGATGACCTGATTATATACATTTTCAGAAGAGCAAACTTGTATGAAGTGCCACGTGTCACTGTTTTGACCTTCGAGTCTAAAAAATATACATAGGGAAACTAAATTCCATCCTATTTCTGTAACTTCTTACAAAATTTCAATATGATACTCAAAACAAAAGTTATGACGATTTTCCCTAGGTCACCTATTTGGAATGTAATTCGGGAGTCTGCAAAAAATCCAACTTCCTCAGATCATATCTCTGCAAATATAGTGCGAAAAGCTATGAATTTTGGATCTGATGTTCAGAACGATTTCAGACCAAATGGGTTTTTTTTTTAGCATCTGAAACGTCACAGAAAAAAATTTATAGCGCAAATTCCACCATGACCTGTTTGGAGTAGCGAAACCCTAGAATCCAAATCTCTGATACCAAATGTTATGAAACTAGCTCACAAAAAGATAGAAAAGATAGATCATCACCTTAGGAATAAGCCTCTTTGAGTGGGCAATCTCTTTTACATTACAGAAATGAACAATTCTTAGATGATTCAAATGACAAAACCTCCATTCTATATATAGGAGTCTAAGGGGTCACAATATAACCAAGCCGACCTAAGAATAATAATATAAAGGCACAAAAATAACAATAGAGAGATTCTATGGGGCACAATAATAACAATATGGGGACAATAGGGGCACAAAAATATTAATAAGGGATACACATACATTAGTAATGGGGGAATCACTAGTATTATAGGGACCCAACACATTGACTAACTCTGAGTCAAGTTCTTCCCAAACTCTCGAACTTAATCCTTCTTTTTTATTCGATCATGATGGGCCCATTCACCCATTTATCATCCCATCAAGTTATCCTAATGATTTTGGACTTGATTTCTTCCCTCTGCCTATCACACAATCTTGTTTTTGTGCCTATGATCCCAACCTCGAGGAAGACATTCCCATGTTTTATCTATCTTGGGAGGATCCATCTCATCCTTTATTGTTTTCTCCTTGGTCAAAACTATGGAATAGTGACTTCCAAAACATTTCTTCTTAGTGAAATGACTATTGGGCACAAGATATTCATATCACCGATGATGTTTGAATGGGATGTTATGAAGATTCCTCGTGACATTCCCATCAACATTCTTTAGAAACTTAGGGTTATGGATCATTTTACAGTTGGAGCCTCTTTCCCTCATGACGAGATTTCTCTTTACACTACTCTGTATCCCATTGTCCATGATGTTCTTCCACCTTTACCTGAAGTAATGATTGGTCTCAATTCACAACTTCTCGCATATTCATGTCATATGAGTCAGTTCCATGCATCCCCCACCTAGGGCTAAATGTAATTCCCATCATAAAACAAAACTGTGTTCATTGCATTTGTGTTGACTTCAGACCATATGGTTATTCGAAGACTCTTGATCCTGATGGGTACATTGTTACAAAAACTCATGTTGGCTTCCTTTCTGGGCCATATTGTGTCTATTGTTTTTGGCATATTTCCTTATATATATGTATATATTTCCAAAAAAGTAAAAAATAAAATAAAATTTCATTGCTTATATGAGGTATATCACTGAAAATAGCATATAGGACTAGGATTCACTGATATTGTCTTTACATTATTGGCCTTTTCTATCACCATTTTAGATTACCTTAGGTCCAATCCAATTAGGTTGTGACATTAACCACTCCTTTTTACACGTCGTAATTTTCACAGTAGAGCTTACCCTCCATGGGTACCCTAAAATAACACCTGGTTACTATTTTGGTTCCCATGCTGTAGTTATTCATAGGTTTAGGGATCCTCTTTAGTAGTTTCCATGACATCAAATGTGATCCTAATGCCTCTCTTTGCCTACTCTTTCTAGATATCACCCTATAGGGGGCCCCCACACCTTTTCTCATGTTGCCTTATGGTCGCCTATGCTCATGGTCCCCAACGTCTTACTAGATTCTATCATATTGATGCTTTCCTTCATTTCACTTGCCAACTTTGTAGCCATGCTTGACCTCTTTCCTTTGCATTAATCTTGCCTCCATCTCACAATCCTCCATCATATTTCAGAGAGGCCGCTGCGATGAGTGGATTTCCATTGCCAGACACTTTTCCATTTCCTTTTTCTCTTTCTTAGATCATTGTCGTCAATAACCCTCAGAACTAGATGCATATTGTTATACCACTAGTCTCTCTGGAATGAGCTTCCTTTTGATCTTATTTTCATGCTCATTAAATAATGAAAATCCTGATCTCCTTTTGCTCTATTTCCATGCTTCTTAAATCTACATGAAAATGTCAAGTCCATTTTGGTGTTCTTTTCACTCGTTAAACCCATGAAAATCCCGAGCTTCTTTTGCTACCATATTTTCATGCTCATAAAAGCTATATGAAAATGATGAATTATTTCCATTTTTTCTTTCTCGTCAGTCAAATTGAAAGTTGGTAAGATATCTATTTTCCATTATCAAGCTTGTTAATCCATGAGAAGGTCATGGGTGTACTTTTATCACTTTTTTAGCCTCGGTATAAACTTCATGAAAAAATAACCGATTGGGCTTAATTCTCTTCTCTTTCATGCTCATTAAAATATGAAGGGGATACACTATACAAAAAAATTAAAGGGGAACATTTGCCACTGTTGGGTCCTTGCCTTAGAAGTTGTATGTCTCCCTTGAACATGGAACTTATTTCAGTTGCACTCGTATAGTTGGTTTTTTTGGACTTTTGAATCACACCTTCAGCTTGAGTTGAGTCACTCTGTTTCTTCAGTCAGTATCTCACCCAATTGGTTACCCTTCCGATCTATGGGATTTGGCAATGCCTCCTGTGTCATCATCATGTCTGCTGGTATTATTTAGTCCATGCTACCATGTTCACTATTGTGTTATGAGTTTATATGTTCAAGGGAAGTCTCAATCAAGATTTGGCCATCTACATGTTAAATTTTCATAGGTCTACATTGTTCTTTGATTTCATAATTGCATTTCTTCATTACTACATTAAGTTCACCCTATATCATCATAACATTATTAAGATCTACACCATTATTCATCAACGCATGCAATTATATATAAAGAACAACATCATCATCATCATCAATGCAACGAAACATAAAGGAACAACAAAAGAAACACATGCACACACATAGAGACACCAAGATTGGTCCAAGGCCAGGGAAAAACCCACAATGGGGAGAACCCTTGAAAATATTCTTCTTCTTAGATCATCATCAAATAATTCAGAAAAAACAGAGTACAATGATCCATAACTTTATCTATGGAGCAAAACAACTATGATATCCATGAAACAAATCTAATCATGCTTATAATCAAAACCTTGATTTTGAGGAATGTAGTGTGTTGTCAATGATTGTAGACAATTGTTGGATACTGTTGAACACTACTTTCACTGAGAAAAATCTCCAGAATATATAAATATCATCCATGAATCTTAGATGCATGGAGGAGGAGTTGTGCGAGCATTTATAGCAAATATCAATGCTCTTTGCATAATTGGATGACTGTGTCTAGAACAGATTTGGATGCTCTCAGGTGAACTGGATGAGGGCATCTAGGGTCAAACATACCCAAACCTACTTCAAGCCCTAGACACTCTCATAAGCCTGTTGTGCAAGGGTCTATGGTAGCTTGGACGCTCTAAGGACCACTTTGTGTGAGCGTCTGGGGACTAATACAACCCGATCTATCTCTGAAGCCTTGGACGCTCTCATAGCCCATTATGCCAAGGTCCAAGGCTCCTTGGATGCTCCCATAACACACTATGCATATATGATCTATTCTCTTAGTACTTAGTGTTGGCATTATGATGCATGTGTTGTACTTGATGGCAACCCTCTCATAGAAGAATATCTCACTTAAGTATAACTGGATGAATCTTCAGAAGAGATATCAGATGTGACTGATGGAGGACAGCTCAAAGGAATCAGATGATAGTTCTAAGTATGACAAAGTTAGCTTTGCCATCAAGTCCAAAGGGGGAGATTGTTGGCATTATGAGATAAGTGTTGTCCTTGATGGCAAACCTCACTGATGACAAATCATAGTACAGAAGGTCAGCAGCAAGGAATTGATGATCAGACTATAAGAAGAAGAGAAAAGTTCATACACGCAGGTTCATTAAGCCCAAGTCGCGTGTACACGCAGGTTGGCTTCAGCAAAAGCGCGTGTATGTAGAAACGTACCTTTGGTCCATGACGGTTAGTCCTTGGAAGTTGTGCCTATGGTTTCGGACCATTGTGTCTCGACGGGCGTGTCGATCCCTAGTATTGAAGTTGATGGTATTGTGTTACTATGGTTTTGGCTCTTGGTATTGAACAAGGCCTAAGGCTATATAAGGAGAAGGAAATCATTAGGCAAGTGCATCTGAAATGTCTTGAATATCTGATGAAGCATTAGATGCAGTATGCAGGGTTATGGGTTGATGATGCATTGCTTGATCTGAGCTAAGGAGAGATCTCATCGGTTGATGGAGAACTAGATCTAAGGAGAGATCGGGATCAAATGGTTTGAAATGAACTATCTTTATGATGCTTATTCTAGATCTACATACTGACGCATGTATTGTTCTATAAACATTATGAGTATGACTGATGTCTGGTACAGCTGCAAGTTATGAGAAATTATTTTTAGATCTGTACGCGGGTTGACTTTGGCAAAAGCGCGTATACACGCGGGTTTGATTCATCGAAGTAGCGTATACATTGTAAAGCTTGATATTTGAAGTTGCAGATGGATCTGATGGTTATTACAGAGTTCTGTGTCTGCTCTGTGTTCTGGTGACTGTTGTTAACAGGGTTTCAGTGATTCAGAGTTTGATGATAGTTTTGAGCTTCAATGATAGTTATGGGTCCAGTATGAAAATTGGATGAAAAGTGGCCTTACAGATTATGTGTTGTGCTTCAGTGTATCCAGTCTGAAAATTGATGAAACGTGGTACCTGGAGGTGAGAAGATTGTAGGCAAGCACCTACGTACTAGTATCTAAGCTAGTACAAAAGCTAAAGGAGATCTTTGGAGCATTGTAGTAGGTAGCAGCCTGCGTACTAGTAAATGGATCGGCTAGTACAAGAGCAAAGGGGGTTGGAGCTCCCTTCCAAGGAAGTTTGGAGAACGAGAGAAGGTTGAAGCCTTCTGCAGGTTGTAGCCTGCGTACTGGTATAAGACTGCACCAGTACAAATATTGTAAAAGGATTTTCTTATTAAGAAGAAGATTGAGATGACTTGCAGCAGGTGGTTTTCACCCACATTGGGTTTCCACCTTATATCTTTGTGTTCATGTGTGTGGCTCTTGTGTGATGTTCTGTTCTGTTATTCTGCACCTGTTTACTGTTAATATGCTTAATAATGATCTGATGCATTTATTGAAGATTAAGCTAACTGAATTATAAGATCTCTGGATATACGCGAGTTTCATTAAACACAGTAGCGTGTACACGCGGGTTCACTTAATTGAAGTAGCGTATATGTTTCTGAGTATGAAATAGAAAAAGTTTGATTGATCTGATAATACTGATTCACCCCCCCTCTCAGTATTATTTCCAACACTTAGTAGTATGCCTACCTTGGGGATGTACTTGTTTATGTATCTAATTGTACTTTTGAGTTTCTACAGGTCTCTTGTCCATGATATCTTCATGTCTCTCTCACTAGTCCACTTTTTGTAATGTATTTCGGCCATCGGATTCTCTTATGACCTCATACATTAGGGGCATCTATTATAGCTCAAAAATCCACCCCCTAAGGTCAATAAGAAAAACACATCCTTTTCCAAGTTAGAGGGTCAATTTGTGATTGGTGACACATTAGAAAATGAGTGTTTTGAGCGATAAATGCTCCCTCCTAGTGGTGGGGACCAAACGAGAAGGCGTAGAAACACTCCTGCCTAGTTGTGGGGATGGAAGCAATAGGGCATGAATTCCCTCTCTGTACTAGATCTCTAAAAAAATGCAAAAGTTTGACTAGAGGAGCTTAGATTTGGTCCAATTTAACAAATTTGGTTAAAATAATGATTGTTGATTAAAATAATCATTGATATGGTCTAACTTAATCATCACCTTGATACCGTCAAGAATGTGTCTAGGTGTAATGAAGGAAAATCATGAGAAAATGTATATAAATGAAGTTGTTCACTAGTAACTGGGAGAATAAAGGAACTTATGCTAGAACTATGACCACGATAAAGTTGTGCATACACACTAGTGAGCATAGAGGTTAGGAAGCAGATGAAGGGTAGAGGCTTGGAGAACTCACCAATGTACTCCAATTCTATTCAAGGACTATAGTAATAAAGATTCTCCCCATTTTCATCTCTCATGTTCTTTGATATGTTATATGATTGATATATTATTTTTGCACTAATATTGTTTTGCAGTAAGATTGGATTGGTTTCTTTCTCTATGTGCAGGTGATTTAAGAGATTTAGGAGAAAATATCTTAGGGAGATCTTCCTAGAGCTGGCATCGTCAAATAGAGTTAAGGATCTAGCATTAAGAGGTATGTTCTCTGCTTTCTTCTTGTATTTTGAAGTGCTTGGGATTGTCTAATTTACTTAGTTCCACTTCTTCATTCACACACATCGTCTAGGAAAGCTCTGGGCAAAGCTTGATAGGATTAAAGGAACTTGCTATTGTAGGAGAAATTATCTCTTAAACAATAATCAAAGATGAAAGCTGCAACGATGTATTTGCATGCGTGTTAAATGCATATGGATATTTGTATGCTGGAAATTTGTGTTGGATGGAAAGGAATTGTGCCTTGAAGTGAATAAATGTAGTTAATGAAAAAGAAAGGATTATTATAATAAATTTTTAATTTTAGATTAATATGGTTTTGTAACTTATTTTACTAATTGGAATACTAATCAAATTCTATATATAACTTGTAGCTAAAGTAGAGCTTCAATTTCAGGCCATTATAAGTAAATGGATATATTTCCAAGGCAACCAATTATGTTGAAATTAATTATGTTTAGTAGATTGACAATGGTATGTTGTTTTAACACATAAGCAAACATACAATAGTGAAGGAAGAAATTATCAACATAATGGTATAATACACATGGAGGAAAGTTCACACGTTATAGATAATAATTAGATAAGAGGAAAGGCTAATGATAATTACACATAAGTTAATTTCCATGGGAGACATGGAAATGACAACAATGATGGCTAGATTTTAAGACCTTTTCCATGACAAGGATATGAGACTTATTGTCCAAAATATAATGGAAGTACAATAGGTATAGGTTTGTGAAGTCCTTGGTATATGAAAGAGAATATGAGGTATTAATATGAAATGAATTCTTTCATTGGCGCAAGAATTGCAAATAAGTAATGAAGAAACCAACTGGGTAATAGCTAGATTAAAAAAAATTGAGTGTTCTAATAATGTTAGATAAGACTGAGTGCCACCAATGAGGTTGCATGAAAAGATAGTCCCTTGGGTGGACCACAAAAAAACATTTTAGAACAGAGATATTTGTGCAAATGATAAAAGTAGTGGATTCTAAAATAAAGGAAATTGTGCCTTGAATTATATTATAAATAAAATGATAATATATAATATATGTTGAGACAACTTGTATGCATAGGATTTCAAAGGGGGGCCCCTAAGATGTTAAAATAAAATAATTGGGATGCTAACCCCATTGAAAATTATGAAGAATATTTTAATAAAAGTTTTTGCATATCTTTGATATGCTAAAGTTCTATATGAACTTACAAAGTGACCTTGCGGAGTTAATGTAGATGTTGTATGAGAGGGTGTGGTTGGATAAGAAATAGTCAACGCGGACTTTACTAGGATGATGTAAATAGCTAGGTTATGGATTCCTTGACCTGTGCAAAAATATTAAGAAAAATGGGTTGCCCCAAAAGTTTAATTTTGTACTGGCTATTAACCCTATCTTTAAAATTGAAAAAAAATGAATTATGAAATAGTTTGAGCTTGAGAATGCATAATTGATTATGATACATGCATGCACAAATGAAATGTTGTAAATGAATGAATGTATGTGCACATAAATGATTTTTTTTGTTGTTGAATAGGAAGTTCTATGGAACATGCTTTATTTATTTTGGCTTACTAATGACTAATGTGTGATAAAATTTTGCATCAAGGAAAGATGCAGATTGTTCTTAAGAATTTGATATTAAAAACCACTTATTAGAAGTGGGATTTGAGGTAAAGGAAGTTCCTTTAGACATCAAAATATACTTTATTAATACTACAAGAGAATAATTATCAAGGAAATATAATGAGATATCTATGTGGAATCCTTGAGAGATCACTCACTGAGTATAAAGGTGGTGGAAGCATGCATATATGAAAAATCAACCATGTTACAATAACTAATAATTTGAAGGAATTGGGTAATAATTCATTCAAGATGATTTTATATATATTTTTGATATGATTTCACTTGAATGTATGAATTGCATGAATACCAAAGAGGGGTATGGTGAAGACACAAAGCTATTAGCATAAAGGATTTGGTAAAGATCCTAGCAATATATGCGTATACATTGTTGTGAGACCCCTTTCATTACCCCAAATTTTATAATTAATTAAGAACATATATTGTTGGAGTGCGCACATTAATTTTACGACATAAAACTCTATCTGATGATGTAATGTTTTGTTTTATTAATAAAATATGATAGAACTAAAGGAAGGGGGTACAAATAATAGATTAGATGCATTTAGAGGAAAATGCATATCTTGAATTAATAATTCCCTTAAGGTGATGGTTGGGAAGATGAAGGGTCAAAGTTTGTTTATAAAAATGAAAGAGAAAATCCATTGAGGAGATTTTTATTTTTTCCTTTTTTTTTTCTAATAATTACTTTATTATTCTTCTCATATACTCCTTTTTTCCCTCTCTCACTCAAAAAATTGAATTGGCATGAGAATTGGTGATAGCTTGTGTAACAAAAATTGAACGTAATGTTGTACTTTTTCCTTGGACTAGATGGATTTGAGGATTGGGAGTCTTCCTATTTGTGTGTGGCACAAAGAACACTAAAGAAGGGACAACCGAGGGACTACAAAGATCAAAGAAGGACTCCCTTGTGTTGTACAAACTTGCATTGCCATTTTTGAATGTTTACGAGCTTGGTCCAAGAATGGAAAGGTTGAACATTGAGATTCTTTTCTCGATGTGGAGGAAATTGGCCTTCACTTTTTGTGTTAAATCTAGTCTAAAGACGGTGTGCTAAATCCCTAAATTTAGTTTTTCCCTCAGGGCATCATGATTTGGCTTAGCGGTGGCCATGTATGCGAAATAATGCAACATAGTTGATCCTATGGTTGGGTAGAGAGTGGCTCATCCTTCTTCAGTTCTATATTGTAAAATATTTGACTCAAGATAGGTATCTCTTATGCATGATTATTTAAATTCACTTTTCAATACGTTTATATGTACATGAATCTACCCTTCAACAAATTTATCATGGCTATAGCTATTATACTATTTGGTTGTAGCTTTTTATGTTTATTAAACTTTATAATAGCGCCAGTTGAGGAAGTTGGGCTTCCTAAATGCATTTTCAAACAGGTCATGTTGGAATTTATACTATAAATTTTCTTCCATGAGGTTCCAAAAGTTGAAACTTGGACAATAGTGAGGGGTAATGCCACTAATCATCTCTTCCAATTATTAGATATTGGGTCATGGTATTTTAGGATATATGATTAGAGGAAGTCAATATTTTTGGACACTTCTAAAATCACACATCAAATCATTCATGTTGGAATTTCTACTATAACTCTTTTTATGGGAGGTTCTAGAAGCTGAAACTTGGCCAATGGTGAGGGGAAAACCCACTAATAATTTGGTCCTATTTTCAGATCTGGGGTCACAACATTTTAGGATATATGATCAGAGGAATTTGAGCTTCTTTGATGCTCCTAAAATCATTCATCAAATATGTCATGTTGGCATTTATGCTATTATTTTTCATTTGGGAGGTTCCAAAGGCTGAAACTTGGACTATAGTGAAGGGAAATCCAACCAGTCATTTGGTTTAGTTTTTAAAATTTGTACTACTATAGTTTAGAAGATATGCCCTAAATAATTTTCTATATTAGTTCTCATGCAAAGTGTTTGAAGAAATGCATAAATGGTTTAATGATTCATTGCATACAAACTATTTGTTGAAATGCCCCAATTAAAATGTTGTTTGTGGACAAGGATAATTTTTTTGTATGTTAGCATTGTTGTAGTTTAAATATTCCCATTTGAATGTAAAACATTTGAAGAAATGTGTTAAAGGTTTTTTATTACAATTTTCATACAAACTGTTTGACAAAATACCTCAAAAAAAAAATCACAAGTCGCATGATTGAGTGGTATATTTCAGTTCATATGTTACAATTGGAATAAGAGAACTGTTTCTTATTTGATTTCATACAAAATGTCTACAAGAAAATACTACTTAGTTGGTTTACAAAGTGTTTGAAGAAAGGTTTACATATAAAGTGTTTGACAAAATATATGAGAGATTAAAATAAAGCTTTTGCAAGTGTGGTTAGGATAAATTTAATAGGGGTATGTGAACAAGTGGTATCAGAGCTTATTGTCAAGATAGTAAAAAGAAAAGGAAAATTTTGGGTGCCATGTAACCTTTGTAAGTTATTGAGGGAACTAGGAATGTGACAGTTGTCATGATGAACAATACTTGGATAAGTGAGCAATACACTCACAGGTCAAAAATATTTGGTAATGCTTTGAGGGAACGGATGCATATATATGATGCATGAAGCAAGTGTAATATTGCATTGTATGCTTGAGGGCATAAGCATTGGCCCAAGAGCTTCTAGAATTAAATCCAAGGATTTTATAACCTATTGATGAGTTTTATAAATGTTACCATGTGCCTGAGCATATAATTGTTGTTAGCTTATGTGAATGGCCAAGGAAATGAAGGATGTTAACAGTTCTACTAAGACACATGAATACCAATTTGATTATCCATAGTTGATATGAATATTTATGGAATCAATGATATGTGAATGTATACATACTTGTGTGGGACAATAATTAATATGACTAGGTGTCATGAAAATATATTATTGTTAGTATTTTTTTGAAAATATGTTGCTAAACTGAGTGGTGAGGATCCCTCAATCCCCCATATAAAGTAAATTAGGGAAAGGTGGCTACTAATAAACTCTAAGATGAATTTCTCAATAAAGAGAATGAATATGAAACTATTAGGCTTGAGCTAGTTTGATTTTCTAACATGAAAAGTATGATTTCCATATGAATTTTTGGAATGATTAAGATGATATTGTATGGTATAAAGATGAAATTATTACATGAATTGACTATGTGATGGTTCTAAAACCCATCTAGTGGTTCTTGTAATGTTATATAAAAAGTATTTTATGCATGAGGAACTAAGGTTGTTTGGCTGAGTGAAAATGAAAGTTGTAGGTAGAATTCCTTCGGTGGGGCATGGAATGTAGGATTATAATGAAGGTTGGGAATGTTAACACCCATAAAGAGTCAAACATCATGACAAGAGTATCATGTTTGTGATATATGGCTTTTGTATGAAGCTAAGTTGGAAATATTTAAATTTCTTATTGAACATTTTATGATATATCTCATGGGAACTATATGTGCGTGATATAAGTGAGATGATGTATCTATATAGGGAGGATAGATAATGCTTCTAAAGATGAAATACTAGGAGAAACACCATTATGGTAACACTATAATGTTGTGATATGAATTTATTTCCGTGAGCCATGATGTGTGAGATGTATTCTACTATGTTGAGTGTGATCTGGAGGGATGCCTTAACTATAAGACTCCATGAGTCTCTTTGAATCTTCTTTTGTAAGAAATTCTTGGTTAGATAGTTAACTCGAGGGACTATGTAGCATAGGACATTTCCTGAGCCTAGAAGGGTGAGTGATTACAAGGGATAAGAGACTTGAATGAAATTGCTAAGAAAAATTTATGTCACATGCTCATTGGGGTCATGAGTGCATATGGGTATGTCTAAGTAAGAAGTAAGATAAACTTGTTGCTAGAGGAAGCCTTGTGAAGCAAGGGGCAACCATACATATAAACATTCAATTAGAATTTCATATGTTAAAAGCATGTTTTCTTTGTGGAAATTGATATATTTTATGGAAAATTAATGGTTTTATATGAAAATGTTAATAACAGATCTTCATGTGATTTTATGATGTAGGCATATAATGGAATGCCACAAGCTTGGAGGTGACAAGACTATGGAGACAAATTCCATTTTTGAAGCAGTGAGAAAGGAAAAGGATATGAAATATGTTTTTGATATGCAATAGTAATGATGTTGGTGAAACTGGAAGGAAGCAATACATGGACCGTTGTAGTGATAAAAAGAACTCTGAATAGTGTCTTCTTTAAAAGAGACACATGGGATGGTGCAATGCTGTTGACATTGACAATTGAAATTATGTGAACACTAAGGATGATATTCCTTTAATGGGGATATGATTGTAAAACTCTATCCTCTAATCCTTCAATAATATTTTAACTAATTATATTAATGATTCTTATGTGGGATGTGAATGTAAAAGGTTTAAAATACCTAGAACAATTGTAATTATATATCGAATGTAAAATTCCAAACAATTGATGAATAGGTGTAGCCTTGATACAAATGATGAGAATCCATGAGAGAGGGAAGCCAACAACATGGGGTATGGTAATAAACCTAACCATGGGAATATCCCTACCAATAAATTATTTGGATCAACCAAATGTTTAAAATATTGAATATTGTCAATTTACCCAAGGAAATGATTAATGGGAGAGGAGTTGGTAGTTGAGCTACAACTCCCATAATTATGGAAGCAGTTCATCTTGTACCCAAATTTCTCATCCATGAGATGAGAAGAGTATATCTAGAGACATATAGTGGTTTAATGAGAAGTTTCTTATTTGAATATGAATGGGAAGCTCTAACTTGAAATTGAATGAGGGGAAACATGCTAGTAATCTAAGACAAGAATTTGGGGAAGCATTTGAAAACAAAAGTGTGAACACGTGGAACCAGAGAGAAACCTATGACATAAGAAATAGAGACACATGAGGGTTTTGAGATTGTGAATATGAATGGAAAGTGGAAGAAAACCTATGAGACATAACACCCTAAGTGGAACAATGATTCACTTTATTTGGTGAGAGAAGTAAATGTTGAAGTCTTTATCTTGAGATAAAGGGTCAAGAATTACTATGGAATTTGTTTGATTTAAGCATAAAACAAGAAGTTTTGAGGAATTATTGGATTGTCGAAGGAATCCCTTTGTGTTGTTGATGGGTCCCATCAATAGGTATATTTTGAGGCCCATTGTGATATCCTCCAGCCCTTAAATTCTCTTTTTTTCACATTGATTTACATTTCTTTACCATAATGTGCTTAGTAGGAAGCCTAAAGGGTGCTTGTCACATTTCATGGCCTAATGTGGTTATTATATAGGAAAAAGAAGCATTTTTTGAGATATTTACTATGCAGGGGCACATTGGATGCATCTAGAGAGAATATAGGAAGCTTGTCCACTACATTAACTCTCCAACTCGACTTGAGTCCTAAGATTCCTCACCAACAAGTTGAAGTCCACTGAAAGTTGAGGAACTCAAGTGCATGTGAAGATCCAAGGGAACCAAATCCACCAATTTCAATATTTTGGATGGAAGCATTCATCCTCTCAAGGGAGCTACCCCTCAGTCACTTTTTGTATAAATAAACAAGCCTAAGGGCTCATTAGGATTCAAAATTTTGTTGGAGATAGAAGTATCTATTGAGGGATAAGGGCTTGACACTGCTATTTTCATCTTTGATATGATGTATGTGAATCTTATTTTCTGTTAATGGAAATATTAGTATTGATCTGCATCCGAGTTAACTTTGGGGGGCCGAAACCCTTGGGTTTGGGCCCAACCCAAAGGCTTTAGTCCCTCTCATGTATTATTTCCTTGTTCTTGTTTAAGTCATTGTATTTATTTCCTTGTTTAAGTAGGGATTATATTGCAAAAATTGTAGTTGCAGGTTTGATCACCACCTCTCTTGTGGGAAGGGTGGGTGAAGAGTCTACAACAACAAGCCAAAAATATGTGTTTATGATTTCATGGAAATTGTTAGGTTTTGGATTGAAATTATTTTGCATGACATGTTTTTTCACCTTAGTAGTTAACAACATGATTTGTAAAATAGATTAGATGCATGTTGTAGGATATTAAAATTCAACTCATCCTTTCCACTTTGATTAATTTCATTGCAATATTGATATATGTCCTTGATTGCTAGTTTGTAGGACCTGGTAGTGACTTGCAAGGGTTGGAACACTCATCTAAATCCACCTTTTCTTCTCCATCATTCTCTAGGACACCCCATACTGCTCCCAAGCTCTGCCACTGAGATCATATTTTCAGGGTAACCGAAGGACACTATGGGCATGGAATTTTGTGCAAGATGGGCCTCTTAGGGGTGCTAAGCTTGGAAAAATGCCTCAAACATCCTTTGTTCATCCTCATCCACCTTCCTTCACCTTTAGAACAAATTATTTTCCCTCAGAAATCTCTCAGACCCACTCTTGTAGCAGAATAAGGAACTCTTGTAGCAAAATAGAGCCTCTTATAACACCATGTAGTATTCCTATAACAATTTCTAAATTCAACTAGATTTTCCCTACAACCTTGAATTTTGCATTTTTAAGTTCAATAATGGACCCCGAGATTTGATTCCATGATTAGGGAGACTCCAGGACCACTCCAAACTATCCTTCTTCCACTGTAAACACAAAGAAACAAGTAGATTAGATTTAGTTTTTTTATTTCCCTAGTTATGAGTTGTAGAATGAATTTCTTCTTCTCAAGAAATTTGCAATTAGATTAATGATTCATGCAAGTAGAATATTGATTTGATTAGTTTTCAAATAGAGTAGCATGTTTTTTTTTGCAACTAGTGTAGCCTTTTCAATTTCTGCAGTCACAAGTAGCCTCTACATTTAATGAAAGGTACTTTCATTTATGCAATTAGAATAATATTCTTTTCCTTGCAATTATGATATGTTTTCATAGAAATTATCTTTGTAGTTAACTGAAGGAGTGGTCTCTTAATGCCTTGATCTGATCCAATGATTGAGGGTGACATGAGTAGAACTTAAGCTAGTGTGCACACTGTCACCTCTAAGTTTGTATGAACCCCGGGTTGATAATTTAAGTTGAGAGCCTTAGGATTTGCAACATCCTTGATGCAATACCAGGGCTCATTAGTTGTGTAAGTGCATTATGGGAATACTATGAATGATTAAAGGACCTAGCTTAGTAGGAAAAAACACAAAATATATATTTGGATGAAACAAAATGACCTTCATTCTTACACCACTAGTAGCTAGAGAGAAAGAGTTTCCTTTTGGTTGATTGTTGTGTAAGACAAATGAAAAACCACCCATAACATATGGGAAGGCTCTGGGTTTAGTGGATTTTGTGAGAACTACCGAGTTTAAATTGATGAAAGAGAAGCCTTTGTTGGGCATAAGGGACTTTCTTTACTCTTTAGATACCAAGTCCAAATATATAGTTAATTAGACACGTATTCAAACTAGAATCCCAATTAAAATAAACATTTAAATGCACATGAGAGAAAATAAATAATATAGAATAGATAATGGCACAACATTTAAAAAAAGCACAGATATTTTACCATGGAAATCCTTAACTGGAAAATCCAACCAACCTTTGAGCTTCACCACTCTTATATTCTCAACCAAATATCAAATCCAAATTACAATGAACAACATCCTTGATCCATATATAAGATCAATATGCTCATATATTACCCAATCTCTATTGATCATGAACATTCATTATCTTCTCATCAACCTTAGATCATGCTCTAGTTATAGATAGTGAAAATCCTAAATCATAGCTTCTAAAATCATTACTAGTGGTTGAAGATCATTGGCCAACATCCTGGGAATCTATATATTCCTAACTATTTTGTAACTAGTTTCGAATATAGTCAATTTCTCTTCAATTTCCAGTCTTGATGGACTATGTGTGTGCTATTGACTATTATCTCTTCAATTTCTATAGTTTATTATCAACTTATGTTAGTTTTTTACTTATCATTAACTTTAGTTGAGATAAATTTTGCTAAGTTAGCCATAATCCTATCACCTTGACCATCAAATTGTATTCTCATAAATTTTAATTTTATCATCCTATTGACTTGCTCTTCCTAGTCAATTATTCATGACTATACTTGCTCGGGTTTATTCCTAGTCATGTTAACCAACTAGTCAAATGACCAACTAAAATACAGTGAATTAAGGTTACTTGCAAAGAGTACAAAACCTCAATGTTCTCCAACTTATTTTCTTCTTTGCATGGACTAGTAATGTCACAATTTAAGTCAACTAGAGCCCCTAAGGCCTAACTCCTCTCTACACCAAGAGAATTTACCAGCATTTGTCAAATTTGTTAGAAAGTCTACAACATTCTTCACTATGTCTACTTTTACCAGAAACACCACATTTATTTCCACTATGTATACAATGAAATGATATTGTACATCAATATGTTTTGTCCTTGAATGGTAAGAAAATTTATTTTCGAAGAAGATTGCACTTTGACTATCACAACCAATCCTTATTATTTGTTGAGAAAACCTTATATTTGACCACAATTTCCACAACCAGACTAATTCCTTGCTTGCATGAGTGGATTCTATGTATTCATTCCTTGCAATTGATAATTCCATTACTGAAAACTATTTACTCATCCAACTGCTATATTCACCAAACAACTTGAATACATATATACTAGTTGACCTTCTTCCATCTAGGTTTCTAGCGCTTTGGCATCATAAAATCCTTGTACAATTGTTTCATTTTCAGCCTCAACTATTCCATGGTAGAATATTTCATTATCACTTGTGCCACACAAATACCTAAATACTCTTTTGACAATAGACTAGTGCTCTTTTCCAATTGTTGTCATGTATATGTTCAATTATCCTTGCACAAACAATATCTAGTCAAGTGCAGGCCACTACACGAATTATATTACCTACAAAACTTGCATGTGGAACATGGGCCATGTCCTCTCTTTCTTCTAATGTCTTTGGACACTATGAAATAATTAGTATTTACCTATCATGAATTATTCTTTCACTAGTTTATGATCTTGCATGCTCAAACACTTTAGAACTATTTGAACGTTCTTCCTCTAATTCACTTGGAGTTTCCTAACTATATAGTCTTTATTGATCTCCATTCCAAGAATGAAATGTGCAACATAGATATCCTTCATCTCAAATTTGGAGGATAGTTGCAGTTTCACCTCTTTGATTATACTCATGTTTAACTAGCAACATGTCATGAACATCTGGCACTATACATATAAAACACTTTCCTTTTGACTTGAGATGTACATAGTGATCAACTTGGATTCTCACAAATATAAATATTTGGATGTACATGTTAAACTTCTAGAAACACATCCTAGGTTGTTTCTTTAGACCCTAAAGGGACTTCCTCAACTTACGATTTAGCTTCTCCTTGCCCTTTACTACAAAACCATCCAGTTGTTTCATGTATATTTATTCCTTCAAGTTAACATGTAGAAATGTTATCTTTATGTCCAATTAATCAACCTCTACATTAAATTTCGTAACTAGAGACATTAGCATTCTAATGGAAGTTAATATTTCAATAGGGGGAAATATCTCACCAAAGTCCACTTGCTCGACTTGTGAATAACCTTTCACCACTAGTTAAGTCTTGTACTTATTGAATTGAAATGTTGCATGCAACACTTTTTCTTGATCACCCACCTGCAACCAGTAGGCTTCCTTCCATCAGGTAAGTTGACTAGATCCCATGCCTTATTCTTGTGCAAAAAGTCCATTTCTTTGTTCATGGATTTCAACCATAGTTTACCCTCTAGTGAGTTTATTTCCTCCACAATTGATATGCGTTCATCATCGCTATTAGTTAAAACAAAGGAACACAAAGAATTAGGTCAAATATATCTTTCATGTTCTTTCCTTACTCAATCAGGGCTCCTCAAAACCAACGTTTATTTTTCCACTTCTTTGACTGACTTAGTGACTCACTTTAATCACTTTCCTCTAACTTCAAGTCAATTACCATCTTCTTTTTCAAGTTTTCTTTTTCTAAAGTCTTATCATTCTTGTAAGTACACCCAACTTCCTTGAAGTTCACATATCAACTATAAATTGTCTTCCTTGCCACCAGATCCCATAACATATATCCTTTCACTCCATCCTTATAGTTGAAAAAAGTACACTTGACTTCCTTGTTATCTATATTTGTCCCCTTTTCCTTTGGAACATGGAAAAATGCCTCACATCCAAAAATTATGAGATGTGTGAGTGATGAATTTTTAACAAACCATACTCCATATGGTGTTTTTCCAACCAACATTAATGATGGATACCTATTTACTAGGTGAAACGTAGTGTTTACTACTTCTACCTAAAATTCTTGTGCTAGTCCTACACCACTGAGAATATTCCTTTCCTTGTAGATCAACATCCTATTCATTCTTTTAGCAAGTCCATTTTTCTAAGAAGTATATGGAGTAGTTTGTTGGTGCACTATCCCAAGTTGTTTGCAAAATTGTTCACTCTTTATGATTCAGATTTAAATAGGAATGCAACAAATCATAGATATAACCATAAATACAAAGATGCAGTAGAAACAACACTTCATTTCATTAATATCAAATAATGACATATCCTTACAAACAGAATGGAAATAAGACTAGCTCGGGCGATGGTAGCTTATCTCTGAGAAGAGATGTGGTGGCTACATGCCTCTAAATTGTGTTACAATGAGGCTCAAAGGCCTATTTATTATTGAGAAACAATGGAAAACCCTAAACATCCAAAAACCTACCCTAGGAAATGAAGCGCCAAACTATGGGCCCTATTTGGGTAAATTGGTACATCAACTTCCCGGGGTCATAACTTTGGCATACGATCTCTGTTTGACATGCACAATACCTCGTTAGAAAGATCTATCTGAGGACTACAACTTTGAATGGACAACGTGGTCCCAGTTTTCCCAAAACATGTCGTTTAGGGCCTCAAAACGGCTCCGAAAGTTCATGACCCGAAAAACTGCCAAAAATAGTAAATTCTGCTACAAATAAGGAAACTGAAAAAATGAAAGAAACAATGGTGGGGGTCCATGTGGAATAGGCTGGTGGCCACCAATATCCACCTAGATCACTTTACCACACAATTCATCTGGATTGTTAGTTCTCAACACCTTTAGCTTTCTATATATTTGGTTCTCCACAAGAGATTTCAATTCCTGAATTATATTGAGAACCTTAGAATTACTTCTTAGGAAATAAAACCATGTCATCCTAGAGAAATCATAAATAAAGGAAACATAGTATATAGCTTCACCTAGAGATTGTACTGATATTGGTTTAAATAAATCACTATAAGCTAGATCCATAAATTATGTTTCCTTTGTAGTGCCATAAGGGAATATAACAAAATTTTGTTTCCCATAAATACATTATTCATAGAAATTGACTTCTAGTGAGTTAACAGGTAAACCTTTGACCATATCTTGTCTTTGCATTATATTGAATTCTTTTCTCTCCATTATGTCCCATCCTCTAATGTCGGCTAGTTGACCTCTTACCGACAATGCATATTTCGTTAATCCTTCTATGTTCATTCACTTCATCTCCTCGAATAATAAATATGCCACCACATCACCAAAAATCAATGTAGTTATATTACTATGAATAGCCACAACTATAATATCCAATGAGTCTGGAAAAGAAAGCAACAAATAGAAACACTTTTCCTCTTTTGTAATAGAGATATCCATACTCAATAGATTATTGATAATAATATTACATGAACATAGGTGTTCTGCAAGAAAATCACCCTCTCTCATCCTTATAAGTTAGAGTTTTTTTGAAGAAACAAATTATTGATCAGTGATTTCAACTAGAATAAGTTTCTGAACTTATCCGAGAGTTTTTTGGTAGTTTCTTCCCTTAAGGCATTCAACAACACAAAATTTGCAAGATAAAGTTGATCCATATTCCTCTCTTTTCTTTCAATTTCTCTCAATCCTCCATTGAAATTCTAGTGGGAGGTGTCCTACGATGCACATCAACCCATAATTCTTGATCTATGAGGAGATCCTCCATTTTAAGCTTTCAAAACTAAAAATTATGGCCACTAAACTTCTCAATATCAATCCTTATAATACCAGCCATCCTTATTTGAATGAAGTCTTAACTTAATACTAACACTCGAATATAATTATCTCATATCGAATCAGGAATGAATTTATTTAATAGATTCAAGTTCAATATCCACAAAATTTGATAGTAGAGGCATCTATTTACATCCAAAATGAACTTTAATATTGGATTTTGGACATAAGGACCTTGCTTTACACTTTAAATACCAAGCACAAATATAGATTCAATTGGAGAAATAATCCATACTAGAAGCTCAATTAACATAAAACTTTAAATTCACATCGAATAACTTAAAGAACATAAATTAAATAATGGAACATGGTAAATATTTATAGAACATACAAATATTTTACCATGGAAACCCTTAACTAGGTAAACTAGCTAACCTTTGAGTTTCACCACCCTTATATACTTAATTAAATACCAAATCCAAATTACAATAAATGTCAACATTGGTACACACCTAAGAATAATTCATTAATACATCATTTGATATATATTGATCATGAATATTTATCATCTTCTCATCAACCTTACATCATGGTCTATTTATAGGCACGAAAACCCTATTTTCTAGATTTTTGAAGTAGTATAGGTGGTTGAATATCATTGGCTAAGATCCTAGGAATCTTGGGATTCCTAACCATTTTCAAACTAGTTTTTACTATAGTCAGTTTCCCTTCAACCAGTTGACCATCAATATCCATTAATATGTGCAAGTGGTTGACTTCTTCAGTTGATTATCATCTTCTATTGGTTTCTCGACTTCCCATTGACTTTGATTGTGGTAACTACTGTTAAATTGGGCATCATCCTATTGAATTGATTGTTTTTTTTTTTTTTTTATTCTCATCAATTTGACTTTGACCATCCTATCAAATTGCTATTCCTATTTGATTGTTCCCAACTAGATTTATTGAGGTTCATTCCTACTCATCTTACTTGACCAGTTAATCAACCAACCAAATTCTAGTTGATTGAGATGCCCGCGAAGAGTACAACCAATCAATTTCCTTCATGATTCCACCTTTAATGAATAAGTGAGTGATTTCCCCTCATGGTTTCATGGTATGGTTAAGGGGTGGTTAGTTGCAAAAGATAGAATAGACAGTTGAGCCTATTTGTGGGTGAAAATTGGTTCACCCTTCATCAATTGCAAGAAACTATTGATCTTGATTAGATTAGTTCCCTTGTGTAATTTAAATATGTGACGTAAATCATGTTCAATGAAATGAAAATACTATTGATAAATTGTGTAAATATATGTGTCTTCCATCTGAATGGACATCTTTGTCTATGTGGTACATGTTTATAACATGAATTAGTAAATTTGGCTATGATTATTGTGTAATAGTCACATGCCTAAATATTGATCTTTAATGTTGTCTTATGGTGTGTTTGTCATGATTATGTATAGGAATGGAATAACTCAGTTGAGCTTGGGACTAAGAAACACTTAGTCCTAGTCACATATATTGCACATAGTTGTACTTTCCCTTTTTTCAAGTAATATGTTTTGGTTGAGAAGACAAGGGTGTGAACCCTCTCAACATCTTGGACAACTAGAATGATTTTTTGGTTGGGAAGAATCTTAGTGAGCCATAAACATGGGAGCTTGATTTTCTCTAGATGGGAAAGAGAAGGCTTAAATCTATTGCTTATAGATAAAGTGCATGATTGATGACGTGGGTTTAGATGTAATAGTAAAAGCCTTAGTTCTAAAGTAGATAATTAGAGGAAACATTCTTCAAATAAAATCTAATATGTTGAAGGGATTGATTTATTTGGTATTACATTGGGTTATGAGCTTGTGATTATCTACTTGAGAATGAGTGAGAGATTTCATTCAAGTGGGGAAAACCATGAATAGTGGCCTCATTTTGAATCCTTTGAGGAAAATATCGGTTAATGGTTTAACATTAAAGGATTTTGGACGCCTTCATAGGTGAAGTAGATTTTAGTTTCCTTAGAAGGATCTAGGCAAGTATCTTCCTAGCTGGAAACAATTGCATTCCTTGGAAGCAGGCTAAGAATTTTGTATCAGAAGCCTATAATACTCCAAAATTTGGGGGTTGAAAATATGAGATTGGAGGTTTTAGCTTTAGCTCCTAGTCACATGGGTTGGAAAGGGCTAATATTGAGAGCTTATCCAAAGAGGATCTAAACAGGTCTAAAATATGGAACTTTTAAGAAAGTCACATAGAGGGAGTTTTGGGATGTTCTATATATAAGGATATCCCAATAACTCGACAAATAGGAATTATTCAAATTCCATGCAAAGGAAAAATCCAGATCTAGATGCCACTTAAGTAGACCACATGGTGATTATGTGGAGTTTACATGGGAGAGTCCAAACTGCAACGATGTGTCATGTTGACATGAAAAAAAAAATAGGTTTGGATAATATGGTATGTTAACATGGTTTGTTGATGTGGAATAGAGGTGCTAACAAGTCGACATTGTGGCGGATGTGGTATTTTCTTGGAAAAGATGATGTGGAATGAAAAAAAATGGGGATGTATATGTATATGTATATGTATATATATATATATATATATATATATATATATATATATGAGTTGTATTTTGACCTTTGTTGAGATATGCTAATGTGGAATAATGCTTATGTGGATTTGAGGTGTAGTGGTGCTGAAGTGGAGGCCCAAGAAATATTCATGATGGTGATGACATGGATTATACGATGTTCTAAATATGAAAATACTAAAATATAACATAGTAGAAAAAGGGGGCTTTTTAGTTTTTCCATATTTGAATATCCATAAGGTTGACCACTTATCATAGTGGGAAAATAAAATATCAAATCTAGATGTTTGAAAGATCAGAGATATAAAACTTTTGTAAAAGGGAGTTTATTAACTTTCTTAGATCTAGACGTGACTTGGATAGGCTAAGTTATTTATTGGTTATGGTTGTGGTCCTATGCAGTGGTGGCATGTGAGTAGGGATTGCCACATGCTAACTATGTGTTTTCTAATGTGGCATTGTAAGGTGGGGACAAGTGGTAAAAAATACTACCATGTGTTAATAGTATGGATATTGTTGTAGCTAAACAATGAATCTTCTGGAGGTCATAACTTTGTGTCCAAAGCTCAAAATTGGATAAAATTTGTATTCTTGGAAGGATCTCAATGATTAGAAGTCAATGCTAATCCTAGAAAAGAATTTTAGGGTGATTTAAGAAGGGATTTTTTGTTAAATTGTAGCAAGAAAAGGCTTCATTTGACTTGTGCTGTATTCAAATGGAGAAATTTGAATTTCCACATTAGCAGGATGACTTGAGTTGTAGTTAGAATGAATGACATGGAAAAATCACTCAGTTAAGTGTTAGGGTCCAACCCTAACCCCCTTATTTATGTAATAGGGTTGAGTCATAGTTATAGTTAGTTAAAGAGTCAATAAAGCCCATATTAATAATTGTAAGTGGTTGACCCATATTTAAAGAAAGGGACCACAGTTAGTTGCAAATGGGCCATGGTATTAGATAGATGGTATTAAGAGGACCATGGTACTGACCCATGGTATTGCATGTATGAATCCTATATAAAGGATAGAGACTCCCCATTGAGGAGTGTCATGTCTTATTTTGTAATTGAGCTTTGCTCTATTGGAGGTTGCCCCCTCGAAGATGCAAGTGAACATTGCTTTCATCTCTGAATAATAAAATACATGCTGTTATTTCTCGTTTTTTTCTGTGTTTTGGGTTGTGTTTCTTCATATATTTGGCATTTTGGCATCTTCTCGCAGCTCAAGAGCATAACAAGTGGTATCAAAGTGCTTTCCAGGGCCGGTGGTATCTCCATTTTTAGAATATATATTTTTTTGACTAGAGACATGTTCTGGCGTATTTAAACCACAGGATCTATCATTGAGTGCATAAACCTGCGGATTTGGGGAGGCATGCATGCAGGAAATATAAGAGGTTGTCACGCTTGTTGGACTCCCTTGTAACCCCTGTGAGTACCCCTTTGAGTAGTAGCGCATCAGACAGAACTGTGCACGGATTGTCTTCCACGTACCCTTTGGGTATATCGTAAGCCCCTTAGGCTCACCTGAAACCTCACCATAGATAAACCGTCGGCCGTCTTGCTGCTACAGTACACTGAGAACAACACTTGGGGAGATTACTCGCATGTACGATTGGGTAGTCAGGTAGTACGGCTAAGGGTACGGTTGATCCTCCTTAGTTAGTGCACAGAAAGATTGGGCTGAGTACTACTGTTGGACCCTTATGTATATTGCAATATGTAGCACCTAACAGTCCTCGAGGCCATAGTTCCCTCATCTCTCTGAAGATCGCCCATTATCTTCTTTGCCTAAATCAGATCTAACAGTTGGGGTTCTATAGCCGCCGCAGTCCAACTCACTTTCAACAGTTTAGGGTTTCGTAGACAGATCTGACCATTTGTGCAGGGAGGCTTGTGGCTCCTATACCCTGGGGCAATTCTCACAAGACATTGGGAAGGATTAATGTTATCGGGAAATCTAGTTTCTATTTAGAGCTGCTAGTCCCACTAAGACAGGTAGCTATCTTAGAAACAAACAGATTAAAGTCACTTGTTTTTCCTTTACGAGAGAGAGATGAGAAAGAAGCAAAGGGTACCAACCTCAGTCTTCCGCTTGGTTCCTTGCTTGTTTCCTTTCCGCTTTGACAGGATCTCGCCACTGCTTCCTTACTTGTCCCTCTTCAAAGAACACCTGTAGATTCACAGCAGCATAATACCATCAAAGCATAGAGATCTTTCACTGTAAACAATATAGGATCAGATATATATTGACCATACAAATGCATATATCAACACAATATTTAGAGATACACAAGAATATGGAGGAAAACTCAAATAGCTTTATTAGTAAAAGTCGTAGAAGAGAGGATTACAACCACTTGGTCTGACCCAGTGTCATCCTCCCAGCTTGAAAGCCCTCTTCACCTCATACAAAGCAAGATCACCCAAAAATGTCTTCAAAGAGAAACCAGCAGCATCTCTTTGCAAATTACCAAATTCCAACCTTTGGATCTCTTGGATGAGGGATCCATTTATAGATATTTGCAGGGGGGCGAGTCAGCTTCTAGGATTTTGATTAGTGTCATCTCTCTGATAGTTCTTGGTTCGACATGGAGATTTTAGATCTCTTACTCATCCCTGGGTGAACTCAGAGAGGCAAGTGTCAAATGAGAAATTTCTAGAAGATTCTCTGGGTTTCCACCTAGCAAACTGCTTGTGCCATTTGTTTGCACTCGCTCATCACACCCTATAGAAGGGCTTTCCAGTATGCATCGCACTTTTTACATGTGGCAGGTGAGATGCATTGCACCTTTAGCACTGGGCAGTTTGTATGGTCCTGCTTTGACCAGTTTTGAGTAGCTTTTCATGGAGAACTTCTGGGAGATGATGTAATCCGCTGACCTTGCTCCTTTAGGGTATGAAACAACACTTTTAGGGACTTAGAAGCCCTTGGTTTATGGACATATGTGATCGGGGTTGTAGTGCCCAAATATGTCTATAACAGTTGCCCCCTAAAGCATGAGGTCGTAAATCTTTTGATGTCGGGTGAAATTATTTATAATGAGGATTCGAGGTTTTTCGCACTAGAAGGTGACCTGTAATAAGATACAATACAATACATTATCTTCATAATATTTTCATGATCTAGCTGAGGTGAGCATTCCCATGCTCAACTTGATAAATTCATTTTCTTGTACATAGGACAGACAATCGTCTGTGTGCAAACTGATGATTCTGGTAGAGCCATCATCCCTTAGTTTGGATGATTATCTGTGTAGCAATGATGTACATTTGATGTCTTTATTTTCCTGATTATATCGTAGCCCGGATGGATGAAACTAGATCCGGGGTCTTCAAAACTCGTTCAATCTTCGCCCGAAAGTATAAGTCGATCCATGTGAAAAGATGTTCTGATGTCGAACATGGAAGGACATTGTCTGATTACCAGCCAATGATGTAAGCTATTAACAGACGCGAGAGGAATCACCGATAATGATGATGACCCTCAAGGTACTGCAGTACAATTCATGTGGTGTGAATGCATGAGTTGATGTCGAACACCACGCGAAATCTTTCGGTCAAAGGCCATTAGCGTAAACCTATCGCCGGAAGTGAGAAACTTGCCATTGAGGCATGCAAGCTTCAAAGTACTGGAAGGGTTGTCCCTAGGTCAGCTTCTTGGATAATGAGCTGATGTCGACAAGAAGTGACCCATCGTAGGAGGGCATTAATGGATCCCATATCTATGACACGGAATAGAGAAAATGATTTTGTGGAGGTGAAAACGATCTGATGATACAAGGTTCAGGGTGGCGGTCATGAAAGAATGAAGCGTGAAGGTATTGTAGCGGATGAGACACAAGCTGGGTAGGTGAATTCTCTGAGTGACTTCTCTTGAACATATCGGCGACATTGAAATGGATTGGTAGCATTAACCCCAAAAGTGGATGGTACGGTGGACCAATGGTGATATGCCCGGTGAACGTAATAACCCAACCTGACTCAATCATGGTGATGGAGTGAAAGTGTCATGTTAAAGAGTGACTTGCTACCAATAAAGTTTCTTCAAGTTTTCTTCCCAATTTTCCCCAGTCATTTTTGACCAGTACCTCTTTAATTTTATCAAGCTTGAGGAGGATAACATATGCTTGTTCTATAATTTTCCCTTCGAGCAAACCCGTCGCTATGTTTTAACGAGCCTAGCGAGAGTGAAACTCGTTCTTGTCTGAATGGACAAGTTTGTCGCTATTGTTTTGACGAGTTTAACGACAAGGATAATTTGGTCCTTTTCAATTTTAGAGAGTCTGAAAAGAGATGGAAAGAAAACTCCAATATTCCTTTTTCGTAATATAATCCCTTAAGTCTGAAAAAGTATAAAACAATGCGAAAGGGATGACTTTTCGATAGTTTTAACGAGCCGAACAAGACAAACGCTCGATCTTTTTGTGTAATAATCCCTGAGGTCCAAAAAGATTAAAATCTAGAGGAGGGATAGCACTTTGAATCACTTTAACAAGATGGAGAGGCCAATTGCTCGAATTTATTTTCATATTTTATGAGTCAGATTAAAAGAGCTTAATGGAGACTCGTTTTTTGAGGAATGAGTGATGTTTTCAGATAGCAACTGGTTCCAGGTAAGGTTTGGAACTTTCCAATCATGGCAGTGTAAAAAGGTGGCTAATAGGATCACTCATCGCAGCTATTCCTCAAAAGGGGTAAACAATCAAATGGAGGCGAATGATCAGCAACAACAGAGTGGAGGTGATGGTAAGAACACGACCAAGGCTCAAAAGCTGATGATAATGCATTCACAATGGTTATTTACCGGAGGTGGGTTTATTTTTTAATGAGCTTAAACTCTGGTGGAACATATGCTCATCGCTAAGTTTAATTTTTAACGAGCTTGAACTTTGCGTAAAACTGCTCGTGCCAATCGTATAATAAGGATGTCTCATCGATAGGTTCACTTTTTTAGGGAGCTTGCACCATTCGAAATTATGCTCCGACTCCTTTCATTATGTAAGCTAGGAATGACCAATACTACGAGTTTAAAGGGTTAAGAACCTACAAACTAAGAAAATAAATGGTCATTTTTCACTTTCACGCAGAAAGGTTTGCATGCCCCTAGGTATAGTGAAGTAGATTTTCCTAGGTTACCCCTCAATTTGCAGACAAAACACTTGTTTTATCAGGAAAGGCCTACCTTCTCCAGGTTACCCTTCAATTTGCGGACAAAACATTTGTTCTATCTGGAAAGGCCTACCTTCTAACAGAGGTATTTTATTCTGGTCTAATCCCATTTTCCTAAACAGACGGGTGTGTCAGACCAGTCATATATCCTCTGTGAAAACCTACCCTATACTTGAAGTTTTCCTGTCGAAGCAGACCAGGGTGCATGCCCCCTAGGTTTCAGTCACAACCACCGAATCACTCACGTTTATCAGGTGGACGAACTGGAGATTGATGAGACATTCCTTGCGCAAAAAGACCTGTTAAAGATGACATTTGACTATTAGCTATGTGTGAACCGGGGAATGAAAGCTGGTCTACGAGCTGGACCACTCTGCCTTCATGCGAAAAACACATTACTCGAAAGAGAGAGGAGACGAGGGCTCCCATGCTATAAATGTAGTCATGCCCAAGGAGTAGATTGTAATCTAAAGGTCCTTGAACTACCATTACGTTCAGATAAATGGTTTTCCTTCTCAAAGTTATAGGCAAACTTGGAAGGATCCCTAACGGCCGACTGGTTCCTTTATCGAAGCTTGTCAGATATCGCATCTCAGGCAAAAGCGATGGCGAACCAAGCGCTTTCCAAGCATTTGAGGAAAGGATACTCACAGAAGCCCCTTCATCTATGATGGTACCAACCATGACCATTTTGTAAGTTTGCACTATGATTCGAAATGGTACATTAGATGGTAAATGGGGTCTGCCTAGTAGATTCCAATCGAAGGAAATGACTAGGTTGCTTGGAGGTGGGACCGAATAAATGGTTGGATACAACTCTGACGAATTATCTTCTTGCGGTAAAGGAATGGGCAGATTGCCCCCATGTTCATCGGAGTCTGTGTTTACGAAAAGAATTTGAACGGTGTCGTTCTCATTCTCTTCGGTGACTGTATCATCTAAAGGTAAATCCTCTGAAGACAAGATGGGGTCGACTACCGTCTCGACCTGTTGACTTTGGTCCGATGTGGACTCAGAGGGTTCATCTTCAATGATAGGCGCTTCGACCAACAACAAAGGTGTGTCAGTCGGATTTTCAACTAGCAATGGACTCGGCAAGAGTTTCTTGTATCCAGGAGGAAGTCGCTGCGGTGATGCAGGACGGTTATCCAAGACTCTTTTAGCTTTGTCTAGGAAGGGACAACGGTGGAGGGCATGATCACCTTCACACAGTCTACAAGGAAATTTAGATTTTCTTTTCTGCCCGGTGACTTCATTTTCACTAGTTGACGATGTAATTTCAACATGATCATCAGAGGTTGACGACACTGGATTCTGCAAGCGGGGAGACCAGTCCCTTAGGATCCATGGGATGCAAGGACAATCTCAGTGATAGTGGTCTCCTTTGCAGATGACACATGGAGATTTAGGTTTTGACGGTGCAGTGTGTGGATTTTCGCTAGACGATGCCCGGTTGCCCCTTTTTTCCATTGGCTCCTTCTTCTTCTTCTCCTTCCCTTTCTTATTCTTCTTAGTTACTTGGTTTTTAGTTTTACTATCTTGACCAAGCGAAAAGGAAGAAGGAGAGGGAGAGACAAACGAAGTAGAAGGTTGGGGGGGAGCTCTGGTATCATCTAGTTGCTGATTCAATTGTTCAGGAATCACAGTGCTTTGAATGACAGAGGTCGAGAAAAGCCATACTGGCAGGCCAATTGTCAGTCCTGGAAGGGACAATGTGGCCATATGAGGTGCACCAACATCTCCCCAAGAGGAGAAAGGACTAGGACTCCCCCTGAGGGGAAATCCTTGGTTGGTGGACTCCATTTTTTCAACCTAAGACCAAGGAGGGAACAATGACATTATTCTGATTAAAATAAATTTTAGACGATTTGACATAACTTGCTTTTTCACTTTTTAAGAGTCGAGAAAAAGCTAAAGATGACTTTAGTCGCCTTCGATTTTTAATGAGCCTGAAGTGACAAGTGCTCAGATGGACCTTTTCCTTTAAGGAGTCTGAAAAGGAACGAAAGAGACTACTCTGGAAATCTAGATAGAGGGATTACCAAACCAATTGCAAAACTGTAGAATAGTTTTTACGATACGGCAGTCAATCTTCCCGAATGCTGTGTTCAGTGCATTGCGATCGATAGGGTGGCAGACATGGCTTCCTAAGGATAAAGGATATAGCCTATTGTGGTCTCCCAATATATACTTGATGGTATGTGGGAGCACAAGTCCGTACTGGCACTTATCGTCTCAAAGAGGAGGAATCACCCAACCTACGATGAAAGCGACAGTTACCAGGCTTTACGACGCTGAAATACGTCTCTAGCCTAGACTTCTAGATGTTGTGCGTTAGGTTCCAAAGCATTTTTATGTTCATTGAATTTATTTTATAGTTGATCTTTCTTAAGAAGTTTTCCTTTTAGGTTCACCGCATGATGTAGATATACAATTCCTAAAATGCAATCTAAGATGTTAAACAGTCATTTAATCTTCTTTTTGCAATGAAAATCCTAGCTATTAAGGAAAGAGAAATGAAATCCTTTCAACATAGAGCAGAGAGCACACACTAGATGCACTGTCCTAAATCAAAAGCAACAAGCAGTCTAAATGCAAATGCACGTGCATGTATTTGTTTTCCGCTTTCTTAATGTGTGAATTACAAAAAGAATGCTAAATACAAATCTGAATTATTTCTTCATTCCTACTCATCTTACTTGACCAGTTAATCAACCAACCAAATTCTAGTTGATTGAGATGCCCGCGAAGAGTACAACCAATCAATTTCCTTCATGATTCCACCTTTAATGAATAAGTGAGTGATTTCCCCTCATTGTTTCATGGTATGGTTAAGGGGTGGTTAGTTGCAAAAGATAGAATAGACAGTTGAGCCTATTTGTGGGTGCAAATTGGTTCACCCTTCATCAATTGCAAGAAGCTATTGATCTTGATTAGATTATTTCCCTTGTGTAATTTAAATATGTGACGTAAATCATGTTCAATGAAATGAAAATACTATTGATAAATTGTGTAAATATATGTGTCTTCCATCTGAATGGACATCTTTGTCTATGTGGTACATGTTTATAACATGAATTAGTAAATTTGGCTATGATTATTGTGTAATAGTCACATGCCTAAATATTGATCTTTAATGTTGTCTTATGGTGTGTTTGTCATGATTATGTATAGGAATGGAATAACTCAGTTGAGCTTGGGACTAAGAAACACTTAGTCCTAGTCACATATATTGCACATAGTTGTAATTTCCCTTTTTTCAAGTAATATGTTTTGGTTGAGAAGACAAGGGTGTGAACCCTCTCAACATCTTGGACAACTAGAATGATTTTTTGGTTGGGAAGAATCTTAGTGAGCCATAAACATGGGAGCTTGATTTTCTCTAGATGGGAAAGAGAAGGCTTAAATCTATTGCTTATAGATAGAGTGCATGATTGATGACGTGGGTTTAGATGTAAGAGTAAAAGCCTTAGTTCTAAAGTAGATAATTAGAGGAAACATTCTTCAAATAAAATCTAATATGTTGAAGGGATCGATTTATTTGGTATTACATTGGGTTATGAGCTTGTGATTATCTACTTGAGAATGAGTGAGAGGTTTCATTCAAGTGGGGAAAACCATGAATAGTGGCCTCATTTTGAATCCTTTGAGGAAAATATCGGTTAATGGTTTAACATTAAAGGATTTTGGACGCCTTGATAGGTGAAGTAGATTTTAGTTTCCTTAGAAGGATCTAGGAAAGTATCTTCCTAGCTGGAAACAGTTGCATTCCTTGGAAGCAGGCTAAGAATTTTGTATCAGAAGCCTATAATACTCCAAAATTTGCGGGTTGAAAATATGAGATTGGAGGTTTTAGCTTTAGCTCCTAGTCACATGGGTTGGAAAGGGCTAATATTGAGAGCTTATCCAAAGAGGATCTAAACGGGTCTAAAATATGGAACTTTTAAAAAAGTCACATAGAGGGAGTTTTGGGATGTTCTATATATAAGGATATCCCAATAACTCGACAAATAGGAATTATTCAAATTCCATGCAAAGGAAAAATCCAGATCTAGATGCCACTTAAGTAGACCACATGGTGATTATGTGGAGTTTACATGGGAGAGTCCAAACTGCAACGATGTGTCATGTTGACATGAAAAAAAAAAAAGGTTTGGATAATATGGTATGTTAACATGGTTTGTTGATGTGGAATAGAGGTGCTAACAAGTCGACATTGCGGTGGATGTGGTATTTTCTTGGAAAAGATGATGTGGAATGAAAAAAAATGGAGATGTATATGTATATGTATAAGTATACATATATCTATATATATATATATATATATATATATATATATATATATATATATATATATGAGTTGTATTTTGACCTTTGTTGAGATATGCTAATGTGGAATAATGCTTATGTGGATTTGAGGTGTAGTGGTGCTGAAGTGGAGGCCCAAGAAATATTCATGATGGTGATGACATGGATTATACGATGTTCTAAATATGAAAATACTAAAATATAACATAGTAGAAAAAGGGGACTTTTGAGTTTTTTCCATATTTGAATATCCATAAGGTTGACCACTTATCATAGTGGGAAAATAAAATATCAAATCTAGATGTTTGAAAGATTAGAGATATAAAACTTTTGTAAAAGGGAGTTTATTAACTTTCTTAGATCCAGACGTGACTTGGATAGGCTAAGTTATTTATTGGTTATGGTTGTGCTCCTATGCAGTGGTGGCATGTGAGTAGGGATTGCCACATGCTAACTATGTGTTTTCTAATGTGGTATTGTATGGTGGAGACAAGTGGTAAAAAATACTACCATGTGTTAATAGTATGGATATTGTTGTAGCTAAACAATGAATCTTCTGGAGGTCATAACTTTGTGTCCAAAGCTCAAAATTGGATAAAATTTGTATTCTTGGAAGGATCTCAATGATTAGAAGTCAATGCTAATCCTAGAAAATAATTTTAAGGTGATTTAAGAAGGGATTTTTTGTTAAATTGTAGCAAGAAAAGGCTTCATTTGACTTGTGCTGTATTCAAATGGAGAAATTTGAATTTCCACATTAGCAGGATGACTTGAGTTGTAGTTAGAATGAGTGACATGGAAAAATCACTCAGTTAAGTGTTAGGGTCCAACCCTAACCCCCTTATTTATGTAATAGGGTTGAGTCATAGTTATAGTTAGTTAAAGAGTCAATAAAGCCCATATTAATAATTGTAAGTGGTTGACCCACATTTAAAGAAAGGGACCATAGTTAGTTGCAAATGGGCCATGGTATTAGATAGATGGTATTAAGAGAACCATGGTACTGACCCATGGTATTGCATGTATGAATCCTATATAAAGGATAGAGACTCCCCATTGAGGAGTGTCATGTCTTATTTTGTAATCGAGCTTTGCTCTATTGGAGGTTGCCCCCTCGAAGAGGCAAGTGAACATTGCTTTCATCTCTGAATAATAAAATACATGCTGTTATTTCTCATTTTGTTCTGTGTTTTGGGTTGTGTTTCTTCATATATTTGGCATTCTGGCATCTTCTCGCAGCTCAAGAGCATAACAGGTGGTATCAAAGCGCTTTCCAGGGCCAGTGGTATCTCCATTTTTAGAATATTTTTTTTTTTTGACTAGAGACGTGTTCTGGCGTATTTAAACCACAGGATCTATCATTGAGTGAATGAACTTGCGGATTCGGGGAGGCATGCATGCAGGAAATATAAGAGGTTGTCACGCTTGTTGGACTCCCTTGTAACCCCTGTGGGTACCCCTTTGAGTAGTAGCACATCACACAGAACCGTGCACGGATTATCTTCCATGTACCCTTTGGGTATATCGGAAGCCCCTTAGGCTCACCTGAAACCTCACCATAGATAAACCGTCGGCCGTCTTGCTGCTACAGTACACTGAGAACAACACTTGGGGAGATTACTCGCATGTACGATAGGGTAGTCAGGTAGTACGGCTAAGGGTACGGTTGATCCTCCTTAGCTAGTGCCCTGAAAGAATGGGATGAGTACTACTGTTGGACCCTTATGTATATTGCAATATGTAGCACCTAACACTCCTCGAGGCCATAGTTCCCTCATCTCTCTGAAGATCGCCCATTATCTTCTTTGCCAGATAAGATCTAACAGTTGGGGTTCTATCGCCGCCGCAGTCCAACTCACATTCAACAGTTTAGGGTTTCGTAGACAGATCTGACCATTTGTGCAGGGAGGCTTGTGGCTCCTATACCCTGGGGCGATTCTCGCAGGACATTGGGAAGGATTAATGTTATCGGGAAATCTAGTGTCTATTCAGAGCTGCTAGTCCCACTAAGACGGGTAGATATCTTAGAAACAAACAGATTAAAGTCACTTGTTTTTCCTTTACGAGAGAGAGATGAGAAAGAAGCAAAGGGTACCAACCTCAGTCTTCTGCTTAGCTCCTTGCTTGTTTCCTTTCCCCTTTGACAGGATCTCACCACTGCTTCCTTACTTGTCCGTCTTCAAAGAACACCTGTAGATTCACAGCAGCATAATACCATCAAAGCATAGAGATCTTTCACTGTAAACAATATAGGATCAGATATATATTGACCATACAAATGCATATATCAACACAATATTCAGAGATACACAAGAATATGGAGGAAAACTCAAATAGCTTTATTAGTAAAAGTTGTAGAAGAGAGGATTACAACCACTTGGTCTGACCTAGTGTCATCCTCCCAACTTGAAAGCCCTCTTCACCTCATATAAAGCAAGATCACCCAAAAATGTCTTCAAAGAGAAACCAGTAGCACCTCTTTGCAAATTACCAAATTCCAACCTTTGGATCTCTTGGATGAGGGATCCATTTATAGATATTTGCAGGGGGGTGAGTCAGCTTCTAGGATTTTGATTAGTGTCATCTCTCTGATAGTTCTTGGTTCGACATGGAGATTTTAGATCTCTTACTCATCCCTGGGTGAACTCAGAGAGGCAAGTGTCAAATGAGAAATTTCTAGAAGATTCTCTGGGTTTCCACCTAGCAAACTGCTTGTGCCATTTGTCTGCTCTCGCTCATCGCACCCTATAGAAGGGCTTTCCAGTATGCATCGCACTTTTTGCATGTGGTAGGTTAGATGCATTGCACCTTTAGCACTGGGCAGTTTGTATGGTCATGCTTTGACCAGTTTTGAGTAGCTTTTCATGGAGAACTTCTGGGAGATGATGTAATTAGCTGACCTTGCTCCTTTAGGGTATGAAACAACACTTTTAGGGACTTAGAAGCCCTTGGTTTATGGACATATGTGATCGGGTGTTGTAGTGCCCAAATATGTCTATAACAGTTGCCCCCTAAAGCATGAGGTTGTAAATCTTTTGATGTCGGGGGAAATGCTTTATAATGAGGATCTGAGGTTTTTCGCATTGGAAGGTGACCTGTAATAAGATACAATACAATACATTATCTTCATAATATTTTCATGATCTAGCTGAGGTGAGCATTCCCATTCTCAAATTGATAAATTAATTTTCATGAACATAGGATAGACAATCGTCTGTGTGCAGACTGATGATTCTAGTAGAGCCATCATCCCTTAGTTTGGATGATTATCTGTGCAGCAATGATGTACATTTGATGTCTTTATTTTCCTAATCATATCGCAGCCCGGATGGATGAAACTAGATCCGGGGTCTTCAAAACTAGTTTAATCTTCGCTCGAAAGTATAAGTCGATCCATGTGAAAAGATGTTCTGATGTCGAACATGGAAGGACATCGTCTGATTACCAGCCAATGATGTAAGCTATTAACAGACGCAAGAGGAATCACCGATAATGATGATGACCCTCAAGGTACTGCAGTACAATTCATGTGGTGTGAATGCATGATTTGATGTCAAACACCACATGAAATCTTTCAGTCAAAGGCCATTAGCATAAACCTATCGTCAGAAGTGAGAAACTTGCCATTGAGGCATGCAAGCTTCAAAGTACTGGAAGGGTTGTCCCTAGGTCAGCTTCTTGGATAATGAGCTGATGTCGACAAGAAGTGACCCGTCGTAGGAGGGCATTAATGGATCCCATATCTATGACACGGAACAGAGCAAATGATTTTGTGGAGGTGAAAACGATCTAATGGTACAAGGTTCACGGTGGCGATCATGAAAGAATGAAGCGTGAAGGTATTATAGCGGATGAGACACAAGCTGGGTAGGTGAATTCTCTGAGTGACTTCTCTTGAACATATCGGCGACACTGAAATTGATTGGTAGTATTAACCCCAAAAGTGGATGGTACGGTGGACCAATGGTGATATGACAGGTGAACAGAATAACCCAACCCAACTCAATCATGGTGATGGAGTGAAAGTGTCATGTTCAAGAGCGACTTGCAACCAATAAAGTTTCTTCAAGTTTTCTTCCCAATTTTCCCCAGTCATTTCTTACCAGTACCTCTTTATTTTTGTTAAGCTTGAGGAGGATAACATATGCTTGTTCTATAATTTTCCCTTCGGGCAAACCTGTTGCTATGTTTTAACGAGCCTAGTGACAGTGAAACTCGTTCTTGTCTGAATGGACAAGTTTGTCGCTATTGTTTTGACAAGTTTAACGACAAGGATAACTTTGTCCTTTTCAATTTTAGAGAGTCTGAAAAGAGATGGAAAGAAAACTCCAATATTCCTTTTTCATAATATAATCCCTTAAGTCCGAAAAAGTATAAAACAATGCGAAAGGGATGAATTTTCGATAGTTTTAATGAGCCGAACAAGACAAACACTCGATCTTTTTGTGTAATAATCCCTTACGTACAAAAAAATTAAAATCTAGAGGAGGGATAGCACTTCCAATCACTTTAACGAGATGGAGAGGCCAATTTCTCGACAATCTTTTCATATTTTACGAGTCAGATGAAAAGAGACTAAAGGAGACTCGTTTTTTGAGGAACGAGTGATGTTTTCAGATAGCAGCTGGTTCCAGGTAAGGTTTGGAACTTTCTAATCATGGCAGTGTAAAAAGGTGGCTAATAGGATCACTCATCGCAACTATTCCTCAAAAGGGGTAAACAATCAAATGGAGGCGAATGATCAGCAACAACAGAGTGGAGGTGATGGTAAGAACATGACCAAGGCTCAAAAGCTGATGATAATGCATTCACAATGGTTATTTACTGGAGGTGGGTTTATTTTTTAATGAGCTTAAACAGTGGTGGAACATATGCTCATCGCTAAGTTTAATTTTTAACAAGCTTGAACTTTGCATAAAACTGCTCGTGCTAGTCGTATAATAGGGATGTCTCATCGATAGGTTCACTTTTTTAGGGAGCTTGCACCATTCGAAATTATGCTCCGACTCCTTTCATTATGTAAGCTAGGAACGACCAATACTACGAGTATAAAGGGTTAAGAACCTACAAACTAAGAAAATAAATGGTCGTTGTTCACTTTCACGCAAAAAGGTTTGCATGCCCCTAGGTATAGCGAAGTAGAGTTTCCTAGGTTACCCCTCAATTTGCAGACAAAACACTTGTTTTATCAGGAAAGGCCTACCTTCTCTAGGTTACCCTTCAATTTGCAGACAAAACATTTGTTCTATCGGGAAAGGCCTACCTTCTAACAGAGGTATTTTATTCCAGTCTAATCTCATTTTCCTAAACAGACGGGTGTGTTAGACCAGTCATATATCCTCTGTGAAAACCTACCCTATACCTAAAGTTTTCCTGCCGAAGCAGACCAGGGTGCATGCCCCCTAGGTTTCAGTCACAACCACCGAATCACTCGCGTTTATCAGGTGGACGAACTGGAGATTGATGAGACATTCCTTGTGCAAAAAGACTTGTTAAGGATGACATTTGACTATTAGGTATGTGTGAACCAGGGAATGAAAGCTGGTCTACGAGCTGGACCACTCTGCCTTCATGCGGAAAAAACATTACTCGAAAGAGAGAGGAGACGAGGGCTCCCATGCTATAAATGTAGTCGCGCCCAAGGAGTAGATTGTAATCTAAAGGTCCTTGAACTACCATTACGTTCAGATAAATGGTTTTCCTTCTCAAAGTTATAGGCAAACTTGGAAGGATCCCTAACAGCCTACTGGTTCCTTTGTCGAAGCCTGTCAGATATCGCATCTCAGGCAAACCAAGCGCTTTCCAAGCAGTTGAGGAAAGGATACTCACAGAAGCCCCTTCATCTATGATGGTACCAACCATGACCATTTTGTAAGTTTGCACTATGATTCGAAATGGTACATTAGATGGTAAACGGGGTCTGCCTAGTAGATTCCAATCGAAGGAAATGACTAGGTTGCTTGGAGGTGGGACCGAATAAACGGTCGGATACAACTCTGACGAATTTCCTTCTTGCGGTAAAGGAACAGGCAGATTGCCCCCATGTTCATCAGAGTCTATGTTTATGTAAAGAATTTGAACGGTGTCGTTCTCATTCTCTTCGGTGACTGTATCATCTAAAGGTAAATCCTTTGAAGACAAGATGGGGTCGAATGTCGTCTCGACCTGTTGAATTTGGTCCGATGTGGACTCAGAGGGTTCATCTTCAATGATAGGCGCTTTGACCGACAACAAAGGTGTGTTAGTCAGATTTTCAACTAGCAATGGACTCGGCAAGAGTTTCTTGTATCCAGGAGGAAGTCGCTGCAGTGATGCAGGATGGTTATCCAAGACTCTTTTAGCTTTGTCTCCGAAGGGACAACAGTGGAGGGCATGATCACCTTCACACAGTCTGCAAGGAAATTTAGATTTTCTTTTCTGCCCGGTGACTTCGTTTTCACTAGTTGACGGTGTACTTTCAACATGATCATCAGAGGTTGACGACACCAGATTGTGCAAGTGGGGAGACCAGTCCCTTAGGATCCATGGGATGCAAGGACAATCTCGGTGATAGTGGTCTCCTTTGCAGATGACACATGGAGATTTAGGTTTTGACGGTGCAATGTGTGGATTTTCGCTAGACGATGCCCGGTTGCCCCTTTTTGCCGTTGGCTCCTTGTTCTTCTTCTCCTTCCCTTTCTTATTCTTCTCAGTTACTTGGTTTTTAGTTTTACTATCTTCACCAAGTGAAGAGGAAGAAGGAGAGGGAGAGACAAATGAAGTAGAAGGTTGGGGGGGAGCTCTGGTATCATCTAGTTGTTGATTCGATTGTTCAGGAACCACAGTGCTTTGAATGACAGAGATCGAGAAAAGCCATACCGGTAGGCCAATTGTCAATCCTGGAAGGGACAATGTGGCCATATGCGGTGCACCAACATCTCCCCAAGAGGAGAAAGGACTAGGACTCCCCCCGAGGGGAAATCCTTGGCTGGTGGACTCCATTTTCTCAACCTAAGACCAACGAGGGAACAATGACATTATTCCGATTAAAATAAATTTTAGACGGTTTGACACAACTTGCTTTTTCACTTTTTAAGAGTTGAGAAAAAGCTAAAGATGACTTTAGTCGCCTTCGATTTTTAATGAGCCTGAAGTGACAAGTGCTCAGATGGACCTTTTCTTTTAAGGAGTCTGAAAAGGAATGAAAGAGACTACTCTGGAAAGCTAGACAGAGGGATTACCAAACCAATTGCAAAACTGTAGAATAGTTTTTACAATACGGCAGTCAATCTTCCCGAATGCTGTGTTCAGTGCATTGCGATCGATAAGGCGGCAGACACGGCTTCCTAAGGATAAAGGATATAGCCTATTGTGGTCTCCCAATATATACTTGACGGTATGTGGGAGCACAAGTCCGTACTGGCACTTATCGTCTCAAAGAGGAGGAATCACCCAACCTACGATGCAAGCAACGGTTACCAGGCTTTACGACACCGAAATATGTCTCTAGCCTAGACTTCTAGATGTTGTGCGTTAGGTTCCAAAGCATTTTTATGTTCATTGAATTTATTTTATAGTTGATCTTTCTTAAGAAGTTTGCCTTTCAGGTTCACCGCATGATGTAGATATACAATTCCTAAAATGCAATCTAAGATGATAAACAGTCATTTAATATTCTTTTTGCAATGAAAATCCTAGCTACTAAGGAAAGAGAAATGAAATCCTTTCAACATAGAGCAGAGAGCACACACTAGATGCACTGTCCTAAATCAAAATCAACAAGTAGTCTAAATGCAAATGCACATGCATGTATTTGTTTTCCGCTTTCTTAATGTGTGAATGACAAAAAGAATTCTAAATACAAATCTGAATTATTTCTTCTTTCAAAGTGACAGTACTAACGATTTTCTTTTCAAAAAATGACAGGAAGGCAAGACAACACTTTGCGATTTTGAATTGAAAACTGCTTTCGACACTTGAAATACTTATAAATTTAGATCAAATACAAGAGTAACAGTACAATCGACTATCAAAAATAGAAGTATTCTTTTCTTTGACTGAAAACGACACTTGCGACACTTCCAAATCAAAAGGCGACAGTTCGATTAAGCTACTTCTTTTTAAAACAGAACTGTAAATGGCGCACAATACATAAAAACATTCACAATTATTTATACAATAGAGGTTGGATGATGCAAAGAAAGGGGGTTTCAATAGTGGTCTACTGATCACAGATAGCAAAACTCCTGAATAAAACTGAAGAGAGTGAAGAAAAAACCAAAATCTGGAGGTAGATCTAGTCTTGTCTGATCATCGCACCTGTAACACAGGGAAACAGGGATGCATCCCACCTACTGCACACAGGAGGTGCGATGCATCCATATTTCCTAAAGGAGAGGGTGCGATGGTCAAGGAACAAGACTTTAACTTGGTTTTTGGTCACAGTTTGCAGTTTAGTTCAGGGATTTAGGCTGAGCAAATGATAGTTAGTAACTACAAAGTATAGGGCTGATCTAATGAGGTTACTCAAGCTACCTCTAGGGCACTTAGGATGTTTGCAAGTCAATTGTTCAGTTCATAAACAAACCCAGAGATTGACTGAAGCAACGTTGATCTACTTTGCACTTGCATAGCAAATGCAGTTCGAAGGCTAGCTGGCTTGACTTCAGGCTCCATCTGTGGTTTATGAATCAAACAAATAGAGACAAGCAATCAAACTAATCGCTCCCCAGCGGAGTCGCCATTTTGTTATCGAGAAATCTAGTGTCTATTCAGAGCTGCTAGTCCCACTAAGACGGGTAGCTATCTTAGAAACAAACAGATTAAAGTCACTTGTTTTTCCTTTACGAGAGAGAGATGAGAAAGAAGCAAAGGGTACCAACCTCAGTCTTCCACTTGGCTCCTTGCTTGTTTCCTTTCCCCTTTGACAGGATCTCGCCACTGCTTCCTTACTTGTCCCGCTTCAAAGAACACCTGTAGATTCACAACAGCATAATACCATCAAAGCATAGAGATCTTTCATTGTAAACAATATAGGATCAGATATATATTGACCATACAAATGCATATATCAACACAATAATCAGAGATACACAAGAAAATGGAGGAAAACTCAAATAGCTTTATTAGTAAAAGTCGTAGAAGAGAGGATTACAACCACTTGGTCTGACCTAGCATCATCCTCCCAGCTTAAAAGCCCTCTTCACCTCATACAAAGCAATATCACCCAACAATGTCTTCAAAGAGAAACCAACAACACCTCTTTGCAAATTACCAAATTCCAACCTTTGGATCTCTTGGATGAGGGATCCATTTATAGATATTTGCAGGGGGGTGAGTCAGCTTCTAGGATTTTGATTAGTGTCATCTCTCTGATAGTTCCTGGTTCCACATGGAGATTTTAGATCTCTTACTCATCCCTGGGCGAACTCAGAGAGGCAAGTGTCAAATGAGCAGTTTCTAGAAGATTCTCTGAGTTTCAACCTAGCAAACTGCTTGTGCCATTTGTCTGCTCTCACTCATTGCACCCTATAGAAGGGCTTTCCAGTATGCATTGCACTTTTTGTATGTGGCAGTTGAGATGCATCGCACCTTTAGCACTAGGCAATTTGTATGGTCTTGCTTTGACCAGTTTTGAGTAGCTTTTCATGGAGAATTTCTGGGAGATGATGTAATCAGTTGACCTTGCTCCTTTAGGGTATGAAACAACACTTTTAGGGACTTAGAAGCCCTTGGTTTATGGACATATGTGATCGGGGTTGTAGTGCCCAAATATGTCTATAATAGTTAACTTTTCTGGAAATTGGCCACTGCAGTATTGATAAGCGGGGAGTAAAACTCCTTTTGGAGTAGTAAAAAAATAAAAAAAAATAAAAAATCTGAGGCCTTCCAGGGACGCTTATAAGAGACTTAGCCCATAAGAATCAGGGCGACGAGCTGAGCGAGGTGGTACCATTCGCTTGTCAGCTTCAATCTTCGGGTGGTCCGATTTTTTTTCAAAGTGACGACAAGTCACCCGATTTGTGTATGGTAGAAACTAGAGCTCAAGCCATGGCCAATCAGAAGATCGAGACCATTGAAAAATAGTTGGCTTCTTTACAAGAGTAGATACAAAAATTGATAACCACAGTCATAAGAGGCAAGTTAGCGTTACAATTGGAGGCATATGATTTTAATGAAGACCTTGAAGGAGAATCTAGCCATCATCTTCACTTCCATGGAAATCACCAACATTCCCACCCTCGACCACCCAAGCTGGACATGTACAAATTTGATGGCTCTAATCCGGCAATATGGGTAGCACAAATGGACCAATATTTCACTCTGAATAACATCATAGATGATGAAACTAAATTACGTGTGGGAGGCCTTTACTTGGACCAAGAAAGATGACAATGGTGGCAGTGACATCAGAAATGCTATCAAAGGAAAATTACTTGGTAGGCGTTCACAAAATCCATTTGTGACTGCTTTGACCTCAAATCTAATTTTTTGGGTCATCTTACTAATCTCAGATAGACAGGCACATTAAACGAATATATTACAACCTTTGAGACATTGGCCTTCTACACAACAGGTCTAGGAGATGACTTCTACTTGGAGTGTTTTATAAGTGGTCTCAAAGAAGCCATCCAAGGCCACGTCCGGATGCACCACCCATCCACATGGATGGAAGCTTGCACAAAGGCTATCGAAGTGGAACATGCTTTAGCTGCCTAGTCACCTCGTCGAATTTCATAGCCAAGGGACGCCCCACCCACGCTCAGGGCACTACCCAAACACTTAAGGTTCAAAAGGTGTCCTCCACAGAAATGGTTGAAAGAAGAAAGCAAGGACTGTGTTACTACTGTGATGACAAATACTCCCCGGGGCATAAATGCAAGGAACCCAAATTCTTTCAAATTGATGCTACTGATCACAGTTCATCTGAGGAAGCCCCACCCTTTAAGGGACCAGAGGATGAAGATGAGGACAACCAGTAGGACAATGAGCTCCCAGCTACACCAAAAGAACCAATTAGCTTGCTCCATGCTTTGGTAGGCATTTATTCTCCCCAAACTCTCAAAATCAGAGGTTTTATTAAACATCACCCTATAGTAGTATTGATTGATAGTGGAAGCACACATAACTTTATTCATCAGAGAGTCGCCGAAGCTATTCATTGTTTTGTCATAGCAGTCTCTAAGTTCCAGGTCTAGATTGTTGATGGGGGGGACAATGAAATGTGAAGACCGCTATGAAAATATCAAACTTCAGATGGGAGATTACCACCTAAAGACCCACATGGTTGGAACATGGGTGGAACATGGGTGGTTGTGACATTGTCTTGGGTGCTGAATGGCTCCACACACTAGGCCCAATCACAATGGATTTCTAGAAGTTATATATGAGCTTTAAGAAGAATGACCACATGCACACCCTCCACGAACTCCAGGCAAGTACTCCTTCTATCATCATCTCACATCGAATGGAAAAGTTGTTGAAAAAGGGCCATCAAGGAGTTATCACCCAATTTAATTCCATCCAGGCCATTGAGACCACTAATCTTCATATTCATCCTAAGATGCAACAGGTCTTAAACAACCACCCACAGGTCTTTGAAAAACCTAACGAGATTCCACCCTCTAGAGGTGAACATGATCATAGCATCACTTTGGTCCCAGAGGCACAACCACCAAATGTGCGCCCATATAGATACCCTTTCACCCAAAAGAATGAAATTGAAAAAATCATTAAGGAACTCCTGGAAGCCGGTGTCATTCGTCCTAGCATTTGTCCTTATTCATCACCTGTGGTCATGGTGCTCAAGAAAGATGGGGAATGGCGCATGTGTCCAAATTTCAGGGCCCTCAACAAGCTCACAGTCAAAGATAAATTCCCTATTGTTGTACCTCTGAGATAGTAGTAGGTCAGCTACCAATGCCAGAGCATCTAAAATAATTGTTTTTGGTTTTTTAGTTTTAGTTTTGGAAGACCAATGATTGAAGACAGATGTAAAATTGAAACACTTAATCCTTTGGGTTATATTAATATCTCAGCAAATGGCTGCTATAAAACTTTACACAGTGATATAGATCAAAATAGTGGTGAGAAGAAGACAGAAAATAATATGATTATCACAGTTTCCAGACTGTAAAATAGAACAATCATAAGTGTGAAAACCTTCTAAACTACGTTCCAAAGGTTCAAGGCAATATACTTAAGCTTACATAAGATGCTGATGATTTATTGATTAGAGGGGATTAGCTAAACATATACTTCATTAATCCATTCTCTTAATAGATGATCACTTTCGAAGCTTATAGGAATTAATTGAGACACAATTATTCCTACCTAGATATCTCTATAAGTCATAAGCATATGAAGAAAGACATAATGATTGATAACTGGAAAAAATTACAAGATAACACAAACTGTGTAAAACCAAATTCAGAATCCTCTTCTTTGTATTAAGGTTCTAGAAAGACTGAGTACATCAAGTGTCTACAAAAGCTTCCTTCACAGGTGCAACCAGGTTCAAAGTAGAACAATCACAACTTAACAAGCAATGAATAATGACTCTTGAACTTTGAACCCATAATAACTCGAGAAGAGAGTTATTTATACAATAATGAAACTAAGGAAATATCCTATGATTAAGATTTATTCTAGGGAAGGAAAGATCTTCATACAAGAAGATAGGGGCAGCTGTTGAACTGCTTCTTGCTATCCCTTTTATTCAAGTTGTGCTGGCTTTGTTGCCTGATATTTTGCCCCTTTAAGCTGCTTGATTGTTTGTATTCTTTATGCTGGTAGATTCCTTCATTTGATCTTTCATTTGATACTCTTTAAACTCTGTGAATATCCTTTGGCCTTGCTTAGTAACCTTCACTGTGTTCTTTTACCTTTACTGTGCATTTCAGGTTTTTACTGTGTTTTTCAACAGTAAATCCTTTTAGATTTTATGTCACATGGTAAAGTAATTTGATATGATCTTTGTATTTGTCTTCCAATTGTACACAGGCTTTTTCCTTTGTAAGCTTGGAACATAAGTCTTTACCTGCAAAATACAGAAACTATTAAGAAAAACATAGGTGACAGAGAAGGTCTTCAATGGCTTTATAGAGGTTGAAGGGATATTGGAAGGAGCCCAAAGCGTATCGGAAGGTAAAATGATGGTTTTATTGGTTGCAGAGGCTTTATGGAGGTTTCACTGTGAAAATAGGAAAAGCAGAGCAAAATGGTGATTTTTGCATTTAAATGGAAGAACGGTCTTCTATTTGAATTATGGCGCAAAATGAACAGTGACTATTTTATTGTTATGCGGGAGGCAGTTTTGGTTTTCATTGCACCGCTTATAAGGCGTGGGCGGTTTTGGGAGGGGGTCACTCAAAATAACTTGAGCCTGACATGTAGCAAGGGAAGTCTGTGGAATATCACTTTTCGGGCGGGTAATGCTCGTACAGAGAGCCAACCCGAAATCATTGAGGATCGTTAGATTTGAATGGACGATGGTGGAGCGAAAGAGCAGTGCGGAGGGGCCCAATCGATTAATTGTGGCAGTTATGGGCTTTACTATGGATTAAAATTGAGATTAGCGGTAGTTTTATGTTTAAACAAAGTTTTAGGTTAGTTCTTCGTTAAAATCGTAAAAAATGATTTAACACAAAAATCCTTCGCAAAACACATATGGCGAACTTGAAATAATATGAATTCGGGCGGATAATTGATATCGGGTCTGGGTTCATATCGCATATTGCAATTGGGGTTTAGCGAGGGAAGGCCCATCGCAAAGGAATGTGATAAGGGCTGGACGCGATATGGAAATAAAACATAAAATATATTTGCGTCGGGTCTGGGTTCCCATCGCAATCAGAGATCGCAAATGGTGGAGGATATATGCTTTAGTGGGACTTGCGATGGGGACAAATGCAAAATGGCAATGAGTTATGATATATATTGCGTCAGGTCTGGGTTCCCATCGCAATCTGAGATCGCAACGACGGGGGTTTATTGCTTTAGCGGGACTTGCGATGGAGGCAAATGCGATATGGCACGAAATATGAAATATATTTGCGTCGGGTCTAGGCCCATCGCAATCGCATATCGCAATGCGGGGAGAGTGCATTCATATGAAAGGCTTGCGATGCGATATTTTATGAAAATACATAGTTTTATGATAAAACTAAATGTTTTGGGTTATTTAATAAAGGGAGTTAATATATACGGGAAAAGGGACTTTTTAGGGGTTTAATACTATAAGTTAGTAGTAATATAAAAGATGAGTGGAAAGGGGAAATATATGAAATATGAGCGGAAAAGGGGAAATACACTAAGTATAATGTTTTTTATGAGTTATTTGCTTTTCATATATGCATAAATACTTAATCTAAACAACTTTTTGTGTGTTTTTGGGTAAAAGGGGATTTAACATGGGATTTTCACTTGTCCTAGGAAAAAAGGATTTTGACCTTAGGAAAAGGGGTTTTATGGAAAACGAATGAATATGAATGTATGAAGGTGGGAAGGGGAAATTAGTGAATACAGGGATGAATGGAGATGAATGGGAAGTTAACTAATTGATCTTGTAGACCTCCATTTGCTTTGTGTAATTGCCTCATGGATATAAAAACATATGGTAAAACATGATAAATGTACATTTTGTCCAATCAATCATCAAACTTCTGCAACCTTTCTCTACTTACCCTTTGCTTATCCTATCATTTTTTCTTCACTTAATGGGTGCATTTAAGCTAGCAAACCTTTTTCTTTTCTTTTTATTTTACAAATGCAAACTATCTAATTCTAACCTTATAACATCCAAGGGCTCAGATTAAACTGATGAGCACCTTATTATTTTCTACCCAACTACTGATCTGCCAAGATTAAACAGTTTGGCCAGATCTTTATTCTCTAACTATAACATCAAATTTAAAGCATGAAGCAATCAATATTAAACTATTTGACTGTCATGGGTTGTTGCATTTAAAACAAGCCGCACACAACCATTATTTTGCAGAAACAATAGTAGTGGCATTTGGACTTGCTCACTTTCAGAGCTTATTTGTTTTCTTTTCTTTCTAACCTAACATTTTCTTTTTGTTTTTATTTTTTAGGACATCTAACCTAACATTTTCTTTGATATGGACATCATCATAAAGATATTTTTTCAAAAACATTCTATTCACTATTATTATGTCCATATCCTAACTTAACATTTTTTCAAAATATTTTTTATTCTTTGACTATTTTATTCTACCTTATCAAAACCAAAAAATGCTACAACACCTATCTCGGTTGTTGATGATTTGCTGGATGAACTAAATGGTGCTCAATTCTTTACTAAGCTAGATCTTTGCTCGGGCTATCACCAAATATGCATGAAAGAAGTAGACATTCCCAACACTGCTTTCCGAACTCATGAAGGCCATTATGAATTCCTGGTCATGCCATTTGGTCTCTGTAATGCCACATCCACTTTTCAGAGCCTCATGAATCACCTGCTCAAACCATATCTTAGAAAATTTTTCCTCATTTTCTTTGATGACATTCTCATCTATAGCCTCACCTGGGAAAAACATCTTCAACATGTAGACCTGCTCTTGCAACTGCTCCAGAAGCATAGATTATTTGTCAAATTGTCCAAGTGCTCTTTTGGCATGGAAGAAGTCAAGTATTTGGGCCACATTGTGGGGCGTGAAGGTGTTAGGGTGGATCCCAAAAAGATCCAGGCAATGTAGGATTGGCCCCAACAAAAGACCTTGAAGAGTTTGAGAGGATTCTTGGGTCTCACCAGCTACTATCGCAAATTTGTTCGCAATTATGGTCGCATTGGTAGACCCCTCACTCAACTTATCAAGAAAAATTCATTCCTCTGGACTGATGAAGCACAACAGGCATTTATGGCTCTCAAACAGGCCATGTGTTCCACTCCCGTATTAGCACTACCCGACTTCACCAAATCTTTTGTGATTGAATGTGATGCTTTAGGTATGGGTATTGGGGCTATCTTAATGCAAGAAGGTCGACCCTTGGCTTGTACCAACCAACAACTAAGTGGGAAACATTTGGGACAATCTACCTATGAGAAGGAGATGATGGCCATCTTACATGCAGTAGATACTTGACGACCAAAATTATTGGGGTGGTGTTTCCAAATCCACACAGAACATCAAAGTCTCAAATATTTTTTGGAGCAATGACTATCCTCGCCACAATAAAATAAATGGCTAGCTAAAATGCTGGGATATAATTATGAGATAATTTACAAGAAAGGGCGCGGAAATGTAGTAGTGGATGCTTTATCATGCCAATTTGAGGAGGACAACACCCTGCTCGAAATCTCTCTTCCCATTCCAGATTGGATTGAAGAAGCCCACAAGGAATGGTTTTCACATCCTTCTCTCTCCCAAATCATTAATAACTTATGAGCAGATCCTAATTCCACAGTGGGCTACTCTTGGAAGGATGAAATTCTTCACTACAAAGATAGAGTAGTGATATCACTAACATCCACCCTCAAAACACACATTTTGGCAGAGTTGCACTCATCTCCCACTGTAGGCCATGCAGGCTTTCAGAAGACTTATGCTCGCACTCGTCATTCCTTCTTTTGGATAGGCATGAAAACTGACATTCTTACTTTTGTAGCTGAATGTGATGTGTGTCAATGCCAAAAAGGAGAAATAGTCAAGTCCCCAGGCACTTTACAACCATTGCCCATCCCTGCCTCAATCTAGACGGATGTTTCTATGGATTTCATTACTGGTCTTCCGAATTTAGGCAACAAGTCAATCATCATGGTGGTTGTGGACATACTTTCTAAGTATGCTCATTTTTGCACCACACCCCACCCATTTACCCCCACTTTGGTGGCTCAATATTTCATGGACCAGATCTTGAAACTGCATGGCATGCTCACTTCCATTGTGTCTGATCGTGACCCGATCTTCACCGGTAACTTTTGGCAAGAAATTTTCAAGCTACAAGGAACCCAACTCCAACTAAGTACTTCCTATCATCCCCAAACTGATGGTCAAATTGAATCAGTCAACAAATGTTTGGAGACCTACCTCAGGTGCTTCACTTCAGAAAAGAAACATCAATGGATATAGTGGTTACCTCTAGCTGAATGGTGGTATAATACTAACTATCATGTCGCCACCAAGATGACTCCATATGAAGCAGTTTATGGTCAACTCCCCCCTTCACCTACTTCTTATATCCCTGGATGCTCTAAGGTGAAAGCAGTCGATCAACTCCTACAGAACCATGCAGCCATGCTAGCTCATCTCAAAGATAATCTCGATCAATCTCAGAATCGCCTGAAGCAACAGGCATACCATCATCATTCAAAGCACACATTTCAAGAAGGGGATCAGGTATTTTTGAGGCTGCAACCATACAAGTAAACATCACTCAAAGACAAGGGTCGTCAGAAATTATCTCCAAAATTCTACAAACCTTATCAAATACTTCAGCGCATTGGAGAAGTAGCCTACAAGCTAGCCTTGCCACCCACTACAAAAATCCATCCCCTCTTCCATGTATCATGCCTTTAGAAAGTGGTGGGGAACAATTGCAGAATTCAAACCAGTCTACCTGAATTGGATGAAGAAGGTTCAATATGGCTCCAACCTGAACAGGTCCTCGACACGCGAGAATGACATCTGTGCGGCTGCATGATCAAGGAAGTCCTCGTCAAGTGGAAAGACACCTCTCCAAAAGATGCAACTTGGGAACCAACCACTATTCTTCAGCAGTTTCCACAGCTTTAGCCTTGAGGACAAGGTTGCTTTTATGGGGGAGGGCATGTTAGGGTCCAACCCTAACCCCCTTATTTATGTAATAGGGTCGAGTCATAGTTATAGTTAGTTAAAGAGTCAATAAATCCCATATTAATAATTGTAAGTGGTTGACCCGCATTTAAAGAAAGGGACCACAGTTAGTTGCAAACGGGCCATGGTATTAGATAGATGGTATTAAGAGAACCATGGTACTGACCCATGGTATTGCATGTATGAATCCTATATAAAGGATAGAGACTCCCCATTGAGGAGTGTCGTGTCTTATTTTGTAATCGAGCTCTTCTCTATTGGAGGTTGCCCCCTCGAAGAGGCAAGTGAACATTGCTTTCATCTCTGAATAATAAAATACATGCTGTTATTTCTCATTTTGTTTTGTGTTTTGGGTTGTGTTTCTTCATATATTTGGCATTCTGGCATCTTCTCACAGGTCAAGAGCATAACATTAAGTCAGCCAATTCAAACTTGTTGGAAAGAAGTAGAGTTGTGCATCAGTTGATTGCTATGATCTAGCTATCTAGTGGAGTTATATTTAGTGAAACTCAGTTATTTGAGCTATAGTCTAGAATAGAGTTAGTATGAGTTCAGTTGAGTAGTTGTAATTGTTGTTATCTCACCGATCTCTCAGTTAAATAGTCAATTTACGAAAAATAGCCCTAGTCATGCATACAATTCAAATTGTCTAGTTGAGTGGAGGGAAAAGACATAATTGTATTTATTAATGTATACTCGTGAGTGTATAAAATTTGCATGTAGCAAGTGAGGAATTCTCTTGGGATTGTGCAAGAAAATAGGGGCTCTTCCTATTCTTTAGGAGAAGGAATTGTGCAAGGAAATAGGAGGAAGTAGGATGCCTATTTTGGCTAAGTATTGGCCAGAGTAGACTCATGAGAAGATCAATATTGCAGTGCAAGTTGAGCTTCAAGCATTGAATTTTTCATTGTAATAAATCATTATTCTCATATGATTTAATACAAATAGAGGAGGGTTTTCCCCAGTTGGGTTCCCTAGTAAAAAATGTTTTCATTGTGATTGAATGATTGCATGTGTTTCTATTGTCATCTTTCCTTACACATAATTTAGTAGAAGAAATTTGTGTCTATTGATTTCAGTTTAATTTCATTAGTAGCTACAAATTTCAATTTACTTCTACATAGTATCAGAGATATTAAAAACTACATGGAAACTAGGTTCCTAATCATCTCTCAAAGAAATTTCGAATAGAAGATTTGTGGCGCAATGCTGGGTGTGGAGCTTGATTATCTTCCTGATTCAGAGGTCTTGTTTCAGTTGGGTGTATACCCTAGGAGGATTGTACACCCCTCCACATGAGGGGATTTTCTTGTAAAATATTGTAATTTCGTAGTCAATCTAGGCCATTCATTAGGCGAATGATTTGATGGTAGAAGTTATGTTATTTAGGGTTTTTTTCATGAGAAGACAACCCTTGGTTTATATGAGGGAGTTTTATTGTGGCTGTGTATCATTATTATGAGAGAGAGAGAGAGAGAGAGAGAGAAGAGGTTGTGTGAGAGTGAAGAGGAAATTGCAACAAATCTGCTGTAGGTTGTATCTCTTCATTTTGTTGGATAATATAAAAGGAAGGACTAGTTGTTTATCCGTGTACATAGCCCAAATTGGGTGAACCACGTATATCTATGTCTCTCTTATTTTATGCGTTTCTATATTTTTGTTTCCACAATATTGTACGCATTTCATTACTCCCTCAATTAATTTGTAGTAGTGCAGGAATTTGAGTGCAAGAATTTGAATTCTACAAGTGCAAGAATTTGTGTGCAGGAACTTCTTCAGGGTAGGAATAATGTCTTTCTATAGATTGAGGCTTGAGTATGCATTGGAGGAAACTTATAATTTCATTTCTTGGAAGGATAGAATATAAGTTGTGCTGGATGACAATGGGGTATTGTAGTACACACAAAGTGATATTCCAAAACTAGAAGCATCAAATGCACAATAGTTGGTGTAGTGGAAGAAAGATACATCAAAAGCTAGGAGGATTATCCTATAGGGAGTCAAAGACCATGTGGTTTCGAGTTTGCCTGGAAAGTAAACTACTTATGCAATGTGGAAAACCCTCACAGAGTTATTTGAAAGTAGCAGTGATGCCAGGAAATTGGCATTGAAAGATAAGCTTAGGAACATTCAAATGCAAAAAAATGAAACCATTGTTCAGTACCTATCCAGATTAACTTAGGACAAAGATTAACTTGGATGATTTGGAGAGACTGTATCACCATATGAACTAGTGATATTAGAACTCCTTGGTCTTTCAAAGTCCTGACACAACTATTAGGATTTAGTTATTGGAAGAGACAAATTTTGGTCTGACTTGGTGCAAGAGGAGATTAGAAGAAACACTAGAGATGGAGTCTCATCTAGAACTGATGAGGAAGAAGAATTTTCTCTAGTTGGAAAAGGAAATAATGCCAAAGGAAATAAGGCCCAAGGTAAGGTAGAATCCATCCAGAACCATGGAAAGAAGAAAGACCACAATAAAATTAAATGCTTTCATTTCCATGAGTATGGACACTATGCAACAAAGTTGTCCACATAAGAAATCCAGTAAGGAACTTGCAGCAAAAGCAGGAGGTGATGCTGTCACATCACAATTTGAGTTGGATTTCACCCTCATTTCTTGCATGGAAATCACAATAATAAGGAGTGAGTGGTACTTAGACTCTAGTTCTTCATTTCATATGACATGAAATAAGGAGTTCTTCATAAACTTAGAGGAGAAGGACCTACAATTACACATACAGCTTGGAGATGATGGAATGTATAGTACCAAAGGGATTGGCATTGTCACCTTTAAGGAGTCAGGTTCCCATCTTCACCTAAATAATGTAATGTATGTGCTTGGTCTGAAGAAAAATTATGTAGTGGTACTTGAAGACAGAGGATATGATGTGGTATTCAATAGATGGAAGGAATATTTGAAGTATGTTGCTATAAGAAAAGTAAAAAAAATTGGTGTTTGAGTTAAAAATCTCTACAAGCTAGAGGTAGATTTCGCCATGTATGCAACCATACCTCTAGGAGTGAGGTGGGGCAATGTAGAGCCTTAGTCCCAGAGTTGAAAAGATTTGGGTAGGTTCCATAGGAAAGTAGTAGCACTTGTTGTATACTTTTATCATGGATCATTACCCTTGCTATAGGTTCCCACAATATTTAGTAGCAAAAGGATCAGTGTCAGTTGATGTAGTTAGATCTTGGGAGACAATTGCAGAACATAGACACAATTGATTAAGTATTTTGGATGCTTCTTAGTTGCAGTTGTTGCAGTAACAACATGAATAGTGAGAGGGAGTGTTAGTTGTGTTACAATACATTTCTACAGAGGAGAAGGATGTTGACATCTTAATAAAGGCTTTATCAAGAGGCAAGTTCGAGTTCCATCAGAGTAGGATTGGGGTTGTGCAGAATCCTTTTCTTACTAAGAGGGGCATTAAATTATAGTAAGAAAAGGTCTCATTTGACTTATGCCTAAGTCAAATGGAGAAATTCGAATTTCCACATCAGCAGGAGGACTCGTGTTGTAGTTAGCAGGAGTGACATGTCCAAATCACTCACATAAGCCATTCAATTTGAGTATGTGGACAAGAAGTACAGTTGTGCATGAGTTGATTGCTAAGATATAGCTATCTAGTGGAGTTATATTTAGTGAAACTAAATTATTTGAGCTATAGTCTAGAATAGACTCAATATGAGTTCAATTGAGTAGTTCTACCTATTGTTAACTCACTGATCTCTCAGTTAACTAGTCAATTTACTCAAAATAGCCCTATTCATGCATACAATTTGAATTTCCTAGTTTAGTGGAAGGAAAAAGCATAATTGTATTTATTATTGTATACTAGTGAGTGTACAGAATTTGCATGTATAGGGTGAGGAATTCTCTTGGGATTGTGCAATAAAATAAGGGCTCTTTATATTCTTTAGGAGTAGGAATTATGCAAGGAAATATGAGGAAGAAGGAGGCCTATTTTGGCTAAGTATTGGTTAAAGAAGACTCAAGAGAAGATCAATATTGCAATGCAAGTTGAGCTTCAAGCATTGAAGTTGTCATTTCAATAGATTATTATTCTCATATGATTTAATACAAACAAAGGAGGGGTTTTTCCCAGTTGGGTTCCCTATTAAGAACTGTGTTCATTGTGATTGAATGATTGCATGTGTTTCTATTATCAGTTTTGCTTCCACAAAATTTATTATAAGAAATTTGTGTCTATTGATTTGAGTGTGATTTCATTAGCAATTGCAAATTTTGAGTTATTTCTACAATTTGAGAACTCCACTTCCTTAAGGTATCATAGGAGGTTAAGCTTGTAGTACCATTAGAAACACATAGAGGAGGCTAGTTGGGTGACAATATTTTTTTTTATAATATCAATATTTTATAAAATAGCTTTATTTTCTATTTTCTAATAATTTAACTTAAAATTAATACATTTATACCATTCTTTTTAATAATTATTATAATCACATTTATTAATGGTGTAGTCAAACTATTATATGCTTTTTCATTTTAATCAAAATCAAGTGAGATTGTGATTTCTTATTTTTTAAAATGCATTTATGAATGCATAAATAAAATAAATGCCATAAAATCCGTGGGGGCACTCAGATTCTGTAGATTATATAGCTCAAACTTATGATTCTAAAAATTCCTACCATATTTCAAGAAAAAATAATCGAAAAGTATGGCCAAGAAAGGGGGGAAATGTCAAATAGTAGACTACAGTTTTATTAATACCCATTACACTATTTTAATAAAAATTATCAATATTTTTTTCTAAATATATAAAAACTTAAATATATATTTAATACTTTATTTCAATTCCTCAAGTTGTTTTTAAAACTTAATTTAACTGTCCATCTTAATTATGGATTCCTCATGCCTTGAATGGGATTAAATCCTTTTAAGTGTAACTTGATTCACTTGATAACATAAATTCATATTAATTATAGATATTTATAGTTATAAAATGTAAAATTTATACCAATTTTTTTTGTTGAAAGTTTAGTTCTATTATATATCAAAATTTATAGGTTATCCAAGCCTCTTCATGTTAGTGGCCTGCCACAAGGGAAACTAGACCACTAACAAAACAACAAAGCTTCAACACATAATAAAACAAAACTATAACCATTTAGTTGTCAGGTCCTCTGATAACAATCTTATGAGGCCTTATCAATTCAGAGTTTGAATTAAAACAACTATAGACAAGCTAACTAAAATAGTAAAAATATGAAACTAAGAAAATGTAGTTGGGCTAACTATGCCTTATATAGCCCAGAACCCAAAAAATTGTATACATAAAACAACTATAGAGTTCAAATTAAAATAACTATAGAGAAACTGGCTAAATAGTAAAAACATGAGCCTAAGAAATTATAGTTGGGCTAACTACACCTTATATAGCTCAATATCAAAAATATTTAATACATAAAACTTAAAATAATAAAAACTAAGAAGAGGAAGAAGTTGTCACCTGTATAGTGCTTTACTCCTTAGCCTTGGTGACGTCTAGAACCACTGCATGGGAGAAGTGAACCTTCAATATACTCATAGGCTCCTTCATATCTACCTTTGACTTTACCAAATCATGCAAAACCATCAAGATTTTATTATTTTCTTCGTGCTTATCCAAGAGAACCTCAACCAACATTATCTTCATGTAGCAATACATGACAATTTTTAACATATATTGATTTTTCCTATCTTGGTGTGCCCTGAGTCAAGCACCCATTGGTAGACATATTCTAAAATCTCTTTTTCTTGTAAGCACTCTCACTCTCCCAATACACTCTCCTCCAAATATTGTAATTCTAACTTAATTTATGATAGGTTTTCTTCCCTACACTGTCAAGTAGAAGGGTAGCTCACACATGGGCTAAGGGTCTTCACCAACCTCCTGGCCCTCTACATTTCCTTCTACTATGTGTGCACTAATGAACCATAGTTTTCCACTTCCAACAGTTGAACAACACCACCTTTATGACAATTTCCTCGAGAATCAAACTTTACCATAGTTTGTAGTAGAGAAAATTAAGAATCCATAGCCATGAAGGGAAGCCACAGAGAATGGAGCAAAGCCAATGAAAAACCATATGGAAAATACGGAAAAAGTGTCTAAACTTTCCATGTTTAACTCACCGAGGATGGGAGCATTGCTACAGGGCCATAAATTCTCCCTACGATTGCAATGATGTTTTATACTCTTGGCAAACATCACTCCAAAGTGTGCGAAATGAAACAACCATATAGCCTAGAGAACTTCATAAGCACCATGATCTTAGGAGCATTTATGAGAGAAGGAAGCTACACCGCATTGCATGGTTAAGGGGAAACATCACCTATACACGTAGAGAAAAGTGACAACCCCATTATGACATGCCTTCTCATCCTATTTGGGGTTCTACTCATGTTAAATTTCAATTACACTTATAAATCTAAGTTTTCTATTATTAAAAAAAATTGTGAATCTATATAAAATATTTCGACAATTTCAAATAAAATATAACAATCATTTCCACTCATAATTATAACATATGACTTTTCTAAAAAATATAATATACAATTATATATATATATATATATATATATATATATATATATATATATATATTATTCCTTGAACTAATCAATTGTAATAACTAGATATGTACTAATTTGTGGAAACCTTTGTTTTGCACCTCCAACATTAAAATAATTTATTGCATTTAATCGATGATTCACACATATACAATCTATGATAATAATATGAGGGAATTATGATATTGTCATTATGCATACATTATCTAATTGTTGAATAATAACCCCATTTTGTTTACATTTAAAAGAAATATTTACAAGAATAATTTGCCTTGAATGAGAAATTAATAAATCTCCACAACAACAAAAAATAAATGTGTGTGATGATTTTATAAATGATAAAATGTTACTGATTGTGACCACATTTCAGATGAACCAACAGCTATTAACAAAATATAAAAATGTATGGATTTAAATTCAATTAAGATAAATACAATTTTATTTTAAAATTAAGTTATATATTTTTAATTTAAATTCTTTTTATTATAATATAATATAATATTACATATTATAAAAACAATTTTTTATAAAATTCTCATAATAAAATATTCAATTATTTTTTTCAATATAACAAATATCACATATTTGATAATTATATTGAGAGTTTTTTTCAACACAATATGGAAGAGATGTTATAATAATATTTTGACTTGGTTAAATTATATAAAAATAAAAAATAAAAATAAATCAAATAATAAAATTAATAATTAAAATAAAATCTAGATAAAATAATCAATTTACTCTTGCTGATTTTTTGGATCTAGGTTTTAACAACTCATTGTTCTATTAATGGTGTGTGTCTATATATATATATATATATATATATATCTTAATTTTGCATCTAACAAATTTTGAAAGAGATCAAATATCTTTTCACTTTAAAAAAAATTGCATCTCAAGAAATTTGATGCCTCTCAACCTTGGTAAATCTAGAATTAAGATGGGTCTAAGCTACCATAATAAAAACTCTCTCTAGATTTTCAATTTTTCTTTTATACGAGTAATTAAATGTTTTAATTAATTTCTTTTCATTAAAACCATTTTTAAAATTATTTATTATAAATAACTATTATTTATTAATTTAATTTTAAATTTTAAAGTTTAAATATAAATAACTAGAAAAATTTAAATAACTATTATCTATTAATTTATTTTAAATTTAAATAATCATAATAATAATAATAATAATAATAATAATAATAATAATAATTATTATTATTATTAAAATACAAATAAATATTTATTATTAATAAAATACAAATAAATATTTATCATAATAACCTTGTTTACCCTGATAATAATTACCCTAATAATAATTTCTATCACTTTCGCTAAATTTTCCATTATTTGTGATTATTACTTTTTAATAGTGTTAAAATATAAATATATCATTATAAACTGTTTTTTTTTTTTAATTGAAATTAATAAAATCATATTTTTTAATTTTTTATTAATTATATCCTTCACCAACTCATGTTCAAATCAAAACTTTTTAACTGAGACGACCAAAATTATCATGTGCAATTATTCTTTCTGCTATATAAATGAAAAAATATTAATAGCATTTATTCCAATGTCTTTCTAGTGGCATACATTATGATGTGGTTTGATGTGTTTGTTTTAGAAAAATATATGTTCAAAGTTAAAAGGGATGGAGTGGAGTGTATACTTTTATGAACTTTAGTGACAAATCCTTATATGAAGTGGGATTTCTTATGACACAAATAAAAAGGTTTTATAATTTTGTTTTAGCATGACAATGTTTTTAAAATTGAATAATTATTATTGTTATAAAAATGTGTGTTTTTTTAAATAAAGGAGATTTGATTTTTTAAAGTTGGATAGAAAAATATTTATTGGTTTTCTTCCTATTTGACTTCTTAAAGTTTGATAGAAAAATATATTTTAGTTTTTTCTTGTTTGCTACTAGGGAAACCAAGTTAGTGGAGAAACTAGAAAAATTTAAGCATTCAAAATTAGTGAATGTTTACGTCCACAAGGTCTTGGATACACAATGATATGGTGCTCTATTAAGACACTCCTTGATGTGAAGTCACCGGTTCAATTCCCCGTCCTAAATCATAGAACTCATAACATGAGGCTTATGGCTTGCTAATGCTTCTATAAACAAAAAGCTAAAATACTAGTAAAGAAAGTGAACAAAAAATGTGCTAGTGTAAACCATCATTCAAGTTTGGGGGATTTTGATTCCTCTACAATGATGGGATCCTTGTTGCTTCCTAGTGAGCATGCTAGATTAGGAGAAAGTCTCAAATGAGGCTCAATACGTTGCAATACCTTTTCCAATTTGCAGGATGTGAGTTGTATTTCATCAAGCATTAGTAGAATTCCTTATCTTGCTTCATTGTGGTTCAACAAGACTTACCCCAACAACATTTTGAGATGCCAATAGATGTTTATGATGTGCTTGTACTTGTCAAACCTTCTTGTAGGTGTGCCCCATGTTCGATACCCAACCTGCAATTTCATTTACAACCTCCACATCTGATAGACATCTGCGCTCCATAGTAATATCCCTCTTAACATCTACAATTTCTTCCTGAATATATGGTGGAACATGCACCTGAAACAAGTGAACCTAAGCATCTTTGCATGCTTAGGCTCCCTAACTGCCCATTTCATTGTAGTATATTGCACCATGCTTGCTTCTTTCCCATTACCAAGGCATTATGGAGATCAAAATTCACTAGTATTGGAGGTGAAAAAGAATGAGGTGTGACTAAAGGGGAAAGTGTCGAGAAAGGTCAATACAACAAGAGCATGGATGGTGAGAAAGAGTGTGAGGTATTCCAAGGTTGAGACTTGGTGAGAAGCTTTGTCCTCACACATGGGAGATGATTCACAAATATGAGAGAAATATGAAAGAAAGGCACCTAGAGAAGACATGGAAAAATCGGAGGAAAACCAAGTGCAACCGAGGAGCAAGAGAGAGAAAAGGTTAGCCAAGAAGTCAGGTGGGAGTCTTATTCCTAGAAGAAACAACAAAGCACATCCAAAACTTGAGACTGGGGGATGGATTTAACCATGATGCCATCGCCTTCAGACAATAAGCAATGATAATGGAAGCAAAGGGCCAATATTGGCTGAAAAATCCATCCATATTGAAATCCAAACCACATTTTATCCCTTGACTAATGTTGAATTGCCATGGTACAAAGACCTGGAATTCTCTAATGCTTAAGATGATCAATTTGCATGAATGGATAGACCGGTAATAACTTCAAGTGGACAACATGTAACTCACCACTACTAGGTTTGAGTGGTACACTGACCACCTTTCCCTTCATCATTAAATACAGACTATTGTTGAGATAAAGCCTGCCATAATAATGGTCATACAGACTGCATCCACACTCACACTCCATTTAGAAATAATAAAAAAACAATTTAAATTATAATAACATTTCATTTCATTTTTTCATAAATATTATTAATTATTTATAAAACAAAAATCATTATTTTATAAATAAATTAATATCATATATGAATTTATCTATAACTTAATCATAACTCTAAAATAAATTATTATTATTATTATAAAAAATAATTTTAAAAACAATTTCCCCATAAAAATTACTATTTACCTTAAAAAAAAAACTTAACAACTTAAAATCAAATTCCATCTCAAGATCCTGAATGTTGCCAAAAGTTGTTACACATCATTATATAAAATCTTACATGAAATTCTGGTCTGGTTGATAATAATGATGGCTATTCAGTAAAGTTAATTTTATGTTTCTTTAAGAAAAATCGATTTGATGGTTCATTAATTTATTTTAAAATTTCATTTTTATTATTTAATGTTTTGATACTTTATTTATTTATTACTGAATTCTTGTGATTAGTGGGACAATGACATGGATTTTGTGAACTTAAAAAAAACATTCGACATGAGACTTTATATACAATCACAAATATAAAATATACAAGTTTTAAATTTATATTTTTAGTGTATATGATATGATATAATTATTAAGAAAATACTAAAAATAGATATGATATTTTTATTATAATATCTGTGTAGGTATGGTATATTTTGATTAAGTATTAATTTATTTTTGACCAAAAAATAATGATATTTATACATAGTTTAATATTAGGATTTTTGACTTTTATTATTATTATTTAAATTTTGTTTATTTGTAAAGTAATTGGTGGAGCTCTTATTATGGGTTGTTTAGTAACTTCCCTTTGTATTAGTTACTAATTTTTTGTTTTTAATTTTATTTTTTTTTATTAACTTTTTTCATTTTTTCTATTTTTAAAAACTATAATTTTTTCACAATATTTTGAATTTAATATGACTTCTTATTATATTAAAAATATATTTTAATAAATTTAACTATAAACAATTATATATATTAATAAAAATAAAACACCCACAAATATATATAAACAATATTAATCACATTTCTTAATTTCTGGTAATGACATTTAACAATATTGTTTTGTATGTTATTATAACATACTAAACAATATTAACGATATTAATGATTTAAACAAAGTCTTTCAGTAGAAATCACATGATGAACCACACTTGTTGGGTCAAAACGCGTTGGCCAAAAAAATTCTTTCATGTGATTTCTACCGAAAAACTTTGTTTAATTCAGTATGGATCACAAAACCTTGAATATGAAAAAGATATTAATGATATTTCTTAGTTTTGAATGATGTCATTCAATAATATTATTTTATTTTATTATTATTTTTGTTTAATTAAACTAGATTTAATTAAGCGGCAAATAATACTACTATATAACTTTATTTAATATTATTTTTCTTTACATTCAATATTAATATATTTTCTAACATTTTTTAAATTTTACTTTATTGCTTATCACTCGTCAAATTTCGTAACTTTGGTGGATCTACGCGTGCTTTGTAGGTCAAATCTAATCGTGCAGCGAGGGGATACTTTCATAATTTAGTCACTCATCCCATTTGCGAACAAATCTATACATGGATGGAATTTGTTTCCTTTGGATTTTATATTAATATTTTATGTGGATGGAATTTGTTTGATTTGGATTTTATATTATTATGTCATGGGATATTATTTCATGCAGTAAATGTAAATGTTAATGTTAAATAGATAACTCATATGTGTTTGAAAATATTGATATTATGATTATTTTAAGATTATTTAAATTTATAAAATATTAATATTTAAAAATAAATAAGTGATAATTGTTTTAATTGTCGAATGTTTTGTTTTTGGGATAATTTTGGGTTTATTTTGTTTAAATTATGTAAATCATATAATTTAGTTATAGTATAGTTTAATGAGACATAAATTTTGCTCTAAAACTATAAAAAATTAGGTATGATTTTTGTAACGGATTTTTTTGGAAATTCGGGATTATTGTCAAGTTTCAAGATTTTAAGTGTTTTGGGGATTTTTGATGGTGTTGAATCCATTTCCACTATAAAAACAAGATTCACCGGCTTTTACTATCAATTTTTTTTCTTCAAAAAATATAGCCAAATTTTAGCAATTTTTAGTCATCCGATAAAATTTGAAGCCTCAATACACAACACCATTTAAATATTGCAAGAATTTTCATTTGTTAAAATGGTACGTTTAAATTGTGTAAATTATATAATTTAGATATTTCAAAAGTTTTTCATTACACTAAATTTATTTGTATTAGAAAGCACAATTTGAATAAAAAAAAATATTGCCTTGCAAAGATTTGTAGCATCAAGAATAAATGAAAAACATAAAATAAGTAAATTGTAATATCTATTTATTTCATTTAGAAATAAATGTTAATTAAACTTCACTTACTTGTAAAAACATTATTTAATAAAAAAATATTGTATCATTTATTTATACATGAGAAGTGAAATATTGGCCTTTTTCGAGGTATAGGTGACAGAGGAATTTTTTGGACTAGAGGAGATAGAGGTTGTGCATGAAATTAGGGTTTCAGACTTCCCACTTCACCTTAGCATCGTTGGGGGACAATGGCATGGTCTATGTGATGTGGTTTTTCCATGGATAGGAGGCTCAGTGATCCAAACTTAAACAGGAATGCAACAAATTACAGAGATAACCATAAACACAGATATGCAGCCGAAATAATACTTCAATTCATTAATGTAAAATACTGAAATATGCTTACAAACAGTGATGGAAATAAACCAGCTAGGGGGATGGTAGCTTATCTCTGAGAAGAGATGTGGTGGCTACATGCCTCTGAACTGTCTTAGAATGAGGCTCAAGGGCCTTTTTATTATTGAACAATAAGAGAAAACCCTAAACAACCAAAACCCTAACTCGAGGAGATGTAACAATAAGAGTTTGTGGGCCCCGTTGGGGTGAGTTGGACAGCCAACTTCCCGGGGTCGCGAATTGGTCATATTATCTCCATTTGACGCACATGATAGCCTGTTGGAAAGATCTCTTCGAGAACTACAACGGAAAAACGATTTCCCAAAAAACGTCGTTTAGGGTCTCAAAACGGCTCCGGAAGTTTAGGACCCGAAAAACTGCTAAAAATAGTAAATTGTGCTGCAATTACAGAAATTGAAAAACTGAAAGAGACAGTTGTGGGTGTCCAAGTGGGATATGTGGGTGGCCACCAACATCCACCTGGATCACTCAGCTCCTAGCAGTGTGTTGAATGCATACAAAGGGACCCATTTGGATGGACTTCCGGTGGAAAGAATGATTAGTTGCGACCTTTCAACTCTGGTCTTAGTTGATAGAGCTAGATTTTGTAATGTTTCTTTTGACAAAGAGTGGGTTAGTGCCTTGGAAAAACCCGAGATGTGTAGACTCGCTATAGGATTAAAAAATAATCACTCAAAATTTTCTTGGTTTACCATGTGTCACAAAATGGATCAATTTCATACAGAGATGCAACAAAAGGAAAGGATACCCTGACTCCTGAACAACCCCAAAATATTCCTAGACCATTGATCCAAAACAATCCTCACCCCTACATTATTGGACAAATGGAGAAAGTTCTTACCATGGAAGTAAATCTTTCTAAGGTAAACTCTCTCCTTTTTCCTCTCTAATCAAAGGTTGTCATTTGTAGGTTTAAAGGTTTTTGGTCCAAACTTGAAGCATTAAACCAATTGATTTTTTCTCTTCGGATGCCAAATCATGATTTTTCTTTATGCTCCAAAGGTTTTTATGATTGTTTACTTTGACACCCAAAAATAACTAGATTTTGTTTTGAATGAAAGGGCCATGGTTTTGAGGTAATATTGGGCTTTTCATTATACCATGGTTCCCATAATTTGATGCTACAACTATGGTGGTTTCTACTATACCAATATGAGTGAGACTTCCAAATCTCCCCCTACCTTTATGGCACCATGAGGTACTAAAATGCATTGGGAATACTCTTGGAAAATTCAAGAAGATGGACCATGAAAGGACATAGAAATGTCTTTTTACTTATGCCAAAATATTTGTAGAGATAGACCTTAGTAAAGGGCTACTTGGCCATATTTAAATGAAATATAAAAACTTTAGTTGGACCCAAGTATTAGATTATGAGAATATGGATTTTAGGTGCCAAATATGCTTTCAAAATGGACACTTGCAGAACACATGTCCTCTGGCAAAAAAGACCCCAAAAAATAAAAAGAAGCAGGTATATAAACAAAAAGGACAGTAGTTTCTAGAGCCACACCTTTCAGACAACGAAGAAGAAGAAAGCATGGAGAGTCAACCAGCCCAAGCAGGTGTGGATAAAAAATTTCGTCCTGGAAACCACACAATTTGGGAGGTTATGGCTCTCATAATTGCTTCCCTTAACCAACATAGGGCAGATACAGAATCAATCTTAGGTTCAGATCACCTGAAAATAGAGACACATGTGGAGGATGGATTGGTGGGTAAAAAGCGTGTCCATGTATCAAAACATTTAGATTCAAATAAAGAACATCTTCCAGAGATATTCACAAGTGAGTTGGCTTTGGTTGTAGTTAGCCTCAATCTAGGGGAATGGAAATAGGTATATAAACAAAAGGGATAGTAGTTTCTAGAGCCACATCTTTCAAACAACGAAGAAGAAGAAAACATGGAGAGTCAACCAATCCAAGTAGGCATGGATGCACAATTTCATCCTAGAAACCACACAGTTGGGGAGGTTATGGCTCTCATCATTGCTTACCTTAACTAGCATAGTGCATATACAGAATCAATCTTGGGTTCATATCACCTGAAAAAAGAGACACACGTGGAGGATGTATGGGTGGGCACAAAGCATGTCCATGTATCAAAACGCTTAGATTTAGACAAAGAACATCCTCCAAAGATATCTGCAAGTGAGTTGGCTTTGGTTCTAGTTAGCCTCAATCTAAGGGAATGGCAACAAGTCTAGAAAAAGAAAGGAAAGAAGGGGAAGATAAATGATTTTTATATTACTTGATCTTCCCCATTGTATTATATTTTGTTTTTTTCTCTCTATTGTTGATGCTTCTCTTCAGGGCCTTCTTGGTTGTCATTCTTTGAATCCTTTAAGCATATGTTCTTTTTACTATGTACGCCACATAAGGATTTGGGAAAATCCATGGTGAGTGCACACGTCTAGTGTGTATATACAAAATGTATTTTCTTTCAATATGAATAGAAGTGCAATTTTATTTTGCAGGGAAAAAAATAGAAATGAAATATTAAGACCAATAAATTCATAAAATAAAAAATAAATTATAAAAAATATTTTTAATATCAAATATTTTATAATTAATTCTAAAGAAATATAATAATAAAATTGATTATTTTTTAAAAATATATATTTTTAAATATTATTGTTTCTTTTTTAAAAATATTGAAATAATATAATGAATTTGTAAAACTAAAATAAATTTGTGTCTATTTTTTTTATTTTTTTTCTCTCACCCATGTCAATTAAATATTATAATCAATTTAACTAAACAATGCCTATGTACTCATTATAATTATACTAAATGTGTTATCTCCTTCGGTACTTTTCTAGGCATCTCACATTATCCTCCCTTAGTATATTTTAAAGATGAAGGACCATCTAAATTTACCATCGAAAAGAAAGTCTAGTTGTTGCATGAAGGCAATGAGGAACTAGAGTAATTGTGTTGTCCAAAAGAAGGAAGAATATCTTAACTAGTGAAAAAAAGGTGAGGCTCAAAGTTTTTCCCAAAACTTGGGGTGTTGTCCAGGGATCAACAATTGATGACACATTAGGTGATTCTCTAAAGCACTACTTATATAATCATACTTTTTCATAGGAAGCTAGAATGAAATGGATTTTGTGTGCCCTTCCATTGTAACATAAATCCATAGTACCCCAATAATATAAGTTCAATGATGTAGTAGATTATCCTAAATATAATAAGTATGAAATTGATTTCCTTTAGAGCTTCACTTGATATTTGAGGCAACAATCATAGTCACAAGTTTTTTCTATAGGTGGGGTTAAATATTGTGATCAAACTAGTTGTTTCACTTTATTGTTCTATTTCTCCACTACATTTGAGTGCATGTAACCCCGCTAGTATCACCCCTGTATCACAAAACATCCTCCATTGAAACAAAGTGTCCATATCATTGGTGGTGCACGTCCCTTTTATAAACTAAACTTCCTCTCCCAAACCATTATTTTTAATAATGAATAAAGTAAGTAATGGATTTTACATAGACAACTACTTGTTATTATGAAAGGATTGGCCATGCTTGAATAATGATATACATTGAAATATTTTTAATCTTAGAAATCTAACTGAAAACCTTTCACATGGGGTGCTCCTTTAATGTGAATAGATGGTATCATTAACTTTCAAGGTCCTTTAAAACTTATTTGTTGAAACCCAAAGTCCAACATTGTTTCAACTTTTTACGTAACATGGAACATGTAATGCCCCTTGTATTAGCCCTTGATTTTGTAATTATAAATGATGCTTGTGATTATAAAATAACTTTATATTTGGCTAACCTAAAGAGTAGGACAAACTGATCCACAATCTGAGGGAGAGTTGTGAGTGGTGTTGGTTGGCATAGTTGAATTCCCAAAACAACAAATGGCAAAGACATGGTGGGGTAGAGGTGATGCTCATGTTCTTCCCTGCTTCCACGATGTGAAGAGTGTCAGGCCAGGGTAACTCCAGAATGGGCAGAAGAAAACTGATTGATTATTTCATTAGATAACTATTGTTTATATACATAAATGAGAAAGATCAGTTCATCTTCTTGATGACTGTTCACGTTCTAGTTTACCCAACCGCTGAGGATTAGGTGTGAGCATTCCCCCCTTTATCTGAAGGGATGTTGGTGAGTCCAAGCATCGTTCTAAATCTTTCAAGCTTTTCTCTTCCAAGCGCTTTGGTGAAGATGTCTGCAATTTGCTCATTTGTGGAACAATGACGGAGATGGATTGTTTTGGCCTCAACATGATGTCGGATCAGATGATATTTAGTATTGATGTGCTTAGTACGATCATGGAACTTTGGGTTCTTGGCCAACTTTATTGCAGAGGTGTTATCAATCATGAGTGGAGTTGATTGTACTTGTTTTACCTGCAAATCTTCAAGAATTTTCCTGAGCCACACAATTTCTTTCGTTGCTTCAGCTGCTGCCACGTATTCTGCTTCTGTTGTGGAATCTGCTGGAATTGATTGTTTGCGTGATCTCCAGGAGACAGCTCCTGATCCAAGACTCATAGCATATCCTGAAGTAGATACCCCAGTTTCTTTGTCTCCATCGAAGTCTGAATCAGAGTATCCAATCAAGCTGAAGTCGTCCACCTGTGTATACTTGATTCCAAGGTCTTGAGTTCCCTTCAAGTACCTTAGAACTCTTTTTGCAGCAGACCAATGTCCCTCACAAGGCTTTTGCATAAACCTGGGGAGGATTCCAACAACAAATGAAATGTCTGGTCTGGTAGTAGTGAGGTAGATGAGACTTCCTACAAGCTGTCTATACTTTGTTGCATCCTCAAATTCCTTTCCTTCAATAGATGTGAGCTTCAAGTTTTGTTCCATTGGAGTAGAAAGAGGATTGCACTCTGTCATGCCAAATCTGTTTAACAAATCTCCAATGTATTTCTTTTGAGAAAGAAATATGGATTTTGGATGTTGGGTTACTTCAATGCCAAGATAGTAATGAACATAGCTCAAATCAGTCATTTCAAAACTTTTTCCTAATTCTTTCTTTATGGATGCAATATAGCTTTCATTGTTCCCTGTCATTAAAATATCATCTACATATACCACAAGATATACAACTGTTTTGCCAACTTTCTTGACAAATAAAGTTGCATCATCAAGATCAAAATGATTGAAGTTGAGTTTCAGAAGATGCTCAGTTAGTTTTTCATACCAGGCTCGTGGTGCTTGTTTGAGGCCATACAAGGACTTCACAAGTTTGCATACTTTATGTTCATGTCCTTTCACAGCAAATCCTTCAGGCTGGGACATAAAAACATTCTCTTTTAGATCTCCATTCAAGAATGCAATTTTTACATCCATTTGATGGACTTTCCAACCGTTCTGAGCAGCTAGTGCAAAGAGTGTCCGGATGGTGGCCCATTTTGCTGTGGGGGCAAAAGTTTCCTCATAATCGACCCCTTCCTTCTGTGCAAAACCTTTTGCCACAAGCCTAGCTTTGTGCTTGTCAAGTGAGCCATCAGCTTTGTATTTATTCTTGTAGACCCACTTGCAGCCAATTGGTTTGGTTCCAAATGGAGGATCAACCAGCTTCCAAGTGCCATTCTTTATGAGGGCATCATACTCCTTCTGCATCGCTTCTTTCCATTCATCATGAGAAGCAGCTTCTTTGAAGGAAGTTAGTTCAAAATCTGTAGACAAGTTCCATTCACAATCATAAGTAACATCCATATCAACGGGTGAATTAGAGTTATCTACATCACCTCCATCTTGTCGGTTTGTATTTCTGGTTCCTGTTTTTCCAATTTCATTAGGATGAACACTTTCAAGTGTCTTTGTCAGCCACTTTGGGGGACCTTTCTGAGATGGTCCAGGCTGCTCTGTTGATTGAGTTGGGACTGAATCAAGATTGAGTCTCCCAATTCTATCAATTACATCACTTAAAGCATCATCCGTTGTTGGAGTTTCATGCAGGGGAGATTGTTCTTCAGAAGAAGATTCCACATGTTGATCTAGTATAGGAATCCCCCCTTCAAGATGTGGAATCTGATTATCAAACTCTTGAAATGATTTTGTTTTTGTGAATCTATCCAAGCGATCAAGTTGCCGCTCAACAACATTGTCAGATTTGGATGATTCAAGAAAAATGACATCTCTAGATAGAACAAACTTTTTATTTACTTCATCATAGAGGCGGTATGCTTTGGAGGTGTTTGAATACCCCAGGAAGATACATTTACGACTTCTAGCACCAAGTTTGTTTCTATGTACCTTTGGTATCAAAGCATAACAGGTGGAACCAAAAATCCTGAGATGTTTTACCGAAGGAACATGTCCATACCACAATTCATAAGGAGTCTTGTTTCTTATAGCACTAGATGGACATATATTCTTTATATATGCAGCACATAGAACAACATCAACCCAAAACATTGTCTTTACATTTTTGAAAAAGAGCATGGATCGTACCATATTTAAGATTGTTCTATTCATTCTTTCAGCTACACCATTATGTTGGGGATTATAAGGCACAATTGTTTGATGTTTAATCCCATGTTGGCGAAGATAGTTTTCAAATTCATTTGATGTATATTCTTTTCCATTATCAGTGCGAATAGACCCAATATGAGATTGTGCATCATTTTCAATCCATTTATGAAAATTCTTGAATGTTTGAAAAGCCTCAGATTTGTTCTTTAATAAATAAACCCAGCACATTCTGGTGTAGTCATCAATAAACGTCATGATATACTTATTTCCATTTGCAGAAGAAACAGGCATTGGACCACATAAATCTGAATGAATGAGTTCAAGTTTCCTATGTGGTCTTGAATGTGAATCTTGAAAAGATTGTTTGCTATGATTTCCTAGAATGCAAGCATCACATTGCTTAAGTTTTCTAGGAATTGTAGGCAAACCAGCAACACCATTTTTCTTCAATAAGCGGAGACTGTCATAGTTTAAATGTCCAAATCTAGCATGCCATAATAAACTTGATGGAAGTGTACCTTCTTCATGATGAGAAATATATGAGAAATGTTTTGCATGAGCAGAGGTTCCTTGCAGTTTGAGAAACATTTCTTCTTCTATTCCCCTCATGACAAGTGAGTGGTCAGATGCTTTTCTTACCTCAAGCTTGCCATCAAACATATGAATGGAGTGACCTTGCTGGCGGATGTGGACCAAGGACAACAAGTTTCTCTTGAGCTGTGGGAGATATAGAACATGATCCAGAAGAAAGTCTGGAAGACCAGGCAGTTTAAGCCTGATTGTGCCAAGCCCTGATGACTTGATTTTTGACTAATCTGCAAAGTCTACTGCTCCATCAACATTGTCAGTGAAATCTTCAAAAAAATCTTTCCTATGAGTCATATGATAGGTTGCTCCTGAATCAAGCAACCAATCATTTTCCGAAGAAGCAAGTGAAGCATTAAACAAATCTTCATTTACTCCAATGTTACATTGTGCCTCAATATAGTGAGCGGATTCAGGTGCTTTACCTTTGTCTGTATCATCAGTTTTACCTTTCTGCTGGTTTCTTTTCTGCTCAATTTTGTCCCATGGTAGCTTGCATGTAGAAGCATCATGTGATCCATTTCGTTTGCAGCGAATGCAATGCAGATCTGCTTTTTCTCCTTGAGAATGTCTGCCCCCCCTTCCTCTGAAATATCTTCCTCTTTCTCTTGAATGCATACTGTAACAAAAATTATTTCTGCTGATAGAAAAATAATTTTGCTGATAAAAAGAACTTCTGCTGATAAAAAAAACTTCCTTACATTACAGCCTTATGCACTATATTTTCTTCAAACGTTTGATAGAAGCATCAGCATTTCTTTGTACATATCACTTCGATATATATCATGCAATACTACTATGTTTTGAAAAAACGCACAAGGGATCACTTCAATATATCACTTCAATATATATTAATATATCATGCAATACCACTTTGAAAGCAGCGCAATATATCACTGTATCACTTCAATGTATCAATATGCAATACTATTTTGAAAGCAGTGCAGTATATGACTGTATCATTTCAATGTATTAATATATCACTTCAATATATCATCCAATATTATTTTGAACGCAGCACAATATATAAACGCTTTAAAATTTTTGAATGATACTGCACAATACTCAAACGTTTTAAACTCTCAGTCTTCACTGTTTCAGCAGATTGAGTCTCTTGCAAGTGCAGAGATAGTGTACTCGATGTCTTTCCCTTGCTTAAATGAATCTATGCCAGCCTTTATATAGAGAGCAGCCAATGTATGATACAGATATAATGTGTATTTAGAGAGAAACATGACACACAGAAGTTGATGCTCACCCTCACCCAAACTGCAAACCGCAGATCGAACATCGCTCCTCTTTGTGCAAATATCTCAAAACTTATTTCTGATTCCCTTTAGCTGCTTCAAAAAATTTCTGTCCAAAATCCGTTGCGGCTGCTCCTTTGTCTGGACGGAAGTTTTGAGGGCTCCGGGCTCTTCAACCGGCGGCAGTCTTCGCATCCAAGGCAGAGGCACTACTGAAGCTCCGAAGATTAGATGAGGCAGCGTATACAAAGGAAGCGGTGGGAGGAAGCGATATTGAATTGGAGGTTCAACATAGACGAGTGTGTAGTATAAAACACATCGTGGTATAAAAACCGATGGAAAAATCGGTATGGAAAAGCCCTGGCAGCATCCAGTAATTAAAAAACTCGAAGTTGTAATGGTATACCGCACAGTGGTATGGGAATAACGTTACAAACGAGTTTAACACAGTTGAGCAATGTTAGGATGAGGAGTTAACGTCTGAGCGGTGGCAGGTATGGTAGTCTTAACCTATGTATGGATTAGCCAAGGAAGTCGAGTGGTAAAGGGCGCGCAGGTATATAGGAGAACCGGTAATGGGAGTCAGTTGTTGTAAAATTACAATGGAGAGGGAGCGAAAAGGGCTCATAACCGATGCACAGAGAATCAATGAGATGCAGGACAATCAATGAGACGTAGGACAGAGGCAGCGCTCAGGACAGAGGCAGGAGTTACAACTATTTTTTTTTTAGAACCTGGGACCTGCTCTGATACCATGTCAGGCCAGGGTAACTCCAGAATGGGCAGAAGAAAACTGATTGATTATTTCATTAGATAACTATTGTTTATATACATAAATGAGACGGATCAGTTCATCTTCTTGATGACTGTTCACGTTCTAGTTTACCCAACCGCTGAGGATTAGGTGTGAACAAAGAGGAGGGGAAGCGAACAGTCTCGTGGGGCCACCACAAAGAGATTGGAAGCAAAATAAAGAATGGAAATCAAAAGAGAGGACTGAAACAACAAAATGCTAGATAGACAAAGTGAGAGAAGGTTGGAGAAAGAAACAAGCATGGAGTGCAAGTGAGTGTGTTGCGCGCTGTATAAAGTCTACTAAGGTTGATGGGATGTAATTCCCAGTTTTGATGCACTAGAGTTGTTGGATTATGTGTGTCCAAGCTTGAAAGATCAATGGGAATCTTAGAGGAGGAATTCGGTGATGAGTGTTTGCTAAAGCCGATTGATAAACCACTAATGACCTAGGTGGATATTGGTGGCCACCCAACTGTTCCACCTAGCTCACAACATAGTTTCCTATTTTTAAGCATAGTTTCTTATTTTGGAAGTTTTCAGGTCTTGAACTTCCATAGTTGTTTCAAGGCCCCAAACGACATTTTTTGGGGAAACGGACAAGCGTGAACCTCTGATTGACATTTATAGTTGAAATTTTTTCTCCTCGGATAGACCTTTGTAACAGGCTATTGTGTGTGCCAAATAGAGATTGTATGCCAAAGTTACGACCCTGAGAAGTTACGTTCCAACTTACCCCATTGAGACCCATAAAACTTTGGCGCTTCATCTCCTAGGGTTAGGGTTTTGGATGTTTAGGGGTTTGTTTCTTCATGAAAAAATTCCTTTGGCCTCATTATAACACAATTGAGGAAGACAACTAGCTATCACATCTCTTCTCAAAGATAAGCTACCATCGCTTGAGCTAGTTTGCTTTCATTCTGCATGTAAACAGTTTCAACATTTGTTATTTATTAATTGAAGTTCAGTTTCATTATATCCCTATGTTTCTATTTTAAATCTGTATTTCATTTCATTCCTTCATAAATTTGGATCAGTGGTATTAAAGTGGCCTACTCTTTCTCTATTTTTTTGTGCATGTCCCCAATGAGGTTGGGGTATAAGGAGTTGGGACTCGAACTCCTTGAGCCCTTGCAAGACCATCCTCACTAAACTTGACAACCTCCCATGGCAGAAGAAAAGAAAAACATGGGTGTAAGAGATCATATCAATTTTTTCCTTGAAGAATCCCTCGAGCAACAAAGGAACGAAGTGATGGATAAAATTTCCCGGATCCTTCGACAAATACCAATAGGTGACACATCTTCATCTAGAAACCACTTCAAAGGTTCCACTCCCTTTAAGGTACAAGTAAATTTTTATATTCTTATATTTGAAGTTCAAATAGATGCAAATATTCTAGATAACTGGTTAAATCTATAGGAAGGATATTTTTCATTCAATAAATTTTCCGATAGAGAAATGATTACTTTTGCATTGCTTAAAGCTTCCCCCCATGTCAAGGACTAGTTGGAACTTACTATGACAAAAGAGCCATAGAGGAGTTTGCATTATTTTCAATCACACCCTCTTGGAACTCTTTTAAGGATGTCATTAAGGAAAAATATTACCTTGTTGGAAGCTACAAAGACACATATATAAAATGGACCACACTATGGTAGAAAAGAGACCAAGAAACGATAGAGTACACGAATGTCTGTCATACCTTGCACGTGGATTTGGGTATCAAGGAAAATAAATGACATTTGGTGCTAAGTATTGTGGTTTCCTGCAAAAATACATCCAAACAGAAATGGAGTTCCTAGACATCTCCTTGCTTGGTGCAACATACCGATATGCTACCAAAATCGAACAAAAAATTAAGCAGAAGAAGCGAGACTTTGGATCTATGAATTTGAAACAAGGCAAGGGAACCCCTAAACCACAAAATAAAGGACAAATCCAATATGGAACATTCTAGGACAACCAATCAAAGCCGGACGAAATGAATAATAATTGGGAGATGAAGAAAGACACAGGAAAGTGGCGTGAGTTCCATAAGAGCCCCACTCATAACACAAATCAATGTCGTGCAAAGTAGTCATTGGTGGCTGAGATGAAAGATTCAAAGTTAGATGCAAGTCCTGACTCTAAACCAGACCCCGAAAAGGGGAAAACTATCATCAATGTAGAACCTGGCGCCATCATTGCTACCACAAAGGTCTAGCAAAGTGAGCACAAAGATCCGGAAGTATGTGAGTGTTTCTTCCACTCACAAATGTGGGTGAAGGGTGCTCCATTGCATGTCATTATAGATAGTGGGAGTCAAAAGAGCCTCATCTTAGTAGATTTCATCAAGCGATCAGGCCTACCAACAATACCACACCTGCAGGCATATTACATCAACCAACAATGTTGCCTGCCCTATAATATGAATCCTTTAATAGACGAGGTATTTTGTGATGATGTTTCTCCCTATGAAGTTTCTGATGTTTTATTGGATCGACCATACATGTGGAAGCATCATGCTATGTATGAGTCTAGACCTCATACTATTATTATTACTTTGGGAAAAAAACTATACAAAATACCAAAGGTAGCTATGACTACTGCCATTTCTTTGATCTCTGCTAAGAAATGTAGTAAGATCATCTCCTAGACTAGGAAATATGTCTTCCTCCTGATTCACTCTTAGAGTAAGGAGAAGACCATGACACATCCATGGCCTCCACACAAGGCTCCTTTGCGTAGCAAAGGCAAGTGGATAAGGTTGTGGAAGAGTACAGGGACATATTCTCCTTGCCCATAGGGGTACCTTTGCACTATCAAGTAAATCATTCAATCGATCTGAACCCTGGTGCACCTCTATCCAATGGGATAATCTACTATCACTTTCTTTTGTAAAATGAGGAAATCAAGTGATAGATCTAGGAGTTGCTACAAATAGGGCACATCCTACCAAGTTCCTCATCCTATGGGGCCCCAATTGTACTCATGTTGACGAAGGATGGTACCTGAAGACTCTACATTGATTATTGGACCCTGAACAAAATCACAATCAAGAACTTGTAGTCAACTCCACAAACTAATGACCTCCTTGACCAATTCAAGGGAGCAAGTACTTCAGCAATATTTATTTGAAGTTTGGTTATTGCCAAGTTCCAATAGAACCCACAAATATGTGGAAGACTTCTTTCAAGTCTATGGAGGGTCTTTTCAAGTGGTTGGTGATGCCCCTCACTTTAATGAATGCCCCCACAACTTTCATGAGGTTTATGGATGACATCTTGCGACTTTTCACCAACTCATTTGTGGTTTTATATCTCAATGACATCCTCATCTTCAATGAGATTTAGGAAGAACACTTGCAACATATTTCGCAAGTCCTTCATACTATGCAAAAATACAAGCTATGTTCTAACTTGGAAAAAATATCCTTTATAATGGACAAGGTCCAATATCTAGGTTACATTATTGATGAGAAAGGTGTGCATGTAGATCTAGCTAAGATCAAATTCATTCGGGATGGGTTGGCCCCTATGACTCTCACAAAGCTTCACAAATTATTGGTACTTTCTAATTTATATGAAGATTCACATTGGGGTTCTCTCATATAACTTGGACCTTAAGTTAAGTTACCAAGGGTGGAGCAAAAGCAAACTGTTTTTGGTCCAAGTCCCAAAAGAAGGCATTTGTTGAACTGAAACACCACCTTTTCTCTGCACCAGTCCTCACCTTACTAGACCTTCAACAAACATTTGATATTGAGACAAATTACTTTGGCTATGCTATTGGTGCAAACCTCACTTAGAAAGCGAATTCGATGGCTTATCAAAATGAGACATTATTTGATACTATTTGAAGATACCCCACCTATGATAAGGAGATGTAGGGCCATCATGAAGGCCTAATGATAGTGGAAACATTATATTATGGGGAAGGAGAGGATCAGTAACACAGATCATCAACCTCTTCAATTTGTGTAGAAATAGGGGAAGTTGCAAAATGATGACCATAAAAAATGGTCCACATATCTGCAACAAATCCATTTGATTAAATAAAATAAGAGTGGCACCAATGATGTTACATATTGCCTCAGTCAGCCCCCAGTTGTGGCATTGATCGCTGCTCTCAAATCTTATGGGCACAAGATCTTTAAATGGTTGTAACTATGTAAAAATAATCCAGAATTTGCCACCATAGACCAGATGGTAATGAAAGGAAAGCAAGTTCTAGACTTCCACCTGTAGGATGCATTGTTGTGCTACCTAGGACAACTTTGTGTCCCTTCAAGTGAGTGTGCCAAGCTAATTTGGGAGGCGAATTATAGTCGGATAGTAGGGAACTTTGGAGTGGAGAAGATAGTGGTGGTATGACAAAAGTATTTCTATCGGAAAAAGCTCTGATGGGATGTTTTCAAATATATCAAGTCCTACACTACCTAGTATGTCATTGCCAAGCCAACCATTAAGAAGCAATGCTTGCACACCCCTCTTCCTACTCCTAGCCAACCTTGGGAATCCATCTCCATGGAATATATGTTTTTCCTTCCTTCTAACAAGCATGGTAATGACTATGTATTTTTGGTAATTGATAGATTTTCTAAGATGGCCATATTGGCTTCCTGCAATAAGAGTATCACAGTAGAAGCCAATACCAAGCTATTCTTCGAATGGGTGTGGGTACATTTTAGGATCCCATAGACCATCATATCAAATCATGATAGCAAGTTCCTAATTGAATTTTGGTTGAGCCTTAGGTCATTTTTGGATGCCATGCTCACTAAGTCAACTACCTTCCACCCCTAGACTAATGGCCAGATAGAGGTTGTCAATAGAATGATCATGCACATATTACACATGTACAACTCCAAGAATTCATGAACACGAGACGATAGTCTCCCCTATGTTAAAAACAACTAAAATAGAGCTTTTCATAGCTCCAATGGACACAACCACTTTCAAGTGGGCCTAGGATTTCAACCAATGTGTCCCATTGATGTGTTATAATGCCCCTTGCAACTAAATAAGAAGAATATGCACATGTTCAATCCAAAGTTGATAAAGCCACCAAGTTTATTAAATGAATTTAGCATATCCTCTAGTAGGTTCATTTTATCCTACATAAGGCCAATAATAAGTACAAACAACATCATGATTAACACTGGGTCCTACATAAGTTTCAAGTGGGTAACAAGGTATGGTTGGATTTGCAAAAGGAATTCCTTGTAGGAGATTATTGAAAGCTTTGACCAATATGATAAGGACCTTATACCATCACCAAGGTTTTGGGTGACAACACTTTCGAGTTAAGTATCCCACCATTCCTTGGCCTACACCCAGTATTCAATGTGGAATATCTTTGGCAATACTTTCCACCATTGTTGGACACATCGTACGTTGCTGAGCAACTGACACCTAAACATCTCAGCCCATATTTCATTAAACACACCACAAATAATCAGATCATAGACACATAGATTAAGAACACTTAACAATAGAGGATCCATCTATATTGGGTTGTCAAAGCAAGCCAACTGCTGCACCTAGGTAAGTGGCTCACCAGGGCCCAAGTTCAACAAAAGTTTCATTGTCCCATGGAGGTGCTCAATGCAATTGGGACCATTGATTCCTAACAAGGGAGGACTGGTCCAAGTGGGTATTGGTGGCCACCCCACCTATTCCACCTAGCTCATAGTAGAGTTTCCAAATTTTCAGCATAATTTTCTATTTTGGCAGTTTTCTATTTTTGGCAGTTTTTAGGTCCTAAATTTTTGAAGTCGTTTTGAGGCCCTAAACAAAGTTATTTGAGGAAATAGGAAAACATGAGGCTTTTATTGTTTTTTGTAGATGAAATTTTTTCTCCTTGGATAGAACTTTGTAATGGGCTATTGTGCATTCCAAATGGAGATCATATGCCAAAATTATGACCTTGGGGAGTTGACATTCCAACTTACCCCATTGGGGCCCATAATCCTTCGGTGGTTCAATTTATAAGGTTAGGGTTTAGGATGTTTAGGGTTTCTCATTGTTTCTTCATGATTAAAAGGCCTATGATCCTAAATGTAACACAATTCAGGAAGGCACGTAGCCATCACATCTCTTCTTAGAGATAAGCTACCATTGCTCGAGCTAGTTTCCTTTCATTATGCATGTAAACATTTTCAGCATTTGCTATTTATTAATTGAATTTTGGTTTCATTGTATCTCTGTGTTTCTATTTTAAATCTGTATTTCATTTCATTCTTGAATCATAAATCTGGATCAACTAAGTGCTTGTTGAGGAATTTGATAAACCACCTAGTGCTTTCCAAGTAAGTTGATAAACCACTCAGGTGCTTGTTGTAAGGCTGATAAACCACTAGGTAGGGTGGAAATCCATTTGGGTGCTTTCTGAAAATGGATGATAAATCACTAAGTGATTGTTGTGGAAGATGGTAAACCACTCAGTACTTTCCAAGTAAGATAATAAACCACTTAGATAGTGTGCTATAGGTTCCTATAGTGCTTATCTTGAAAACATAGCTAATAAACGGTCTATAAAGAAAACCCATACTCCTGGAAAAATAAGAAATTCCCTAGCTAACCCTGGTTGGAATCCCTGAGAAAGAAATCCCTTGGATTGTGGATCTAGCTTGGGGGTGGACAACTGTAAGAAACACTATGAAACAACTTACCTATGGTTAGGTGGAGAGTTGAAGTCCCACCTTTAGTTTCAGCCATCTCTATCCATTTAGATAAGTGCCATGAATTAGGTACACTTGAATGTGAATGACTACATGATTGGTTTGTTATTGGTTAATTTTTGGCTCTGTGTTAAGTCTTGAATGGTCATTGAAAATTATTGCATCTCCTTGAAGGGAAATATGCTTTGTATGCTCTTTTGGCTTAGTTGGAATACTAGCTATATGAGAATTAAATTTTATATGAAAATGTGATTGGTTGCATGAATACATGTAGTTAATTACTATTACCAACATTCTAATGGTTGGCATGCTTATGAGATGAAAGGTTCACTAACGTTCTTAATATTGTAATGTATTTTTTTATGAAAAGGATGGTTTATGCTCTATGTGTTGTATAAGGATCTTACTCGAGCTATGGAGCTCTGAGTTTAAATTTATGTAATTAGTATATGCCCTTAGCTCTTTAGAGTTAGCATGCTTGTGATTTTCTAGTGAATGCTAGCATGAGAGCCTTTCCTTTTCTTCTTTCACTCATAAGTTGACAAAGATAAAGTTGTGGAGATTTATTTTTTTTATTTGGTTTGAGGGTGTCCATTAACTTATTGAATTCAAAAACAAATTCCTCTTAAGGATTCGTATATGTATATATACATGTTTAGGCCTCGAATCTATGTGAAATTTGGCATTCGAAGGAATACTAAAGAAGATTAGAGGTTCTTTTAATCAAATATTAACATCGTTTATCTCATGGTTTATTGCTTAACGATTGTAATTGTCGCTAATACCCATTGTGCCTCCATCACCAAGAAGTATGCGTGAATCACTTTGGGAATGGGCATTGTTGATGCAGAGCATGAAATGGAGATTCATCCCGTCAATTGATGTGAAATTTCATGTCGCACCATACCTACATCACAAAGTGTTATGTGAGCGCTCTACATAGATGAGTGCTATTGACGAAAGGCATGGGGGTGTGACGTGAAATACATTCCATCAGCAAACGATAAGTCACATGTTAATGGAGGAACTTAAGCCTATGTGGTTAGCCACATGGATCAAATGATATGTTTAGTTCTTGACATGATACCTACGTGGCGTGATACATGGAAGGTATAATTGGCGTTGTTGAATGGAAAAAGAGACAGTTTCTGGATGAAACATGACACCATAAGATAATGTTGCGAGGCAAGGTAATGTTACCATGACATCATCAAGAGCTTGTGAAGGTAGGGTGATGTGGAGTCAAAGGATGTGGACTCTATGTAGCCACATGGAGCCCAAGGTGATGACAAATGATACATCATGTCAAATTGGGCCATGCCCATTGGAATATTTATGAGGTCACCCTTTGAATTTGGCATGATTGGTAGAGGGGATGATGTCAAAATTGGTGTCTAACGATGGGAAAGTTCCCATCTGCACCTTCCTTTTAGCATTGGGATTAGATGAGGGTTTTTTGGAATAGGGAACAACTAAAAAAGAGTGTGATAGAGAAATTTCCATTAGCTAACATACAACATCTGATGGATTGTAGACCTCCCCCTTATTAACTGTTGAGAAGATAGAGGGTCCTTTCAATTAACACAGGTCATGCATCTACTAAGGAGGCCATGTAGCACAGACTAGAGTATGGGCAATGTGCATAGTTTAGTTGCAAAAGTGACAAATTATGGACTCCTCCTATTAACTTCAGAAATTAAAGGGGCCCTGGCAATGAATATAAGTTGTTGGTCTAATATAAATGAATATACTAAGGCTTTGAGCTACAAGATGTTTAAGCATTGGCCGTGTAAATGCCATGTGGCATTTTTTAACTGGCTGATATTTAAATGGTTCATTCCATGTCAAAGAAAATAGAAGGCACAACGTCAAATGACAGAATTAACTAACATAAAGTCTTCGTTAACACCTTTTGTCTAGCACCTGGAAAAGAACACTAGATAGTAAACTTGTAGGCAGATAACATGAATTTTTACATTTAGTTGTGCTAGTTTGGAATGGCATTCACCTCACATGATGACACGATGGCATTGGGTGTGATGCATCGAAGGATCCATGTTGGTCAAGGAGAGATGTGGAAAATACACATATGCCACTTTGCAATTCCACGTGGTGGTGCATGTTGATGTGGTGGGGATTAAAGGGCCCAAGATTCAAACAAGTATAACTTTCGATCCAGGAGTTGGATTGAGGTAAAATTATATCACCACAAATATATCAATGGGTTAAGTGCAATGGTGGAATTAGTTTTGAGTTTCAATGAGGTTGGAAAAATAGGATTTTTATGACACCATCTTCATAATAAACCTTGGAGATTGGGTTAATTTTGAAGTAACACCTTCCACATCTTGATAATAACCCAAGGGGTTGGGAGGGTGTGTTACAAAGTGGTATTAGAGTGAAGGCTCAACATGTTGGCAGCTTAGTGTTGGAATTGATGTTAATAGAGAGTTAGCCTGGTCTTAGCATTGGTGTCAACATGACGATCTAATGTATGACTCATGTGTTCTGATGTTGAAGGTGTTGTAGGGGTACTTAATGATGATCTATTGTAGGTGGTTCCTGATTTGGGAAAAGGATTTGTTGGTTTCCCCAAAATAGGGGATGGGCACACATTAAGTATGAGTGATATGCATTTGCAATAGTTGCAGAACAAATTTTCAGTGCAATACTAATGTCTGTAGCTCAAATTTGTAGGCCAGAACCCACTAACACATCTTGTAGAATGAAAAGAAAAAAACCACGAGCTTTTCCCAGTGTTTTTTCCCATGTTTTTAATGTGATTTACCTAGCCTTCTACGTGGTGATTTATTTGGTCCTTAGGACATTGTGGAACACACTTAATGCATTTGAATTGGTCACAAGTTGACTTGGTCCAAATACTCCATCAAGAGTCTTTGGAAGCTTCATCTAGATAATAAAATAATTGGTAATAAAGAGTCATGGATTTAAAGTAGAAGGAAATTGATAATCACACCAAGTCATGCAAAATTTTCGTTTTTGTCCAAAATAAAAACCAAGAACTTTCCCTAAGCTAGTGAAGATAAGTATTAGGTCAATGTTATGGAGGAAGATCTAGATCATATTGACAAAAAAATAGACATGGGAAATTGTTCCTTGACCAAAAGAAAAGCATGTAATTGGCACCAAGTGGGTCTTCAAAAAAAATTGAATGAGGATGGATAGGTGGTGAGGAATAGGGCTAGATTGATTTGCAAAGGGTATGCATAAGTGGAAGGTGTTGATTTTGAAGAAATGTTTGCCCCAATTTCTATACATGAAGAAATAAGAAAGTTTTTGGTATTTTCATGTTTTAAAAAATCAAAGTGTATCAAATGGATGTCAAATTACCTTTCCTGAATGGATACTTAAAATCAGCAATGTATGTTGAACAACCAGAGGGATTTCAACTATTAAAAAATGAACATCATGTATGTAGATTAAAGAAATGTTACTATGTGTTAAAGAAAGCTCCCATGGCTTAGCACTGAAGGATTGATACATACTTACAACAATAAGGATTTAAAAAAGGAGTATCAAATATCAATATTTACATCAAAACTGATAATGAAAATTTATTGGTAATTTTTGTATATGTAGATGATATCAGTTTTGGGAGTGATGTTGATATAATGAGTCAAAATTTTGTAGCATAAATATAGAAAGATTTTGAAATTTCCATGTTGGGAGAATAGTCATTCTTCCCAGGATTGTAGGTTTCTCAATCAATTAATGGTACACTCATATCTCAAACCAATTATCTTAAGGAAATGTTGAAGAAAATTGGAATGGAAAATTGTACACCAATTAGTACTTCCATGGTCACATGATGTAAATTGAGAAAAGAGGATGAATATATAGATTAAAAAAAAACGTGTACATGTTAATAATTTGGAAGCTTATTATTTAACAACATCAAGACCTCATACAATGCAAGTTGCATGATTGGTTACAATGTTTCAATCTACCCCAAAAGAGATACATGCTGAGGAAATAAAAATAATTTTCATATATCTGAAGGGGACACTTTATTTTGACTTATGGGACTCAAGGAGTAAGCATTTCACTTGAACAACATATACAAATTTAGATTGCGTAGGAAGTGTTGATGATAAGAAAATCACTAGTGGTGGAGCATTCATTTCAGGAAATTTTCTAGTATCATGGTTGAACAAGATCTAGACTTCAATGTCTTTTCCCATAGTGGAAGAAAAATATATTACAAAAGTAGAATGTTGTACTCAATTCCTATAGATGACGTAGAATCTAAAATATATCAAGGTAAATTATGATAAACTTGTATCAACTATTTGTGATAATCGTAGTGCAATAAATATCTCTATGAATCTTTAGTAAACATTGGACTGGCTCTCCACCAAATGAAAAGTTCATGACCAGGAGTGGGGAACAAGTTATTACCCATTTTAAGTCAAAAATTGAAGTATTAGAAAATCCAACCATATAAGGATGTAATCAAAGATGGAAGAAATCTAGGGAGGATGTTCAACAAAGAGACCCCTTTAATCCAAACAACTTGAAGATAACACTAAAGAAAGTGCACAAATATATTAAGTGCATAGAAATTTGTGGGAATAATTAGATAGGTATGAATTTTCACTATCCAATAATTTGGATACCTACTATGGAGTACAGGAAGGAGTACAAGTTGTTTAGGAGGGAGGAATCAACCTGATAGAAGGAAATTTAGGTAAGAGGAGGCTACTCCCATGCTAATAAAATAAGGCAAAATAATGACAACCTTAGCAACCTCAATTAGACTCTAACTAATTGTTTGGTTGCATGGGGAAATGCAATGAATTAAGCTGGGTGCTAAAACTGATATTTTTTCAACACCCATCCATACCTTTTGCATACATGTTCCCATTTCCATCACATACTGATACCTTTTCATCCACAATGATGTGTATTTGGTCAAGATATAAATATCCCTTTAATATTCCATTTCAATACTTATTCTTATGCATTTTTAGGTGATTATTTCTCTTTTGTGCTAACAGTCATATAAAGCATCGAGGCTGCATAGGTACCTTCCAAGTGTAGGTGTTGCAACTCTCCCTATTGTTGTTTCAATTCTCCACAAGGACATAGGTGCTACAATTCTCGACTATGAATTTTTGCAACCGTTGACTATATTTATTGTAACTCTAAGCTTGTACTACATTTCTAGGTTGTTGTCACCATTGCTGCTACTCCCCAATGTTGCAACTCTCAATTCCCCATTGTTGTGACCATCACCTCTTTGGTATTGTAAATATTTCTTGTGACTCACACCGTTGTCATGACATGCACCACATGGATATTTATACAACTCACTCAAGATCATTGTTTCAACTCTAAGGAAGGGTGTTGTAACTTTGCACTAGCTATAAAAATTCATCAATCCACCAAAAAACTGTATTTTGTGGATAGGCATGATAGGTTCATCAAGAATGATAAATTTAAAGTTAAAGACTGAGCCTTTATATTTAACTCCAAGTTTAATATATATATATATATATATATATATATATAGAGAGAGAGAGAGAGAGAGAGAGAGAGAGAGAGTAATAATATATCCCATGCATGAAAACTGTTAGGGGAATACATGGGGGAATGTTATGTGAAAAAGAACTTATGCTAGCACATACTATCCCATGCATGAAAACTGTTAGGGGCATACATGGGGGAATGTTATGTGAAAAATAACTTATGCAAGCACATACCATGTTCATAAACAAAACAACAATAAACTCATGAAAAAAAGGGAACTCCATGATTTTGTGATAGTTATGTTGCGATCCTTTTTTCATGCTCTTATATCTCCTCTATAATTTTTTATACTAATAAATTTATTTTTTAGGATATGGAGGAGAGAATGTTGTTTTTTTTGCAACCCTGTTTCTACAACTCCATTATACAACCTAGTTGCTGCAATTATGCCATTGAAATCACATTGCTACAACTTTATTGTTGTGCTACAATTTTTTGCAACTTTGATGATGCAAATCAATGACCAAAAGTTAGTTCTTGTAACTTAGCATTGTCATTGTTGCAACTCTATTGTTACACGAATGTTGCTACAACTTAGTAATAAAAATCAAGTTTCTACAACTTTGGAGCAACATTGTTGCAATTCTGTTTCTACAATTCCAATAGCTAAAAGAAGTGGTGATGACTCTTGATGTGACACCGTAATTGGACCAAGTTATAAATTTGGCCAGCTCTATTGTTTTGACTCTAAAATTTGTTGTTGCAGCTCTTAACTTCGTTGTTTCAACTCTGGGACTACACAACAACTCTAATGAAAATGGGGATCCTAATTGTCCTATGGGGCCAACACATTAGAGCAATGAAGGTATGCCCCATCATGACCAATTATGGTAAGTCATAAGGTACATCTCCTAAACTATATAATGAATAATATTGATTGGAATTACCTAACTTAATCTTGATTTGAAACCACTCACATTGGTCCCCACCACCACCAAACTATGGCATGATTTCCTAGATTGTTTCCTTCCATAATTTAAAATATCCACCCTCCAGAGCATTCATTCCATTTTGCAGTCATAGTTTGCATGAGATTTGAGTAGGAAGAATGGGAATCTCACTCAAATGAAAGGAACCTACTAGGGAATTATTGCTATAAGAATATGACTATATCGATGAAATATTTCAATGGGGAGGTTAGATGGAGCATATAAATAGAATGAAAGGGTATGATGATGATGTGATCCTTGAATTCATTGTGAATTTTAGTGAAAATAGGTTTATAGGTAAGAAAAATGGTACAAGTTTTAGAGGAAGCGATAATCGAGGTAATATGGATTTCATGCATAGGACAATGCTAGTACTATTGAAGGAGGATGAAGCCTAAAAACCTCCAGAAGTTCCTTGAGCTAGGAGAAGGCTTGGACAAGAAAAGAATATGATTTAACATGAGGTTCCTTTTTACTCCTTAAGAGGATCTGGCTCTAGTATTGCATCGATATATTACTTGCAATGGCCACCAAGGGGTTGCACACCTACAACACCTTAGGTTACTAGACTGCCTGCAACATGGTAGGCTGATTAATTTACCATTTTTCCTCTAGAGAATGCTACAAAACATGACCTCACTAGCTCATAAGTGTTTATACCAATTTCCTTAGCATTAACTAAGTGTTTTGAACCATAAGCTTGCCTAGGGCCTATGGCAGACAGTTTGTGTGATATCTACTTAACTCAAAAAACATATGACATAGAAATGCATAAAAAAAGTAAATAGAGAGGAACAAGGAAGTGCACCTTATCATGGAAGGTGGATGGTTGGTGCTTGCAGTGATGAAGCTCCTAAAGGTCTTGGTATTTTCACTACTTGCACCTGTAACATGCACACAAACAACAAACAACCACTATATATATATCCTTACAAAACAAGTTAGAATTAACATCATAATAACCCAAAAACATACATTAACAATGAAATATTAAATATGACATTGTTGCAGTAAAAGAAAGATATTTTTATTATACCAATCAATACTTACAATGTTTCTCACTTTGTGGTCCTTGCCCCTAGCTCCTACTCTCACCATAGATCGCAACTAGGATCACTGTGTTCTGCAACTTATCACAAAGAGAAGTGGGTTCTCAATTCAACAACATTTACTTATCTTTGACATTTGTCTCTTTGTTCCATGGAGAGAATTACTTATATAGAACACTTTTAGGAGTGATTAGATGTATCCAAACACTTTGTGGACAACTTTTGATATGGTCCTTTCAGCCTTATCTTCTAGATACTATCATTTTTTACCTTATCCATTTGCTTTTCCAGCCTTAACTGCTCCAAATACCCCTTGATGAGAAAATAGAGCATTAAAACTCTCTTTGAAAAACTAACTAGAGCATTTTAACTCTCCCTACTATTTTTGCAAGGGTGTTGAAGAAGAAAAATTGAGTTTTTAAGAGGGTTTCCATAGCATTTCTCTTGTATTCCAACACTCATTTTGAGGTTCTTCCCTAGTAAACCCAAGGAGGTTTCCTTTTTAGCTATGATAGACCCTAGGGGTGATATTTTGAGATATAACAACAAGTCCTCATGACCACAATAATCCTTCTCACAGTATGGTCTCATCAAACTCCTAAATGAACATGCATTACAAAAATAAGGCAGGGTTTGGAGCAAAGTGGCAAGAGTACCAACATATTTAGAAGTTGTTACAAATCCATCTGGAGAAGCCATAAGTGTTGCAAATCCACCATGATATAATGCTACCACAACTCAAAAAGTTGTGGAAACTGTAGAAATTCCCATTGTAGATCAATAGATTATGCAATATACTATAACACAATACAAGATCTACTTCTACAACACTTTGCGGAAGCTTAATCGAATTGAGCAAGATCAAGAGAACACATATAAATGAGAATGAGAAATAAATCACACATAACACAGAAGAAATATCCCGGGGAAAGCCTCAGCCTAAAACCCCAACTCTGTATTATCATACAAGTGGAAATCTTGTTCAAGTTACAAAAATAATCAGCTCTCAAGCTATCCTGCTTTCTCTGTTATCAAACAATACAGCTCACAGACTGAATAGACATTGTATATGTCCTCCTCAAGCCCTCCAAGCATCCTATTTACTTGCACAATTTTCCTTGGGGTCTAGTGAAGCCACATGTGTGAATTGGCCTCATCACACTCACTAAACCTGAAGAAGTAACTGTGCAATCCTCAAGGAAATAATTCCTTGTGCATGCAAGGAATATTCACAATGGAATATTCTAGCAACTCATAGTACACTGCCCCTCCATCTGATCTCAACTGGGTCTCTGTCTGAACTGACATGCATGAGTTATTTATGAGAGAATACTCAGTTATCTGAAGTGTAGTAGTTACATGCATGCAAGCATTAACTAACTGAACTTACATTAATTCAACAAACTGTTTGAATTAATCTAACTGGACTTGACTCAGTTAACTAAGTCAACTAATTACAACTCAATATTACAACTCATCCTTATCTCTTTAACTGATGGATAAATTCCTCAATTAATGGAGAAACTGTTGCATGTCCCCACATAGACTTCAAGTTTGATTTTCCTTAGCTAATTAACTCAAAATGAATTAATTAATTCTTTTACAAACTGCTGCTAAGATCAAATTCGAATTTTACTTCACTATTTTAGTTTAGGGACTGACTAAAATAGGAAGGTATCCCGAAATGCTATTTATAGAATGTTATTTTTAGCACTTCCATTTTTCCATCCATTGTTGCTAAGATCAACATTGGCTGAACTGCTATTTATAGCAGTGCTATTTTTAGCAATTCTATTTTTAGAATTTCTTGTTGCTATTTTCAACACTCCCTCTCAACAAGAAAGGGATTATCAGTAACCCCGATCCTGTCTCTATGGAACTTGAACTTGCATCTTGACAATGCCTTAGTCAAGATATTTGCATATTGTTCCTCCGTCAAAACATACAGCAACAACATGATCCTCTTGACCACACAGTCTCGAAGATGGTGATACCAGATATCAATGTGCTTGGACCTGTCATGAAAAATTGGATTCTCCGAGAGTTTGATACAACTCTGGTTATCGCAATAGATCATTGTAGGATCCATCATCTGACCAAACAATCCCACTAGAATCTTCCACATCCAAATGGCCTCACATGTAGCTTGACAAGCATCCATGTATTCAACCTCTGCTGAGCTAAGTGCAACTGATCTCTGTTTCCTGCTGTACTAGGAAACTGAAGCTGAACCAAGGTTGAAGATTCCTTCAGAAGTGCTCTTCTGGTTTGATGGACTCCCTGACCAATCCACATCTGTGAACCCCTGAAGCTTCAATCCCTTTGTCAGTCTGTACCACAATCCAAACTGAGATGTGCCTCTAAGGTATCTCATCACATGCTTCGCTGCCTTCCAAAACAGCTTGGTAGGCTAAACCATAGCTTGACTCAGCTGGTTCACCGCAAAGCATAAGTCGGGTTGTGTGTTCACCAGATACATAAGTGAACCCACCAGCTACCGATAAACAGTAGTAGCTACTACCTCACCTGAAGTAGCATCCTCCTTCCTCCAGTTCCCAGCTAGATGAGTCTACATGGGCTTGCACTTCTCCATGTGAAAGCGCCTGAGTATCTCATTGGCATACTTGCCTTGAGACACAAATACTTCCCCATCTTTCTGCCACACCTCCATGCCTAGAAAGTAGTGCATAAGGCCCATGTCCTTCATCTCTAACTCTCTTGCAAAGTCCTCCTTGCAAGACTGTATCAGCTAATCATCACCTGTCAAAATTAGATCATTGACATAAAGAACAATGATGAATGGTTTACCTTCTACCATGATGTGGTAAAGGTTTGCATATGCTTCACTCTTGGTGAATCCAAAACCGGTGAAATAGCTGTCAATCCTGGTGTACCAAGCACGAGGTGCTTGCTTCAGCCCATACAAATCCCTCTTGAGTCTACACACATACGACTCACGATCAAAGGTCTCAAAACCCTCTGGTTGCTCAATGTACACCTCCTCCTCAATATTCCCATTGAGGAATGCTATCTTCACATCCATATGGTGGATCTTCCACCCCATCTGAGCTGATAGTGCCAACATCGATCTAATCGATGAGTACCTTGCTACGAGAGAAAATGCCTCATCATAGTCGATCCCCTCGACCTGTGAGAAACCTCGGGAAATAAAACCTTGCATTATGTTTCTCAACATTGCCATCAGTTGCCTGCTTTACCTTGTAAATCCATCTAGAACTCACCACTGACTTACCCTGAGGCCTTGGGACAACATCCCACACACTGTTCCGAATGATAGAGTCGTACTCCTCTACCATTACATCAACCCGGACTAGTTGCTGCACTACCTCCTTGAATGAAGAAGGTTCGGTATCTACACACTCCCCAACCAGGGCCATGTACCCAGTGTACCACTCGGGTGACCTCCTTTATCTGCGCTGAGAAGATGGCTGTCCCACATTCTCCCGCACACCCAACATCAACCTGTCATCTTCCCTTGAGTGTTTCCGCCCATGTCTAGAAGTATCAGCATGAGTGGATGTCTCCACTCCCAGATCCTCTGCATGCAACTGCTCCGCATCAATCTGAGGCTCCTCATCCTTAGGAACTGAAAGTTCCTCATCTGCATGCAACTCGAGCTCCCTCTCAAGTGATAAGCGCATGGATTTCTGCTTGTCGAACTTTAGATCCCTGTGTACCACAGTCCTCTGAGTGGAAGGAAGGTACACCCAATAGTTGTGGGGTGTATCCATGTACCCCACAAGTATTCCCAACTCAGCTGTTAGGTCTAGCTTCTTCCTAGTATCTTTGGTCACATGACAGTAAACTGATGATCCAAAGATTCGGAAGTGACTTACATCGGGTTGCTTCCCGGAATATGCCTCCATAGGTGTGTTCATCCCAAGTATATGGTGCGGGCTTCTGTTCTGCAAGTATATTGCTGTATTGCATGCCTCAACCAACAAATGTAGAGGTAGGCTTTGGTCACGCAACATCGCTCGAGATTCTCCCACAATTGATCTGTTCTTCCTTTCGGCCACCCCATTCTGCTGTGGGTTGTGGGGTGCCGTCAATTCCCGTTCAATACCTTCTGCAGTGCAAAATTCTTTAAACTGTTGGGAGACATGCTCTCCACCATTGTCGCTATGTAAGGCTTTTATTTTCTTTCCAGATTCTTTCTCTACTAAGGCTTTAAACTCACAAAACCTCAAGAAGGTTTGATCCTTCTTTTGTATAAAGTAGATCCAACATCTACGAGAAAGATCATAAATAAAAATAACATAGTACCGTTTTTTAGCGGTGGAGGCTATAAAGAAAGGTCGACAAACATCTGAGTGAACTCGCTCTAGGATTTCTCCATCTCTACTGTCTCGATCCGGAAAGGAAGATTTCACATACTTACCCAAGGTACAACCTTTGCATGTAGTCATCTACTCAAGTTTTCCCTTGGGTAATCTGGTAGAAATCTGCTGCATGATCTTCAGGGCTCCATGGTGCAAGTGGCCCAGTCTTCTATGCCATAGCTCGCCAACATCTTGGCTCTGCACCATCTCAACTTTGGAACTCAAAGCAGCACAGTCATCTACCTCCAACTTGTAGAGATTCTTGACTCGAATCCCTATTCGCTTTGTCTGTCCAGTACTGATATGCCTCAGGAATACCTTTCCTTGACTAAAGACTACATCATAGCCTTTATCTTCTAGCATAGTGATAGACACAAGATTCTTCTTCAGACCTGGTACATACTTTACATCAGTCAGGGTGAGGGGAGCTCCATGCTCCCTTTGAAACACAACCGTACCTTCACCTGAAACACGGTACTTTCCATCATCACCCATCTCGATCCGCATCTGGAGATCCTTCTCCTCCAAGGTACTGAAAATATTCTTGTCACCTAACATGTGGAATGAAGCTCCATTGTCCAGGTACCACACACATCCCACCATGGATGAAACCATGCATGCGATAAGTGAGAAATCCTCAAACTGTGAGGCCAGTGCCTCACCATCAGATCCCTTTGAGGAACCCTTCTTGGATTTCGTCTGTGGACAATTCGTAGCATAATGGCCAACTTCATGACAATGAAAGCATCACACTTTCGATTTGTCAATCTTCTTCCCACCATGGGAAGAACTAGATTTGGGATGGGACGCCTTCCCTTTCCCTTTCCTCGCCTTACTCGCTAAGGCTAGATTTTCATCATCATCTTGCTTCGATGAGGATCCATCTCTGGTGCTTCTTCTTATTTCCTCCTGCATTAGACATGACCAAAGTCATTCCCAATTTGGCAATTTTTCTCTTCCATTAAAGAGTCTTGGTAGCTAAGCCAGCTCTTAAGACAATCGAGGAGTGCAAGACTCACCATGTCATCATCAACGGTCATGATCCCTACACTTCCAAGCTCATCCCTACAGTTGGTGAGCTTGTTCAGATATGTAGAGATCGTGTCGCCCTTTTCACACTTGATCTTACGAAGCTTTTATTTCAGCGCCAACTTCCTCTGATCACTGTTGTTCTGATATAAATCTTTCAATGTTTTCCACATTGAAAATAGTGTCTCCTTCCCATGGAGGCTCGAGATAATGTGGTCTCGAACTCCGTCCAGGAGGATTCTCCTTGCTCTAGCCACACATTTCTTCCATTCTGCGAATTGAGTAGCATCAGTCGGCTTGGGGACTTCTTGATCAATGAAGTCCTTTAGACCATTATCCTCTAACACTGCCTCCATGCAATCCTTCCAGGCTATATAATTTGAGCTGCCATCAAGGGCATACTCGAGTCTTAAACCACTGAACGCCATAGGTGAAATAGAGATGTGATAAGAACTCGATTTCTATATTCAAAAACCAAACTTTGAAATTCTCCTTCTTGTATATTGTTCTTCACCTTGATCACCTTTGCTCCGATACCGTGTAAAAATTCCCATTGTAGATCAATAGATTATGTAATATACTAAAACACAATACAAGATTTACTTCTACAACACTTTGCAGAAGCTTAATCACATTGAGAAAGATCAAGAGAACACATATAACTGAGAATGAGAAATCAATCACACATAACACAGAAGAAATATCCTGGGGAAAGCCTCAGCCTAAAACCCCAACTCTGTATTATCATACAAGTGGAAATCTTGTTCAAGTTACAAAAATAATCAGCTCTCAGGCTATCCTGCTCTCTCTACAATCAAACAATATAGCTCACAAACTGAATATACACTGTATATGTCCTCCTCAAGCCCTCCAAGCCTCCTATTTCCTTGCACAATTTTCCTTGGGGTCGAGTGAAGCCACATGCGTGAATTGGCCTCATCACACTCACTAAACCTGAAGCAGTAATTGCTCAATCCTCAAGAAAAGAATTCCTTCTGCATGCAAGGAATATTCGCAGTGGAATATTCTAGCAACTCATAGTAGTACACTGCCCCTCCATCTGATCTCAACTCAGTCTCTGTCTGAACTAACATGCATGAGTTATTTATGAGAGAATACTCAGTTATCTGAAGTGTGGTAGTTACATGCATGCAAGCATTAACTAACTGAACTTACATTAATTCAACAAATTGTTTGAATTAATCTAACTGGACTTGACTTAGTTAACTAAGTCAACTAATTACAACTCAATATTACAACTCATCCTTATCTCTTTAACTAATGGATAAATTCCTTAATTAATGGAGAAACTGTTGTATGTCCCCACATAGAATTCAAGTTTGATTTTCCTTAACTAGTTAACTCAAGATGAATTAATTAATTATTTTACAAACTGCTGCTAAGATCAAATTCGAATTTTACTTCACTATTTTAGTTTAGGGACTGACTAAAATAGGAAGGTATCCCGAAATGCTATTTATAGAATGCTATTTTTAGCACTTCCATTTTTCCATCCATTGTTACTAATATCAACACTGGCTGAACTGCTATTTATAGCAGTGCTATTTTTAGCAATTCTATTTTTAGCATTTCTTGTTTCTATATTCAATAGAAACCCCAGAAGTTGTTGCAACTCTGAGAGTCATAGTTGTAGAATACATTGTTGCAACTCCACTAGCCATGGAATACCCTAGTGTTCTGATTGAAGAAGAAAATTATGAGGGGTTTTCTACAACTCCATAGAGAGATGAATGTATCCATGATAGTGGTATGGATATCATAGTGAACAAACCCTTAATAAAGAGGCTATGGAGAATGACAAAAATGATAGATCGTGTGCATGTCTGAAAGAAGTAAAGGAAAAGGTATACCCTTGTTGCTACAACTTAGCAAACATAAGAAGAAACCATTGATACTCCATAAGAACTAGCAAGGGCAAAAATAGAATAAGTTGCAACACAAGAAGAACCCCCTACTACTCCACAAGAATCAATAGGGGTAATGGAGGAAAATCAATTTACTAACATGAAAGAACCAACAAAAGTGATGGGGAGGAATCTATAATATGATTCGGATTATCCACAATATTATGTTTCTTATGTCAATGTTTCGAACCCCAAAGGGGGTCCATCATCAGGACCAAAATTGATAGAATATGAATGACAATTATTTTGAGAGAAGAATATTTTGACCAAAGTATATATAAGGGTCGGCTTATATAAATAAAAAAAATTCTAGGTTTTTGTATATATACTCTGGTTGGAAGATTCTTCTCTCAAAATAACTGTCATTCATATTCTATCAATTTTGGTCTTGATGATGGACCCCCTTTGGGGTTCGAAACGTCGACATAAGAAACATAATACTGTGGATAATCTGGATCATGCTACTCTAAAAGACTACCACAAAAGCTTAAAGTCTAACATAATCTATAATATGTTGAGCCAACATTTGATGAAGAGATAAGGATAGATGACTTTGCTTAAACAAAATAACTAACAAGGGAAAATCTTGCAAAATGATTTATTGTGATTATGGAACTATACCAAGAAGAATAAAAAGCTACAACTCCTAAAGTAGAAGAGGCCGTTGTTGTCCAAGAAGAAGAAGATGATACAAATACTAAAACAAGAGGCCATTGTTACCCCAAAACTGAAAAATACATCTAAGGTTTGGAGATATAAAGCAATAAGTACTCCTCTTCTTATGCCCTTGTACACATCACTTTTAAGGAAGAATAAAATGATTGAAATGGAGAATCAAGAAGATTAAAACCACTTTCAAGTTGTTAAGAGATGAACTAATGAAGGGTGGGAATTTTGAGATGTTAGACCTCCTTTCCCATGTAGTATATTCCTTTGTTGCCAAGGAACCTATCCTTGAAGCAAGAGGGACAACCTTGACCTACAAAAGAGAAACAAAAAAAGTGGTGGTCCAAACAAAAGATAGAAAACCTACCATTATTGAGACATCTTGTTGAGCCTCCATTTTGTCCAAATTTTGATGATTTTACTGAGTAATTTTACACCTGTACTAAGTGTCTATAATCATTATTATTCGTTTTACACATTATTAAGTTATTATTTAGAGGCATTTAGAGCCAACAGTTATTGATTTATGAATTCTCCTTGTTTTATTAAATTGAAAATTATTTAATGTGAGAATGTCATTAATGTTAGGCTCTTTTGTGGCAGGTGCTAACATTCCTATACCAGCTGTGCCTGCACCAACATTCCTACACTAGCTGTGCCTGCACCAACATGCCTACACTAATTTGGGGCTTTCATACATTGACACATCTCTAGGGAAATATGAAAGAGGTTTTTGTTCAAAATGGTATTTGAACACTTCCACATAAGCTAATATACACCCAGGTTGTACGGATTTATATTTAGGAAATAATTAATGCCTCAGCCGCAAATTTGCAGTAGTTTCTAGATTGCCAATTTCTGCCTGAATTTCAGTGCAGTTGAAGGCAAATAGAGAAATTATGGAACATGGGTTTTTGTCCCAGTATATCAAATTGAATAAGCCTCAAATAGATTTCTAAAACTTGTAAAGGTCTAAAAGTTACGTAACGGTCTTTGAGGCAATTTTATAAAAATAGATTGTTTTTCCAGAATTTTAGGATCTCATATTTCAAACAATTAGTTTTAGGCACGATTTCCAAGGAAATGGAGCTGAACCAGAAAATTATGAGAAATTTTATTGTTTTAAACACAATAATATAGGTTTTCTCCAAACAACGTTCCCAAATTCATAATGGTTAAGGAGATACGCAGAGTTCTTTGGAGGCAGTTTGTTAAAAATATTTGTTTTTCCAGAATTCAAGAAAACTGCCTTCTATAAATTACAAAGGTTGTTAACAATGTATTCTTCCTTTTGGAAAATACTTCATGACTTGGCATCGATGGTTTCAAACCACATATCATCGAATCTCTTGTTGTTGCATAATTCTAAACTCATATGGGCTGATCTAAATAACTAGGAGGCAACATATTTATAAATGTGAAGACTGTGTACGGAAGGATGGTAGATTGTAGATTATGAATCACATTATTTGCAGCGTAGGGAATTAGATTTTTGCTGTGCAGGGGGGGAGGAGCTGCACACCAGTGGGATGATCCCTGGAGGGGACCACTGGAGCCATCGCAACATTGTTTTATAATTTTGTAACAAGACTTTGACATGAATGTATTTGGCATTCGATTCTGCGTTTTGTTCCTTTTGATGATTTGAAGATTGTGATTTAATTGTTGCAAGGGAAACGAGCTGGGTGGTTGGACCCACCAGCCAATCCATTGCCCCAAACCTTGTTGAAATGTGGCAACAAGAATATTTTAATTTTAATTTGTCCTTGAATTAAAATTTGAGTTTAGTCTCACCAGCTGCTTGAAAAATAATTAATTAATTTATCTTGAGTTAATTAGTTGGAAAAATTCAAGCTAGAAGTCTTTGTGAAATTATGCAACAATTATCCCTTAAATTAAGGATATTATCCCTTAATTAAGGAGATAAGGATGAGTTATAATTGAGTTGTAATTAGTTAGCTCAGTTAACTGAGTTATGTCTAGTTAAATTAGTTCCAAACAGTTTGAGGAACTAATTGTGAGTTCAGTCAGTTAATGCATGCATGCATCAAACTAGTGTACTCTAGATAACTGAAGATTCTCTCATAAATAACTCATGCATGTCTATTCAGAGAAAGACCCAGTTAATATTAAAGACAGGGACAATGTACTATCAACTGGAAGAATTTTCCTATAAGGAAAACTCATGCATGTAGATGGAATTCATTCCTTGAGATTTGCAAAGTTTTACAGGGTGTAAGATTAGTGTGAGTGATCAATGTTACACTTGGTAATAGTTGGATCACCCAGGAGAAATCGTGCAATGAAATAGGAGCTTGGAGGGCAGAGGAGAAGGCATATGAGCAGTCTATTTTGTTTGTGAGCATCAGTGAGGAATTGTACTGAGAGTTGGCTAGCTATGAGAGCTAAGGCTTTGTGTAATCTTGATATATTTCCACTTGTATGATAATACAGAGAGTGGGGTTTTTTAGCTGAGGCTTTCCCTAGATGATTCTTCTATGTTTCATGTGCATTGATTCTTCTTCTGGTTATATGTGTTCAGCTTGATCTTGCTCAAATCTTTTAAGCTTCCGCAAAATTGATTGTAGAAGTAGATTAAAGTATTTTTCTTTAGTTATATTGCATTATCAGGTTAATCTACAGTGAGAATTTTGACATGGTATCAGAGCAAAGGTTATCAGAGCTGTGAACAGTATATGGAGAAGAGAATTCGAAGTTTGAAGTTTTGGATTACAGGTACAAATCGAATTCATCTCATACTTCAGGTTGGTCAATGGCGTTCTATGGCTTGAGACTTGAGTATGGCTTGGAAGGTAGCTCGAACTACATAGCATGGAAAGATAGAATGGAAGCTGTATTAGAAGACAATGGTTTGAAGGATTTCATTAATCAAGAAATCCCCAAGCCAGCTACAGCTAATGCACAAGAATTGGTTGAATGGAAGAAGTGTGTGGCAAAGGCGAGATAGATTCTCCTGGAGGGAGTTTGAGACCATATTGTCTCGAGTCTTGTCTAGTCAATTTAGTGTCCTAAATTGCCCTACATAAATTGTCAATTCGAGTATCGTAAACTGATGAAGTGTGGTGCACTATATGTGCTTAGTTAACCTTTCTCTTACTTCTTTGTTTTATAGTTTATGTTGTTTTTGGGGGTTTTGTTTCTTATGCTTAAGGAAATTAATCTAAGAAAGAAAAGTTATGCTTCTAGATGAAATCTCTAAATGTTAATGGACAACTAAATCTAATGACTCTTAATGTTAAAATCTAATTTCTAAAGAAAGGAGAAAAGGAAATGAACATTAGATAAAAACAAATCAAAACTTTGAACAATTAGACTAATCTAAGCCGGCAAAATATCTATGAAATGAAAGCAAAAATGATAATGCTACAATATAAAAACAACTATGATCTACTGTAGGCTAAAATACCATTGAGAACATTCCATATAGGAAGATGTCGAAATCATCTTCTTGAAATGACTTAAGCAATTGAGTATACAATAGATGTGATCTTAAGAAAGCATGGGAAATGAATCTATCACTGCTGCGTGAACAAACACCCAAATTCAGTCCAATTGGAAAATGGTAGAGCCACCTTCTTGAGACGATTTAGCGAGCATAGGAAACACAGTCAGTTATGCTAATTTGAAATGGAAAGCAAATACAAAACATGCAAATGAAAACTAATCTACTATGTGCTCTAATGCTCCAAGCACCAATTGGAAAATATGAGGACTACTTTCTTGGACTATTTTGTTAAGCATAGATTACACAGTTAGATAAATATACAAATGGAAAGAAAATACAAAACATGTAAAGGAAAACTAATCTACTATGTGCTCTAATTCTCCAAGCACCAATTGGAAAATAGGAGGACTACTTTCTTGGACTATTTTGTTAAGCATAGATTACACAGTTAGATAAATCTACAATCAACCGGTTGAACACACTTGCATGAATGGAAAATCTAAACTATTAAACTTGAAAACAACCAAATGACATACTTGAATGAAATCAAAGCAAAACTACAAAATAAAATCTACTCTACCTTACATTCTAATATGCTTCATGACATCTACTTCACATCTCCTTCCATGTTGAGAACATCAAAGCTTTATTCAAATTCTTCAAAATTACAAAGTACAACAAAGCTCTCCAAAGCTTTCCAAAGCTACCAAAAAGAAACTACAAGCTCCAAGCTTCAAGCTTCAAGCTACAAAAGCTCTAAGACTAAAAAGCTAACAAATGAAGGAGAGAGATATCCTATTTATACAAAAAGATGAGAAGTCATCTCATTAATGAGTGTCCATGAATCTCTCCCTTTACCTCTAGAGTCTTAATCAAAATAGGAACTGATAAGACACATGTCTTCTTAGAGTTTCAATATAAATAGGAAATGTGTCACATATCCTCATGATCCCATGATCCTCTCCACTCAAATTCGAATTTGGCCTTAGGGTTCCACATAAAGGTCTTCTAGAAGCCTCCTTTTGACTTACACATGTCAACAATCTCAACCCACTTGCTAGGTATAAGCATATGCACATTATTTACTAATTTTGAACCACAAATTCACTTAAAAAGGCTAAGAATTAATAAAGTTTGGAAAAACATAAACGTGACCCAATGATAATGAAAGTGAGATGAATATAGTGACATTGTAGTGAAATGGAGGTGATATAATGGACATAATAGTGAAAGTGTAATGGAAATGAATGACAATTTCAAGACGCAACATACCCCCCAACTGAAGCTACTGCATGTCTTCATGCAATATATATTACATTAATTCTTTTGATCCTTGAGCTTGGGCTTAACTTTGCATGATATCATTTGATAACTTCATACTTTTGCAAAGTGTTTTACTTGAATTGCAACATGGTTGGTTCTTGTGTTACAACCATATTTTGTTGTTGCATTTTATTTTGATCTTTGAACTTTGCATAATGATAATTTGGTTATTGTTGCAAAGTATATCCTTATTGGATTGCATGATGGTTGGGTCTTCTGTGACAACCATGATTGTGTTTGTATCCAATTATCCTTTAAGCACTTTTGAAAAGCCATTGTATGCTCATAATAACAATGCAATAGTTAATATATTTTGGAAGTATGTGGGCTTTTGAATAAGATATGAACATGGAAAGATATGAATATGAATGTATTCCCCCCCCCAACTGATGGTATTGGCAATTTTATGAAATGAGGAAGAGAAATGTTTTTCCAACAATTATCATTCTAGCTTTTTATGGAATTCTATGGTCAAAAGTTAGAAAATGATGTACCTTAACTTACACTTTGAAATGGATGAGTTGTATGTGTGGTGGCTTCAAAATTCTGATCATAATCTTTTTCAAGTGGCTGGACAAAAAGAGTCATGGATAAAAGAGTCAAGATGACTTTTTATTGCTTCTACTAGAACTTGTTGAATCTATTGTTGAATAGTGTTGATCTGTTTTATATCTGCTCCAAAATGCTGAAAATGATAGTCTTCACGTCTTCAAAACTCATTGGCACAATTTCTACTATGTGAAGAGATGTTCTGATGTCGAACATAGCAAGAAATTGTTGACTTAGTGGTCATTAATGGATGCCACTAGTCAACACGAGAGCTCTCACCATTGATGACAAAGAGAGTCAAGATGCCCAAACACATCTTGCTAGGTACGAATACATTTGCCGATGTCGAGTCACCTAGAATATCTTATGAACAAGGGACATTAATGTATTCCCATTGTTTTTCGGCATGAGGACTTTCCATTAAAGCAAGCAAGCCTCAAGGTGTTTTTGCAAGGAAATTAGACTCAAAGGACTATGGACTCAATAATTTGCATTGAAGGAGGGCTTAAATGAAAATGATAAGGAAGGGAAGATGAAAATGGAAGATGGCAATGGAGAGTAGAAATGGCAATGGGCAATAAGCATGTAAATGAGCCTCTTGATTTTATTTGTGGGTTATGAGTGGACAAAAAGTAATGGAAAGTGTACGTGAATGTAAATGGAAAATATGAAGGGAAATGAGGTGAATGGTTTATTATGAAATATGGATGTGATGGAGACAATAGTATCTGAAAGTTTTGCAAGTGTTTGGATCTGATTTTGCATTAACATATTTCCCCTTTGTTGTTGATCATCCTCTTATGAAACAAATTGGTCTCTTAAGAGAGACACTATTCACTTGTAGTCATTTGTCCTTCCTCCTGGAACCTGCAAAAAAACTAATACTTCTCCTACAATGGAATGTAAGATTATCAAAGAAGAGAGGTGATCAATCTCTCTAGTTATGATATTTACACACAAAACTAAGAATTTGTATTAATGAAACAAGTTCACAAAGGAAAACCAAAAGAATTTATACCTGCTTCGGAATTAGTTCCTCAAGTTGACTGTTGTTTCTTTTCAGAAATTTATTTCGTTCTTTACTATTTCAAACTCTGATGATGGATTTATCATTGTGTAGATCTTGTTGAGATCTTTCCAACGACACTTGAATCATCGAAATTTGATTTCGTATGATGCAGTTAGGTTGATTTGAACAATGAGGTTTTTCAGTTGCAAATTGATGTTTAGCTGCAGAATTGGAGAACAACTGCGGAATTGGAACACAGTTTCTATAGCTAAAAATCTTAAATAGAAAGTTAGCTATTCATGTTTCATCATCAGTCCAAAATTAATTAATAGCTCCAAAAAAGTGAGCAAATAACTTATTCATTTCATTGATTCAAAATTGTTTTTTTTTCTTGACATGTGGCGACTTAGTGCGACGACTTAGTGCAGCGACTTAGTGATAACACACACTTTGACTTCCCTTTGACCGGGGTCTTTTCATTGACTTGGATCAAATGGATAGGACACCATCCATGTACTGACATTTTCCCAGCTACCCATGTGGCTCATTTCGTCTCTCGACACCTGTAACCTACAAAAGTATGAAAATGGCTACAGAATTGTCGGTTAGCTGTGGAACAGAGCTGCATTCCACAGCTAAAAGACAGCCAACCATCAGTTTTGAATTTTTGTATGTACAAAGGATTATTCTACAGACCAACTACTGCAACACAAATTATCATCCTTTCCTGCAACTTTATAGACTACCAGACAATAGAAATTGCATCATATATCTCCTCTGAATGCCTGATTCTTTTGAATCAAAGTTATCCCTTTAGATCGGCAATGGTGTGACCCGGCCTTCCTTAAGCACTAGAGGCAGCCACAGCGTTTGTTTGAATAGAAACCAGGCAACTGGACCCCGTCTACGATTAAAAGGTTAAAACAAAATAATCATCTGAAAGTAAGGCATCTGCAAATCTTTCTTTATCCGTCGATTCAACCAAATAGACCACGACATCCACGTTGGCATAATGAATTCTGAGTTAAATACGGAAGATATTTAAGTCATGAGGCAATAACAACACAGCCGAACCTGATCCAATCTCTGCAATGTGTAAATGATTCAAGAGAAGATTCGTATGATTTTTTTTTGATAGAGACTGTTAGACTCAGCTGTTTAAACTGAAGTACAAGTCATGGGGAGAGACCATTAGTAAGAGGCGTGGTGTAACAAAATTGAATGCCAACACACAAGATTGAGGCGTGGCGTAAAAAAAATGAAATGACAGCATACAAGATTGAGGTGTGGTGTAAATAAGATTGAAGTGTGGTGTAAACAACAGACTGTTCATCAATTCAATTTCCGTTTTTCTCTCTCACGACATGCAAAAATGGCCTTCAAAGAACTGAAAAATTCTCCCAAACCGCTGCAAATTTCTTAAAATGGTTTCTGGGTTATCTAATTGACCCCTTCCCCGAAAAAACTCATGTTTTATTTTTTCCTAATTCGCTTTTGTTTGGCCGGAACGTGTAGTTGAAGTTTGACGTTTTTTTTACTATTTTGCGTTTTTGTGGATTACTGTGGTTGAATTTTCATTTTCAGGTCTGTTGTTGGTGAGCATCTTGGAAAATTCTTGTAGCAGTGTTATGAGTAGCCATAGTTGCGATAACCTACCACATGGAGATTTGCTTTGATTTTATGTGCTTGGAGATAACAACTTTTTGTTATATTCACCTAAATTAACATACCAGTTTATGTAATTTTGATCTGCCGAGTTTGCATTTTATAATTTGAAATTGTGTTTTTTCTTCTCTGCTCTGTTAACTAACGTATCGCATAGAAATACCGGATTGAAAAAAATAGAAGTTTCTCCATCCTCTTGTGACTTTACAAAGATCTGAAGTCCCAAGAATAGGAATTAAGAACGAAAATTTTTTGTTCTCTCGGACTTGTCAATTGATAGATCACTCCACCATTTCTCGGATTGCAAGATAGGAAGGAATTGTTGCGTGTGAGTTATTTACCAGGATATATTTTTTTTATTTGTTTTGTTAATAAAATTACATGTTAATTTTCAAAAGAAAAATATACATATATATAATTTTTAACAAAACACTTTATCGAAATTAAAGTTTTTCAGGGAGCGAATGTTGAAAAAAAAGGACTTTGACTTAGGTCTTAAGCTAGTTTATTTTATCGATCTGGGCTGGGTGACTAGGATAGGATCTATGTCGGGACGATTCCGGAGATGCCCATGTGGTCGGTTTCTTCATTGGATGCTTACAACCCACTAAACCTTGAAAATAGCTACGAAATTCACAGTTAGCTGCGGAATGGGGCTGCATTCCACAACTAATTTGCAAAATCTTAGTAAAATAGGACATAGTGTTTTGAGGGTCACTACAAACCATAACCAGTCAATCTTGGATAGCTGAACCTATCAAAGCAGTTGGATATATTTTTTTTATTTTTATTTTTTGAATTAAATGAAATGATGAAGTTTATTTTGTCCCTTCTTCTTTTTTTTAAACATAAAAAATCTTTTTGTAATCCTCTAGATCACACAAAGTGCAAGAGGAGAGCATACTCAAGAAATTATTAAAAAAAAATTTAGATGTAAGAAATAAGGTCTCCTAATTACACATCCCCAGCAACGACGCCAAAATGTCTAGTCAATTTATTGTCCTAAATTGCTCGACATAAATTATCAATCCGGGTATCGTAAACTGATGAAGTGTGGTGCATTCTATGTGCTTAGTTAATCTTTCTCTTACTTCGTTGTTTTATAGTTTATGTTGTTTTTGGGGGTTTTGTTTCTTATGCTTAAGGAAATTAATCTAAGAAAGAAAAGTTATGCTTCTAGATGAAATCTCTAAATGTTAATGGACAACTAAATCTAATGACTTTTAATGTTAAAATCTAATTTATTATAAAGAAAGGAGAAAAGGAAATGAACTTTAGATAAAAACAAATCAAAACTTTGAATAGTTAGACTAATCTAAGCCAGAAAAATATCTATGAAATGAAAGCAAAAATGATAATGCTACAATACAAAAACAACTATGATCTACTGTAGGCTCAAATACCATTGAGAAAATTCAATATAAGAAGATGTCGAAATCATCTTCTTGAAATGACTTAAGCAATTGAGTATACAATAGATGTGATCTTAAGAAAGCATGGGAAATGAATCTATCAATGCTGCGTGAACAAACACCCAAATTCGATCCAATTGGAAAATGGTAGAGCCACCTTCTTGAGATGATTTAGCAAGCATAGGAAACACAGTTAGTTATGCTAATTTGAAATGGAAAGCAAATACAAAACATGTAAAGGAAAACTAATCTACTGTGTGCTCTAATGCTCCAAGCACCAATTGGAAAATAGGATGACTACTTTCTTGGACTATGTTGTTAAGCATAGATTACATAGTTAGATAAATCTACAAATGGAAAGAAAATACAAAACATGTAAAGGAAAACTAATCTACTGTGTGCTCTAATGCTCCAAGCACCAATTGGAAAATAGGAGGAATAATTTCTTGAACTATTTTGTTAAGCATAGATTACATAGTTAGATAAATCTACAATCAACCGGTTGAACACACTTGTATGAATTAAAATTGCATGAATGGAAAATCTAAACTATTAAACTTGAAAACAATCAAATGACATACTTGAATGAAATCAAAGCAAAACTACAAAATAAAATCTACTCTACCTTAAATTTTAATATGCTCCATGACATCTACTTCACATCTCCTTCCATGTTGAGAACATCAAAGATTTATTCAAATTCTTCAAAATTACAAAGTACAACAAAGCTCTCCAAAGCCTTCCAAAGCAACCAAAAAGAAACTACAAGCTCCAAGCTTCAAGCTACAAAAGCTCTAAGACTAAAAAGCTAACAAATGAAGGAGAGAAATCTCCTATTTATACAAAAAGATGAGAAGTCATCTCATTAATGAGAGTCCATGAATCTCTCCCTCTACCTCTAGAATCCTAATCAAAATAGGAACTGATAAGACACGTCCTCTTAGAGTTTCAATACAAATAGGAAATGTGACACATATCTTCATCATCCCATGATCCTCTCCACTCAAATTCGAATTTGGCTTTAGGGTGCCACATAAAGGTCTTCTAGAAGCCTCCTTTTGATCTACACATGTCAACAATCTCAACCCACTTGTTAGGTATAAGAATATGCACATTATTTTCTAATTTTTAACCACAAATTCACTTAAAAGGGCTAAGAATTAATAAAGTTTGGAAAAACATAAATGTGACCCAATGATAATGAAAGTGAGATGAATGTAGTGACATGGTACTGAAATGGAGGTGAAATGGAGGTGATATAATGGACATAATAGTGAAAGTGTAATGGAAATGAATGACAATTTCAAGACCCAACAAGTCTCCATGGGAAGGATACTCGGTTTTCAATGTGGAAGAAATTGGAGGACCTTTATCATAATAGTAGCGACCAAAGGAAACTGGTGCTCAAGGATAAGCTTCAAAAAATCAAGATGGAGAAGGGCGATACTATTTCTACATATCTGAATAAGCTCACCACTTGCAGAGATGAGCTTGGTAGTGTGGGAATAACTACTGCCGATGACGATATGGTGAGCCTTGCTCCCCTCGATCTTCCAAAGAGCTGTAATAGCTACCAGGACTCTGTGAATGGAAGAGAGAAATTGTCAGATTGGGAACGTCTATGGTCGGATCTCATGTAGGACGAGATCAGGAGGAGCACTCGAGATGGTTTTTCATCAAAGAATGATGATGAAGAAAATCTGGCCTTAGCAAGTAAGGCAAGGAAAGGGAAAGGGAAGGCTTCCCATTCCAATCAAATTCTTCTCATGGAGGGAAGAAGGGTGACAAATCTAAAGTGAGATGCTTTAATTGTCACAAGATGGAACATTGTGCAACTAATTTCCCATCGATGAAGTCTAAGAAGGGATCCAAAAAAGGATCGGAAGGTGAGGCATTAGCCTCTCAGTTAGAAATGGACTTTACCCTCATCGCATGTATGGTTTCATTGATGGTGGGTTGTGTTCGGTATCTTGACAGTGGAGCTTCATTCCACATGACCGACGATAAAATTTTATTCAGTACCTTAGAGGATAAAGACCTCAAGATGCACATAGAGATGGGTGATGATGGAAAGTATAGTGTTTTAGGAGTGGACATGGTTGCTTTTCAGAGGGAGCATGGAGCTCCTCTCACCTTGACAGATGTGAAGTATGTGCTTGGATTGAAGAAGAACTTGGTATCGCTTGCGATGTTGGAGGACAAAGGCTACGATGCTGTCTTCAGTAAAGGAAAGGCATTCCTAAGACACATAGCCATGGGCGAGTTATGGCATAGGCAGTTGGGTTATTTGCATCATGGGGCCTTGAAGATAATGCCTCAAATATCTACCAGACTTCCCAAAGGTAAAATTGAGCAAGTTGACACATGCAAAGGTTGAACCCTAGGAAAGTAAGCCAAGTCTTCCTTTCATGATCGAGACAGTCGAGCAAAAGCAATCTTAGAGCAAGTTCATATTGATGTGTGTGGACCATTCTCGACGGCATCCACAACAAGGAAAAGTTATTATGTGATTTCCATTGATGATTATTCTCGTAAATGCTAGATTTATTTCATGCAGAAGAAGGACCAAACCTTTTCAAAGTTTTATGAGTTCAAAGCTTTAGTTGAGAAAGAATCAGGGAAGAAGATCAAGGCCTTGAGAAGCGACAACAGTGGAGAATATGTCTCTTAAGAGCTTAAGGAATTCTGTGCAGCGGAAGGAATTAAACGAGAGTTGACGAAACATCATAACCCATAGCAGAATGGGGTGGCTGACAGGAAGAACATAACTATTGTAGGGGAAGCATGGGAAATGCTACATGACCAAGGCCTACCACTTCACTTGTGGGCTGAAGCATGCAACACAATGGTCTGTTTGCAGAATAGAAGCCCACATCGCATACTTGGGATGAAGACACTAGAGGAAGCTTTTTTCAGTAAGAGACTAGATGTGGGTCACTTCAGGATCTTTGGCTCATTGGTATATTTCCATGTGACAAAGGATGCACGGAAGAAGCTTGAGCTAACAGTAGAGTTGGGGATATTTGTGGGGTACACTGATACACCTCACAACTATCAGGTGTACTTTCCTACCAGTAGGAGGACAGTGGTTTGTAGAGATCTCAAGTTTGATGAGCAGAAGGCCATGCGAGTTTCCCTTAAGAGGAAGCTCCAACTACAGGTTGTGGAGGAACTGTTGGTTCCTAAGGAGGAGGAGCCTTAGATTGATGCAGAGTAGCCACATGTAGAGGATCTAGGAGTGGAGACATCCACTCAAGTAGAGTCTTCCAGAGATGGATAGAAGCGCACAAGATAAGTTGACAGATTGTTGTCGAATGTGAGAGAGAATGTGCGAGAACCATATTCTCAGCGCAGACAGAGGAGGTCACCTGAGAGCTACACTAGATACATGGCCCTTGTTGGGGAATGTGTTGAGATCGAGCCATCTTTCTTTGAGGAAGTAGTGCAGCAGATGATTTGAGTTGATGTTATGGTGGAGGAGTATGACTCCGTAGTTCGTAATAGTGTTTGGGATGTGGTTCTAGGACTGGAGAACAAGTCAATTGTGAGTTCCCATTGGCTTTACAAGGTAAAGCAAGATGCTGATGGTAGTGTGGAGAAACATAAGGCAAGATTTGTTGCCCAGGGTTTCTCACAGGTCGAGGGGATCGACTATGATGAGACTTTTTCTCTTGTAGCAAGGTACTTATTTATCAGATCGATGTTGGCACTATCAACACAGATTGGTTAGAAGATCCATCAGATGGATGTGAAGACTGCATTCCTCAATGGAAAGATTGAGGAGAAGGTGTACATAGAGTAGCTAGAAGGTTTTGAGAGCTCCAATCATGAGTCGCATGTGTGTTGACTCAAGAGAGCTTTGTACAAGCTGAAGCAAGCACCTCATGCTTGGTACACCAAGATCGACAACTACTTCACGAGGTCAGTCTTCACAAAGAGTGAAGCGGATGGGAACCTGTACCACATCATGGTGAAAGGTAAGTAGTTGATCATTGTACTTTATGTTGATGATCTTAAATTGACAGGTGATGATCAATTGATCATGTCTTGCAAGGAGTACCTTGCAAGAGAATTCGAGATGAAAGACGTGTGTCTCATGCACTACTTCCTTGGCATGGAAGTGTGGCAAAAGGATGGGGAGTTGTTTGTGTCTCAGGGCAAGTATGCCAACGAGATACTCAGGAGATTCCACATGGAGAAGTGGAAGCCCATGCAAACTCCTCTAGCAGGTAACTGGAGGAAGGAGGATGCTACTTTAGGAGAGGTAGTAGAGGCTACTGTGTACAAACAACTTGTGGGTTCACTGATGTACTTAGTGAACACATGACCAGATTTGTGCTATGCAGTGAACCAACTGAGTCAAGCTATGGTTCAACCTACCAAGATGTTTTAGAAGGTAGCTAGGCATGTTTTGAGATACCTCAGAGGCACATCTTAGTATGGATTATGGTACAAACAGATAGAGGGAGTGAAGCTATAGGGCTTCACAGACGCAGATTGGGCAGGGAGTCCATCAGATCGGAAGAGAACATCAGGAGGAATTTTCAACCTTGGGTCAGCTATAGTTTCTTGGTATAGCAGGAATCAGAGGTCAGTTGCACTTAGCTCAGCAGAGGTTGAATACATGGCTACAAGTCAGGCAGCATGTAAGGCCATCTAGATGCGGAAAATTCTAGTTGGTTTGTTTGATCAGAGGATGGATCCAACTATGATCTATTGCGATAATTAGAGTTGTATCAAATTATCTGAGAATCTAGTATTTCATGATAGGTCCAAGCACATCAACATCCAATATCATCATCTCAGAGACTGTGTGGCGAAGAGGATCATGTTGTTGCAGTATATTTCAAACGAGGAGCAAGATGCTGACATTTTGACAAAGGCATTGTCAAAGTGTAAATTCGAGTTCCATAGAGACAGGATCGAGGTGGAAAATAATCCCTTTCTTATGGAGAGGGAGTGTTGAAATGTGGCAACAAGAATATTCCAATTTTAATTTGTTCTTGAATTAAAATTGAGAATTAAAATTCAAATTTAGTCACACCAGCTACTTGAAAAATAATTAATTAATTCATCTTGAGTTAATTAGTTGGAGAAATTCAAGCTAGAATTCTTTATGAAGTTATGCAACAATTATCCCTTAAATTAAGGAGATTATTCCTTAATTAAGGAGACAAGGATGAGTTATAATTGAGTTGTAATTAGTTAGGTCAGTTAACTGAGTTATTTTTAGTTAAATTAGTTCCAAACAGTTTGAGGAACTAATTGTGAGTTCAGTCAGTTAATGCATGCATGCATCAAACTAGTGTACTCCAGATAACTGAATATTCTCTCATAAATAAATAATGCATGTCTATTCAGTGAAAGACCCAGTTGAGATTAAAGATAGGGACAATGTACTATCAGTTGCAAGAATTTTCCTATAAGGAAAACTCATGCATGCAGAAGGAATTCATTCCTTGAGATTTGCACAGTTTTACAGGGTGTAAGATCAGTGTGAGTGATCAGTGTTACACTTGTGTTGAAGGCTCGAAAAATCGGGTCTCCAACAAGAGGGATAACCACTCGATCCGGACCTTAATGTAGCTCCTTTTCCATTTGGAATAGTGGCTCTGACAGGGGATGATGGGACTAGTTTCCCAATCTGTTTTATGATGTGTATGTGTGCTAGCGGGATGATGTTTTTCTTTTGGGGTTTTATGGGGTAAATGCTTATTCTAAGTCTAATTTATCTTCTAACTAACATATGCAATCTATTGTAATCAAAGAAAACATCTAACTCTAAATTGTTCATGGAGTAAAGTTTACTTATGCGATCTAAAATAATTTCTAAAAGCAATTGATAATGAAAATCATTCAATCACCATGAGAAAAGAATCCATTTAAAAATGATTGTTTCGTATAAGAAGTTAGCCGAAACAATTATGAGAAATATATCGCATAAGAGTTATTCATATATTCAACATAAAAAGTAAGTTATCACCATACAGAAGTGCAATAATGACAACTGAACATTCAAACTTTCATATATCAATAACTGAAAAATGATTTATTGCTTAACACATAAGTAAAAAGTATTAGGAGATAAAAATACCATTGGTAATAAGTTTTACTCATGAGCTACAACATTATAGATCTATCTTCAAATAACTTAACATCCACTAAGAGTACAAAAGTGCATTTCAGTAGCAGATATTAAACTCATATAGAAAATAAATCTCGTTCCATTCATTTTATCAAAACCTCCTCAGTGGGGGACAAAATGCACGTTCTGAAGAATTGTTTTTGATAAAACTCTGGACCCCTCTCTAAATGCATGAGAGGGGTTTAAATACTACTCTAATGAAATCTAAAAATAAATATTACAAAAATAGATGAGGAGGTTTAAATGACCTACCTCATTTTAAGCAAAAATAAACTAAAACAAAAATAAACTGTATCTATGATAAATCCTGCATCTGATCCTTTAGATCGCAAATGTTCAGCATCGGTTTCAAGAGTGTCGGTTGGCCGACTTCAGCTTTTAACTGTCTTGCAAATACAACGTTGGCAAGAGCTGGCACTATCTTCTTGGCAAAGGTTATGAGGCATTTTAGTGTCATCCACTGGTTATGTGGCTTTACTAGGTACTGCTAGTATGCTTCCCAGTTTAACTTGTTTACTTGTTTAATTGCCTCTGCCCTTTCCTCTGCTATTTGCTTCCACTCTGTTTGAAGCTGTTGTGCCTTTGGAAGGAAGCCCAGGGTGGTCTCTGCTATCAAATTGGCCTTGTGAAGATTTTCATTTATGCACTCAATGACACTGTTCGCTGCTGTCGCTGCCTCTTCCATCACCTGTTTTGCTTCCTTAAGCCGGGAATCCCATTTCGCAAATAAACTCTCTTTGTGCAATTTGTCAATTCTAGGCATGTCTGCTCTTTTGCCCTCTTCAGATATTTACCAGTTCAAGAAGTCTGAGACCTTCTTAAAATTTGAGTCATATTCAAGTCGTAAATCTACGACTTGATTTGTAATATTATCGCTCATTTTGCAATGGGAATTCCATTGTGAGATCTTCTGGCAGAGTAGTTCTTTCTATTGCAAGAGATGGAAATTAAGAGCAAGTGCTTCTGTGATAAACTTCACAATTTTAGGATCTTCCTTGTGTAGTTCCATCATACCCTGTATCTATTCTTCTTTACTAGCCAAACTACTTTGATGTGCCAATTGCATTTGCTGGAAGTCTCGCTGGAGTTTTGCCAATTGTGTTTTTGCTTCTTGATTGATGCTGACTTGCTGTAGTTGCTATTCTGAAAACAAAATCCTATCCTCTTTCTCTTTAAGTAACAATTGAACCTCTATTGCTTTATCAATAGTTGTCGAAGCGTATGCACCTGCGATCTGAGAGAGCCTAGTTAGATTTTTTGATGGGTCTATAGTGGGGTCTTTCCAAAGAACATCCAAAGGTTCATCCTCGGGAGCAAGCATGGCATCCAAATTTCTTTTCTTTCTTTGCCTTCTGAATATAGCCTTATGTTGAGGGCTATAAAATATGTCTAGAGGAGGAATCTACACTATCCTTAATACATTGTCAGACGAAGGAGCAACAGGAATGTGCTCCGTTTCCTGAGTATTGATAGCCCCTTCTATCACCATTTCTGTGGTTGTCTATTTTGGATTTGTCAGTGGCTCCGCGCTCTATTCTTCTATGTTGATTAACTTATTAAAATTCTCCCATTCCCTTTTAGATCCACTACAAGTGGCTTTGTTGGCTTTGTAAGAGGAGTGGGAACTTCAGCTTGTTTTGGGGACAAAGCCTACTGATCAGACCTCGTTGTACATTGAGCTATGTCTTTTATTGATTCCTCACTTTTGTTGTGTTCACTCTTGGATTGATCACCAGACTTATCAACTGATTCCTTTTCAGAACTGTTTTAGACTTCCCTTTTGATCCTTCACTTATGCTAACACTGGGAGTTGGTTCCCTTATTGGTTTGATGAGCAATTGGTCCAATGGGACCTTTGATAACCTTTGTTTTCTGTAATTGTCAAACTTTTGGAGATCTTCTTGGTCAAAAACAATTCATGCCATATGCTGAACCTCTCTGAAAGTGTTCTTCTGCAGAAAAACATCATCAAAGGGATCTTCTTCATTGGAAAACACTTTTATTTTAACCATTGTAGTAAAATTACTTACAACACCAAAGGGATCATATTGCCTCCCCGAGAACTTTGGTAGTTGTAAACATAACATATTATCAACTTCTTTGAAAGCATGACCTAAGTCATGCAATGCAAATGCTCCGCATACTACAAGAAATTGGGGCCAAATGGCCTTCTTGGAGTCTTTCAGTACCTTTCTCATTCCGCGCACACCACAGGTCTGATAGGCTATTTCCTTGGCCATTAGTTTGTCAGGGACATAAAAAGGTATCACATGGGGTGAAGCAATGCTACCAAACACTCTGATATACATGAACAACTCTTCCCCAAACCACCTTTCCACGGTGAGAATATCCACTTCAGCCTCTGGGGAAAACCTTGGGGCATCTCGGTTATAGAGAATTTTATAAATCAGGAGCATAACTCCATGAAATTTTTTGAAGAAATGTGGGATGAAATTGGATTCCCATAATACTTTGTGATAAACCTGAATGGGAAGTGGATTTTGTACTGTCCACTTCCATCCCATAATAGGAAAATTGGAAACAAAACAAATAGCATCCATGACATAGGCGCTCAAAAAGAATGGAGGGTAAACCCTCGAAGCAAAGCTTCTTTTAGTTCTGTATCCTAAAATTGCAGTGGCTAAATTGTCCGACAAAATTTGGGCCCAATCCATTATTGTGGCATTGGTAGCCGCATCCAATAGAGGTAACCATTCTGATGAAAACTTGTTGATGTCTGGTTTCCCAAATAGTCTACATAACATTGCAGCGGCAAAACAATAAGGAGAACAGAGAGATGTAGTGGCGTACATACCATTTTTATCCTTCTTCAATCTTTCCTCATTGCTTGACCAGTGCTTTGTGAACTCTGCCAAGTCTTCATTCTCCTTGGCAAATTTTTCTACAAATTGCTTGTTGTAGCTAGCCCGGGGTTCTGGTAAGTGTTACATACACCTCAAATTGCTTGGAGTAAATGACCCCATGACTTGCTGGCTGGATGTCTTAAACTCTCTGTCGGATATGTCTGTATGATCTATAATCCATTTCACCATGTCAGTGTAGGGGAGTATCTTCGGACTTGCAGCAATGCAGTGTATAAACGAGCATGCAAGTTCAGTTAGAGATGCCTCAAAAGCGCTGCGCCCATCTACTGTAACTGTAACCTCCATAATTCTTGGCTTTTCATCCTCAAACAACTGATACATAGCTTCCCATGTAGATATCCCTACGTCTCAACTACAAGTAGTGTCTGTGAATAATGGGGTCATTTTTGACTTCTCAGACGCGGGAGCCTTGCCTTTCTTCCCCGTTTTTGTGTGTATTATGCTCTGTGTGCTTTTCCTGAAAGTTGCAAGCAGAGAGTAAAAATATGATAAAGATGATAGCGAATATATGAATAATCAATAGAAAGATGAAATTAAGGTGACGAGAGATCTTTAATTCTAAATCATATCAAAAGATATTAACTTGCGTCAAATGGTATTTTACCCTGATCCGAATCATTTTTAATAAATGACCACTAATGGACCGTTAAGCTAAACTTTAATGTTCATAACTTTGCATCGAACGCCAGAAAGTACTGTCTTAGAACTCTAAGCCCTTTGATCTGTGATAAAAGCGATTTTGCGATTTGCTTCGCAATATCGCAGATTGCAATATCGCAAAACCTGTTTTCATTAAGGACCATCGTTACATGAGCTGCTGCGATATGCGATTTGCGAGAGGCTATCGCATTTCGCAATATTTGGTTATGTTACGTAAGGTGGTGCTGTGGTATCAGAATTTGCGATGTGATGAGGTTATAGGCTTCATGATCTCGCATTCTCGCGGATCACAATTTTAAGGAGTGGCTTTTATAAGGGATGCCCATTGTGACCTTTTTTGTGATGTGACAATATCTTTTTTAAAGCGGGTTTTTTAAGTTTTCCTTAATGTTCGAGACTTTTCGTTATAAATTTTTTTCTTAGGTCTTATGGTCATGTAGTGCTTTTTTTAAGGAAACTCATAGTTTGTGATGTTTTATGCGCTTGGGGTATGAAAAGGTAAATTTCCATGTTTTAGCAAGTTCCACTTTGATATCTTGTTTTATTCTAAAAACAAAAAGGCAACATTAAATGCTAAGGTTTGATTTTTTGGAAGGGTCCCCATTTATTAATGTTATTACTAACACTAATAAAAGGGGGGTTGTTGATAGTCACAACAATTGGCGATTCACTTGGAAGAACCAGTTATCTCTAATGTATTTTTTTGAATTTTCTAAAACTTTCAAAATAGAAATGGTTTTGAATATGACACTTCATTGTAGAAATATAAGGTAAATAGTGCTATTTATTAATAACAACATCTTGTTCTAACTATCTTCATCCGGAGTATCTTCTTCCCAGAGTTAGTCATTTTACTCACATTAGTCATTACTTGGTTGTAAAGATAAAAACAAAGACATCTCTTTAGATCAGTTTAGGTGTACTCATTTGTCGTAGGTAGAGCCTCTGCTGCAAGTAGGCATTCATAGCCTCGACAGGGTTACCTGTTACTCAGCAATGATCCAGTGTCCCATTCTAGAAGCATGCAATTTTCAAAGATAAACCCTCTTATACACTTATTGCTTTTTTCTTTTCTTATTTCTCTTTTAATTCTTAAAGAACAATGTCTTGGTTTGGTGGCCAAAATTGATAGTGCCATTCACTTGATTTATAACTTAATTGAATAAGCTGGCTCGTGATGAGACCCCTTGTCTTTTGATTGAAACAATCTCGAGCCATTACCCTGTTTTGATATGTAGTATGGCAATGTCAGTTAGTTATAATCTTTATGATCATGATAAGCCGGCTCTTGATGAGACCTCTTATTATTTAAGTTTAAAGTGCATAGTTGGATTACTCTTTGAATCTCACAATTTCCTAAAGTGGGGAGGAAGTCATTGGTTCCTTAAGAATTCTTCCGGACGACAATTGTAGAGTTTAAAAATAGATTTTTTGTAGAGAATCTTTGTTTTGTTATTGGTACCTTTTATGACAGATATGAGGAAAACTTCTTCCTAAGGTTGATTCTAACCAAAAATTGTATAGTTGAAACAAAAGAACAATTAAAATATTCAGAATGATAGCACTTGACCCTATGTTTCAAAAATGGAGATTAATTTTCCTAACCACTCCCACTTATACAAGCGAAAAACAAAATTGACATGAGACACTATTCTTTTTGTGGAAACCAAAAGCAAATGTTCTCAACCTGTTTTATTAAAAGAAAACTTAACTGAAAACTATAACCTACAGAAAATAGAAGAGATCATCTTCTATGGGAAATATTTCTTTAGGATCTGTCCATTAACAGGTAAAGACTCTCTTTTCCTTGCTAAATCATGTAACATGAAAGTTGATGGGCTGATGAGTTCGACAATCTGGAATGGTCCAAGCCACATCCGTTGGAATTTAGTATGTTTACCTTTCTCCTCATGGGCTTTATCCCATTTCAATACTAAGTCTCCAAGTTGAAAATCCCTTTTGGACACTGAGTTTGAATCAAAAGAAGCTTTTACTAATTGTTGATGATGTGCGTGGGTAATTCTGGCCTTTTCTCGTTCCTCTTCAAGCTTAAGGATTTGCAATTGTCTTAATTACAAGGATGAGGAAGGGGTTTCTTCAATGAATTGAATTAAGGGTAAAGAAGGAATAGCTAGATTTTTTGGTAAGACTACTTCTTTCCCATAAAATAAATTAAAAGGAGAAGTGCCAATAGAAGTTTTCTGAGTTATTCGATCTGCCCAAAGAACGTACATTAAAGACTTATGCCAGTTTCTATGATTTTGATCAATAGTTCGTTTTATGATTCTAATAAGGTTTTTGTTTGTTGATTGAGCCAACCCATTTCCTTGCGGATAATAATTAGCAGAATATTTAAGCTTAAAACGTCTTTTGAGCGCAAAATCAGTCATAGCATTACTTGAGAAATATGATGCATTATCAAACATTAAAGCAGAAGGCAAGCCAAACCTGGTGATTATGAATTGATTTATAAATTCAATGATACTCTCAGAGTTGGCTGTCTTGAGAGGAACTACTTCTACCCACATGGTAAAGTATTCGGTAGTTGTAAGGATGTATTTATGCTGTTTAGAAGAGTGAGGAATGATCTCACCTATTATATCTAATCCCCATTGTTCAAATGGCTGATCGATGTTGATCGGCTGCAATGGAAACGATGGTTTCTTTTGTCTTCCAGCAGCAGTCTGGTAGATCTGACATTTCCTTACATAGCTATGTGCATCTTTAAATAAAGTTGGCTAGTAGTAACTTGTGCACAAGATTTTGTGTGCTGTCACATCTCCTGCGTAGTGTCCACCTACTGGTCCGATGAAGTTCCTACAATACTTTTTCTGCTTCAGATTTCTCAAGGCATCTAAGGAGAACAAAATCATAATTCATCCTAAAGAGTACATCATTTACAACTTGATATTGTCTAGCTTTTAGCCTTAGGGCTCTTTTCTTTGTATGACTCAAATGTGGAGGAGCATATCCATTCTTTAAATAGAACATGATATCGACATACCTTGATTCAGAGTCATTTAAGCTTACCTCATACACTTGTACTTCACTGTCTAGAGACTGCATTTTTGATATGTGCGATGCTCCTGCCAACATCCTGTAAAAACCTTGACCTTTTACAATATATGCTGGTTTAATTTCATCGTCATATTCTTGCAGGGCTGTGACCCAATTTGCCCTTTTTTTGTCCACATCTTTCTGTACCAAAAGATTTCTTACCACCGGAAATGGTACTATTATTCTGGTATGCGTCTTGAGAAGGAAGGGTCTGAAGTGTTTGATTGCTTTGAAAACAACATAAGCTTGTTTCTCAACATTGGAGTAATTTAATTTAGCTCCTTGCAAGTTTGAATTGAAGAAGGCAATTGGGGCTTCAGCTTTATCTTGATTCACTTGCGTGAGTATTGCAACATACGATTTCTCAGAGGTGAATGTATATAAAGTGAAAGGATCAGAAAAGTTTGGAGTCGCTAGAGATGGGGCATTTATAATCGCTTGTTTTATCAAGCCAAACGCTTCATGTTCTACCTGACCCCATTTGAAGAGAGAGTTTTTCTTTATCATGGCTTAGAGAGGTGACACTATTCGTGAGAAGTCAGGGACAAATCTTTTAACAAAATTGATCTAACCAAGGAAGGACTGCATTGCTTTTTTGTTATGGGGTAAAGATATCTCAGAAATTTCCTTAATCCTATCTAGGTCGATATGGATTCCAGATTTAGACACTATGAATCTGAGAAGCTTTCCCTCACTTAATGCAAAGAAAGATTTTTTTGGATTAAGTGAGATTCCATATTTTTGACAACGTTGGAAGATCCGTTTTAAGTCTTTGAGATGATTACTATGTTTTTTAGAATACACTGTTATGTCATCTAAGTAAATCACCACTGACTTGCTCACTAGTCCTTTAAACGCAATGTCCATGGCCCTTTGAATGTGGCACCAGCATTAATCAGCCCAAATGGTATTTTTTGATACGCGAAAGTGCCCCATTTCATTCTAAATGTAGTTTTCAATTGATCATCCGGGTGAACTAAGATTTGATTATACCCTAAAAAGCCATCTAAAAAGGACATTAATTTAGACCCTGCGACTGATTGTAATATCTGTTCCATAGGGGGCAGTGGAAAATTATCCTTTTGGCAAGCTTTATTGAGATTTCGAAAGTCAATACAAATTCGGATATCACCGTTTTTCTTTCTGACTGGGACCAGGTTAGAGACCCATCTGGAATGCCTAACGAGAAAAATAATCTTGGCTTTTAGTAATTTGTTCAACTCATATTTAATCTGGTTTTCCAAATTAGGATGGATTTTCCTCAATTTCTGCTGAATAGGATTTTCATCAGCGATCATCGGAATTGTATGTTGTATAATTGAAGTGTCGTATGTTTTGAGATCATCATAATTCTAGGCAAAGACACTCTTGTATTGTTTCAACAGTCGAATGAAAGCTGATTTTTCCTCGGATGTTAGACCAAGACCTAAGTTGATATTCTGTGGTTTTATGTCAGTCCCTAGATTCACTAATTCATATCTCAGAGTTGAACTCTGAAGTTTTGAATTGGTGGTCCACTTGAATCTGTCCTTTAAGTCATATAGGTCCTCTAACTTGACTACGGATTTGGGTATTGCATTATTGTTGTTTCCTTGTTTCAGCTACTTGTCGTGTTGGTCTTCATCAATTATCTTATTATTGTAAGAGCCTTCTGAAGTCAGAAAACTCACAATATCAGGGTCATTGTTGAAAACTCTCCAGTTGGTAATGTTATCAGGGATGGAGGGTCTAAAGATTAATTCAATTGAAAATATGTCTGGGCTATCATCCTTTGATGGAATAAGCTTGGAAGCTACATTAGCGAGGAGATCAGACTAGCATTTTGGAGTCCACGAATGGATGAAATATTAAATGCTATAAAGTGTGAGGTTAGGTCTTGTACTAACGATTGATAGTGCTTCAAGTGTCCTGACAAACAATGTATAGTATTTCTTACCTGTTTAATAACAATCTTAGAGTCTCCAAAGACTTGCAAGTATTTGATATCAAGCTCGATTGCCTTGTACAACCCTTGAACTAACGCTTCATATTCAGCAGTATTGTTCGTGCAATCAAACTCGAGTCTACATGTTAGCATGGTTTTCTCTCCTTTTGGACTGACTAATATACAACCTACACCTGCTCCATCATTAGACTTAGAACCATCAAAAAATAATTTCCAAAACAAAGATTTATTTACAGGTTTATCTACAAAATTAATGCATCTAGAAGTGTCTGTTTGAGAAAAAATTTCTATCTGAGATAAAACGGAATTTTCCAAAAAAGATGAAGTATGAGCGTTGAAATTCCCTAAGAAAGAATCAACAGAATAATTTCCAATTATGTTGTTGTTGTATGTTACAGGTTCGTTTTCTCCTTCTAACTTCATCGCTATATACTTTTGGTGTCTTTCTCATTTAACCTTGATCTGATTTGGTTTGTCAGTGTAAGGGAGCCACATATGAGACTAGTCGGTTGCAAAGTAACCGTGAAGCTTCTCTACCAATCCCTACTAAGGATTAGTCCATAAAATTCAGGAATGTCTGCGACAAGTATATCAATGACCTGACATACCTTCGGGTTTGATGATAGCCTGATGGTCACTTGATTAAGTTCACCAATGACCTTTACTTGAGACTGATCCAGCTGTACTATTCGTACTGCAGATTTCTGAGGTTGGACATTTAACTTTGCGCAAACTGTCTTAGGCAAAATATTAGATGAGGCACTAGAATCTACCAGACAGTTATGCAAATTTTTATTGAAAACTTCAAAGGTAAGGAGAAATGGTGGAGTATGGGATTTTGACCTTCCTCCAATCAAAGCAATGTCATTTGGATCGAATTTATTTGAAATGCCAGTCGGAGGTCTTCCCATTTCATGAGTAGCTTGTGAAATTACAATGGCAGGTAGAGGCGTAATAGGTACTGCATTCAGCTCTTTCAAGAGCAATTTTTGCTAATGCTTTAACTTGCTGAACTTGTGAAAAGTAATATTAGCCCTTGTTTTCTTCATATCTTCAACAATGTTATACTCCATTTCATCAGAGATGATAAGAGTTTTAGATGGAGTTGTTGAATCAAATGGGATTGGGTTTGTTTGAGTAGACTTTGGTGAGGATTTTTTACCTACGATTTTATCCTTGGGAGTCAGGCTTGGATTTTTTTGTTTTGCATTGGATTGTGGAGGATCAAGTTAATTTCTACTTCTTGTAGCAATAGGTAATATATCCTGATATTCCTCATCTGGAAGAATAAAGTCCCACATTCCTTGTAGTTCCACGACTTCATCATCATCAGTTTGTTCCTCATTCGAAACTTCTTCTTCTTTCCCTTTCGATTCTACGTTTGTTATAGCATTTGGTGGTTTAGGATCAGTTGAAGGATTTCTCCTAAAGGGTTTTAAAGCTTTCTTGGAAGAGGTTTCTGCTACTTGTTTCTTAATATCAACCATTTCGTTGGACATGGTTTTCAAAACTTTCTGTAACCCTTCCAGGTCAAACGAGTCCTTTGGCTATTTTTTCTTAGGATCATCTCTAAAAGACACCTTTCTAGACTTTCTTTCATCTACAACGTTTTTCTTTTCTACGGCTAGGATATGTTTCTCTACAACTATTTCCTATTTCATATTTTAAGCTAACGTTGGCTTGGTAGCCCTATCTACAAAGATGGCTGAATTTGAAGGCAAAGCAGAAATATACCATTCATTTTGGACTTTGTTGCTAGGCTTCGACGCTGCTAGTATTTTGTTTAATAATTTATTGAAGCGAGAATTGAAATCCTTAATTGGTTCTCTTGGTTCGGCTTTTAAATTGGAGAGGTCATTTATTAAGGTTGCTGTAGATCTATCGTCTCCAAATTTTGTTAAAAACTGATCTTGAAACGTATCCCAGTTATTAATGGAGCCTGATGGTAAAGAAAAATACCAGGATCCTGCTGCTCCTTGTAATGTATAAGGGAATAATCGTACAACTGCTTCCTCTTTTGTTACTCCATTTAAATTAATAGAAAACATGAAATTGTTTATGTGCTCTTCGGCTGATAGGCCATTGTCAGGATTGAACTTGGGGAGCCATTTCTCAGGATGAGCTGGTGATTGCGATAAAGGTACAGGAATTCTCACATCGCCTGGATTGGCCCATGGCCTTGGTGGAGCATTTCCTGCCATCATTGGGGTATGAGTAGGAGGGGGTGTGGCAATAGTTGAAAGTGATTGGGTAGAGGAGGATGTTGCTCCTGTACTTGTGTGAACCACGATATGGAGTTGAGGGATGGATGAATGAACTTGTGATGATATGGATGGGATGGTAGATGAAGATGATGATAGAACCTCACTCTGATATTCTACTGGTGTTTTCCTAGCTTTCTTATGACTTGGTAAAGGAAAATCAACTGGTGGGATTCCTAACTTTTCTCTTTGCACTCTAGTCAGTCGTTGAGATGGGGTCAGATGGGAAGTGACACTACCTTAGGATAACTCAGATTCTTCTTGAGATATAGAAATTCCCTGTAACTTATGAATTAAAGTTTGTAACTCAGGGGGATTTGAAGAAGAATGATCTGGCTTGTTTGGGATTTCAGTAATGTGCTCTGTATTTTTCTTTTCAACTTCTGGTTCAGTGATGGAAGATTTGGAATGCGAACGAGAAGTTGAGGGTGATGGTGAGGGAGTTTTACTCTTAGAATGGTGTGAAGATGTAGATTTACTTGCCATTCACAGTCAGGCCCTCCTTCTAGCGCCAAATATGTTGAAGGCTCGAAAAATTGGGTCTCCAACAAGGGGGATAACCACCTGGTCTGGACCTTAATGCAACTCCTTTTCCGTTTGGAATAGTGGCTCCGACTGGGGATGATGGGACCAGTTTCCCAATCTATTTTATGATGTGTGTGTGTGCTAGCAGGATGATGTTTTTCTTTTGGGGTTTTATGGGGTAAATGTTTATTCTAAGTCTAATTTATCTTCTAATTAACATATGAAATCTATTGTAATCAAAGAAAACATCTAACTCTAAACTTTCTTGGGAGTAACATTTACTTATGCGACCTAAAATAATTTCTAAAAGCAATTGATAATGAAAATCATTCAATCACCATGAGAAAAGAATCCATTTAAAAATGATTATTTCGTATAAGAAGTTAGCCGAAACAATTATGAGAAATATATCGCATAAGAGTTATTCACATATTCAGCATAAAAAGTAAGTTATCATCATACAAAAGTGCAATAATGACAACTGAACATTCAAACTTTCATATATCAATAACTGAAAAATGATTTATTGCTTAACACATAAGTAAAAAGTATTAGGAGATAAAAATACCATTGGTAATAAGCTTTACTCATGAGCTATAGAAATATAGATCTATCTTCAAATAACTTAACATCCACTAAGAGTACAAAAGTGCATTTCAGTAGCAGATATTAAACACATATAGAAAATAAATCTCGTTCCATTCATTTTATCAAAACCTCCTCAGTGGGGGGAAAAATGCACGTTCTGAATATTTTTTTTTGATAAAATTCTAGACCCCTCTCTAAATGCATGATATGGGTTTAAATACTATAATGAAATCTAAAAATAAATATTACAAAAATAGATGAGGAGGTTTAAACGAACTGCCTCATTTTAAGCAAAAATAAACTAAAACAAAAATAAATGGTATCTATGATAAATCCTGCATCTGATCCTTTAGATTGCAAATGTTCAGCATCAGTTTCAAGAGCGTCGGTTGGCCGACTTCAGCTTTTAACTGTCCTGCAAATACAGCGTTGGCAAGAGCTGGCACTATCTTCTCAGTAGAAGTTATGAGGCATTTCAGTGTCATCCATTGGCTATGTGGATTTACTAGGTACTGCCAGTATGTTTCCCAGTTTAACTTGTTTACCTGTTTAATCGCCTCTGCCCTTTCCTTTGTTGTTTGTTTCCACTCTGTTTGAAGCTGTTGTGCCTTTGGAAGGAAGCCTGGGGTGGTCTCTGCTATCAAATTGGCCTTGTGTAGATTTTCATTTATGCACTCAATGACACTATTCGTTGCTGTCGCTGCCTCTTCCATCGCCTATTTTGCTTCCTTAAGCCAGGAATCCCATTTCGCAAATAAAATCTCTTTGTGCGATTCATCATTTTTGGGCATGTCTGCTCTTTCCCCTCTTTGGATCTTTGCTAGTTCAAGAATTCTGAGACCTTCTTAAAATTTGAGTCATATTCAAGTCATGAATCCACGACTTGATTTGTAATATTATCGCTCATTTCGCAATGGTAATTCCATTGCGAGATCTTATGGCAGAGTAGATCTTTCTATTGTAAGAGCTGGGAATTAAGAGCAAGTGCTTCTGTGATAAACTCCCAATTTTTGGGATCTTCCTTGTGCAGTTCTATCATACCCTGTATCTATTCTTCTTTACTACCCAAACTGCTTTGATGTGCCAATTGCATTTGCTGGAAGTCTTGCTGGAGTTTTTCCAACTGTGTTTCTGCTTCTTGATTGATGCTGACTTGTTGTAGTTGTTGTTCCAAAAACAAAATCCTATCCTCTTTCTCTTTAAGTAACAATTGAACCTCTGTTTCTTTATCAATAGTTGCCGAAGCGTACACACCTACGATCTGAGAGAGCCTAGTTAGATTTTTTGATGGGTCTGTAGTGGGGTCTTTCCAAAGAACATCCAGAGGTTCATCCTTGGGAGCAAGCATGGCATCCATCTTTCTTTTCTTTCTTTGCCTTTTGATGATAGCCTTATGTTGAGGGCTATAAAATACATCTAAGGGAGGAATCTCCTCTATCCTTAATACAATTTCAAATGAGGGAGCAACAGGAATGTGCTCCATTTCCTGAGTATTGATAGCCCCTTCTATCACCATTTATGTGGTTGTCTCTTTTGGATTTGTTAGTGGCTCTGTGTTCTGTTCTTCTGTGTTGATTAACTTATTAAAATTCTCCCATTCCCTTTCTAGATCCACTACAAGTGGCATTGTTGGCTTTGTAAGAGGAGTGGGAACTTCAGCTTGTTTTGGGGACAAAGCCTACTGACGAGTCCTCGCTGTAGACTGAGCTATGTCTTTTATTGATTCCTTGCTTCTGTTGTGTTCACTCTTGGATTGATCATTAGAATATTTAGTTGATTCCTTTTCAGAACTTGTTTTAGACTTCTCTTTTGATCCTTCACTTATGCTAACACTGGGAGTCGGTTCCCTTATTGGTTCGATGAGCAATTGGTCCAATGGGACCTTTGATAACCTATGTTTTCTGTAATTGTCAAACTTTTGGAGATCTTCTTGGTCAAAAAAAATTCGTGCCATATGCTAAACCTCTCTGAAAGTGTTCTTCTACAGAAAAACATTGTCAAAGGGATCTTCTTCATTGGAAAACACTTTTATTTTAACCATTGTAGTGAAATTACTTACAACACCAAAGGGATCATATTGCCTCCCGGGAACTTTGGTAGTTGTAAACATAACATATTATCAACTTCTTTGAAAGCATGACCTAAGTCATGCAATGCAAATGCTCCACATACTACAGGAAATTGGGGCCAAATGGCCTTCTTGGAGTCTTTCAGTACCTTGCTCATTCCCCCCCACACCACAGGTCTGATAAGCTATTTCCTTGGCCATTAGTTTGTTGGGGACGTAAAAAGGTAGCACATGGGGTGAAGCAATGCTACCAAACACTCTGATATACGTGAACAACTCTTCCCCAAACCACCTTGCCATAGTGAGAATATCCACTTCAGCCTCTGGGGAAAACCTTGGGGCATCTCGGTTATAGAGCATTTTATAAATCGGGAGCATAACTCCATGAATTTTTGAAGAAATGTGGGATGAAATTGGATTCCCATAATACTTTGTGATAAATTTGAATGGGATGTGGGTTTTGTACCATCCAGTTCCATCCCATAATAGGAAAATTGGAAACAAAACAAATAGCGTCCATGAGATAGGTGCTCAAAAAGAATGGAGGGTAAATCCTCGAAGAAAAGCTTCTTTTAGTTCTATATCCTAAAATTGCAGTGGCTAAATTGTCCGACAAAATTTGGGCCCAATCCACTATTGTGGCATTGGTAGCCGCATCCAATAGAGGTATTCATTCTGATGAAAACTTGTTGATGTCTGGTTTCCCAAATAGTCTACATAAAATTGCAGCGGAAAAACAGTAAGGAGAACAGAGAGAGCCAGTGGCGTACATACCATTTTTATCCTTCTTCAATCTTTCCTCATTGCTTGACCAATGCTTTGTGCATTCCGCCAAGTCTTAATTCTCCTTGGTGAATTTTTATACAAATTGCTTAAGTGGTACATATGCCTAAAATTGCTTGGAGTAAATGACCCCATGACTTGCTGGTTGTCCGTCTTCAACTCTCTGTCGGATATATTTGCGTGATCTATAATCCATTTCACCATGTCAGTGTAGGGGAGTATCTTTGGCCTTGCAGCAATGTAGTGTAGAAACGAGCATGCAAGTTCAGTTAGAGATGCCTCAGAAGAGCCGCGTCCATCTGTTGTAACTGTAACCTCTATAATTCTTGGCTTTTTGTTCTCGAACAACTGATACATAGCTTCCCACATAGATATCCCTGCGTCTCGTCTACAGGTAGTGTTTGTGAATAATGGGGTCATTTCTGACTTCTCAGACACGGGAGCCTTGCCTTTCTTCCCCATTTCTTTGTGTATTACGCTCTATGTGCTTTTCCTAAAAGTTGCAAGCAGAGAGTAAAATATGATAAAGATGATAGCGAATACAGGAATAATCAATAGAAAGACGAAAGTAAGGTGATGGGAGATCTTTAATTCTAAATCATATCAAAAGATATTAACTTGCATCAAATGGTCCTTTACCCTGATCCGAATCGTTTTTAATAAATGACCACTAATGGACCATTAAGATAAACTTTAATGTTCATAACTTTGTATCGAATGCCAGAAAGTACTGTCCTAGAAGTCTGAGCCCTTTGATCTGCAATATAAGCGATTTTGCGATTTGCTTCACAATATTGCACATCGCAATATCGTAAAACCTGTTTTTGTTAAGGACCATCGCTACATGGGCTGCTGCGATATGTGATTTGCGAGAGGCTATCACATTTCGCAATATTTGGTTATGTTACATAAGGTGGCGCCGCAGTATTGGAATTTGCAATGCAATGAGGTTATAGGCTTCGTGATCTCGCATTCTCGTGGATCACAATTTTAAGGAGTGGCTTTTATAAGGGATGCCCGCTGTGACCTTTTTTGCGATGTGAATATCTTTTTTAAAGCGGTTTTTTAAAGTTTTCCTTAATGTTCGAGACTTTTCGTTATAAATTTTTTTCTTAGGTCTTATGGTCATGTAGCCCTTTTTTCAAGGAAACTCATAGTTTGTGATGTTTTATGTGCTTGGCGTATGAAAAGGTAAATTTCCATGTTTTAGCAAGTTCCACTTTGACATCTTGTTTTATTCTAAAAACAAAAATGCAACATTAAATGGTAAAGTTTGATTTTTTGGAAGGGTCCTGATTTATTAATGTTATTACTAACACTAATAAAAGGGGGGTTGTTGATAGTCACAACAACTTGGTAACAATTGGATCACCCAGGAGAAACTGCGCAAGGAAATAGGAGCTTGGAGGGCAGAGGAGAAGGCATATGAACAATCTATTTTGTCTATGAGAATCAATGAGGGATTATACTGAGAGCTGGCTAGATGTGAGAGCTAAGGATTTGTGTAATCTTGATATATTTCCACTGGTATGATAATACAAAGAGCGGGATTTTTCAGCTGAGGCTTTCCCTAGAGTATTCTTTTGTGTTTCATGTGCATTGATTCTTCTTCTAGTTATATGTGTTCAACTTGATGTTGCTCAAATCTTTTAAGCTTCCAAAAAAATTGATTATAGAAGTAGATTAAAGTATTTTTCTTTAGTTATATTGCATTATCAGGTTAATCTACAGTGAAAATTTTGACAAACCTCTTAATTTCCTTTGCTGCATTTTGCTTTGCATAGTGCTTAGAAGTATTTGATTTTAACTTAGATAAGATTTTCTTTTCATGATTGATTTCATTTCTTCAAAATCGATACAAGCATGCTACCAGTCCAAGAATGCTCCCTGTACTAGTGCATTTTTGGTTTTGCAATTTCATTTCATAGCTCTTCTTTCAGTCATTTAATTTTCAATTTCATTCTACAAATTTTATTTTACTGCTTTGGTTATCTAAGTTTAATATCAATGCTTTTGGATATATTTTCATAAAGATGAACTAAAGTAAACAGTGAATGTTTTAATTGCGGCTCTTATTTATTATTACAAAGATTTGCCCTGATCTCATTGCTGCATAACAAAGGACACAATGATGAAATAATTGCTGAGCAAGAATTCTAGTTAACTTAACTTAACATGGATTCATGATTTCCTTTGAATATTATATGACACTGATTTATGTACTTTTGCAGAAAAACATTTATTCCTGAACTCTTATAAGCAAATTCCAGGATCAACATAAGGAAAGATTGTGAATCTTGTTGACAAAAAACTCACAGAATTATTCATTATAATTAAATATTGCATATATTATACATAATATTTTGAGGAAGTATTTAATAAGATTGGGGTAAACAACACGAATTATATATTTATTTCATTGGTTCTTATTCCATATTTTCCTTACAACTGAAGTATGGAATTGCCTTTTGAGAGAAGTAGTGCATTATTATCTTGATTCTTTTTAAAGCATTCAATCATTTCCTTAGATTAGTTGGAATGAAGTTTCCATGTGATTTATAGTTTAATTTCATGCTTGAAACATCACATTCTTTTGAACAGGGCCTACATTCCCTTGTCCCATGGATAACTGTGGAAGACTTACCATAGGAGTTAACTCAACGCAGAAGAGGAGCCAAAAGTAGATTCACGGAGTGTGTTTAATTTGCTTTGAAAAGTCTTGTTCCTTTTTCCTGAATGATGCTTCTTTCAAATTTCTTGTAAAAGCTTGGTTTTTATTTGATGGATCCCTGAGGTCGTATTCTATCATATATTTTGCTATGCCTCTAAGTTTACTTACCCAGATTGACAAATTAAATGTTGGTGTAAATCATGCATTTATATCACCCAACATTTTGGCGTTGTCGCTGAGGAGGCGTTGTAGGATAAGGCCTCAACGATTTTTCATGCGTTCCCCTTTCCTTTCGCAATTGAATTTCTAGATTAACGAGATTCCCTTGCTTGTTGAAGCATACTGGATGAAATTCCCAGAGGGTTCACAAGCCAGGTTTTCCTTTCTGCAAATGAGTGATTTCCTTTACTGCAAAGTGTGATGCCTAATTTGTTTCTTTTCCTGCAATTTAGTTTTTATGAGTAATTTTTTACAAAGTGTGATGCTTGATTTACTACAATTGAGTTTTTTTATGAGCAATTTATTTTACTGCAAAGTGTGTTACTTTTTTTTTGCAATAGAGGTTATTTAATTTCCGCAAGTGTGATTTCCTTAATTTACAATATTGATTTGTTCTTTTTACTTCAATTGATCTTTTAAGTTTTTCAGGTGCTAAAAATAACCCCCCGCTCTCAGTCCAGGTGCTGACAAGAATTTCCAGCTAGTAGGAAAATTCCAGGAAGTGTGATGCTATTCAAAGAACTATCTCAAATTCTGGTAGAAGCTGGGGTCTCCGCTTCATAGAAAGAACACATCTTAGCATCAATTAGAAATCTGTCTACTCCTTTAGAAGAAGAGAATCATGAAGAACCATAAGATCTTCCTAGGGAGATCGAGAAGCTATGGATCATGCTTGATGAGGAGAAGCCATTAGAAACAGAAATTGAAGAACACCAATTTGATCTAGCCTACACTTTAGAGGATGAACGAAGAAAATTGGAGGATTTTCATGATGCACCAGATGTTGCCCATGCATCAAATGGCCAACACTATATGGATCCCATAGAATCTTGGTTTCAGATGACTATCCTTATTCATCCCTCCCTTATCATTCAACAATTTGTAGTGTCACATCAGTTAATGTAGCTGGTACCTCATGTTCTGGTATTTTCTCGCATATACTTTCTAAATTTGAACATGAATATGATTATCCTCTTGTTGTGCACTTGGTTGCACTAGAAGTCCTCCTATACTTAAAAGGGAGTCTTCTGCTTCTTAGGGTAGAGTAGGGTAGAAGAATAAAGAAATTCCATGAATAAAGCTGTTACAACGATGCTATTATGGTTTTGGCTTTCAAAGCATAGCCACTGAAACTGCTTTTAATCCACATCAATTTTTAACACACACATCTGTGACAAATCTTGTTGAGTATGATTCACTCTAATACCTCATGATTTTGCAAAAGTAACCATGATTAACCACTCTAATGAAGTTGTCATCTGAGACATATATTTTTAGTTTCCCTTAGAAGGTACTATTGGAGAACCTCCTATGGTGGACCACTCTTGTAAAGATCATAATAAGCTATTCATGAGAGCACTAGCATTATTAACTTAAATAATCTTTCAGTCATTATCTAGGATATTTTTAATAAGTCTTTAGGGTAGAGGAACTAGCCAGTAATGATTAGTCATTAAAAAGTTTTCACACCATCCCAAACTCTTAAGGAGTAGATTTGTCTCCCCACTTATTAAGTAACATTTGAATTTAATTACAATTAGAATTTATAAAAGATGTACGGGAGGAAAGGAGGTCTCGTGATGAGTCGACCTACCACGATCATGAGACCTAACATGCATGACATTATTGTGTTGGTCACCAAGCCAAAGCAATGGCTTTTAGCGGAAAAGCTGGAAGAAAGGAGGTCTCATCACTAGCTGACCTGTTCGTCCATGTTACTTCTTGTCAGTGGCACTGCTATCAGCTAGTTACCAATCCAGGACAATGGCCTTCATCTAATTTTTAAAATTAAATAAGATAACCCTGAATCTATATCTAATAAGTGGGACACATGCATATCACTGGGTTAAAAGACATCCCTTCCGAGATTATAGACACCTGCAGGCATTAGGCAATGTCTGTGGTATTAAAGTTAATTGCATACTAAGACTTTCTTGGTTATCTTTCTCTTTCCCTAAAACTCATCATTTTATTTCTTAGATAAATTATGGTTTTAAAGATGATTTGAGCATGATGCTTTGAGTTCTATTTTTCAAAAATCGGGAATATTTAATGATGTGGTACCCTTAGTGAAGGTAATTCTTTGTAAGGGATTAAGAAGAAACTTAGTTTTGCATCTAGATGAAAACAAATTTAGAGTGTTTGCTAATTAGTCCAGGAAGGTGTCCTCTTGTTCTATTTTTATTTCATTTTCTGGTATCACAATTCCAATTCTTTATGGCATTTAGAGCGATGAATTGTTGAGCAATGATTACTCACTAAGTGTTGATGGAAAACAATGTTTGTTGATTTTGTTTGCCTCTAAATAAGAAATACATGACCTAGGTACATGATTGTTATAGTAGGTGCAGAAATCTTGTGATATTTGTTTGAAATGCACCTTTTCAACAAAGATTTGATTTTTTAATCATGATTGTTAATAAGACTCTGGACAGAAATAAGAGCTCTGAAACATATGACAAGTAGGGATTTCATTTGAAACAGGACAACAAGTAATGTGATGTCTATCATAAGGGCGTAGTACTCTTTTTCCATCATGTCTGGTACAAGCATTACTTTCCTGTACCTGATTTGTTACATTGAAATTTTACCATTTCTACACTTGATATCTTCATTAGGACTGTAACATGGTTTTAGTTGGCACAGTAATAATAATCTTGCAGACTTGATGAATGCTTTAAATGATGACATACCATGATATCTTCATATTTCCTTGTTGATATTTCTTGTTGACACTTTTGTTGGAGAGCATAGTTTGATCTCTAAACATTTCCCCTTGCCTTCTTCCATGCTTTTATAATCTTATGGTTTAGCTTGCATGAGGACATGCAAGAAGGTCAGCGTGGGGGAGTGTTGAGCCTCCATTTTTTCCAAACTTTCATGATTTTACCGAGTAATTTTATGCCTGTACTAAGTGTCTATAATCATTATTATTCATTTTACGCATTATTAAGTTATTATTTAGAGGCATTTAGAGCTAACAATTATTGATTTATGAATTCTACTTGTTTTGTTAAATTGAAAAGTATTTAATGTGAGAATTTCATTAATGTTAAGCTCTTTTGTGGTAGGTGCTAACATTCCTATACCAGTTGTGCTTGCACCAACATGTCTGCACTAATTTGGGGCTTTCATACATTGACATGTTAGAGTCGGTCCTTACAGCCCTCCGTCAGAGATCTGTTCGCTTTTTTGCATATCATTCTTAGGTGTCTCGCTCATTCCACTTCGTTGCATTTCACTAGGGGCATGCCATTGAATGAAAAGAGGGTCTGGTTTTCTTGTCTTTCCTCTTGCTCATACCTGCAGGGCTAATTAAAATTCCTCAAAAATCACTGAAGTTCAGGTCACATCATCACGGTCACAAATGATTATTTAAGTTAAAAAGAGTCTTTAGTCCTAGAGTCTAGGGTTCGAGTCTTTGGATACATGTGATAAAAGCTCGCAGGCCATGAGGTTGGTTTCGAAAGTTTCCCATTTCATATTTTTATTCCCAAAAACATTTGAAGACATTTTTAGTTCAAAACTCTGTTTTGAATTGGAAACTGTCAAATCTAGTTTGTGTAATATTGATGTATTTGTTTCACCATAAGAAGTTTCACAGCAAGCCTCTGATGTTTGCCAAAGTCAAATGACAAAATATTTGCAAAAAATCAAGACATTTCATCAGTCCAAGATTCAGAAAAAAAAAGTGAAAAGCCAAAGACAGAATTGCATTAAATGATAAAGTGCCAAAAGCCAAACATTATAAAAATGGGTTATGGTTTATGAGATATTTTGCAACCCATATAAAGCATGGAAAACAAATCATTTTCACAAATTTCCCAAAGCAAAACCGAGTTAGAGTGTTGAAGACAAATTGGAAGCATTTCAAGGTTGTGGAGTTGAAGTGGAAGTGCGCGCTATGCACAGAGCAGGTGTGCTACGCACCAGAAGTGCGCTATGCACAGAGCAGGCGTGCTACACACCAGAAGCGCGCTACACACTGGGCTTCACAATCCTGTGTAAAATTACATGCATGCTACGCATTGGGAGCGCGCTATGCATTGGGTAAGTGCGCGACGCATACAAACTCAGAGCCAAAAAAATTTTTGCTCCTTCGTCTAGATTCATGCCAAATTGCCTCCAGCTGCTTGCAAGTAGGTTCTTTATGATTGCTCAGTGAATTCTAGACATGATTATGGTGTTTTGAATATGGAGAAACAAGTGTGACATGTAAAACCCTATGTTTATTGCCAAATTCACTTCTTAGGGTTTGAAACAAATATTAGGGACTGTGTGGGTTAATATATGCCTGTGTCATCTATTTTCAGTGGTGTTCATGCTCATTATTAACCTTGGCCTCATGCCCTCTCTTTACCATTACATCACTGCTATCATTATTACGGCCTTTGTCATTTTCACACTGTTTTTTTTTTGGCAAACTCATTTGACAAAACTATTCTCATTATGGCTTTCCTATGATACTTTGATACACATGTGACACATTTGAGGAGTAAAGCATACACTGAAATTTTTGCCTTCACTATACCTATATCAGCATACATTTTGCAAACAGTCTGATTTCAGCACAATGTCAGAGATGGATTCAGTTTATGAACAGGAGTATGACAGTGATTCCACAGCAGAAATTAATGTACCACGGAGGTCTCATAAAAGTGGCAAAAGTGGTAAGCATCTCAGGGAGGAACCTACTTCTTTGGCTCAATTGCATGCTTGCTCGCTTGCAATGGATTGTTTTCGCTATCAGTCATGTTACCACTATTGTGAGCTGATTTCACAAACTCAGCATCATCATGAGCTAGCTCGTCTATTTGTTCTACACTTACATGATGGCCATGTAAATCTTGCCGGAGTAGATTTCATTCTGTCACCAGAAACCATTGCTCAGGCCACCGGAATACCAAATGTAGGAGAGGAATGGAACAAAAGACAACAGCTAGATAAATTCTACTATGAGCCATACATCAAACCTGGGTTTATAAGGTAGCTAAGCAGGGTATTTCCATTCAGATTTCTAAAGGATGAGTTTGCACCCTTGATGAAGCTTATCATTCGATATTTCAGTTGTGAGGGCAGATTCTCGCGCCTCTATACGTACCATATTCATTTGTTGATGCATTTCACGAGGGTACGTATGATGAGAATTCCATACTTCATGTATCGCAATATAGAGAGGATGACATATCTTGTACAGAGGAAGACCCCAGCACAGTAGCATAGAAGTATATATCATTACGCGCTGATCAAAATCATTGTGGTACAACAGCTCACACAGCAGGGCATTACTTGGGAGGATTTCATCTCCCGTGACTTCTTCACAGTGCTACAGCCACCTCCCGAGGTAGTTCATGATGAGGGAGAGCCTTCACATCAGTTTGACATTCCTGAGACCGAGCATATTAGTGCTCCAGTGTATGTGACATACCAGCGAGGCCACAGGGCCTTATTTGCAGCTACACGATGAGTACTATCTCCACATGGCATGGAAGGGGTCTCGCCTTCTTCTTCAGCACAGGTACAGGTTTAGGACAGAGGCAAGAGGTCGATGCATGAGGAGAGCCCTTTAGGAGGCCATGATATTGATGTTACACTCAGTGATGTGGATGGGAGCTATCGTGGCTTGAAACTGAAAGAGATCATCCAAAAGCAGAAGGCTGAGATTGACAGCTTGAATGAGGAGTTGCTGAAGGAAAAATGTCTGATCAAATATTTGGAGCAGCGCAATAAGTAGCTAGAGGACCAGCACACACTTATAGAGCTGCGACAAATCCGTGAAGACCGAAAGTTGGCCCAGAAAAGACCTGGCGATCTGACACCTTTTGAGTGGCAATTTTTGCTTGAGAAAATCAATCGACATCTAGAGGAGTTGTTGGCAAAGGCCAATAGAGACAAAGACATGTTCCGTCATATGAAACATCACTATTGGGCTCGCATGCACGTCGGTAAAGCAAAAATAAAGATTTTGAAGAGGAGGTTGAGCAGAGCACTAAAACGGTGAAAGAGGCCTAATCCACTTCGGATTTTGGCTGAGGCTTCGGTGGATAAGCATGATACATGATGGAGGGTCTTCACTCCGAATTTGAGCAAATTCGGAGAAATTTTTGTCATTTTGAAATTTTTGGCTTGCAAAACAGATTTTTCAGCCCAACGCGTAGCGCGTCGACGCGCACACTTATGATTGGGACACTTGCTGGAGGAAAACTTTATAGTTTTGGATTTGTCATGATAAGTTATGCATGCTATAGTATGGCGAAGGCATTTCATCAAGTTCTGGATGATAAAAAGGGTCAAAAACACCATGAAAGTCACCTTTCTGCCACCTTTTGCATCAGCAGGAAGTACTTGTGGGAGAATGAAATTTTGAAGGGGCAAATGAGCTCCAAATTGGGAAATTCCACTTGGGTTGGATAGCAGACATCCAGGGCTTTCCAACCAGCTATTGTGCGCTCGATTTTCATGTCGGGAAGTGCCCCAGAAGCAAGATGAAAGGCACGTGACGCATAGAGCTCAGGCGTGCGGCGCATAGAGATTTTTGGTCAAATTTTCATCTTCCAACTCAGGAATTCGGCCAGTTTTCACCAGTTTCACCTTCTGATGTAATATGTGACTTATCTTGATGTAATTTGATGTATATGATGTAACTTTGGCACTTATTTACCTATTCTAGATGATTCATTCACAAAATAGCAAAAATTTAATGTAATGAATCAGTTTCCCTTCTTTTAGAGGCAGGTTGTTTGGATGCCTAGTTTTCAGCTCTATGTTTGGAATTAGTTCAAACTGCTCCTAGAAGGAGGAGCTTGACCCCTAGAGGCTAGGAGATAGGTTGGCATGGTCTATATTATGTATATTTTCAGTCAGTAGCAAGGGTTGGACTATTGGGAAAGTTTTGGCACACTATTGTACATATCTTCTGCATTTTGGCTAAGGAAAGATCAGAGGTTTTGCAGCACCTATTGGGATTCATGTGGTTTTCAGTTTTGATGGTGTGTTCTCTCAGTTATTTGTAAGTTCTTTAATGTTTTAATGTATGCCATTCCATTCTTTTGCTTCTGAAACTAAATGAATGAGTAAGTGAGGTTGAATCCATTGATTTCAATGCTCTGCCTTTAAATTTGTTTAGTTTTATATGTTTTCACCAGTCTAGAAAGGATCCCTGTTTCCCCTTGCCCTTTTCAACTTCTTGTCATTCTGATCCATCCATACATATGATCAAAAACATTGAAGCTACTACCTACCTTGCCCCAACTCGAATTCTGCAAAGATTTGGTCTCATCCCTGAGCCCAAATTTGTTTTTTCCCTTTTCTCCAACAAAACCTCAAAATTTTTTAAATCAAACCTACCTATCCATTTACTAGCCTAAAATCAATATCCATTATAAGTTATCTTAGCTCCTTTGAAGACCTTTTGCCAAGATAGACCCGGAGAGAGCCCTCTCCTGTCCTCGTAGGGCTAGCTACGAGGCTAAGCTTGGTTTGATGTGGCCTTGAGTCTCGCCTTCCTTCAGCCTAAGGTAGATTCCAGCGCTAACATAGTGGCGACCATACTGGGGAGAAAATGGTTTGCTTGTTGATGTCATTTCTTTTATAAGCTACAGACGGAGCCTGAAGATTAGCCAGGTAGCCTTCGAAACGCTTTTGCTTTGCATTAGCGCAAGTAGATAAACGCTACTTCAGTCAATCTCTGGTCTAGCTTGTAATCGTGACACTTGAAACACCCCAGTACATCTGCAAATTCTAAGCTTCTGGATGATAAGCTTAGAGTTTAACAGGCTGAAAAAGTTGTTTATGTTCCTTTGATTTCTTGAAAATAACACACTGGCTTCAAAGAGATATACCAGAGCTAATCCAGATCCTAATCCTCCTCCTATTTACGAAAATCCCAATTTGATTCTGAGACTCCTTCATCAAGAGAGCTCTGTGACTCCCATGTTTAAATCTCATTCATGTCCTGCAATTTTTAAGTATCTTGAAGAACTTGATTTTGACGAGAAGTTTGAATTGTCGCTGTTTAAAACCAAATCCGAAAGTGCTCTTGGTTCTCTAGTTCCAAATCCTGACTTTGCTGCAGCTCTTGAAGTTGAAAGAAACAATAAATTAATTGAAAATTTTATCTTGAGGCACCTTCAGAGAGACATTCAGGCTACAAATCTTGCTGATTTCCTAGAAGCTGCATCTGCAAATATTGGATCTTCTATCATGGCTTCCGCCTCAAAAGTTCCCACCGAACCGCCTTTCATTCCCACTATTCCCCTGCAACCTATAATCACATATCAAAAGTCTGCAGTAAATTCTCCTTCTTCATCCCACGTTGCTTCTCCTCCGCATACACCTCCTCATACTCCTCATACTTCAGTTACACCCACTCCTCCAACAACCCCCAGACCAAATCCGCCAAGGGCAATGGCCGCTCGGTTTGCACCTCTCGCTCTGCCTCAAGTTTTGAATGACATGCCCGCAGATTATCAAAGTAAAATTCCTTTGTTCGATGGCACACCTCAGAATATCACAGCTCAACAACATGTCGACAAAATGATGGATTTCTTCGATCTCCATGAGATTGATGAAGAGAATGTGACTATGAGGTTATTCGTGCAGACCTTTGGTGGAGAGGTAAGGAAATGGTTCAGAGCTTTGCTGGCCAGAAGTGTTCCTACATTAGAAGATCTGAAGAGACAGTTTCTGGAACGTTGGGAAGTAAAGAAAGATCCGCTGCAAATCAAATCTGAATACACTAAGATCAAACGAAATGTTGGAGAGTCTGTTCAAGACTATTGCATTAGATTTAATGCAGTGTATAATGCAATTCTAGATGATTTAAAACCAACTAGAAAATCAGCGTTGCTTAAGTTCCTGGATGGTTTTGATCCGGACATGGCTTATCAATTAAGGGAGAGAGATCCACCTACCTTAGAAGAAATGCAGAAAATTGCCGTTAGTGTTGAGGCAAATTTGAATGATAAGAGAGCTAGAATGAAAGCCGAGAAGAAAGTCTCAATAAAAGAAGAAGCCTCTACATCAGACCAAGTTCTCTGCAAGGTAGAAAAGATGATTGAAAGGTTAGCTCTTGATAAGCCTGAACCGCAGATTCGGAATCCTAATTTTCGTGGCCAGCAGCAGCCTCAATTTAGGATCAAACAGCGTGAGCAGCGAGCACAAGAAACGGCAGCACAACAGCAGCAAGTAAAGACACCTCTTCAGCAGAATTTTGTTGGTCAAGAATCAGATGATGAGGATAATGTAGTTGGGGAAGAAAATCACTTCTTTAATCCTGATGATATGCCCACATTTATCACTGAAGATGATGAATCTGCAGCAAGTTCAGCAGTACAGCATGATGCAGATTTTATCTTGGCAAACGATACAGCTCTTGAGGAAGAGTCAGATGAGTATCAGAGAGGTTATATGCATGCTTTGTCCACCCAGTAGCGTCAATATTCACTTAGAAACAGAAATGTTCCCATCAATCCAGTCTAGAAAAGAAAGGAAGTTCCAGCATCTAAAGATGAAACACCGGTTGCCCCAAAGAAAGGAAAAGAAAGTGCTGATCCCACTACTAGCAAGCTTCCACTAGCAAATGAATAGGTAAATCAACCCATTGTATCAAAGGATAAACCTGAAAAGAAAGATGTTCCAGCCAAAGAGGTGGAAAAGACTTCTGCTTTTAGTTTAGAAAATGAAATTTCTAAATTGAAGGTATCCATTCCTTCGACTGAGCTCATGAAAAACAGCAGCTATAGAGGTCAAGTCTCCAAAATTATGAATTTTGACCCAATGTCTGATATGGTGAGTGTGGAGGATGATCAACTGGAATTGATTTTTGGACTAGCATTGAGTGGTGAGTCTGAAGTACCTCCCTTTTATATCAGTTTGAGAGTGCATGAGTTTGTGTTGCATAATGCTATGTTTGATTCCGGCGCCTCTCACAATCTTATGCCAAAAGCTATCATGGAGAAGTTGGGTTTGGACATCACCAGGAAATACCATGATCTCTACTCATTTGATTCTAGCAGGGTGAGATGTATTGGGCTTATTAAAGACTTGGTTGTAAGTTTGGATCAGATCCCCGCAAAGAATGTCTTGATGGATGTTGTCGCGGCTGAAATTCCTCCTCGCTTTGGTATGCTCCTTTCCAGATCTTGGGGAGCAAAATTGCAAGGAACAATACAACTTGATTTCTCCTATGCAACGATTCCTGTGTTTGGCCAAATGAGAAAGCTGTACCGGGAACAAAAAATGAAATACATGATCACCAGCAAGGAGAAACCAATTAATCATCCGGTTAATTATGTACATACAGATCTAGAGTCTTTTGTTTTGTATTCAAATACTTTCAATGATATTGATAGTCAGTTAGTTGTAGCATATGATATTCCAGAAATAGCAGAGAATTTCAGAGAAGTTTTGAAGAAAGAACGACAAGAACAGCAAAGCACCATTGAGCAATCAGCTGGAGGTAATGGACAGCAAGCAGAAAAAATACAACAAACAACATTTTAGCACTTGGCAGAAGAGGAAGATGGTTTGTGGACCATGGATTTTGATGGAGCAGTGGGCAATGACAGTGCTGGGATTGGTATTTGGGTATGTAGTCCTTTTTCTACCTCAGACAAAGTGCCTAGTAATGTGCGGGTATGTTCTTACAAGCTTGCTTTTGATTGTTCGAACAATGAAGCTAAGTACGAAGCTTTGATCGCTGGCCTGAAAATTCTAAGAAAGTTGAATGCTAAGAGGATTGCAGTATATGGCCACTCCGAGTTGGTGATTAAGCAAGTTAAAGGCGAATATCAAACAAAACATCCTCGGATGCGGGCATACCGAAACGCTGTTTTAGATATCCTGAAGGTGTTTTCATATTATACATTGACGTGTGTGCCTCGTATTCAAAATAGCATTGTAGATGCACTTGCTAAGGCAGCCAGTAATTTGAAGATTCCTATGAACTCAAGAAATAAATTTGAAATCCATGTGAAGCACCGTTCGACTGTCCCGGACAATTAGAGACATTGGCAAGTTTTTCAAGATGATGAGGAGATTAATGATTTTCTGCAAAACAAAGGTAAGTTCAAGGATACTTCAATGGATGTAAAGCATGATGATGGTAAAGATGAGGTCCAGATAAATCAAATGGAAGTGTTGCAGCTTAAGGACAATGTGATTCCTAAAGGCTTGATACCTTTAGAGGAGCTCTTTGATCATGATGACATAGCCCGCAAACTGACATTGCAGCCAACAGAAAAAGGAGTTGAAGACGTGAATCTTGGAACAGCCGAGCATCCGAAGATGGTAAAGCTCTCCAAAACATTGCCACCGAAGGTAAAGGCCAAATATATCAGTTTGTTGTCATCTTTTGCCAATGTGTTTGCTTGGGAATATTCTGATTTGCAGACATATGATACAAATATAATTCAGCATACCATTCCTATTAAGCCTAATCAAAAACCTTTCAGACAAAAGTTAAGAAGGCTTAATACAAAATTGCTGCCATCAATTGAGAAGGAGATAAATAGGCTGTACAAATCAGGAATTATTGTTCCCATCCACTTTTCTGATTGGATATCTAATTTGGTGCCTGTGCGAAAGAAGACCGGTGAGATTCATTTGTGCATTGATTTCCGGAATCTCAACAAAGTTTCATTAAAGGATAATTATCCACTGCCCAAAATGGATCACAAACTACAGCGAGTAGTTGGAGCATCACGCATGTCACTACTCGATGGTTATTCCGGATATAACCAAATTTTAGTCCATGAAGATGACCGAGACAAAACAACGTTCACCACTCCATGGGGAACTTTTCATTATGCGAAAATGTCTTTCGGGTTGAAAAATGCGGGTGCCACTTTTCAGCGGGCAATGGACTTGGCTTTCGCAAATGAGAAGGATGTCTTCTTAGTGGTGTACCTTGATGATTTGACCGTGTTTTCCAAATCAGATGATGAACAGTTGCTTCATTTGAAAATTGTCTTTGAAAAGTGCAGAAAATATGGTGTGTCGCTGAATCCTAAGAAGAGTTTGTTTGCCATGGATGAAGGCAAACTACTTGGGCACATTATCTCAAAGGATGGCATCCGTATCGATCCAGCACGTGTGGAAGCAATTCAACAAATTGGCTTACCTTGGAATAAGAAGGAGATTCAATTGTTCAATGGTAAGATGAATTTTTTGCGCCGTTTTGTTCCTAATCTTGCTGAGCATCTTAGGGAGATTACAAACATTCTTAAGAAGGACAACCAAGTGTCATGGACAGAAGAGGCCGTGAAATCAATCAATTTAGTTAAATTGGTTCTTTCTTCAGCTCCAATTCTAATCAGCCCGGATTATACTCAGGATTTTATATTGTTTTCTTTTGCTTCGGAGCATACTATGGCAGCTGTGTTAATGCAGAAAAAAGATGAGCATGAGAGACCCATTGCTTTCTTCAGCCAGACCATAAGAGATGCTGCTTTGAAATACAACATTATCGAGAAACAAGCCCTTGCACTTGTAAAAGCACTGAAAGATTTCCGTGTGTACATTCTGCATTCTCATATTTTAGCCTATGTTCCTAATGCTGCTGTCAAAGATGTTTTGGTTCAGACCAACCCAGAGGGAAGGCGTGGCAAATGGATAGCAGCTTTGTTGGAGTATGATGTGGAGATAAGGCCCACAAAGCTTGTTAAAGGTCAGGGATTGGCGAAATTGATGGCTGAATCAAATTTACACGTCTTAGACATAAATCTGATCGCTGCCTTGTCTGATGAAAATGAGGAAAGTTCTTCGCTTCAGGTATCAGAAATGTTTGTTCTTTCTCCATGGTATTCGGATATCATATATGTACTTCAAAATTTGTCTGCACCACCTGGTATGGCTAGAAACAAAGCGAGAACTCTTAAGTTTAAGGCTGCTAAGTTTTGTGTTTTAAATTCTGCACTTTATTGGAAAGATCCCGGTGGCGTTTTGTTAAATTGTTTGGTGGAAGAAGAAGCGAAGCAGGTCATAGAAGATTTCCATAAAGGGGATTGTGGTAGTCACCTTTTTTGGAAAACAACGGCAAATAAAATTTTGAGGGCTTGATACTATTGGCTGACATTGTTTGCTGATGTGTTTAAGGCTATCAAAAGCTATCATAATTGCCAGATTTTTGAAGGGAAACAAAAATTACAGCCTTTGCCGCTTAGGCCCATTGAGGTGAGTGCCCCTTTTCAGCAGTGGGGCTTGGATTTTATTGGTGAAATTCATCCTTCTTCTTCGGGTCAGCATAGATGGATCCTCACGGGAATGGATTACTTCACGAAATGGATCGAAGCAATTCCCACCAGGCAAGCTATGGATGCGGTAATAGTTTCATTCCTTGAGAATAATATTTTGTCTCGTTTTGGTTGCCCGAATAAGTTAATAATTGATAATGCAACAGCTTTCAAGTCAAAGAGGATGGTTGAGTTTTGTAGTAAATATCATATTACTTTGGGGCACTCAACCGCCTATCATCCGCAAGGCAATGGATTGGTGGAGTCTTCCAATAAATCTTTGGTTAATATCATTAAGAAAATGCTGGAAATGAACAAGAAAAGTTGGCATAAGAAGCTGGTACATGCACTTTGGGCAGATCGAGTGAGTCAAAAGAAATCTATTGGGATGTCTCCTTTCGAGTTGGTGTACGGAGTGGACACAATGTTTCCTTCATCTCTGGCTGCCCCGGTAGTCAAATTACTTCAAGAATCAGGCAACAAGGAGGATCCTATGCAGCGAAGACTTAATCAGATGATTCATTTACAGCAAACATGGGAGGAAGTCTTTCAGAACAAATTCAAGTTATAGGAACGCATAAAGAAGATCTATGACAGAAAAGCTAAAATAGATAAATTTCAGCTGGATGAGATAGTTTTGAGGTGGGATGCAAGAAATGAAGAAAAGGGCAAGCACAACAAGTTTGAAAATCTCTGGAAAGGTCCTTTTAAGATTGCAGCATTTCGGGGTCAGAACGCCTTTCTTCTTAAGGAGATGAACGGGGAAGATTGTCCAGGAGGGCCGGTCAATGGTCGGCTGCTCAAGCGGTACATTTTCTGAGTTTTTCTGCTGTTCTATTATCATTGTAAATACCATTTTATTTCAGTTTCGCTGCAAGTGTGTGCTGTGATCTTTTCTTCAGTCTGGGGCCCGAAGTGAAGGCTATAATTCTGAAGAAAGATTTCAGTTTTAAGTCAGTTTATTTAGTCAGTTTAGTTTTAAGTCGGAGTTGGTCTCAGTCAGTCTTCAGTTAAGTTTTCAGTCAATAAATATGTCAAAAGATTTTGTGTTGTCTGTTGAAATAATGACTCCATAGCCCAATGGATGAAAGGCACTGTCTAGCTATCCCAGAGATCTGCCGTTCTTGGCACCTCTTTGGAGCTACCATCCCCATTGGAGCCAATGTTAGAGTCGGTCCTTACAGCCCTCCGTCAGAGATCTGTTCGCTTTTTTGCATATCATTCTTAGGTGTCTCGCTCATTCCACTTCGTTGCATTTCGCTAGGGGCATGCCATTGACTGACGAGAGGGTCTGGTCGTCTTGTCTTTCCTCATGCTTGTACCTGCAGGGCTAATTAAAATTCCTCAAAAATCATTGAAGTTCAGGTCACGTCATCACGGTCACAAATGATTATTTTCGTTAAAAAGAGTCTTTAGTCCTAGAGTCTAGTGTTGGAAATAATACTGAGAGGGGGGGGGGGGTGAATCAGTATTATTAATTTCTTTTTAATAAACCATCCAAATTTATGCTTTAAAGTATTCTTCTGATATCAGAACCATATAATAATGAATCAAGAACAGTAAAAAACAGATAATCACACAAAGGAACACCAGAAATAAGGTGGAAACCCAATGTGGGTGAAAACCACCTGCTGCAATATGTCTCTATCTTCTTTCAATTAGAAACTTCTTTTACAATGGTTTTGTACTGGTGCAGTCCTTTACCAGTACGCAGGCTGCAACCTGCAGAGAGCTACAACTCTCTCTCGTTTTCCAGTCTCTCCTGGAAGGGAGCTACAACCCCCCTACTTATTTTCTTTCAAGGACCACTTTTCATTAATTTTCAGATTGGATCCAAGAAGATCAAATGGTCATCAAGTATAAACAATTCTTCAGAAATATCCAAACATCAGATCTATACATATTTTCTTTATACAACAGAACACCCAAGCGCCAACTCGAGCACTAGATCAAATATAAATAAATATCTGATCTGGTCACCTTTTAATCAGAGGTTGTATATGCCAAAATCATACCATAATGCAGAGGACATACATGTTACAGAGCACCCAGAGGCTAGACCCAAGACGAACCCAATATCCGGACCCAGAGACCTTTAGCGAATCAACAGAAGACGCTATATCAGAGTTAAGGAATGACTGCTACTTCCCTGCGGTTGGCTGTTCTAAACTGAACTGCAATACCCCCGAAATGATACGGATCTGCCGTCCTGCGCACATTCTTCTTGAATTCGGTTCAGTAGATAGCTCCTTGACAAATCATAAGAATGCCGATCTATTCTCCCTTAAGATCTTCAATTCATAATCGATGCTTTGCCATCGGATCCCCTTTTTCTTTATATAATCATGCTTTTGATAATACCATGAATCGAAACCAGAGGATCCGAAAACCTGAGGCGCAACTGTTTTGACCAATCTCTTAAGAATAGGCTTAAGCGGGAAAAACTATGAAAATGGTCCCAAAACCACAAATGCGGACTTTTAACATAATGCATCCACACTAATAATATATCGGGTCCGCTCTCATCGCTAACAATACATGCCCGACGTCCGATCTGATGGATCGGATGTGATATGCCCCATTAACCAGCCTTTATTAATATATCGGGTCCGCTCCTTTCATCGCTATCGGCGATTTGAAGTGGGAGGCTTATGGGCGAACACCGCACATGCGATTTAATATGAAATGCTTTTAATTCCTTCATCAGGTCCGCTGAGTTATCGCAATCGGAGGATTTGAGGTGGGCGACCCTTTATGTATTGCGATACTGCGGATGCGATCTTATTATAAACCATGATTGATGCCTTCATTGGGTCCGCTCCCAATCGGAGGTTTCAACGAAGTCACTTAGCCGGACCCCCGACGCGCATCGATGCGATATTAATATAAACCAATTTTTAATGCCACCATTCAGGTTCGTTGCGATATGCCATCGGGTCCATATGTGCCGAAACATATTTAACTTGTGTTGTTTCCGCCAAAAAGGAAAAAGGCCTTTGATTATTGTAAAAGCATATATATATGGGTTTTACACACCCAACCAACTCCCGATAATATAAATGCATGCATATATGGGTTTTAGGCGCCCAAATACCTCCGATAACATTAATACATGTGTATATGGCCTTTCTTCTCTCCTCTTGGCTCTTCTTGTCCCCATCATGGTGTATATAAGAGAAATGACCGTCTAAGAGAGGGTTGCCATCAAGTTCAACATATGTTCATAATGCCATAATGCCAACAATCTCCCCCTTTGGACTTGATGGCAACAACACCATCCAAAAAGCACTCTCCCCCTTTGACATCAAGGGAAAAGGGCGGATATCTGCTTCTCCTAACTATTTCTCCCCCTGAGAGCTTGCTCCTCCTGATTTCGCCCCTCTGACTTTAGGACAGAAAGTCGAGCTATTCTGGCTATATATAAAATAGGAACCGCGCTATACTGCCTACATATAATATAATTCAGCATCTTTATTGCCATGGATAGATACAGTTCATTTACCCAACATGTTCCTCCTTCTGTAATACTATAATGCCAACAATGAATTATGCTCCCCCTGAACCTTGTACGCGTATACCCCATCAGAACCTCGCGTACAAGCACCAATCTGAGAATTAACAGCAGGATGATGCGTCGACAACCCCCAGCTTCTGCCTGAGGTATTCAAAAGTCTCCCTGGGCAATGGTTTGGTAAATATATCAGCCACTTGTTCCTTAGAAGAAATGTATTCCAACTTGACCTTTTGTTCAAGCACTTGTTCTCTGAGAAAATGATACTTGATCGGTATGTGCTTGGTTTTTGAATGCATGATTGGGTTCTTTGAAATGCTGATTGCACTTGTATTATGACATAAGATGGGGATAGGTGGAGTGCAAGTGATTTGGAAATCCTGTAAAGTCTGCATCATCCAAAGAAGTTGGGTGTAGCAAGATGCAACAGCCACATATTCTGCTTCAGCTGTAGATAAGGCAATTGAACTCTGTTTCTTGTTGAACCATGATACTAATCTGGAACCCATAAAGAAAGCACCACCACTTGTGCTTTTCTTGTCATCCACACTTCCAGCCCAATCTGCATCTGTGTAAGCATGAAGTGTGAGATCAGTGTCTCTAGGATACCATAAACCATAGTTTTGAGTTCCTTGAAGATATTTGAAGATTCTCTTTACTGCCTGAAGATGAGTTTCCTTTGGATTTGCCTGAAATCTTCCAACTATTCCAACTGCATGCATGATGTCTGGTCGGGTACCTGTCAAATAAAGAAGACTTCCAATCATAGATCTGTATGTTGGTTGATGAACTACAGCTGATTCATCATTCGCACTAAGACTACATCCTGTAATCATGGGGGTACATACTGGCTTTGAATCTTCCATGCCATACTTCTTCAAAATCTGCTTGAGGTACTTGGTTTGTGATAAGAAGATACCGTCTTTATTTTGTTGGATTTGCAATCCAAGAAAGTATGTCAGTTCACCTAGTAGGGACATTTTGAATTCTTTCTGCATTACCGAGGCAAAGTTTTGACTCATAGCTTCTTCATTGCTGCCAAAGATAATATCATCTACATACACAACAAGTATTAGCAACTTGTCATTTTCAATTTTTATATAAAGATTGCTATCTGCTGATCCTTTTGAAAAACCTTGTTGATGAAGATATTTGTCCAAACGGTAGTACCAAGCCCTTGGAGCCTGTTTAAGACCATAGAGAGCCTTTTTTAATCTGCATACAAGATTTGGATCATTCCCAAGAATGAAACCATCTGGTTGCTCAATGTATACTTCTTCTTCTAAGTCTCCATTCAGAAAAGCTGATTTCACATCCATTTGAAATACTTTGAACTTTTGAAAGCTTGAGAGAGCAAGGAACATTCGGATGGCCTCAAGTCTTGCAACAGGAGCAAATGTTTCTTCAAAATCTATTCCTTCTTGTTGGGCATACCCTTTACACACCAGTCTTGCCTTGTTTCTAATTACCTCCCCATTTTCGTTCAACTTATTTTTGAAGATCCATTTTGTTCCTATGACATTCTTATCCTTTGGTCTAGGAACCAACTCCCAAGTGTTGTTCTTTTCGATCTGTTCAAGTTCTTCATCCATTGCCTTGACCCAACATTCATCCTTGCATGCCTCTCTTACATTTTGAGGTTCAGTGGAGGAGAGTAATGCCAAATAGCTTGAAGCTTCTGCAGTTGTTCTTCTAGTTTGTACGCCTGCCTCTTTCTGTCCCAAAATCTGAGATTCTGGATGATTCTTTTGTACATACCTGGATGGAGTCTTTTCTTCTATCCTTATCTATTCCTCTAGTGCTTCTTGAGGTTCTTCTTCTTCATCATTCTGTCTTTGAGGGTAGACTTCATCCTCTTCGATATCTTCATGATTTACTTGCCTAGGAATGTATCCTTTTTCATCAACCACTACATCAATGCTGTCAACAATTCTTCCAAGTCTTTTATTGTAACACTTATATGCTTTGCTATAAGGCGAATAACCAAGGAGAATGCCTTCATCTGCTCTAGGCTCAAGTTTGCCAAGCTGTTCATCAGTATTCTTAATATAGCATTTGCTTCCAAAATTTTTAAAATGCTTTACCGAAGGAGTCTTACCATACTAGAGCTCATGAGGAGTTTGAGTGTTGTTCAATCGGACATTTGTTTTGTTGAGAATAACAACCGCGGCATATGCAGCTTCACCCCAGAAGGTTGCGGGAGCCCTAGACTCATCAAGCATGGCACGAGCCATTTGTTGGACTGTTCTGTTCATCCTTTCCACCACTCCATTTTGCTGAGGAGTCCTTGCTGTAGAGAATTCCCTTTTTATTCCATGCTCTTCACAGAAATCGAAAAATTCATTTGAGGTAAATTCCCCACCTCTGTCAGACCTGAGACACTTAATTTTGTGATCTGATTCATTTTCGACCAAGGCTTTGAAGGATTTGAATTTTTCAAATGCTTCGTCTTTGTGCTTCATAAGTCCTAACCAAACAAACTTGGAGAAGTCGTCAATGAATAATATAAGGTATTCCTCTCCTCAAGGTGTCCTTGTCCTAAATGGACCACATACATCTGTATGAATAAGTTCGAGAGGTTTGCTGGCTGATCCTTCCTTCTCAGGGAAGTTAGTCCTGGTTTGTTTACCAAACTGACATGATTTGCATATTGTGTTGTCTGGAATTTTGATATCTGGAAGATCACGAACTGCCTGATACTTGCATGCTTTCCTTATTTGTGAAAAAATTAGATGCCCCAACCTCCGGTGCCATAACCAGTGCTCATCATCCTTGCTCATATAGCATTGTTGTTGTCCTTCTTCAAATATGTATAGATTGTTTGGAGTTCTTTTGCCTTTGATCACTGTTTCACCTGTATCAAGATCATGAACACGACATCCATTTGATCTAAATATTACCTCGGTTCCTTGATCGCACATCTGACTGACACTTAGAAGATTATGTTTCAATCCGTCAACGTACAAAACATTTCCTTCTTTGACCTTTTCTTTCAATTGAGCAATACCTTTTCCTTTTATGGCAGCAAGAGTATCATTCCCAAATGAAACTTTCTTTCCTTTTTCTAAAGCAGTATATGATTCAAGTTTTTCTTTATCACCTGTCATATGCTTCGAACATCTGCTGTCGATGTACCATTGATTTTCGTGTCCTTCTGCATAAAATGCTATCCCACATCTTTCTGGTCGAGGTTCCTTTATTCTCCATGTTCTAGTGCTTGAATCTTGTTCCTTTGTCTGCCGAAACCTGCTCCTGCATTCAGAGTCTTCATGACCAAAGTTATTACAGATAGAGCATTCAATTTCATTTTCAAGAGCCGAGAAGTTGTTATAGGTCCTTTTTGTAATCCCAGTCATACTTCTTTGCTTTTGAGCTTCTCTAGTCATGATTGTCTTGTAGGCAACACATTGAGCTGCTTTGTGACCGAAGTTATGGCAAGAGAAACATTGGCCATTGAAGAAACTTCTGCGATTATCAAATTTACCAGCCATATGATTGTAATTTCTATTTTCATCCATTCTTGAGGTAAATTGAAAAGATCTTACCTGTGGCTGATTGTAGCTTTTGTTCGCCCTTAAGGTGGATTGTCCCTGATTTGCCTGGTAGTCTTTGTTTATTCTTGATGGAATTTGTCCCTGTTTTACCTGATGATCTCCATTTGGCTTTTGCTCATATCTCCTTGCTGCATCGAGATAACTCTTTGAGGTGGATGCTTGAGATGCTTCTCCATTATACCCCAGACCTGTCTTAATTAGAGGAGAGCGCTGCGTATTGATGATCTCATCCAGAGTTTCAGATCCTTTAACAAATTTAAGATTGAGAGCCTTTGTTTTCTCAATTTCTTTTCGAAGCCCAACAATTTCATATTCTAATTTTTCAAGAGATTGTTCCTTTTCATCAAGTTGGATTTGCAGAGTCTCAATGATCACATTCTTTTCTTCTAAGCATGTCTTGAGTCTAGACATTTCCTCATAATAGCTATCTATATCTAGAGCATCCATGTAATCATCATCTTCAAAAGCCATTAAAAGTTTATAGGGATTACCTCGTTCATCTTCATCACTATTTGATAGACCATCACTGTCTTCATGGGTGTAATAGCTCTTCTTATTTGCACTCTGTTTCTTGTTCCATCTAACAGGTTCCTTTCCCCTGTCAATCTTATCCTTATGAGGACATTTGGCAGCATAGTGACCTACTCTTCCACAAGCAAAACATTTGAAGGGTAACTTACCTCTGAATCTACCAGCACCTCGTTGAAGATTTCTGACAAAATTTGATTCTTCTTCTTCTTCTAACTCATGATTTGATTCAACGTACTCTCCTTTGCCTGAAGCCTTGAAGGCAGCTTCTCTCTTGTCTGAAGAACCTCCTTTTCTCATTTCATAAGTAGTTAGAATTCCGTGTAGCTGTGACATGGTGAGAGTTCGTAGATTCTCCTTTTCTTCTATGGCAGACACTTTAGATTCAAACTTGGAGGACAAGGATCTTAGAACTTTTTCAACCACAATAGCCTCTTTTATTTCTTCACCCAAGTTTTTCATGCAATTAACAATCTCATCTACCCTAAGGAAATAGTTAGCCACACTTTCATCATTATACATTCTGAGATTCTCATACTGAATCCTGAGGGTTTGAAGTTTAGCACGCTTTACCTGCTCATCTCCTTCGTAGCTCAAGACAATCTTGTCCCATATTTCTTTTGCAGATTTATATTGCATAACCTTCACGAATTCTGATTGAGATAAGCATCCCAACAGAGTATTGACTGCTTTAGCATTTGTTTCATATTTCTTCTTCTCAGCCGGATCTATAGGAGTAGCTGAAGGAAAAGTGTAGCCTGTCTCTATGATATCCCAAACTTCTGTACCAAGTGATTGAAGATAGGCAGTAACTCTTACCTTCCAATAATTGAAGTTTGTCCCATCAAAAATTGGTGGCCTGATTGATGCTTCCCTCTCGTAGTTGCTCATGATGAACGATCTTCCTTCAAGCGATCAAGCTTCTCTGAAGGACCTTGCTCTGATACCAATTGTTGGAAATAAAACTAAGAGGGGGGGGTGAATCAGTATTATTAATTTCTTTTTAATAAACCATCCAGATTTATGCTTTAAAGTATTCTTCTGATATCAGAACCATATAATAATGAATCAAGAATAGTAAAAAACAGATAATCACACAAAGGAACACCAGAAATAAGGTGGAAACCCAATGTGGGTGAAAACCACCTGTTGCAATATGTATCTATCTTCTTTCAATTAGAAACTTCTTTTACAATGGTTTTGTACTGGTGCAGTCCTTTACCAGTACGCAGGCTGCAACCTGCAGAGAGCTACAACTCTCTCTCATTTTCCAGTCTCTCCTAGAAGGGAGCTACAACCCCCCTACTTCTTTTCTTTCAAGGACCACTTTTCATTAATTTTCAGACTAGATCCAAGAAGATCAAATGGTCACCAAGTATAAACAATTCTTCAGAAATACCCAAACATCAGATCTATACATATTTTCTTTATACAGCAGAACACCCAAGCGCCAACCCGAGCACTAGATCAAATATAAATAAATATCTGATCTGGTCACCTTTTAATCAGAGGTTGTATATGCCAGAATCATACCATAATGCATAGGACATACATGTTACAAAGCACCCAGAGGCTAGACCCAAGACAAACCCAATATCCGGACCCAGATACCTTTAGCGAATCAACAGAAGACGCTATATCAGAGTTAAGGAATGACTGCTACTTCCCTGCGGTTGGCTGTTCTCAATTGAACTGCAATACCCCCGAAACGATACGGATCTGCCATCCTGCGTGCATTCTTCTTGAATTTGGTTCAGTAGATAGCTCCTTGACAGATCATAAGAATGTCGATCTATTCTCCCTTAAGATCTTCAATTCATAATCGATGCTTTGCCACCAGATCCCCTTTTTCTTTATATAATCATGCTTTTGATAATACCATGAATCGAAACCAGAGGATCCGAAAACCTGAGGCGCAACTGTTTTGACCAATCTCTTAAGAATAGGCTTAAGCGGGAAAAACTATGAAAATGGTCCCAAAACCACAAATGCGGACTTTTAACATAATGCATCCACACTAATAATATATCGAGTCCGCTCTCATCGCTAACAATACATGCCCGACATCCAATCCGATGGATCGGATGCGATATGCCCCATTAACCAGCCTTTATTAATATATCGGGTCCGCTCCTTTCATCGCTATCGGCGATTTGAAGTGGGAGGCTTATGGGCGAACACCGCGGATGCGATTTAATATGAAATGCTTTTAATTCCTTCATCGGGTCCGCTGAGTTATTGCAATCGGAGGATTTGAGGTGGGCGACCCTTTATGTATTGCGATACTGCGGATGCAATCTTGTTATAAACCATGATTGATGCCTTCATCAGGTCCGCTCCCAATTGGAGGTTTCAACGAAGTCACTTAGCCGGACCCCCGACGCGCATGGATGCGATATTAATATAAACCAATTTTTAATGCCACTATTCGGGTCCGTTGTGATATGCCATCGGGTCCATATGTGCCAAAACATATTTAACTTGTGTTGTTTACGCCAAAAAGGAAAGAGGCCTTTGATTATTGTAAAAGCATATATATATGGGTTTTACGCACCCAACCAACTCCCGATAATATAAATGCATGCATATATGGGTTTTAGGCGCCCAAATACCTCCGATAACATTAATACATGTGTATATGGCCTTTGTTCTCTAATACATGTGTATATGGCCTTTCTTCTCTCCTCTTGGCTCTTCTTGTCCCCATCATGGTGTATATAAGAGAAATGACCGTCTAAGAGAGGGTTGCCATCAAGTTCAACATATGTTCATAATGCCATAATGCCAACATCTAGGGTTTGAGTCTTTGGATACATGTGATAAAAGCTCGCAGGCCACGAGGTTGGTTTCGAAAGTTTCCCATTTCATATTTTTATTCCCAAAAACATTTGAAGACATTTTTAGTTCAAAACTCTGTTTTGAATTGGAAACTATCAAATCTAGTTTGTGTAATGTTGATGTATTTGTTTCACCATAAGAAGTTTCACAGCAAGCCTCTAATGTTTGCCAAAGCCAAATGCCAAAATCTCTGCAAAAAATCAAGACATTTCATCAGTCCAAGATTCAGAAAAAAAAGGAAGTGAAAAGCCAAAGACAGAATTGCATTAAATGATAAAGTGCCAAAAGCTAAACATTATAAAAATGGGTTATGGTTTATGAGATATTTTGCAACCCATATAAAGCATGGAAAACAAATCATTTTCACAAATTTCTCAAAGAAAAATCGAGTTAGAGTGTTGAAGACAAATTGGAAGCGTTTCAAGGTTTGGAGTTGAAGTGGAAGTGCGCGCTACGCATAGAGCAGGCGCGCTACGCACTGGGCTTCACAGGCCTGTGTAAAATTACATGCGCGCTACGCATTGGGTAAGCACGCGACGCATACAAACTCAGAGCCAAAATTTTATTTGCTCCTTTGTCCAGATTCATGCCAAATTGCCTCCAACTGCTTGCAAGTAGGTTCTTTATGATTGCTCAGTGAATTCTAGACATGATTATGGTGTTTTGAATATGGAGAAACAAGTGTGACATGTAAAACCCTATGTTTATTGCCAAATTCACTTCTTAGGGTTTGAAACAAATATTAGGGACTGTGTGGGTTAATATATGCCTGTGTCATCTATTTTCAGTGGTGTTCATGCTCATTATTAACCTTGGCCTCACGCCCTCTCTTTGCCATTACATCACTGCTATCATTATTACGGCCTTTGTCATTTTCACACTATTTTTTTTTTGGCAAACTCATTTGACAAAACTATTCTCATTATGGCTTTCCTATGATACTTTGATACACATGTGACACATTTGAGGAGTAAAGCATACACTGAAATTTTTTTCCTTCACTATACCTATATCAACATAAATTTTGCAAACAGTCTGATTTCAGCACAATGTCAGAGATGGATTCAGTTTATGAACAAGAGTATGACAATGATTCCACAGCAGAAATTAATGTACCATGGAGGTCTCATAAAAGTGGCAAAAGTGGCAAGCATCTCAGGGAGGAACCTACTTCTTTGGCTCAATTGCATGCTTGCTCGCTTGCAATGGAGTGTTTTCGCTATCAATCATGTTACCACTATTGTGAGCTGATTTCACAAACTCAGCATCATCATGAGCTAGCTCGTCTATTTGTTCTACACTTACATGATGGCCATGTAAATCTTGCCGAAGTAGATTTCATTCTGTCACCAGAAACCATTGCTCAGGCCACCGGAATACCAAATGTAGGAGAGGAATGGAACAAAAGATAGCAGTTAGATAAATTCTACTATGAGCCATACATCAAACTTGGGTTTATAAGGCAGCTAAACAGGGTATTTCCATTCATATTTCTAAAGGATGAGTTTGCACCCTTGATGAAGCTTATCATTCGATATTTCAGTTGTGAGGGCAGATTCTCGCGCCTTTATACGTACCATATTCGTTTGTTGATGCATTTCACAAGGGTACTTATGATGAGCATTACATACTTCATGTATCGCAATATAGAGAGGATGACATATCTTATATAGAGGAAGACCCCAGCACAACAGCATAGAAGTATATATCATTACGCACTGATCAAAATCATTGTGGTACAACAGCTCACACAGCAGGGCATTACTTGGGAGGATTTCATCTCTCGTGACTTCTTCATAGCACTACAGCAACCTCCCGAGGTAGTTCATGATGAGGGAGAGCCTTCACATCAATTTGACATTCCTGAGACTGAGCATATTAGTGCTCCAGTGTATGTGACATACCAGCGAGGCCACAGGGCCTTATTTGCAGCTACACGACGAGTACTATCTCCACATGGCATGGAAGGGGTCTCGCCTTCTTCTTCAGCACAGGTACAGGTTCAGGACAGAGGCAAGAGGCTGATGCATGAGGAGAGCCCTTTAGGAGGCCATGATATTGATGTTACACTCAGTGATGTGGATGGGAGCTATCCTGGCTTGAAACTGAAAGAGATCATCCAAAAGCAGAAGGCTGAGATTGACAGCTTGAATGAGAAGTTGCTGAAGGCAGAATGTCTGATCAAATATTTGGAGCAGCACAATAAGCAGCTAGAGGACTAGCACACACTTATAGAGCTGCGACAAATCCGTGAAGACCGAAAGTTGGCCCAGAAAAGACCTGGCGATCTGACACCTTTTGAGCGGCAATTTTGGCTTGAGAAAATTAATCGACATCTAGAGGAGTTGTTGGGGAAGGCCAATAGAGACAAAGACATGCTCCATCATATGAAACATCACTATTGGGCTCGCATGCACGTCGGTAAAGCAAAAATAAAGATTTTGAAGAGGAGGTTGAGCAGAGCACTAAAACGGCGAAAGAGGTCTAATCCACTTCGGATTTTGGCTGAGGCTTCGATGGCTGAGCATGATACATGATGGAGGGTCTTCACTCCGAATTTGAGCAAATTTGGAGAAATTTTTGTCATTTTGAAATTTTTGGCTTGCAAAATAGATTTTTCAGCCCAATGCGTAGCGCGTCGACTCGCGCGCTTATGATTGGGACACTTGCTGGAGAAAAACTTTATAGTTTTGGATTTGTCATGATAAGTTATGCATGCTCTAGTATGGCCAAGGCATTTCATCAAGTTCTGGATGATCAAAAGTGTCAAAAACACCATGAAAATCACCTTTCTGCCACCTTTTGCATCAACAGGAAGTACTTGTGGGAGAATGAAATTTTGAAGGGGCAAATGAGCTCCAAATTGGGAAATTCCACTTGGGCTGGATAGCAGACATCCAGGGCTTTCCAACCAGATATTGTGAGCTTGATTTTGATGTCAGGAAGTGCCCCAAAAGCAGGCTGAAAGGCACGCGATGCATAGAGCTCAAGCGCGCAGCGCATAGAGATTTTTGGTCAAATTTTCATCTTCCAGCTCAGGAATTCGGCCAGTTTTCACCAGTTTCACCTTCTAATGTAATATGTGACTTATCTTGATGTAATTTGATGTATAAGATGTAACTTTGGCACTTATTTACCTATTCTAGATGATTCATTCACAAAATAGCAAAAATTTAATGTAATGAATCAGGCTCCCTTCTTTTAGAGGCAGGTTGTTTGGATGCCTAGTTTTCAGCTCTATGTTTGGAATTAGTTCAAATTGCTCCTAGAAGGAGGAGCTCGACCCCTAGAGGCTAGGAGATAGGTTGGCATGGTCTATATTATGTATATTTTCAGTCAGTAGCAAGGGTTGGACTATTGGGAAAGTTTTGGCACACTATTGTACATATCTTCTACATTTTGGCTAAGGAAAGATCAGAGGTTTTGCAGCACCTGTTGGGATTCATGTGGTTTTCAGTTTTGATGGTGTGTTCTCTCAGTTTTTTGTAAGTTCTTTAATGTTTTAATGTATGCCATTCCCTTCTTTTGATTCTGAAACTAAATGAATGAGTAAGTGAGGTTGAATCCATTGATTTCAGTGCTCTGCCTTTAAATTTGTTTAGTTTTATATGTTTTCACGAGTCTGGAAATGATCCCTGTTTCCCCTTGCCCTTTTTAGCTTCTTGTCATTCTGATCCATCCATACATATGATCAAAAACATTGAAGCTACTACCTACCTTGCCCCAACTCGAATTCTGCAAAGATCTGGTCTCATCCCCGAGCCCAAATTTGTTTTTTCCCTTTTCTCCAACAAAACCTCAAAAAATTTTAAATCAAACATACCTATCCATTTACTAGCCTAAAATCAATATCCATTATAAGTTATCTCAGCTCCTTTGAAGACATTTTTCCGAGATAGACTCGGAGAGAGCCCTCTCCTGTCCTCGTAGGGCTAGCTACGAGGCTAAGCTTGGTTTGATGTGGCCTTGAATCTCGCCTTCCTTCAGCCTAAGGTAGATTCCAGCGCTAACATGACACATCTCTAGGGAAATATGAAAGTGGTTTTTGTTCAAAATGGCATTTGAACACTTCCTCATAAGCTAAGATACACCCAAGTCATACGGATTTATATTTTAAAAATAATTAATGCCTCAGCCTTGAATTCACAGTAGTTTCCAGACTGCCAACTTCCGCCTCGATTTCTGTATAGGTGAAGGTGAATAGGGAAATTATGGAACATGGGTTTTTGTCTCAGTATATCAAATTGACCAAGCCTCAAACATATTTCTAAAATTCGTAATGGTCTAAAAGTTACATAATGGTCTTTGAGGCATTTTTATAAAAAGAGACTATTTTTCCAGAATTTTAGGATCTTAGATTTCAAACAATCAGTTTTGGGCATGATTTCTGAGGAAATTGAGTTGAACCAGAAAATTATGAGAAATGTTATTTTTTTAAACACAACAAACTAGGTTTCCTCCAAAAAACTTTCCCAAATTCGTAATGGTTAAGGAGATACATAGAGTTCTTTGGAGGCAGTGTGTTAAAAATATCCATTTTTCTAGAATTCAAGAAAATTGCCTTCTATATATTATAGAGGTTGTTCGCAACATATTCTTCCTTTTGGAAAATACTTCATGAATTGGCATCGGTGGGTTCAAACCACAGATCATCAAATCTCTTGCTGTTGCATAATTCTAAACTCAGATGGGCTGATCTGAATAACTAGGAGGCAACATATTTATAAATGTGAAGACTGTGTACGAAATGAGGATGGCATATTGCAGATTGTGAATCACATTATTTGCACCGTAGGGAATTAAATTTTTGTTGTGCAAGAGGGGAGGAGCTGCACACCAGTGGGATGATCCCTGGAGGGGACCACTGGAGCCAACACAACATTGTTTTATAATTTTGTAACGAGACTTTGACATGAATGTATTTGGCATTTGATTCTACGTTTTGTTCCTTCTGATGATTTGAAGACTATGATTTAATTGCTGCAAGGGCAATGAGTTGGATGGTTGGGCCCACCAGCTAGTCTGTTGCCCCAAACCTCTTAATTTCCTTTGCTACATTTTTCTTTGCATAGTGCTTAGAAGTATTTGATTTCAATTTACATAAGCTTTTCTTTTCATGATTGATTTCATTTCTGCAAGATTGGTACAAGCATGCTGCTAGTCCAAGCACGCTTCCTGTACTAGTGCATTTCTAGTTCTGCAATTTCATTTCATAGCTCTTCTTTCAGTCATTTAATTTTCAATTTCATTCAACAAGTTTTACTTTACCGCTTTGGTTATCTAAGATTAATATCAATGCTTTTGGATGTATTTTCATAAAGGTTGAACTAAAGTAAATGGTGAATGTTTTAACTGAGCCTCTTATTTATTATTACAAAGATTTGCCTTGATCTCATTGCTACATAACAAAGGACACAATGGTGAAATAATTGGTGAGCAATAATTCTGGTTAACTTAACTTTACATGTATTCATGATTGCCTTTGAATATTATATGAGACTGATTCCTATACTTTTACATAAAAAAAACATTTATTCCTACACTCTTATAAGAAAATGCCAGGATTAGCATAAGGAAAGATTGTGAATCTTGTTGACAAAACATTCACAGAATTCTTCATTATAATTAAACGTTGCATATATTATACAAAATATTTTGAGGAAGTATTTAATAAGATTAGGGTAAACAACACGAATTATAAATTTATTTCATTTGTTCTTGTTGCATATTTTCCTTACATCTAAAGTACAAAATTCTCTTTAAGAGAAGCAGCGCATTATTATCTTGATTCTTTTTAAATCATTCGATCATTTCCTTAGATTAGTTGGAATGAAGTTGCCATGTGATTTCTAGTTTAATTTCATGCTTGCAACATAGAAATAATCTTTTAAGAGATTTCACATTCTTTATTTCTTGAATCACATTCTTTTGAATGGGGCCTATATTCCCTTGACCCCTGGACAAATGAGGAAGACTTACTGCGGGAGTTAACTCAACCCAGAAGAGGAGCTAGAAGTAGATTCCCGGAGTGTGTTTACTTTGATTTGAAAAGTCTTGTTCCTTTTTCCTGAATGATTCTTCTTTTAAATTTTTTGTAAAAGATTGGTTTTATTTGACATATCCTTGAGGTCGTATTCTGGCATATATTGTGCTATGCCTCTAAGTTTACTTACCTGGATTGACAAATTAAATGTTGGTGTAAATCTTGCATTTATACCGCCTGACACATCTACCCAAACTAATGAAAAAAAAGTAGAAGAGAGGGAAACACAAGTAGATATTCCTGATAGATGGGTGAAAGAAAAAAATACAAATGGAATCACCATATAGCATTCTATGAGGAAGGTGTGATGCCTATTAAGGAAAACTAGTATATTTTTAGAGGATTGAGAGAAAAGTACAATGATTATTTTGAAAACCACAAAATTAGATGGAAAGAGACAAGGATAGATGCAAATATATTGTTTGACCTTGAGAAACAAGTAAATAAATTGGAAATTGAGAAAATTCAACATGGGTCATTGGTTGAGTAAGCTCTTAGTGATAGAGATCCCTCACCTTACTATTATAAGTTCTTGCAGGAAAATTTGATAATGTTTCAGAGAAAATATGTAATGATGGGGAAACCCTTTGAGATTACATCAACCAGCCTTTTGAAGGAATATTATTCATGTAATGTTGAGGAGAATAACCTCCTTTGCGAGTTGTATGAACATAATATCTTATTGGTCCATGACCCAATGTGAAATCCTAACCACTTCATATGGGATGTCCAACTAAGAGCATTTGTGTCTTCTATTAGCAACCACACTGATGGATATATGCTCATAAGATTGCAACAAACAATATCAGAAAACAACCTATGGGTTAGAGGATAATTTTATTAGCCTCTGCAAGTCATTAGCACGCATAAAAAATGGACCTACCCTCCACCACATGTAGAGTTCATGACCAGGAATAGGGAACAAGGTATTACACACTGTAAGTCACAAATTGAAGTAATGGAAAAGGAAACCATACAAGGATGTAATTTGCAATGTAAGAAATCCAAGGAGGAAATTTAGTAAAGGGACCCCTTTGATCCCAACAACTTGAAGATAGCACTAGAGAGTGTAAAGATATATTCAGTGCATAGAAATTCATGGGAATAATTAGACATGTATGGATTTTCACTATTCAACGATCTGGTTACCTACTAGAAGATATAGGAAGGAGTAAAATTTGTCTAGGAGGGAGGAACTAACCTACCAGAAGAAAATTCAAGCAAGATGAGGCTACTTCCATGATGATGAATTAGGGAAAATTGACGACAAACTTCACAACCTCAAGAGGGGTCTCAACTAATTAGGCTTAGACTAATTGTTTTGTTGCATGGGGACATGCAATGAGTTTGGTTGGGGGTAGATGATGGGTGCTTAAATTGACATATTTTCAACACCCATCCAATAAATTTTGGAACACCTTTTCCCATTTCCATCTCATTCTCATACCTTTTTCATCTATAACGATGCATTTTTGGTCAAGGTATATTTATACCCTTGATATTCCATTTCAATACTTATGCATTTTTAGGAGATTATCATACTTATGTTTTACTAGTAGTATAAAGGAACAAGGCTACATAAGTACCTTCCAAGCACAGGTGTTGAAACTCCCAAGTATGATTTGTTGTAACTCTCTACTTGAGTATAGTTGTTGCAACTATGAGATGTAGCCACTCGTGATGCAATCTTGGTTGTTTTCATTGTTGCAACAACTCCTCGTTGCTACAACTCTCAACTCCCTATTATTATGACTTTCGCCTCTTCAATATTACAAATCTTGTTTTGACTTTCACCATTGTCACAAATCGCACCACATGACTATTGCTACAACTCAGTCAAGACCATTGTTGCAACTTTAAGGAAGGGTGTTGTAACTTTGCACCAATTGTAATAGTACATCAATCAACTCAACAATTGCAATATGTGAATTGCCTAGACAAAAAAAAAGCCAATCTCCTCATGTAGGAAAATGATAAAGGTGAATAGGTGCATATAAAGGAGTGCATGACTCAACTACCTTTTTCATACACCTGATTAAGTTAGCATGTGCCTAGTTTTTGTTATATTTTGGAAAGTTGATATGTAAAAAGTTGGAATAATGTAATTCTAATGGTTGTCCATCAATTGATTTAATTAATTTAGATAGAAAGCATCATGTATAAAAACCCATGCTCTCCTCAAGCTGGGTAGTTAGCAATCTAGCTAGTTGGTTGATCAGAATTAGAGTTAAGTTCTTTTTTGTAATTCCACTTTCTTGCAATATAAAGTTCCTTTTTACTATGGTTCAACCAATAGTGTGTTGAGCATCTAGTGCCTTACTACTTTTATAATCTAGTGCTTCATCTAAAAATCTAAGGCCCCATCCTTAATGAGGTATTATATGTACTTTGTAGAGTAGTTGTAGTATCTTTTTATATATTTCCTTTTATTTCCAACAATCCTTTAAATCAATACTTAGTTGTAACTATGTTATTTCCTTTGCTAAAACTCTAGGGTTCAATTATTGTAACTGTGGTAATTCATATTACTACAAATTTGTTGTGTATATTTTATTATTGCAAATCATTCATTAATATTAGCATTAATTACAAACTATTCATGATACTTATCCAATGACTTGAGATCTAGGTCATTATTGAAACTCTCATTGTTGCAACTCCCATTATTGCAACTATGCCGTCACACTAAAATAATTTATTTTTCTCTAGAACTATGATTGCTCTATTTTTTATTGGGTTATGTTTACAACATTTGATTTATAGCCTTATTTATTTTATGAACAAAGTGTGGTTTGATGATTTGTGAGTTATTGCATCATATTGCATGTGCAACTTTGTTCTTGTTACGACAACAAAGATCATTTTAACAATGGAACAAGTCACCTTAGATTCTTGTACAATTTATTATTTGCAAGTATGATATTTACTTTCATGGAAGTGTGATATGCTCTTTACCTTCCTGCAAAGTGTGGATTGGATTGCAATTAGATTTCTTCAGGTGACTTCTGAAAGCATCCCAATATCTTATCATGTGGCACTCATTTAGGTTACTACAACTTCAAATTGTACTAGCACAGTCGATGCACAATAGTTTGCAAGTTCAATACAAACCTCAGATTGACAATTAAATGTACATTCTTATGGTTGTCTTTCTATACAATTAGAAAGTTCACTAAATGACCTATCATATCCATAGAGGACTTAGCACTGAATGCTTAGGAAGACTTGAAAGAGGACACAATTATATAAACGATGTCTAGAATTACAAGATAGAGGTAGCATGAAATTTGACATCTTAGGTTAAAAGGGAAGCTTCCAAATGGTACTCCAAGGACAAGGTAGAGGAAAATTTTCCTCATCTCATTCAATAAAGCTTTTGGGGACCATAAGCTCCCTAAATGCCAATGTGTGACATAGATTGGATTAATGTATTATTTTCCATCTATCACAATGCTTTTAGAGTGGAAAAGGTTGGAATAATTATCTTGTAAGGTCATTTTAATGAAAATTCCCATTTTTTACCACCATGGTACGAGAAGATGCTACATCAAACCCTATTACTCATGCATATGGGGATAGCCACATGTAGAAATTCAAGAAGTTTCTAGAAGGTCTAAAACCATAGCTCTAATTGAGGTTTGAATAGATCCAAACCCTACTTTTAGATGGCTATTGGGAAATGTTAAATACTAAATTGTTAAGAGGTAAAGTGGTTCCACTCTATGTTATTGTATTTGTTCCATAGTTGAGAAAAGTATCTAAGTGTGGGAAGTTAGAAAAATATAGGGAAATAACATTCCATATAAATCTTGTAGGTTTCAAATCTCAGGTAACTCCACAAAGACACAAAGAGTACCTCTTTATTTATATTTTTATATTTCCATAGTAGAGAAAAGAAGGCAGAGTTGCCTCATCTTCTAAGTGATTTTTTTCTTTTATGGGTTTCTGAGAGTACCTATTTGTTTATATTTTCATATTTCCATTCTAGAGAAAAGAGGACAAAGTTTCCTTATCTTATAAGTGAGTTTTTTCTTTTATGGGTTTCCTAATGTAAATCTTGTGTTATTTGTGGATGGTGTGTGTATATTTTCCTGTTTTCTATTTTTGACATTTTAGCTATTTTTTACAATTAAGCATAAAAATATATAATAATTAAAGAATATGATATTTAAGGAAATCAAATCAAACTTCATAATAAACATTTTAGTGTTTTATCAAATACGTTGTGATGAACGATTTCAATGGAATATCCAGACAATTCATAGATCATATAGCCTAGTCTATGTCCCTAATTTCATGTCAATCCGTAACCTACTCCTTGCATCCAATGTGAGTCTAAATCTCAATCTTATCCCTTGCACAACATCCAATCATATTATTGCGTTGAGAGGTGCTCTATAACCTAGTATGGAGGGATGTGTAGGTGTAAAATTTGACATTTAACATAAGCATTTAATAATAAAAAAATTAATGTCAACTCACTATATTTGTAGTAATAGAAAAAACAATGCTAGCTCAATATATTTGTAATAATCAAATCAATATAAATCAATAATATCTCAAACACTCAATCTCAAATCATGGCAATCTCTATGTCAGTATATCGTACCTTACTATGGTATATGTAGCAATACTATGATTCTATGTTTTTATCACACCAGACATTATCAACAAAAGCTTATCACCACACTGGCCGCGTTTATATCAAAGCAGAGCCTGTGGAACAATATCTAACATGAGATGAATTTATTCATAATGAATGAACTCGTAAGTGCCTACCATTGTTGGAAGAATTTACATCTCAAAATGATTAGATTTATGTCTTGCAATGCTTGAATCCCTTAATCTTTAGATTGACAACCTTGTAAGCAACTATGATGCCTATGATTTCTATTAATATAGTATAATTGAGGAATAGTGTTAACTAAAATAGGCTGTTAGAATGTATCAAGAAAAAGCTTCATTTGACTAGTGCCTTAGTCAAATAGAGAAAATTCAATTTTCCACATCAGCAAGATGACTTGGATTGTAGTTAGCTAGAGTGACATGGGCTTGTTTACTAGTTAAGTCAATAAATTCGAGTTTGTAGGGTAGAAGTAGAGTTGTGCATGAGTTGATTACTAAAATATAACAATCTAGTGGAGTTATTGCTAGTTTAACTCAGTTAACCAAGCTCTAGTCACTAGATGAGTCAATAGAGTTCATTTGAGTAGTTATAACAGTTTTTAACTCATTGATCTCGTAGTTAATTGATCAATATACTAAAAATAAACCCTTTGATGCGTGGAATTTGAATTGCCTAGTCGAGTGGATGGAAAAGGCACATTTGTATTTATAATTGTATATTGTTGAGTGTACAATGCTTTTGCACTAAGCAAGTGATCAATTCCTTGGGATTTAGTCAAGGAAATAGGGAATTTCCCTATTGTTTAGGAGCTTAATTCCTCTAGGATTGCACAAGGAAATAAGAGTTTGGTTGAGGGTTGAATTGGCTAAGTGTTGGCTAGAGCAGGTGAGGAAGTAGGAGAACAATTTTACAGTGTAGGGTGTGTTTCAGAGTTGAAGCAAGACATTGTAATTTTTTCTCTTTCTCATTTGAATTAATGCAAAGCAACGAAGAGGTTTTTCTCAATTGTGTTCCCCTATAAACCATTGTGTTCTTTGTGTTTTGATAGTTGCATGTTATTGCATGTGTTTTTATCGTGTGTTTTTCTTTCTGCAGAATAGTAATTTTTTTTATGTCTCTTAATTTTGGTTCGCTTTCATTAGCAATAGCAAATTTCTTACAATTTCTACATACACAAAAACTATAAAGTAACGTGAAAAGAAATTCCAAATTAATTATTTCATGCAGACCAATTTCATTATCCACTTTGGAAGGTTCTTCTCTCTTAAAATGCCACGTGCAAATCTTAATTATAGTTCTATGCTCGTATATAATATTACTACATAAAAACCCTAAAAAAATATAATACAAAAACCATAATATGTAAATATAAGAGAGTATATTATATATTTCTGTACGTACTCTTATATTAACTCTCTTATATAATATACATAGATATAATAGCCATGGTTTATAATGTACTCTTAATATAATATACTTCAAAAACCATCTAGAATCTGCATTACAATTGTATAAACTTGTGTAAACTCAAGCTTATAAAACTCTTTATAAGAATATTATTTTTAAGAGATACATATATACAATCATTATTTTTAGTTATATAGATAATAACTATTTCATATGACCCGAAGAATTACATATATGAATTCAGGGATTAATTACATATATATCTATATTAATAAATAATTATTTTTAATTATTTTGATGGTCCATCATTATTATATAAGGGGTTGCTTTTATACTTTATTAATATTATATTATATAATAATTATGGATTGATATAACATAATAGTCTATATAATATTATATTATATTAAACAATGTATTATAATACTAAATATAATATAAAATATTATATAATATAAATTAAATTAAATTAAATATAAAATATTTTATAATATTTAATATAAGATTACTATGTAATATTAAATGTTATTAATATTATATAATAAAAGTTAGAGGGGAGAGAGGGGAATAACAAAGACATAGAGAGATTGATAAGGGAGAGATGGAGAGAGAGTGAGGGAGAGAGGAGAGAAGGAGAGAAAAGAGAGAGGAGAGTGGAGTGTAGAAATTCTCACTATAGATTAAACTGATTATGCAATGTACTAAAACAAAATACTTAATCTACTTCTACAATCAAACTTGTGGAAGCTTAATCGATTTTGAGCAAGATCAAACAGAACACATATAACAGAAAAGAAGATTCAATCACACATGAAACATAGTAGAATACTCTGGGGAAAGCCTTAGCTAAAAACCCTGCTATCTGTATTATCATACAAGTGGAAATATCTCAGGGTTACACAAAGCTTTTTCTCTCAAGCTATCTAGCTCTCAGTACAATCCCTCACCGCTTTTCATAAACAGAATAGACAACACATATGCCTTCCTTCAGTCCTCCAAGCCTCCTATTTACTTGCATAGTTTCTCCTGGGTCCTCTAGCTACAACCTATGTAATTCTCACCTCACACACTGTTGTGACCTCTGTAGTAACTACGCAATCCTGAAGGAATGAATTCCTTCTGCATTCAAGAGATTTTTTTATAGGAAAATCCTAGCAACTGATATTACACTGTCCCTGCCTTTAATCTCAATTGGGTCTTTGTCTGAACTGACATGCATTAGTTATTTATGAGAGAATATTCAATTATCTGGAGAACACTAGTTGCATGCATGCATGCATTAATTGACCGAACTCATAATTAGCTCCACAAACTGTTTGGAACTAATTTAACTGGACTTAACTCAGTTAACTGAGCTAACTAATTACAACTCAAATACAACTCATCCTTATCTCCTTAATTAAGGGATAACTTCCTCAATCACAGGGATAACTGTTGCATGTCTTCAAAAAGACTCCATGTTTGAATCTCTCCAACTAATTAACTCAAGATGAATTAATTAATCATTTTTTCAAACAACTAGAGAGACTAAATTCGAATTTTAATTCTCAATTTTGATTCAAGAACAAATAAAAATTGGAAAATGTCCCGAAATGCTATTTATAGCAATGTTGTTTTTAGCATTTCTATTTTTTGCTATTTTCAACAGAGTTGGGGTATATCCTGAAATGCTATTTATAGCAATGCTATTTTTAGCATTTCTATTTTTATCATTTTTTGTTGCTATTTTCAACACTCCCTCTCAACAAGAAAGGAATTCAACTTGATCCCGATCCTGAACCTTTGGAATGTTTTGCATGCAACACTTCTCTCAAGTGTTGTTGCTCCAGCAACTCTAGAAACAAAAAAATATCCAACCTGAATAGAAATGATGCTTCTATCATCAAAGTCTCTAACTGTTATTGCCTCTGTCGACTGAAAACTCTGCACCTCTATGCTCTTCAGTATCTGACTGTTGTAGCCTCTGTCACTTTGATCTCTGATTGCATCAATCACACTGATTCCTCCTGCTTCATCCGTGCTACTGCTGGTCCTTTCTCCTAGCACTATATCCGCACTGCACCTCCTCTCATCATGTTGCATCGTGCTGCCCACTGCTACACTGCAGCTCAGTTACTAAGAAGTAAGTAACTGATCTCCCAACTGACCTCCCTGTTGGACTAGAAACATCCTCTAATGTTGAATCTCCCTCTGCCGCTCCATCCACGTCTGTCTCTACCCACTCAGTCAGTTCTACTACTCCTCGTCGGGGCTCTCGTAGCAAGGTCTAATCAAAGAGGCTGGGTACCTCAAGGATCCTGCCCCTATTTCAGCCTTCATGGGACTATCACTTCACATCGCCCCACCTCACACCTCGAGGTACGGATGCATGTGATCCCTCTACTGAGTGGGCTTGAAATTTCCCCCTATTGGAGGTCTCTGCATGAGTGGATGCCTCCACTCGGTCTCCTCTCGACTTCTCCAGTTGTGGTTTCTCCACAACCTCCTGAAGCTGCTTCACCAATTGTGGATCCTCCACAATTGTCTGAGACTTCTTTTGGCACTGCATGTTGAGAGGTAATCTACTCTCCCTCGCAACCACCAAGTCTCTAACAACTGCCTTGCTCCTCAAGGCTTTGCCTGCATCTTGAACCTTAAGACCATACAAGTTCTATACCCATGAACTGATCTGTTTCACCTGACCCGTGGTGATGTGTCTAAGGAAAACCTTTCCCTTACTGAAGACAACATCATAGCCTTTTTTGTCCAACATCGTGACTGATACCAAGTTTTTGTTCAGTCTAGGCACATACTTTACATCAGTCAGGGTGAGAGGAGCTCCATGATCCCTCTAAAACACAACCGTACCTTCACCTGAAACACAGTACTTTCCATCATCGCCCATCTCTATGCACATCTGGAGGTCCTTCTCCTCCAAGGTACTGAATAAACTCTTATTTCCGATCATGTGGAATGAGGCTCCAGAGTCAAGAAACCAACCACAACCCATCATCGATGAAACCATGCATGCGATGAGGGTAAAATCCAATTCGAACTGAGAGGCTAGGGCCTCACCTTCAGATCCTTCCAAGGATCCCTTCTTGGATTTCTTCAATGGACAATTAGTTGCATAATGGCCCACCTCATGACAATCAAAGCATCTCACTTTAGATTTGTAAATATTCTTCCCACCATGAGAAGAACTCGATTTGGGATGAGAATCCTTCTCCTTCCCTTTCCTTTCCTTACTCGCTAAGGCCAGATTCTCTTCATCCTCCTTCGATGAAGAACCATCTTTGGTGCTTCTCCTGATCTCCTCCTACATCAGATCCGACCACAGTCGTTCCTAATCTGGCAGTTTCTCTCTTCCATTCACTAAGTCTTGGTAACTATGCTAGCTCTTAGGAAGACCGAGGAGAGCAAGACTCAGCATATCATCATTGGCTATCATGATTCCTACACTTCCAAGTTCATATCTGTAGGTGGTGAGCTTGTTTAGATATGTAAAAATCGTGTCTCCCTTTTCACACTTGATTTTCCGAAGCTTTTCCTTGAGCGCCAACTTCCTCTGATCGCTGTTGTTTTGATATAAGTCCTTCAATCTCTTCCACATTGAAAACGGAGTCTCCTTCCCATGGAGACTCGAGAAAATATGGTCTCAAACTCTCTCCAGAAGAATCCTCCTCGCTCTCACCACACACTTCTTCCATTCCACCAATTCTTGGGCATTAGCTGTTGTTGGCTTGGGGACTTCGTGATCAATGAAGTCCTTCAAACCATTGTGTTATAATACCACTTCCATGCGATCCCTCCATGCTATGTAATTCAAGCTTCCATCTAGGGCATACTCGAGTCTCAAGCCATTGAACGCCATTGGTGAACTTTGAGATGTGATAAGAAATAGATTTTGTACCTACAATCAAGAACTTCAAACTTCCAACTTTTCCCTTCTCAATATGTTGTTCATAGCTCTGATCACCTTTGCTCTAATACCATATAGAAATTTCTCTATAGATCAACTTCGCTCTGATACCATGTAGAAATTCTCACTGTAGATTAAACTGATTATGTAATGTACTAAAGCAAAATACTTAATCTACTTCTACAATCAAACTTGCGGAAGCTTAATTGATTTTGAGCAAGATCAAATAGAACACATATAATAGACAAGAAGATTCAATCACACATGAAACACAAAAGAATACTCTAGGGAAAGCCTCAACTAAAAACCCCGCTATCTGTATTATCATACAAGTGGACATATCTCAAGATTACACAAAGCTTTAGCTCTCAGTGCAATCCCTCACTGCTTCTCATAGATAGAATAGACAACACATATGCCTTCCTTCAGTCCTCCAAGCCTCCTATTTCCTTGTGCAGTTTCTCCTGGGTCCTCCAGCTGCAACCTATGTAATTCTCACCTCACACACTATTGTGACCTCTTTAGTAACTGCGCAATCCTGAAGGAATGAATTCCTTCTGCATGCAAGAGATTTTCTTATAGGAAAATCCTAGCAACTAATAGTACATTGTCCTTTCCTTTAATATCAACTGGGTCTTTGTTTGAACTGACATGCATTGGTTATTTATGAGAGAATATTCAGTTATCTAGAGAACATTAGTTGCATGCATGCATGCATTAACTGATTGAACTCACAATTAGTTCCACAAGCTGTTTGAAACTAATTTAATTGGACTTAACTCAATTAACTGAGCTAACTAATTACAACTCATCCTTATCTCCTTAATTAAGGGATAACTTCCTCAATCAAAGGGATAATTGTTGCATGTCTTCATAACGACTTCATGTTTGAATTTCTCCAACTAATTAACTCAAGATGAATTAATTAATTATTTTTTCAAACAGCTGGAGAGACTAAATTCGAATTTTAATTCTCAATTTTGATTCAAGGACAAATCAAAATTGGAATATATCTTGAAACGATATTTATATCATTTCTATTTTTTGCTATTTTCAACAGAGTTGCAGTATATCCTTAAATGCTATTTATAGCAATGCTATTTTTAGCATTTCTATTTTTATTATTTCTTGTTGCTATTTTCAACACAGAGAGAGGGAGAGAAGGGCAAGGAAGAGAGATGTAGGGGTGAGATGGGGTGATTCAAATTTATGAAAGAAAGAAATGAAATACAAATTTAAACAACAACATAGAGATACAGTGAAAACAAACTTCAAAATTAATAAATAACAATTGCTGAAAATTATCTACGTGCAGAAAAGAAACAAACTAGCTCGGGTGATGGTAGCTTATCTTTGAGAAGATATGTGATGACTACATGTCTTTTGAATTGATATATAATGAGGCTTTGAGGTCTTTTAATCACGAAGAAACAATGAGGAACCCTAAACATCCAAAAACCTAACCCTAAGAGATGAAGTGTCAAAAGTTTGTGGGCCCTGATGGAGTTAGTTGGAACGTCAACTTCCGAGGGTCATAACTTTGGCATACAATCTCCATTTAGTGCGCACAATACCTCATTAGAAATATCTATCCAAGGAAAACAATTTTTGACCGCAAATAGAAAGCTATGCACCCCTATTTTCTCGTTTCCACCAAAAACTTCGTTTAGGGCCTCAAAATGACTCCAGAAGTTCATGACTCAAAAAATTACTAAAAATAGAAAGTACATTGGAAAATAGGAAACTGAAAGGAAACAATGCTAGGGGTCTATGTGGAATAAGTGGGTGGCCACCAATATCCACCTGGACCAGTCCTCCCCCTTAGGAAGCAATTATCCCCATTGTGTTGAGCACCTCCATGAGATGGGGAAAATTTTGCTGAACTTGGTCCCTGGGGAGCCACTTACCTTGGTGCAGGAGCTGGCCGACTTTGACAACCCAATATAGTTAGATCCTCTGTTGGTGAGTGTTCTTAATTTGTGTGTCTATGATCTGATCAGTTGTGGCATGTTCAATGCAATCTATGTTGAGCTATGTTGGTGTCAAGTGCTAAACAATGTTTGATGTGTCTAGGAATGGTGGAAAGTATGGTCAAGGACAGTCCACATTGAATACTTAGTTCATGCCAAGGAATGGGGGGATACTTAGCTTGAAATAATTATCACCCACAACCTTGGTGATGGTGTAAGGCCCATATCAGAGTGGTTGAAGCTTTCGATGGGCTCTAGTAAGGTGTTCCTTCTGCAAATGCAACCAAACTTTGTCGCCCACATAAAACTTATGTGGCACCCAATGCTGATCATGACATTGGCTTTATCCAGGATATCATAAACCTGCTAGCAGATGTATTGGATGCATTCAATAAACTTGGTGGCTTTATCAGCTTCAGACTAAACATGTGTAGATTATGCCTGTGTAGTTGTAAGATGCATTGCAACATTAATGGGACACAATGGTTGAAATACCAAGCCCACTTGAAAGGGGTTGTGGCTAGTTGAGCTATGGAGAGATGTGTTATAGTTTCGTTGCACATAAGGAAGACTCTCATCCCATGTTTGTAGATGCTTGGAGTTGTACATGTCTAGTATGTGCACCATCATCCTTTTGACAACCTCTGTTTGGCCATCGTTCTGAGGATGGAATGCGGTTGACTTGGTGGGTTTAGTGTCCAACAATGACCAGAGGCTTGACTAGAATGTTCTCAGGAACCTTCTATCTCGATCTAATATAACAATATTTGGAATCCCAAAATCTACCCACACTCGTTCGAAGAAGATTTTAGCAATGTCTTTTGTTGTGATACTCTTTTTGCAAGCAGTCAATATAGCAATCTTAGAAAATATATCAATAACCAGAAATACATAGTCATTACCATGCTTCGTAGAAGGAAGGCCAGACATATAGTCCATGGAGATGGATTCCCAAGGTTGACTAGGAGTAGGCAGAGGAGTTTACAGGCATTACTTCTTAATAGTTGGCTTGACGATTGCATAGGAAGTGTAGGATTTGATATATTTTCCAACATCCTATTAGATTTTTGGCCAATAGAAATACTTATGCACTACTACCATGGTTTTCTCTAAACCAAAGTGTTTTGTGAAGCGATTGTAGTACACCTCCAGAATTAGCTTGGAACGCTTTCTTGAAGGAACACAAAGGTGCCCCAGGTAGCATAACAATGCATCCTGGATGTGGAAGTCTAGTACTTTCTTGCCATCCATCAACATCTGGCATGTGGTGGAAAATTATGGATCGGTTCAATATAGTTGTAGATATCTAGAAGTCTCATGCCCACAAGCGTTGACAACAATAGTCAGTGCAATAATTGGGGGCTGACTAAGGCAATCAACAATGTTATTAGTGACGCCCTTCTTGTATTTAATGTTCAAATGGAATTGCTGCAAATATATGGACCATTTCTGATAATGACCGTTCTACAACTTACCTTGTGTTTGCATAAAGTGAAGAGGTTAGTGATCTGTGTGGATGATCATCTCCTTCCCTAGAATGTCATGTTTCCACTACTGGTAAGCCTACATGATGGAGTACATCCTCTTATCATAGGTGGGGTATTTCTGAATAGTATTAGAGAGTGTCTCACTATGATAGGCCATCAGATTCCCTTGTTGGGTGAGAAATTCACCAATAGCATAGTTGGAGGCATGTATCTAAATTTCAAATGGTTGTTGTAGGTCTAGCAATGTGAGTATTGATGTAGAGAAAAGATGATGTTTAGCTCTACAAATTCCTTCTGTTGTGCCTCAGACCAATTTTTTTTTCTTTCGCTTTGCCCTTGATAACTTGACTCAAAGGCCAAGTGATATGAGAGAATCCCAACACTAAACTTTGATAGAAATTGGCAAGGCCCAAAAAATTGCAAAGCTTTGTGAGAGTTTTCAAGGCTAGCAAATCCCAAATAACTTGGATCTTATCCAGCTCCACATGCATGCCTTTCTCATCAATTATGTAGCATAAATATTGGACATGGTTCATGTCAAAGGATCATTTCTTCAAGTTGGAAAATAGTTTGTGCTACTGCAGGGTTTGAAGAACCTACCGAATATGTTGCAAGTTCTCTTCCAAAATCTTGCTGAAGATGAAGATGTTGTCCATATATAAAACCATGAACGAATTGGTGAAAGACCACAAGATGTCATCCATCAGCCTCATAAAAGTTGCAAGGGTATTTTTCAACCTGAAGGGCATGAAAAACCACTCATAAAGGCCCTCCTTGGATTTGAAGGTGGTCTTCCATACATCTATGGGTTCTATTGGAACATGGTGATAGCTAGACTTCAAATCAATCATACTAAAGAACTTGGCCCCCTTGAGCTGGTCCAAAAGGTCCTCAATCTGTGAGATTGGGTATATGTTCCTAACAATGATCTTATTTAGTGCCTGATCATCAATGCAAAGTCTCCAGGTCCCATTCTTCTTTTCTATGAGTAAAATTGGGCTCTCACAAGGTGAGGAACTTAGTCGGATGTGCCCTTTTTGTAACAACTCCTGCATCTGCTACTTGGTTTCCATTCTTTCTAGAAGAGAGAGGTGGTATATTGGCCATTGGGTAGAGATACTCTGGGATTCAAGTTGATCGAATTCTTAACATGACAATGCAAGGGTACCCCCGTGGGTGAGGAGAATATGTCCATGTACTACTCCATAACATTATCAACTAGCTTATGTTACGTGGATGAACCCTTTCTAGGGGCCATGGATGTGGCCATTATCTTCCCCATAATTTGAGAGAGAATAAAAAATAAAACAAATTTCCCAGTTTGGGAGATGATCTTATTGCATTTCTTAGCAGAGATTAAATAAACAACAATAGGCAAGGTTATCTTTGGTATCCTGTGTAGTTGTCTTCCCAAAGTAATAATAAAAATGTGAGGTCTAGAATCATACACAACATGATGCTTCCATAAGTATGATTGGCCTAATAAAACATCACAAAATTCAAGAGGAGAAACATCACATAGTACCTCATCCGTGAGAGACTTGATGCTATAGGGAAGGTGACACTATTGGTTGACACAGAGATCTTGTCCTTGGTTGAGCCACTTGATGGTGTATGGCTATGGGTGTGGCGTGGTTGACAAGCCCAACTTCTTAATGACCTCTAATGAGATGATGCTCTTTTGGATCCCACTGTCGATAATGAACTAAAATGGAGAACCCTTTACCCACATTTGTGAGTGGAAGAGACACCCCCCCTCCTCTGGATCTTCAGGCTCAATATTTTGGACCTTGGTGGTGGAAACGATGGCACTAGGTTCTCAATCAATAATATGATTCCATTTTTCAGGTTTTGGATCAAAGTTGGAACATGTATAAGATTTTGAACCTTTTAGCTTGGCCACCAGAGATTGCTTGGCATGACACTCATTTGTGTTGTGGGTGGGGATCTTATGGAACTCACAACACTTTCTGGTGTCCTTCTTCATCTTTTTGGTGTTATTATTTGCTTGTGGATTTGATGGGTTGTCCTTGTTCACTCCACCTTAGCTCTGTCCTTTTCCTTGCTTGAAATTCACAGATCTATATTCTTGCTTCTTCTATTTAAATTTCTTATCGATCCTCACAACATATCGGTACACTACACCAAGGGAGGAGATATCTAGGAACTCCATTTCTTTTTGGATGTATTTGTGCAGACAACCATGGTACTTGATTATCAAATGTTGCTCAGAGTCCTTAATACCAAAATTCATGTGTAGGCTATTGAAAATGTTCGTGAACTCTAGCACATCTTGGTCACTTTCTTTCCGTAGTGTGGTCCACTTTATGTACTTATCTTCATAGCTCCTGACAGGGTAATATTGTTCCTTGCTGACATCTCAGAAATAATTCCAAGAGGTTGTGGCTAAAAATAGCGACGGTTCCTCCTCATCCCTCTACTCACAATAATTTTCTCACCATTCCTTGACATTGGGGGGGGGGGGGGGGGGGGGGGGGGGACTTTGAGGAGTAGAAAAGAAAAATTTTCCCTATCGGAAAAATTATGGACCAAAAGATATCCTTTCAAAAAATTTAACCATTTGTCTAGGGCATCTGTGTCTGTCTAGCCTTCAAATATAGGAAATTCAAAGTTAACATGTACCTTCAAGGGGGTGGTGCCTTCGAAGCGATTGCTGGATGAAGATGCTTCGCCTACTGATACCCGCTAAAGGATCTGGGAAAAAATGTCTATCATCTCGTTCCTTTGTCATGCAAGGGTAGTCTTGCAAGGTTTCAATCAGTTCAAGTCCCAACTCCTTATACCCCGACCTTGTTGGAGACATGCACTGGAAAAAAGAGAAGATTGCTCTGATACCACTGGTCTAAATTTATGAAGGAACACAATGAAATACAGATTTAAACAAAAACATAGAGATACAATGAAATATAAATTCAATTAATAAATAGCAACTGTTAAAAACTATCTACATGAAGAAAAGAAACAAACTAGCTTGGGCGATGGTAGCTTATCTTTGAGAAGATGCAGGACAGATACATGCCTTCTAAAATGAGTTATAATGAGGCTCTGAGGCCTTTTTATCATGAAGAAACAATGAGAAACCCTAAACATCCAAAAACATAACCCTAGGATATGAAGCACCAAAGGTTTGTCGGCCTCGATGGGGTTAGTTTGAACATCAAATTTCTGGGGTCGTAACTTTGGCATACGATCTTGTTTGATGCTCAGGATACCTCGTTAGAAAAATCTATCCAAGGAAAATAATTTTCGATTGAAAATAATAGGTTATTGGCCCCAATTTTCCCGTTTCCCCAAAAAATGTTGTTTAGGGCCTTAAAACGATGCTATAAGTTTAGGACCTAAAAAACTACTAAAAATAGAAAGTATGATAGAAAATAGGAAACTAAAAGGAAATAGTGCTGATAGTCCAATTGGAATAGGCGGGTGGCCACCAATATCCACCTAGATCATAGGGAGAGAGAGAAGGAGAGAGGGAGGGAGATAGTGATAGAGATGGAGGGAAGAGAGAGAGAGAGAGATAGCGATGGTGGGAGAGATAGGGAGGTGAGAGAGAGGGAGAGAGAGGAGGGGAGAGAGAGGGATGGAGTTGGTGGGGGGGAGAGTAACAGAGCTGGAGGGTGGAGAGAGAGAGAGTGATGGAAGGGGAAATAGAGAGAGGTGCGAGAGAAAGGAGGAGAGATGAAGGAAGAGAGACGATCTTGAGAGAGAGGAGGGGAAGAAGAAATACATAGAGAGAGAAAGATGAAGAGAGACAAAAGGAGTGCTAAGGGAGAGATGGATAGAGAGTGAGGGAGCAAGGGGAGTAAGAGGGAAGAGAGAGAGAGAGAAGGAAAGAGGGAAAGAAGGGGAAGAGAGAGAGTGAGAGGAAGAGGGAGGGAGAGATAGATAAATATGGAGAGAGTATGTTTGGGGGTGAGATAGAGAGACAAAGAACGAGAGATAGAAGGATATATAGATATAGATGACGAGGGGAGAGAAAGAAGAAGAGAGAGACATAGGAAGGAAGGGCGAGAGAGCATGCATGTTTAGGGGGGGTGAGGTAGAGAGACAAAGGAGATATGGAAAGAGATGTAGATATAGATGACGGGGAGCGTGAGAGGGAATAAGAGGGAGGAAGAGGTGGAGAGAGAAAGGGGGAGAGAGAGAGATGTGGGAGAGAGGGAGGGGGAGATACAATGTTATTCACTGAAATAGATGCATTTCAATGTATATGTTGATTCCTAATACTATTTGATTGATTACATTAGATGCATTGATTTCAATTATTTGTTGATTTCTAATATTATTTCATAGCTTGCGTTAGGTGCATTGATTTCATTGTGGATATTGATTCTTAATCCTATTTGATTGATTGCACCAGATGCATTGATTTCAATGTAGTTTATTTAGAAAGTTGTCTTTCGGGTCCATCACATAATAGAATTAATTGCCGATGCATTTCAAACCAACCAATAAATTCATCATCAAAATGATTTAAATAAAAAGAATTTAATCAAATATGAGCATAAAAACATCAAAATGATTTAAATAAAAAAAAATTAATCAAATATGAGCATAAAAAGAAAGAGAAAATGCTAGATAAAAAATAAAAAAACTAAGTCAAAAGTCAAACAACAAATAAATTAACCATTAGAAAAAATAATAACAAAAACAAATAAAAATAATAATTCAAAATAAATTAGCCTTAAAATAAAAAATAATTAAATAACTAAAAAACATGAGAAAAAGGAATAAATAAGTACGAAATACTTTGTAATTAATAAATAAACTAATAAATTTAAAAACATATATAATTCAAAATTTAAGTAATATAAAACATACAAAATTAAATAAACTTTATTCTAAATTCATTATTATAAATAAATAATTATAAAAATAAATTATATAATAAAAAAGATGAGGCCAAGATATAAAATAAGTAATCTAATTATTTAAATAATCATTATAAATAAATATAATTCAATAAAAAATTTATATAATAAGAAAATTAAAAGTCAAAATATAAATAAAGCAATAAGAAAGATTCAATATAAATATGCGAAAAATTATAATTACATATTTATATATAATTTTATATATAATTATAATAAGGGAATTAGGGGTAAATAAAATAATAAGTATAAATAATTATTATAATTATTATAATATATTATATATAAGGTTTAATTAATATAAATAATTATAGAAATTTAAAATCAATTTAGGATTAAAAAACAATAATAAATTAAATAGATATATAATTATAAAGATAATAATCAGTATAGTTGATATATAATTTTATTTGATTGTTTACGGTAGATGTATTAATTTTAGTGTAGATGTTGATTTCTAATATTATTTGATTGCTTGCGCTAGATGCATTGATTTGAGTATAGATATTGATTTCTAATCCTATTTGAATACTTGTATTAGATGCATTGATTTTAGTGTAGATGTTGATTTCTGATTTCATGTAACTAGATGTATGATTTACATCAATTTCCAAGTAATTAGATTAATAGTATGCATTGATTTCAGTGTAAGCACAAAAAGAATTGACGACATGCATTATTTTTTTTGTTACAGTAATTTGACCATAAATAAAATACTTGAATTTTCATCTTAAATAAAATGTTCAAATATCTGAAATGTTTGTTTCTTGAAATTGTAAACTATTTGTAATTGACTACATTCTTATTATTCTCATTTTCCATCATTCAACATTGTTAGTCACTTTCCATTCAAAAGAGGTAATAGAAAACTACTACCATTGAAACTTACTTGGGGTTTAACGTTATATAAGTTACAATGATTGACTTTGGAGAAAACTACTATTAATATTGGAGAGCAAAAGAGATAAATTATGGCGTTTACTATAATAATTCGAGTTAAATATTTTAATGGTCTACGATTTCAACTGATTTTTTCATATGATCCATATAAAAAGATGGCAAAACTAGCAGGTGAGACAATAAGAACAATAAAAGAAAATTGTTTGAGATTGAACATAGTGAAGACTATTTGTAATTTACTACATTCTTATTATTCACATTTTCTCACATTCAACACTGTTGAATTGTCACTTTGCATTCAAATTTTTTATTTTAGCATTTTTCACCATTCAAGTTTTTAACAGTGTCTATCATCTCAACAAACTCAGTTAACTGAGAAAATTTAAAATTAAAATAACCAAATTAATCTTAGACATATTTAGCATATTTAAAATGAATTGTCAAAATAATTAGAAGTTCAAGAAATTTTCCATAGCTGCACACCACTGAAACCGGCCTAGACCCATCTTAATCCCAGATCTATCAAGTGCCAAGAAGGATCAAATCAATGCATTTGGTGCAAGGATTACAAATCAACATTCACATTGAAATCAATAAGCCTAATGTAAATAATCAAATAAGATTAAAAATCAACAACTACACTGAAAACAATACATCCAATACAATTAATAAAATAATATTAAAAATCAACACATACACTAAAATTAATACATCTATTTCATTATAACTACAAATCCAATTATCATTAAATTTATGTTCATTTTTTTTGTTTTTCGCATGTGGTTCACGAGCACCCTGGTCAGTGAGTGATCGCTATGTCCACGGAAAAATCTGGGCGATAGCTAGGCTAAATCGCCCCTCGGCCTACTACAAGACCTGACCCCAAGGGCTTCGGGTGGATTCAACCCTGTGACCTCCCGATGGCGAGGCATGGTTTTTGACCAACTGAGCTAACCCTTAGGACTATTAAATTTATGTTTATACTTAAAAGCTTTGAAGTAATAAATCCAAAGCAATATGTTTTCTTCGAATGTAGAAACTCCTAAAAGAATAAGAACTAAATAAAATATTGATTATATTCAAATCATATTGTAGAATCTCGAAAAGAAAATTGGGTTCCTTCCGTGAAGGTATTGCTATTGATGTAGGAAACAAAACAATGAATATTTCGAAAAAAAATCAACTAGTCGATATTTATAGGGACAAAAGCCACATGGAAGAGAATTCAATATAATGTGATATTTTCAACGATGTAGTTTATAATCAACAATCCAATGTTATACTATTGCTAGATCGTAATTACTGGTATAGATATTTGTTTGGGGAGAAGTTACAATTTTGGAATTTAATTCAATTTTATTATATTGATAATCTCGTTACTACTTTTTTTTTAAGTATGTTGATGGATAATAATATTTATATAAAGACACCAGTTAAATTATTTGAAGTTGAGTTTTATCATTATAAATATTTATATTAGGGTATAATTTATAGTTTTTTAAATATTTTTATTAATGGAATGGAATATTTTTAATGTGTTTATGTATTTATTTATTTTTAAATAGAATAAATAGTATTTATATTAAAATAATTGGATACATGGTTATAATTATTTACATGTTTTAGTAATTTTTATGGTTTGTAAATTTGAGATTGGGTATAAAGTTTTAATTCAAATTTTTGAGCGAGTTCTTCATGACATAAAAATTCTAATCTTTTTCTATGTATTTTTTTTTCCAAAAGACCCATAATAGTGAGACACATTTATATTTCATTTTTCAGTGATTTTATTTTAATTTAGTCTAGCTTCTTGTTTTTCTTGGTGAAAAACTCTTTCTTTTCTTCCCAACTTGAGTCGAACCTACATTTTCTGCAAATTTCGATGGATCATTCTTCGGCAAGTGACGATGATATTCTTGAGATGTTACTCATTTGCCCATGAAGTTTCCCTTTCCACCTTATTCCTTGTAGTTTCTGGAGGGGATCTGTTTTCCACAAGGGTTTGTTGCTTTTCTATTTTTACCGCGTCTCGGGAATCTTGCTGGTAGGAGGATCCACAATGGCATGCATTTTTTCTTTCTTGGATTTTGTTGTTGTGGTTGCATTTTCTTTGGTTGTATCTTCTTCCTTCTTGTTTTTTGGTTCTTTCCTATTTTGAAGCAATTCCTCTTTGTATACCATATAGTGATCACCTTGTGCTCCTTCCTACCATTTGGGCCTTAAGAATGTTTTTTGGTCATTGTTATTCTGAGAATGTTTAGGGCAATTTTTAATTGCATGCCCCGTTTCATAGCATGCCCTACGCGGAAATGAAATATGCTCATAGTCAAGATTTTGGACCCAAACATAGTTTGCAACCATAAGATTGATCTTCGTGGGAAAACCCTTTGTGAAATCAATCTCCACAAATATTCGAGCATAAGTAGTCTTGTAAAAAATTGCAGTTTTAGGGCAACGACAATAAAACTTTCCTAATGCATTCTCAATGAAGGAAAGCAATTGAAGATTCCAAAAATGCAAGGCAAGGTTCAAAAGGCTTACTCAAGTTGGGGCTATGGAGATTGATGTTGTCACTAGATCAAAAGTGAGAGTCCAAGGCTACATGAAGAGACCAACATTACCCCAAAACCACGACCGAGATTTGTAGATAGCATTCTTGTCCTCAATATTATCAAAATCACAACGAAAAAACCTTGATCCATGGGGTAAATGTTTAGTTCGTTTGTCAAAAGGGGCTTCCATGTCTCAGAGATCCATTTGTGTAGATTAACCAACAATGGGCAATACCCATTAAACTTGTAAACCAAGCTATGTTGTGAAAAATATTTTTCACAACATAAAGCTTCTTCATTCAAAGGAACATTGAGGGAAGGAATTTCTTGAACCATTGGAAGACCAAAACAAATTCCAGCGTGGAATTGTACGAAACCAAGGAAGAATTAGCTTGATCGGCAAACATACCTGCTAAAGAAACTGTCTTTATAGAGATTTACCATTGAATGAACTACATAAAGAATCTGTAGAAAATTCACACAAACAAAGCAAAGAATAGATGGCTAAGGTGAAACCTTAACCACCACAAGAGTTTCCAAAACTCCTTTAATTTTTTATCATAAAAAATATATATAATAAAATTATGTATCTATATTTTTATTAAAAATAATTAAAAATACATTTAAAATATATTAATATAATTAATCAATAAAATATTAGAAAATAAGTATGACCATATTCAAAATGTGAAAATACATTTAAAATATATTAATATAATTAATCAATAAAATATTGGAAAATAAGTATGACCATATTCAAAATGTGATTTTTCATTTAGGGAAATCACGTCAATGAATATGAAAAACAATAAGAGGATAAGATTCATAAATCTATTTTCTTTAATTATAGAGTTATTTTATGTAATTATTTTTCTTATTTGTTATATAAAAATTCATATGGTTAATCATATATTTATAATAATGATTTTTTTTTTTTATGGTATATGAACCCAATTATATAAACATGTATTTACAAAATCCTTTTATCTCATATTTACATAAATTTGTCTTTTAATAAAATAATATAGGCATTTTCTTTGCAACTTCTAATGAGATTGCAAGCTTTTCTATTTAAAAAAAATGGTCCATCAACTATTAATTGTATTGATACTATTTGTATTGATACTATTTGTTTGTTGTTCTAAAATTTTAGATTTATATAAAGACAAATTTTATATTCGTATTTTTAGTGTTTATCTACTTAGAAAGGGCCATAGGCGCCAACAACATGTGTAATGTCTACCAAAATAAAATTTCATAAATCTATAGCCAAGAAACATTAATTACTAACATACAACAATAATCAAATGATCCCACACAACTATATCAACCCACAATATATCAAATCAATATTAACCAACAAAATTACTCTTTAACAAGTAAAATTACCAGTATAAGATGTAGTAAAAAATCATTAATAGTAATTCTACATGTACTAAGAATCAAGAGACATTTTCATGAACACCTAAAAGTAACAAGTTGAAATAACATTCTTTTCTTCGTCTACCTAGGGTTTAGCCAAACCCTGCAATGGAGTTCAGCACTAAGTAATGCACCCCTGAATCATTGACTCTGCAACTTCTGACGGATACACATGCCAACTAATAGTACAGCCTCAATGGCAACCCTGTCAGGGGAGGACTCTGGGCCTCCCCCAATGGTGAACCCTGCTCTTCTGGCTAAGAACGGATCTAACAAGGCCTCTGCCTCGCAGACGCAAATAGATCAGCATAAACATGATCTACATAATGGACCACAGGAAACAAAAGATATACCCCCGGACAGGCAGCAAAACGCTGCAGGCGATGATGAAATGCCCAAAGCAACCTCTGCGACCTGCAAACCTGTAGCCACCGAACGACCAAAGATTGAATTGCCCAGTCAAAGAATCAACACCCAGATCCAGTTCATGAAAGATCATGCCCTTATTGGGAAATTTATTGGGTTTTGGCCAACAGAGAAAGCCTTACAGGGCTGGATAGCAGCCAAATGGAAACCAAAAGGGCACATCAATCTGAAGTTAGGACCAAAGGGGTTCTTTATAGCAATATTCAACTGCATCGAGGATTGAAATAGGGTCATAGACGACGACCCTTATTTCTTCAATGCTACTGGGCTTTATCTACGTGATTGGATCGAAAGATTCAATCCGGATAAAGAAGATCTGAGCTCGGCACTAGTCTGGATCTGGTTATATTCCCTACCGCTAGAATATTGGGATGAAGAATCATTAAAAGACATTGGAAACGGCTTGGGAGAGTTTATAAAAGTTGCAGAAGAAAAAAAACTCAGAAGGTATACTTCCTATGCCCGCATCTGTGTCTACATGCATCTGAACAAAGCTCTTCCGGACTCGGTAAGTCTATTTCATGATGATTTTGAATGGATTCAGACAATAGATTATGAACATGTTCCCTTTAGATGCAGAAAATGTCACGCTCATGGCCATTTATTCCGGGATTGCCTGCTTAATGCCAAGCCCTCCTCCAATGCCTCCTCTGGGAAAACTGATCAAGATGGCTTTACTAAAGTGAACTCTCGAAAAAGGAACCATAAAAAGCCTGCTACTCAACCAAAAAATCCCCCTGCCAGCAATTCTTCTCCCTCTACCAGCAATAGCTTTGACATTCTAGCTCAGCCTGCCTCAATGGTCTCTGAGTCCCCCGTGCACTCTTTGGAGACTCCCAACCAGCCCTCTGTCAACCCTCATTTAGCTTCATCTCCTACCCAAATCCCTGAGCGAACCCAAGTTCCCCCCATCTCCTATCCCATTAAAGATTCGGCTTGGAAACCTAATTGTATGGACATCAATACCTTTCTGATTAATCCCAAGCATGCAGCTGATATCATGGCCGAGAGCAGTGAGCTCAAGCAGATGGATGAAGAGCTTGAAAGTATTGACCTAGGAGACTTGGACATTTTTGGCCTTGAGCAAGCATGCAAGCAGAAACAATTTGATAAAATCCCAGCAAGACAACTAGAAAGTCTAGAGGTCATCCTCTCCAGAGCACATCAACAATGATCTTTAGGAATCCAACCAGGAAGTCAGTGGGATGGAAAGAACCTATTCAAGGATACCAAGAAACGAGGGAGAAAGACAGATCTACAAAGAACTATCCTCATCAGGGAAATGTTGGTAGATTCTGGTAGATACTCTAAACTCACAAAGTACTACAGGCCGCTCCCCAACCTTGAACCATGAAGCTCACATCATGGAATTTAAGAGGGCTAAATGGCCCTGGGAAATACAGAATGATCAAACACTTGATACAGCAGGAGAAACCTCATATCTTCTTCATGCAAGAAACGAAATGTAATAGTACTTCTCTCAGTACCATTCTTTCAAAAGCCTGGCTAGGTAGTCACTCAATGGCAGTGGACGCTATAGGAGCCTCGGGAGGATTAGCAATAGCATGGAATGCACAGGTCATTGCACTCACAAACTTCCATGCAAACCATCATTTCATACAAGCCAACTTCCATATCATAGGGACCAATGTGCATGGTCACCTTACCAATGTTTATTTCCCACAAGTTGTTGTGGAAAAAACAACAACTCTGGACATGCTCACGCTGCTCAACACCACTTGGACTCATCCACTTTGGATTACAGGGGGCGACTTCAATATGATCACTAAATTTCAGATAATGCTATCCACCTAGGAGGAGACATCTCAGCCTCAATTTTTCCATTCTCAGGATCGGACCATTGGCCCATCTCGCTTCAATGGCAAAGACTGGGAAACTCCACTCGAAGACCCTTCTGCTTTGAATCTTTCTGGTTGAACCATCCAACTTTCAAAGATCTAGTTCAGTATGCATGGAAAAGTTTTCTTCCCCCTGCAGGCTCCAAAATGTTTCAATTTCAGCAAAAGCTTAGATTCCTCAAAGTGCACATCAAACAGTGGAACCATGCCACCTTTGGAAACATTTTCCAAGCTCAAAGAGCCCTTGATCAGGAGATGGAGAAACTCTAGCAAACCATCATAACAGAAGGAAGGATTGAAGCCCTCATAGAATAAGAAAAGAACCTACAGACGCAGATCACAAAAAGAGAAAAACAAGAGGAAATCCTCTGGAAACAGAAATCCTGAATAAGATGGTTAAAGGAAGGCAAGAGGAATACAAAATTCTTTCATTGTACTACCATCCAGAGGCGTATGCATAATAACATCACCCAAATTCAAAATCAGAAGGGAGACTGATTGGAAGATCATAAGGATATTGAAAAAGAACTCCTTAAGCACTTCAAAACAGTTCATCAAGAACCTGACATCAACAGACAACCGGCAATTGACAAGATTCTCCCATTTATCCTAAAGGTGATAACAGAGGAACACAATCAACTACTACTTCGTCCGGTCTCCTTACAGGAGGTTGAATTAGCTATGAAACAACTCAAGGAAGGAAAAGCTCCTGGCCCAGATGGCTTCACCTCCAACTTCTTTCACAGATTCTGGGATGTCATCAAAGAAGAGGTCTGGCAGGTAGTGGAAGAATCTAGAACCCTCCATTGGATGCTACCCTCTCTTAATGCAACTTTCATTACTCTCATCCCCAAAGAGGAGCACTCTAATACTCCGGACAAATTCAGGCCAATAGCCCTTTGCAATGTCATCTACAAAATCATATCTAAAGTTATAGCTTCCCGATTGAAGCCGTTGTTGCCACTGCTCATCTCGCCAGAACAATCGGGCTATGTGGAAGGAAGGCAAATCATAGACGGTATCATCCTCACTCATGAGATCATCCACTCTCTCAAGCACCACAAGAAAGTAGGTATGCTTCTTAAAATTGACCTCTCAAAAGCTTTTGATAAGTTGAGCTGGATGTACATTCAAAAAATGCTAACAGCATTTGGTTTCTCTCATGCTTGGGTACAATGGGTCATGAGCTTAATCTCCTCAACTTTCTTCTCCATTCTGGTCAATGGAATTCCTTCCACCCCCTTTCAACCCTCAAGAGGCATCCGTCAAGGCGATCCCCTCTCCCCTTTTCTCTTTGTTCTTATGGCTGAAGGGTTGGGCAGGACCATCAAGCATGCACTCCAGGAGCAATAGCTTAGAGGTATATCCCTTCATAATTCCCCTGCCATCACCCACCAACAATTTGTGGACGATAACATGTTATTTGGGCATCCCTCGGTCCAAGAAGCCCGACAATTCAAGTCCCTCCTTGACGACTTCTCAGCAGCCTCTGGAGCTAGCATCAACACTGTTAAATCCCAGATCTTCTTTTTTCATACTCCCGCCTTAACTCAAAACTCCATAGCCCGCATTCTGGGATTCTCTGTCGCCTCTCTCCCCTCCAAGTACCTTGGCGCCCCCTTAACTGACTCTGCTCTTAAGCACACCTCATGGCAACTGCTCCTAGACAAACTGGAAGCCCACCTCACTTCCTGGACATTTAGAGCCCTAAACATGGCAAGTCGACTTATCCTCATCAAGGTTGTACTGCAATCTATGCCTCTTTATCTCTTCTCTATTCTAGCAGCGCCTAAATGGATACTTAAAAAAATCAAAGATATTCAAAGGAATTTTTTATGGGGATCTGCTGGACATAATCGCAAATGGGCATTGATCAAGTGGGCAATAGTTTGCCTCCCAAAAAATCTTGGGGGAATCGGTCTTCGGGACCCTCAACACAGTAATGCAGTCATGGGAGCAAGAATCTGGTGGAAGTGGCTCTCAGCTCCGCACACGCCCTGGGCGATCTTATGGAAGGCCAAATATGCTAACAACAGATCGAATGAAGACTTGATCAGGCTCACAGACAAGGGAAAGGGCTCCCTTATTTGGAATGTGGCTAGCTTGCACAGACACATGATCCATCAGCACAGCTTTTGGGAAATAAGGGACGGCAACAATGCCCGCTTCTGGATGGATTCGTGGCAACAAAGACCCAGACTCAACAACTTAATCACACTACCACAAACAGAGGACGAGGAAGCTCACTAATGGAAAACGGTCAACCAGTACTGGACTCCCACCCTCGATTAGGGATATAGACAATGGCAAAAAGCAAAGCACATCATCAGGCACGACATAGAGATAATGTATAAGGAGTTGGACACAGAGCTAACCAATAGGAGAATCAGATTCTCTGAAGAAAAGGATATCCTACGTTGGGGTTACACACCACATGGAACTTTCACCACACAAGAGGCATACAACCTTATGATTGATACTCAGAATAACAAAGACCCTCTCTGGGACAAAGTGTGGTCTCCTAATATATGGCCCAAGGTCTCCACATTTCTATGGCTGTTATGTCATAAAAGAATCCTCACTTGGGACAACTTAAGGAAAAAAAAAATTTGGCCCCTCAAGATGCCCCAACTGCAAACAATAGGAAGAAACTATACAGCATCTCATGGACTCCTGTTACCTGGCAAACAAACTTTGGGAAAAAACAATTTTCAGATGCCAAAAAGATGGTAGAGTTAAAGAAGACATCACCCAAACCATTCGTCACTGGGCTAAAAATCCGTATAAAAGTCCCCTGCTTAATTCCTTATGGAGAATCGTTCTAGGCCTCCTCATCTAGACAATTTGGAAGGAAAGGAATCGACGTATCTTCAGGAATCAAACCACCCCCATAGAGATCATATGGAGCAATCTGTGTAGTAACCTTCAGGAAACTCTAGCGCTCCAATCTTGGAGCGATGATGACTTTCCCTCCGATCCACAAGAATGGACCATCTGGAAGAATTGGAACCTCGGGCTCATCCAGACTCAAGAACATCCTAGTAGATCCATCCCATCCCACCACTCTTCCAGTAAATGGTATCCTCCGCCTCCAGGATTCACCCAATTAAACTTTGACGGCGCTTCTAAAGGCAATCCAGGCTAGGCCGGACATGGCAGAATTTTCAGGGATCACTATGGCAAACCTTTGCTGCTCTTCCTAGGCACATCAGGATGGGACACGAATAACTCTGCGGAACTAGAAGGATTGTGGCAAGGTCTCCACCTCGCTCAGCAGCATGGCTACTTTCCCCTAATAATCGAAGGAGACTCACAAATCCTCATCAATATGGCCAATCAAATTCTTCAGGGAACTCCAGTACACAAGTTGTCCTGTAGCTGGAGACTCGTAGCTCATTTACAACACATTGAGCATTGGCTTGCAACCAATAGAGCAATCACCTTCAAACACATCAAGAGAGACGACAACAAAGTGGCCGACCTCTTAGCCAATTTAGGGGTGAACAGTGATCGAACTCTATACATAGGCTCGCTGGATATAATAAAAGATGCCAAACACCAACAAGAATATAACACACTGGTGCAAAATGATGCAACACCCTTGGATGTGAGTGACAGATGAGCATTCAAGGCGGATACAATGTCGGCCTAGTAGGTGGCCGAGCCACATGGTGGTCTGTTCCTTCCCCTGTGGGAATTTAAATCAGAACTCTGCCCCTCAGCCACCACCATTAATCCATTGTGCGGATCGAGACTTCCCGTGTAAGCATAAAAACATGGAGCCAAGCCCTCTTCACTCCTCCATTTTGCCTCTGCACTGCTCTTGCCACCCCGCTATGGCAGAGCCAAGCTCTCGAACCACAATAGGAAGGCGTTGCAGACTACTTTACTACGTCAACCTAGGCAATGGTTATCACTTCTCCCAGTCTATACACTGCAACCTGCAAATTGAGGCCTTGACCCCTACCTCTGTCCCGGACTTGAGTTCCCCTGTTCTTTTCAGTATCACCTCTGCTGCTCTCACCCTGCTTCCTGCCACTTCGGCTCACTTCTCGTTGCAGCATCCCTCTCAGAGCAATATGTGTCGTCATCATCGTATGAGATGCAGGTGTGGTGGTAGACACGGTAGCGCCATCTGTCCCTCTTTGCTACCTCCCACCACTTCATCTTCCCCATCAGCCTCCCCACCCTCCAGTCCTTCCTCTTCTCGCTTCTATGGCAGATATCCAGATACACGTAGTGGAAGAGGATGCGCTCGCCCCTGTGAGGTTCATTGGACTGATAGAGCCACGCAGTTAACCAATCTTATTGCTACTACCTAGTACGCTCAATTCTGTTTTCCTTGCTCCATGGACCGAATGGTTGTCATTGCCACCGTCTCAGTGGATTTTAGGGAGGAAGCTGGCTCATGCATTGTTCCAACCTATAGCCCTGCGAAGAACCAGGTTCCTCAGCCGCACGAAAATGTTCAGAGGGAGCCGAGCTCAAGCCATCTGCAGAAAGCCAAGGATTATCCATCCATAAGCGGCTCAAAGATGTTGGGAGGCAATGCCACCAGCAAAGCCAAAGGCATTCAGGTTGATGACAGAGAGCCACAGGACACCATGGGTGGCAAGCAGGCAGAGGATACAGATTCAGAAGACTATGGGTGTCCGATCATGGAAGAGAAGCCACCGTCCTAAGACACCTAGCATCTGCATGCCACAGGTCACGTGTTAAGCTTGGTCTTCTAAGTTTTTTTTCTTTTTTGATATTTTACAGTGGTTAATTTTGGCAGTCAATTTTGAATTTTACCATGGCAGTAAATTTTGATTTCTGGAACTGTAGCCCCTGCGTGGGTAGAAGGTACCTATCTTTATCTCATTTTCGGATTGGTTTCCCCTCCGGGGGCAGTCTTGTCGTTTAAATTGGTCATATGGTTGACCTAGACCTGCAGAGGCTGGGGCCTCACTGTACATTATGTTTTCATTAATAGATTCAGTTTTACATAGAAAAAAAAACCAAGTTGAAATAAAGCTTACTAAAAAAGAAGACAACAATACACCAGTCCCCATCACCATCAACAAGAAGTAGTAATACAAATGGAAAATAAATTTTAACAACAACTCTCCTCCCAACCAATCTCTTAATTAGATACTGAGAGTCCCAAAGCCTTCAATTATTAAGATTATACTAGCTAACACCTAATATCTTCCCTCCATAATATAATCTCCTTAGATGTAATGTGAAAAATAGCTCAAAAAATGGAACTACATTTAATTATTTTCCATCCTACTTATACCTTCAAATGAAGATACAAAATTAAAAATAATATATTATTTTATCCGCATCCACACATCCACATGTCATTTTCATATAACTGTTTTTATTTTTAATATTCTTTAACCTTTCATTAAAATATAAACACACATACATTTTTATACAAACTTACTATTTAATATACAAAGTCATCACAAAATATAAACCTAAATATATTTTTATACAAACCTACTATTTAATATACAAAATCATCACAAAATATAAACCTAAATATACTAATATTATTATGCAAGTTAAAAAATTAAACACTTAGCCACTATTAAGTAAATCTCATACTTAAACTACTAAACATACATAAGCTCTTGTGAAACTTTCTCAATGCATAATAAACAACCCCATAAAATAGATAAGCGCTTGAAACTTTCTCATATATAAGCTCCTGTGAAACTTTCTCAATGCCTAATAAACAACCCCAGAAAATGGATTAAAAATGATGAGTATTCCACTTAAACAAATGCAATAATAAAGATAAATCCGTATAATATATGAGAAAAACAAAATAATAAATTTTTATTATTAACTGGCATGTATATTATAGAAATATAATTAACAACTATATAAGAGATGATTCCTTAAACAGAGTACATTATTATTATAACATCAATTATATTATGAATAACCGTAATAAAAGATGACAATAGATTTACTTCCATAAATAAATCAGCTCTCATTTCTCTAATCAAAAGAACCAAAGTTAAGTTATCTACCATAGACATAGATGCCATTGTGAGTGCGTTCAACAATGATTCAACTCCTGTGTGGGTATATTAATGAATGATCAACGCAGCCCAAAAACCACCGAACGAAACCACAAAACCGCCCAGAGCATATCGCACCACCATCCAGCGAAAAGCAGTTTCCGTATTCTTGGCTCCGATGCGATTTGGTGAAGACATGTGGCTCTCACAATACGTCAGCATCTCTGACATATCGGGAGCTATCGTTTACTCAAGTGAGGGCTTCTGATATCGTTATCCACCATCGGATCTGCGCCACCTTTTTCATCCGTTGATTGTCCGAAGCTGCTCCAAACCTACATACGGCAAAAATTAAATATTGCGTGAAGTAAATCTAAGTTTTGGTTGACCATGCGTTTTAATTAATGAAACGTCATAGTGGTAGGTAGAATATTGAAGAGCACGTAAGTTTTTTTATGGAAAAGGTATGGTGCATTTAAACATAGGTATGGGCACGTTTTAATAGATGTCTATGTTGTTTTTATGGCATGTATTAAAAAAATACAAAAATCGTATGTAATATGTTCATGTTTGTGTGTTGACTTATTATTATGTGTATGGCACACGGGAGGAAAATATAGTGTGTGTGTTCGTAGCAGCGAGAGAGAGAACCAGTGGATGTATGCACAGCAGTGCACATGATATACTTGGTAATGTTTTGTGTGGCATTTTGAAAAACAGAGGAGTAAGAAAAACCATGTGTGGTTTTGCACAGCAGTGCATAAAGAAAATGGTAGAGCGAATTTTTGTAAGCCTGTGTAAATTTTTTTTACAGCAGTAAACTTATGTAAACTTTTATTACAGTAGTAAGTTGTTTTTCACAGCAGTGAATATAAAAAGGATTTTACAGTGGTAAACCCCTCTCCGTAAAAGAGGATGAAGTTTGTATCAGTTTTTAATGAATAGAATGTTTTTATGGTGGTGAAATACTCTGTCTCTCAGTAAAAAATTTTTTTTTAATCTTATCTGAGCACAAAAGATCCTGGAGCAAAAGAAACAGAGCATTGTCTCTGTGTTTAGTTTGAATCTTGGTTTTTGGTATTTTCCCATCAAAAATACCCAACAGTGGTATCAGAGCAGGCTTAGGCTCTTTAAAGAAGTTAAAGAAGCTGAAGGGAGAAGGTTGTTGCTGCAGCAAAACTTCTCAGGCAGTTAGAAGACTCAGACAACGAAGGATTCAGGTATTCTTCAAAGCTTTTTTGTTTGTTACTGAAGAAACAATCAGTTGTTTTAAACACACAGTCAAGGATTTAGAGGCATAGATCAGAATGCAAGGAATGGCCAGCACAAGCACTGGTATGGGTATGTTTAACACCCAGCTCCCACAGTTTAATGGGAAGAACTATGACTACTGGGCAATAACCATGACAGCCCTGTTTGCCTCTCAAGATTTATGGGAAATAGTTGAAGATGGTTTTGAAGAACCAGCAGATGAAGCTGAGTTTAATAGATTAACTCCAGCAGAGAGAGATCTGCTGAAGAGCAATAGGAAGAAAGATTCAAAAGCCCGTGTGTTGTTGTATCTAGCAGTATACCAGAGTATGTTTCCAAGGTTAGCAGCAGCTAAGACAGCCAATAAAGCATGGGAAACCCTTAAGACAGCCTATCAAGGCATGGAGAGAGTGAAGACAGCAAAACTACAATTGCTGAGAAAGGATTTTGAGAACTTGAACATGAAGGAGTCAGATAATATTGACTCGTTCTTCACTCATGTGATTGGTGTAATCACACAAATGAGAACTCATGGAGAAACCATTGAAGATAGAAGGATTGTGGAGAAAATATTGAGGGTCTTACCCTCAAGGTTTGATGCCATAGTCACCACCATTGAAGAGACAAAGGATCTCTCAAACTATTCAGTTGATGAGCTACATGCATCACTGATAACACATGAGCAGAGGTTGAGTAGGAATGAAAACTCATCTCTAGAGCAAGCCTTCAAGACCCAGATGTCCTTTGGAAGAGAAAGAGGTCAAGGAAGAGGAAACCGAAGAGGAAGAGGCAGAAGCCAGAACAGAGGAGGAAGGAACAGCTCATCAAATGCACAAGGAAGAGGCAGCAATCCAAATCAGAACCAAGGCCAAGGCAGCAGCCAACAAAGAGGGCAACATCATGCTCAAGGACAAAGGTATGATAAATCTAATGTTCAATGCTATTATTGCAAAAAGTATGGACATTATGCAAGTGATTGTAGGAAGAAGCAGCATGATATGAACAATAGAGAAAATGCAAATGTCACTAGAGAAAACAGCAGTCAAAATAATGTGTTGTTAGCATGTAACATGGCTGAAACAAACAGTGAGGACATATGGTTTTTAGACTCAGGTTGCAGCAACCATATGACAGGAAACATAGCCTTCTTTTCTGCCCTAGATAAAAATGTGAAATCAGAAGTCACATTAGGAACTGATAGCAAAGTCTCTGTTATGGGAAAAGGGGAGGTAAAAATATTTACAAAGCAAGGAGAAAAGAAAACCATAGCAGATGTCTACTATGTCCCTGGAATGAGATGTAACCTCTTGAGTATTGGACAGCTTGTCCATAAGGGGTACAATGTTTTCTTTAAAAATGATGTGTGCACCATCATGGATATAGCACCCAGCAAAAGATGCATTGCTGAAGTGAAGATGACAAGGAACAGGATGTTCCCTCTTAGAATCAGGGCAGATTTGAAAAACAAAAATGAAATTGCAGCAGTCACCCAAGAGGCTTTCCAAAGCGTGCCAAAGGATGAAAATTGGTTGTGGCACTTGAGATTTGGGCATTTCAATTTTGGAGGTCTAAATTTGTTGAGTAGGAAAGGAATGGTAAGAGGACTACCATTGATAGAGAAACCAGACAGCCTATGTGAAGGCTGCATTTTGGGAAAACAACACAGAGAAAGTTTTCCATCAGGGAAGAGCATAAGGGCAAAGGCACCCTTAGAGATCATCCACTCAGATTTATGTGGACCAATGCAAGCTCCATCATTAGCAGGCAGCCAATATTTCCTAACATTCATTGATGACTGTACAAGAAAGACTTGGATATATTTCCTTAAAAACAAAAGTGAGGTGTTTGAGAAATTCCAAAACTTCAAGGCATTTGTTGAAAACCAAAGCGGGCTGCACATTAAAGTTTTGAGAACTGATAGAGGAGGTGAGTATATCTCCAAGGAATTCCTAAGATTTTGTAGAAAAAATGGAATTCATAAACAGTTTACAACAAGGTACACTCCGCAGCAAAATGGAGTTGCTGAAAGGAAGAACAGGACCATCATGGATATGGCGAGGAGCATGCTGAAGGCAAAACATTTGCCAAATGATTATTGGGCTGAAGCTGTAAATTGTGCAGTATATATTTTGAACAGGTGTCCTACAAAAGCAGTGTTGAACAAAGTGCCGGAAGAAGCATGGAGTGGGAGAAAGCAAGGTGTCACCCACTTGAGAGTTTTTGGATGTGTGGCCTATGCACACATTCCAGATCAGCTAAGGAGGAAGTTGGACAACAAAGGGGAGAAATGTCTTTTCATTGGATACAGTGAGGAATCCAAAGCCTACAGGTTGTATATCCCATCTGCCAAGAAGTTTTTCGTCAGCAGAGATGTTCAATTCATTGAAGAGGAAGCTTGGGATGGAAGCATAGAGAAAACAGTGAATGTTAAGAACTGTTTGTCTCATGATGAAGATGAAGAGGAGGTCGCTGAAATGCATCCCCAAACAGCAGCGCCAACACAAGGACAGCAAGGGACACCATTGAGGATAAATGAGAGTGCTTCTCCAAGCACACCACAAGGAGGAAATTCAAGTGCATCTTCAAGCACTTGCACACCAAGTGAAAGAGGTAAGAAGTTTAGAAATCTAAGTGACATTTATGATGAAGGAATGAATTCCTTATTTGCCTTGTATTGTCATGTTGATGATCCTATTCATTTCGAGGATGCAATCAAAGATAAGAAATGGATAGAAGCTATGGATGAAGAGATGAATGCCATAGAGAGAAACAAAACATGGGATTTGGTTGAGCTACCAAAAGGCAAAGAAGTCATTGGTGTGAAATGGGTCTACAAGACCAAGAGCAATGCTGAAGGCAAGATAGAAAGGCACAAGGCAAGGCTGGTTGTCAAAGGGTACAAGCAGCAATATGGGAGAGATTATGAGGAGACTTTCGCACCGGTTGCAAGAATGGAAACCGTGAGAGCAGTGCTGTCCATAGCAGCACAAAACAAATGGAAAGTCTACCAAATGGACGTGAAGTCAGCATTCCTAAATGGAGTGTTAAAGGAAGAGGTTTATGTTGAACAGCCTCTAGGCTATGAGAAGAAAGGTGAAGAGCACAAAGTGTGCAAATTGAAGAAAGCTCTTTATGGGCTGAAGCAAGCGCCAAGAGCATGGTACAGCAGGATAGATTCATATCTATTGGATAATGAATTTGACAAATGTGAAGGAGAACCCACAGTCTACATCAAGGAAAAGGATGGTAAAATTTTAATTGTTGTCTTGTATGTAGATGATGTTATTTTCACTGGAAATGATATTTATCTTATTGAGAATTTTAAATCAGTCATGAAGGATGAATTTGAAATGACTGACATGGGTTTGTTGAGATACTTCTTAGGCATAGAAGTAGATCAAAATGAAAAAGGAATTTTTATATCTCAAGCAAGATATGTAAATCGAGTTCTGGGCAGATTTAACATGCAAGAATGCAAGGCAGCCATCACTCCCACAGTGATGGGATTAAAGCTCAGCAGAGAGGACAACAGCAAGGATTTTGATCCTAGCTTGTATAAAAGCATTGTGGGCAGCCTTATGTATTTAACAGCAACTAGGCCTGATTTAATGTATGTTGTTAGTTTAATTTCCAGATTCATGGAGAGGCCAAAGGAGGCACATTGGCAGGCAGCAAAGAGAATTTTGAGGTATGTCAAAGGTACCAAAATGTTTGGCATATTATATAGCGTCTCAGAAAGATCAGATTTGGTTGGATACACTGATAGTGATTGGGCTGGAAGTGTAGATGATCGGAAAAGCACTTCCGGTTATGTTTTTCATATGGGTTCAGGAGCCATTTCATGGGCTTCTAAGAAGCAGTCCATTGTAGCATTGTCTACAGCAGAGGCTGAATATGTGGCAGCTACAGCAGCAGCATGTCAAACAGTGTGGATGAGAAGAATGTTGAGAAGCTTAGGCCAAGAGCAGGCAAAAGCAACAGTGATCTTTTGTGACAATAGCTCAGCTATTGCATTGTCAAAGAATTCAGTGTTTCATAAGAGAACGAAACACATTGATACAAGGTTTCACTACATCAGAGAATTGGTGAACAATGGAGAAATTATCTTAGAACATTGCAGGACTCAGGAACAGGTTGCAGACATCTTGACAAAGCCACTTGATCAGAAGAGCTTTGAATTTTTGAGGAAGTGTCTGGGTATGACCGAATGCCCAGCTGTTGAAATTAAAGGGGAGTGTTAAATTTGTAATTTCAACGCAGCCCAAAAACCACCGAACGAAACCACAAAACCGCCCAGAGCATATTGCACCACCATCCAGCGAAAAGCAGTTTCTGTATTCTTGGCTTCGATGCGATTTGGTGAAGACATGTGGCTCTCACCATACGTCAACATCTCTGACATATCGGGAGCTATCATTCACTCAAGTGAGGGCTTCCGATATCGTTATCCACCGTCGGATCTGCTCCACCTTTTTCATCCGTTGATTGTCCGAAGCTGCTCCAAACCTGCATACGGCAAAAATTAAATATTGCGTGAAGTAAATCTAAGTTTTGGTTGACCATGCGTTTTAATTAATGAAACGTCATAGTGGTAGGTAGAATATTGAAGAGCACGTAAGTTTTTTTATGGAAAAGGTATGGTGCATTTAAACATAGGTATGGGCACGTTTTAATAGATGTCTATGTTGTTTTTACGGCATGTATTAAAAAAATACAAAAATCGTATGTAATATGTTCATGTTTGTGTGTTGACTTATTATTATGTGTATGGCACACGGGAGGAAAATATAGTGTGTGTGTTCGCAGCAGCGAGAGAGAACCAGTGGATGTATGCACAACAGTGCACACGATATACTTGGTAATGTTTTGTGTGGCATTTTGAAAAACAGAGGAGTAAGAAAAACCATGTGTGGTTTTGCACAGCAGTGCATAAAGAAAATGGTGGAGCGAATTTTTGTAAGCCTGTGTAAATTTTTTTTACAGCAGTAAACTTATGTAAACTTTTATTACAGCAGTAAGTTGTTTTTCACAGCAGTGAATATAAAAAGGATTTTACAGTGGTAAACCCCTCTCAGTAAAAGAGGATGAAGTTTGTATCAGTTTTTAATGAATAGAATGTCTTTATGGTGGTGAAATACTCTGTCTCTCAGTAAAAAAAAATTTTTAATAAGCACAAAAGATCCTGGAGCAAAAGAAACAGAGCATTATCTCTGTGTTTAGTTTGAATCTTGGTTTTTGGTATTTTCCCATAAAAAATACCCAACATGACGAAGTAACATTTAATCATATATTGTCATGGCTCTGCAAAAAGCAGTAAGAATTGTTGAGTTAGCGAACACTGAAACTGTGAGAAAGCAGATTAGAAGTAAGGTTTCAGGTGAATAATTGCCACAAACACAGTAACCAAATATTTCTTAATTTGGTTACGCAGTAACCAAACAACTAAAAAAATATTAACAGAAAGAAGTGATGGACCATTCTCTCCACTGCTTTCTCCTCCATATCTATAGGTTCTGTGCCATTCTCTCCACTGCCTTCGCCTCCATATCTACATCTTTCGAGGTTGTGCCACTATTTTCTGCAACGCTATTGTCATCAACATATTCACAGTAAAAGAAGTGTGTAAGATTATTGTGATGAAGAATTTTTTAATTTATGCCATCCATAAAGCAGATCCAACAACCAAAGAATTAAATTCATGGACTATATAGAAGTAATTTTAAAAAATATAAACCGTTAGTTTTGGAAAATTATACTTGCCTCAGTAAAATAAGCATTGAATAGTTATTGCCTTCCATGTTATATCTGTATATTAAAATGAATAAAGGCATTTAAGCAGCGAGGAGTTTTATTTTAAGGCATGAATGATTTCTGAATTAAAAAAACAAAAGGAAAAAAAAGAAGATTATATCTCTTGGGGTATTTTCGACGTTGGAAGTTCATTCTAATTTATAAAATGGTATATTAGAACTCACATTTATGAATTTGGAATTATATATTTTTATATGAAGTATATAAATATTGGAAAAAAAAGTTAAATGCATTAATAAGATTGGGTTAAAGAAAGGGTATTAATCATTTATATTACTTTTTATGAAGTATATTATTATTGTATTGGTATTCTTATTAATGTTTAATATAGATCTACATTGTATTTTTATAGTTATGATTTCTTTTACATGGTCATAATTGCAATGTATTAGGTTGGAAACTATGTTTTTTGGTATATTAAAGCATGTGTATGATTATTAAAGATGAACTCTATATATTATTGGTTGACAACTTTTCTTAGGTACTTCTAATTTCTTTGAAATATGAGCTCTTTTCTTAATCCACTACTTGTCATGAATTTTTACAATGTAATTTAATGGTCAACCTATCTTTTAACCTCACATATTAGGGGATATCTATTACACTTGTTTGTCACAATAGGCCTTGCAAGGAGGTTATTAGATGTTATGAGGCTGAAATTACATAATTGATTAAAATCTCATAATTATTTCATAAGGAAATAATTGTTTGTCACAATTTCATAATAATCAAATAAAAGTTATTTCTTAATGGAGAATATTTTTTTTTATAGTGAGTTGGAAAAAGCACATAATTGAGTAGGAAACTTGAGCAAAAAGTTTATGAGGGAGAAAAATATCATAATAGGTTGAAAAATGTTTATAATTGATCATTGAATTTGTGCATGACTTGTAATTTCTTAGCTCATATGCCATCAAGCCTATCTATGATTTTTTTCCATCTAATTCACATGTCATGGAGCCAATCTTCAAGCTCTTTTAAATTCTTATATGAAGAGGCAAAATTGGGGGATAGGGGGTAGCTAGAGTTTGAGAATCCTTATGCTAGTGAAATAGAGAGATACTCCAGAGTTGAAGTGTCCTCATGTTGGTGGAGAGAAATCATGAATGGAAAAGCAAGGAACTCTAGGAGCTTCAACCCAGAAGGCACTACAATGATCTCAAGGTAACATACCCTATTGTAATTTCCTTCCAATATATATATAGATTCATTGTATTTTCTCCCTCTACTGTGTGTGATCTATGACATTTTATGCTATGTGTTGGTATTTTTCTTGAGAATTACATTAATTTGTATATTGGATTTTTTAATGCCAAGCAACGTTAATAAAGGTATATGTTATTGTATGTGTGCAAGTGACTTTCTTCAGGAGCTTGGAGTGGATCTAGGAGTTGCACCAATGTTGATATAATAGGACATATGTGGTTAAAAATAAGACCTGTTCTCCTTACTTATTAGCATACATGTAACTTACAAATTAGATCTAGTGGGAAATCCATTGTAGTATAAGCTTTAGTTTATCATTGATTTCTAATCAAATAAGTGATATAGATCACATATTCATTGGAGAGTTTATGCTATGACAACTTAGTGCTAGAAGTGGCACACTTATTAAGGAGGTGGTTGTCTTATGTTTCATTGGTGTCTTTTACATAAGCCATGGTTTGGGAAGAATTTTGGTTGCACTGGAGGTGGACCTATCTTCAAGGATAAACGCTAAGCATTATGGAGAAGGGCACTTGGTTGTAGTAGCATTAGGACCACATGAAATTCCCTAGGAAGATGATGACATGACTTGAGGATGTTTGGGTTGAGGACACATTACCTTCATATGGTTGTGTACTTAGGACACATATGCTAAGGACAATAATTGGAGCATTGGACACATGTCTTAGACAACAAGAATCCTTGTGACGAGGAACACTTACCCTTGGAGTATGTGCTTGAAGAGTGCATAACTTGAGGATTTATCTCCTAACATGTGTACAAATTCAAGAGAGAGAACTCTAGCGAAAATTTTAGGGGCTAAATTTTGCGAATGGGCTAATTTTCCATGCTTTTTCCAAAATAAATAAATAAATAAATTTTGTTAATTTCTATATTTAAAAAAAATGATTCACCCAAATTTATGTGATAAAATTATTTTATTACCTTAAAAATAGCCAAAAATTTATAGATACTATATAAAATCACTAGAAATGTGAATACTTCTACCAAAGTATTGCCAAATGTTTTATAGTTTTCATATCAGGGACTAGTAAGATTCTTCAATGTTTCTACACTTTAGAACTTTAGTTGGAGACCTTATTGTATGGATTATCTTATGTTGTTACATGAAGTTATTCCACATTTTCTATTGTTTTCCTCCCTCACATATTCTACATAAAGGGAAGAGAGAAACTCTAGTTATGACATAGTATTCATCTAATTATTGTATTTTATTGATTAAATTTCCTTAGATTCTTTTGTGTTGATGCAAGGGAAGAAAGATATAACATTTATGAGAAGAAAAGCCTAAAGAAACCTGATGTGCTAGGGTTTGGTATCCTTATGTTAAAATAATGCGAGATACATCCACTTTGACCTTCCACTAATGTATTTCAACCTTTTTGAATACCTAGTTGTTGTCAAGTCCCTTTTTCAATAAACACTTAATCTGGAATAATTCATCAAGCTTCGAACATAGTTTGAGTGCTTAACTCCATCCCAACCATATAAACCTACATTATATTTCCAAGCTCTATAAAATTAGTGTTAAGCATTAGCCATACTGCTCTGAGCACTATATCTGTTGTGTGCTTAACAAGACAGCACTATATCTGTTGTGTGCTTAACAAGACAACCATGTAAAAATTCCAAGGACTTTTAAGACCTTAGCACCCAGCGCAACACCAACTAATCATCTAGAACCAAGTATCGTGCCCAAACACTTGCCATATCGGCATATTGGTCAGTCGGGGTTTTAACTTATAACCCTTTTTATGTGGATCTGGTATAATTCCCTGTTAACTAATGCCATCAAATAGTTTTATGTCACTTGGACAAAATTGGAAGGTCTATCCCTTGGGATATCGACGGTCAACATATATAAAGGTGTGGCTATTTAACAAAACTTCAACAAACCTCTAATATAGTGGTACTCAAAGATATGATATTGCTTCGATCAATGGAACCTATTGGAAAATATTTTGTTGAGAGTTTCTATCAACTGACAGTAGGAGGCACAAAGGTATCAGCTATTGGTGGAAAACAAATATAAAGGAATTTGTTGCAAAATGCAAAGGCCGAGATGGAACCTAGTAACGGTGGAACCTTTCCAGCGGAAGGTGAGACTCTGGTAAAATGAACAAAAAAATCGCACCGATCTGTGTGTTACGAATCTCGTTAACTAACATAAGTGCCATCAAAACTTACGAAAATCATGAGTTCGTGTGTTATGGGGTTTCCCCCAGAAATTCCATGTTAGAAACCTTTTACAAAGGTACTTCGCCAATGGGCAGAAGGATCCTTGTGAAACTCCAAATTTGAACGTCTCAACAACAAACAATGAAATGATCGATATGGCAATATTGACTCAAGGGTTAGAACTTTGACTGGTTATGCTTTTATAGAGAATTTTTCCCATGAATAAAACAAACTTGATCCTCTTTAGTCATGGGTGATAATGATTTGCTTGTCCCAGGAAAATAGAGGTTAACAATAACATGCATGTGTGATTGGCCCACAAACAATACAAACAACTATGATACTATATTCAATTGTTGAAATTGAGGTTGAATGATTACAGATCATAGTCTTATTTCACTACCACCTCTCTCTCGGCTCTTCGAACCTCTTGACACACTCACACTACACGCTCCTATCTCACACACATTATTTCTCTAATATTACTCACAAATATTGTTGTCTATATACAATAGGATGGTTTGGCTATGATCCACTAAAGGTGGATCAAGTCAATCATTTATAAAAAATATCCAATCTAACTTAAAATATCTAACTTCCTAACCAAATCACTTGAAATGGTGAATTACATGTTAATAGGAAATAGATCTTTCATTTCTTTGAGCTAATCTTATCTTCATAAATTAAATTAAGGGAGCCCACTTCCTTCAGTAAATTTGATAAGACTTTTTAGAGGTGTTTTTGACTTGAAGATATGCTCCTCCATCATAGTCCCAAAGAAAAAATATTCAGGGACTCTGGTTCATGAGATTTCAACTGCTTATGCTAAATTTTAAATAGTTGTAGCTCACATCCTATTATATGACATTTTTCAATTATAGATGCATCTACTACATTTTCTCCTCTTTTTAGATTCCATACTTTTCTTTGTTCTCATCTACTTGTTTTCCTGCCATAAGTACTCTTAGCAAATTGTGATTTGATGTTAAATTTCCACTTGGAAATATTCATTGCTAACTTTGCCCTCTTCATTTTTACTTATTGTTGGTGTATATTATTACTACTCTTTTGCATTTGGTGCTTTATTTCTATATAAATTATTTGAATGGGTGTTGTGATATCTTCAACACCTGCATATTTTACCATCATATTTAACCCACAATACACTATGTTATCACATATGTGTCTGACCAGTGTGTTGTAACCACTACAACACCACCCAAAATTTTTCCTATCACCAAATTTTTGGATCCCCCTTTGCTTGTCTAGGTCTCTAGGGTTATGCTTATGACTTTGGATTGGTGAAATATTGCATTGACATGTTTGTTGTCAAACCCTATTGATGCTTGTACTTTGGTGAAGCATATGAATTTTTCTCCTAGTATATTGATCTTAATGCATTAGGGTTTTATGAGATTTGTTGCTTTAATGATGCATTAAGAGTTTTATGAGTCCTCAAGCTTTTATTTCTCTACAATATACATTGTAATAGAGTAAAAACATATTTTTTTAATGGCCATGGCATCACTCAAATTACATTAAGGTTTATAAAGCCATTATCTTTCCATGCATCTTTAAAACCCTATATTTTCATAATTAAATATCCAGCCTTACTTTGAATTAAACTCCACCTCTAAGATGCGTTTTCATAAACTCTTAGTGTTTTCATTACACTATGGCATCATCGTCCCGTGAGGAATCACATTGCATATCTATCTTGCTCCATTCCTATCAATTAAGGTTTATGACATTTACATTGATTCAAAAGATTGTTTGGCACTGCTTCATAAAACATTGTACTATGGCATCATCGTCCTGTGAGGAATCAAATTGCATATCTATCTTGCTCTGTTCCTATCGATTAGGGTTTATGACATTTACATTGATTCAAAAGATCATTTGGCACTGCTTCAATTATGTTTATGTGGGAATTAAGAAATTATCGTAATTACACTAACACACACCTTTTGTGTATCTAGGGTTGGACAATTCTGCTTGGAAGGTATGATGTAGATAGTGTGCTATAAGGCATTTTAACATAGGAATAATCTACTTAGAAAAGAAATACCTAAATTGACAAACAAAAATTTGAGTTGTGTTTACAATTTCATGATTTGGAGTGCTCTCAGCGTTAGTTGATGTTCAACTCAACCGCTGAAACTCCACTTTCATTACCATACTGCATGGAAGTAGAAGTATAGAGTCTTGAGGGAATTACATCTATAGGTCGCAAGTTCGCACTGTTTGTTTGAAGTGTGGCTTCCTTTTAAAATTGCCACCTTCCTTGAAGCATTATACTCTTTAAGTTGCAGATCACTTCTTAAAAGGGAAGTGATTTCCTATTGATCTATGTAACTGTGACTTGCACAAATTGCATTCTCAACTCGCAATTGGTTTTCCATTGTACATTGAATGTCCAATTTGCAACCTTGCAAGCCTTGTCGCCTGCCACAAAACATAGGTCGCAATTTCACCCGCGACCTCCCTCAAGTTGTAATTCCAATCCACAACCTGTCCTTCCAAATGAAAAACTATTACATCCCTTCCTCAGTATTTATAGTTTCAACATGCCTTCTTGTTTTCTTTACATTCAGCCATCAAATACTTGCTTCGAGCCTCTCATTAACTCATGAATATGTTCTCTAACGCAGACATAGATCCCCTACTGATTCAAAGGTTTGGCTCTCGGATTTTTTCTAATGCGCCCATCCCTTGTTTATCAAGTCAAGTTCATGAACTTTAGCCCTTGACCCAATTCTATTTGTTTCTGTGTATGAAACTAGAATATGTGTCAAATGGATTACAATTTGGTTGAAGCTCAATTGTTGCCTTTGTAATGATGCAATTACAAATTTTGGTTGGATCATACAACGTATAATGTTTATAAACTAGGAGACCCTTTCCATATGGTTTTGAAGAGTTCAGGTTTCAAAGGCTCAATCAAAATGGCATGTTACACTTCTAATCGAGCTAAAGTCTGCACCTATCGCATATTTCATTCTCACCAGTTGGAAGTTTCACTAAGGATGGAACAGATTTGTACTAAGAATTGACTCTGCAACTCTGGGATCATAAAACTTATTACAATGGCTAATTTAATAGATGGAGAGTGGGGGAATGAACCATCAATAAAGCATCCGCCAGCCACAACTAATTCCTTTTCATCATCGATGGACCATAGTGACATGAATAGAACATCGATTTCAAGCAGATAAACCGGATCGAGCATTATTTCTTTTGAAAAGTATAAATATGTGAGCAATACTTGGGCATATAGCATAAATTAAAGGTCTCATAAGTTGCTACCTGTGCCAGAGTTATGAATCATGACTAGCATGAGATCACAATTTGCACATCTAGCATCCACTGTCAGCTACCTAATTATGCCACCTGCAATGGGATTATAAGGTGTGACCTGCTAAGACTGCAACTTACACATACCGGTCCTACCTGAGGTTGCAAATCGCCTCCCCAACCCTTAACACTGATAACTGAAAATGCGACCTACAATGATAATGGAATTTGTGCCCTCATTGATTCTAGACTATTTTTTCATCCCTTAAGGTCAAATATTGTGAAGTCAGTCTTCAATGGCATTGTTAATCAATGTTGTGACCTGGGATAGGATAAATAATTGTGGCTTTCCATGTTTGTTGAACCTACGACCTACTCTAAGGCTCTTACCTTGTCTAACTTGAGGCCTGAATCATTTACTGAGTCCAGGAAGCGTAGTTTGCGGTGCTCAATTGTGTGGTGTAGGAAATGACTGTAAAGGGGTCTAAATTTTTATTTTGCTTTCAGTGAATTTGTTTTGTTTCTAAGTATTATGCTTTGAATACAAGTATATTTGACCAATATAATTTTCTTATAGATAAAAGGAGAGGATCAAATGGTAGGTATGGAATCTTATGCCCGGTTGGGTCATGTAACTTTTGCAATAATTTTTCACCTAGGATGTTAAGATTTTGCCGACCTTCTATAAAGGAGTTCCTGCTATGAGAATTGGAATATGGACCCAAAATCTTGCTACAACTTCCATGATAACAATACACATATTCCTAAGGCCTTATAAATCTTTCATGATATGTCAGGGCATTGGATGTGAATGAATCTTATATTGACATTTTTCATTCCAGGGAAGAGGTGCTCCTTGATTCAAGTAAAAATGGTAGAGTATATCTAGAAGTGTGATCGGATTGAAGTGATAGGAACAACAAAGAGAAAAATCCATCAAAATCTCTAGTGGAATGAAATTGACCCACTTATTCCTTCTAGCATTAATTCTTATGGAGGAATGGTGTCAATCATGATTGGAGGTAATACTTGATGAAGGCACTTCACTATGTGGAGTTGTTGGTAGTAAAGCAATGTTCCACCTAAACCTTGATTCTGTCCACCAAACATAATACTGCTTGTGCTTCAAGTTATTGGGAGAGTAGTTACATAAGACTTTGTTTATTGGCCAGCTTATGAATGTTCACTTCACACTTTAATTTGGGCCAAGGTTACTTATGACATCGAAGCTATTAGCCTAGTTTAACACAATAATTTGAAGTGAATGCTTGGAGAGAAATTGATATTGTATGAGAAGGAAAAGATGTGCATCTTTCATTGCATGACAAAGTTTGGTCAAGATTATTTAAATGTAAAGAGAAATTCAAAGAGAAACAAGTACAACCAAAGTATGTGATCCTTCATGGATGAGTAAGGCAACCATTTGCACAATAAGGAATATTTTTAACTATTAGGTTTAGTAGCTTGCGAATAGACATTCAATATAGAAAATGAACGCTGAAGCCTTGGTCATCATCTCATGCAAGTCTTCATGACTATGAAACAACATTGGTGACAAGCACTATAGGGTTTCCAAGAACCTTCTTTTCATAACTTCTCTTCCATCATAATGTAAGTATTTCTTATCATAATTCCAACAACTATGGAGAGATCGATTGGAGAATGTAATGGCTATTAGACAATAGAAAGTCCTAAGGAAAGGTCACAGGAGAAGGTGAAGGGTCAAACACCTAATTTCAATAAATATACCCTCATGCCTCATTTGTAAGGGACTTTAGCACCTAAGTTAGTTTTATAAGCCTATTTTACCCCTCTTGATTAATGACCCTTAGTCCTTGATCCTGATTGACTTTTTTGCCCACAGACATTGGCATAACAGCCTATGGGAGCGTCGAGAGCCTCACAGACACCCTCAGCCCTTCCTTGTGAGAACGTCTAGGGAATTTTTCCCTCTTTCGGTGCCAACGTCTAGGGATGACTTCTAGAGTGCCTTAGTCCCTAGGAGATCAATTTGATTTGTCACCTATTTGAGTTGGCCAAGGCTTATCAGTTAGAAGTTTCTATCACTTCTCCTTGTCCTAAGTGTTGAGATACATCCTCCCGGGACCTCTCTTCTACCTACTTATAATAGATCATTCCAGAGGATCTCACTAGTTTTTGGATAGTTAGTTTTGAGACCAGGTCTTGAGCCTATGTTTTCATTATGTTGTTAGAGTTAGCTTGTGAGGTCTTTTTCCATTTGTATACTACTCTTCATACTCATTTCTTGGATATAGTGGGGGAACTCTACTAGATTGCGAAGAGGAGGCTTGGAGGTGAAGATATAACATTGTATTAGTTTTTCATAATTAATGGAAACATATGTTCCTTTCCTTACATAAAATTGTGTTCAACATCTTGTATGGTTATTTCTATTGTTTTTTATTTAACGATATTCCAAGAAAGATTGTCTGTTGTCTTTGTTTGGTTGTGATTGTGTGTAGGGATAAAGATCTGATGCAGACGTGTTCGATCGCTCGAGTGGAACAAGATCTACATCGAACTCAAAACCCTTCTCTGATATGCAAGAATACCAGGTGTGATCTCATTTCTCTATAGCATAGATATGACTGTTTGCTGCATGATTGAACATTTGGGATTGGGGCTTCTCTATTGTTCTATTGGTCATGTTTTTCTCTATTTGGTGATTTGATTTAGACACGAGATCACGGAGCAACAACTTCTTGTAAATTTAGATGCAACCACTAAGACTAGCATTAGATAGTTTTTTTGTGCTTAAGGAGTTAGAGGCACTAAGCTCTTTTGTAGCTAGTAGAATGACTTTGTGGTGAGGCTAGGGTTTTGCGTTTGAGTATGGTATGAGCAGCCCATGTTCCAATAATGGGATTTTATGGTTTGCAAGACATGTACTTGTATTTGAAACAACATTAATAATAAATCCTTCACTTTTGGCATCGATTCCAGTATTTTTCATTACGGTTGTATCAGTTATCTCATATTTACATCGTGTTTATATGTGTGTTTTCATGTGGGAAATATGTTAATGAGCTAGTTCATGGATTTTGTATTGCATGTCTACTTTGAATCTTTATTTTTTTCATTCCATGCAATGTCGGTAACTTATTGTGAACTAATTCACAGTTAACCTCTGGAACCTTTCCTATTCATGTATGTCTAAGATGGTTTTAGCTCACTAACCCTTCTTGAGGCATACTTCTTATTATTATTATGTTGTTATATCATTGTATCTTGTTCTGCAGGTTATCAATTGTGGGTTAACCTCATTCCCATTGTTTAGTCATTTCTTTCTTTTGCTTTCTCTAACATCTCCAAATTCAGCAGCTAGGAGTGAAACTTACATGATGGCAGTTGGGCCTACATATTGGATCGGGCTCATATCCCAAATGGTGTGAGGTCTAATTGGGACTTCATACCGGGGAGACCCCTTAGCTATTGTAAGGACATTCTTTTTCATTAACACAACGTCTCCAAGTATTTTTTCTCCATACATCTTTTACCAACTCTTTTGTCTTGTACTTCATTATACATTATAATTCTTAATTCAATCATTAGTATCATATTTTGTATCCACAATGCTTCCTCTTATTCATCAATCCATAGTTCATTAACTTGTTGATCTTGAGAACCTATGATTATGTTTATATCTCCTTTATATCTATATAGGCGTCCTATGTTGCTTTCATTGTCCACTTTTCCACAATTTTGAGTGGGATTTTCCTAGCTTCAAAAGCCACTAATTCCTTACTTGATATGAGAACACACAACCACTCATTCATTCTTCTAGGATTACTCTTTTCTCCATTTTTCTCACTTTTGCATGATCCTTTTCTTAATATTTTGTAACCTTTTGATTGAACTTAATATTCATGTTGTATTTAACTATCTTCAACCTTTTTGTTGTCTTCCAAGGCAAATCCTTGATCTCCTCTTTTGTTCTATGTATATGAGAGAATATGTTCCTATTTTTTACTCCAATTTTTTGTAATGCAACATTTTCTTTGATCCTCAACTTCCTAAGAGCATTTGTCTTCTTTCGGAACATACGTCTAACCATGCACACTAAACTTATTTCCCTATAACATTGCTTCAATAATATTGTATGTAAGAGTTATAAGAAATATCCTTTTCTATGACCAAATGAATCAGTCACTTAGCTACCTTCTATCATATTTTAGCACTTGTAAGGAAGAATAAATGATTTCATCTTTAGAACTTCTATTTTTGTCTGCATTTGCACAAAACAAAAAAAAATTCCAAAAATACCTTGTCCCGCATTCTGTAGAGGATCTTCCTTTCCATCTATCATAGTAATGTAATCTTCTACCTCCCTTATACATTCAATAACTAAAATTTGTTACTTAAATTCTAAAATCATAATAAATTTAACATCTATCTTCTCCTTAATTCCTTCCAAAACATCCTCTTGGTTCTTATTCTACTATTATGATAATGACATAATGTTTTTGGCATGTTATTTATTTTGTTTAGAACATTATTCACATTGCCATGGATTGGAAAATTTTTCTTTGTCTTCCTTCTTCTCAAAATTTTGTCTTAATTTTGAAATCTTTTCTTTGTTTTTCTCTTTGAATTTCCTTCCTTGCATGTTCTTGGGTCACAAAAAAGGTATGTTTGTACCCTTACATTACTTAATAAATCACTTTCTTTTATATATTTGTCTTCATTCTTGGAAAGGATTTGGAAGAAAATATTGTGAAAGTTAGGTAAAATCAATCATTAACAGATTGCATGTTTTTAGCATGAAAAGTGTAACTTTTCTTGTTTTCATGCACTGGAAATCAGAATTGGACAATTTTTGTTCAATTGATAGAACAACAATGCTAAACCAGGAGAAGACCATTCCTTGGTTGTGTGAGCTAGCAAAAGATATGAAAGAGAATGCTAATTCAAATAGAAATCCAATCATTTAGCCATGAAATCCTGAGGATCTCTCGATCCTCAGGATTCACTTTCATCCATTAGTTTTCCATTAGACTATATGATACCGATGGGTGAAAAGGATCAGAAAGGAATTGACTCTTACCCATTATTGTATCTTCGTATTGAATAGAGCATATTTTGACATTACAATAATTCTATACTTTTATTATTTCAATTAATGAGAAATACAAAGATTCTCTCTTAATCATGTTCTGAGCTTTATCAACAGTAACTTCTGGAGGCTTTGGGCCCAGTCACTAGAAGATTCATTGCTCCTTTGTGTCATAACTATTTCCTTATTTTTTGCAACTCTTTATTACTGTTCTTTTACAGAATCAAGTTATTCCTTATATTTGCATTTGAAATAGATCTTTAACGTTGTTGCTTTAATACTTTTCCTTTAATGAGTTGCATAGATTAGGATGAGTGTTACAATTGATTGATTCTCTTTCCGATTCATGTTAAATATTGAAGTAGTTACTTGTTGTTTATTGTTGTAGTATTTCTTTCCATTTACTAGATCATACAGTAACCCATTAGATATGGTTTTTTTTTAGTGCATATTCTTAAAATTCATTTCCTTTGCAAAACAATTATGATTGGATCTCGATTTATGGTTTGAGTTGTCTTTGATTGAACTTCGAGAATTAAGGATTTGTTAATACATTCTTGCAACGAATTGATGAAGTATTAGACTCATTTAGTTACGTAACAACCTCTGACCTCTATTACACAGATAGTGATGCAATCCTTAAAATAAACAGATGAATCCCAGGTTGATAATGCAATGTAGGAATTAAGGTTGATTTAAATAGTCATCTTAGTGCACCAACACATGCTTCCATCAATTTTATGTTTAGATGACTTCTCTTCTAGTAAATTTATCCTTGCTTTTGCTTCAAAAGGTTCTTTTTGTCTTCCTCCTCTAAATTCACCTTTTTTATATAGCTTCTCCAACTATACCAATATTATTAGATGTTATTAGATGCTCTGTGTCTACAACTACTCGATATCCTTCTTCAATCCTAGGCTTTGCTAGAAACTCTTCCAAAGGTTCTAATTCTTTCTCAAAAAATTTCATCTTCTTTATTGTAAACCCTTTGTTTTCATCCCATCTAACTCAAATTCCTATTAGATCTTCCAATAGGAGGTATTGTTTAATTCTTCCAATACTTCCCTCTATCTCTGGCTCTCTCTTGGTCTTGTTCTCTTCTATGCCTTTTTTAGGAAATTCTTCATCTTTTTTCATGATAAATTTTTTATCCTATCCATCTTTGTAACCTGCATACACACACAAACTTTTAGTTTCAAAAGCATGAGACTCTTTTATTTCTATTGATGCCTCTAGCATCTTCTCTTGGTTCTTTATTAGGTTCTCCAAGTACTCTTCAAGACTCTTAAATTGTACCTCATCTCCCTCATCATCCTTTCCAACCATTGTTCCCTATTTTGGTTCACAAAAATGAACTAATCATTCCTACTCTTGAGGAATTTTTTTATGTATTGAAATTTCCTCAACTTCAACTGTAAAATAGGCCACTTGGCCTTCTTATTCAACCTCAATCCACATCTCAGTTCTGCTACAATTCTCTATTGTAGTAACATCATCATCACACTAAGTTGTTCCTTTAACTCAAGAATCTCTTTGTCCCATCTGTTGTCACTTATCTTATTTATGTGAATTGTTATGGCATCTTCCCTCATTTTGTTGCATATTTCTCCTAGACTCTTTAATTGACTATATTTAGTCATATCATCCATATCTCTCTTTTTGAGATTCTTCATACACACCTTTGAGTTGTAAATAATCCTTGCAATAACAAGTCTTTTTTCAACTTGCTACACATTACCTCATCAAGCTCCTCTCCTAAACTTGGCCTTTTGGTGCACCTAGTTCCTTCCTCTACAACCTCTTGAGCTTCCTTTGCTCCTCTTAGGATTTTTCACTCTACTTACTTCTCCTAAGATCATACACTCCTCATTCATCAACAACTTATACCCAACATGAATTGGAAATTATTACATATTCTCTATTGTAATAATCTCTACCATGCTTCTCTCTTCTTTCTCCACTAATACTTGCACAAACACATACTCTATACAACTATATAAATTCATATTTACTACAAGATATTATCAAACCTACACCTTCAAAGCCTTTTCTCTTCTCTTTTGCTAAACTTTTTCCTTTAGCTAGAACAATGTCCTCCTTCAGACTTGTTTGCATCAACTTCTATTTGAATATCTTATTGTCATTCTTCAAATATTATATCACTCTTACATAGATAAATCCTTGCTTATAATTTTTCAACATATACTCATATTCATCTAATAAAATCAGATCTAGTAAAGATAAATCCACTACCTCAATATTTGTAGTCTTTATTCTTATTTCTCCTTTTTCAATATTTTATTGAGAATATGCTAGTGTCTTCTTTTAGTCTCTATTATAACCTCATGAAAGTTAGGATCATTCCTACTCTAATTCCCTTCAGAATGGATGGTACACCTTTCATTTCCTCATAGTAGAGGACGTGGATCTCATTGCAAACCGACCTTAGGTCATAGGGTGTGGATATTTATCACTGCAGCGATGGTCCTTCAGTTTTGATCCCATAATCGATTTTCCGAGGAGGAACATCCTTTGGGTAAAACTCTCAGGCCTTCCTCTTGAATTATGGACTAGGAAAGAAATAACAGACATTGCAAATTCAATAGGAAAATTCTACTACCTTGACGAAGGCTACCTTGGAGGCATGGAAAAAATCACAGCATGGGTCTTGGTTGAAAAATCACTTTTGGGAGGACTCCTAACAGAAATTGATATATATTGGGGCCCATGTTCTCGAAAACAAATTATCGACTACTGGGCAATCCCCTTCTGATGTCTTCACTGCCATGGAACATGCCACGTGATGACTGATTGTCCGAACAGATTTTCCAAGGCTGCCAAACATTCAGATTATGTCTCTACTGCAGGGAGATGAGAGGATACACTTGCACACTCTACATTTATTCACACTAGACCAGATATCCCTCATCCCCTCTCCCCATCACATAACACAAACATCCCTTCACATCCTAACTTCTCAAATCCGCGATGTAAACGTCTCACACATCCCTTACCTCTGTCCTTCCCTACTTCATTTCCATTGATCCATCCTACACCATCTGCCACAAGAAAAAACTCTTTGTCCCCACCCCGACCTTCAACATCCAAAATTTGACTTAACTCTATAATCAAATCTACCTCATTTTCTAGATATAAGCCCCTGCCCGCAATCCTAGACAACTTCCCATTGCCCCCTCCTCTGAAACCTCCAAATGACCAGATTTCCCTTTCGGTGCCCCAAACACTTGGACACCAATTTTTTCCTCCCCCATTAAATTTGGGGCTCCTTCTGGGCGAACTTACTACCCATTTTCAAAAGACATGGAGCTGGAGACACTAGCTCGTGAGATACAAATCTCCTTGGAACCTTTTACTATAAAAAAAATCCTTCTTTGATAAGGATGCCTCCCATTGTTTCCTTGCTTCTCATAAAATAGTGACAACTTGAAGATAAAAAGGGCAGAAATCCAAAAATATCCCTAAATGCACTATCTCTCCTTCCAATCTTCTAGAACATTTCCAAGAGTTTCGAGTTATCTCAGCCTCATCCACCAACGCATCCATCAACAGGGTAGACAAGATGGTAATGAATCCACCTAAATCTCAGGTCCTTGGAGCAGAATCCCCCAATTTTGACCTTCCATAATGCCTATAATGTCTATTAACATTAGGGGCTTGGGATTGGTCGACAAAAGAAGATTCTTGAAAATCCTAATTGGCATACACAATCTAGAAATAGTTCTTCTCCAAGAAAAAATGACTTTCAAGGATAAGATATGTGGATTTCTATTTTAGGTATGCCCAAACTGGAACATATGTGCATTCAGCACGTCAGGATTATCCAGGGGAATGACTGCTATGTGGATTCTACATCTACATAAATTCAAGGATTTTAGTACATCCATCGATTCACTGATCACAGGGGGTTGAAGAGGTACTAAAAATCACCTTTGAATCATCAACATATACGCCCCCTATTCAAATAGGAAGATGTTCTGTAACAAGGTAGAACAAAGCGACTTCCTTCATCTAGAATCCTTGATTCTAGCTAGGGATCTCAATTTCTCCAATGACTCTTCTGAAATATGGGGTTCCCTCTTCTGAATAGATCTGATCGGGACATATTTTAAGGAACTATTTAAACATAAATGTCTCAGGGATATTGAGCCAGTTTCCATTGGGCCTACTTGGAGAAATGGTCGAGGGGGATCATAAGGCATAACAAAACATCTCGACTGATTATATGTTCAAGAAGAGATTTCTAACAAACTTAAGGACTTGAAGTCATTGATCCTCCCAATCAAAATCTCAAACCATTTTCCTATCTTGCTACATTATTCTAAGACGCATCATCATAAGGTCCCTCCTTTCTAATTTAACCACTTCTAGCTGAAGGAGCCAGACTTCATCGAACTTGTCCACACTTTCTGGCTAACCCCACTGGGAGACATTGATTCTAGGAAGATGGACAAGCTCAATTATAAATTGAGAACTCTAAAATCTTTGATCGGCCGTTGGGCTATGAAAAATAAGAGAACAATGAATAGCGAGTTAATCTGGATTGAAAACAAGGTCAAATCACTAGAGAACCCAACAAAGTTGGCTTATTTCTCTGAATCATGTAAGAAAGTGATTCTTCAACTGGAGCTTCATAGATCACAAATACTACTTCTCCAGTGTGAAGAAATGTAGTAGAAGAGTCGTGCTATGTGGTTTGATGCTAGAGAAAAAAACAACAAATTCTTCCACAAACAAGTTAAAAACAGGCAACAAAGAAATTCCATTTGGAGCATTGAATCTGATTCGGGTGAACAAGTCTCCTCTCAAATTGACATTGAAAGAGAGGCACTCAACCATTTTCAGAATATATATTGTGCCAGGGAACAAATACCTCTCAGAAGACAACTAGAATTATGTGACCTTTTCCCCTTATCGGCCAACATGGAGGATAATTTGCTATTGGAACACCTTGTCTCATAGAAGGAAGTCCTATCAGTCCTAAAAGAAATGGCGAGAGGGAAAATACCTGGCCCTGATGGATGGACCATTGAACTCTTTGTTCATTTTCAGGACATCATGGTTGTTGAGCTTACAGACATGGTGGAAGAATCTCGTTGTCTTGGTTGGGTCTCTGGTGCAACAAATGCCTCGTTCATCACCCTCATTCCCAAGGTTCCTAATCCTCTCTCCTTCATAGACTATCATCCTATCTCATTGTGTAACACCATTTACAAGCTCATTTCAAAAACCATTGCTAACCAGATCAAACCATTCCTGTCCAAGCACATATCTATTGAACAATTTGGCTTTTTAGAGCACTGTCAAATTCATGATGTTGTAGCAATCACTCAGGAGTGTCTTCATTCTATCAAGACCTCTCATTTGAATGCTTGCCTTATGAAGATTGACCTCAACAAGGCATTTGACTGTGTTGATTGGAAAATTCTATGGATGGTTCTTCATAAAATTGGCATTGGACCTAAAATGATAAATTCAATTAAAGCTCACATCAAGAGTGCATCATTTACAATAATGATCAATGATTTACATTGGAAACCTTTTACAAAGAAAATTCACCATTGGGTGGATGGATCCATGTGAAACTCCAAATTTGAACCTTGTAAGAACAAACAATTGACTAATATGGCAATGTAATTCCAAAAGTTAGAATCAGGGGTTGGAACTTCAACTAATTACATTGTCACAAACCATTTCTCCTATGAAGAAGAGAAACCCAATCCTCTTCAATCACATTGTAAAAATGATTGTTTATCTAAGGAAATAGAACCCAAGGATAACACATGAACATGATGCGAGTGACCCACAAATAATACAAACAACTTTGATATTATATTCAATGGTCAAAATCAAGGATGGATGAATATAGATTGTAACGTTATTGCATAGTCACCCCTCTCCACTCCTTTGACCTCTTCACACACTCACACTTCACTCTCTTATCTCATATACACTCTCTGATCCTATTCATTATAAAACTTGTCTATATACAAACTATATGATTGTTTGGCTATGATCCACTAAAGGTGGATCAAATAATTAATGTATAGAAAATACCCAATCTAACCTAAAATATATGAATTGTTAACCAAATCACTTCAAATGGTGAATTACATGTCGATGGGAAATAAATCCCTCATTTCTTTTAGCTAATATTATCTTCATAAAGTAAAATAATGGAACTCACTCCCTTTAGTAAATTTGGAAAGGCCTTCAAGAGGTCTCATTTACTTTGAGGAGATACTCCTCCATCAGAGAAGGACCTAGTTTTCCTAGCGAAGAAAACCCTAGAGGAGTGTCAAAGCACTTTACTTAGAGAGCATGTGTGATGCAAGCTTTGATATTATCCTAGAGGACTTATGTGATGCAAGTAGGAGATTAGGGGTGGACTTGTTTGTGTTGATGATAGCTCATGTTGATCAAATTGTTGTCATTGATTTCAATGGACTTATATCATTGATATTATATATAAGTATCCACGTATATTAAAAATGGGGTTTTCATGAAAAAGGATATGTCAAAAAGTGAAATGGTAGTTTCAAACCCATGGATGGTGATTTCAAACTAATGGTTTAGAAATCTCATGGTATTTTCCCATGGTATTTGGAAAAATTATATCAAGAGGGGAATTAATTAATCAATTATCAATTTATGTGACTTTTTGAAGAAACATGTTTTTTCATGAAGGGTTATGATAATGCATAAAAGGAGAAAGAATTGGAAGGAATGTGTGTGTGAGAAAAAAATGTAATTTTTGTAGTGAATGAGCCATCTTGACATTTTCAAAATAGCATTTTTCTTGACCTCTTGAAATGGTGAAATTTTATGCATATTGAGGGGAATACTAAGTTGAAATTTTGTATCTCATTTTGATATTATTTTCAGAGATATACATTGTGGCAATTAGGGTTTATTGTTGATTCTAAAATTTGCTTCAAATGAGTCATCTTGGGAGTTTCCCTATAACTTATTAATTGGGACATTTTAGATAGTGAAATTTTAAGGAGATAGAAGAAATGTCTCTAGGTACATGTGATCAAAATTTCGTACATTGGTTCATTATATTTTCTAATGAATTCCCTATGAAAGTTAGGGTTTTTTAATGCTCCTAAAATCATTCTCAAGCATGTTAGTTTGAGATTTCTGTTATAATTTATTTTTTGATATGTTTGAGACCATGAAATTTTGAGAAGATGAATTTTTTTTTTATGTGTATAGGTGTTCAAAATTTCAAGCATTGGTTTGTTATACTTTATTATGTATGCTTTATGGAAGTTAGGGTTCCTTAATGCTCCTAAAATCAATCTCAAATAGGTAAGTTGGGAATTTTCTCTTTAACTTATTTTATGGAATGTCTCATACTATGGAATTTTGAGAAGAGAGAAGTGAGCTCTCTAAGTACCTATGATAAAAAATTTAGAAAATGATTCATTGAACTTTTGAATATATTCTCTATGGAATTTAGGGTTTCTAAATGGTCCTAAAATTAGTTTCAAACATGTTAGCATGAAAACAAATTATAATGTTATTTTTGGCATTGTTTAAACTATGAAATTTTCATGTATTTGAGGAGACATAGAAGTGCATAAGATGCAGGAATTTTTTTTTTTTTTTAAAGTTACTTTGGTTTTCTATACGTTCAAGTATATGCCATGTGGAAGTCGGGGTTTCTAAATGATTTAGAAATCATTTTCAAATAGGTCAACTTGAAATTTTTGTGACAATTTTTCATCTAGAACTTTTCAAAATGTGAAATTTTTAGATATCTAAGGAGACATATAGAAGTGCCTTAGGTAAAAGTTTCATAGTTAAATTTACGAAATTGGATACATGTGATGTTGTACAATTTTTTACTTTGGAAGAGTTGAAAACAACAAGCTTTGGGAGAGTTGCCATAAATTTCATTTGGAGATTCATTTTTTGTTAGGTCAACTTAAGGAAGAAGCGATGAGAAAACATGATGAAGGTGGAAGCATTAAGTAGACTTGGTGAAGTAAAAAGCATTGAGCAGACCTAGTAAAGGAAGTAGCAGGAAAACTCAATCAGGGTAATGTGAATGTTATTATCTTTTGAAAAATTCATATGCACTAAAGAAGAGTTGTAATTGAGGGTTTATTTTCAAACAAAGTGATTGGTATCTCTTGATAAGTTGGTCCTTAGTGGTGGGGATTAGTGTCTCTAGTACATTAGTTATTATAAATATTTGCAACACTAGGGATTGGTGTCTCCAGTAGGTTGGTTCCTATGGATATTTGTAGCAATGGAGATTGGTGTGTCCAAAAGGTTGGTGCTTACGAATATTTGCAATAATGGGGATTGCAAACTCTCGTAGGTTGGTGTCTACAAATATCTATAAGAGTAGGTTGGTGCCTAATAGAATTTATACTAGCGGGGATTTGTGTCTCCAATAGGTTGGTGCCTATAAATAATTATAAAAAATATGTGGTTTTCTCCTAAAAGGGTTTCCATGTAGATCTTGTGTTCCCTATTTTGTAGCTAAGATATCTTAGATGTGATTGTTTTTATTATGGTTCATGAAGGTTTAAATAAGTAAAAATTGTCTTCTTTTGATTCACTTATATTGATTTACCAGCACCCACCACCCGCCAAACCACCCTACAAGTATAAGTGTGTGCTCAACAATTAATATTAGGGAATCTTCCTTCAAAAAAAACATAACCACCCAAAAATAGATCTCATAAGAACACATGCATAGTCAAGAAGGTTTCTGTTAATTTTTATATTGCTCTAGGTTGTTTTAATTACTTTAGTCCAATTCAGTTGTTCAATTAGAAAATTTTCAATAACAATTAATATTTTTCATCAATCAATAATCATTGAAGATATAATAGTAAACCAATGACAATAGGAGACAATCAACACATCAACAAGAGACACCAGATTTGGCCAATGACCAGGGAAAATAACCACAAGGGGGAAAAGCATTTGTAATTCTTCTTCTATTAGATTGCCATAAAATGTTCAACAGTGGTTACAATGAGCCCATAAAAAAATATCCAACAATATCAACCAAACAATATTAGAAATATGATCCCATCCATAATACTGATCAGATTTAGCCTTCCTGATCTATGGTCAGCTGTCAAACTGAAACCCTAGATCCCAACTGCATGGAGGAAGAGTATTTATGTGTGTGGTTGAGCTACTCCAACCACATGCATGAGTCTATGTGCTTGCGGTTATAGCTGAAAATTTCTTGAGTCAACCTTGTAGCTGGAAACCAAAAATCCTAATCACATGTGTGAGCTTTGAACCCTATAATTTTGGACTTGTATGAACCAAACTTCAAACATGTACGAACCAATCCAATGAAGATAGAAAAGAAGAAGATTCTTGATGATGGTGTCCAAATGAGGGTCACTTGACTTGTATTTATAGGCTTCCAAGGATGACCAATTTGTTTTAGGGCTGACTTGATCAAATGTGACATTGTGGGCTTCAATTCAAAAATACACTTTCCCTTATCCAAATTAAGTGCTTCAAAAGTCAAAATTGGTCCTCTCGAAAAGAGGAATCTAGTCCCATGATTGGAATTTGTCACTGAGCTTCCAAATTAACACTCCCTCTCAGCTAGGGAGAAATTCCAACTGCATCATGTGATCATCATAAGTATCCTATCATCATCTCATGTCCCATCTCTGCTCAACTCTATCTACTGAATCATTCTTGAATCTAAAGAAGAAGAATCATCGGGAGCATCAACTACCACCCTCTCAGGACAATGAGGAAGGTCCTATGGGACACTCTCACCTCATGTCATCTCATAGGGGAGCATATGTCTTCCACCCTATGTCGAGCAATAGGTGTGATACAATATCTCATCCATCCTATTGCTTCCTAATCTTCCCAAAAATGACCCTCAAGAGTCATGTGGTAGAACACCTTGCATCATAAGCTTGGGTGAGATACTCGACTTACCAAAGGTAAGGATCACACACCCCCAAGCCCTCTCAACCTGTTGGCTAGACAGGGAGCTATAATCCCAACAAGCCCAGCTTGTGGGTATGATGCAAACTGGGGTATACTATGCTAGACCAAGATAGGGGAGAAACATCTTCCACCCTATGGGTGACAAATAGGGGTGATACCCTATTTTCCATAGATCCATCAACCTTAGGTGCCCTACATCTCAATTCATCACCCTGGGAGCTCAGGTAGGGGGGAAGAGTTGGCTCAACGTCCTCGATTAGTGATGCCCCTTATCAGGAGGGTCACATCCATTCGTCCAAGTTGCTCTATGAAGACCAAGAACTTCCCTTTCAACATCACGTGTTTCATTGCAATATTCCCATCAATGACGAAGAGGGAGATTGTAGAGAAAATTATTTTCATTAATGTCAAAGGGATTACAAAATTGATATTATATATAGGCATCCAAGTATATAAAAAATGGGGTTCTCATGAAAAAGGAGAAGTCAAAAAGTGAAATGATGGTTTCAAACTCATGGTTTAGGAAGCCCATGGTATTTTCCCACGGTATTTGGAAAAGTGAAATAAAAAACAGAATTAATTGTTTAGTTAATGAGTTTATATGAATTTTGAATTAACATGTTTTTTCATGAAGGGTTATGGAAATATATAAAAGGAGAAAGCATTAGAAGGAAAGTGTGTGATCTGATATTCACCCTATGAGTGACACTAGTTAAATATTTATTAAACAAAGGTATTATAGACTCATGCATTGGTGTGTGTTCTATGTTATTGAAGCAACGGATTGATCAGATTGCCAACACACAGACAATAAAATGGAAAGACAACAGAGAAATGCAGTAAGCAAACATAAAGACACAAGCAATTTTAGTAAGGGGTTCACCCTATTCTCCAGGGCTACGTATCCAGTCCAACTTTCAATGGTGGCCTTGTTTTGTTGTGTCTTTAAGCAGAGAAATTACAATACAGGGACTCAATGTGAGTTCTCCTGAAGCAGGTTTGCTTGGCAGGGTGGTTTCTTGGATTCCCCAAGCCAATTGGAGTACACAGACCCTTCTTCTCCTACTAGCTCTATGACCTTCTGGTCTACAGTGGAAAGAGCCAAATGTGATGCTCAGTCTAGAAAATCCTTTATGGGATGGCTTGAATCTTCAAGCTCTCTGGTGCTTGATGTTGCCTTTGGTCAGCTTGGCCCTCTGTCTCTTCTACTCTGCTTTACTGTTCTCTGTGTTCAGTCCTCCACTCAGGGTTCACTATTCCACTTCTTCTGTCTCTTGAATTCTCCATTGACTGTCTTCTTTTTCTGTTCAAGGCTTTAGCCATTCGAATTCTATGCCTATTCGGTTCCTCTTCTGCCTGTCAATTCACATTCTGCAGCTGTGCTTGGATTTCCCTGTGCTAGGTGTCATCATGAACACTCAGGGAGTGGCCACTTGTCCTCCTCTAAATGGCACTAGTATGCTTTGTCGGTTCGTTTCTTCAGTTACGCCGTGGATGCATTCTTCCTCCACCGTGGTAGTCAAATGGATTCTAAATCCATTTAAAATGCAGCTTAATTCCCTGTCGGTTCTACTTCCCCCATCGGGCGTGATCTCAATCGTCTGATCTGGGCCCTCTAGATCTGATGCCATACGTACGTTTCGTGTGGTTGACTTGCTCGACCGATAACGCGCGATCAACAGCGGTTTTCTCTCACCTCTACCTACCACGCATCGATCGTTGTATGGAACCCCTCCGCTTTCATCGAAAACCTCTTACCGTTCAAGGGCGCCCCAATCAAAACTACCGGTTTCTAGAGCGTGGGTCCTGCTGTTTGTGTTTAGCACTTCTTCCTTTTTCCACCCGCGGTCCTCCAGTTCCCGCACATGACCAAGTGCTCAAGATTTTCCTTCATGGCCCTGTTCACCTAATCATGCATAAAAAATCACTTCCTTTTCCCATTCTGGGGTTCCCAGGGGCTACTTTGGCCTCTTGCGTGGTCTCCATGGGCCTCAGTCAACGCACTTTGACTGAGGTCCTCGTCGGTCCATGTTGGCTACCCTTGCCACTTGTTTAGGGTTTCTTTGATGGCTGCTTTAGATTTCTTTAGAGATTTGTTCGACCTGATACAGTCATGTTTCTCTGACAGTCTTCTATGGATCCAATTCGAATCACGGCCTTCCCACTGAAAACACTTTTGGACCACCAAAAGTTGGTTTTCAAGCATCAACTAAGTGAGGATATTGTTTCTTCACTTGTCCAATCTCAATCCACTTTGCACTGCTCGGCTTTGAACCTTTGATCCCAATCCTGAGGTACTCAACTTCTCCCATGCGTGTTGTCCTCACCTTCCTATCCAGCACTGTGTCTTCCTACAACTCATTGAGGTATTCAGGTAGTAGGTCATCAATAGAAGGCAATTGACTTTGCTCGTCAGGGTCCTCAATCATTGAAGGTTCAAGCAATCTCAAGCAATCAGCATTTACAACTAAGTAGATGTGCATGTAAGCTGGTAAATCAAGGCAAAAAGCATTTTCACCAATCCTCTCAAGTATCCTAAAAGGTCTATACCTGATAGGCTTTAGCTTTTTACCTTCACCTTGCATCTTGTCCTTGCTAATATACAGCTAGACTTGGTCTCCAACTTGAAAACTATGCTCCATCCAATGCTTATCATGCCTAGCCTTGTACTTGGCCTGGCTATTTTCCAACCGCTCCTGTACTGCCTGATGGATCTCCTGGATCTGTTCAATCAACCTAGTTGCCTTGTCCACATCACTGTGTCCATTAACCGTGGTATCTTTACCAAAGACAAAATCCAAAGGAGACCTTGGTGTGAAACCAAATCATGTCTCAAAAGGAGATCTCTGTGTAGAAGAGTGTTTGGCTCTGTTGTAAGCATGCTGCACATAACACAAGTTTTCATCCCAAAGCTTAGGATGTTTACTGTAATATATCCTCAGTAACTGGATCATTGTCCTATTTACTACCTCTGTCTGGCCATCTATTTGTGGATGAAAAGCTGTGCTTTTATTTAGTTTGGTGTCCATCAGTTCCCACAGACTAGACCAAAACTTCCCCACAAATTGGGTGTCTCAATCAGATACAATGGAATTGGGTAATCCAAAATGAACCCATACATGTTCAAAGAACAATTTTGCAGTCTGTTCAGCTGTGATCTATTTACTACAACGTATCAAAATACACATTTTGCTGAACCTGTCCACAACAACATATAGATAATCATGACCTTTCCTAGACTTAGACAGTCATCCAACAAAATCCATGGAAACACTTTCCCAAGGGTGAGAAGGAACTGGCAATGGAGTGTACAAGCCTAGTTTTCTATTGCTGGGCTTACTTTTAGCACACATGGCACACCCTCTTACATATCTAGAGACTGTCTCATTCATTTTCGGCCAATAGTAGAATCTTTGCAGCTGTGCAACTGTTTTACTTACCCCAAAGTGACCTGATATCAGAGAAGTATTTGCTTCCCTAATTATCTTTATCCTCTCAGTTTGTGGAATGCAGAGTTTCCCACAATGGTATAAGAGTCGGTCCTTTATGTGATAGTCTAATTCTTCTACTCTTTTGCCTTGACCCAAAGTTGCATATACATCTTTAAAGTCCATATCCTGAGCATATTGTTCTATGTAGCTTTCATGTAGCACAGAATTATGCTTAAGTATGGTAGATGCATTTATAATGGGTCTAGATAACATGTCTGCAACCTTGTTATGTATGCCCTTTTTATATCTGATGACTAAGTGAAACTGTTGTAGAAAACCCATCCATCTATAATGTCTTGATTGCTGCAACTTAGTTTGGGAGTGTAGATATTGAAGTGGTTGATGATCAGTATGTATTACTGTCTCTTTGTCCATTAAGTAATGTTTCCACTTTTTCACACTCTGAACTAATGCATACAATTCTTTATCATATGTAGGATAGTTATCTACTGGAGGATTAAAAGTCTCAGAATGATAACATATGGGTTTACTATGCTGTGTCAACACTGCTCCCATGGCATAGTCACTGGCATCAGTTTGGATCTCAAATGGTCTTTGTAGATCTGGTAGTGCTAGTATAGGTGACGTACTTATTTTCTATTTCAAGGTGTTGAAGACTTTCTGATGTTTGCCTCCCCACTGAAACACCTTATTCAATCCTATTAAAGCATGTAAGGGAGCTGCAATCAAGGAGAAGCTAGAAATGGACTTCCTCCAATATTGTGCTGCTCCTAAGAAGCTTCTCACTTCTGTAGCAGACCTAGGTTTAGGCCAGTTTACAATGACTGCCACTTTAGAGGGATCTATTTTCAATTCACCTCCCCTACTATATGACCCAAGTAGTTTAGAGATGTTTTGCCAAATTCACATTTTGAGAGTTTAACATAAAGTTTTTCTCTTTTCAAAACATCTAATGTCTGCTTAACATGCTTTAAATGTTCTTCCCACGTTTTACTAAAATTCAGAGTGTCATCCAGATACACAATAACAAAATCATCAAGAAAAGGTCTGAGTACATCATTCATTAATCTCATGAAAGTAGCAGGAGCATTAGTTAAGCCAAAAGGCATAACCAGCCATTCATACAATCCCTACTTTGTTTTGAAAGCAGTCTTCCATGTGTCTTTCTCTGCAACTCTGACCTGATGGTATCCACTGTGCAAATCAAGCTTGGTGAAATAAACAACTTCTTTTAATTGATCTAAAAGATCATCTATGCGTGGAAGGGGATAGTGATTCTTGATTGTTATCTTATTCAATGCTCGGTAATCAATGCACATTCTCCACGAGCCATCTTTCTTTCTCACCAAAACGATTGGTGACCCACATGGTGATGTGCTAGGCCTGATGAAGCCCTTCTCAAGAAACTCTTGCACCTGCTTCTTGATTTCAGCATTCTATAAAGCAGACAACCTATACATCCCAATGTTAGGCAATGGAACATCTTGCTGCAAAATAATATCATGTACTATTCCCTTTTGGGTGGCAGACCTTTAGGTTATTGAAACAAGACATCATACTCTGAAACAACCTTTTCTATATCAACTTGTTGTTCAGCATTACAACCCTCAAATACATTGGTTTTATCAGGTTTCCTTTCCTTCACAGCCATGAGCAAGAATTGTTTACATGAATTTATCATTCTTTTCATCTGTCTTGAGTTTATGAGAGTATAATTATCCTTGAGCTTATGAGCTCTTACAAAGTATTCGATTCTATCTTTAACAAGTAGATACTTGTTCTCAGCTCTATAGAAAATAGTCTTTCCATCATACAAGTAAGGACTTCCTAAAATAATTCCACATATATCCAAAGGAATTATATCTAACTCAACCTCATCTACAAATGCTGACCCAAAATAAAACTTGAGTTTGCACTGTCTAGTCACTTGTAGTTGTGCTTTATCATTCAACCATCCTAATGGGTATGGTTTCTTGTGAGGTGTAGTTGCTAATCCCAATTTCTTTACAATTGCTTCAGAAATCAAATTTACTTGTGAGCCACTATCAAACAAAGTATCAATCCTTTGATTTTTGGAAATAACTCAAATATGGAAAAGCTCATGTCTTTTCTCTTATTTTCTTCATCAATAACAGATTGAGCAGAATTACTAGTAGATGCTTCAGAATTCTTACCTTTTATACCTGTGGCTGCTATAGTTGTTTCATCTCCCGAGTCTGACCCCAAATCTCTTTGAATAGTTGCAGCTATCTTCATCTTCTTGCCCTCGGACTTCTTAGGTCTCAGCTCTGGATGTAGAATTCAACAATGCTCATCATCATGCCCCTCCTTTTTACAATGAGTGCATGAAGCTTTGGCTTTCTGTGTAGTGTTAGCCTTCCTTTCTTTTCACTTCTGTTTTCTTTTCTTCTTGCTCTTGCTTATAGTGGGTTGGGATGGTCCCCCAACTTTTGGATCGCCATTCTTTCCTCTAGCTTCTAGATGAGTAGCTTGTACATATACCTCATCTATACTAGTGGGATTAAACATGAGGATGGTATGCCTCATGTAGCTATGTAGACCACCATTGTACTTCAAAAGACTCTCTGGTGAGTCTAGTGAGATACCCGACATCAACGCTCTCTTTCTAACTTCATCAGTATACCCTTGCACACTTTGCCCTTTCAACTGTCGAAGAGTTTGCCGACTCATCATGGCTTGTTGCATGTAGGCCAATGGATAGAACTGTTTTTTGATTACAACAACAAATTCACTCCAGACAGAGATGGTCTTGCCATGTCTCTTCATATAAGCTTGGGTTCTGCCTTCCCACCAAACCAAGGCAGTGCCTCCTAGGCGTAGGCTTGCCAGCTGAATCTTACTCTTGTCTGAGTTTATGTTCTGTACCCTACAATACACATCAAGTTGTCTAATCTAGTTGTCCAAATTTTTAGCATTTAGCTCTCCATCATATATAGGCAAATCAAATTTAACATCTAACTTAATCAAAGATGCTTTCTTATTATGCATAGGGCTATTAGGAGGTGTGAGAAAGATTTCCTCTTTCCCCTTTCCTTTAGAGTTGTCATGGAAGTGAGACTCATCTTCTTCTTTCTCTTGCTTAGAGACTGATGCATCTTCCACCTTTTGCTTTCTAAAGCCTCTGTACATTTCTTCAACCATAGACTTTATAGCTAGGAAACTCTCTATGAATTGAGGGTATGGTCCTACAGAACCTTCCTTTGACATTGTCTTTCGAGGATAGACTCTCCCAATTTCAGGATTATTTTCCACCAACTCTCCTTCTCCTAATTTGAGCTTTGATCTTGTGAGCATTCACAGCTAAACCAACACAAGCTTGTCTAACCTTACAGCCTTAAACTCTGATACCACTTGACCTGATATTCACCCTATGAGTGACATGAGTAAAAGATATATTAAACAAAGGTATTACAGACTCATGTGCTCGTGTGTGTTTCTATGTTATTGAAGTAATGGATCGATCAGATTGCCAACACACAGACAATAAAATGGAAAGACAACAGAGAAATGCAGTAAAGCAAACATAAAGACATAAGCAATTCTAATAAGGAGTTCACCCTATTCTCCAAGGCTACGTCTTTGGTCCAGATTTCAGTGGTGGCCTTGTTTTATTGTGTCTTTGAACAGAGAAATTACAATACTGGGACTCAATGTGAGTTCTCCTGAAGCATGTTTGCTTGGCAGGGTGGTTTCTTGGATTCCCCAAGCCACTTGGAGTACACAGACTCTTCTTCTCCTACCAGCTCTATGACCTTCTAGTCTACAGTGGAAAGAGCCAAATGTGATGCTCAATTCGGACAGATTCCTCTCTGGGATGGCTTGAATCTTCAAGCTCTCTAGTGCTCGATGCTACCTTTGGTCAGCTTGGCCCTCTGTCTCTTCTGCTCTGCTTTACTGTTCTCTATGTTCAGTCCTCCACTCAGGGTTCACTGTTCCACTTCTTCTATCTCTTGACTTCTCCACTGATTGTCTTCTTTTTCTGTTCATGGCCTTAGCCATTTGAATCCTATGCTTGTTTGGTTCATCTTCCACCTGTCGATTCACCTTCTATAGCTACGGTTGGAGTTACCTGTGTTTGGCATCATCATGAATGCTCACGGAGTGGCCACTTGTCCTCCTCTAAATGGCGCCAGTGTGCTTCGTCGGTTCGTTTCTTCAGTTACGTTGTGGATGCGTTCTTCCTACATCGTGGCAGTCAAACGGATTCCAAATCCCTTTAAAACACAACTTAATTCCCTGTTGGTTCCTCTTCCCCCATTAGGCGTGATCTCAGTCGTCTGATCTAGGCCCTCCAGATCTGACACCATACGCACGTTTCGTGCGGTTGACTTACTCAACTGATAGCACATGATCAATGGTGGTTTTCTCTCACCTCTGCTTGCCACACGTCGATCGTTGTATGGAATCACTCTACTTTCGTCCAAAA